>OY390739.1:29073520-30549575 GCA_959613385.1 Geotrupes spiniger
ACGCATGAACGCTCGGACAAACGAAGCGCGCCCCCCTTCCCGCAGTCACATAACACCGAACTATGTACTGAAAAAAGTTCAATCGGTCGTTCGAAACAATAATATTTTGAGTTCGTAAGAGCTATAGTAGGATTATAACGAGATATTCCGTAAGTAATCGACAATTAACATTTTTCCTGATCGTAAACTTTAGAGCGCGTTTTCTCGAGTTTTCGTTTTTACGATTTTTCTAAGCTGGTGGGCGTGATTGCGAGAAAACTAGACAAGCAATCAAAACGAAACAAAACTTTTGTTAGCTTCAGTAGCATTCTATTTGATTTGAACTAAAAAGATTAATGAAAAAATATTCTAAACAACTTTTTTAGCAAGTTGAAATGATTTTCTCTTCCTGCAAAGAGCACATTTATTTTCAAACCTGAGAAAAATCTTGAATTTCAAAATTTTGGGTTTTTTTTTAGTTCACATAGAAGAAAATATATGAGAATCACAATTTTCTTTGGTTTTTTTTGTTTCAGACAAAAATTACGAGCTACATCTTTCCCACCGATTGTAGACTGCAATTGAAAGGTGTTGCACAAATGTGCATAAAAATCGGTTCCGTTTAAATATTTTTCTCTCGACATATTTTTTTTAATGCTCAAATATGCAATAAAATGCTCTAAAAAGTTCACTAGACTTGCTCATTTTTTTCTGTCCTAAAAAAATTCCCCCAAAAACGCTATTTTAAGGCCTCCTAAAGCAGGATCCCCCCTTAAGGATAGTACATTAGCATGTACATTAATTACAATCATTGTTTCACCGAATCTGATGTTCTTAAATCTATAAGTACACTAAATAAGAAACGTACTTCTGGTAGTGACCAGATACCTGGCTTTTTGATTAAAGGTTGTAGAAATGTAAGAGTAGGTCCTTTAACTAAGCTTTTCAACTTGTCACTATAAACTTCAAAAATATTTCCGGTCATGTGGAAGACAGAAAGAGTCGTCCCAATTTTAAAAACTGAAAACGCATCCAATATTGCAAACTATCCACCAACCAATAGCAATTCTTTCTAATCTAGCAAAAGTTTTTAAATCTATTCCCACATATATTGCACTATAACCTTTGCTAACATGGATTTATGGACAAAAGATCTACAGTCTCCAACTTGGATATCTTTACCCAGTACATGTTTGATTCATTGGACTCCAGAAACCAGACCAGGTTGATGTTATATATGTATCGACTTTGCAAAGGCATTTCGTTGTATCGATCACTCTGTTCTGCTGCATAAACTAAAAGAAGTCGGATTTAGTGACTTGTTGATCAATTTATTTGGATCGTACTTATCAAACCAACTACTGGAGTCCCACAGGGCTCAATTTTATTAGGACCTTTAATTTTTAATATTTTTATTAACGATCTCGCCGACGTTATCCATTACAAGAAACTACTACATTTGCGGATGATCTTAAAATATTTCACAAAATATCTACCGTGACTGATTGTAACTTGCTACAGGCTGATCTTGACAACATATATACCTGGTGTTTGTCAAATAACCTACATCTGAATATCGCTAAGTATAACACAACAAGGTTACTGCAAATTGCGATATTAGTTGTTGCAGTTTAAGTCAAATAAAAAAATCGCCTCATATGAAAGTCAATTTTCCGAACCATGGTTTCATGGCAGGCAGGTCAAATGTAATCAACTTGGCAACCATGTCACAATATTTATGTGAAGTTAGATAATCGAGGCTGTTGATGTAATTTACACTGATTTCACGCATGCCGTTTATACTATACAACCATGCAACCCTGCTTTAGAAGCTACTCCCGTTTGGTTTTTCGTTGTCTGCTGTCAAACTGATAGACTCCTACTTGAAAAATGTCTATTACAATGGTTTCACCTCTCACGAATTCATTGCTACCTCTGGCGTCCCTCAAGGGTCGTGTCTTGGACCCTCATTATTTATTCTTTTTATTGACCATTTGCCTCGTAGCCTGTCCTGCTCTGTACTTGCTCCGATTACAACCATGCGCCGTAATGCTGAGCGACTTTTTGAGGACATTTTACTTTAACGAACAATATCATTTCCTTCTATTATTTAACTACTGGTTTTGCTGTTTTGCAATTGCAATTACGTATCCAAACTTTGTGAAACACTGCTCTAATGTATCCTATTATTTGTCGATTGATTTACGCCATCCGAATCGTAAAATAAACATTTTAAACATTGAACAACTCAAACATTGAATAATTGAACAAACTCGCCCGTTTGGTGGCGGCGCACCCACGCTCCGGCCGCCCCAAAAATAGCGGTGTTCGCTGCGGCGTAATTACCTCATCTAATCGCCGTCCAATTTTATCCGATACGAGAATTAACTTGCGTGCTCGCGCAAAAATCGTAATTTTTAACCCACTCGCCGCGGTTTAATTAAAATTCCCCGCCAATTGCTAATCCGCTAGATCGTCGCTTGTATCGATCTGCGTCAGCATTAAAAAGTTATTTCGGGACGTGCGGGTCAATTCGTTTCGGTCGTCGTGTTTTATTGCCTCTTTGCGGAGAATTATCGTCGAGCTCCAGCGGACCAGGCTCGCCTAAAAACAGTCGCGTCGATCTTTATAGCGGCGATCAATTCATGTTTGTACGTTCCTTGAGCGGTGACGGTTTCATAAAAATCTACCGCCGCGGCGGTTTGGTTAATCGGAACTGCGCGGACGCATCCTTAATCAGAATAAAGGTATTAAGTACCAAAGAACAAACAAACTCTGAACGAATTTACCGTTTGGATGATGAAAACGGTTGCGCTACGTTCTCATCTTACCACATTCGAGGGGAGATCGGTATTTACGGTCCCTAACATAGAAGGAAACAAATTGAAGAAATGAATATACATCAAAAGTTTCCAGGACAAATAATTTAAATTTGATATTATTTCACATCATGACGTAATGTATATAAAGTTTACACTTAGTTCACCCCCCAGTTCAAACCGATCGTCTATTTTCGATCAGGCGTTGCAATAGTTCCCAACGTCTTTGTATCTCCAAAGCCCCCCGGGTCGCAACAAAAACCCCACGACAAACTTTATTTTTTACTTGAGAAAAAAAAACGCGTCCGACTAAACCAATGCGGCCGCGCCTCTCCTCGAAAGTTCGATAATTCGCGCAAACTTCGCGTCGATATAACGTGCCCTTAATATTTAACATTCGCGCTAAACTTTCCTCGGGATAGACGAGTTCGAAAATTCGCAAATCCGCAAAAAATGCACGGAGAGTATGCATAAGGTGACTCCGGGGATATATCACGACGAACGTATACATTGAATTTGAATTTCATTCGCGGAGGTCTCACGAAATTCCGGACGTATTCGATTTGGAGCCTCGCGCAATGTGGATTTTTTTATTGGGGTTGTTTTTTAAACTCGACAATGTCATCTTAAAATGTTATTATTATCGTGGTTATTGTAATTGATATTAATAAAAAAAATTAAGAAAATTTTAAAATGTGATTTATGACGTGGCATGTTCAGATTTTTTTTTGGAATAATTATTCCGGCATCGATTATTTCGAATCGAACCTTTTGCCGCCGGAACTTGTTGAAATAGTGAATCCAAACTACTTGAAAAATTGAAGAAAATTAATACAGTCAAAATAGCATACCAAAAACTATTAAAATTTTTAATTTAATTAATTCGTAGTTTCGTTGTTTCGTTAATTCATTGTTTCGTTTGACCATAATTTTCTGAAGAATTTTATTCAATTTTCATTTGGGAATTTTTTATTGCCATTTATGTCAACTTTAACCCAACTCAATCCTCTTTACAAAATAAATCTTCAACCCAACCCAACACAATCCATCAATGTATTTCGTACTTTAAAAAAATTGTCGGTTGGTTAGGTTAGGCGGGGTTCGATTGCGTTTCGTTTGATTGGGTTGGGTTCGGTTGGGTTGTGTTAGGTTGAGTTGGGTTGGGTCGGGTCGGGTTGGGTTATGTTGGGTTGGTTTGCCCAAACACTGAAATTTTTGCCTAATTTTCCTCATCATATAATGACGACTTTTGAATAAAGAATTGTTAGAAAACTGTTAAGAAAATGACTAAATTTTCAAAAACGAAAATTTGAAAAATTCCAAAACTGTTGGAAATGTTCCATTTTTCAAAAATATAAACTGGAAAAATTTAACTATTAATTAGAAACGAAGCGTAAGGAAACAATACGAGTGATAAAAATAATTTTAACAAACCGCCAATAAAACAATAAAAAAAACGTAAAAATACAAGAATTAAAAAATATATAAAGTTAAGATAAATCCAAACTACTAGAAAAATTAAAAAAAAAATGCAACATCATAGTTAGTTAGAGTGGGGCGTTTATCGCCGCTCCATTGCGACCGCAAGGATCTATTGTGGCTCACAAGTATTTATAGTTCACCCTCAATTCCCATTCTTTTTAAATAAAGGAAGATTTTAGAGGGTGAGATTTTGTCAAGTTCGCCCAGCTCCCGTTTTGTCTCACCAAAGACTGTGAACCTGATTTTGTCCCCGACAGAGCAGGCACAAATAACGTGCTCTGCTGTCTCTTCAGTTTCACAGCATAGTCGGCACCCAGTGGCCTCAGCCACTCTCAGCCTATGCATATGACGCCTTAGTCGGCTATGCCCAGTAGCCAGGGCTGTCAGAATGCGCAGGTCTTTCCTACCCAAGCCTAACAGTATCCTGGTGCGTGCAGCAGATGGGCCCTTCAGTACCATCTTGCAATGTATTATTCCCTGGCACACAACCATAACAAAAACTGAATGTTGAACTTAATTCAAGTCGTAGTTTCGTCTAGGGCTTAGTTTTCTTAAGAATTTTTTCAATTTCCAATTTTGTCCTTTAATTGCAATTCGCAACCTTCTTCACGAAATAAATATTTAATCCAACCCAACACAACACAATCCATCAACGTACTGAATTTTCGTTCTTGAAAAATTTATCGGGTTGGGTTTAGTTGAAATGTTACTGCTTTTAGTTTGACTACTGTACATTAGTTTTTATGGATTGGACCTGGCAATGTTACGCTCTCTGAAATGCGAGACCCCCAACCCTCTTTAACGATTACTTATCTAAATGAATCCACCGCCATATTTAATTGTGCGAAGCTCTTCATTGACATAGTTTAATCTGGGTTAACAATAATAAACATTACTAAATTTTTGGTAACTTTGTCATTCGATTAAAGTTAAAAAATGGTAAAATTATTAAACATACAAAATAATTATTCCGTTTTGTGTTGGGGTGGTTTGAGTTGGGTTGGGTTGGGTTGGGTTGGGTTACAGACGACATATTGACAGTTATTCGATGACTTTTATTTACTCATTATAAGTGACTTTCCCTAAACTGTTTTCATACATTTCCACTTTCACAATTTAGTTTTAGCTTACGATTTATGGTTAACCATCATGCCGTTGAATTCTTCCAACCGGACTTATCACTTTTGACCCTGTTTACATCCCCTGACTTATTTTGATGCATACTGCCACAAATAAAAAGAAATCGCGTCAACGAAGCCGCCGGAATCGTCAACGAAAACGTCACCCAAACTATAATATCAATAACTAAATAACGAACAAAATTGGATTGCGAAGCTGTCGACGCACTCCCGCGGCGCCCGCGTTCGAAACTCCCCACATCCACGCCGGCGAAATTGCATTTGCGGATGCAAATCTCGAAAAATAAGGCGGCCATCGGAATCTGTGTTTCTCCGCCTGACAATTTACCAACAGAATCCCGCGAAACGTCTTACGAAATATCCTTTGTCATGTAAAACGGATAAGGATGGCGCCTCGAGTTCGGAGGCTTATTCCTGGTCGTCTGCGAAAGTCGTCGTCGTCGAAGGCGTTAATTTGTAATTCAATTTAGTCAGAGTTTTATCTGAGCATCACTGGCTGCAAAGGGGTTAATTAGGCGAGGGGTCGCATTTGTCAGTCAGTTTTGCAGCGTGCATTAATTTTGTTATGGGTGGGGGTGGGGGGTAGATTTGAATTGGTCGGCTTGAATATGAATATTAAGTTGTCGATATAAAATATAATAAACTTTGGCTGAAGAGCGACAAATAAATAAATATATGAAGCTAGAAATGGATAGGATTTGTGCCGTATTTTTTCGGTATCATTTCTGCTGATCTCCGCACAATTTACCATAAAAACTCCCCGTCTGCTTGTTATCCGTTCATGAATATTTGAACTAAGTTGGCTTACGGGAGGCCTGCAACAAGTTTAATTCGGCGCGCAAGTAACTTCTGCGGTTCGCCGGTTCCCAACGAACTTCGCGGCGCGGTGTTTGCGAGACAAACAAATTAAAGAGAACCGTCGGAGTGTACACAAGCGCCGATAATTTCGCCATAAATCCGGCTCGCACGCACGCATTCGCGCCTCCTCGGCGAATCCCGCGCGCGCTCGCACGTCGGGCCCTTTTCCGCCGTTAGTTAATTATTCGTCAAATTAATGCCGCTTTGTTCGAACGACGGAAATCCGATAGATTATGGCGCGATTTATCGACGGCGTTAGTTACGTACGTTTGCGCCGATGACCTCCTCAAACTACCCGATCCCTTATTGCCGCTTTAATCTATGGTTAGTTATACATTTTGTTAGATACGTGCCCCCGGGCTACATTAAAATATTAGTTTACTCGAGGATGCGGTTGCCCCATATTAACATTTAGATTAAAGGGCAATGGGAAACTATGATCGCTTTGAGCGCTCGCCTAATTATGCTCAGGCCTGTTTACCCGGCGAAATAAATTTTATCAAGGGGTGCGTTATTAGTTGTGGAGGGCGACATCTGTCCCGTCCCGAGTATATTTACTTTGCAAGTTGGCTACAATTTTATGATAAAGAAATATACGAGGGGAGATCATTATTTAGCCTTCCTGACATAGTGGGCGTTGAGTGACGTTGAATCAATTTGACACTTTAATCATTTGTTGTTACGTTGGTTCAATTGTAGTTTTATCACTTGTTACCTGTTCAAATAATTTAGAATTTAAGTAGACAAGTTTAGAGAAATTCTAAAAATGGAAAAATCAGAGGTTCGTGCAGTTATAAAACACTTGCAATCCACGAAAGACGTGATGTTAGGGACCGCATACACTGATACATTTCTTAATTGTATCCTAAATCTCGCAACAAGTAAAACTCGAACATAGAATTACAATTTTTCCAAATTACTTAAACAAATTTCGTATTAAGGGGGGATCCTGCTTTAGAAGGCTCAATTTTTTTTATATTGCTCAAATCTATGCCTAATATATTTAAGAATATGTATAAAAAGTTATAGCGGCTAATTCGCAATATTTTGAAAGATACAGCACTAAACACAGTGAGGTGTCGAGCAAAAATATACGAACGCACGAACGCTCGGACAAACGAAGCGCGCGCCCCTCCCCGCAGTCACATAATACCGAACTATGTACTGAAAAAAATTCAATCGGTCGTTCGAAACAATAATATTTTGAATTCGTAAGAGCTATAGTAGGATTATAACGAGATATTCCGTAAGTAATCGACAATTAACATTTTTCCTGATCGTAAACTTTAGAGCGCGTTTTCTCGAGTTTTCGTTTTTACGCTTTTTCTAAACTCGTGGGCGTGATTGCGGGAAAACTAGACAAGCAATCAAAACGAAACAAAACGTTTCTTAGCTTTAGTAGCATTCTCTTCGATTTGAACTAAAAACATTAATGAAAAAAAAATTCTAAACAACTTTTTTAGCAAGTTGAAATGATTTTCTCTTCCTGCAAAGAGCACATTTATTTTCAAACCTGAGAAAAATCTTGAATTTCAAAATTTTGGGCTTTTTTTAGTTCACATAGAAGAAAATATATGAGAATTACAATTTTCTTTGGTTTTTTTTTGTTTCAGACCAAAATTACGAGCTACATCTTTCCCACCGATTGTAGACTGCAATTGAAAGGTGTTGCACAAATGTGCATAAAAATCGGTTCCGTTTAAATATTTTTCTCTCGACATATTTTTTTTTAATGCTCAAATATGCAATAAAATGCTCTAAAAAGTTCAATAGACTTGCTCATTTTTTTCTGTCCTAAAAAAATCCCCCAAAAACGCTATATTAAGTCCTCCTAAAGCAGGATGCCCCCTTAAGTCACGTTCGTGATGTGATTAAAGGTTTCGTTACTCTGATATCTTCACGTACATAATCGCATTAGTGCACACAAAGACCCAAATGTTTTATCCAAACCACGTCACTCGTCGCACGATCCACCTCGAATTTACCACCCACCCACGGTCGTGATTCCAGCTGACAGGTTGGGCGTAAACACGACGGCCATTCAAATTGAATGCACACGTAGTGCAGTCATGCCTGATAAGTTCCACGATTCAACGACAAACACAATAGAACTGGTTAATTATTGGCGGAGTAGTTAACGCATTTGATCTAATATTCGAGACAAGCTAATGTCCCCATTGTTCAATTAACGACGCGCACTTAATTGTTTTAATCGCCGACTCGTTTAAATTTTTATTGGAGTCGCAGTCGTATTGAATTTATTTCCGACATATCCATTATTCAACAAGAATGATGATAAATCATTGAAATTTTATTGTCCGATATGAATTGGGCGTCGGACGTGACGGAAACTTTCACCGACTGGGGAATTTTAAGTGGCCGGAAAAGTACCAAAACATATAAATAAATAATACCCTAAGCCGCCTCGCTTTTTCGAATCACGTCGATTTGCCACGCCATTTGAACGCAACGTTCATTACGTCCCGTCGTCAAATAAACGGCGTTTTGATTTCGCCGAACGCACTCGCGGAGTCGATTAAGGCGCGACCTGAATGACGCATTGTGTGCGTCTCCGCGAGAACAAACGTCGAAAGCGATCAATTTCGCGACTGAATTTCGATAATTATTAAGTTTTGTTCGGGGCGGAAACACTCAAGTTTAATTGAGTTTGAACACCGACAGACGGCGCTCTGTTTGATATTTACGTCCGACGTCGGATTTGGAACGCAATTAAAGTATAAGCCGGTGTACGGACGTCGCATAAACGGGGACGATTTTAAACAGGATTCCTGGAGACTCATCTTAAATTGGATTTGGTACCGCGTGGGGACTATTACGAATATTTTCCTTCGAGTTTAGAATTCATTATTTGTGCGAAACAGGCCGAGTGGTGGGTTCACCAGTTTGAATGAGTTCATGTTTGTTGTTATAACATACAAATGCGAGAGTACATGCAGCCATTTATGGCCAAAAATTTGTTTTGCATCACCTGCAGACATTTCAGCTTGATTTGACCCGCCCCAAGCCAAACATGGTGAGTGTAGTTGTACCACAATGGTACCCTGTGGCAGTTAATCTCCACCCCCGGTTTCAATTTCAATTATCTTGCTTTCTTTCATTCGAGTTTATCGAATCTGCGCATAAACTTATCCACTCCTGCCTCTTCAGATCCACCTCGTCCACTTACACGTTCTTGTAAGTCTTCTATCGATAATTACAATCTTTCGTACTTAGCAATTTTATTTTTCTCCCATTTCATTAGCCTTTCCTACCTCTCGTCGTATATCTCGTATATTTCTTGTTTGAGCTAAAACCACAGAGCGGTATTCAAACGTCCCTACCATATCACCCTACGAGCTTTGTGGCGCTCCTTGGGTTTGGCGACACTGTGATGAAAATTTATTAACATCAAGTGAACATTTTCGTATCACTGTCCTCAACAATCGTAATACGTTAGAATCCATGCAATAAAAACACCCCTTCGCGTCCTACATTAAACCCAAATGCAAATTCGCGATTCTTGTCGCTCCGAAGCACGTCATATCCTCTTACATTTCCGTAATTAATTGGCAAAAATGAATTAATACCCCGCGTGCACACCACCCACTGTTTTATCAATTTTAATTAAAATCCGCCGAAACAGCGGCGAACTCGAATTTAAATTCTTTAATTGTTGGATTTCCGGCGCGCATATGAGTTATCTGATAATTAAATTCTGGCCGCGCCGCGCACTAAAACACCTCCGCGCGCGCTCCTAACGCGCGCCGCCGTTAAGCGCGAGTTATTTTTGCATTAAAATGCGCCGCCGAGTCCGCCCGTCCGCTGTTTGTACAGGAAGACTTACGGAAGGCGGCCGCAAATTGAAATTAACCGCGACAAATTTTATTAGCGGGCGTAATTAAATTTCGCTTATCTGGTTCTCGAAATGCGAGGAACTGCACGGCCCCGGAGCGCGCTCACCTGCGAGCGGAGAGAGAAGTTGCCTATTAAAATTGTCCCCGCTGCGCTTTCGGAATGAATTGGATTGTTCTGCCGCTTCCTTGCGGCGGCGGCGCGCGGCGCGATACCCGAGTTTTCTCCGCAATGAAATAATTTCCTTTCGGAAGATGGAAATTGTTCGGGCGCACGTAATTCAGGTTCGAAGCTCTGTCTCGTTTAATGCAATGCCCGGCTTCTTATTATGCTGATTGCGTGGAACTTTTTTTTTTGCGATAACTTCGTGCCGGTGGGGTTTATAAAATTCGGAAAAATCCAGGTCAGTCCGTTTATTGAATAATCTCAACCTAAGATTTAGAGTTAGGACGTATATCACCAAATGTAACAAAAGACATTGAAATTATACGAAACAAACAAACAAAAGCACGATCATAGTAGAAAATGGAAAAGTAGATAATCGGAGAGAATAGGAAAGGCAGGAAGAATTTACAATGTACTGACAGACACATCTAAAAGACAATCTGTCAATGAAAGACCATTCGTGTTTTTTTTTTCTTTAACAATGTCTTTGGTAATAAATCTATTGATGGAAGAATATTTGTATTTTTTACTTTAAATATGTCTTGGGCAATGAATGGAAGAATATCTGTGGTGTTTACTTTAACAATGTCTTTGGTATGAATCTGCCAACGAAAGACTGAAATACAGAAAATAATTTGAAAAATATTTTTTCCATAAAATGTATTGTAATTGCTATTTCCTCCTGACTAAATTTATAAATATATTTTAATTTGTACAGCAATCGAATGCTAGGTTTCATTGAAGTACAGCTAGTTTTGAAGCAAAAGAAAATTTGAACATAAAGCAGTATTTATATTTATTTCATTATTTATTCATCACTTGTCTGTGGATTGGATTGCGTTTTATTTTGAGTCAACCCAATCCATTGTACTTGAGTATTATTTAATTTTAATTTTAATTTGTGCAGTCAAAACTAGTTGGGTTTTATTTATGTAAGCCAGAAAAAATTGAATACAAATCTATATTTACGTTTATTTCAATGACGTCACTGATATAGAAAATTATAAATACCAACCCAACGAAATCCAACGCACGTCGTCTTACAATTTGTCTAACTAACTGAGAGACAATTATTGTATCAAATTGTACGCAAACTGGTTAAGTTGGAATTTATTTTAACGCAAGTTTGGTTTCGCGTGCATTGGGATGGAATACAAAGAAGTACATGGACAGCGACATTGAGATAATTTGGATTTAGGGACAACGACAATACACATACTACGAGGGTGGATCCCTATGCTGCACCCCTGACCCTCTTACAGTAACACTACAGTGGCGTTATATTTTTCGACATAGTCTTCCTCTAGACTAATGCACTTGGTCAATCGGTGCTCCAACATCTCAACAGCCTCCTGGAAAAAAATTTGTCCGACCTCTGCAAACCACCTCTCTACAGGTTGCATCACTTCATCATTACCGGATAAATTTTCTTTTAATTTGGGGAACAACCTGTAATCACTGGGGGCGAGATCTGGCGAATATGGTGCGTGCTCCACTAATTCAAAGCCTGCTGGGTGTATAGCAGTCATGTCTTTTTTGATCAATGGTTAACATTCGGGGCACCCATCTTGCACTCATATTTTTCATATCTAATTCTCTAGTCAATATGTGGTGCACCACATGATATGATAAGCCAGTATCTTCCACAATGTCTCTGATGCGTACTCGTCGGTCTTGCAGTCACCGTTATGGGAGGACACAGGATGTTTTTCCGCATTGTCATAAGAAAGTTGCCAAAATATCCTCATGAATTTGAGTTCGCGTCATGCCCTTTTTCTGGAGGTATTTTATTACGGCTCTTTGTTCTACAGGATCCATTTTTATGAACAATCGCGACACACAGTTCAACAATTACCCACAGCACAATAACCCTTTGAAATACAAAGTTGATATTTTCGAGATATGATCTACAAATGTCATTTAACTAACTGTCAAAAACATTAATCAAGCACTTGGAAATAGGTCAGGAGCGGAGCAGACGGATCCATCCTCGTATGTTAGATACAGCGAGGTTGTTTATTTGTTAACCAAACCAAACAGCAAAGATTTAGATTACAACTCGAATAATGGAATACAAATCATCATGAACTTTTAAATTCACGTGCGTACAATTTATTAACAAACGGTGCTTCAAAGCAACTCATTGGTGTTTTTTTTTTTAATTTGGCGTCAAAGCTAGCCGTGAATGTTTAACTGTGAACGAACCATCATTATTAATTTGACATCGTAACCTATGTCTAACCGGTCTAACCTCACTTTTAATTGTCAAAAGTTGTTACTTAAGTGACGTTTGAGTGTATGTACAAAGTTTTGGTTCGTTCGCAGTTAATATGCATGGCCAACTTCGACGCCAAATTAAAAAAAAACACCCGTTATTACGTATATTGTTTCCCATAAACTCCAACTCAACCATCCAACGCAATGCTACAAATTTTTATTCCATCCACCAATTTCTCTCCAAGCCAACCTAGAGTCGTACACACAATTTGAGAATCGTACAAATTCTGCCAAACCCTGTTTCAGCTTAAGTATAGTCATAGTGAAGATCAAATCAAACCAACTCAACCTCGATGGATACAATTTGACCACAAAACGCTACTTATTTTTAGTTTTTTTAAAGACGTGTCAGAAAAACATGCGCATGGGTCCCATTACCATTAAAATATTTTACTTCATTTTCCTCTTTTATTTTTACGGACTTAATATTTGATTTTATGTTTCATTTGATAAGTAATTGTTATATTTTTATTTGCGTTATTAAAATAAAAATGATTTAACAAAGTGTTTTTGTCTTATTTTGGAAATTCCCGGCGACCGCGACCCCCATAGTACCTCACCACCACCCAAAGTTTTTAAAGCCGCCTTAAAAAATTTTCGCGGCCTCCCGATCGGAAAAATTAAGAACCAGATCATCTCCCTCCGCGCCTTTATTAATATCCGGTTGCCCGACGCGAATACAAATGCGCGGCTGCATTTTCGCGCGCGTTCGCTTCCCAATTAAATCGACGGAGAAGCTCTTTCATTATTGAGTTACAAAACAGAGTTAATGAAATCGCGCGTTACGAGATTACTTACTTCTGTGCGGCGCACGTGAAGAGTTTGCCCCCCCCCCCAGTCGCGTTCGAACTCGTTTGCGGCCGCCGGCTACGGCGGGATTTTGAATAATACATGTTATAATCTCCGAGTAGAGTGCCGTCCATGCATTATGTAGGCAACCACTTGAAATATTCACCCATCCAACGCTGCGACAGATGTCTCGCAGGTTGGAATAATTCAACGTTAATTAATTTATTTGGTTCGGGTTGTAATTCGTGTTTGTTTTATTTTCGCTTCGAACACGTTTTTCTTATACACGAGGGGAGATCGTTTTCGGCGTCCCTCACATTGTCACGTTGGATCAATTGTAGTTTTGTCGCTTGTTACCTATTCAAATAATTTATATTTTAAGTGGACAAGTTCTGAGAAATGTTGGAATTCGTTCCCTGGGTTATATCTATTAATATAGCCCAGCATATCGTTTTCTCTTCTAATGCTTTTTCAATTATGCCTGTTACACGATGCACTTGATGATGGCGTTCTTGTTTCTGAATCCAAATTGATGGGCAGGAATTTTTTTTTTTTCAATGTTCGCTTTTAGTATCTTCAGCAGTAATTTCCCAAATAATTTGGAGATTATTGGAAGTAGTGGAATCGCTCAATTGGAGTTTATTTCATTAACTAATCGTCAAGGATTTGGGATCATTATGACTTTTGCTACTTTCCAGCACATGGCGTTCGAGCCAGAATGATGCATTTATTAAGTTGATCAGCTGAACGTGTCATTTTTGTTGATTTCGAACTTCTCGGG
Source organism: Geotrupes spiniger (assembly GCA_959613385.1). NCBI lineage: Eukaryota > Metazoa > Arthropoda > Insecta > Coleoptera > Geotrupidae > Geotrupes > Geotrupes spiniger. The sequence goes on from OY390739.1 coordinate 29,087,662, forward strand.
TGATAGGTGCCTTTCTGGGATTTATGCTAATTATTCTCCTGCAGAACCTCTCGGCGTAAGTAATTATTTATTAATTATTTATGCTGTGTTCTGTGGACTCCAGTTCTGATTCATTCTGATTCTGTTTTCCAAATGGGGAAGACTTCTCATTGATCATCGTTGATTATTTTAAAGGCATCTTCTTTAATCTCCAGAATTTTACTACTCATTTGTTGTGTGAGTAGTTTCAACTCGGTTTTGTCATCGGACATTCTTGTTTGATGCTTCTTTTGAAAACAATAATAGAAACAACACATCGATCATCGATCACGATGCAATTACTGGATGCAAGGAATGAACTAGGATATCAATGGAAAGTTCATTCGAGTAATAAAAAGCACCCTTCAAAACAGAGTAAGAGCGAACGGATAGAAATCAAACACGTAAGCTGGGTTGGGACGAGGATACCATTCATCTTCGACAGGGTTTAAGTTAGCTCTAGGGGCTAAAATGAGAAGATGCAATCTGAATAGAACAGGGCTGATTTACAAGAGACACCAGTGCCTTGCTGTGTGAACAACGAAAAAAAAAAAAACAAAGTACATGAAGGCGACGACAGCAAAAGACGCAAGTGTGGAGCTGAACAATCACTGAGCAAGGACATGAATACAGTTTTGAGAGACAGTGACAGTCTTGATTACATCAAAAGGCGAAGTGACTGAAGAAATCGAAGACTTACATGTGAGTAGCTGGAACAAAAAACACGAGCAAACACTGAAAGAGAAAGAGTGCATGTAGAACAATAATGGACGCTGACAAGACAAGAAGGAACAAGGCTACAGAATGGAATCTGCTGAAGAGAGGATATAGAGGAGTAAAGGAGGAGGATCAGTGGAGGAGGAGGAGGAAAAATAAGGAACCAGAGGAACTTTTCTATTAACCAAATATCACAAGGCATTAAAAATTAAGAGACTAACATGGTTAGGCTACGTAGAAAAGATGCAGGAGGGGAGACGAAGAGCACAATGGACAGGGGCAGGGCGGGAGGAAGAGAAGAGCAGCATCTCCTCCAGGAGAAGATAGTCATCTTCTACCTGAAAGTGATAGGAGTGGAATACTAACTTGGAGAATAAAAGACTTTTTTGTCCTCAATCGTTTCAGAAGGCCAAATTAAACTGATTCGACTACTTGCAAAAGAAAGGGTTGTCGCCAGAAGAAATTCATGAAGACGTGGCAGGTGTATTAGGTGAGGGTGACTGTCACTACCCAAGAAAATGTTAGTAATGACAGATAGACGACTGACCATTCGCCGGATAGTTGAAATTACAAATTTTTCTTATGGTACTATTTTAATATTTTAATTAATTTCGGGGCTAAAACAGTCGTCTGCACTTTGGGTCCAACGAACGTTGACACCTCATCAGAAACACCACCAATGGTCAGATTCACCGCATCAAATTTCCGTAATCTTTAGTGCAATTTCTTCACTTTTCCTATAAATCTCGAACGTTCGAATCCCTCGATGGCTCGTTCATCCTCGTGCTTATGCACATGTCAATATTTGTTTAGCCTCGTCAAGTCGGTCGACCTCAAATACGACCCCCCCCGACAAGCTAAAGGCAGATCTTTGATCTACAGCGTCCCAGCCATCAGTTTCGCGACGACGCGGGGGCGGATTAAATTGGTGCGCGGCCCGGAAACCCTCGATGCAGATTTACCTCGACGCTCCTTAATAACGTCGGAGATGCGCCTCCGCGAAAGTAAAACGAAACGCCCAAAGTAAATCCGCGGATGCAATTTCGCGCAGTTCATCTGTTTTCGGTTAAACTCGAAATGCACGCGCGCCCCCACCGACACTCGAGTAGCGCTCGAGCAGCGATCGTTCCTGGGAGCAAATAATTGCACAGCGGTATGTTATTGGAAGATGCGTTTAATTAGGCGAGACTGAACGATGATACGTGGATTTGATTGAATTTATGCGGCGGGGTCGATAATCTGAAGTGAACTGCGTTAGATTCAATTTCGTCCCTTTTACAATTTAGAGATATTTTATGATTATTACCAATCTAGCATAAATAAAAATCTCGATCTTATAACTCAAAATGTATTAATCCTCGTTTATAATACGTATCGTCAACAAAATCCCACAAACGATTTAATAAAGCGCAAAACGTCAGATTATTCAAATAAATTCCTCGTCGGCCGTCCCATGCGCCCAGATTACACTAAATCGCCTGTTGATACGCAATTTAAATTATCCTTGCGGATTACAGCTATGAATGCCTAATTTATCCCCAAAGCCTTTAGCCACTCGCAATCCACGAATACAATGACATCGATAACGCAAGTTTTTAAGCCGGATTTTTTTTCATACGGGTCGCGCAATGCATTCCGGCTGATAAATTGCGCGCGATGCATTTCAGCCGATTATTTCACAATGCAAAGTGGAGCGGGCGTTATTACTCGAGGCACGACTGCATTATGCTTGAAAAATTAATTCATTTATTGTAGTAAGCTCCGACATTATTACGTGGAATGATAAATGGCCGCGTTGGGTATTTATTTGCCAGTTTACATTTTTGTTTAAATGGTGTGGGAAATTGTTCGGCTTTCATTTTGGAAAAGTCTTAGAATTATACCACGTTTCAGTGATTGATTGATTTCAATAGTTTTAATTAAATAGTTTGAAACTCCACGTGTGGGGATTTACACGAATTTGGTTCCTTATCGAGCTTTTGCAAAATTATAATAAAAAAGTAACACCACAACAAGTATTGGCACTTTAACGCAGTTATAAAAACCATAACAAATCATAGAACATTTGGCACCCAACGTGTCGGGTTTATAACAAGCACATCCATAACAATACCGACTCTTAGAATAGAACAGAAAATTGCAGTTTGATGCAACGTTTTGATTTTCAGAGTTCAGTAACAATCATGTGGACAATTTATAACAAGTTATCTAGAAAACTATGTTAGATGCTATAACAACGTGTAAGTTCATGGTTTTAATATAAATCTAGGCCACGAACACTAAATTCGTGCAAAGCAAACGATGTCAAAATATTATAAAGTTTACTAGAAATCAAATGATATTTTCAAAACTTATAACAGAAAATTAATTTAGGTAATTTCGATGTAAATAATTATGGTTTTAGTCGATATAATTAGAAAACTTTGTAATTTTTTTCATAACCGTCGTGATTTACTATTTTAGTACAAACAAAACTGTTTTATTTACTAGAATATATTTATTACAGAAGGAATAGCGAACATTTTCATATATAAGTACATATTGTATCATGAAATTAATTTTTTTGTTGATTGGGTTGAGATTGAATAGATCAAGTTGAATGGAATTCATACGTCTTGATCACTTTTATAAAAAACCAACACAACACAAAAATCCAATCCAACGAACGCGTTAAGAAAATAACCAATAATATTTTCATGTCCAATTTAATTTTTGAGGGCCGTAAACTCATGCAATTTAATTGAAAACAAGTTCAACATAACCCTCAAAAATAACCAACCTTTTTCATCTAACACTTTCGATGAGTTGGGTTGGGTTGGTTTTAATTGCGTTGGGTTGAGGTTGAACTGAGTAGAATTCGTTAGAATCGTGCGTAATATTTTAGTTTATGGAATTTTTATTCAACCTGGTTCACAGAATAAAGAAAAATTCTTCGATAGAAACTAAAAAACTCAACATTGTAAGCGCCAAAATGTGTCAAAAGATCAAAAAGTTGTAAAAATACAAAATTACTAACACAAACTGCCCCAAACGAAAATACAGAGCAATGATAAAATTGGTCAAAATGACGAAAGAAAAAAATGCAAGTATGGTGAAATTATGACAATTTTTAAAATTATCAAAAATCCTAAAGCATCGTAACGTTGTAACAAATGTTATCTACTAAGTAATGGTAATCTGTAGCTTGTACTGTCAAAAAATAAAATTGAAGAAAGTTGCGAAAAAGACAAAAAATGCAAAATTGTCAATGATGCCACATTTCGTCAAAATTGTCAAAAATATCGATAATGACCGAAAATGTATAAAATTCAAAAATGCATCGATTAATTACAGTGAAATTGTCCCAAATGCGATAAAAATACAAACCTTTTAAAAGATTCAAAATTGAAAAACTTAAAAAAATATTATAAACTACAAGAAAAATGCAAAATCGGTAATAAAAACTGCCCAAAAATACAACTCTTATTATCAAATTGTTAAAATTGGACCAAACTGTCAAAAGTTAAATGAAACAAATTCAAAATCGCAATAATTATTAACAGGAACTGTGGTTTCAAAAAAATTGTACTGTACATAACTTGAAGATATGATTAATTAAAATAATAAACTAATCCCTCTATCATTATAACGTTTTGCGACGTCATACGACACTCACAAAGAAAATTACGCAATATAAACCACGAAACAACAAATAACAACACGTAATGTTATATCATTCGATGTGAAAATTGCGAGTTTGAAACTATTAGTTTGTCGGATCTCGCCCGATTCGCGTGACAACTTCCTATCGTGCAATGGGCCATTTACCGGCCACAAAATTCGACAAGCAAAGTCGTAGAGAATTAAATTTTCTAACGGAATCGAATCGACAACACCTATCTGTTTTCAACAATTTCGAAGCTGGAGCCGAAAAACATTTTTGTTCGTCCCGTTTCTAAACAAACCAAAATGGATATATGCCCTCGCGGACTTTATTTTGAAGAATTCAATTGTCTACAAGTTTATTTAGCATTTGATCGCCGCCTCGACCAATGAAATAGCCAGGTGTATTTTTTCGAACTGGACAGAAATATGTCATCGTTCTTTATATCACACTTTGTTAAAATTTAAAATACCTCAATGGCAAAAATCAAGAGACAAAAAATTCTTTTAAAATATGTAAAAATGCAAAAAAATTAAATTTATTCAAAATATATATAACCGAACAAAGTTGTAGAGAATTAAGTGAGAATTAAACGGAATCGAATTGACGACACATATCTCTCGACGATTTCGAAGCTGGAGTGAAAGAAACGTTTTTGCGGAACGCAGTGTTGCGAGTTTGAAGTCGTCCCGTTTCGCAGTTCGCAGGCGTTCTTTTTTATCGCAGTTTTGTCAAAATGTCAAAATTGCCAAAATGACTATTTTTGAGATTATCAAAAATCTTTCACAACTTTCTACAATTTTCACATGATCCGTTTTTCAATTATGCAACTTCTTAGTTGATCTTTAACAGCACCCTCACCTAATCCACCTACCACGTCTTCATGCATTTCTTTCGGCGACAACCCTTTCTTTTGCAAGTATTTTATAACTTCACGAACCGCTGATTTTTCAATTTTTAGAATTTCTCTAAACTCATCTACTTAAATTCTAAATTATTTGGACACGTAACAAGTGACAAAACTACAATTGAACGAACGTAACAAACGATTAATACTTTAATGCGTCAAATTGATACAACGTCCACTATGTCAGGGACGCTAAATAATGAACTCCCCTTGTATAAGTGATATAGCAATGATGCGATATGTGAAATAGAATTCAGGTAAGTAATAAAATGAGGCAAAGACATTTAGCGGCCAGATATCGGTGCTCTTATCGTCAGATAACCGCTCGATCGTAACATCGTGGTTGTAATCGGTGTAATCGGCGTAATATATTCAAAGACACCCAAAACATTATCATATATATTAAACAACCAGATTAATTAAATTCGACACAAGCCATTCGCAAAATTCTACACAGTTTACCTAATATATGCCTCACCCCAAGTGAAATAGTGACATCGATACGAAAATAAATATTCCTGCACGATAGGGTAGTTTTACGTCCCCGTTCCCCCGCCGGGACGTCTGACGATATGAAAAATGTCCGTGACGTTCAAAGTCATACGCGGATGATGTGGGGCGAGGGTATTTTTAAGAAATGCAAATTTTCGATACGTCGATAGTACGTTCACACATAACGTCTGGCGCACATCCAGAATGTAAATGAACTAGTTTTAACTAGATTCGGTTCGATCTAACTTTTGTTTAAATTTTCATTATTCGCGTTAGCTATTTATTAACATAGTTAGTCAAAATTTTATGTTTTTATGGCCAAAATCGAACGAGTCGTAACTCAGTCGAACGTCATGATTGATTACGCAATTTCTTGCCAAAAGCTCTGCTTACTGTGCGAAAATCACAACGGAAATCGGACGTCGATCACGCGCGCTCTCACGCACGATAAATCGTTAATTAATGTCCTTGGTTTCAGAGCATCCCCACGGCGAAGAGCTCGCCCCGGAAGCGATTAGGGTCCAAAAGCTCGTCGTCTCGTCCGAGAACTGCGAAACCCGGACGGATAAACCCAGTGTCGCGGAATAATGCACAGTGTAAATAGTGACCGACGTGTGTAAATGTTATCCGAAGGGCTATCCTAAACTAACGTTTGCTTAACGTGCCCCAATTATCAACCTCGCCGCTGATACAATTTCGGATGCGCGCCGAGATTCGCATGCAGATGTTATGACGCGGTGATCCGGCCCGGCGGTTGCGGAGGTCGAAATGTCGATGTTTGCACTGGTGATTTTGTGCTATGCCATTATTGAATCCATCGCCCTGCCGCCCATTATTAGGATCGGTAAGTCCGATTTAATTAGTTTGTGTAATTGGAACGCGCAATCAGTTTTATCGCGAGTGGAAATGAGACGATCAATCCATGCGATAACGGCGACGTAATGCGATGATGTAATCCAAAAGTGTTTGATTAAACCACAAAAATTACGTTGTAAATAAATTAATTGGGAAATTGAACGAGTGGAACTTGAAATAACCACACAACTGTTTATCTCCAATTGAAATTAAATACACGAGCAAAATGCTAAAAGGGACCAAACTCTTATTTTGATTGTTTTAATTGTGACGTCGCCGATTTAATTACTGGCGTTTTTGCGACGATACATAAACGCGATTAGAGACCCACGCGCCGCCGGCCAAACAATTTAGCGAGCGGTCTTACGCCCACGCCGCCTTTTTTGCGCTGGTAAGCGCCCGTTAATTATGGAAAACTTGGAAAACCCGACGCGAAGTTGAATAAATTTAATTGCCCAGCTGGCCGCGCGGCTTTTCGGTAATTGCTTTCTTAAATATCGCCCCGTTTCGCCCGTTTTTTCCTCGCAGAAAATCCGAACTCTAATTAATTGCGACCTGAAACCAATTACGCCGAAAGTCGCAACTTTAATTGCCCAACAGTCGAATCTGTGCTAGTTAAACAAGTATCGCACCGCCTTGAAAATTTCCATTAGCGGTGTTTGCGCTGGATTCGAACACTGGATAAAAGTTTGCGGTTTTCGCAAGTAATATAGGTTTTAATTTGGATTACACTGAAATCTATGACTCGACGTTTGACGCCGATGAAATTTTAATTAGTTAATCGCAATAATAATCCTTTAGAAGGCTCACATTTTTTTTTATTGCTCAAATCTATGCCTAATATATCTAAAAATATGTATAAAAAATTATAGCGGCTAATTCGCAATATTTTGAAAGATACAGCACTAAACACAGTGAGGTGTCGAGTAAAAAAATATACGAACGCACGAACGCTCGGACAAACCAAACGCGCGCCCCTCCCCGCAGTCACATAACACCGAACTATGTACTGAAAAAAGTTCAATCGGTCGTTCGAAACAATAATATTTTGAATTCGTAAGAGCTATAGTATTATAACGAGATATTCCGTAAGTGATCGAAAATTAACATTTTTCCTGATCGTAAACTTTAGAGCGCGTTTTCTCGAGTTTTCGTTTTTACGATTTTTCTAAACTGGTGGGCGTGATTGCGAGAAAACTAGACAAGCAATCAAAACGAAACAAAACTTTTGTTGGCTTCAGTAGCATTCTATTCGATTTGAACTAAAAAGATTTATGCAAAAAAAATTCTAAACAACTTTTTTAGCAAGTTGAAATGATTTTCTCTTCCTGCAAAGAGCACATTTATTTTCAAACGTGAGAAAAATCTTGAATTTCAAAATTTTGGGTTTTTTTTTAGTTCACCTAGAAGAAAATATATGCGAATTACAATTATCTTTGGTTTTTTTTGTTTCAGACAAAAATTACGAGCTACATCTTTCCCACCGATTGTAGACTGCAATTGAAAGGTGTTGCACAAATGTGCAAAAAAATCGGTTCCGTTTAAATATTTTTCTTTCGAAATATTTTTTTTAATGCTCAAATATGCAATAAAATGCTCTAAAAAGTTCACTAGACTTGTTCATTTTTTTCTGTCCTAAAAAAATTCCCCCAAAAACGCTATTTTAAGGCCTCCTAAAGCAGGATCCCCCCTCAATATTCCGCGCCAATAATATTACAACTATTTAATCGCATTGTTTGTCCCGTAATTTGTGTTCCGTTCATTAATTACAAAGTTAATGATTGTTTTGCGTCTACGAGTACAAATACGACGCTTCAGATCTCCAATCATGCTAAAATATAATGGCGCGCCAAGGGCGATATATCGTTTGCCGTTGTTTGCAGCACGATTGCGGAACATACAAATTTCGCTCAAACTCGTTATCCACAGTAAGTAGAACCTCGTCAATAACAAACATCAAATTAAACCTGAAATGTGCTCGATATACAATAAACTGGATAATTTCAGATGAAGTGCCGCTGTTGAAACTTTGCGGTGAACTTCATATATAATCGATGCCTGGATTTGTAATCCTACGATATTCTAATGCAATTTTTCTTTAACGCGTAGTCACGTATACTTCATCGATTGATTTAAATCCGAAACAACACACACGAACGCATTCGCAAAGCAATCGAGTAACCGATGGACGGCAAAACCCACTCATTGCGATTGAAAACCAAACAATCCCGAACTACAACAATCGCAACTGTTGCCATAAATCGTTTATCTGTTGAGTTAAAGTCGAAATTGAACATTCAAGTGGCCGGCGCTTCAGAAGGGCCCTAGACAGGCACTCGGTGCCACTCCGGAGCCCATACACCGTAACAATAAGCGGACGTCTTCCGTGGAGCTCGAAATTCGGAAGGGTCGGGCAACGACGGGGACAATTAACGATAAATTCGGGGCGAGTTGCCGAAACGCGAGGGGCCGCCCGCCCGCGTCTGGAGGCGGCGTCGATCTACCCGTGGCCTAATTTCCGTCGACGGGGAAATTTACGATCGAAAATAAAAATTTACGGGCGCCCTAACGACAATTTAAGGAGTCCTCGGATCGTTTCGTTGCGTTAACGCCCCAGTTCTCCGTTATGTTTCGGTAAATAATTCGATAAATTTGGAAACATTATTCCGGGGATCGACTGCGCGTCTTGGAGATGCTCGCAATAAAGGCGCGAAACGTCGACACTATTAAATGAAGTGGACTAATGCGGCAGTAAATATATTTACGTATAATAGTCAACGCGGTTGTGTAGCTAATATAAGTTTTTATTACATTTATTACCCTTGACTATAACAACGTTATATTCAAGGAAGTATCAATGCAAGAACTAAGAAGAATACTAAAGAGAAATTCCTACAGGAAAGATATGTTAGAAGTCTTAACAGTAAAATCAATACAATTAGAAACTTACTCTGCACTGTAGGATATATCTACGACCATCTGTCGATCAACATTTGATTATTATATCGTTATTTCCTTGAATAGCGAAGTCTCGACGGTACCGACTTAGCGAGTCAAAGTAGACCTCATAGCAACTTGAAAGTGATGTTATTAAAGTCTAGATGGCGTTGGTACATTTAGCGATTTCCTCGTAACTCGTCTTTGCAGTACTGCATGCACCGCAGGAGAAAACAGCTGTCATCAACCTCTATTTACGTTGATGACAATAATAGTAAATATTACCATTCAAATAAAAAATGCAAAGTTTTGACAATTCAAGCTCAGTCGTCGTCTTCATCTAAACTAACGATTAGTTGCCGATGTGTCGTATTTTTAATTTAATTGTAACGTCACGGTTATCAGTGTCTTGAAAAATTGGCCCAAATACGTTGGGAACCTCTCACTTAGCAATTTGTTCCAAAATCCGCAAGAAGTTGACTAGTCTCAAAGCAGTAACCCATTCACTACAGTAAAATAATATTTTAAGTGTTATATGGCGATGTGTCATCAGTGATTCCAAAAGTGGGCGATATACCCCTCCACTGTTAAATTTTCGATTATGTAGATTGAAAATAAATAACTAAAAAAGTTCCCAAATAAGTTTGGAGATGGTTGGTGTGGACGCAGATACCCATGCACTATTGCAAAAATGTATTTGTCCAATTTACGGACACAGCCACAAAAGTGCAGCGGAATCAGCAAAAGGACAAATGATCGACAAGTATCTTTGGTAAATTTACGAGACATAATGATCTGTACGAGTTGTAAATGAAAATTTTTTATCAATTCAAACACAAACACTTTTCAAAAGTGAAAAATAAAAGTCGTTCACGTGTCATTTCTAATGTCAAACGCACATTTCACGCGGATAAGTGTAGTGGACAAAATGCCAATAACGAATTTTTGTTCAATTTTTTACTCGAATTGATAAAAAAATCAAACGATGCCTCCTAGAGATTTGCAAACAGAAGTTGTTTAAAATTTCAATATCACGAAATTCATAGCCGATTCAATTGATGCGGGTATGCAAACCGATGTTATACACGCAGACTTTTCATTCGATAGGCTGGATCATACCATATTAATTGAAAAACTAATTTAGGCTTTTCGCATAAATTGGTTAATTTTTTTGTGTCGTATCTTTCTAATCGGATACAATATGTGCAGTGTGACGGTCAACAGTTACATTTATTTAACATCTGGAGTGCCGCGAGGTTCTAACTAGGGCCCGTTGCTCTTTAACATATTTATTGATGATATTGCGTCTGTTTTAAGCCTTGACGCTTTACTCTTCGCCGATGACTTGAAAATCTATTGCATTGTACAATGCGTGGGTGTACTAATATGCAACAGAATCTTAAAGCGTAGAGTAAATAAATAAACTTAATTATCTTTGTTCTCATTTAGCACCCATTTCAAAAAACGTTTAATTTTGTACCGTACTAGACTTACAACTATTACATCCCCGCGAGTTATTTTAATGCATTAACGGCAGCGAAACTTAAGTGGAAACCGAGTCTGCGCTCAGAGAAAATTATAGCTTTCAGCCCCGAAGCTCCTACGTAAGATACGTGTTGTGTTTACTCATCAAGTATTATGTCAGTTTGCGCGCAAGGACCATCTGCAGAACCACTTGTTAAAGACGCCGCTGTTCCGCAATTAGTAACGTGCACACACACACGTACACAGTCACAAACACATGATTCGTTCGTCTTTTCTTCTGTTCTCGTGCCCTACTTCTACATCGAAAGCCCTCGGCTGTTTGAAATGTGGACGTTTCGCATCGTTCCCAATTCAACAATTTACAGACGGTATTTTAATGAAAGAATAATTAAATTGAATAAATATTCAATTTAATTTTTTAATTTGTTATTTGATAAGACAAAAATATTTTTTTTTATTTTAATCAACTTAAGGATTCTATTAAAAATCTTGGGCCCCATTAATTAATGTCCTTGTGCCGACTCCGTTTCCGTTGATATCCGAAAAATTAATTTGATACTAACACGCGATTTTCTCGAAATTAATTTGATTGGTTTTCGGAACAATAAACACCATTGTTATGCATTGGAATTAAATCGACACGAACTGAGCATAATAATCACCAAAGGTACAACAGAGCTGCACTACTTAAACCATAAAATGTGCCATTCGAATCGAAGCGCGTCAAGTGGGACTTAATTTTTAATTATTTTCCGCTTGCCTCCTGTGCCGCGAAGTGCACCAAAGCGCGCTTTTAATTAATAGTTTTCACAAAGAAAACCGGTAAACTGATTTTCCGTTTCTTCCACAAAGGGCCGATGAAAAAAAAACGAACAATTAAACCTCGAGCGTGTTCGACGTAAATGGCGATTTGTACCATGATTAGCGTTTTCCGCCCGCTCAAGCGTTCAACTGATTGGGAACGGAGGGGCATTAATTTGGGAGTTCGACGCGAACGCGATGAAATTCCTCGCCGGCGACCCAACAAAGAAAATCAGTGCGTCCCGGTTTTAAATTAAAAACGGGTTTCCCCAGACAGACGGGGAGGTTTCTTCAGTCGAAGGAGAGTTTTATGCCAGCGTTGTACTCGACGTTTTTTTTTTTATAATTTTAATAGTAAAAAACAGATTTTTTAAAACTATGAATCCTTAAGTATTCTTGCGAATTTATATTTAAATCCTGACTTTCAAAGAGAGATAATTAAATCAAAAAAATAATACAGACCTCGTCGAAATGTTGTGTAAGGAAATAATTTGAAAATTGTGTTGTTTCAAATGCAAATATCTCGAAAGCATGAAGTAAACGCGTAAAATACAAAATAGTTTCAAAGTATTAAATTTAATTGAAACACTTCAAATTGGTAAACAGTACATGTAATTTAACTTTCACGAACTTCGTTTTAAAGCTTAAGTTGAAATCCGTGTCGTAAATTATTCAGAAACTTTATATTAAAATATAATGTTGTCAAGCTTTGACATAAAAGTTTTACAAATTTTCGAAATATAATTATTCAAACTATACGAGGCCCGTTCAAGGAAATCCGCTTGGTGTCGCCATCTTCGTACAGATGAGCAGATTACGAGGCAGTTTGGTGATTGCAAATAGCATTATTGGTTGACTAACCACGCTGTTGTTTGTGAAGTGTGTTTTCGTTTGATTTGTCGGATTTTAGAGTTGCTGAGAAATTTTGTGTTAAACTCGGTAAATCGTGAAGTGAAACTTTCGACATGCTCAAGATGGCTTACGGCGATGTAGGTATGAAGCGTGTGTATGTTTTAAGGGGGGGTCCTGCTTTAGAAGGCTCAAAAATCGTCTTTTTTATTGCTCAAATCTATGCATAATATATCTAAGAATATGTATAACAAATTATAGCGGCTAATTCGCAATATTTTGAAAGATACAGCACTAAACACAGTGAGGTGTCGAGCAAAAAATATACGAACGCACGAACGCTCGGACAAACGAAGCGCGCGCCCCTCCCCGCAGTCACATAACACCGAACTATGTACTGAAAAAAGTTCAATCGGTCGTTCGAAACAATAATATTTTGAATTCGTAAGAGCTATAGTAGGATTATAACGAGATATTCCGTAAGTGATCGAAAATTAACATTTTTCCTGATCGTAAACTTTAGAGCGCGTTTTCTCGAGTTTTCGTTTTTACGATTTTTCTAAACTGGTGGGCGTGATTGCGAGAAAACTAGACAAGCAATCAAAACAAAACAAACCTTTGTTAGCTTCAGTAGCATTCTATTCTATTTGAACTAAAAAGATTAATGAAAAAAAAAATTCCAAACAACTTGTTTAGCAAGTTGAAATGATTTTCTCTTCCTGCAAAGAGCACATTTATTTTCAAACCTGAGAAAAATCTTGAATTTCAAAATTTTGGTTTTTTTTTTAGTTCACCTAGAAGAAAATATACGAGAATTACAATTTTCTTTGGTTTTTCTTTGTTTCAGACAAAAATTACGAGCTACATCTTTCCCACCGATTGTAGACTGCAATTGAAAGGTGTTGCACAAATGTGCATAAAAATCGGTTCCGTTTAAATATTTTTCTCTCGAAATATTTTTTTCTTAATGCTCAAATATGCAATAAAATGCTCTAAAAAGTTCACTAGACTTGCTCATTTTTTCTGTCCTAAAAAAATTCCCCAAAAAACGCTATTTTAAGGCCTCCTAAAGCAGGATCCCCCCTTAAGTGGCATGGACGTTTTAAAGATGTTCGTCTGTCGATTGAAGATGATGATGAGCGTCCTCCTGGACGTCCTTCCGCGTCAACTGACGACTCACACGTCGACAAAATCAACACTCTGGTTCGGGAAAATCGATGTCTGATGATCAGAAAGCTTGCTGAAGAGTGCGGGATATCAGTTGGATCATGTTACGAGATTTTGACCGAAAAATTGAAGATACACCGCGTTACTGCGAGCATAAAGCCCATCGCGTCCAGGTTTGTCAGGAATTGTTTGAACATTCAGAAGAAGATGAAAACGTCTTGTCGTGGATCATATCTGGTGATGAATCTTGGTTATGACATCGAAACAAAGGTTCAATCGTCCCAGTGGGTGAATGAAACATCTCCCAGACCAAAAAAGCCCACCAAGTTCGTTCAAATGTGACAGTTTTCGTTGATGCCCAGGGCGTAGTCCACCACGAGTACCTCCCCCAAGGCTCCACAGTGAACCAGACTTACTACATTGAAGTTCTCAAACGACTATCCGGCCGAGAAGACCAGAAATATGGAAGAGTCGTGACTGTATTCATCACGACAATGCTCCAGCCCATTCAGCCCTCAGAACTCGTGAGTTTTTGACCAAACACTCGATCACTGTTCTTCACCACCCACCTTACTAACCTGACCTCGCTCCTGCTGAATTCTTCTTGTTCCCCAAACTTAAACGATCTTTGAAAGGAAGAAGATTTGAGACGATTCTTGGCATTCAGGCAAATGCGACGAACGAACTCAAGAGAATCCCAAAAGAAGCGTACCACGACTGTTTCCAACAGTTGAAACACCGTTTTTATAAGTGTGTGCGTCGGGGAGGTGAGTACTTTCAAGGGGACCCAGACATGTTTGAACTTCTAAGTAAACTACATTTTATTTTGTGACGTCAGTCTACGTATTTTTTGATCAGGTCTCGTATTTGTTTCATTTAATTTGTTAGTACAGTTAAGGTTAGGGTTGGGGTACTTTGATATTTTGTTATTTTTTGACATATGACCAGTAACATCAAGGCTACAAAGTAATAATCGTTACGCTGGTTTCTTAGCGCGCCTTCCGTGTCATTGGAACAGCAAATTTAAAGGATTATTTCTAATTTTTTTTTTGGGTAATTTTCTATGCGTTGGGTTGGGTTGGGTTGTGTTTGGTTGGGTTGGGGAATTTGAGCAATACTGTTGCAGTAATCTTCGCCAAAACCAAATTACCATTTACGCATTTATTGCATATATTCAGTCGATATAAATTTTTACAGCAATTTCGCTCTTGTGGCGCCCTCATCGTTTTCGCTATATCGTAGCTTGGATTGTTGGACAATTGCTGTTTTTGATGGAACGTGACAGCGACTTTCAAACGACGTATTATAGAAAATTCCCTACATCCCACAATTAAAAAAAATAATCCACAGAATAACACCACATGATCTAGATATCATTGCAGTCATTAAAACTTTCAAATGAAAATCCTCGATTGTCTCCATTACATCACATCCGGTAACCATAATCAAAGAATCTAGATCTAGATCTTACTCAAGCCATTTCTATATCATTTCCAACTTAAATAATTTTCGTGCAAGTCTGCAAGACTTTGGGTTCGAGAATCCAATTAAAAACCAAGGACACTGATGCAATAAAATAATTTAAATTAAATCACGCGAACTAGATTGGTTCGGGTTGGGACATTTTGTAAAACTTTGTAAACACAAATGTATTGTCAAGCTTCAGATATGAAAGATGGTTCTGGATCAATAATGGAAAATAATGGAAAAATAAAAAAAAAATTTTTGAGCACATTTAAATCCCATCCACAATTTTGCAATTCCAATTTAATTCACTTCAACGTTATTACGTCGTCGTCTCCAACGCTCTCTAAATTATAAACGGAGCCAAATATCTCTGCCACCATCTAAATCATTCCGTTCGCAGTTCATGCGAAAAAATCGACAAATTTCGCCCATGAAATACTATTACCGTCGGTGGACTTTTCGCGTCGCCGGCAGGAAGATCGAGGTTCGCCGGAGCTGCGCAGCAGAATTACAAAGAATTCGATTACACGGAACGTCGTTAAAATTTGCATATACATGTGTATCATGTTATATCACTGAAGCGTTATTAGAAAATTTATTTATTCCCTTTGTGCGGCGGGCTGTAAAAATGGCATTATTTGCGACTACGTTCGCACTGTGTCGCAGTCCAGTTACGGAAGATGCATTAACGCGGTTAAATTTTAATTCGGCGTTCGACTGATCGGATTGTGTGTTGGTACGTTCGGCCGTAATGGGATTTAGTGTGCTTTGCGAATTTTAATCAATTTTAATTAATCAAAATAAAACGCTTTCGATGTATTGTTCGCAAAGGTCACGCGATTGTGCGCAAACCGCTAAGGACACGTTGCGCTCAACTTTGTAAAGACGCCAAGTTCGACGACGACGGCGACGGCAATCACAACACACACACAACCCCAACCCCATTAATTTTAATGAACGCTTTCCTCCATCCACTCCGACGGCGTTTACCATTTTAATCGTCCGCGACGCGTGCATCTCGTATTCTTAGTAAACGAAGTCGATAAAAAGGCTGCAGAGTTTTACGACGACGTCGCGGCGTTTTTGACGTCGCCGTAAAAATTAAACGTTTAAAATGGCCGCGCTGAACCGACGCACGCGAACCTGTGTTGCCGGTCGACGTTGGCAAATTGCGATCCATTTGTTTTGCGCCATTGGGGAAATCCGGTTGAAAAAATGGGGACACTCCGCGCGCTTTAACGTCAGTTAATTTACATTGTAGCACCTCGCTTGACGCCGGATGTTTAATGACGAGTGGTTTCCTCGCGTGCGTGTTTAAAATTTAACGCCATTTTTAAAATTCGCATTAAAGCCGAAATTGTGACGATAAAGAAAAGCGAACGAGTTGAAATAAAAATAGAACGTATTGCGTATACGAGGGGAGATCATTGCTTAGCGTCCCTGGCATGGTTGACGTTAACTGGCAACGTAGCGTTCGATCTGGCAACACTGGAGTTGCTCGAGTTCTTTAGTTGTCCGCAGTGATTTTTTTGTGAAACAGTTTTTTCTGTTGTTCCAAAAATTATTGGCATAAATTTCGAGCAAAGGTGTGCTACCAGGTTTTGTTGCCTAAGACTTGGACACATCGCAATGGAAACTCTTTCTAAACTTCAGCAGGCCTACGAAGATAGTGTTTTGTCAAGAGCCCAGATTTTTCGGTGGTTTCAGGCATTTTCAGAAGGAAGAGAGTCGATTTCATCTTCAAGAAGCGATGAAAATGTCGACAGAATCCGGGATCTTGCGCGTTCAGATCGTCGGTTGACAGTCAGATTGATTAGGGAAGAGTTGAATTCGACTCACACCACCGTTCATCAGATTTTGACCAATAAAACTCTCTAGACGATTGACAATAATGAACCCCCGATCATAATGTTAACGGTGATAATTTTTCCAATAAATGCGGAATCAAACTTAGCCAAATAAACATAAAAACATAAAAATAACATATACAAGGACAAGTACAAACAATCAACACGAGCGATATTGGCCAATGGTGAAGGTTTACCAACAAAATAACAATAAACAAATTCGGGGTTACGTTAGAATTAAAATTAAAATTAAAATTATATCTAATGTTAAAATTTCAATTATGTGCAATTTTAATTCATGATATTATTTTAAATATCAACAATGGAGTTCCGATTGTCGTATCGATGTTGATGTTAAATTAAGAGAATTTCGTTTATTATAATGAAAACATTTTCGCAAACTAAAAGTATTATTATTATTATCATTATTATTATTATTACGGCGTTTACAGTACATGAATTCTTCTTATTTTTTTAATTAAAATACGATTTAGTGATGATGTTCATAATTGTAGTTGTTTTTATTGTACTTTTTTATAAGTTACTTCACTCTGGACACAAAACGACGTGCCAGTCATTTGTAGACAAGCGAAAAATCCACAAACTTCGACACTTCGATCTCTTGACTTGACTATGAATTCTCCACTCTGATTGGCCGAGGTGTATTTGGAGTACACTGGTTTTATTTTGTACATTGAATTAAAAAAAAATCCAGAAACTGTGTCGTGAGACAAACAATACAACCGGCGTCCAAGTATCAGTTTGGCTTTCCTACACTTAAAATGTAGCTCAAGTAAGCAGCCCCCCCCCCCCCCCCCCCTACAGGCACTCGTGTGTAATTTATCGTACATAATGAGGAGCAGCTGCAATCTATTTTTTTCGACATTCTTAAAATTTTGTTATATATTTTTAATTTAATTTCACTTTATTAAAATGTGCAATAGAGGACTTATGGGATCTCAAGCCAACCCAAAAAATTGTCTTCTATTTATGCCACGTTTATTGTTTGCGTTATCTTATTTTATTTTAATTTTTATAAACGATTGTAAAGTCAGCTATTTGTGAATTAGGATTTGTTAAATAATAATTATATATATTTTTATTCTATAAATCATGTACAATAGTTATGGTTTTGCTCCAATTTCCAAATAGGTAACAATAATAATATTTAAAAATATTTAACAATATCAACCTACCAAATAAAACATGCTCGCCTATGAAACAAATCAAATATAGCAACTATGTCGGAGTAATAACCCAACCAGCACAGGTTGATCCCGAAAGCTAGGGTTGGGAATCTCAACTCTCGCGTACCTTCGTTCTTTACAGCTAGCATTGTAAATGCCATCTTTGATCGATTTATGACTGCAGAATATGTCCATTTTACGATTTGTATCCGGCGAATACAATACACTATAATGATTTACAATCTCATTCGATAAATACTTTGGGGTTCGATTTGTAAAATTATTAAGAATACCAAAGTTTCGTCACATAAGTAGAAAATAAAGTAAGCAAATTTAATTTCTTGCTCCGAAACAACAATCGAAGTTGACCAATCAACTTGGCACGCAATTATAATTTAATTCCGAACCAACTGGCAAACATTTACAGCGATGAGAAAAATCTTTTCGCAATGTCAAAAGAACATCAGGAGCGAAAGGTGCATTGACTTTTTGGATTCGATTGAAAACGAGCCCCATTTTCATGGCGAGTCTTGGGTTGGGTTGCCTTGGGTTGGGTTCGTACTCAAACCAACCAGAAACCGAACGCCTGTGTGGAACAATTCAACCTCTCCAAGGCCCCAAAAAAAGCAATGAAGACGAACTCGAAGATCAAATGCATGATGATTTGTTTTTTTCGATATCCACGGAGTCTTTCTAACTCAAAATCAAACGGTCAACCAACACTTTTACCGGGAGGTTCATAAAAAAATTCGAAAAGGGGTCATTCCTGTGGGACCAAACATCAAGAACAACTGGGTGTTGCATCACGATAATGCTCCCCGTCACACAGCAAATTCAACAAATTTTTGGCTAGTAAATAATTCCTGTGGCTCCTTAGCCTCCTTATTCGCCTAACTTGAGCACTTTTTCCTCTTCCCGAAGTTGAAAAATCACCTCAAGGCAATAGTCGAAAACATTCAAACGGCTGTAACCGACCAGTTATTCCAGTATCAGAGTTCCAACACTGCCATGAGAAGTAGAGGAACCGTCTCTAGCGCTGTGTGGCGTCAAAACGTTATTTTGAGGGTTTATAATTCCATATGAATAAATATGAATAAAAACCAGTCTTATTACTTAATTTACAGACCTCGTATATTTACAAAAACAATCTGCATATTTATTTCAACAACATTTAATTTTATGCACCCATTGAACGTTCGCAACAAAGCCACTCCTCGTATTCCAAACCCCCTCGACACTTAAACCGCACAAGTTCGCGAACAACAAAAAAACCACGCAAGTGCAATATCGAATTTCACCAATTACCCACCCACCGTGCGTATTATAAAATATCAGTTACCCGACGAACTCGACGAACGAACCTGCTTGGAGCGCCGCCGACGAGATCCGACAAAACGTAAAAAAACCCGCACGTTATTTTCGTACAATTAGTGGATTCGGCGGCGGAACTCGATTAGAAATTCAGCGGATTATTCGGAGCGCCCGCGTTAGTTAAGAACGCAAGCTCAATTGGTTGTTTGAAGGCCGTAATTTGGCTCGATTCAAAGTTTAATCGAATCATCGGGGTCCTTTCGCTGCACATTCCGTCCGGTCATTTCTCGTCCGATCCGGTAACGTTCGCGAATTAACGATTGGATTTTTCAGTTTTTTTTGGGTAATCGTTTCAATCAGTGCGACGTAATTGCGACGCCTTCGTCGGTTTAATTACGAAGGGTTAGAGAATGACTGAGGTTTATTAAGTTGTCGAGTGGATTTTTTTTTAATCCCGGTGAATTTGTTTCAACTGACGTCACGGTTGACGTTTAGAATAATTCACACATTCCAATTTAGCGTTTCAATGAGCGATGCTTTCGATAGGCAAGCAGACAAACCAAAGTGTTCAAAAAAATGTGCATAAAACGAATAAAAAAAAATCGACGCTTCCAAACATTACGTCATCAACAATTGGTTCAAAATTGATTTTCCTCCAAAATACTGAATTGCCTAACCACATGGATTCCCCTGCAATAAAACACATAGCAAAGAAACCTGATTAGACCCACGAATCACTTAAAAACCATATTCGTCCGAACCGAACCACTTCAACCCGAAAAAAAGGAGAAGCTCCCGATAAAGCCGCCCGTGCAAAAAGACAAAGCCCTTCAAACGGACGGACGGGGACGCGCCGTAATTGAAGTTGCGAACCCCGCGGAGTGAAATAAACGTGAAAAATCGCGCGCAGCCCGCTCGATCGCCGGTTTTTTATCTTCCGCAATTCTCCTCGGCGTGACACACTCACTTCGCTAACAATTCGCGTCCCGGCTCCGGGCTTAATTGGACACATTATTGGGTGTTCTCCGGGGGCGCACAGACTCACGCGCAGGGTCGCCGCCGCCATTAGCGAGAATATTGCCATTCGAATGAACGAGGGGTCACGTCAAGGTACAATTAATTGGGCCGCGATTAAGTCTAATTTTTTGTTACTTAATTGAAATTTCATTAAAAAAATCTCCAAGATAATCACATCACAGTCTTCTGAAATGGGTTGAATGATATCAACTAGAAATCTCACTTCGTCAAGTACGCGAAGCAAACAACGGAGCAATGCGTCCGTCTTGCGTAATAAAAATTTATTCGAAGATCGAAAGATCTCCGAGCCGAAGGAGGATGCGAAGGAGTAATAGGCCGTCGGGCCCGGTGGATAAGTAAGACCGCAATAAATCTGAATTACCGCAACGACAAACCGGGGAAGTCGACTGCAGAACACCGCCGGGGTCACGAGGGCCGCAGCCAAGAACATTCGAACTGAGTCCGGAATATATAAGTCCTTGTGGCGGAACAAAAGGGATCCCTCCGTTCTCGAATCTCATGGACAACTGAATCCGTATAAAATCTCGCCGTTTAACCTACTCCACTTCGGCGGCTTCGTCCTGTGCCGTTTGGTTTTACTGTTGTTTCAAGGGGGGGTGATTTTAATCGCGGACGGGTGGCCGGCTATCTCGCCGATTGTTTTCTTAAATAATACGAAACCAATTCCGCGGAACGAAAATAAAATTCCAATGGAGTCGATGCGATTAAAAAATTCAAAATACAGTACACTTCAATACCGATTGTTACTTTACTAATAATATTTGTCAACTGATTGGCCAATCAATGAGTGAGAAATTATTTTCGATGCAAATATTTATGAATTTATTTACTTCGAATTACTCAATAAAATCACGTCGTATTTGGTAACGCGATATTTTCGCAAATCGTGTCCAACAATCTGGTGGTCATTTTTGCAATCCTGGCTTCGTTTCCCGGAACACAATGGCATTTCGGCGCATCGCTATCGCGATTATTATGCAACCGTTCGCGCTTCATCCGCCGCCGCCGCCCGACTGGACGTGGTTTCCTCGGTTCATTACGGTCGCGATTACGATACAGATAATTACCATGCGCCTGCTTTCTCGGCAATAATTCAACGGTCGTTAAACGGACTGCTTGAATGGAATTGCGGCCGATACGGTTGGCATTGCGGGCACGTCGAACGTTAATTTGAAATTCGAACTTCTCAATTCGATTTCGGATGCGTCCGTGAATATTTCACGTCGACGATGACCGGAGCCGAAATTGCTGACGGCGTTGCCGCCGTCAGCGGTAACGATGATACGAAATCCTAGACGTAAGGGGAGATCATTATTTAGGGTAATTTTTTTATGAAAAATCAAAATTTTGATTTAAATGTCGTTTTTACCAATTTCGGCAATTCGGCAATTGATTTTAATCTTTTCCAACGAAATTACCAACAACAACAACAACAAATCTCTTTCTTGGAACAAATCCTGACGTTAATTTAAAATTTTCAATTCAACTCTTAATTGGCCGGCGACAGTGTTTTCAACGACATTTTTTCAAGTCCTCGATTTTGAGTTTCCAATTATATTATTTTTAATTATGCCCAAATCGTAACGCCCACTTTTCTTCTCAACTCTTCGCAATTTCAATTTTTGGGCGCTTTACTTTATTTTTATTGTGCCCAGAAAATTCATCGTGGAGAGATAAAATTGTGATTGAATTGGGCTGGGTTGTGTTGGACTGTTGTGGGTTTGGTTTTGCTTGGGTTGAGTTGCGTTGAATTTAGTTGCATTGGGTTGGGTTGGGTTGGGTTGGGATCATTTTAACTGACGTTGTTTACAACTCGTCTTACGCTTCAACTATTTTCGATTTCTGAGGTTCGTCTCACCCATTTTGGTACTTTATTGCCCATACTGTTGAGTTCAGGACTCACTTTGCCCTTTTTTTCAACCAAGTTGCCAATTCCAATCAAATTATTTTCGTAGAGCAACCTGACACTTTGTCAATTACAACTCTTACGCTGGTTTCAATTCAACTGCTAATTCCTTACTCTCATCATCATTCCTAATTAATTAGTAACTTACGACAAACTCGGAGCCACAATAGACCCTTGCGGTCGCAGTGGAGGGCGATAAACGCCCCACTCAATTATAACTAACTAACTACGACAAACTCAACATTCTGACTTCGCAACTCAATTGCATTCATTATTTCCTACTCTTGTTCATTTTATTAACATTTTTCCATCTTAACATTTTTCGCCAATCTTCCTAACTTTACAGTTCAGATGTTTTTTTTTTATACTACCCCTATTTAAAATTCCAAAATCTTTAATTTAACGTTTCATCAAATTACAATTTTACAAAATTAAAATTTTTCGAACGGTAGGACAGTTGCAATTTACTCAAAGCTTGTTGTTGTTAGCCTAACTCGACCTAGCCGATCAAGCCCAACCCAACCTAGCATAACCCAACTCAATCCATCTTTAGTTTGCACAAAAAAATTAAACATTTGTTGTTATTCAAAATGTACTTAGTCTGCCAATCAAAATGTACTTAGTCTGCCAAGCATGTTCTGGGGATTCAGCAATTGATTTTAATCTTTTACAACTCATTCTCCAACAAAATTACCAATTTCAACAACAACAACAGCAACAACAGTTTTTTAATTTAACTCTTAACTGCTTTCAACTCCGAAATTGAAGTTAGTACAAATCGATTTCTTTAGTTAAGTTAGTACAGTGGTTATGTATGCCCTTCCTCGAAATGTTACGATACAACGTCGCCCTATTCTAATTTTTTTTTATCATTGTAATTATGTCGCCATGGGAACTTTTACATTAAATTCTTCTGAGTAAATTTGCTGCGGTTTAGGTGTTTTATAAATCGAATAAAAATGTCCATCACGTAGTGAGACAATCATCAATTAATGCGTATAAATATTGTCTCAATGAATTTCTTTGTTGCTCTGGGAAAGTCTCGATTTTTAGTCCCCGATTGGGTTGGGTTGGGTTGGGTGGGGTTGCTATTTTATTGTCCTGTAGCCTTCTGTTGCTAACTCCAACCCAACTGTCAACCCAACCCAACCAAACCCAACCCAACCCAACTCAGTTCTATGTACTAAGTTAAATGAATTCTTTTTGTATTTCACATTTTAATAATAAAATAAAATTGATTCCATATTCTATATTTTTTCCAAATTAATTTTATGTTCGTCGATTAATCTAATTATCCATGGATCTGTTATAAGTCAAGACTTCTAATTGTGAAAATTTTACCAACCCAATTAAATTTAATCGTTTATTAAAACTTTTTTTTTAATTACCAGATTATGCTCATTGATTTGTGTCATAAAATATTATTATCTATGACGGCTATGACCCTGATTCATCCACTGAAATTTATTTTCAAGTCTAATCAAATTACCCAAATAAATGAATTCAAAAAATAATCGAAAGCACACAAAAAGCACAAATCAAACGCTAAATCGACAGCAATCAGAAATGAAATTCGATGAAAAATTGAAGCAAAATTTCCGCCTGTAATAATCTGCATCAATAATTGAAGTTTCAGGAAAGGAAACGATATTTTTCACCAAAATTGAGTTACACTCAACACATAGCACTTAACTTTGTTGTCAGTCAAGTTCTTTTAAGTAGAAATATTTGGAGATCTCAACCTAGCTTTATATCTTTTTATTTCAAAAAATAAAAGAATATTTTCGGGGGGCCAGACATTACGACGATAATGAAGTGATGACAGCCGTAAACGAATAGCAACCGAAAGATTTTTTTTCAGATGAATCAATGATTTTGATGCATCGACGTTCAGGAAAATAATTGTGTGTTATGGAGCGTAACTACTGATCTCCCCTCGTATTTTTTCATTTAGACTTAGTAACAACTTGGAATTTCAGTCGTTTATTTAAACAAACAGTCTCGACGAATTTCATTAAATGGCGTTATGAAACGTAAGCACGACCGTACAATTTCCATTTTATTTCAGCACGTCCGATTAATTAATTCGCTCGATAATCTGTCACGTCGCATCTTCTAGGAGCGAATCGAGCAAGAACTTAAATTGAGCACGTCGGGGTATAAAAATGGGGCGATGTTACAGCGCGGACAGTGATAAATGCACTTATTACATGCCGACGTCAAAGCAACAGCCAAACGGATATTTGATATTTAAAGCTCGTAACGTTCGCGTTCAATGCGAGAACGTATTAATCTTTTTCGTCGAGAACGAAACGTTTTTTTTTTGTTTGGCGCGTTCGTCGCATACGTATCTCTAATGAAGTGGATGGATTTGCCAAAATCCTAATTTATCCGCCCCGTCCCACTTTCGCGAGTTGATGCGCCTCGGATAAGAAGTGAAGATTAGTAGTTGGTCTTTTGTTAGGGCGACAAGACGCATTATCGCGGTTATGAATGAGAACATTTATGACAACGGCATCCGTCACGTCGACGTTTATGAAGACGAGTGGTTGGCGGCGCTCGCGAGCGTTTCTTTTGTTTTGATAAACTCGGGATGTAGATAAAGTTTTAGGTATTTTATCAGGTGCTTAAAAGTTATAATGCAATTTGTAAAAATCATGACTGATCGGGCGTCCGGGGATTCTTCACAACTTGGAATTAAATTTGCCAACTGTGCGTGGAAGAATCCATTAGCTCGAGACCCGATTTAAATTACATGAATTTGTAAAATATAACACAGTTACGGTTGCAAAACAGAGAATTTCACATCGTTGATTTCGATCGGCGCGATCTAACGCAAAATAAATGATGAGGAAACCTTATTGCGATTACATTTGTTATTCAAATAATAATTTTGAAACAACAATTTAAAACGACACGTTCCGAAGTCGTGAAGATTGCATTTCATTCAATTGACCCTACATGATTAAATTTTATTTACACTAACTTTACTTTCTACTAATGTGGTCGTTAATGCACGAAATATAAACAAAAGTGGGTGTTATTCAACTTTGATTTTTTCGCACGAGACATTTCCTTTACCTAACGAATAATTCGTGTTATAAACGTTGCTTCGCAAATTTCGTTCTTACATTAATTTCCCTTATTAATTTTCCTTACACCGTAATCAGCGCGCCCTGCTGGGCATTTTTAATTCGTGTAAATCGCGCTCCCCCATTTTTGATATATGTTTGCATAAATTTGCGTTGTTAATTTTAATTAACAACGGGAATATTTATGCTCATTTTACGTTAGGGTCAAATTGATAAGTAATTTGATATTTGTTCTACGCCATCGGATTTTGCTTCCACTGTTAAAAAAAAATGCGATCAATATTTTATGAAAAAATTCCGCGTAACTCATATTTGTGTAATCTGAGGTGTCCTGAAGGACGAAACATTATTTTTACCAAAACGACATTTCTTCTGATGTTAAAAAGTAACTACCGTATTCACTTATTAGGATTACGAATTAGATAAACTGCCTCTCTTTCCTGTCCTCTCCCATCTTTCTCTCGAACTACCCCCTCGTCACCTCATCTGCAATATAAGTTACTTTTCTTCCACCTCCCTCCTTCTTCTATCATCTTCTCTTTAACTCCCATAGCAACTCCGCTCTCTCACCCTTCTCTCCTAACATGCACCTCCAATTTATACCCCTCACCTCCTCCCCGATCAGTGTCTCCATTCATCTAATCATCTTTCACAAACTACGCATCTCTTGTAATCATCACCCATCCAGTACTTGTTCTTCCTCTCCTCATTTCCGTGCCTGAACATCGCTACTAGCTTCTCGTCTTCTGCCTTGGTATCTTGGCCTCCCCCTGTACACCTGCAGCTTCTCATATTTCTCGCTGTATTTTGCTCCCCCCATTTTCCCTTCTCTCTCCTGCGCTTCCACCTGTGACCATCGCTCCACCAAGTCCCTCTCCACCTGCTTTCCTTCCTCTCTCCTCATTTCCACCCCCCTCATCGACATCCCTGCCTTCTCGAACATCTTTCTTCTTGCCACTTCCCAATTTGATAACTCCATTTTTCTCCCTCTTCTCTAGCTCCTCCACCAGTTTCCTCCCCAGACTATTCTCTCTCCCCCCTTTCACTGTACAAATATCGTAATTTATCGAGAGCCAAAGTATTTTTTTCATAATCGTTTACTAATTCATAAAAAAATTTAAGGTCCTTTTCGTCCGGAATTTTCCATCGACTCCACGTAAAACAAAATTACACATCCATATGTTTAAACGAATTTACGATACGTTTTTTTGTCTTTTCCATTATTCAGATTGCGACCTGCGCTAAGCAGTTTTCCTTGCCATTCGACATCCGCCCAATCACTTTAAGTTCAATTAATCTCCAAATAAATTTCCGCAGGAGTTTGCGCGAGCGCTTAATTTTGTTACGTGTTTTAGCAAAGCTCACGCTCGGCGTCTGGGGGATTCGCGCCGGGCAGATTTATTGCGGCGACCGGCGGTGCCGACTCGACTGCACGGTCCGATCCGTGCGGCAAAAACGGGGGCGGCGAAATCCCCATCTTCCTTCCCCGGTTTCTATACAGCACTTAAGCATCCCGGAGACTCCGTCGGTCCGTCCGCCGCTTCCTTTCGACGTTCCTGCCTGCCATCGACGTGAACGGCCGGCGAAATAATAACGTGTGCGTCAATCCAGTTTGCGATCTAATTGATAAGTTTCCGCGATATTTTCCCGCAACGACGCCGTCAATAAACTCGTCTAATTTCGCGAGACGCGATATGCAAATTGCGTCGGCGGGTCGGAGTTGTTTGCTCGCGTTCGAGCGAGACCCACTCGACTGCGCCGGTATTAGGTCGTTTAGTCCACACGAACGAGGTCGTAAATTTTCTTTCGGGATTAAGTCGATACACTGGGAGGAAACTCGGTGGAATTTGTTGACCCATTCTGTCATC
Organism: Geotrupes spiniger; assembly: GCA_959613385.1. Lineage (NCBI taxonomy): Eukaryota > Metazoa > Arthropoda > Insecta > Coleoptera > Geotrupidae > Geotrupes > Geotrupes spiniger. The sequence goes on from OY390739.1 coordinate 29,115,249, forward strand.
ATTTGCACTTGTCAGATTTATATGCGATTTAGTTAAAGTTAATTCCTAACGTAATTGTGTCAAATTTACACTCAAGATTGTTATTAAATTTAATTATCGAACGTAGAACAATAGCTACGCTCGGCGTTTAAAAATCCACTTTGTAAATTAACGTTACAACTTGTTCGGTGATTGTTTTTTCAAAGCGTTCACAAAACAAACCGTTCTCGCTGGTAATTAATTATTCAATTCAAAAGAATCTCGCCCCTCGTAATAAAGATACCAATTAATTTTTAATGGTCTAAGTGGAATCCGCTTCCGTAGTGATTATTCGCGATACCACTCGGCAACAAAGAGGTTCATTTCCAGCGCAAAATAAAACTGTTACGCAGAGCCCGACGTCAGCATTGCGAAGTAAAAACTATGTGCGAGCTTTATTGACGTTTAAGGATCTGGGGGATTTCTTTTACACTTGTCTTTTATAAACCGTGTAGGGGTTACAAAGACAATATTTGTGTAATCTGTTTGTCATATTGTGCCGCGCTTTACTATAAATGGCCTTCTGCAACTTAATTTCATTAATTTTGACAGTAACTCATTTTTTTGCAATCATATCAATACCATAATTCATTGCGGAAATCAATTTAGAAAGAATTTAATCAATATGTATCCCCCGTTCGGCCACGCAATAAAAAAAATGCCAACTTTTTGCCCTCAAATGGACCTCTTAAATCTTACGACGACGGCGCCCAATTGAACCTTTCCCGGCCGCACAAAGGCCGAAAACATAAACAAATAAACGCCGCGCTCGTATCCGCTCAACAAAGGCATAGGAAACGCATTGAAACTGGCGGCGAAAAACCGGCACCAATAACTTCCCCCGACGAGATTGGAGAGACAACAACCGAACCGCGAATGGAAGGAAGGAAGCGCGGGCAAAAAGCGAGACCCGGTCTTCTGGAGAGACGCCCGACAAGTCCTCGGGGACCACGCCAACAAAACGCGGATACGCCCGCGACGTCTTTTGCTGCGTTCGAGTGAATATGCGCGCTATCTTGCCCCGTGGAGCCGACAAATTCTCATTGTGCGGCAGCGGATCTAATTTCGGGAGATTTACGTCGGCGAACGACTGCGCCACCGGTCCAATAAATGTGTGCGTTAAGATCTAAGAACGAGTTAGTCTGCGTCGCTGTTAAGCGATAATTCCCTCCGAGGAGCTCCTTTAAGTTTCAGTTATATATAAATTCACATTTGCATCGTCTTATTTAACTTGGAATCTTCTTAACTGAGAATCTTCATACAAACAAAAAAACTAATAAACGTCGCGTGGCCAAGAGAACAAAGTTATGACCATTAGAGTCAATGAGCGACATTTTATGGTAATGACCTACGAGTCACCTATTTCATCGCAGCTCTGTCATAAACGGATCAATATTAAAAAATTTGAATGCAAAATTCGTTTTTAACTCCAATGACGTTGACAAGTTAAGGGGGGATCCTGCTTTAGAAGGCTCAAAAAATCGATTTGTTTTTTATTGCTCAAATGTATGCCTAATATATCTAAGAATATGTATAAAAAGTTATAGCGGCTAATTCGCAATATTTTGAAAGATACAGCACCAAACACAGTGAGGTGTCGAGCAAAAAATATACGAACGCATGAACGCTCGGACAAACGAAACGCGCGCCCCTCCCCGCAGTCACATAACACCGAACTATGTACTGAAAAAAATTCAATCAGTCGTTCGAAATAATAATATTTTGAATTCGTAAGAGCTATAGTAGGATTATAACGAGATATTCCGTAAGTAATCGAAAATAAACATTTTTCCTGATCGTAAACTTTAGAGCGCGTTTTTTCGAGTTTTCGTTTTTACGATTTTTCTAAACTGGTGGGCGTGATTGCCAGAAAACTAGACAAGCAATCAAAACGAAACAAAACTTTTCTTAGCTTTAGTAGCATTCTCTTCGATGTGAACTAAAACATTAATGAAAAAAAAATCTAAACAACTTTTTTAACAAGTTGAAATGATTTTCGCTTCCTGCAAAGAGCACATTTATTTTCAAACCTGAGAAAAATCCTGAATTTCAAAATTTTGGATTTTTTTTTAGTTCACATAGAAGAAAATATATGAGAATTACAATTTTCTTTTGTTTTTTTTTGTTTCAGACAAAAATTACGAGCTACATCTTTCCCACCGATTGTAGACTGCAATTGAAAGGTGTTGCACAAATGTGCATAAAAATCGGTTCCGTTTAAATATTTTTTCCTCGAAATATCTTTTCTTTAATGCTCAAATATGTAATAAAATGCTCTAAAAAGTTCACTAGACTCGCTCAATTTTTTCTGCCCTAAAAAAATTCTCCCAAAAACGATATTTTAAGTCCTCCTAAAGCAGGATCCCCCCTTAAGTCCGGATTTCGTGTTCGATGTTTCATCACCGCACGATTAAATTAAATTAAAACTCGAAATTAAAATATTATTACATATACACGTTGCATTGCAGAATAATTATTCATTACATTGAACGACCACTCTCATCAGTTTGCAACAATTATAATAATTTTTTACAACGCTTTCAATCACAAAAATCGATATCGTTTCGCAAACAACTTCCGCGGAATTTACAAAACTACCGCGAACCACAACGCAACAAATAAATAATCCTCAAACGGTTCACGCACCGTGCACGTGCAATTTAATTAAACGAAACGCCTGTGGGCGCACCGCAGCGTGCAAACGTTCGCAGGATTCTTCGCGAGCGAACAAACGCACCCGGCACGCGGCCGAAGCGAAAACGCGGCGCACACGTTTCGATTTTTAATGCACATATTCGCCCCGTCTATCCGCAGAATAGTCGGGATTCCGCTCCGTTTCGATTAGCTGACAAATTGGCCGCGATGCCGCGAATGCCAATGAATCTGCGGGGTCGATGTAATTTTCCGAATTCGCCGGGACGACCCGCCCGATTTTATCGGCGGTCGAATTTAATTAACTTCGTGCGTCTTGCGCGCGGGCGGATCTTTTGGTTAAATTCGGCCGGCGAAATTGCGGTGGTTAAGTTAGGTCGGGTGCAAATCGCGAACATTTTCAGCTTAAAAATTTCAGTTGTGTTGATTGCGGTACTGAGTAAATATTTTACGTTTACGTGTTAACGTCTACAATAAATTAGAAAATATGGATGTTTTTAAAAAGAAGTGTGAAACTATCTACGCCTGAAAGCAATAAAAAGAAAAAAGATTTTACAGCGATGAATATCTGAAATATAGTTTTACCGCTAGTTCCAATAAACCACAATGTGTTATTTGTGGAGAAAGCATGAAGCCATCAAAACCACTTAGACATTTAAGGGGGGATCCTGCTTTAGAAGACTCAAAAATTCGATTTGTTTTTTATTGCTCAAATCTATGCCTAATATATCTAAGAATATGTATAAAAAGTTATAGCGGCTAATTCGCAATATTTTGAAAGATACAGCACTAAACACAGTGAGGTGTCGAGCAAAAAATATACGAACGCACGAATGCTCGGACAAACGAAACGCGCGCCCCTCCCCGCAGTCACACAACACCGAACTATGTACTGAAAAAAGTTCAATCGGTCGTTCGAAACAATAATATTTTGAATTCGTAAGAGCTATAGTAGGATTATAACGAGATATTCCGCAAGTAATCGAAAATTAACATTTTTCCTGATCGTAAATTTTAGAGCGCGTTTTCTCGAGTTTTCGTTTTTACGATTTTTCTAAACTGGTGGGCGAGAAAACTAGACAAGCAATCAAAACGAAACAAAACTTTTGTTGGCTTCAGTAGCATTCTATTCGATTTGAACTAAAAAGATTAATGAAAAAAAATTCTAAACAACTTTTTTAGCAAGTTGAAATGATTTTCTCTTCCTGCAAAGAGCACATTTATTTTCAAACCTGAGAAAAATCTTGAATTTCAAAATTTTGTTTTTTTTTAGTTCACATACAAGAAAATATGAGAATTACCATTTTCTTTGGTTTTTTTTTTGTTTCAGACAAAAATTACGAGCTACATCTTTCCCATCGATTGTAGACTGCAATTGAAAGGTGTTGCACAAATGTGCATAAAAATCGGTTCCGTTTAAATATTTTTCTCTCGAAATATTGATGATGTAACGGGTGGTTTTTAGAATTTGGCATCGAAGCTGGCCGTGAATAGTTAACTGCGAACGAACCACAATTTTGTACATACACTCAAACGTCACTTAAGTAACGACTTTTGACAATTAAAAGTGAGGTTAGGCAGGTTAGTCATAGGTTAAGATGTCAAATTAATAATGATGGTTCGTTCACAGTTAAACATTCACAGCTTTGACGCCAACTTTAAAAAAACACCCGTTACAATCGTAATGAATTGTCATGACATTTATCGGTTCATAAAGATAAGTGAACAAATGTCATACAATACAATACAATAACCAAATTATTAATTATATTTTTTACAGGTTCGTGTTCGTGTTGTTGAAGAAATATTTCGGCTATAATTTGGTTTTCTACAATCCACCAGTTAAAGACAAATTGTCCATATTGTAGGGATTCATTGCTACATTTGAAATAAACATCGAGTTTTGTTGTTTTTAAATGTTTAAAATTGAGTATCACGATCTAAATGTAATGTGTACATAACAACAATGTCATTGAAGTGATCGGTATCTTCAACTTCTCGTATGTTCATCATATTTTGTGAAATATTATTAAAAAAAGTGATACTGTTGCAGTCGATAATAAATTTAAAATTTTAAATTTTCAACATTGTCCAGAATGAAATGAAGTAAACTTTTGAATTTTTAAATTACGACATTTACTTCATATTATGTATTTCTTTTTAAATGGGAATTCACACTTAATTTTTCAGGGGGCGACTATTCATTTTTTGTTTAAAACAAATAATTGCAAAATAAGAGCTAACACGAAAATAACACTTTACATTACTTTAAAGCAAGCCACCAATCAATAATTTAACTTGCACTAATACTAATACAATTTTCGAAATGAAGGAATATTTTTTTTGCGAATGCCCTGCTTTCGGTAAACAGCTAACAAACAAAGAATTTCGTACTGGTTCATGTTCAAAGATGGTTTAAATTATATGAAGTTGTTATTACAACCGCAGATGAAATTAAGGGATTGCGTTGCTTTGCTCAATTTAAAACAAAAGCCCTGTGATCATTTTCCGGGAGAAATTCAAAATGGTTACGACAGATGGATACTGAATCCGTTTTTAGACGAATCCTTTCAAGATGACGAAATACCAATAAACACGAAAGAAAAACTATCAAAAAATATCAAGTGATGGAATGTTGAAGCTTGAATTTGTTCCCCAGAACCCGGAAGAATTTTTGACCAAAAGGATGTAGGAATATATGCGAGTTGAGTTTCTCAAATACAAAACCTAGCTTCAGAAAAACAGGCGCACGGGTCCCATTAACATTAAAATATTTTACTTCATTTTCTCTTTAATTTTCACGGACTTATTAACATTTTGTTTTATGTTTCATTTGATAACTTATTGTTGTATTTTTATTCACGTTATTAAAATTAAAATACATGATTTAAAAAAGTGTTTTTGTTTTATTTTGATACCCCCAGGGGCTCTCTGCCCACACTTTGTGAAACACCAAACGATATAATTTGCTTTATGACGTCATTGGATTAATGGCAATTGGGCGTTGATTTGATTCTTATCGTACTTTATATGATACATGAATATAGACGCACAAAATATCTCATTAAATAAAAAAAATTATCCACATGAAAACACCCGGAAAATAATCTATTTCTATATCTGAATTTAGTTCAAATAATTAAGAAATAATTTAACAGTAATAATATTCACAAAAAGAAGCAAAATAATGAAATAATACTAATAATAGTAGATTGTTATTCAAGTTAAGAAAAGTGCTAGTTTACCAGCGAGTGTAAATGAACTCACGAGGGAGCGTGGTAACATCACTTACCATATGTGTTTAAATTGCTATTTTTTTATATGCTTAGTGGAAAAAATTTAGAGAAAGTAAGTGAGTTTGTGTATTTGTCAAGATTGGGTTATCGCAGAAATAATATGTGCTACTAGCGAGTAAAGTGTCACTAACGAGTAAATTGTTGCTAACGAGTAAAATGGCACATTATTATTTTCTACATACTTAAATGGCACACATTAAGTACACAAAAAAGTTTATTGCACCACGAGTGCACTGATTATTTATTTTTAGTTGATGACATATACGTACGATAAATAATTATAATAATGTTAAAAAACTTACCCATAAATTTATTGTCACCAACCCTGCAGTACTTGTTCCATAAGGACCCTGGAAGGATTAATAATAGTATTAATAATAATAAACAATGGCATCATTGTTATTAATTATGCTATTAAGAATATTATTTCAAATAGATTTCGTACAATCCTTTTTCAATGTTTAAATTATGTTATCTCATGTGTACCTAAAGAGCATAACCCCCGAACGTTCCATAGAAGACTATGACATATGACTAGTTAACACTCCAGTGAACGGGTGGTGTCACACCAGCGCACGGCTGTAGCCTATTAGAAACATTTTTTAATAGACTATAAGTTACTTGTGATTATATCAAAGTAAACTTTTTTTTTTATTGTGCACAATTAATTATTCTTTTACAATTAAAAAATTGTAAAAAAATCAATTTTTGGGACCCATAAATTAAAAAAGCTGTTTTTTGAAGTTTTTTTGTTCATATAATATTTAAAAAAGTAACGAAATAAAATGAAATAATAAAATTTGATGAAGAAAACACTTTTTGATTTTTCTTTAATAATGTGTTGGTCCGCCCCTATTTCTGATACACTCATTGACCCGCCTTGGCATTGATTCCAGTAGGTGATCAATGTCTTCTTGGGGTATGGCATCCCAAGCAGTCTGTACTTCATGCCGTAAAGCTTCTATTGTCAACGGTGGGTTCGGTACATTCCTCAATCTTCTACCCATCATGTCCCACTCGTGCTCAATGGGCGACAAATCGGGAGATCTTGGCGGCCAAGGCAAAAGATTAAGATTGGCCTCTTCAAAGAAGTCAAGAGAAACCCTTGCTACGTGAGGTCGTGCATTATCTTGCTGGAAAAGTGGGTCTTCCAGCCCTCGAAGATATGGAAGAACATGTGGTTCTACCACTTCGTCAATGTAGCCTCGGGCGGTCATACTGCCCCGAATGAAGAGCAAGGGTGACCTACTGCCGTAAGCAATAGCACCCCACACCATCAACCCCACAGTTCGGTGAACATGCCTCGCAATCGAAAAATCAGGATTGCGCCTTTCTCCACGTCTTCGTCTAACAGTCATCCGGCCATCATGCATTCCTAAACAAAATCGCGATTCGTCACTAAAGACAACTCGATGCCACTCCAAGTTCCATTGAAGTCTTTCCGTGCACCAGGCCAAACGTTCCTGGCGATGTTGAGCAGTGAGGGGTAGCACAAGATGTGGGCGGTAAGACAGCAAGCCAAAGGTTCTTATTCGACGATAAACTGTTCGCAAGCCTATCGGACGACCTTGTTCACCTAACCATTGATCAGCTATTGATCTAGTTGCAGAGAATCGGTCTCTCACGGCCATTAGTCTTAAGCGGCGATCTTGACGTTCATTGGTTCGTCTTTGAGCCTCAGTGCCTCTTCTCCGACGTTCAACTCCATGTTCAGACCACGCTTGATAAACACGCATTATTGTTGAGTGGTGCCGTCCCAAACAGTTGCCGATTTCTCTAAACGAAAAACCTGCTTCTCGTAAACCAAGAATCCGCCCTCGGTCAAAGTCACTCAACTACTGGTAAACTTGAGGTCTCCTTCCTCTGGGCATCGTTAAACACTTGAAACCTAAACTAAAGAACGGGATCCGAAAAAGTGAAACAAATTCAAACAATGACTCGATAATTGCTTGTCTATCACGACCTCTAAAAAATTACACAAACGTCAAAAATCCCATGACTACTTGATGATTGGGTTTAAAATTTTAATCAACTATTTCCCTGGACTAGTCCACTATTCCTGTCAAATTTGGTCCAAAAATCCCCACCCCTTCTAGGTGGTGCAGTTTATGTGTCACTGAGTATATGTTCCATACACACCCAACTTTTACGAAATTTACAAAAGTATCGTGTTTTCCACCTGCAAACCCAATACAAGATCACACTAAACCTTAAAATGAAAGTTTTACGTCTCAACTCTGTTCGGAGCATGTTCAGTTTGTTTCCTAAAACTTTAAATAATTTTTAAGTAACGTGTTTAACGTTTAATAATTAATTATAATAATTTTAGACCAATAGAGAACCAATAGAGAAATAGAAAAGTTTTTTTTCGTAAAACCAAGTATTACTCAAGTGGTGAGATTGCAAACAGTCTGATGACTGGGACGCATACGGTGTCGTCGATAAGATGAGTTAAAAGAATTTTCGTGGGAGGAGGTGGGAATAGAAGAACAACGACTCAGAAAGGGTTGATTAAAAGAAATTAAAATCTGAAGAACGTGGAGGCGAGGGATTGGAAAGAAGAGAAAGGAAACGAAGAGTAAGAACATTTGAAATCAATGACCGCTAGGCCTGTAGTAATGATTATGCATTAAACCCTAAGAGAGTCTTCGATAACTTTTTGTGTTGGGTTGGGTTCTGTTGATTTGTGTTGGGTTGGGTTGGGTCGAGTTGACACATGTTTTCATCTGTTTGATTACGATGTATTGGATTGGGTTACAATTAGCGATTTAGCCGAGTTTAAACCCAACCCAACCCAATAAACATATAGCATAATTCAAACTGATAACGCTCACTATTACTAAAAAAACAACAATCATTAATATGATTGAAATAGAAAAAAGTCTAAAGCAACCGTGGCCAATATATAAAATTTGCCATTTGCAATTACTGGCGCAATTGTATTCTTCAATGGGCCAATGGAGGCATTACAACGCAGAAACGACAATACGATAATAGAATGTTGAAAAATCTGTGGAATAACATCGTTCTTGATTCTGAAGAAACACATGATAGTAACCCACAGCTAACAACCATATTTAACATAGCGAAGCAAATAGGTGGAGAAGGATTTAAAGATATGACCAAAGAGAATTACATAAACGAAGAGGATCAGGTGTTCATCAACAAGGAATTGGAAAACCTTGTCAAATCTTCTTGAGAAAAGAGTAACGATGACGCTTGAAAAATTTTCTACGACATTTCAAACGGCCCAAGCATTAAAAGTATATATAGTAGATTACGATCTAATAATGGAAGTATAAAAATTATTTGTACTATAACAGAAGCCATGAAGCTTTTGAAGGATCTGTTTACTAAATGAAGAGACAAATGCGACAAATTCCAATAACAATGCTCTTTGAAAAAGTCGACACAACTATCTATAACACTCCATCCACATCGTTTGCTTGCCTCACAGCTATGCATACAATCGACTGCCAAAGACTTGGAAGATGAATAAATACGTAGTCGCAGATGACATAGTTTCTCCCATCTAATGAAAATAAAATTAATTCCAACACATTCATGTTTATTTATATGACGTATCGACTACTTGTTACAAAAAAAAAAATTTGACGACAATCCCATCAAGTCGTTTAGAACGCAGGGCCCTAAAAAACAATTCAGTAGATCGTCCCGAATATGCCTAATCAACCGATCACAATCCCAATTTATTTCAACCGTATCTCAACCCCCTACTTGATTAATTGCGCGCACGTGACTTAAATCGCCCCTTTTAATTATTCTTAATTTTATCGAAATAAATTCGTATTCATAAACCGGGCACGTTTTCGCCATTTAATCCAGTTTATAGCTTTGTTTTCGAGACATGTACATACCTCGCCAAATGCACAACACACAGTTCATTGTGCGTTCGCGTTTGCACGGGCAAGCAGTAGGTCAGCGTATAGATTTATGCGCCCGTTTGTTTACCTACGACTATGATGCATGAGACATGGATATATGGGTAAATAAAGATTGGTAAATGGGCAATGTTGTGTTGTTATTGACAATTTTGTTAACACGTGATTTATTTTTCGCGTCCGCTGCGTTTTCGCGATACCCTTGATGTGTTCCGAATGTTAAATCACCGCCTGATTTATCAGTAATTTAATCCTGATGGATAACCTAGTATTTTTTTTTTGTAAATCGTGTTAAATATTGACAGTCATTATAATAAACAACGAGCGCGACATGCAATATATTAGCTAAACTCTTGTCAGTGAGTCACAACCTATGCTAAAATATTGACAAATACGATGTAGTCGTTCATTCTCGTCTAATAATTCTCGTTATCGTTGCACCTAGAATGCAAAAGTGTAGGAAATCATTGCTTAGGCGATTTGTGCAAGCATCGTCCGTCATCGTCTCTGAAGTGAACTTGGCACAACTCGTAACACAACTCAATACGTTTCTTGTACCAAATTCGTTTCGGTTTATTTTCAATGCGTCTTGTTCACCATTGTTATTGAATCAAATTCGTATCAAACAACTCGAAAAAATATGACTGCGATTGTGATCTAGGGAACCTCGTATGTACCAATAGTTCACAGCATAAGTTTCGACGATAACTCCGATTCCCTGCAGTTATTTCTAACGAAGAAATTTTGCCACACTATGGCAAAGATAAAAATAAATAACAAAGTGTGCGTGGAAAATAAATTCTACAGTTCATTACAAAAAAAATTCTCGCCCAGAATTTTTCGTCGTTATCCGGATCTACAATCTCATCAATCCACGCATTTTCGTCCGGGACCGACCCCTTACCCCCATAAATAATTACAAATCCGAGCCATCGGCGCACATTACGACGCACGGGATCGCACCGTCCATTCCGCAAAGATTAAGGCGCAGGGTGCAGATACGAGACCACTTTCTTGCGTCTCCCGTGCGCAGTTTTTTCGAACTCCGACTCGATCCCCGACGTCACCGCTCATAAACAAAGTGTTACGGCCGCCATGCGTCACGCGCCTTTTTTCCGAAACGGGAGCAGTTCCGGGAGCGCCTTTCTTCGCTTTATCTCCGGGCGCGTTTTCCGCGTCGTCCCCGAAGGACGCCGGAATTTATGCGTTCGATCTCGCCCGGAGATAAATTAGCGCAGATAGGAGACCCCGAGGCCGAAACGACTTCGCGGAGTGCATCGGGATAATATTTTCGGCGACGTTACGGTCGGACTTTCCAGATCATTCAGGAATTGTAGATTTTTTATTTAAAATTCGGATTTATCTTACTCCTGCTTTGTAATATTTTAATTAGTTTTGACATTTAAAAAATTTCAGTGTTAAACATTGGTGTTTCTCAACCATACGTTATAGGTTCTGTTTTACATACGGCCTTTTAAATTAAAAGTTGTATTGACATTGCCCGATAGGTTCTTAACGAAAATTGAGGTTTCAACATATATGCGATTCTCCACCTACATTGGTCAAATTCCGTGATTTTTTTGTTCACACCGTACGAAATCAAATATGTCACTTATTTCAGTTTTACATCTTCAGCAGAATCAAGAGACCTAACAGTCGCTTTGATCTTTGTTATATAAATTAATTTATTCATCACTTTCGCCCCAACTTAATTTTTTCGTAGAATTTTCTTTCAAAAACCGCCAAACTATAATCCCATTAACTTGTTCCTGTTTGATTTGGTTCTTGTAGGTTTGTCAATCTAATATCGATTCCATGTAACATGTAAATTAATTGCACGGAATGGGTGTGGTTCACTAACGAAGTCAGAACTGCACACAAACACGTGTTTGGACCTGACGTTTATATTACGTGTTCAATGAAAGTTTTAATTTAATTATTTAATTCATATATATGACATGTCGAGTACCGTTGCAAGCCATTTATCTTCGATTTTGCGCCCTGTCGCCAACATAGCACCACTTAAATCAACCGAGAACGAAGACATCTCGCCGCAGACGCGAACATCATCGCACTTGCGGCTCAATTCAAAACGAGTAATAAAATCCCGTGTTATGGGAGAAAATAGACGGCGTTCGGCGCGACCAGGCGGCACGAAATAAATGCTACGTTACGTTTCAGTTTCTGGAAACTCTGAAAACGTTACGAGGCAACTGTTGCACGATGGCATAAAATAACGTACATTAAAAATGAGCGTCGCGGCCGTCGACTCGGTCTCGCTTGCATCGGAGACGATATTGATGGTGCACGTTCGACATCGCGAAGGGTCGACGTAATCTCGCGGTTTCGTATAAGAGGATCGAGGATGAGGTTCGTAATCCAGCGGCGTCGCCGGACGGTTTACGCGATCATAAATTTGATCGTATTGTGCTTATGAGATGTAGGGTGGCGTATGGTAAATTTCGCGTCACCCAACTTCGGGGTCGCAAGGTGTAAAATTAAATTTGGCGCAAGCCACTGTTTCCGAACGCTTATTCGACTTTGACGGTGCACACATCAGATAGTTATCAGCTTGATTAGCGACGCTCCTCGCGGTGCCGGATCTACTAATGGGCGGCAGATTGGCTCTTCCCCACGGGCGCACATTCTCTCGGCTCCCTCGGGCGCGCACAACATGCAAATGCGTACAGTAATATCATCTTATCTTTCGCATATCGGATCGTCATAACGTCGGTGGCGCGGCGCGGCGGCATTAGCATAAGTTTAGTCGTTCCGCTGCAGATCGATCGACCGGCGCGGCGGCCGCCGCGGGCGACGCGCCGAATAATTCAGCGTACGCTTAATCGAACGCAACGTAATCAATTACACTTTGTTAATTATTTAGCGGGGCGATTTTAATAATTAGCCTTTCGTATGCTAATTGATTCGGCGTTCGCTCCCGGCGGAGAGGGTGAACGCAATTTGTGTTATTGCTAATTGGCCGAAGGAAATGGAGTGCGATGTGTGTGGGCGCGCATTAAACGTGCACGGCGGCCGAGCCCGAAATTGCGGAAATAAATCGTTTCATGGCGCAATTTATCTTGTCAACCGTCGATGAGTGCTTTAATGGTGGTGAATTATTACGTGGACGTAACGAAATTACAACTGTCATCAGTCGATTTGGACGACGTTAAGCGGCGAGGGTTCAAAAGGAAAATTTGGACCTGGCACTCGAGTTATGTTTTAGTCATAACTTAAGATGAAACTAATTAGGATTATACGACTGATTTATTCCTCGTAGCATAATATTGGACACAATTTACTATCGGTGCCTATATCAATGAAACGATTTAATGAAAAAAATTGCAATATACAAGACTTCACCTTCACATAAACTCTGCTTGTAAGAATTTCTCAGCAACAATACTTAAAAAAAAAATTAAGAAAGCAACTATTTTTTTCACAGAGGTTGCCATGCGCATCGAAAAAATGCCCCAAAGACTCGACTGGGCTTGCGAGTCTTGGATTTCGTTTCAAAACTTCTGTCACCGCTTCAGTTATGTTGCAAGCTTGGTCTAAAATTTTATCGTCATTACTTTCATCAAACTTTTATACAAATCCGCCAGGATTTTTAAATTCATTTAAAAATTAATTTTTCCGGTTTAAGACAACGATTATCGTAGCTTCAGAAAAAAATTTATTTCACATATGTAGTTATCCTGCAAGACTCGGAGCTTAATGTGCTTGACCTAAAGGCGTCCTGCTATCAATAATACACCTCGTCTGCAATAGACAACTTTCCAGACTTGATATAAATAACTATTTGCAAACATAGTCTACTATAATAGTACACAGAATATTAGTTCAACGCTTGCAAACTGCTACAAAATTATTCATAAGTCCTGAACTGATTTACGTAGACATATCCACACGTCAGCATTATCGAATTAGTGTTTGTTATTTGTTTAAGAAGTTTATGATACCCTACTTCCCTATTATTGGGAATGTGGAACAGTGTGGCACAAGAAAAATGTTCATTGGATCTAAAAATGACAAACTACATTTCAGGCAAGAATTTGAAGTAAATACGAAAATTTGGTCATTGGTCATTGGTGAGACTAGTTAAGGAACGTCATTTGTCATTTCACGTCGGTTGGTAAGAGATTTCATAAACACATTGCTAAGAAAATTGACATCAAGTCGAAGTAGCCTCATGCAGTGAAGTGACCATGTCACCAGTTTCACAATTAATAACATAGAAAATAAAGTGTGCTAGATTTTGACAGATATGAAATTAAATCTCGCAGCTTCTTATCATTCTGTTGATATCTGTCAAATTAACTTCTGTCAGCACCTAATCATTCTGTCGACAGCTGTCAAATCAAGTTCTCATAGCGCCTTATCATTTTTGACAGCTGTCAAATTAAATTCTCGCAGCATCTTATCATTCTGTCAACAGCTGTTAACTTAAGTTCTCATAGCACCTTCACATTCTGTCGACAGCTGTCAAATTAATTTCTCTCGATACCTTATTATTCCGTCGACAGCTGTTCCGTTCCGTCGACAGCTGTTATGATACCATAGCACCTTACCATTCTATTGACAGCTGTCAAATTAAATTCTCGCAGCACCTTATCATTCTGTTGACAGCTGTCAAGTTATCGTAAACGATAGAACACGTTCGTATTTAAAATTTAAATCATTTTAGTTTGAGTCACGTATAGAGATCGTTGAAGTTAAATCCCCAACCCAACCCAACTCAACCCAATCCAACCTAACCAACCCCAAGAATATTTCGCTGGAAAAAATTAAGTCCATGACGTTCAACTTCAAAAAATTTCGCCAAAACTTAGTGGCGAACAAATGACGAATTAAGAGCTTTTCATTTAAGATACAAAAATAAGTCTGTTGGGGTGACTTGAATGCGTTTCTTCTACTGCATGGAAATATGTAATACTCTAACAGTTTCTTGTTTTTTTTTTTTGGTTGAGTCTTGATCTACTCAAAATTGTGATGATATGACAGGAGGTACTGGAGAAATGGTTGCAGCCCGAAGGCTGGTATTTTTTGCAATCAATACAATTTGCGTTTGGGTTGATGCAAATTAACACCATACACTACAGTTATCTGAAGAGAATAATATCAAGTAGTAATATCAAATAGTATAGAGGAGGTTAGCGGATGAAGGCAAAGCAGAAGAGAAGAAGAATTTTATCTTTGATAGGGGCAAACGAGTGCATAGATTACCCGTTCGATAGACATGGGGAAGACAACGTGTGAATAAGGGGGGAAGTTGAACGAAGAAATGATGGATATAATGCAAGAATTGACGAACGAACTTAAGGAAATGAGGAATGCAGATCTGCGAAAGGACGCTAATGGAAAGAATAGAAAGAAGAAGAATGGAAGAGAGAAAAAATCGACGCAGATGAAAGGATTGTGCAGTTGGAGGAAAGAATAGAACATATGGACAGAAACGAAAAAAGAGGTAGCACAGTAATAAGAGGATTAGGAGTGGAAAATTGAAAAGAGAGAGCGAGAGCATATCGCAGATGACTCAGGAAAGAAATACCCAGATAAAAAAAACCCGTTGAATTTTTTTTAAAGAAAGCTAGACTCACAAGGAACAAGAGACTTTTTCATTGACAACCACCACTAATGAAAAAGCATTATTAGGAAGTTATAAAGTTGCTGAAAAATTTATGTTTGGTGAAGACGAGGTTGCAAAGTTAAAAAAATACCCCTGTCAAATAATACTATCCAAAGAAGAATTAGTGATATGGTAGAAGATATTAAAACAAAATTTGTTGAAAGTCCAGAGAAATTCCTGGTGACGCCCCCAGTGATCCCCCAGAGGGTCGCGATCCATACTTTGGAAAACACCGACATAAAACCTCGCACCATCCAATATTCCCATTTCGATTCGAGTGCAAAACAATCCGATCCCGTCGAGCTTACTTTGCTTAGGTGGCAGCCGGGCGAGTGCCGCCACAGTAAACACTAACGCAATTAAGATAGTCTGAGTGTGTTTTGCGCGTGGGATAACATTATCGTGAGCAGGGTTAACAGACTGATCTTGTTCCGGCGGAAATGTTAGTTCGAGTCATTTCGGCGATGAGATCAGCCTGTCGAACCCGGCCCTGAGCTACCGCGCGAGGCCTAACGCGATTACAACGGATCGCCGCCGACTGTCCTTTTATCGTTTTCGGCTTATTGCTGTGCCAGAGACGTCTGGGCTGCGCGCCCCCGGACGTCCGGGATGTTTTTGCCGAAGAAGCGTTCAATCTACGACTAGATATTAGAACCCCGCGGCTGCGGATTTGAATTCGTTCCCAGCCTGCGCAATATCGCGATAGTTGCGACCAAAATCGACGTCGATTTTTAATCAAAATTGGGTAATTATTTTGTCGGTAATCAAACTATTTAATATCAAGTTATTGCCAATTAACAATTTTGCTTTTTAAGGTTGTACAGCTAAGAATATCTACGCCTATTTCATATACCAGAACTATTCAAAAACTTTGTCCAAAAATTTACATAACAAATGATAATTTCAGAAATGTAACACAAGAAAAAAATTGGAATGCGATAAACAAGGCAATCGAATCAAAAACTCCAACGCAATAATGAAAGTGAAGAAATTTTACTGATGCAACAAGAGGAACCACCAACTGGATGATAACTCAACCTACCAACTGCAAACACGGGCATATTAATTTTCTCCCCTCATCGAGACCGCCAACTCGTTTATTCGCGAAAGTTTCGTTGTTTAACAAACTTCGGCCGGATGTCGACTTATTCGCTTTTCGCCCGTTCTTTTCACTGTAACTTCCAGCCGAGAAAATGCAGGATCCGGCGCGACGTCGTCCCTTAAACAATGAACGAAATTCCCGCGTTGTTTGCGATATTTTCAGCCGAAACTTTCGGGCTTTATCTGCGCGAGAAGTTTAATGATGTTCCGCGTATTTACGGCGTAAACGCTGTTTTCCGCGAATTATCATATATATTAGATTGGATACTTTGTAACAATTTTTTTTGCGCGTCGTTTTCGCCGAATTAACGCTAAGTCGCATACTTTACGGTATAATAAACGCCAGGATGGTACCGAATCGATCGTTTCGTTTTTAACGACGCATTCGGACAGCGAGAGTGGTTAACCGTACGGAAATTTATGGCGCTGCCAATTCTCATGTGTTTAATTACTTGCGCTTAACGAAACCAATTGGGAGTGAAGTGGCTTATCAACGGCCGCACAATGGCACCAACAGTTAACTGGGCAATGCGGAACGCACCGCAGCCGTAACCGATACGTACTGCACCGCAAACACTGTGTCAAGCGCAGGGAACTAATCAGAATTGTTGCGCGACGGCCCGGCACAATAACCGTAGGTAAATATCAAGAGATAATTGTTTGATAATTCTCCATTGTCGTGATTTACCGTTGTTTAGCCGTTCGAGATTAATGGTCCGCCGATTTAATTAGCCCTGTTTGAGTTGCGTCGCGTTCCGTAAATATCTCCCATCGCGTTCGAAGTGCCCGATTATGCCGGCCCACGACGACGGCGTTTTAATGAATTTATTTCCGGGCCCGTGCGTACATCGTCTTCGGTCGCAAATCCGATCAATGCCTGAAATAAATTGAGCGGTGCATAAATATTTACCCGCCGGGCGCGGCGCCCGAAACTCGATTTCGCGAACCACCTCATAACCGAACTCTTCGACGACGACGCGGCTCGACAAAACGAACGCGCCGAACTTATCCTTCTGCGGCGTTCATATTCCGCGCGCCTCGATTGAAAATTCATATATACGGGAGATATTAAAAAATATTCCGCATTTCGCTCCGTCTAAGAAAATGTCGTCTCAAATTGAACGTGAAATGCGCTTAGAGTTCGGCGGCGTGTTTTCCTCCTGTACGTATAGTTGGTGGAATATTATGTGCCGAGTTTTTGATGTGCGATGTATTAGCGAGTTATTGATTCGCGGACGGGTTCGTCGGCGTTCGCTATATCGCGATAGGGCGACTGGGCGAATTGCAATGCGAAGTAATGCATTTAAAGCAGCGGATTTCAGTTAAAATTTTGCAGTTTGTTTATAAATATCGTGCGGAAGTTAATGGTTGTTTGCGATTCATGAAGCTGCCAGTAAAATAAATCGTGCGGACTTACCACTTGGCAACGAAATTATTAACATTAATTAAAATTATTACTAATAACGAATGGAAAATTGTGTAAAATATTTAGTATTAGTACGCATTGTAGTTTAAAACACGTATTAAGGGGGGATCCTGCTTTAGAAGACTCAAAAAAATTTTATTGCTCAAATCTATGCCTAATATATCTAAGAATATGTATAAAAAGTTATAGCGGCTAATTCGCAATATTTTGAAAGATACAGCACTAAACACAGTGAGGTGTCGAGCAAAAACTATACGAACGCACGAACGCTCGGACAAACGAAGCGCGCGCCCCTCCCCGCAGTCACATAACACCGAACTATGTACTGAAAAAAGTTCAATCGGTCGTTCGAAACAATAATATTTTGAATGCGTAAGAGCTATAGTAGGATTATAACGAGATATTCCGTAAATAATCGACAATTAACATTTTTCCTGATCGTAAACTTTAGAGCGCATTCTCTCGAGTTTTCGTTTTTACGATTTTTCTAAACTGGTGGGCGTGATTGCGAGAAAACTAGACAAGCAATCAAAACGAAACAAAACTTTTCTTAGCTTTAGTAGCATTATCTTCTATGTGAACTAAAAACATTAATGAAAAAAAAATTCTAAACAACTTTTTTAGCAAGTTGGAATGATTGTCTCTTCCTGCAAAGAGCGCATTTATTTTCAAACCTGAAAAAAATCTTGAATTTCAAAATTTTGGGTTTTTTTAGTTCACATAGAAGAAAATATGTGAGAATTACAATTTTCTTTGGTTTTTTTTTGTTTCAGACAAAAATTACGAGCTACATCTTTCCCACCGATTGTAGACTGCAATTGAAAGGTGTTGCACAAATGTGCATAAAAATCGGTTCCGTTTAAATATTTTTCTCTCGAAATATTTTTTCTTTGATGCTCAAATATGTAATAAAATGCTCTAAAAAGTTCACTAGACTCGCTCATTTTTTTCTGTCCTAAAAAAATTCCCCCGAAAACGATATTTTAAGTCCTCCTAAAGCAGGATCCCCCCTTAAATATTTGGAAACTCAGCAGGGTTGATAATTTGGCGAAAGTAATCAAAACTTAAAATGGGTGTAAAAAGATAACGTTCTTCTGATTATTCGTAACTCGCTTTCATATTCGGAATTATAATTTCTCGTTGTGGATTCCATGCCTTTGTCTAATGCTTTAGTTCTCGTGGGGAATATTTCGTCTGTTGCTTTCTTCTTATTGTTGGTCTCCAAGTTGAGACGTCGAAAGGCAGCAGAATCTGCAACATCGACAGGTCTGCTAAGTTCGTTCGTGTGAAATATTCTCGAAAAATTTGGATTCGATCTTTTCGTTTATCATTCTAATAAATTCAACCAGTTCTGCGTCTACTTACAAGGGTGAGTTTATGGTCGAAAGTATTTCGCAGCCCAAACTATTGCTAATGGTTCCTTTTCTGCAGTTGAAAGATTTTGTTCTGATTCATTCAACGTTTTTGATGCAAAAGCTACTGGTAGACCTTTGCTTATTTCACCTTGGGGTCATTTTCGGTAATAACCTCCAAAGAAATTTTCCATGGCGTTGGTTTTATTCGGATTTTGCTTTATTCCTTGTGGTGTGATGATATGACCTAAGCAGTGTATTTCGTGATGTAATAGTGTCCAGTATCTCGAAATTGGATTTCCTTAACGTTTCCAACATTTCCTTCGAAGTGTATGCTCTTGAAGTGACGTTGAGAAATAAAATGTTATCCATAACTTTTAGGAAGATGGACGAAGAATGTTTTAAACCAATTGACATACACATACACAAGTTATCCAACCCAATTTGGGATTGGTTTTGATTTAAACCTAACCCAACCCAACCCAACCCAACCCAAACCAACCCAACCCAAACCCAATCCCACATTCGTTGCAACATGTTTAGAATATAAACTTTAATTTACAAACATTGTTAAAAACTAAAAAGTAACGAGCGTCAAAATTTTATTTCGAGTTTTCGATTTAGGTTTTTCGTTTTTAAAATGACATTTAGGTTTACGCGTGGGCCATAAAATAGACACAGAACTGACCGCGTTATATTTATTTGTAAATCACCAGCAGTTGGGTTGGGTTAGGATTGCACGGCGGTTCGATTTTAACGGAAACGTGTGATGATCTTTTCCACTCGATCATCACCAACCCAACACATCGGTAATAACTGTGGGATCGAGTTTGGTTACATCGCGGTGGGTTGGGTTCGGTTGGGTTGGGTTGGGTTTAAACGTTTAAACTCAAACCAATTCATTAATCGTGTGGATGATAATTTTTCGGAGAAATTTCTTCGCAATCCCAAAAAATCGTGGCCATCGGTTATCTAAGCGATGGTTGAACTTTGAAAATTTCAGCAACTCACGACTCATGTTCGACATGTTTTGCATTTTATTCAATTCTGGATTTTTTAAAATTTTAAACCCGTACGAATTTTTGCACAATAACCATCGTCGCCATGTCCAGTTTTTGTATCTTTTTGCTAATTCTATTAATTTTTATTTTATTGTTTTTCTGCATTATCAATAATTTTTGCATTTCTCAGCTTTGTGATTTAGTAGACCATTTTTAATAGATTAGTCAGTGAAATTGGTCTCAATCTCGAAATTTTGCATTTTCGAACTTTAAAGAAACCCTCTGAATTTTTATTACATTATTGCCAAGTTTGTAATTTTGGACATTTTTGCAATTATTGTAATTTTTAATCCCATCAAAATTTTCATCACAATATTGCCAATTTATTTTTTCCATTTGACAGACCTTTGGCAATTATTCTCAATTTTAATATTTTAAAATTTTTGACGATCCTTTCGAATTTTTCCACAATATAAATTTTCATTTTCGTTTTGTATTTTTTTAGCTAGCAATTTACATTATTTCCATATTTTGATTTTTACAGTTTTTATGATTCATGCAATTTACATTTTTGTAATATTTGAAAATATTTGTTAATTTTGTTAACTTTTAATGTTTTACGTTTTTTTACGTTTCCGACGATTTTTGCACAATTTTACCCGTTTTTTTATTTTCACGATTTCAAATATTTTTTACAATTTCTAACGATTTTGGGTTTGATAATTTTTTCGTTTTTAACGATTTATAAAAAAATATGCCATTAAAGGATTAATTAGCAATTTTTGTGATTTTTCGCAAGTTTTACACTTTCATAATTTCTGCGGTTGTTAACGACGTTACGTTTTTATAAATTTTGCGTTTCTTGTCTCAAACATTTTAATTACGAATAAAATTTCATTGAAGAGAAATAAATATATTGCAATCCATGAAATGTTTCTTTCATAAAACACGTACGTATGTCAGGGACGCTAAGTAATGATCTCCCCTCGTATGTAACGCAATGCATATTTCCCACACCACATGGAATGCTTGATCCGGAACTTTGGTGCACAATGTGTAGCCCTTTGCGTACTTATTAATACATCGCTTGCGGGCACAACTTCGAGTTTGCACGTTCACATTACTCGACGCTTGTCAAAAACAAACACAATCCGCCGAACTGCGCGGTACAGTTCCACGACGTATCGCCCACGCTAACGGCCTTTATCCGG
This sequence comes from Geotrupes spiniger, assembly GCA_959613385.1. Classification (NCBI taxonomy): domain Eukaryota; kingdom Metazoa; phylum Arthropoda; class Insecta; order Coleoptera; family Geotrupidae; genus Geotrupes; species Geotrupes spiniger. The sequence continues at coordinate 29,136,837 of OY390739.1, forward strand.
GCAAGCTCAGTACATGTAAAGCGCACGGAGTACATTTATCAAGCGAGCCAGGCGCTTGCTGCGACCTTACTCGAACGGAACGACATATTGGCCGCCGCCGAGGTGTATCCATCTTGGCCAGCTCCCTACAGGAAACACTGCATTACGTTTTTAACTTCTGCAGCTGATCCCCAATCAATTCCGATATTCGCGCTCCGTTCGGCGCTTATTTATTGCGATCGATCTCCGGCCATATTTCAGAGTCGCGCGGGATGGAAATTCACCGTTAAGTATCTGGCGCGCCGACTTGAATATTTATCGCGTCGAATTATGCGAACGAAGTTACGCCGAAAGTTTAGGAATACTTGAGTCAAAGTGACAAAGTCACCCACCGCGCGTATTAATTACTGCAGCGGATGAGGTTTTCCGAAGGCATAACTTAACCGAATTTGAATTTTACGAAACGGGTTTGCGCGAAAGAACAATATTTGACGATACTAACGAGTGTTGATCTGTGGGAAGCGTCTCAAGTGGATTGCAAATTAGACAGCGTCGCGATAATCTGGATGATCCGATTAAGCAAGCACCTCCGTCTTTTTGTATTCTCTTTCTTGGTTATTCGTTGTTTGAGTTAATTGACCCAGCGTTTCGTTTCAATCCTTCAACTTGTGTTAGCGGACGTTTCGATTGTAGATCGAATATTTTTTGCACATATATAAATTTGATCAATTAAATTTTAAAATTACCGCGAACTCTGCGAAATGCAATTAAGCATCGGCGATATAAGTTGGTGTGAAAATACACGCGCTGCGGCCATAATTTAATTAAGAACGCCACCGAGCGACAGGTCGTTAAACTGAACGTCCGCGCGGGGCGAAATTACTTAGCTCGCGCTGCGCCGCGGTAATTATGCGAAGTGGCGCATAAAACATTCGGGCGGAGCGCGGAAAAACCGTACGATCTTTGCGAGAACTGGGTCACGATACGCACATTTGCCCGGCGACCTTACGCGGATAAATCGAGAGGAATTAAATTTCGCGCGCACGAATTGTGAGCGAAGGCGCCGTCGATGGATCGAAATTCGCGAAATTAAATTCTGGAAGACGAGATTGGTATCGCGATTTTTCTCTGACGATTTGTACTAATTGGGTGGGTGGCTCCCTTACATATATTTTTTTCATTTGAAATTTAATATTTGGCTTCGTTGATGGTTTGTTTTTTTGTGTAATTTAATTTGTGGTGTTTTAATTGTTCACCATAATATGTTTTTTTCATTTTATTTGTATCTATTGTTTCCAAATTTTTCGTTTGGTTGGTGGTCGTTTTTGGTGTAGTTTGACGATGTGGTGTTATTTTCCCGGACGGGGTTTCTATTTTACGATAAACACATTGTGTCCAATTTAGGCCTTTGGTTGTCATTTGAATTATTTGTTTACATTTTTCTAAGAATTGAAGCAAATCTCTATGATATAATTATTATTAATATTACAATTTTTAAACGTTCAATATGGACGATCTTTCTTACGACGATTGCAAGCACTATCCTCTCCTCCAGCTTCTCCTGCGTTATTCATCTTATTGCGTATACTGTTTTTCCTCGACTGATTTCTTCAATCTGAAATTCTTCTTCGTATATTTCGTACTCACCTCTTGTTCTTTCATTTGTAATTTTTTCCGCGTAAAATTCCATACTTCCATTGTTCTATTGTGTTTGTTTGGATTTAATTTTTTTACTGCGTTTTCCCCTCCGATTTCTCAAATTTTGGCCCAATAAACTTTGTTTTGATACTTTTGTCAGTGTCAGTGAATTTTTCTCCAATGGTCTTTATTTTAAATTTTACCTAACCCCACTCAACCCAACCCAACTCCTCTCAACCCGACTCAATCCAACCCAACCAAATCTAACTCCACCCAACCCAACCCAACCGTACCAAAAGTCATACTGTAAACCAACAGGCACCACCTTGTTTGCATAAGGTTAGTTAGTAAGTCAACCATTTCAATCAAACCACCTTTAGAATTATATGCTTCGAATTTCTAGTTTTCTTTGGACTTTATTTGTAATTTTTTTTTGGTTGGATTAAAAAAAACTTTCTATTGCCCTGTGTTCAGGTTTTCGATCTGTGGTCGTAAGACATCGATTTCAAATCGATTTTCAAATTTCGGATTCGATAATGCAATTCCAAAAATTTACTAGAATATTGCGCATTTGTTGAACTTCATAGTTTTAGCGAAGACGTGCCCATTTTTACAATTTTGGGTTTTATGAAATTTCAGTAGACAATTAATTTCTATAAAATAAAGTCGTATGTCTATCAGTAATAGTTTAGAAATGACAAGCGTTTAAATTCGAATTTCCGGCAATATTTAAATGTACAAAAGTACTACTACTTACTCAGCAACGTATGTTGGACAAACAATAATATATTTAAGCAGACATATATACAAACAACCCCTCATCTAAACACACTAAAGACGCATATCATTTTTGTTATTATAATAACGAATAAGGTCTTAGCAAAGAAGGCAATTACAAAAATCGTTCGATGATATGCACACAAATAGTGAAGACGTATAAACTATAAAGTTTAGAAAATATTTTAATTAATATAAGAATATTACCGGGGGGGGGGGGGGGGGGAGATATTACAACGATGATGAGTGATGACGGTTATAAACGACTGGTTGGAAGTGCAATTTAATTTATCGACGCAATTTAAACGTATGAAACAAGCAAATTACAAAATGCTAATCTGAATTGTTTATGTTATTTAAATGTACATAATTAAAATTTAATTAAAATTCTAGTCGATCCAAATATAAAACTTGTAAAATGGTGTGCATTGCAGTATTTAGCATCATTTCAATTTGCGCAAAACGTTAAACGAATGCCCGCAAGTAAAATATTTATATAGTAAAAGACTGGAAAACAATCGTCAAGTTCGGTTCTGAAACTATATGATCGCTTTTGACCAATGTACATGGAGAATAATGTAATCACGTAATATGAACATTCGCCGTTGCCACGCAATTACAATACGTGTTTAGGTATCAAATGTACGCATCGCCTTGTTCTAACCTCCAAAAATATATTTGTATAAGTATCGAAACGTCGCAAGAGGCCCCACGTTTGGTGCCAATCGGGATCAATTATTCTATCAATAGTAAATAAGATGTATTACCTGTGTTTCGTCGGTGAAAGTTCCTCGGCCACGCGTTCTTCCTCTCTTCGGTTATCCTGTAAAAAAATAAAATTAAAAGTAGCAGAAAACTTCAACAAATCTTCGAAGGTTTATGACATGATTTTTAAGCAAATAAAATTATCCATAATTTTAAAGACGATTCTGGTGCGATGGACCGGATTTGAATCAAAACACATTATTCTTGTGAGACAGAACTTGACAACAAAATTATAAAAACTACACAACGAGACATGGCCGAAAAATAATTGCTAACACATTTGCAAAGACTAGTTCTATGAAAAGACAAGACCAATAATTGCAAAACGGAATGATTCGACGTACTACCGAAATCTTACAATCCTTCCAATGATTAGCACAAAACCACCTGCACCTGCTTCATTTTGAATTTGAATTTGATTGACCACATTTGCTTCAACCCAACCCAATTCGATTCGTTGTCTAAGGCAGCTGAGAAAAAAAACTGAAGTGGATTGATTATCTCACCAGTGCAAATCTAATGGCAATGTAGGCTGATGTGCTGGATATGTCCATCATCTGAGATTTTAGCAAAAACCCCTACGTATTTCTAATGAAACAGTCAACCCAACCCAATATCATTCGATCCCACCAGAACGACTCAACCCAACCCAGCCCAAGACATAAGCCTTTCTCCATTTACTGCATTGGCGATGTTTTACGTTTTTTTTTGCAAATTTTTGACGAATTCCACAATTGACACAAGTTTACGATTTTTTAAATTATAGTTCCACTTTTTCTGTTTTTCATTATTGAATGCAATTGTTTTATTTGCCCCATTTCTTAAATAATTTATGTTATTTTTTAATTTTAATTTTTTTTTTTATTTATTTGTCAATTTGCGCATTCTTTCTCGTTGTTTGCTACAATTCTTGGATTTTTCTAAATGGAGAGGGGACAATGTACAAATTCCAAAAAATTTAGCTGTTTCCAAAATGATTACGATTTCTCAAAATTTTATAGTTTTTTTTTATTTTTTTCTCGCTTTTCTTTGCACGAGTTTATTTTGCACACACTTTATCTAATTTCACACGCCAGGCTTAATTTGGCTCACTTACAAAAATTGAATATCAACAGAAGTACCAAAATTGAGATGTAAAAAAATTTTTTGCCTTTTCAAAGTTGCAAAAAGTTATTGTCGAAAGTTTTTAGTCTAAATTGAAAGAAAAATCTAAAACAGTGAAAATAGTGTAGTTTTTGTTTTTGATTTTCTAAAATGTTCATTTAGACTTGCTCAGCTACAGCCCAACCCAATCCAACCCAAAAAACTTCGTCATTATTTTCATTTTGGCATATTTTAAAATTTTTTGTTGTTTTTTTAAATAAAAATTTTTCGATTTGGAATATTTTTTCAATAATTTGACATTACCCAACCCAACCCGACCTAAACCAATGCAAAAAACGTTGTCATCATTTTATTTTTGAGTATTATTTTAATTTTTGCATATTTTAACATTTTTGTTGTTTTTCAAATAAACGGATTTTGAATATTTCCTCAACAACTTGACATTTCAAAAATGTAATTTGTTTATTTTTCCAACCCAACCCAACCCAACCCAACCCAACCTAACCCAACCCAACCCGAAAAACTTTATCATTTAATTTTTAAAATTTGATATTATCATTTTTGTATATTTTAACATTTTTGTTGTGTTTTAAATATGTCAATAATTTGACAATTTTTTATAATTTAAATTGTTTATTGTTTTCATTTATTAATTTTTTTAGTATTTTTACATTTCCCAATTTTTCCAATAGATTTTTTATTATTTTTGAATATACTTATGGTTTTTTTAATTTTCTATTCTATTATTAAAATTTGATTTTTGTCGACCTTACTATTTACAATTACTGAACTTTAACATCTACATGTTATAGAAGTTTACGTCCATTTGCAATTTTGCAATTTTAATTTTTTTTTAATTTTGAAATTTTTTTAACAATTTTTAACAATTAAAGCAAATTACCAAACGTTTTATATATTTTATTATTTTTGCTTCCTTCACCAACGACCCTACCTAACCCAAAAATCTTTGATCATCGATTAGATTTCTTTATGAAACTATAACAACATCAACGTCTTAGCGCCCAGAACTTTTTTTTAATGTATCTTAAAAGTCATAAATCGAGTAAAATTAAAATTTCATCACACCGACGCGGTTCAAACTTTCAATTGAAAATAATTCAATGGGAACGCTCAAAAACGCAACTGTCGACGGAAAAGAACCCGAAACGCTTCAGTTCTTAAATGATTTTTAACGACGCCGCTTACACCTGTCAGTCGCACTGACGAAGGACTAATCCCGCTTGTCTTTGACTATTTGTCTACCGCCAGTTTTTCCATTGATTTATGTACGCGCTCAGTTAGGAAGGTGCCATTCATCAGCCTCCGAGAGAATCAGCCTGCAGCGACGGACGCAATTTAACTTACGCCGCCGTTTTGGCGGGGAAATAAAATTTCTTAATTCTTGTTGGAAATTAACGATTTGAAATTTCCGATGGACTTTAATGTTGGCAGCATCTGTTGACGTGTCAGTCATAATGGATTTACTTTAAGGGGGGATTTTTTTAGGACAGAAAAAAATGAGCAAGTCTAGTGAACTTTTTAGAGCATTTTATTGCATATTTGAGCATTAAAAAAAAAATATGTCGAGAGAAAAATATTTAAACTGAACCGATTTTTATGCACATTTGTGCAACACCTTTCAATTGCAATTTACAATCGGTGGGAAAGATGTAGCCCGTAATTTTTGTCTGAAACAAAAAAACCAAAGAAAATGGTAATTCTCATATATTTTCTTCTATGTGAACTAAAAAAAAACCCAAAATTTTGAAATTCAAGATTTTTCTCAGGTTTGAAAATAAATGTGCTCTTTGCAGGAAGAGAAAATCATTTCAACTTGCTAAAAAAGTTGTTTAGAATCTTTTTTCATTAATCTTTTTAGTTCAAATAGAATAGAATGCCACTGAAGCCAACAAAAGTTTTGTTTCGTTTTGATTGCTTGTCTAGTTTTCTCGCAATCACGCCCACCAGTTTAGAAAAATCGTACAAACGAAAACTCGAGAAAACGCGCTCTAAAGTTTACGATCAGGAAAAATGTTAATTTTCGATTACTTACGGAATATCTCGTTATAATCCTACTATAGCTCTTACGAACTCAAAATATTATTGTTTCGAACGACCGATTGAACTTTTTTCAGTACATAGTTCGGTGTTATGTTACTGCGGGGAGGGGCGCGCGTTTCGTTTGTCCGAGCGTTCATGCGTTCGTATATTTTTTGCTCGACACCTCACTGGGTTTGGTGCTGTATCTTTTAAAATATTGCGAATTATCCGCTATAACTTTTTATACATATTCTTAGATATATTAGGCATAGATTTGAGCAATAAAAAACAAATCGATTTTTTGAGCCTTCTAAAGCAGGATCCCCCCATGAAAAGATGACGTAGTTCATATGTCAAATGCAAAAAAAAACTGTGTACATAACCGAAATCTTAGTAGGACCTTCGAATTATCCAAAGCAACTCAATCTATGATGGGTTAGGGTAGCGACATAAGGACCTACAAATAATGATGATATTGAGACCACATTTACAACTGTCCTATAATTGCAGCCGACTACGTACAGTTAGTCAATAATCGAGGCCTCGAAAAGCCGGATCTAGGCACGAAAGCCACGTCGGAAATAAAATAACATTAGTCCAAAATCACACGAAACATAAACAACGACGAATAGGTACAAACATCACAATAATATAAAATTTCATCAGTTGTGGATTTATCGCCGTAAATATTTAAATAGCTACACTGCTACATTGTGCCACCCATTACTTAAAATATCCCATAAAACGTTTTATTAGCGAACAGCAAACGCGATTATTGCCTACATTCCGACTTAATATGCATGCACGAGTTTAATGGCTTAATTTCGCCGTTTCGCGTTTTATATTGGCCTATCGGATTACGCGAACGGCGTACGTTGTTTAATCTGACATTAAATTTGTATTTGCATGTACGTAATCGTAATGCGCATCTCCCGCGGGCAATAACAACGGCGGAATATCGCTTCGTTTGTTTTTTTTTCACCCCGATTCCGCCGCTTTGTTAAACTCGCGCAGGAAATTTTCCGCTTTGCGTCGAGCCGTCAATGCATTATTTATAGATCGTCAGTCCAAATTACTTTTCCTCGAGCACACGTATGCATCGGCGTCAAGTTGCGGGGGAAATGTGTTTCGAACAAGCGAACGTGCGCCGTTATTTATTTTGGCGCCGGACGTGCATTTTGGTAATTTTTGCGAAATAAATCATCCGAGGCGGAACTCATGACTGGCTTGGCAGCGTCTAGTCCGGTCTAATCGTCTTTAAAAGTTCGAAACGCGAATAAACGTAATGCAAGTCGTAATAAATAAATAGGACAAATTAAAAATTTAATGAATGATTTTTACTTCGGTGTAAGAGAAAGAGAGAGAGAGGGGGTACTTCCCCGCTGCTATTTATTATTCTCATGGATGAAATTAAAGCAAAAAACTGCCACGAAAAGATGAAGGGCGTTCTGGTGGGAATTAGTAAGTTTTATAATTCTAAAAACCATAACATAAAAATGACGAACTTATTTCGTATAAATTTTTTTTGTTATGGGTGATTCGCTTGACCTAACAACACGAATGGGGAAAAAAATGATCGATGTACGTTTAAATTCATTTCTGTCGCTTGGTATAGTCTCGAAATTTTTGGACCGTATTGTACATGTTACGTTTCATATCGAACGATTATTATTTTATTCACACGCGACCCGGCAAACGTCCACTCGCGTACGTGCAGGTAACAACACGCACTTTTTCATGTCCGTCCGAATTTTATTTCCGCACACATTAAATTGCACAAATCATGTTCGAAATGTCAACTACATATTTCACATTTGCATCCCATTTTCCCCGCGTCCATAAAACAAAACCGAATGGGCCGCCGTCTGATTAAAAACGTCAATATTTCAAGCCGCGTTAATTGCGTACCTTGGCGTAATTTATAATTTTATTTGTTTCGCCATCCGGCGTTTCAATTAATTAGCTCCGATAAACATAACCGGGGGCGCCGACCTGTACATTGTTGCAGTGACAATCGCATGCACATTTTTAATTAAGCGAATTATGCTGATGCGACCCCGCTCGTTTGACGATTGCTGAATAAGCGACGAAGCACCGAGTCGGCGAGCGAATGTTTGTTGACGTTCACCTTTAACGGGGAGGTTTTTGCAGAGTTACCTAAATGGTCGGGGAGTTTGAACTTTGGCAGTTGGGGAAGTCTGAATTATTGTTTACAGTTGTTTTAAATTAAGTTCTAAGGCGATTCATTCCTCGAGATAAATTCGAACTTCGGCGAACTTTGCGACTCGACATTACGTTTTTTCTTAAATAATTTGCGAGTTTATTTTGTTATTGGAATCAGAGTTTACATCTGTTGCCGTTTCGCGTTATATATCTCGATTTGTCTATACCACGACGTTGATTTGTGCACTAGATTAATTTTTGTAAAATGATTATACTTTACATTTGTTTACATTTCTTGCCCCTTTATTATTTATATATAATTCAAATCGTTGCGGCCGTGGTTACACCACCCCAACTCAATCCAACCCAACCCAACCCAACCCAACCCAACCCAACCCAACCCAACCCAACCCAACCCAACCCAACCCAACCCAACCCAACCCAACCCAACTTCGATCGAAAATAGTTTCAAACACATAAAATCACTACAGGCATTATTCTTAACGAATAGATCATTTTGTAGTAGTTTTTCCAATGATTTAATTTTATTATGTAAATGAGTGACAATAAGTCAACAATTTGAAACTACAATTAATTTGAACCGTCCGATTTTGAACACTTGCCATTTCTAAACTATCACAGATAGACATAGTCCCATGAATTTCATTTTAGAAAAGTCAATTCTTTACAACTTTATTTATGTCTGTCTAACCCTGTTTGTGCTGCGCGGCCAAAGAAACATTGCATTGTTCAGTTCGCAAAAGTTAGCGAGTTAGCAACGATTCGTTTCGTTTCGCCCGCCTCACGCTAAAATTTCCTGATGTGGAATAGACCATGTCACGTGGCCAGTATTATTCTAAACGCTGCCCAAACCGCTCGATATATGAAAATCATTAAATAAACAAAGTTGAAGAGAATTAAATTGTTTAACGGAAACACTGCATATCTATCTAAAAATCTTTTGAAGTGGGAGGCGTTTCGAGTTTCGAATTTGGACGCGTCTCGTTTCCAAACTATAATAGATGGTCATGTGCAGTTGCAGACTTTCCCTTAGGCAATGTAATTCTCTACAACTTTATTTATTAGTTGTCGTATTTGGTACCGTTTGCTCGGCGTATCGGTCAAAACGCGGTGGTGTACTGGTATAGTTCTCCCGTCGACCAATCATATGGGCTTGTTGGGGCGTCTGATCCGGAAAGAACGACGTTACGTTTTATAATATGTCAACAGCGCCACGGTAACATTTGTAATCGTCATAAAGTTAATTTTTCCACCAAGACCAAAAAGGATAAATATACTCCAACCTAACCCAAAGTTTATCTTGAAAACTTCTAGAATTATATACAAACATTTTAATTTAGTTCGAATTTTCGTTTCTTACTTAGTTTAGTATTTGTGTTTTTCTTTGGTTTTTCATATTTTTGTCCTTTTACATAGGTTTTCATTTTTGTGAGTTTTTTGTTTCATCCACATTCAATTGTTTCGCTTGCCTTAATTTTACTTTTAATTTTTTTATTTCAAATTTTTGTTGGCGTTCGTCTCGTTGGATTTATGTGCAGTTTTGCCGTTTTCTTTGTTTCTCATGTTCGCGAGTGTTCGATTATTTATTGTAGTCAATCTCTTATTTTTTTTATTTATTTCTTTTCGTCGATTCATTGTTATTACTTGACTTGTTTTTAGTTTATAATTAATTGTTTTTCGCTTCGTCGATTGATTTATTTCAATTTCAACTTCGTTTTCATTTTAATTCTCATTTATTTCACCTGTTTCGTTGGCCCACGTTCGATCCTCGTACGTTTTAATTTTATTTTCTTCCCCCCCCCCGCATTGGTTTTGCGTGTTTGTTCTTCAATTCGGTTTATTTTAGCAAAACAGTTTTCGATTAAGTTTCATTGCATTTTTATATTAAAATTGATTTGTAAACAAAAAAATGGTTCCCGTTTTCGTTGTTTAAGTTGCCTTAGTTTATTTATGAAATTAATTTTATTTCTGGTTCATTTTTCATTCTTAACTTAACTTTTATTCAAGTTTTTCGTCGTAACATATGTTAATCGTCGTAAATTTATGTTAGCTATAGATTCAGTTGGGGAAATAAACTTTCGTTAATTTTTTTCAAGATGCGCCTCACTGATATTTAACGTCATTATTTTTAATCAAATATTTTCCCATTTTATCTGAATTAAAGATATTTTCGTTGGTTTATCAGTCAAAAATGAAAGATGTGTATTTAAAAATGCTAACCAATCCAAGAAACTTATAATCTCCGCTTATGGTAGTGACGTAACTACAAGTTAATGTTAATACCAAGGATGGGTTCATTTCAAATTCGCGAACGACTACCAGTAAAAACAAAACAATTCGTACTACGTAAAAATAAAGGAAAATAAATAACGCGCCGCGAGAACATTTTTAATCGTTACAAAGTTATGTAATCGAAATTGAATAATAATGAAATATTAATATAAATCAAGCGGCATATTTATGAATACGGATTATCTATTGGAAAAATGTTACTGTTCATTGTGACTCATGGGAAATTATTCGTCTAAAGCGAGCTGGCTATCAAGCATTGTAAAATAAATATCATATATTTAATTGGGGAAATAAACTTTCGTAAATGTACTTCAAGCAAAATTTTATATGGGGCAGGGAAAATAGTAAGTATTACTTAGAATTTTCGCGATTTACCTACCATCCCAACGTTTAGTTGGTTTACCTAATCAATCAATTTTAATAAATATTTCTTTTATTAATTTATCAATATTTTTTTTAGTTTATAAAGTCTCTTAGTCGGTTGGACAACAAGTCGAGTTCACTTAGTTATTATCAACGAGTCATCGACCCTTGTAACATACTCATCACAAGTCATAACATTCAATTGGGGAAATAAAATTTCGTGTGGTTTCAACGTAAACGATCTACATGAGACCCAATAAGCATAATCATACGCCTCGAAAATAGTTTGGGTCGAGTCAAGTTATAAATTTTACTGCCATAGAAATATAAATTTTTTTCCTGCAATTTCCAACAAACAATACTATTATTGAATTAATTTTAACATTGAAATTCCTTTGTTTTCACTTCTTCGCTCTACTTTCCATACCGACTTGGCTGTCGCATTATTTATGCGCATCGTCGTACGAAACCATATTAATAATACGAACGGATCGGGCTTTCGCTTTATCCGCGCCGCGTTTCGGATCCCTTTGAAACAATTCCGCTGCTGCGTCTCAACGGTTTAATTCACTTTGCATCCGCAACTAAAAACTACTCTATTTAATTAGGCGGCATTGTTTCATTCGTGTAATGGCTTCGGATCGGAGAATTGTAAATGCAATGTCGAAAATGTTCTAGGTAATTTTCGCGAGCAATAAAGTCTTTGAGCAGATTTAAATACGTGCGCGCAATCGACGAATTACATCGAGCGTAGTTTATAAGAATTTAATGCACCGATCGCGTTGTACGAGTGTTTGTGAATGTTGGAAGATTATGATAATTCATTCGTAGGTATCGGCGACGAGAGTAAGTTGATTGCCAACTTGTTGCAAAACACGTTGTGTAATATCCTTCCAGACATGTTGATTTAATAACTTTGATGATATGGGTTAATATCGTAAACGAAAATATTTTAAATTTATTTGCCATTTTTAATTAATTATTTAATTAATGGAACAGATGTCACGGTAACGAGGACAAAAATTATAATTGTTATATGAAGTATGAAGAAAAATAAAGCTGAAATTCCATGAAATTTTTTCACCGGTAAAAAACAGGGCTCTCCTAAATAAATAAATTTATTTTCATTACTGTCATACATAATTTTTTAGGTTGCTTCATTGCAATTTTTCAATATTTAAGCGAAGAAATAATTGCATTTGCCTAAATCTGCACAATGTAAAATTTACGACAAGCGCCCGCTCACGAGAAAATAAATTGCGCGCCCACTGAGGTTAAATAATCCTTATTTTTACCAGCGAAACTTTCGTTAAAAATAAATTAAAAAATTAAAAAAATTCGGAAACATTTTAATTTATCGTTGGACGACCCACTAAGCGACATTAGAATTAAAAAACCACCCCCCCAGGCGACCGCGAAATCCACAAAGCAACGCGTTCAATTACGACTCATAAACGACGGCGCCGTCAAAACACCGCACCACGTTAATTAGTCGCGCACCCTTAAACCAATTCTGCACCGAAATCGGCGGCGCCCTAATTGAGTTGTATTAACGTGTTTGTGATGTTTAATTGCCTCACAGAGCGGCCGTTCCGAAACGTTCGCCGTGTTTCATAGTTCATTAATTAAAATCATATTTCGTTTTGCGAACGTAACAACTTCGGCGGCGGCGGCGGCGGCAACGTTTTCCAGAAATTTTGATTAACGTCCGTCCGCGCCACTTGCGAAACGGCGAAATGCGGTTGCACGTCCCAAGTTTCGAAAATGTTTGCCAACTTGACAAAAAGCCTGAGCGGGCGGAGTGTTTTAATTAGGGGGCGTCGGTGGACGTCAAGCTTCAGCTGGTTTCACGAGATTTTGCATATTTGGAAATGAGTGAGCATTTTTTGTTGTCGCGTCGTTATTTTCGAGTACGTCACTTAAATGAATTAAAATTGTTTTCAATTTAAAGGCTTCTATTTATCGATCGATCCTTTCACATCCTGGAAGTTAATCATTTAAATTTAAATCGAAATTACCATCGTTTACTATAAACATATTAGTGCAAGACTGGTCGAGCCTCACCACCATGCATGCCCACTAACTAAGCACCTTACGCATTCGGAATGTGTCGAAAACAATTTCGATTTCATTTTTTCGATCGTTTTTATCCTCAGCACCCAAATCGATGGCTTAAGAAAATATAACAAACGTTAAATCTGCGCATATATAACAGCACGGATTAGAAAATAAATAAATTCTGATTGTAACGACCACCGAAATCATATAAATAATTTATTGTATTAATTAATGACCAACAACGTGATCCCAAATTCATTTAATTACGCGGAAATAATGACCCGTCACGGACGATTTACAAATAACATCAAATTTAACAAATTACTAATCACGTCGCTTTAATACAATTTCGAGTTCACAATCCCGTGATAAACAACGGACACCCCCGCCGACGCGTCCAGATTTGGGTGATAAACGACGCGATATTAGTAACTAAAGTCGCCTGTTGTGCCCCCTCGACGGAACATAAACAGTAGTTAACCTCTTAGTGCAAACCGTATATTGTTTTAGTGCGAGGCGCCGCGCGAGTAAATCGCGTCGGTATTTAACCCCTTAGCCACCCCGCGCCCGGCTTGCGGACCGGCCAACTCCCGACGCCGCACGTACGGCCTTAATTTACAGTTTTATCGCCAAAAACGGCTGATTGGTTCCGCGACGGTGTGCCGGTATCAAATCACCATTACTTTTACTTGCGTTGACGTTTTGCAGATGTTAACTTATAGTTACGAGGGGATAAAATAAACTAATGGGGAATTCGGGTCACGTTTTTGCGTAAAGCGGCGGCCGTGTACTATCGAAACTTGTTAGGAGTTTTCGAGGGGACGGGAATTTATTTGGGGAAAAAATCCGGGGGTAGATTTAGCGGCCGCACGACGCATGCATGTATGCATAAACATAGTTTAAAAGGCGCTTTCTCTCAATTTCGTTCCGAACGAGATAAGAGATCAACGAAAATGTTGCTTGAAATTTAAAAGTCGCATTTTTGTTGGCAAGGTCTTAAGGAATGGAGTTGCTTGGTTCGATACAGTTGAAAATATCGATCGTGTGATGAATTAATCGAAATTTTTAATCTACTTCACGATTTAGTTATTCATTGGTTTGGAAGATTCTCGATTATGACGTAATGGGAAGTGATAACTCAGATGATGGGATGGCATTTTTACGGATTGCTCGTAAACGAAACCGATAAATATGAGCCACAATCGAAAAAGAATGTCTACATCATTCAATAGTTCAACAGTTGAAATTGATATTCTTAGGGTTTAAGTATTACATAAAATTTCATAATGAAATAACTTCAAAGCATTAAATTAAAATATTATATAAGTTTCGATGTCACGTTTCACAGAATTAAATTCTAGGGGTCAATAATGTTATAAGATTTCATTCTAAAAACTGAACTCAACCCAACGAAATCGCACTCAACCCAACCCAACCCGACCCAACCTTGCGTTCAAATTGGAACCCAATTATATTCAATCAACATTAATAGATTTTACTTCAATAGGCAGTTCAGGTATCTAATGGAACAATTCAGTTATATTCAATGTCGCTTCAGTTGAATCAAAAATGAATTAAATCATTAAAATTCAGAAAATTGGGACAAAGGAACCCAAAGCCCAACCCAACCAGACCCAACCCAACCGAAACCAATCCAACCCTACCCAACTGAAACCAATCCAAGTCAGATTTCCTCCAATACTCAACGCTTATTTTGGTTTTATACTATCCCCCCCCCCCCCCCCCCGTCAATATTATTATCGAAAAATAGTTTGGTAACGAGCAAAATATACCGTGATATTAAAAATTATCAAAGGTTACCATGGAATGTAAAATAATTCTGCCATTGACAAGCTACACTAACGTTATGTAGGTTATGCTACGTTATGTACGATGGGAGCTGCGACAATAATTTTAAAATCCATGACCACCCTTCACCAAAATCTTTGGTATCATGGTATAAAACTAGAGGTGTGAAAGGACGTACCTTCTGTTAAATAAAATTGATAGTTTGGCAGTTGTCGATTTATTTATTATTCTAACACAACTTTGACAGCTGTCAAAATATATAGTTGTCAATTTACGTCTTTTTGTTAAACGTAGCTTTGACAGCTAGTTTATTAACCGTCAACATGTCTTTTAAATTACATATCACTGTAAACAAAATGCGGTTATCAACATTTTGGCAACTGTCAAATTTATCGACGTGAAATGTCGCGTTTTATTTAGAAACAAAACCATCACAGATGGTGACGCGGTCTTTGACAGTCATTACGTACATATTTAAATAAGCAAAACTTTGATTCTTACACAAAAAAGTGACGATGGACAACACTGTCGTTTGAGATCAAATACGTAAAATAAAGTATTTTACATAATTTGGCAGATGGTGGAATGTCGCTGTAAATTTACTTGAAGCAAAACTTTGATAGGTAGCGAGAAATGTAATAACTGTCAACATGTTTAAAATATGTCAAAATTTGACAGTTATTGAAAGATAGTTTGACAGAAGTTAAAATGTCGTTTTGCAATTTCGTAGACGTCGGAATATCGTTGAAAACAAAGCTGTCAAGTTTAGTTTGTTTAAATCGAAATATTTCCGAAAGTTGTCGAAATAGATTGACAGGTAGCAGAATGATTGAAACTGTATATGTCAAATGAAGTCCTTTATGTTAAATAAAATTATTCCAAAAACAACTTTGACAGTAATATGGCGAAGAATTTCCATTAAAATAATAAATGTCAAATTATCGAAAATTGACACATGTCGACATGTTTTTCAAATTATAGCTTTAACGTGACGTAACTTTAGCAGTTATCGAACATAGTTGGACAGCTAGCAACATTTCATTTCAAATTATGAATTACAAATTGTGATTTAAATTTAAATAATCGATGGTTTGATAGGCATGTTTCCTCGATGACAGTTGTCAGGTTACGTATTTTGACAGTTATGGTACAACACCTGGCAACACGTCATTATCAAATTACGTACATTATTTTTAAATTATGGCAGCTGTCAAAATTTTGTTTAAATTTATAGGCAATGCCAAGGCAGATAGCAAAACACTGTTTGACAGTCATTTACTATTTTATTTTAAACAAAACTTGATATGTTGCAAAAATCCACACGTTATGTCAATTAAAATAATTGTCGAATTGTGTTATATTTCAAGCAAAACTTTGGCAATTATCGAAACAAAACGTGCCAGCTGTCAAAATGCCTTTTAAATTATATTTATAAATTTTTTTGAAATACAAAAATGTTTTTTTTTGTAAATTTTCATAATTCTCCCCTCGTAAATCATTTGCGATGAACGGAACAAAAATTCAGAAAATTGGGACAAACGAACCCCAAAAGAAAATACTTTGGACTGTCAAACGTGAAATAAAATGACATTTCAATTATTTAGAATATTAAAAAATAGCAACAGGATTTTCTACAACTATTGTCACATTTTTTCATGCCTTATCCATACTGAAGTTTTTCCGGTGAGATTTTCTTGATTCGTGCCAACTTTAAATCGAATCGTACGATAGCTTTATTAATTTTTCACTACATATTTTCTAACCACCGCTGCGTTCCGAGCAGCACGTTCTCTCCAGTCAAACAACGTACGTGTTTTGTCCGTGACGTAAATCCTCCTCATTGTTACTTCAGATGAATCGCGCACTCTAAAGACATAATAATTCAGTCCCTGAAAGTCCTGAAAGGACTCGAAAGATGTTTTTATTTACTCGCGTCGCAGCACAACAACTGACAAGTGTAGGAAGTTTGTTTGCGGAACTTAAACCCACCCACGGCCAGTCCGTGCGAAGAAAATAGACGAAAAGTAAAACTCCCGTATCTATTATTTACAACGCGGCGTCGCCGGCGACGCGCTTCATTAAAACTCGCGCCGGACCCGGCGCGCACACAAAACGCCTAATTGTTTCAATCGGGTAATTTATGGGGGCGGTTCCGGAACGGCGTTTATACAATTCCAATCCGGCTGGCCGCATTCCAAATTGTAAGACCGTTAATTTATTTCCGCGGGTCGTCGGCGCCTGCATCGCTGTTTTCTACACATTTATTTTTGCATAAAATTTGCATCTTAAAGGACGCCAAGTAAAAATTCAAATGGGGCCCGTGAACAGAATTGTCGCCGGGGTATTAAGGCTATTCTCACCGAATGCGTAATTTGGGTCGTTCCTCAAAATTATTTTAATGACAACACGTTCAATCAAATGCGCGTGTTCCTTGAATCAATCATTGCGTTTGTTGTCAAAGATTCATTTGTGAATTTTAGAAACTGCGCGAAATGGCGACGAAGGATTTGCATTCGCGTTCTACTGCGATGCGACGAGGTGCTAACCGCTCAACAATTCATTATCGCATAAATACGCCCGATTGTTCGGCGAGGCAGCGTCGGGCACAAATAGACTGCAACGTATTTGCCTAATGCCTGCTTCCGAGCAGTTTATAACCTTAATAACATGTGGCGTTTACTGTTTCATTATGCCTGGAACTGCATGCCTCGTAAGTGAAAGGTCAGCACGAAGGCAATTCTCGACCTGTGGCCATTTCGTAAATTTCGTCCAGAATTGAGCTCTTTATTAAATTGCACCGCCGAATTATTCGCGAACGTAGCCGGCGCCGGGAGCTTCCGTTTGGCAAGCAATCTCGGCGTGGAGATCGAATTCGAAGTGACTCGTCAGATTTGAATTGACTTTTTTTTTAAATTACACAAACTATATCAGTTTGCAATATAAATAAAGCACAACGATTCATTTCAAATCTCCCAAACGCCTTGATTATTTGTGTGAATTAAGAAATCATTCGAACGTATCTTGCCTAGAATTTTTTGGCTCCCGCGATGATGAACGGATTACGAGATTTTATGGTCAGTTGGCGCTCAAAATGAGGGTTGCCTTCGAAGTTTTAGAGGAGTTTTGAAAATTTCCGAATTTTTACTTTGCTAACAATTTTTGCAATGGTACCTGCGATAATGTTGATCTGCAAGACAGCGATGAAGAGGAAGAAACGGAGACGGTTCTTCAGCGAACTTTCGACGAAATCGAGGAAAAATGTGATGAAGTCGAAGAAGAGATATCGCGGATAACTTAGAAGAACTATCCGTGCGGTTTTGCTCAGCTCTGAAGACCAAGAACTCGCAAAACCTGGTCCACCAGGGATAGCGAAAAGAAGTTAAATGCGCAAAATTTACTCAACAGTGCATCACATGTGGATCAGATCTACTGACAATACGCGTGTTGCAGTAGAATTTGCGGCGCTCATACGTCGAAAATATTTATTTCACAAAAAAAGGTTGACATAAATTATAGGAAATGTTCTCTAGTTTAATTTATAACTATTTTCAAAGTGAGTCGGAAAGGAAATATCGTCGAAAAAAATGTTTTGGAGCGCCATTTTCCCAATATGGCGGCGTTTCCGCAAAAAAAAAATGTTAGCAAAGAAAAAATTCGGAAAGAGCAGCACGTCGAAATCTATAAATTTACAAATTTTTAAAACTCCTCTAAAACTTCAAAGGCAAAACTTACGAATAAACGTTCCGTATGAACACAATTTGCAAATTCCGAAATCATAAAGGTAATAGTTCCGAGAAGCATAAGCTCGCCCTAAGTATCTAGTTATGGCCGAGATTTATTTTTACAACTTTGCCAAACTGATTCCAGAAGACCCTTTAGTAAACTACATAACTGTGATGTAAAAATTATCAGAAATGTGAGCGTGTACTTGATCTAAGTTGACTGACATGGCATATTGACTCAGACTAGGATAGGAATGAAGTATGTCCGATACGCAAGTTCCCAACCTGGATATTCAAAAATGTCTACGAAGGAAACGAAGGAAGCTTTGAAAATGCAACATAACATTTCCCAGATTCAGCCTCTTGTCTTCATTTTCACTTTCGTTGGTTACTTGGATAAAAGTAAGTTGGGGGGGTCATCCTAGTAACTCGGGCGTGGCTAAGTCCTTCCAAGTACCCTTCGATGAACTGTCACGATCCATAAGGTGCGAACGATACGCGATCATAATTAATGTTTGTTTAGGAACACGTTTGCTTGGATCATGTCAATCCGTAAGACCCCCCCAACACAAAAATGTTCTCAATACAAATCAATAATAAATCGCAAGGATTCGTAGCTGGACATCTGTTGATGTTAGAACTGAACAAGTGGTCGATAAGCAGACATAAATTATTTTGATAATGTCAACCTAAATTTAAACATTTTATCCCAAACTTTGGATTATATGAAAATAATAATGACGTTCTATCAACTGAGTTACCGGTTACTTTTCAAACGAAGGGAGTCAACCCTTCTAAGTTTAATCCATGGCTGATAATTTGAATTATTTACCTCTGGTTAACTTTTATATTTTTCATCCACACAGTAAAGATGGCGATTTTCTTTAAATTTAACGTTACCAGTGGTAATTTTAATAATCATTGATTTTAGTAATTTTAGGGAGGAACTACTTTACATAAGTAATTTTCGAATAGGAGTATTTTTCGATATTTTTAATTTTTAGATATTTTTTAATTGGGTTGGGTTTAATAGTCTTATATACAAGCAATCCATAAATCAAGTGATGTCCCATTTAATATTTTATCAAAGAACAAGTGGGCGAATATCCGTCAAGATATTGCAACTTAATGCAAATGATGACTAGGAGAAATACACAAACTTGGGGAGGCAATATCCATTACTAATTAGTGTTAATGTTAACGTTAATGTTAATGTTAAGATATGAAACACCACATAAATCCATTACGTTGCATTGGGTTGGATTTGATGGGACCGAGCTTTCAGAAAACGAGTTGTAGAGAATTGCACTTTTATGGCTAAAATAAAGATATTTCAGTAAAAATTAAAAAAATAATTTAATTGCTTTTATTAAACCACTCATGTTTAGGAAATTTTGAATGGGGTCAGGCTGACCAATTACAGGTTTGCGTCTAAAAGCCCCCAACAGATATCGTCGTTGTGTTCAAAATCATGCGGTAGAACAGAAAAAAATCGCGTCGAGCTTTGATATCGTTTCTAGTATTTTCGGGATCGTTGATCAAGAATATGTACTCAGTTCTAAGTTTAGACGCATTTACAATTTTCAAATACTTCGTGATGAAACGTTCATTTTTTTTTTAAAGTAGTGGAAAGTAGAATTACTTTATATATTGCTAAACAAAAAAAAAATACAAATTTGTGGTGAATCTGCCCTGAACTTTCTTAAACTTAGATAAATTTTTGAGCCAATTGGCGCAGTTGTATAATAACAGCATTTTTCAAAAGAACTCCGATCGACAGGCGCTGTTTATCTGAACTATCTGCAGAACACATGGGGTAATTTTTTAGACGAGATTCCTTTGAACCAATGGTGCTCCGGCGCATTTTTCGATTCCAGTATTTACGCGGAACATTTGGACGAAGATGTGTAGGAAGGGACTGGCCTGTATCATGCCCTGCAAGATCGCCCGATTTAAACCCCCTTGATTTATTTCATTAGGATTGTTCGAAGGTCCATGCCACGGAAATGTCAGGCCTGCCTTGAAACGGAGGGAGGGCACTTTGAACATCTCATTTGACTTTTTGCCTCTTTCGTTTGTTCATAAATTACATAAATTAAAAAGTGGTGTAAACGCTAAATGTTTCGTATCTACAAGACCGTCCGTTTGCGAACCCGTGTACATTAAGGATTTTCGGCATATTGTGGTCCTTAAAGTTTGTGACACTTATTTTGTAACACCCTGTATAATAAAGACTAAAAATATGGAAATATAAGATGTCTAACGTGAATAAAAATATGTCTAAATAAATTTATTTAATTTCAATAGTTTTCCAAAATCCAGATCTTTTAAAATTTATTCCATCCAACCCAACCCAACCCAACCCAACCCAAAGTTGGTTAATTTTTTATAACAAACTTTCAGAATGTTCTTTTTCTGAAAGTTTGTTATAAAAAATTAACCAACTTTGGGTTGGGTTGGATCTTTTAAAATTTATTCCATCCAACCCAACCCAACCCAAACTTGGTTAATTTTTTATAACAAACTTTCAGAATGTTCTTTTTCTGAAAGTTTGTTATAAAAAATTAACCAACTTTGGGTTGGGTTGGGTTGGGTTGGGTTGGATGGAATAAATTTTAAAAGATTCATTTAATCGATAATAAGTGTTAGAAGATATCGAGGGGCATGCGAGATATAGACCACTTCATGGTAACAACAAAGGTATTATAGTAAAGATGAAATTGTGGTTGGCAAACAAATTGAAACAAACTTAGAAACTTTTCGAAAAGCACAATGGGGGATTTTTTTACTACTTTTGTTGTACAAAGTTGCGATTTTTGTACAACAAAACTAACAAATATAAAAAACAACGTCACTGTGACGCCAACGCCCCCAAATACAAAATTATCTCCACAATGTTAAATAAGGTGTTGAACGTGTAGTAATATTGCGGCAATACAAAATGATTATTAATGATATTATTATTGCAATTACAAAATAAGAGTTTTTATTTTTTATTGACTTCTTGATGTACTACAGAATTATTTGTTACTAGATATCTATTATTGGCGATGGCAACACCAATAATAGATAACATATCATAAAATTTTATTCAGTCCCTATTCAAAGAACCCACCCCCGATAATGACCACATTAACACAAATACAGAGGCTAATATATCGACGCTTAGAGAATAAAATTAATTAAGGAAAAACCTTGATTTTTCCAGGCTATTTTGTAATAAATTTCCCCTGTAAGACCTCCACGACAGAATATACAAAAGTATGTAATTAATTTGTACCTTCTGGAGGTTGAACAAAATTATTTATCATCACGTTTACATTAGCTGTGATGCAAAGACGCCACTTATTTTTTTACGACTTTTGCGCGAAAACAACCCCCATAATTCAGGGGTTGCGCAAAATTATTTCTCGTCATACAATTACATTCAGAACGACATAATTAACAAGGTTGATTTTTTGCAGGCCATATTTTGATAAACCACCCTTGAAAGGTCCCCGCGGTAGCACATATGCCGGTATGTAATTAATTACTAGGGGTTGTACAATAGCTATATATGGTACAAGTGACTCAAAAACACTCAAGAACATTATCGTCTTCGTGGATAAAATTACCCTGTCAAGTACTACATGATTGTGTAGGGAACTCCGCGGCAGCGCAAACACATTATTTTTTACCTACTTGAGGGTGCACAAAACTATTAACTCGCAGATTTATATTAATTGCGATGAAAGGAGTAACTTGATTTTTTTCACGACATTTGCTCTGAAACTACCGCCACATGTACTCTACGAGCGTGCAGTTTATAATTTATTAGTTTTATTAGTTTCAGTTTCCTGGGGTTGCACATTTTCCATAAAAAAATTTTGAAAAAATAAAAATTAAGAATTTTTACCCTATTAGTCTTGTACAAAATAAAATTATTCCCTGATTAACATTAGCTGCAAAAAACTTTTTCATGATCTTTCAGGAGAAACTCTCCACAAGTACCCCGTGAGTGTGCAGACTGGAGTTTATAATTTATTAATAGTTTCCCGGGACTGTACAAAACTATTTATTGTGACACTTCCATTTCAGGACGACATAACGAAAGATGTGTGATTTTTTTTTCATACGATTTGTTTGATGAACTACCCCTGAAAGAACACCGCAGCAGTACCTACGCCAATATGGATTAAATTTTTAACTTCATGGGGTCGTACAACATTATTTATTACCCGATTCACGTTAGTTATGTCCTCCTGGACATAAGTATCACAATAAATAATTTTCTACAACCCTATGAATCTATTATAGTCATATGGTTCTTGTAGGGCTGTTTTCTCCGCAAGTATTGAAAAAATCACGTTTCATCATAAATAATATCAATCAGGTAATAAATAGCTTTGTACAACCCCAAAGTTACTAATTAATTACAGACGGGTAGTTTATCAAAAAAATACAGTGCAAAAACTCAATACGCTATGTATATTTGATAAAAAATTTACAAACACTCAAAAGATATTCTTTTACAATTTTTATACAAGTTTTGATTAACATTAAATATTTTATGTAGTAAATTTATTGTTTTTTTTATATTAAACAAAATTACCTTCCCAACAAGTTTCCCCAATATATATTAAACTTTTAATTTCATCTCAATGCAAAGATTCATTGTGATTTCAAACGGTACACATTGACAGTGTTGAAGCTAATTTCACTTGTGATTATATGGCATAATGTTTTAGTTAACACAACAATTACCACAATAAATTGATGTTTGGCAGGTCATGATGGCGTTCAATCGCACAATTTACCGATACAGCCACCGGCTCTTATTAGATACGCTCGGCTGGTGCCTTCGCCGATTTACCCAAATAATCCTACTTTTAATCCAGGCCTCATTGCATTATATCAGAAAAAAAAATACGTTACGTATACACACGAAGTGCGATGGTGTACATGTATTTCAACGCAAATCACCACCCAAATAATTCAGCTCAAACAACAACGACGTACCTCATAATCCAATAACCGCAGCCGTATATCCTCCTGCACGTGTTTCATCTCACCTCGTCGAAATCCCCATCGGATTAAGTACATTAAAGCACATTAATGTTTGAATTACGTTCAATCACAACTCCGCGACACATATTTGCACCGAGAGACGCCACAACACTGCATCAAAGTGACTCTATCAAGCAACCTTTGGTCGTCATCGGCCGACTTGAATTCGAAATCGACGATAATCGGGCAAAAAACGACCGCGTTCCACAGATGGGTAACACGATGCACTTTTTTGCTCAAATCGTTTTTAATCAGAGTTGCCGGTGAATTTGCTTCGTTCATAATTTGCTTTAATCATTTCATTGCTATACATGATTATCAATTATTTTTTCAATAAATCGTTTTAATTATAAATATAATATTTTTCATTAAATTATCAAACGCTTGAAGGTAGGTGACGTCAAATTAATAAATTTACGTCATCGGTAAAGTTAGGAGGACCCAATGACTGGCACAAGTCTGAGAGAGACAGAGATAAATAAAGGTATAGGATTAAGACATATAAAGTTGGGAATGCCCATAGTCTTAGTTTTATTTCTACGATCTTTCGCAGATTCGTAGAGTTTTATTAGATTTAATTAATCCTGAATTTGCGAATCTTTTAATTTATTTGATTTGATGTATTCATCGCATTGGCCTTCGCGCCTGGAGCCTGTTAACGAAACAACCCACTACCGATTAAATCTATGATGCAATCGACTCAAATTAAATCTTAACTACTTTTCCAGAAACTAGAATTAATTCAACGACCGTAAACGCGCATTAAATATACCGTCGCGGATAATTGAGCCGAGAAACAAGGACTCTAACATCCCGGTACCAATATCTCCACGGACGGCGGCGCGGTGCGCTTATCTCACGACCCGTTTGCGTCCGTGTACATTAAACTAAATTACTTTGAAACGGCGAACCCTCGAGCGCGTCGCCCGTAAATCGCGGCGCGACAAATTCTCCGAAAATCCCAAGTTATTTTTCTTGCGGTTAATGAACGCCCCATGTAACTGGGTTATCGCTTTAACGAGAACAACGGCAGTTGGCTCAACCCCAAAAGCCGACGTAACTTCTCACGCACTGACAGCAGCGCCATCTAATCCCGAAACGCGGGGCGCCATAAACAAAACCGGCGACGCCATAAAACGCTCCCGTGCGCAAAAGCCGCGTTGGTTTTCCGCTCCCGCTGCAACTTTTAACGTTCGAACTGCAAGACAATAAAAATATGTCGTGCGTGATTTGGGGTGGCTTGCGGCGCGGTGGCGTATCGAATGGATCCGAAACAAGATAAGATGGAACCGATTCAAGCAATCGATAGTATTTATTATGAATAATAAATTGTGGATGTAAATTAGGACGAAAAAAAGACCTTGTCGTCGGTGTAATCGCGACCCAACGAAACTTCGTCGATTTATTTTCACAAAACAACGCCGACGCGCCCGAACGAAAAATTTATTCATAGGAAATAAATAAAATAGGCGACGTCGTCGGTTCGCCCGCGTCGAAGATAATGCACCTAGAGCCGAGCGCGCTCAAATTATTTATCGAAAATCCTAATTTATTCATGTTAGTCGAAGTTCGCTATCTCTCCCCGGCGCGGAGGTATCGGCTATTAATGCAAGATTAAACATCCACTAAATTCAAACGTCTGCGCCTGACGGAGCGATCGTCGAGGGAGCCCCAGATATCCTCCGCCCGAACTAAATTTTAACGCGTCGCGCCCGCTCCGCTTGCTTGTTGAGCTTTCTCGCCGGCGCGCGATTGCCCAAAATTTAAGCGGTCGGAATTTGCGCAGTTAATTAAAAGGCGGGGGTGATTAATCGCATTAGGATTACCATTAACGTGCCAGCCAGTGCGAGATTCACCTTTCGCAATTAGCCCGGCGAAAATTTCGGCGCGGGTAATTTCGGGCGAATGCAGGTACTTAGCGTTGCGCGAGCGGAATTTATGCGATTCTTGCGCGAGCGCGAGCCAAGAATTATTATTCGAAATTCGTTGGGAACAATTATCTTCACGGGGCGATGATCATCTCGGTTGTACCTGTGGTCTGCGATAAACAAGGTTAAAATTCCTCTGAAAATGTTAGTTTACGACGTTCCATTGTGATTGTGCTTCGCAGCAGGACGTGGTTTTGTGGTGGATGCGACTAAAAAGAATTTATGATCTAAACTGAATTAATTCTGCGATGTCTTTGTTTAGCATATCACTGACCAAGTAATTCTCTGATCATTTCCCAGAAAGTTTTTTTTTTATAATTTCAACAAAGAAAGCCAACTCAATAATTTTAAATTGTTCATTATATTTGTGAAATTGGGATCTGTCACCAATATTCTAATTTCAGGACAATCAAATAGTCCGGCTTTTAACAAAACTTGAATCCTGGGAAATTTGATCGTTAGGTATGCAAAACACGAACCATCTCCATCTAATCCTTTAACGATTTTTTTCATAAGTCAAAAGTTAATATGTAGTGGGGGCAGAAGGATATTGTTCATAGAAACCAGCAGCAAGTTTATAATATTATCCTTGCCTACGGCAACTTTCTTCTTAGCTAAGGATCACCACACAAGCAGAAAAACATAGATATTTAGTTTATCCACTTTGATACCCCAACAAAAAAAAAATAGCAATTTGCAAATCGACTCAAGTATTCCATGAGTGATTTTCATATATATTTTCCATATTTTTTCTAGTAAAACTGAATAGTCTTACAATTCTGAAACATACATTTGCACATATTTAAGCTTCTGTCTTCTGTCTATAATCAATTAACCCCATTCCATTAAGATAATCAGAATATTGTTTTCTAATTGAAAAAACTGGAGCAATGCTTTCTCCCCACCACGGACATCGTTATCTTTGTGCTTCGAGACAACATTTTTCTTTTAGTCGATACGACAACAGTTTCTTTGGATTAGGCTACTTAGCTCATCTTCAAATTCAATGACATTTTCGTCACTTGCACTGACACTTACGCCATTGGCATTGCCTTCCCTTGGTTCACGGGAAATGGGAATGAAAACATCATTTCAGCCGAGGTCAAATTTGGATAACTATTTTTTTGGGTTCATGCGTCGTAAAGTCAATGATCAAAAATAGTAGTCATCAAATTGATTTTTTTTTATTGTGTCCAAATCATGTGAACTCGAAACTTCATGCGTTAGTCACTGTCACTGTCTTATGTGTTCACGCAGGTTTTGCAAACAATATCTGGAGCCCACGGCTTCTGGGCTTTTATGTGCATGCCAAAATAATAAAAGTATGGACTTCACACAAATTCATTTATTGGTTTCGTGACCTTTTCGGGCGTATACTCCCCACAAGTGTAACAAAAAGTGTTCTGGCAATTTAAACAGCATCTTGTTGACGTAGCCATATCGTTTAATAAGTTTCGAATATTTAAAAATGAGAAAATAACCGACAAATAAGTCGCTTTCTTCAAAACATCAACGTATTTTGACAGCCATACATAAAAATTAAATCGTCTAACTCGTATATTGTCAATAGTTATGTTCAATTATTCTACTACAATTTTATCCGCACCATGCTATTTTTTGTAGATTTATGTTATACGTGAGCTCATGGTTACCACATTTTGAGCTCATGGTTACCACATCATCAGATCGAGACCACCACAATTGCATTTGCTGAAAGCTTGAGAGTCATGTGGAAATGGGTTATCTTTCAGGTATTTGGTGCGTCATCTAACGCCATCTGAACTGTCAAGTGTGATCTAATTGGGCAACCATGTTACCCCCAATGTTATGACAAATTACCCCTTAAAAAAGTGGTAATTTCATCTTAACATTTATTGATCTAAAACATAAACTTTATGATCGATCATATTTTAGAAACTGGGTCAATAATGATGGTATATAGACATAGGAGTCACGGGTTTGTATAGATAACATGTCTGTTGGATATTTTACAAAGATTCTGTCTAATTTTTCACAAAAATTCATGATCGTGCCAATATGAGCACCATCAATATTATGATATTAAGAATCACGTGGTCTTCATATTGCAATCAAATCGACCATCAATTTTGATAAAATGTATATAAATTAAAATCAAGTAAATTAAAATAATACAGAACACATTTCCATATTCTTTTAAAATCCATTCCGAACAAATATCGCACGCTTCCGAATGTAAAAGAAAATCTGAACGGAATCACCGAATGGGCGTCATTGTACGTAGAATGTATGAACCCAATTGGGAACAAACCAACGCAAATCATTTTAAAACTGAGCAAAACACTTAACTACTAATTTAAAATTTCAACTCAAAACCTCCAAATATCCACCGGTAAACTATTATCAAAACTTTAAAACAAAAATCTCAACCACCAAACCCTAATTCCAAGCTCGTAATTACATCGCAACCCAAGTCAACCCAATCCAACTCAATCTAACCCAACCCAACCCAACCCAACCCAAGTCAACCCAATCCAACTCAATCTAACCCAATCCAACCCAACCCAACCCAACCCAAGTCAACCCAACCCAACCTATAAAACGTAAGCCTCGAACTTCACCCTCCAAACCGAAAAATTAGCCTCGTAACCAACACCTAGCGAAACCAACTTCAATTGTAAAATTGAACCTAATCGTCAAATTTCAAAATCTATTGATGTGAAACCTCTTCAATTAAATTCCCAACTTCAAAATTAAAACCAAAAGCTAAACCTAAAACTCAACCTCTTGTAGTAATATGACAATATTGCATCGGTTATGGATGATTTCGACTGCTAACGCTATCCCAATGATTCCTAGAAGCACCCCCATCATAAAGGCATTGCTTGATTTTTCCATTTTCAATGAAGTAAATTGTGTCATACACCGGGATATGTAGGCAACATAGTTTAGTGAGGCTAGATAATTAAACTGATGTTTGTTTATTGTGATTTAATACATAGTCGTGTTGACATAATTAACCTGCCGGTCTAGCAAGGCTGTTGATATTAACGTGGTCTATGTCATGATGATATTGGCAGTGGCCTTACTTTGCTCTGCGAACCGATGCGATCAAACGGATTGGTCTAACCAACTATTTTGTATCCGTTGCAATCGATGTAAATAATAAATCATAATACTGGTGCACATAATATGACCAACATACGGTGAACTAGTGTCCGATGCAATATTCTGTAATATTACTACACTCTATAGAAAATTTTTATCTCGAAATCCGTCAATCTGAACATCCAAGTCTGCACAAATAAACACCAAACTCCCACTTTAATGTCTAAACCATATCTCCAAATATTTACCCGCACAATCTTCAGTTTCTAATCGAAAATCAAAAACTCCACAACTCAACCTTCAAACCTCAATGTCAAGCCACTGACTTGAACATTCAAACCGACGCGTCTTTATATCCATGTTTCAAATGGCAACGTCGATATCTCGAATGTATATTTCAAAGTAATAGTTATTTATGTTATAAGTTTATAAAGCTGAATTTTCTGGCACGAGTACGGATTGGAGCAACACTTTTAGCACATTGCATACATTTTAATATAATATTAAATCGTTAGCACATCCATACATCATCACATGTGTAATGCCAGCGAAGTCGTCACTCCCGTGCAAATATTTGAACACCAGCAACTCTAGAATGATTTACGTTTACAACGTCTTAATTCATATTAATGTTCATTTCGCAACGAAAATAAAAGCTTAATTCTCCACCCTTATTTACCTCCAAGCTGTTTATTTCAAATTATATATTGTTTGCGACAAACTATATTCCCCAATACCATATACGACGCCAATCTAATATTTGCGAAGCAAACTGCGATCGAACAACCACCGCAGCAGTTTGTGTATTCAGTTAACTCCTACGTGTTTGAACACCGTTCCATTGGAATCGACACGGAATAAAAATCATCGCCGACTCGCGCGCACAATACCATTTAATGAGGCGTTTCCATGTTTGCCGACGTCTGCGCGCCGACCCTAATGAAATATTACGACTAATAATAAAATATTTGCGAAACTTTTCGCCGCTGTTTCGTCTCACGACTCGGTGTTTATTTCCGCTTTAAGTGGACGAGATTGAAGCTGGCGACGTCGTTGGATCCGCAACCCGGAATTAAAGTCGGTGGCTTTTACAAGTTCGCTTTGATCGGCGCTCCGCATCTCGAACAAGTTTCAAGTTGTGATTGTTGCCCTGCAATTATTTAAATTGCGTTGTGCTACTAATTTCGAATGGTAACTGTAATGCCGTCGCGGATACACCGTTATTGCAGCTATAAACGTTACATGGAATTGGTCTAAATGAAATATCATCACTCCGAGAAATTATTTAATTAAACTGCGCCGTTGGTAATAATTAATCGATAACCCAAACATGGCGAGATGAAACGAAATAAATGACCTTTAATGTGCTCCTTTGCGAGAAATCGTCTCGGTATTTCTTTACAAAAAAAAAATCCAATACAAAGTCGTACGCGACGTCGACTCTCTAATAAATTAAACGGCGCGGCGCCGGCAACGCGAAACTTTAATGCAAAGTCAGCCGCAACGGCGAAGTTCTGAACGGGGGGGGGAGATAAAAAAATATCCGTCGTCGGGCCTGGCACCTGTCACCGAAGCGAACGGAGTGATATATTATGGTTTTTTACGAATTAAATTACCAATTTATATATTAAAATGTATTCGGGGGAACTGCAAAACTCTCAAACTTTAATATTAATTATCGATCCGGAAAGCCCGGCTTCGAAGTTCGCGTCGCGTTTTTACGCCGTTCGCCGGTGAATGCGCGCCTCGACGTTTCGGGCATTATTTATGGGTCTGCGCACGCCCACTTATTAGCGGAAGAAACCGCAGCGCGCTTGCGATCCCGACGAGTTTTGACTGTGGATGACCGCAGACGTCAGAAACGCCAGTGGATCGTGAAATAACCGTAAAGTTTCAGCGGCGCAAAAGAAAGCGTTGGAATTTAAGTTTATTTAAAAGATAATCATGGTTCGTATGAACAAACAGAAATATATAATATAAAGGAATTACTACATCGTTGCCAATCTTGCATACAATGCAATGAACATTAATCAAACAAGTTGGGTTTGCAAAATTTTTAAATATTTTTTTTTTAATTCGTCAGAAATTCACCATCCGCAAAATTATCACTAAGCAATCATCCAACACATGTCATTTTAATACCATGACAAACTCTGTAAGTATGTTAAAGTAGGCCCAAGGCCTACTTTATCCCTTTATCCCTATACCGTAGCTAATGTACGTAACATAGTTAAGTGAGCTGCGTCAAAATGTAATGTTCTTCATTGTAGTTTAATACATAATTAATTTTCTTATCGTACAAGGCTGTGGACATGTACGTGTGTGACGTCAGTACGCGATTCAATGGCAGTGCATCGTCGGCGCGAGTGGCACCTAACTTACTTCGTTCACCGTGTCACGTATCAAACATGTATTGCCTGCCTCACATCCCTTTTGTTTGATTGTCATACTTTTTGTTGCGTTTGTAATATGTGATAATATGACTCACATATGGTGAACTAGTCTAAGTACCCTAGTTTACGATATGTAACATTGTGCCCTATTATCATAGGGTGACGTAACGTTCTTATGCAGCCAACCAATATTGAATATCTAACCAGATCCAAAATTTTAACATGAAAGTAAAAAATTGAATGGAGGATAAAAAAACCCTTACCATACTTTTTTAAAAATTTCACAAAATTTTTCACTTGAATGATTGCTTGATATTTTAAGCGCATGGGTGTGATTGATTATCAAACTATTAAGTAACGAGAATTCTATTTTATGATTGATTGCAAACTATTGATTAATTAATTATCGCTCGACAACTATAAATAATGATTCGTATTACTTATCATTAAAAATTTTATCATAATGTGCGCGTTATATTAAACTTGAAGAAACGTAATTCACGTGGTATGTGCTTCGTTGTCACCACCTCGTATTATCATAGACGACAGTGTTGATCCTTACCACCATCCCTATTACTTGTTTCAGGAGTCCTAAGAAGGTCTTTAGGCTAAGTTAAGTTTTTATACAAAATTTCGCTTTATGTCCCAGTACTAGACCTGTTCTTCTTCCTCTCATTTCCTCATCCGTTGCTTTGTATTGATTTCGTGTAGCCTAGAATGTGGAATGTCCTAGCCAACTTCAGAGCTCTTTAATTCTCTCCAGCCTTTGGTGGTCTGGAAGGCCTACATGGCCAGAGGTTTTCTACACGTTCACTAGCTACAGTTGTTTGGACTTTGTGGGCTTTCGACGTAGTTCAGTTCGGGGCAAACATATAATGCATAAATCTTGCTTGAAAATAGCAGTACGCATGCGATGATGTGCCCTGACATCGGTTGGTTCTTCCGAAGGCACCTTACGAAAATCTCATGCCGTGTCCATTAATTGGAATAAAACGCTTATTCGTTAAGCACATAATAGAGCCATCGTGGCATGTGCGTGTTATAGGGTGAGGTAGGTTGCCGGACCTACGATGACTTAACGCAATGCTAGTTCGTCTGTAACGTCACTCGATGCAAACTAGGCATACGTTTTAAATACCTTCCGTTGATATGATAATGTGTATTTAATGTAATATATGTACGTCGTTTAACGTTACCTATTTTGTAATGCCTAATATTTAGGCAGTAAATAAGTATTGAAATTAATTATGTTATAACTATTATTCTACATATGATGCATTGCAAGCTACAAAGAAAATTGGAAATAAGTTATTATAATTTTTTTTCTTATAAAAAGTTGCGCGGCGGGAAAAGTCCAGTGGCTCCAACTGGTATTTCAGGCGGACGCGAAGCAAATGCAAGCGCGTTCTACAAAACTCGCGACACTGCTTTGACAATCACCCCCGTTTTCTGTCAATGGACTGTTCCAAACCAAAAAACTGTTAGTGCGCACAGCCACGCCTATGTCCTTTACATTTCGAACCATCTCTAGTTTCAACCACAACAGTTTCTCAAACAAGTCAGGTCGGATACTTCTGGGACTACCCTCGTGTCTTTGCCTTAATTTGTTTTTCTTTTCGTTTTCTGCGATGAAGAAACTTATTATGTAAGGATTGTGTCTGAATATCTTACAAAGTTGTCTACGCACAAAAAACATACGAGGTATCATTTCCTTCAGTTGCACTGCTTTCCCAACTTCTTCTTTTTTAATTCTTATATCGAAGCTGAACGCAAACAAATTGCAGGACTATTTTTTCCGTTAGGCTGTTACACAAAGTTAAAAATTTGTAGATAATTTATCTTCAGTATTTCATGCAGCCTTGCATTTATAACAACATTTATAAACTTCTCTGCTTTAACTTTACTATTTCTAATTTTATTTTTTTTAAGCGCTCAAACTTTGTTGAAATTGTCGTGAATATAAAATGGTTGGGTTGGGTTGGGTTCTGTTTTGCGACTTCCTGGATGTTACCTAATCTTTTCGTAAACCTTGGCGTCAATGTTTATTTTATAAACAAGAGAGTCAGTCTTAGCGTATCGATTTTACCAGCCACACTTTCTGGTAAATACCAAGAAGAAGAACTAACAGTTACACCATAATCTATGTCGACTATAGCCACTTATCTATAGCCCTTTACTTAAAACGTAAGATTTCATGGCTAAAATGGCTTCTGAACAGTTACAGCTAACCCATGACTCAGCATGAGACCAAATTTTTCGACGCACAAAAAATATCCATAAGGAGATATAATTGTAATTATAAATAAGTTGCATTGCTTTCCCAATTTATTTTTTAATTTTTTATTATTATATGGAAGCTGAATGCAAAGAAATTGCAGAAGTAGTTCTTCCATTAAGGCTGTCAATTATTTTTTTTAAAGCTCTCAAACTTTGATACCGTTCCTCAAAAGGTTTGTCGAAGTTGTCGTGACTACAAAATGGACTGGACGGGTTGGGTCGTCGTAAAAACTGAACTGTTTGCAATGTTTTGAACTTTGACCAACTATTTTTTAATTTTGTAATTGTGTGTCACTTACTCATACATTACTTTTTACAATACTAGATACACCACAATTACTCGCTTACTGTAGTAAATAAATAAACCAACGATGAAAGACTTGAATCGAAAAAAAATACTATAAATAAAGCGGCACTGGTACATGAATACGACACGCACGCCCAAAGACAATTCGATAAAGTAATTGGGACGGCAACCCTACATACAAATGCGCAACAAGCCCATTGCGTGCAAATCTAAAATTCAAGGCAGGAGAAACGCTTTTATGTCCGACGGAACTGGGTAAGATTGAATTTCGGAGCATTTTGCGCTGGGCGTATCCGATCGTAGTTTACATTTCATTTTTATTTTATTTCGTCCCGTTTAACATCAATCTCGTACCGCGTATGCCGTAGAGAATAGAAGAAAATATCACTCCGTGAAATAACTAAAACGTACAAAATTGAACTTTGATATAATCCAACGTGTCATGTACGTATGCACGTTACCGTTTATATCATGTGAAGGAGTCGCAAATCCCTTTGCATTAACAGCGTTCCGCCTTCACTTACACATATTCGCTTTCTTTTGTTTCAAAGTGACGCTTGGATAACTCGCGCCATTGAAATAACGTATAGCGATTTTAAATGTTGCTGATGGTGCACGGAAACCAGGTCCGATCTCGAGTGCGATCTTCTCAATACGTTTGGCGGCGCGTTCGAAATGTGCCAGTTCGGCCGAATAAAATTTCAATCAAATGCATTTCCGCGACGTTATCGTCTGGGATTATGGTCCAGCAGTCTCCCGACACTTGCTCTCGTAATAAAGTTATTAAGTTCTAATATTTTTCTGCTTAATGGCTCAGTACGTCGGACCTCTTAAACTTCGAGATTTTACGGCGTCAGTCGAAAGCGACGTTTTACGATAAATTTTTTTAAATATCGACGCTTAAGCGTAAATAATTAAACGCACAGTTCATAAATAGCAAACTGATTTAAATCGGTTTATGTACCACGTACTTAGGATTGCATAATTGATAATTGATTCTGTAATCCATTGATTTCCACATCACGTTAGAAATAATTAATTTAGGTCGAATTGTATAAACTTTGTAACGGACGCAACTTATTACAGCGGAATTAATATAATCAATTTACTGTTTACTAATTACGTCTAATTATACGCACGTCGTGTTACGTACACTAACATTAATGTATGCACTGAAATAGACATGAACATGTGGTTAACATGTCATAATATTAATGTTTACATTGGTTTGATTTGCATTTGCGTAATTAACTAATTAAATTGTTTATACATTCGAGAAAAAAATATTAATATGAACGTAACTCGTCAATAGAATAACATTATTTATTTACACTCCTCATCTATTAGCACTTGTCTTAACGTTATTCCTTATTGGGTCCTAATACTAAATGCATGGTGCAATTTTTCGTTCTATGCACACCTAATTTAATCTACATCTACCATTAAATCAAGCGAACTGGGAACAAAGCTTTGCGCTTTTTAATCAATTTTTGATTTATTTATCCAGTAATTGAAATCGTTGTTTATCGTTTAACTACACGATTATGCAAACCGTTCGAATTCATATTAATTCGCGAAATTAATGCAAATTATACGTTGTCGTTCGTTATTCGTGCGAATAAAAGATAAATAGATACAACACAACGGACGCGAGTCTGGACGCGTTCCTAAAATTGCCCGGTCTTTCATTTGGCAATCCGCTTTGCGAACGCGAAGCGCCCGGCGTAAATTGAAGTCATTTAAATCGTTGCTTTTGAGTGTGCCGTTAAAATGCGCGACTGATACCGCCGACTCTATTATGCCGCGCCAATTAAAAACACAAGTGAAATGGCGAGCACCTTGACAAGGTAGGCTCGTTTTGCGTTTCCAGACATTTTTGATATTTCATATATTATTAACTATAAACTTTAAACTCGTTTGACTTAACCTCAGCTAAAATACTGAGACCACATAAGTGACAAATTAAATATAACTATGAAATATGGATCGGTTGAATGCGGCACACAATCTTCGCGAGCTCAGACTATTAAATTAAACGTATTTGCAATTTAAACTATCTGCCATTTGCATTCCGCTCGGGGGGTTTATTTAATTAATTTAATAGACAAATTCATACAAGTTTCGAGTATTATACAAAACCATTTATATAATTAGATAAAGAACCAAATGAGGAAAATAAATTCAGGCAATCACTTTCGTCCACGAAACGTCGAAGAGTTACGGGCAAGAATTCAAGAAGAGTGGAATGAATTTATTAAATCATGTAATCGATGTAAATGGGGCTGCCACAAAATATTAGTTTTTAGAGTTTTTTTTTGTAACATTATCTTACAATGTTCTTGTGTTTGTTCAATAAACACGTGAACATGCTTAGGTACCGTCTCCTGGGTAATGTGACTTGAGGTGAAAACCTGATTTACCAAAAATCATGAAAAAGTCATAGAACGTCAAATTAGTGCTCAGATTTTATTGACCGTAACCGTACAATTATTGAAATGATCGAATTTGTCTGAAAGGTAGTTTAGTCAAAATGTGAAAATTATCAATTCAACATTCGCAACTCAACCCAACCCAACCGAACCCGACCCAACCCAACCTGACCTAATCCAATCAAATCCAATCCAAGTAAGCAAGCAGTGCAAAGATGCAATTGAATTAAAAATTTCAAAACTAAAATAATCGACAAAATTGTCTAAATGACGTTACAATTGTGAATGAATTGCTGAAAATTTGCTTAAATGTAACAAAACATGTGAAGAAAATTAAATGAACCCAACTCAACCCAACCAAACCTGACCCAACCCAACCTGAACTAATCCAATTAAATCCAATCCAGGTAAGGAAGCAGTGCAAAGATGCAATTGAATTAAAAATTTCAAAATTAAAATAATTGACAAAAATGTCGAAATTGTCTAAATGACGTTACAATTGTGAATGAATGGCTGAAAAATTGCTCAAATGTAACAAAAAATGTGAAGAAAATTAAATGAACCCAACTCAACCCAACCTGACCTAATCCAATCCAATCCAATCCAATCCAGGTAAGCAATCAGTGCAAAGACGCAATTGAATTAAAAATTTCAAATTTAAAATAATTGACAAAAACGTCAAAATTGTCTCAATGACGTTACAATTGTGAATGAATGGCTGAAAAATTCCTTAAATGTAACAAAAATGTGAAGAAAATTAAATGAACCCAAGTCAACCCAACCGAACCTGACCCAACCCAACCTGACCTAATCCAATTAAATCCAATCCAGGTAAGCAAGCAGTGCAAAGACGCAATTGAATTAAAAATTTCAAAAAAAATTGCTCAAATGTAACAAAAAATGTGAAGAAAATTAAATGAAGTCAATTCATTAATTCCTAAAAATATAATTGTCAAGAAACTCAAACGCCAACCGCAAAATGCTGAAAGTACCAATTTGACAAAATTATAAAAACGGTCAAAATTTGGATCGATTCGAAAAAAATTAAAAAGGCCAAACGCGCCTAAAATATCCACATTTTGAAAAAACGTACAATTCGTAGAAAATAAATCGAATTTCTCTAAAAGATAAATTTAGCCAACACGTTAAAATTATCAACGCGTGCATTGAAAAAACACTAAAATCACGAAAATCCCCAAAAATGCCACGTTGACGAAATTGACGACGTTCAAAAAAATTTCAAAAATGTTGTCAAATCGCAATTTTGAAAACGTCATTGTGGAGGAGGTCCCTCTAATTGGTTGAGAAATTGTTCACGTGCAAGAAAATTCTTTAAAAATTGTCTTCAATGCAAAGTATGTCAAAATAAAAGTAAAAATTGAATATTTTACTAACAGTTTATTAATTGAACATAACCCATGAAAACCGTCTTGGTTTTTGGTTAGGTTGGGTTGGGTTGGTTTTGGTTGGGTTGGTTGGGTTGGGTTTGGTTGAGGTTGTGTTAGGTTCGGTTGGGTCGGACAAAATGGCACTCCCGTTTTTTTTCATTCCTGACTGTAAAATATCAAAATGACAAAGGTTTCGCGATTAAAAGTCATAATAATAATCTAATGTCTGCGAGGATAATTAATATAACACGTTTCGTTTAAACGCTAAACATCCACTTACTATTATTTTTAATTCTCGATTCACATAACTGTACAACGCACTTTTGATTAACCCATTAATTACCCCAGTTCTAATTATTTGTATAATTGTATGGCCATAGCGATTATTAATATTCACTTGCATATTTTGTTAACGCAGATAATATCGTACGGACGAAATTGGAATATTTCACGTTCGATTAAATATTGCAAATTTATGCTGCTGTTAATTGCATTCATTATTTACGATGCGTCATACGTAATTATATTTTTTCACATAATCATCGTTTATATTCGTCCTCCACATTGCTCGCCTTGTAAATGTCATGGTATCTACAAATATTTTTTGTGGATACCACGTACTTTTTCACAAATCATTCGTAGTCTTCAGTATCAATTATTTATCGCAGTTTTATTTCCATTTATTTTAAAGCCACAAGTTCCACCCTCCTTATTATTATTTCTTTATATCTTCATTGTCTTATCATTGAATCCCATTCGATGTTTCGTTTGGTTTAATTTAATTCAATTAGTTGTTTTTATTTCTAATATTCACCTCAACTATTTCATGATCATTAGTCGAGCTTTCAATAATTATATTTTCGTTAAACCATTTTATGTGGGGATCTTAGAATGTAAGCAACGTTTATTCGACGAATCTATTTCGGGCTAATCCTAACGCATACAAGGAGGTGTTTCCAAGCACCCTTGCACATATCGACTCAAGTAGTCGTAGATTTTTCTTTAAAGCGTCAGCGGACGAAAAACAATTAAGTTAAAAGACAGCGGAGCAGGAGCAGACCTTTGAGAACAGACACGAAGAGGGTTCAATTAGGGACGAGGCAACTCCTTTTCCCTGTAGCTATTCGTTACAGAGCCTGTCTGAGAGATGTCCGTCTTCTCGTGCTCGCCGCCTCGCCGAGAGGCAATATCGGATCCTGCGCCATTTTTAACAATTCGACAAATGCGAATAAAATCGCGCGAAAATTCCGTTCGGGGTAGTGATTAATGCCCCCGGACGACCCGAAACGAAACGTCTTTTATCGAGAACAACGACGATCTGCAGAAAATTTCCAGGTTTTTTTCAGGTGCGCCGGATTGGGTAATCAACAAGAGCGATCGAGCGAAATTTGTCATCGGAGAAGGAGTCAAATTGAAGCTCGAATTAATTAACAATTTAAATAGGGCGTTGCGAGCCTTTATTAAAAATTTTAATCGATTAGAAAGTTCCACTCCAATAATGAAGGCAACGATTCGATTTACTTCGACAGAAATAATTTAAAAAAATCATCCAAATCGCGCAGTTTACACGAAACCAACCGCCGTAAAGTTTTATTTCAAAACGAATCGCGTTATGTCACGATTATCGTTGCCCATCGTGTTTCTCGTTTCGCTTCGTTACTTTACGCGACAGCGCGCCATGTTACCGGCGAATTCATGGCATGTAAATCTTACTCCGGACTGTCGACGAATATGAAACGACCCTCTCGCAATCCATCCAGCGCACGCCGAGTTTAATTTCGGGCCGACATTGCCGCTGCATGTGATTCGATTGTTGCGCCACTTTTCCGGCCGGATGAAAACGAAGCGTTAACCCGCCGCTTAAGACCGGGATTAAGTTATGAACGGCGTGACGTATGTACGACGTGGGTGTCTTGTGCGCAAAACTTTTAAGAAATGTTGGCGCCAGTCGCGTTCTTGGGGAACCGTTGGCCGATTTCCAGCGAGATATCGACGCGCCACGTTCGCCCGCGTTTTGCGTTGGTAACTATTTTCAAAATTTATATGCCGGGCATGAAAAACTAAGGGTCGACACATCAGTGAAGAAATCGATACCAGATACTTGATATCGCAACATATTGCGATTAATTGTTGTAAAACTACGCCAATAAGCTCGCTAACAGTTATGGCCCCATAAATAAAGCAAATTGCGGCCGGCAAATTTGCAAGTGGCGACTTGCATGACAAATGTCCAGTAAATTAGGCTAATGATGTCTTGCATCGGTATGTTACATGCGTTCGTAAATAATGAGGATGTTTGCGGCCCGATAAATTGGCGCTGTAAATAACTTTGAATCGCGCGCGAAATTATTAATTGGCGTGATATATATTTTAATGAGCGTGGGGCGCGCAAAATGTGTATGATTAGCGCCAATAAAGTGGAGATGTGATTGGTACGAAAATTAATGGATTCAAATTGAAGTGGGAGGGGTTGTCGTGGGTCGCTGTGATGTATTTTAGCGATGTTATCATTAAATAAAATTAACTTGTACCCCAATACCATAAATTAACATGTGATGAATATCAACAGTGGTTAAGGACAGTTGTGTCCCTTGTCTCATTAGAATATAATTTCTAATCTCTCGATAGCAATACGATTACCAACCCTAACTATTTTTGGTCCTTTTCTCGTACAAAAAAGGGAACTTCTAGTATATGCCATGTCATTACTTATAATGATGAAAAATCAGAAAATGGACCTGACATATGTCACCGATTTGCTGAATGCTTCTCATCTGTAATCTGCATTCGTTCGAACATCATCCACGCCCGCTTTACCAAGCAATGCTGCTGTAGTTAAATCGATAAGCTCTTTCCGCATAGAAGAGTCCGAAGTCCTTAAAAAGTTTTGTAAAATGGTTCGTAAATGATGCGGTCCCGATGCAATCCCGTCCCAATTTTGTCTCAAAAAGGAAATTTCCAATCAAAGGAAGAAAAGTTATGCAATTCCCATATTTAAAACAGGAGGTAGAAGTGACGTAAGTAATTATCGTCCCATTTCATTTTTGTCAACTTTCCCTAAAATATGAATTGAATCGATTCTTCACGGCTGCTTATTTTTATCAATAAAAAGGTTAATGATACCTGAACAACATGTTTTTTATGCATCCAGGTTTGTCAAGACAAATCTGTCAGAGTACGCAGATTTTATTTTGAAAACTATGAACTTAATTAAAGCGATCGATAAAATCATTCATAGTATTCTTTTACACAAACTGGTGGTGTACATGTTTTACAGATTTACATCTAATTTTTTTTCCGGTATCCCTCAGGGGTTCCACTTGGGTCCTTTTTATCGTCTACATACTGCAATTTTCTTTCATTTGTTGATCACATTAAATTGTTTATTCTTTCATGCCATCGTCGACGACTACTACTGCAAACTAATCCACAAGTGACCTTGACAGACTAGTAGTATATTGCGAGAAAACCCAACTTGAATAAATGCTACCTTTACCACTTATGCAAAAAATAGAAATTTAAAAAAAACAACATGACAGACCATGAATGAAATGAACGGCTTAGGATTCACGATAACAAAGACACAGAGACAGAAATAACAAAAATGAAGTTGTTCTCTGCTTTAACTTGGAAAATGTTGTAAGTAGCCCTAGGGCAGAAGTTAATAATTTTTCCTACTGCTCATCTCTCAACCAC
Source organism: Geotrupes spiniger (assembly GCA_959613385.1). NCBI lineage: Eukaryota > Metazoa > Arthropoda > Insecta > Coleoptera > Geotrupidae > Geotrupes > Geotrupes spiniger. Next base: position 29,178,119 of record OY390739.1, read on the forward strand.
AAAGCAAATTTATTGCCCCATTTGGAATGAAAATCACATGGGTCGAAATGGTAATGAAATGAATAAGAAAAAGTGCTTTGTTGAAAATTTTATAATTGTGTACAGCGACAATCACAACTTGGTTGTACGAAACGAAACAGCTACATACCCAAAAATAAAAATTCCCTAACGTCCTAGGCTATCACTTATTTTTTATACAAACAGTCTTTCCAACATTTTTAACCCCAGACCATTCGACTATCCAAGAAATAGACAATGTAGACAGTTGCATAGAAAAAGTTTCAGCCAAGACTGAGTAATAGTGTTCAGTATCACTTCTCTCGCTTTTAAACATAAATTGTCGCATAATTCGGAAAATGAGTCAAAATCGATTTCTAGTGAAAAAATTGCCTCTAAATATATTAAATAGATGCCCAAAAAGAATCAAGATTGTTTTACAAACATGTTAAATAAATATTATTGTGAATTAAAAATAATTAAAAGCGTTGTTATTAGAAATTTGTGTTATTAATTTAAAAAATCACGTCAAGTCGTATCTGCCACAAATAAACTGAACGGTAAGGTTTGGAAGTAGCATTGATTTCAAAATTAGTTATTTTCACCGATAGTGACATAAAATTTGCTAGGCCGTTGTGATAAACATGTTTTATATTTTTAAGTCGTATTTTTGTTTCATTAAATGAAGTAGTAATTAAACAAACTCACATACACATTTTTTGAATCTGCATTACCTGACAATTAAAAAAAATTGTATACCGCCTTATTATTGCAAAGGAATGACATTTAAATCAACCCAACTCAATCCACCTCAACCCAACCCCTGCTTCATCTCCTGTTGAACTTCCATTCATATATTCAGGTTTGCAAGATTGTTGTCCCGTTCCGTTTGATAAATGTGTCTTCATTTTCTCTATTTGCTCATTATTTCCTTCAAGTACAGGTTTGGACTCTTGTACAGAATTGTGAAATCCTTTTACTCTAACATATATGCAATACCACATCATGACCCGTTTGCCTCTCGTATTGACCTCCATAGATACAACGCGTCCTTCAGTACCATTTGTTACTTTATATGTAGTCTCCATTTATCTAAGACTACTGCACACACTGCGCAAGTTGCTTAGTCTTAGTAATCAACCCAAATGCATCCACGACCTTACTTCCTCAAGTCTACCTCCTTCCCAGTCACATTCAATCCTTTCAGTTGCTGCCACCTTTATTTTCAGTTCGAGGTTCGTTTTATCAAGAAATCATCTGTAATCTGGGTCGACGACGTCAACGGTCATATCCTCGAGCATTCTAATGTGATCTCTTCGCCATGGATGCTGAGCCATAAACCTATGAAAATTCTCACCATTTTCTGACGTGGTTAGTAGCTCGAATTGGACATACAAGGATTCATATTCCCTAGGACGTCTGATCTGGGCTAGTTTCGTGGGACTTCCTTCATCCATTATTTCCGTGATATCATATTTTCTGTTATTATTTTCATCTCCTGTGCCTTGTTTCCTTTTCTCCCTCCTGCCTATACAGGAGGATCTTGCATCACATTTATTCGTTTCTGGCTGCATTGCCTAAGGCTGACTGGACTTATGGTCCATGAATGCGGAGTTGATTCAATCCTTCTATCTTTTTTTGTAAAAAAATATCCAAAACGCACATTGTTATGATTGCCAGCTGGTTCATCATCCGTATGTCCTAGCTTTGCAATATTTTGTGGAACATGTTTAACGAATGTTGGTGGTGTTTTCGAAATCACCCTTTTCAATTCCCACGACTCTATGAGCTACGTTTTAATGAACATTTATGGCAGACGTAAACTCCAAATTCTATTAATTTTTCTATTTTCTATTATATTTACTAGTTTCAACGTTTAACGAAAAATGGACATCAGTGAAGTTCAATAACAAACCCAATACAACATGAACCCAACAACATAATTCGTGAATCAATACATCTAGATTTATAAAGAAAATTTTTAAGGTCAATATAACAAATTACTATGTTATTGGGATTCGATTGAATATTGTCATAATATTTTTTATCTGAATAAAGTCGAGTAGCACAATTGGGTTTCGTTAAATGCAAAGCACATGAATTAGGTTGGACGAGGTTTAGATTATATTTAATTTGACTCGTCGATACAGGTATTGGTTTCTTTTTGGTGAGACTTTATAAACATTTCCGTCGAAACTAAACCCAAATATTTAAGACTTAATATATGCGAATAAATCCAATGGAATCTAGAACCGGCTTAACCTAACTCAACAAATTGCAGTTTCATTGAGAAACACACAAATTTAACGACACCGAATTGCTATTCTACTCTATTGTATTCATTTCATGTCAAATTATTGGGACATTTTTAACTAACCCCGAATGACGTCATAATGTATTTCATGAAACCCGAATCAATATTTTATTTAATTTCTTCGCAGTTTCTTTAAATAACCCTAACAGTACGCACCACTAAACGTTATCTTTCATCATTGCGTGAAAAGTCCAATGCAACCCAACCTAATCCAACCGTTTTATTGCCGTTTGCAATCCTAACACTTTCTAAGGTTCAAATTTGATGTGATCCAAAAGAAGTTTAACATGAGCCCAACTACGCAAAACTTCTCAGCAATAATAAACTCAAAACAGACAAATTAGTGCTCCAATATGTTTTATTTGTTTTGGACAAACCCAATACGTTTTCTCGTTGAAAGTTTTATGTCACATTATTAAATATTTCATAAGGAACCATTTCGAACGTTATTCGTTTCGTTAAAGTCTACACGTAACAAAACACAACCGCATACATCAAAATTACAGCAATTTTTGAGGCACGTCGCTGTCAATTTTTTATTTCACTTTTACGTGCAAATATATTCGGAGCGTAACGCGAGCCCGATTGATGGCGCCCGACCGAATTATTCTCGCGAAACGCTTCGCGTAATTGGCCGCAAACTAATTGGAAAACAAAACGCTGGAAAAACGCTGCACAATGCAGCAATCAAAAATAACGGAAATTCGTTTAAAATGCACACCGTCGAATAATGAGATTCAAATCGTCCGGCGGAAATTTATAATTGCGCGCAAAAATATCAAACTTTGCGCGGAAAATTTCGCCGGTTGGAATTTTCGCTTCACGTTTTACTGACCGGTAGCTTCAAACTTGTTGGGAACAAGTTTTTTAGTTCGTTTCTTCCCCGCTGCTTCGAGAATTGTTTTTTGTCAATCAACGTTACTTATGAAGGGAGTCATTACCGTATATGGCAAAAAATTGACATCGATTAGATCACCAGATGACTCTAAGTGACAGTGGTTCTTACTGTTCTTGTTGTTTAAGCACATTCAGTATTAAAATGCTACATTCTGCTGACGCTATGACAATTAACTATGTCACAGATTTTCATTTACATGATACGGACGATGAAAATGTTAACGAAATTAATTAAATACAAACTTAGGAAAATATTTGCCTTTAAACAAAGTTTACTAGATACCAAGTTTCATATTACATACAACAAAATCCTGTAACATAAAACATCGCACAAATTCCTAAGACTCAGTTCTCCAACTAACGCGAAACACAACCCAACAGCGATTATCGCCGTACAATAACCAAACACACCGAACGTAATAACACTCGTCCCCTATTCCATTACACGAAACCAGTTCAACACATCGGCCCATAAAATTAAATTCCCTGTCAATGGGAAGCCGAAACGGTAATTGGAATGTGCGCCCAAAGACCCGCGATTTTGTTTTAATCGCGCCCGCCTGCAGCGAAAGCGAGAGCGGACTCAAAGTTTCCATTTTGCGCTAATCCTCGAAGAAACAATCGTTGCGAAACGAAAATCCCCGAATGCTTGTTGAGGAATTACCCGCCGTCGCCGTCCCGGGCGGAGTTTATATCCAAATTACAATCTAGATCTTCGTTTCCAAAAGGGACAAAGGCGCCGTTTTTAGTACGCGCGGAATTAATTAACGACGGCGGTGTTACGGTGGTCCTTCGAGTTAAGAACATTTCGCGGCGCATTGTCCTCGTAACCTTCGCGAAGTTCATAGTTGGAAACGACGGACACAATAGTGCCCCGAAAAACGTCACTAACTTTAACTTGACATGTTGATGAAAGTCCTGCAGATACTAAAACTAACAATCTCAACCAGTTACAGAAAAAAAAATCACCACAATTTTCAATCATACCATAAATAACCGAACGAAATTGAGATTTTCCATAAAAAAATATTTTCGTTATTTCGCACGTCGTACACGGCTTATTGCCATTAGGGGCGAAGCAAAATCGTAACATTTGATCGCATTAGCAAACACCGGATAACGCATCTGATGCCGCCGACGTCGCGCAATAAAACGTATCGGGAATCGAAAATGACGTCGACCCGAACGCCACGATGTATAATGTAGGCGCCCCCGCCTCCCGTATTTTCGCGCAAATGTTCGCGACACGTGTTTGCTTTCGTCCGACATTATCCGGATAAGTGCAGACATTTATTGTTAATAAATTCCGCTCGGACCGGTAATAGGATTATTGAAAACGAGCGCTCGGGAGTGACGCGCGGGACCGGCCGCCATTAAAAATTTGGCGAATGCATGTGACAACTGACGACTCGTACAAATGACGAGCGCGTCGGGCGCACACGTTGTCGTGTTACGGATTCCATTTATCGTTGTTTGCGTTGGGGGATTTTTTGACGGACGGTAAGGGTCGTCGGGTTGGATTCTCTTCCATTCGTTGTATTAAAAAAAAAAAAAAACGTACGCCACTGGGTGGGCTTTCCCAGTCAAAATCAAAAGTGAGAATGCACCCCACATTTTCAAAACAATTCCCGATCGCATCAATTAAACATGTGAAACAATAATTCCAATTGATGTACAAAAATATATGCGAAGTGATCCGCGTCGTGTAAATCCTGCAAAAATCGTACGCGACCTGAAAAATTATATCAAACTCCCACCGTGCGGTTGCCATGGCAATGACACGCAAACGCCAAGGTAAAACAATGGAAATAATTTTGCGGGCGTAAAATTCCCGTATATGCAAAACTCGTCATTTGACGTACGTATGTTAATTGTGAGCTGCGTCCGAGCTAAACAAATATTTACGAAGGCATTGTCGTAAATATTCAAATATTTTCGAATGGCAAAATGATTCAAATATTAAATCAAATGCACAATTACAAATAATATTAAATAAAAATTATTGCAATACGTTAAATTGAAATGTAATCTGAATTACATATGACCCAATCCAAAATTAGTTTTAAATTTCAATTATTTTTATTTATTTCAATATTAATATTTGACGTAAAATCCGTGTGTGCTTCTCATCATGAAAGCCGTGATGAAAAGTTATACTGAATTAACAGAACGTAGCCCCCAACCTGCTATATTATTGCTTGGATTGTACAAAATTCTGGAATTTCGAAATAGTTTTATTAAATCATCTACGCTGGTGCGACAGTTGACGACGCCGAGAATTACGTGGACGGAAACAGTGGATTTTCGGTAGGTGACGTGGAGATTTTGCTTCGATCTTTGTAAAACTTTGTTGAAACACGGACGTGACAGGATACTTGAGTGATGCTTTGTGTACTAAATTGTTTCCTTTTATGCGTCCAAAGACGCCTGGGATGTACGAGGTGTAAATTTGATGTCGAATACAAAAATTTCAGTATTATATTCCCCGTATTAATTACGAATCAAGAAACCCAGATCGTATCAACATCAAACTTGCATCAGTTTAGGTTTTTGACGAGTAAGTGGAATTTAATTCTTTCTGCTGAAAATCTCTTTTCGAGACATTCGTTATGACTTCAAATCCATTTTGCGAGGTAATTTTGGACAAATGAGTACTCTGAAAATCTACAACGTTGCCACATTGTAGTGCTTGCTAGGTAAAAAAAAATTACAAGCAACGCAAATGAAAAAGTCAGCACTAACCAAAGATCTAAAAAGTTGCCTGAATGACGTTAAAGGCCTTTATTTTTTTTTATATAAAACTGAACCTGGTCGCAGAGCTATTGTTAAGCAGTCAGTGTAAAATTATAAATTAAAAAAATTATTACAAAAGAAATTACAACAAACAAACATTCGTTTTGAATTTCAAACTAGAAAGGTAATTTAATCGAAAGAAGTCGACAAATTCCAGAGTTTTGAGAGGTAGTAGTTACGAATCTCGGTATCATCGATTTAGTCCTTAGCAAACTTCTGTAATTGTGTAGCAGCACGACTGTAGTGGTATTGACATATAGATGACGTTAATACAACAATAACCTAATCAACCCAACCCAACCCAACGCTCAATCTTTTTGTCACAAAACAAAATTACAAAAAAAAACAAAATTGCAAAACATAATACACCAAATTGTTAAAAATATTAAAAATACAGTCATAAAGTTTGCCAAAAATTGCTGAAAAATCATTCACCTCATTGCAAAATTCACAGTTGATACATTTCAAAATCGTAAAAAATTCAAAAAAGACATAAGAGTCTACAGTTGATAAATAGCAAAACAAAATGATAGCTATTAGTGATGGGAATAATCGAGATGCGATACACGAATTAGTCGATTATTAAAATCTCTCGAGATAATCGACTATGCTGTCGGAAAATTAGTACTACTAATTAGTAGTCGTCCGCCGGCGACGGAATATGTGCGAGCGCGGCCGAGAAGAGACGCTCGATATCTCGGGATCGACTGCACTCCGAAAATTAGTGTTACTAAATTAGTTGTTCAACGTCGATCACGGAATGTGTGCGCCGAACCGAGAAGCTCAATATCTCGAGATATTTTAGCGCATTGTATTTCGGAGTATTCCCACCACTAAATATTAGTAGTTGTTCGAGCGTCGAGATATTTTATTTTAACATTGGACTAATTCAATTATGGCAACTAACATTACTCGAATCGCTACGCGAAATTATGGCCGATTCTCTTTCAATTATTTTTTGTAGTCTCGATCGATCGCCATTGTCGGATTCAAGAATACAGTAATTTAAATAAGTACAATCATGTTGATGATATTGCGTTAGTAAATAAAACTCTTCAAAATTTACAATAATATTTATAACCTGCCACAATAATATATAAAAAATATGAACAAATAACAACAAAAGTATAATTTTCAATAAAAACAAAGGTACCTATATAATAACTCTCGATTAAACAATAATAATAAAAATTAGTCAAAATAATTAACAGAATAAAATGGAAACTATTCATAACAACTCCAATGTGCTATTAAGAAATATAATTTGATCTAAATTTTTAGACGATAATCTGTTTCGACGTAAATTTATAAGTTGCCCGGCTTTAGAAAACGCACGTTCTGAAGGCACTGACGTAGCTGGGATTGACAAATATTTAATTTGCAATTTATACAGTTCTTTCCAATTATTACTGTGATGTTTGCAATGTTCCAGCGGATTTTGTTGTCTGTCAAGATAAGGCATTTCGATATATTGGTTTAAAAGTATTGATGCAGTGGATAAGGGTGTTGTGGCATTTTTCTTTTTTGCAACTGCTTCGTCAAATTGCGCCCATAATGATGTCCTCAGTTGATTTGATTCTTTGTCAGAGTGTGTGTCTGCAGTTGTAGCTGAAGCTTCTGGTGTTTCTATACTTTATTGTGAATCACTTATAATTGTTCTTAATTCTTCATTAATAAGACTTTGGGCGTTTTCTGCATTTTCTTCGTTTCCAAAACCAGCTTTCTTAAATCTAGGGTCTAGGAATACTGCTTTTGCAACTGTTGGATTTGTTTCCAGAGACTCCAATCTTCTAGAAACAATCTATATCAACGATTGTTTTAGCTTCTTTCCACATTCAGTTTTAGGAAGCGTATTTTTTAAAGCTACCTGGAGTCCTTTTATTAATGGAATTATCATAGACATAGTGGGATATTTCTCCCCTGATAATTCAACGGTCATGCTTTCAATGAACTTTAAAATAGGAATAATGTCGTTTATCACGCTCCATTCTGACACGTTCAAAAATTCTGGTGCAGTTGGTAATGTTGTTACTACAGCAGATAACGGCACCTTCACACTCTCTAATCTTTCAAGCATAATTAAAGTCGAGTTCCACCTTGTTTTTACTTCTTGTTTCACCTTAATTTGCGGCAAACCCATTTGAATCTGCATTTGCCTTAATTTTTCACTGGCCCTGACGCTGTGCTTGAAGTGTCCAACCAACGCTCTACATTTTGGCAATATATTTTTAAGTCTCGAATTCCCATTTATAGCCTCCGTAGCAATTAAATTCAAAGTATGAGCTACACAAGGATGATGTTTTTTTCCAAGATGCTCGATTATAGCTTTTTATGTTGGCACCGTTGTCGGAAAACACAGTGACAATTTTCTCGTTTATGTCCCACTCCATAAATATGTCGGTCATAGCATTTGCTATATTTATCGCAGTATGGGTTTCGGGTATTTCTCTTGTAGCCAAAACTGGATTTAGCATTTTATTTCCATAAACGAAGTGTGCTGTTAAAGTCAAATATGCACGATTACTGTCCGATGTCCATATGTCAGTAGTTGTCGAAAGATGTGGAATTTGATTTAAAATTAATTTTAATTTTGAAGAAATTGAGGCATATGAATTTGGTAACATCTGAGTACTCAGCACCTTTCGACTTGGAAGCTTGTACAGTGGAATATGCGCTGAATATTCAATAAAACCTCTATTTTCAACCACTGAAAGAGGCTGATAATCTAAAACTATCATTTTTATAAGACTATTGTCTATGGATTGTTTTTCTACGTTCGTCAGTTCATTTGTTCTACCAGCAAATAACCGGAGTTGCCTAGTGCGTTTTCGCGGATTTCCCATTGATTTCGAAGCTGAAGGAGTTGTTGTTTCTGGGGTTTCCGGGGGTGCTACTGGAGTATTATTCTGGGAAAGCTGACCTATTATAACTGTTGTGTCACTTTGTGACGATGTTCCTGGTTGGGAGTAAAACTGAATTTCAGGTGTATTTTGAATAGATGTTTCTGATTGACGCCGTGCCACATCTAAAAAAAACGTCTTCGCTTTGGGCTTCATCATGGGGACTTGGCAAACTTGAAACACTGTGAAATTCCGCAGGATGTTCTTTTCAGGTGCTCTTTTAAATTAGTTGTGTTTCCAGAATAGATTAACTGTTTTTTACATAACTGACATGTTACCGACTTCGAATCCGCACTTTTCTTAACGAATTCCCACACAATTGACCGACGGGCATTGGTTCTTCGCAACATTTTAAAAAATAAGACCGATTACTGCGTTCGCGTTGAGAGCAGAACAAGTACTAAGTTTTAAATAAAAAATTCAAATTTAAAAAGGAACGAAAAACTATTTTAGGGGTGTTTTATTATCATTTATTACTGTTCTTACGGCTTGCTAAATAATTGCTGCAATACAATGTGAGCTCATCGGTTACCGTTTCTAGACATACAATAAAATACACCCATCAATAAAAAATAAAAACAAACAAGACAAAAAATATTAGACCTGAGACGCCGAGACCCAGCGGCGATATGCCACCTGCAAAAACGATGACAAATACATTTAAAACGCAGTATGCTTGCGCTACATTCTTATCGATAAAAATAGTAATCGTTATGCAGGTCTACAATTGGTGGTATTAGAATGTTTACGTTGTACGTTGCATTAATTAGTATTAGTACTACACTACTAATTTTAACTACTAATATTAGTCGATTATTAAATTATATCGATTACTAATAATCGATTATTGAAATATCTCGATTATGCCCATCACTAATAGCTATCTTTACTTTTTATTTTTTATTAATGAATTTTTTGAATTTTCGTCATTGGTTTCCCAAGAATTTTGTTGATTTTTAAACTTTTCTGGCATTTGTTAAATTTTGACATTTACACAACAGTTTTTATAACTTATCAAAATTTGAGCACACCTAACCCAACCGTCGACAAACTTTATATAAGTCGTATTATTTATTTATCTTTTTTTTTGAATTTTCGAAAATGTAAACTGCGTTGTCGAAAAAATGACTGAAATAAGAATCTATGAAATTAAACAAAGCCCATTGTTGTACAACGTTGTACGAAAATGGCTTCGTATTATTGATGATCACGAGATTGCGTTGGGTTGAAGACCATGGCATTTTTGCGGCATTCATGTTAACATTTTTAATTTTTATGACTTTGATTTTTTGAATTTTTTTACAAAATTCAAAAAAATTGTTAAAAATGTCAAACAATTTGCCAAAAAGTTGAAAATTTGCTAAAAATGTAAAAAAATTGAAAAAGACAATGTCCAATTAATCGGAAAAAAATGCTTAATAGCGAAAAAAATTGATGACCACATTGACAACTGAATCAAATTGATAACTAGCAAAAAAATAATAAAAAATTGATATTTAGTCAATTTAATTTATTTATGAATTTTTTTTGAATTTTCGTCATTGATTTTTCAACAATTTTGTTGGATTTTAAACGTTTTTGACATTTGTTAAATTTGGACATTACGTTTTGAAAATTTAAACAAAACAACCCAACCCAACCCAATACACGTAATGACTTTGATATTTTGAATTTTTTTTACAAAATTCAAAAAAATCCATATTGAAAAAACTTAATAAACCAAAGTTGTTAAAAATGTCAAACGATTTGCCAAAAAGTTGAAAATTTGCTAAAAATGTAAAAAAAATTGAAAAAGGCAATGTCCAATTAATCGGAAAAAAATGCTTAATAGCGACAAAAATTGATGACCACATTGACAACTGAATCAAAAAGCAAAAAAATAATAAAAAATTGATATTTAGACAATTTAATTTATTTATGAATTTTTTGAATTTTCGTCATTGATTTTTCAACAATTTTGTTGGATTTTAAACGTTTTTGACATTTGTTAAATTTGGACGTTTTGAAAATTTAAACAAAACAACCCAACCCAACCCAACCCAATACACGTAATATTTTACATCAACGATTGAACAATTATTTATTAACTTTTTTCGAATTTTTGAAAATGAGAACTTGATTATACCTTCGAAAAAATGACTCAAAAATAAAATCTAATAAAATTAACCAAAGTACCACGCTGGCTGAAACTGGTTTTGAATTTTTGACGAGTATGATATTGCGTTGGGTTGGGCCGAGTTCTGTTGGGTTGAAAAATTATTGCATTTTTGAAACGATCACGTTAAAAATTTTATGTATTACACGTTGATGTTTTGAAAAGCGGAGCATCAAATTTTCGAAAAAGACACTAAGTAAACTTGAAAACTTTTAAGGCTTTAGAAAACTTCGGAAGAACCTGGCAATATGTTGAGCGAAACGTCAAGTGTACTTCAACAATCATGGAAACGCCCAGAGGACACATCTTTATGGAATGACCGTGAAAGCCGACATTGGATTAACTAACGCAGGTCGTGGTGGAATCAACATCACGTCGCGTATTATTTTTCGACGCACAAATACTGCGTTTGATTTTAAAAAAATATTCAGCGGTCCTAGATCTAAGACATAGACCTTTACCAGTCATTACCATGGTCTTAAACTCGATCGCACAAAGCACTTGAACAGGTGTCGAACAATAAAACACTTTATTTTAACATACTAGACTTTCATTTTAGAACTTTTCTAAGAAAAGACATACATTACTCCCATTTGTTTATATAAACGTCCCGTTTCGTGTAACTACTCTATGTATTTTAGATAACAAATATAGTTAATATTTCTCAAATTATAAAAATTTTAAATTATAAAAAATATTATGTTAGGGATGTTTATTTAAAATCATAAAACGGATAACGTGCACGGAATTTAAAACATTGTTCGCGCAAAGGTATCGGCACAACTACATTTTATATTTAATTTAATAACAACCGTGTAATAAAATTTTATGTGAAACAATAACACTCTATATTCCTGTTGTGTGTGTTTTTATGAATTTTGGCGCAGTTGTTTTAAGTTTCTATTCAATTTCAAACGTTGCTTATTTAAGTGATGAAATATATACACGTGCACTAGTTACGATCTTATTTGTTTGCTTAATAACTTAATTATTTTTTATAATTTTGTATACTTGAGCTGTTCCAAGTAAGTTTGTCGATTAGTTATTTTTATAATTTAATTTTTTATTAGTTATTATTGTATTGTTGGGATCTATTCGATTTTAGATATCTAGTGTGTCAACTCTGATGGCTTTTTTTGATTTTTATACATTGATCTTTTTTGCATTTTTTGGAACTGCGGTAGGTCGACCTTGATGGCGATGACAATCCTATCAATATCCAAGCAACTGAATTTCGTTATTATGAATAAATTCGTTGCTACAATGAAATTTTCATCGCATTCACTAAGACGTTATTTCCCTCTACTTTCTCACATTTCTTCCATTCCACCCCCGACGAACACAATTACTCCAACGTCGCATCCGCTTAACATCAAGATTTGCACGTTTCGCATCTGGAGAGCCCCCACCCACCTCCCAAACGCACCGATCGCACCTCTTACCAACCGCGCCAAACTCCCGATAAATCCCCGGAATATTTCGCACAAATTCCTGGCGACGCGGCACATTCTACACGCCCGGTCGGCCGCCGGATACGAGGAGGAGGTCATTAGGGCGCAAGTTCGCGAACGCGTCGTCCCCGTATCAACTGGCGCTTTAATAATGTGGAAATAACAAATTGCTTTGTTACGAACTTGGCATGAAATAGCGCAACACTCGCCAACTTCGGAGGTCGCAAATGATATTCAAATACGGGGGTCCGGGGTGGGGGGGTCGTTAGACGTAGTGCAGGACGCCCCGGCGGGATTTCGCGAATATTAATTTGCTTTCGGGCGGAAAAATGTTTGCTTTGACGGAATGAAATTCCTCAATTTGCGTTTTTGTTGGGATTCGTGAACGAAACGGGCGAATTAAAAAAAAACGAATAAAATATTAATTAAAAGCCGGCGGATAAAAAATCACATTAATCGATTTATTTACTCGGACGCGTTTCGATATTTTATATCTTTTAATAAAAATCGTCATCGTACCCATCAATTTATTTATTAGGTTATTTCGCTCCAAGTACATTAAATTAAACAACTTCGTTTGATGACTCGTAACTAAACAAACGGCGCTACTTTCGTACGACTCGCGCCTAATGGACCTTTTCGCATCGCGTCTTTAAAAATCCCCCATCTGCAAGTTCTGCACAAGTTCCGCGCCGATGCCGGGGTAAACACATTAAACATTTCGCGGGCAGTTCATAAATCATTGCGAGACAATTTTTCAACCTCGCCCCGTCCGTTTCACAATAAATTGCGAAATAAACGAATCCCCCGCATTTTCCGCGAATTTAAAACTATTTAATCCGAAAGGCGAACTTGCGTTCGGTCCGTGAGTGCGAGTTACGTGGATTACTTCCAAAGTGTATTGCGTCGAGAGGTTTTCCATTCGCCGGCAATGGCGGCGTCGAAAAACTGGCGAAAGAACGAAACGGAAACGCCGCGGTCCGAAAATGTTGCGCCGCCGACGAAGAACAGCGATAATTACTCGCGCCACAATAAAAAAAAACTTCGCGAACATCCGTTCAATTATTTAAAACGCTTAGACGTTAGTTTGGAAGTTTGGAATGGGACGTCACGATCCGCGACGAAGTGGGGGTTATTATGCAATGTACTTGGTCACTTAACTGTTTCAAGCTTTTTTGTTAAACAAATTAATTAAATCCAATTACCCAAATTGTAGTTTACCCGCCCATGGAGCAAGTAAATAATAATCGCATCAAGTGTAAACACAATTACATCATAAACGAAAAAAAATCACGTCTAACTTTTTATTCACCCACTTGATAGCAAACAAATGTCTTACTTCATTTCAATAAACATAAGAGCTCAAAGCGGACGCCTAAACAACGTCCAAGCGAGTTAATTAAAACGAAGTTATCAAAAAAATTAGCTTACCAATTAATGCAGACAATTCACGTCCATCCTGTACAGTTCATGGTACGTTTCAAGTTCAAGAAATGTCATAACACTATATATACACTTCACAAATTTCACAAAATTCGAAAATAAATTCGTAATTTTACGCGAGTGCACGCAGCACGCTCGGATGCCAGTGACGCACTGGTTGAGTCTTATCAGTCAACGGTTAGGAAAAAAAACTCGTTTTTATTAAGAAATTGCCTGCGTTCGATTTGCAAATGGAGACGTATCGAACGGCTCGTCGAATGAATAAAATTTTACGATTACCTAAGAAGATATTTAGAAATATCGTCATAGTTGTCGAGCACCATTAACACCTAAAATTTAAACAGAGAAAAGTGATCATACTTGTAGATGCTTACGTCATTGTGTTGAGGGAAATTTCCCCCAAATTTTGGGGTTTGCATCGCCAAAATTTGACTTCGAAACCCTTAAAAGTTTTCTCTTATCTCAATAAATTTTTCATTCATTTTTACTTCAAGAAAGTGTTTGGCAGTGAATGTCCCAATGAAACATTATTGTAAATAAAATTATTCGACAAAACACGACATACCACACATCTTCAAAGAGGACCTGGAAACACTCATCATAGACACAGAACTAGCGATACATGAAACACCAGAAGACCAACAAGAGCGACTCAGACACCTGGCAGCACAACAAAAAGGAAACATAGTAAAAACACACCAGAGAACAAACACACAACTAACGAAAATAAAATAATCAAGAACATCCAAAACGAACATTGGATTCGTACGCAACAACAACTGCAAAACGCTGAAATCCGACCCAACGAAAAATTAAAGAACGACGACAGCGAAAAATACAAACTAACAAACATGAACCCTAGTGCACCAAAACTACAAGCCCTGTCAAAATAACACAAACCCATCAGGCCATTGATAAATTACACGACGGCACCAGCATACAAACTCTCCAAATTAATAATATTAATAATAATCGAAGAAAAACAACTGTGAACAGTGCTGTAAGAATACTGAAAAAATACTGACCGTATAGCAAAAAAGTCCAAAAGATATGCGAAAACAAGGAAAGGAAGACCAAAAAAGAACATGGAACAAAAGATCGAAAACAATCAAGAAACATAAGCAATTGACAAGAAACAGGGACTAGTGGATTGGATAAAAACCACGCAACAGTCAACGTTGTCAGACATAAAAACTTTAAATAAAAAAAAATTCCATATGGCCCCTCTCATATTAAATGTTTAATTCCTTTGGCACAATTGGCCTGTCTATAATTACTAACTTGTAAAATATATCCGCCTTTAAATATTTTTTTTTTATTCTTTATTGTTAATGTAATTTAATTTCCATTCGTGAACCCAAAAATTATAAGCAAAACCCAATACAACCCAACCCAATTCATACAACACTCCAAAAGTTTGGTTGGGTTGGGTTGGTTGGGAACACTGGCCAACCCAACCCGACACAATACTTTGGTTAGGTTGGGTTGATTAAGTGTTAATCAATGTTCTTATTTGTTAAGTTATCAACCTAATTAAAATTTAAAAAAAAACAACATCCCGCGAAACCAACTAACATAGCTGGAACGTAAATAAAATGAAAAACAACTGATGACAAATAACGCAAACATAAATGAAATTCACAAAAAAATGGAGCGAAAATGAATTAAAGTCAATCAAGTGTCAGGAAAACGACCAGAAACTAATCAAACAAAAGTGGAGTAGTTGAAATGGAAATCAAGAGAAATTTACACAAAGTCAAAAAATATGTAATGAAAACTTTAAGTAGAAGAAAAACAGACAAAAAGAGAAAACACATTTCACAAATTTCGCAGCGAAAAAATATTACAAGCCAAAGAAAAAAAAAAACACTGGTAATTAGGTTTCAAAAAAAATGTATTTGAACTATAACGCAGAATAAAAATAATCAAAACTATAATAAATTTTCTTAATGAACTCCATTGACTTCAGATTTTTATTTTGTGGGGACATACGCTCAGGAGATTAATACCCGACAAGAATTATGACAACGAATACAAAATGCTGCGAATTTCATTAGAAATCGCCCAAAATATATTTTCAGTGAAGTCCATTTTGAAAATTCAAATATTGTTGATTATTTTTATTTTGTGTCACAAATAGTTCAAATGCATTTTATATGAAACCTAAATATTTGTCTTCAATCGTTGTATGTAACAAAACATCCTGGGTCTCAATGAGGGGGGGGGGGGGGGTATTTTATTAAAACGAAAACACAAATGGTTGCGTTGTCAGCAAAAATGTTTCAATTTGAATTTAATCGAAATAAAATTCATTCACGTAAATCATCTGCAAATGTGTTACGAGTTTTTAAGCTATAATTTCCCTGCTGGATTTTCAGTTAACTGAAAATATTTCTGGTGAAATTTTTGAGTTTACAATATTAATTTTTACAATTTTATTTTATAGCCACAATTTCTTTGCAAATTTTGTCCAAACATAGATCTTATGCATAGAACGATTCGCATTTCATGTTAATGCATTTTTTGCAAAAGTTTTCACTTCTAAAATCTCATTAATTCCACTAATTCTTCTTAAAACACCAACCAAAGCTAAAACACAAAGGTCCCAGACTATAACCCAGTGGAGTTACATTTTTAATTTGTATTCTACTTGGTTGATTTTCTTATAGCTTTTGATTGAGTTTTAAAGATTTTTTCTTCATCTATTATATTTAATGTAAAAATTTTGAGCTGTATTATATTCTGGCATCGTTCACTAGTTTGTACAAATTATTTTGCATGCGAACGATTTATAACCACTTCGTCCAACGCCGCACGCGAACGGCTATCGAAACGGGGCCAATAATTCCCACGCTGTCTCGGATTCTTTTACAACAGTAATTCGTAGTTCGGATTTCAACGCCGGCGCGACCCCAACGACGACATGAATAGCACTCGCATAACGCTTGTCCGTCATTCGAGAAATTATGCCCGCATTGGCCATTCGGTCCGAAAAATGTTCGACATTTCGGACGATTTAAAACGTCAAACGGCGAACGCAAAACTCCAAAAAACCACCTTGACTCGTTTGAGAAAATCAAGTATTGAGATTCGTAATAAAATTTACAGATATAAATCGGGCTAGAAAATTAATTGATATATTTCTTTCCGGGGATTTCTGTTAAACGACACCCTTTCTTTTTAAGTCGATTTAATATCTCGCGTATCATCGAGAGGTCACGATTGCAATTAACCATTGCCTTTGCATTAATCGTCTGTCTCATTAGTCGTCTCAATTAACTTCCGCTACCGAACGATATTAAACCTTACCAGTAGGTATCTCCGCGTATGGATCATCTACGTCTTTAGATAAAGTTTACACTGTGTGATGTATAGTTCGCCGGCTTAATTAGAAGCATTGATACGTATTACGTGAGCTTATTTGGAATATGTTCCGTAACTTCCTTGCAAATCCTTTGGCGACATCAAAGCTTCGAAACGTCGACGGAGTTGTCGTGGATGCTGGTTTTGTAAATATACTCAGTGACATATAAACTGCACCACCTAGAAGGGGTGGGAATTTTTGGACCAAATTTGGCAGAAACATTCGACTAGTCTAAGGTAACAATTGATTAAAATTTGATAAAGAAAACACTTCATCTTTTTGATTTTTCTTTAATAATGTGTTTGTCCGCCCGTATTTCTGATACACTCATTGACCCGCCTTGGCATTGATTCCAGCAGGTGATCAATGTCCTCTTGGGGTATGGCATCCCGAGCAGCCTGTACTTCATGCCGTAGAGCCTCTATTGTGAACGGTGGGTTCGGTAGATTCCTCAATCTTCTACCCATCATGTCCCACACGTGCTCAACGGGCGACAAATCGGGAGATCTTGGCGGCCAAGGCGAAAGATTAACATTGGCCTCTTCAAAGAAGTCAAGAGAAACCCTTGCTGCGTGAGGTCGTGCATTATCTTGCTGAAAAAGTGGGTCTTCCAGCCCTCGAAGATATGGAAGAACATGTGGTTCTACCACTTCGTCAATGTAGCGTCGGGCGGTCATACTGCACCGAATGAAGAGCAAGGGTGATCTACTGCCGTAAGCAATAGCACCCCACACCATCAACCCCACAGTTCGGTGAACATGCCTCGCAATCGACAAATCAGGATTGCGCCTTTCTCCACGTCTTCGTCTAACAGTCATCCGACCATCATGCATTCCTAAACAAAATCGCGATTCGTCACTAAAGACATCTCGATGCCACTCCAAGTTCCATTGAAGTCTTTCCGTGCACCAGGCCAAACGTTCCTGGCGATGTTGAGCAGTGACGGGTAGCACAAGATGTGGGCGGTGAGACAGCAAGCCAAAGGTTCTTATTCGACGATAAACTGTTCGCAAGCCTATCGGACGAACTTGTTCACCTAACCGTTGATCAGCTATTGATCTAGTTGTAGAGAATCGGTCTCTCAAGGCCATTAGTCTTAAGCGGCGATCTTGACGTTCATTGGTTCGTCTTTGAGCCCCAGTGCCTCTTCTCCGACGTTCAACCCCATGTTCAGACCACGCTTGATAAACACGCATTATTGTTGAGTGGTGCCGTCCCAAACGGTTGCCGATTTCTGTAAACGAAAAACCTGCTTCTCGTAAACCAACAATCCGCCCTCGGTCAAAGTCACTCAACTGCTGGTAAACTTGAGGTCTCCTTCCTCTAGGCATCGTTAAACACTTGAAACACTTTAAACTAAAGAACGGGATCCGAAAAAGTGGAACAAATTCAAAAAATGACTCGATAATTGTTTGTCTATCACCACCTCCTAAAAAATGACACAAAAAACGTCAAAAATCCCATGATTACTGATGATTGGGTTTCAAATTTTAATCAACTATTTCCCTGGACTAGTCCACTATTCCTGCCAAATTTGGTCCAAAAATTCCCACCCCTTCTAGGTGATGTAGTTTATATGTCGCTGAGTATATTTCGACGATGCCTAGATAACGATACTTAGTTACGTGACGTGTGCGTTAATATTACGATCTTTAATCAAACGATTTATAAATACAAGAAATTGGAGAAAATGAGGTAATGTAGGTGAAAGCTCACCCACGAACTATCCAGTGCTCGTAGATTGTAACAATAACTACATTGATAAACCAACGTTAAGAGCGTAATTTTTGGAATAACTGTTTGATTGAATTTTAAATCCACATACGATAACGCGACACAAATAAATAAAGTCGACAAATTGGAAAATACACCCTCGCGGAATTATTTTCGTCACCTTTAACAGCCAGACTTGCAAAAACTGCAAGGTAATGGCTTTCAGGCGGAATTTTCAGCCGGAGAAATATTCACGTTACTTATAACTGCGAATTTACGCGAGCCCCGTCGAGATATCTCTAGACTAATGGAGAGCTGTCAGATTTCTGCATCATTGATATGCGAAAGTGATGGATTTGTATATTTGATTAGAGTGGTTAGATCGCTGCTACGCTGCCTTAACATTAACGGTCATTTATCACGTCAACATATATTTATGTACGGTGATTATTTTTTCGACAAACAAAAACGATAGTTTAAAAAATCAAAGAAATCAAATTACTGCGTCTTCTTGCCTATTAGAAGATAAGATTCGACTAAGGGAGGTTTTAAAATTTTGGTGAGGAAATTTAAACACACACACTAGCAAAGTAAACAATGATGACTGATGTTCAGCGACTGTCCGGAAACTTATTTCGCCCTCAGTACAAGCCGATGTTTGAGATTTTTTCCACAGGGAAAGTTGCGAAAGAAAAAATAACCGATCGCCCCATTATTCACAAGAAACCAACAAACACCCCCATTGCAGTCATCGCAATTCACCATTCGCGTTGTCGTAAACTCCGCCGATTATTAAACCGATATTTCATACGAACCGGTCGCATTGTGGCCGGTAGCTTCGAACACGACAAACTTTAAAGGTTTAAAGCATTCCGCACACACATTACCGTTCAATTAATGCACGGCTTGTACCTTTTGTTGAATTACCAGCCCGTGCGTGCCGTTTCAGGACTGCATGAATAAATAATCGAAATGCGCTTTAACCGGAATCGGAATCGCATTGACGTATTTAATTAATACACCAGCATCGACTGACAGATCGACGCCGAGATGCGACGACTGGGTTTTCAAACGATTTTCGACGAACGTAGACTTATCTCGCCATTTAATTTAGCCACAGTACGTGACGCATTACGGCGTAAAAAGAAAAAATCTGGAAAAGCTGAAAATCAAGTTCATTAATTTGAAATCATTTCATTTCATCGAGAAATACCAATTTCGTCAAATGTTACCATACATGTGGGGCTTTAACATAAATAAATTAATTGCACCAAAGCAAACTATTAATTTTAAAAACATTTTAATGGTACATGTAAACCGATTGTGATTAAAATTAATTAAATAATTAATTAACGCGCACCCTTTTATTTAGACAATTACAATAAACGGCCAACTGTTGTTTTCAAGCCCCACACAAAATCTGTTTCCATATAACAGAAACAATTGTAGAATTTGTATTGAAATTCGTAATAATTCCAGAAATAAATTTAAAACGTGGTAATTGTCACGATTGTCAGTTACATAAGTCGAGTTTTCAGCGGCGCAATGAAAACGATCGAGTGAGCCATCACTGTCGTGAACCGGTAGTGCTTTCCTAACGCTTTGGCTTCTAGCCAACGTAGAACACATAATGCAATGAAAAATCTATAATTGTCCGCACTGAACTTTCTTGTACATGAACGCCATTTTTCGAAAAAAAAATATAATCAAAGTGTTGTCAAAATAGGACGTACTCCTCTTTGCTATTTATGTACAAAGTTTAAAGTTTCGCTAGCTATCACAGTTTGGGTGGTAGAGCGCGCTCAGACACACACACCTCATTCCGAAAATAGTCAGAATCGATTCAGGGGGCCCCAAAACGAAAAAAATTTCATGAAAAGCAACTAAAAATAGTGCATATGTCCTAATAACGTTACAACATGAAAACACGACCGCGCGAGTTAACCAACACCTACTTAACGAAGAGTGCAACGTCGATCAAGCGCGATGCGGGCTTTCGCGGCGCACTTAATTGTCCACCGAAACCGAACGCGCTGACGCGAATGAGTCCGGCATATAAAGTGACATTTTATTCTGCGCCAATCAATTTCCCTTTTCCGATCGATCGGGTCGGAAGAGAAACCGGGAGAGGTCGCCAATCTATTAGTTCTTAACGAAGATGGATACGTGCGATATATCACGACGTCGGAACCGCGTCCTAAGTCCACAGCGTTAATATTTAGACTGCGGCGTTTTGCCATTTTCGCCGCCGAATCCGATGGCCGACATTCGAGACGCTAGACGACGCGACGCGCCGGGGAATCGATGGGCCGCGAGGCGAAATTCCGACGGCGCAAAAACGTGCACGTTCGGACCTCCCGCAACCGCTGATGTAGAACATATGTGACATTAATTTTAATTTTAGATCCCAAGTAATATTAAAGGATAATGAATTATGAATCACCTCGAAAAATGTGTAGTTTAAATTATACTTATGTACTAAGTATATGCAAATTTTGTAACTTTCAGGCTATTGCCGACTAACAGAACTCGCCCTTGAAAAATACCAAACGAATAGAATACTTAAAATTAATTCAACGTTTAATTAAAAAACGACACATTCCGAGCACATGAGGTTACCTTTATGACTATTTCAATTAGTGAGTGTATGAAAATGTTACGGACACACCCGTCCCCGACTTCTGAGCAAATATATTCGGCAATCATTAATACAACTTGAACAGTTAATTCAATGATACTGAAAGAATGGAAAAAAGAGTGTACGCAGCAAAAACATGTATGGCATTATGAAAAGAGAACTAAGGACTAACCCATCTGAAAGATAGGATTCATGAAGAAAGATGCAGTGGGTAGATGAGAAGTCAACACGTTTAACAACTGGTTTTCTTTGCAGACGAGCTCAAATGAGAGCCGTTGCCATTAAATCAACAAAATGTAAATAAAAAATGAAGCAGTCGAAACTACTTATTAGTGAAAATAATTTATAACGAAAGTGAATATATCGCATTTTAAAAGAAATTCGGCCATGTGTTCAGAAAGGAAATAGAAATACTCATTAAAATATTAACTGAATGGAAACCAATAGACGAAACAGTAATAGGACGACCTAAAAAAAACGTTGAAAAGAGCAAGTGGACAATGACCTAAAAATATTGGAAGTGAGAAACTGGAGAGGAACCATAAAGGACAGGGTAATAGTGCAGCAGGTGAAAACGATCCAAAATTTAGCAATGTTTTTTTTTTTTGGGAAAACGTCAGTTATCGCATTTATAATTTTGGTGGAGATATTTATTGCCTTCTTTATATTGCGTTGACTTGTTTTAAAAGTTCGCGACACACCTCTCGAACAATATGGGGCGTTGGATGAATTTATGTCGTTGTTCGGTTGTAGTGAGTTAGCCACAGTATTTAAGGGGGGATCCTGCTTTAGAAGGCTCAAATCTATGCCTAATATATCTAAGAATATGTATAAAAAGTTATAGCGGCTAAATCGCAATATTTTGAAACATACAGCACTAAACACAGTGAGGTGTCGAGCAAAAAATATACGAACGCACGAACGCTCGGACAAACCAAGCGCGCGCCCCTCCCCGCAGCAAATAACACCGAACTATGTACTTAAAAAAATTCAATCGGTCGTTCGAAACAATAATATTTTGAATTCGTAAGAGCTATAGTAGGATTCTAACGAGATATTCCGTAAGTGATCGAAAATTAACATTTTTGCTGATCGTAAACTTTAGAGCGCGTTTTCTCGAGTTTTCGTTTTTACGATTTTTCTAAACTGGTGGGCGTGATTGCGAGAAAACTAGACAAGCAATCAAAACGAAACAAAACTTTTGTTGGCTTCGGTAGCATTCTATTAGATTTTAACTAAAAACATTAATGAAAAAAACAACTTTTTTAGCAAGTTGAAATGATTTTCTCTTCCTGCAAAGAGCACATTTATTTTAAAACCTGAGAAAAATCTTGAATTTAAAAATTTTGGGTTTTTTTTAGTTCACATAGAAGAAAATATATGAGAATTACAATTTTCTTTGGTTTTTTTGTTTCAGACAAAAATTACGGGCTACATCTTTCCCACCGATTGTAGACTGCAATTGAAAGGTGTTGCACAAATGTGCATAAAAATCGGTTCCGTTTAAATATTTTTCTCTCGAAATATATTTTTTTAATGCTTAAATATGCAATAAGATGCTCTAAAAAGTTCACTAGACTTGCTCATTTTTTTCTGTCCTAAAAAAATTCCCCCAAAAACGATATTTTAAGTCTTCCTAAAGCAGGATCCCCCCTTAAGGCTCGCCACACACTAAAGAATGATTTTTAAACGAACAACCCAATATATTCTAATTTATAAATTTCCCAACCTAAGCCAACCCAACCCAATTCAAATACGTTTCTTGCCCAACCTATCATCGTAATTTGATCGAATTTGGTTGGGTGATATTAAAATTTTATTGCCTTCATGCAGGTACAAACAAAATGTGTTGCCTTTAACCGAATGATTAAAAGAACGATTTTTAAACGAATTTTCTATATTCCAATTCATAAAATATAAGTATTGCCTACATCAATATGGTTTATTTCGTTTAAATTTTAAATAACACATCGGTTTATTACGATCCCGACCTCTACATTATCTTCTGCGGTACATGAGTTGGCCCCACTCCCCACCAGTAAAGTTATAAAACACATCTCGTAATAAAAAAATATGCAAATTGATCAATAAATCAGGCAAACAGCGATAATTTTGTCTTGTTGACGAGAAACATTTTTTTCTCTTAGCTCAACTTGAACATCGTAACTTTATTAATAAATTGAATAATATTTAAAAACGTGGAATTTAAAAACAGACACCAACGTCTCGATCCATCAATTTCTAATTTTATTTTTAAAACATATTTTAATTCGTACTATGGGCATGGAAATTTGTTCAGTCGAGGTTGTTAATAAAACAAAAATCCCACGACTTCTTATATGAACCTAATATTATTATTTCATTTGAATCCCAACCACGTTAACAACGTATGTGAATAGAGGGTAAGAAAACAGTACTCACCTATTTAATACGATGAACTGGATTCCAGTTGTGCGACGAATCTGGATCTAAAATTTAAAAGAAGGAAAACTTAAAATACCGTTTAAAAAAATTAATTTGGCATATATTGCAAATATTGTAAAATACCCAAATGTCAAAAATCAAGCCTTTATATAATTATTCATTAATAGCAGACATCATTGGAATTATTTTTTAATTTTGTCTTCTTCAAGGCAAATAACCAAGTTCGTTCGCGCAGTGTTAAGCCTAAAGTAAAAATTGACTCGTTTCCGGTACGAGAGAATTTTATTCGATTTTCTTCTCACTCGGTGCCTACGCTACCAAAACCATTAATTTTTCTATATTTTACCCTCGATGTTGCCATTTTTCCATTTGGTTGAACATGAAGTCAGGTATATACAAAATTCAAGACATAAACCTTTGATTCTTTTTGTATTATTTGTTTTCAAGGGACGAACTTATTTCATAACAGTATTAATTTTTCATACATCGCGATATCTTTGTTTTGTATACAAGCAGAAGAGCAATGAGATTTCAGTTCCAAACAGCGCAAAGCGTTTTTATCTTATTTTTCGAATGGTGACCCCCTAGTACCTCACAGTGACACCCCAAGGAGTCCCGACCCTAACGAATACATAACAACAACTAAAAAGTACCCACGCCAGGTTACCCCATAAACCACCCACTTGACCGCCGTAAGACGCAAAACACACGACAAATAAATTAGTTAAATTCCCTTATCCCCGTTACACAGCAGGAGCTCGTAAAAGCGTCGGTATACATCAGGGTTTATGACGTCGTCATATCGCTCGGAAAATCCCTGCGTGGCTCCAAGAAAGTTACGCTTACCGCTCGCGCAGTTTCGATCGACAGCCGCCCGGTTTTTCGTCCGGTTAGCACTCGTTAAAATATTTTCATTCGCGTCGAGATTGAAGTGAAACGTTCGGGACTGATGGGAATTTACGGCTCGCCCGAGCGCATTTTCGCCGGCGTCGAGAAACCGCGCGCGGCGCGAAAGAGAATGGGAACGTCGGGGCCGACTATTCGAAAAATTCGCGATGAGAAACGATCAAAAGTGGAAGAAAAGTCGACGAAGAAAAGCGTAAATATTTGAATTTTCTCACTGCGACGTGCTGCGTATTATACACCGGTGCATTCAATGTTCGCGGAAATTTATAATACAAGAATTTAAACGTTTTTAACGTTCGTATAAATTATTTACAAGTGGCGTACGTATAGAGCGGTTCTGAATAATTTACAGGGATTTTCAGTGCACCTCGGTTCAACTTATTTCAACTGTATCTTTGTAAATAAGCGGTGACTTTTTCGAAATCACCCTTTTCACTTCTAATGATTTTATATTATTTTATAGCCGTAAAAAATGTGCGGATTTCTACCCCATACAATTTTTAGTTCTTTAGATAATCTCAAGTCGTTGAACAAAATAATTTATAAAAATTTGATACCAACATACATCGCCATATAAACGGAATCCAACTGGATAAAAAATACACAAACACTCCATAATCTAACATCGCCTTCGTTATTAAAGTTTCCCAAAGAAACGCATCGTCATCCAACTTTAAATAGAATCAACGACCTCGAATCGAACTCCCCGCCACTCAACTACCCCTTGATACTTTATCATCTTTCAACTTCGCGAAAGCGACCCGCCCCAGATAAGGTAAAGTATTCACGAACCTGAGATTAAATTACTTTTGCTTCGAGTTATGCGTCGATCTTGAATTAACTTATCGGATTACGCGACTTAGTTTAAAGTTTTCGGTTGCGTTCGGCGTTAATTTTCCCCTTTGATGGCGCCCTCTTTTGATCCCGACGGTGTTATTTTAGTTTTCGCGCCGGCCAGAGCCGCCTGGTTTTAAGGCCTGAGTAAGTCGTCGTCGGCGTGTCCTGCTTTGTCATTTAAATTCGTCGACGGCGACGTTGTCGTTTAATTTGAGTCGCGGTTGAATTAAGTGGTGGAATTTCACTTGGGGACGAAACGAGTGAATTGAATTATATCGACCGGCGTCATATTTTGCGAGCGTCGTAAACAACATACCGACTTAGATTAGAATATCAGTTCTACTTAGGGCGGTGACTCGCCGGACGTTATTAGATAAAACGGGCAATAAAATTTAAATTGGTGGGCGTTGGGTCAAGATGTCGAGTCGATAAATTGTTTCATAAAAGGACACGACAAGAGTTTAAAATATAATGATATATCCATGGATTCCATGGTTTAAATGGTTTGGACCCGGAATATATTAACTTTAATTTTAAATAAATTATCTAAATAATCGTTGATCAGATTGGTTGATAAGTAGACCAGGAGAAATTGTTATACTAAGAATATTTAAATTTTATACAATTGTACCGGCACGCAGCAAAATATACCGTAGCGTTTAACACGTTAAAAAAATTTATTACACCAGCAGACAACGAAGTACGATTGTAACGTATTTTTTAGGCGACCGACACGAAAAATACTATTATTTACTTAGACTTTTAATTAATGTCTTTCTGAAGATTATTTCCTGACAATGTTAAACTAAAAAGAGCGTGATATGCTGATTTTTGTGTATGTGAAAGTAAATGTAATTGAGATTAGTATAAGATTCTTTTGTTCAAATATCAAATTTTAAAGATTGGCTCAAGATACTAATTTTGACGCTTAATAAAAATATATTTTTTTTATTATCAAGTTTGTAAATTAAAATTTTATAAATTTGTTTGATGTAATAATAAAATTTGTAATTATCGTATACATGAACTTCACTTCAACAGAAAAAAAATAACATATCTGATCTTAATTGAAGAACAAATTTGCATAAAAACCGAAAAAAATTTTAGACAAAATTTAAAAAAATTTAAATTGCCAAAAAACAAGAACAAAAAAAATTCTAAAATATTAAAAAATGCAAGAAATGGAAAGTGATAAAATTTGGAAAAATTAAAAAAAAATCCATCACGCAAATTTCAAAAATAATAGTAAAAAAATTTCAAATTTTAAAAAATATAAATCCAAAAAATTGCAAGAAATGAAATCAATTGAAAATATGGCGCAAACGTAACGAATCTCGAAATTGCAAAAGCATTCAACAAATTGAAAAAATTAAACATTGTCAAAAAATGTGAAAAACTGTTAAAATTGCAAAAAACAAATTAAAAAAACATGCTTCAAATTCCAAATTCAAAAAAAAATCATTTTAAAAATATCAAAATTTGGATAAAAGTAAAAATTTTCAAAAACGCAAATTACCAAAAATTCACTGTTCAAAATGTTCAATTTTTTTAAAATATAAACGGAAAATCTGAATCAATTTAAGTGTAATTTGCTTCAACACGCGAAAGATGTCAAAATTGCAAAAAAGAGAAAAACCTAAATATACAAAAATTATAAACTGAACGAATCGGGGTTCACTTATGAAGTGAAACCCAAACATTTCTACGATCCGTTGTCTGGGGTTTGACTTGAGTCACAATTTTGGTTTTTGTCCCACTTCTCATGTGAATCAACCCGTCCCGACCCATCCCTTAAATGTTGGTAATTTTTGGGATGGGTTGTGTTGGGTGTTGGGAAATTTGAAGCGTGGTTTGAGTTGGGTTCACTTTCGTTTAAATAAAGTGAAACCCAACGATTTCTAGAGCTGAGTCGGGGTTCACTTTCGAAGTGAAAGTCGTCAAACGTCTCTATGATTCGTTGTGGGGTTTAAGTTGAGTTACAATTTGGGTTTTGGTTTCGGTTTTGATGCGAAGCCCAACCTAACCCAACCAAAACCAACCCAACCCAACGCAACTCCAAGCAACCCATCCCTTAAATTTTTCCGATTTATCACAAACATCAATCACTTGACAATTAATCTTGAGATGTAGAATTAAGAACAAATGCAGATGATAAAAAAAAATTAAAACGAAAACGTTGAAAATATTTAACGGTGACAAACTTGCAAACAAAGTTAGGTCGAATAGTTGAAATGCAACGAAAAAAAAATAAAATTGTCCGAATGTGCGAAATTATGAAAACTGTGAAGAATGCCAGGAAATGTCAAAATTGACTCAATAGTGAAAATTCAACAATTGTTTATAAAGAAAATTGAAACATTTACGGCCAATGGTCGTTGAAAATTGTGTACATTCGGGTTATTGGGAATAACGTAGTGTACGACAGTGATGTTTGGTACATTCGAGCATTGATGCAGAGTACTCACCTCATTAATAAGAGTGTTTCACGCACACGAAGATAACAAGTACGATTGATATTTATCTGATACAACTCTTTTGTGTTTGTTTTCGTATATATGTAACGAAAACAATTATAAGAACCATATACACCATTTCAAAAAGATACATTTTTTCATTTAAATCCAACAACAAATGATTTAAATCGAAATCTTAACCGAAACGAACGAAAAAAAAAATGATTTGCTATCTACGCGTCAATATCGCTACACTAGTTACTACGTAATTGCATTGGTATTTATATCGAAAAACTAAGTTGGTACTGTCCACACTTGCAAATACTTCACAGCCGTCGGAATTAAAGACAGTTTGACAGCTATTTCGCATTCTTTGCACTCGACCATAATTCATTTGGTTGGGTTGGGTTGGCCTGGGTTGGGTTGAGTCCCATAAATTATATATTTGGGATTCTTTCGACTCAATTAAAATATACCAATCGAGATTGTTTCCATTTATTTCGCACTGGAGTATCTTTGCTCGATGTCTTACTTTCAACATAGACATTTAAATTCATTCATAATTCATAAAAGCCCTGTTTAGCCGCAGCCGTAAAATTTAAATTTTGAATGTTAATATATCTTTGCTTAATTCATATTCGGGTGGTTCTATCCATTTCTCGACTAAATAATAACAAACGCGTCGCGTCATAATAGACTTGAAGGAGCCGGGGCCCTCTTGTTGTAATTCGATTGCAAACTCATCGCGAAACCATTAACAATTCATAACTTAGTTCCACCTGTATTCCTGCGCCGGTTTCCACTTACCCGGCGAACGGCGACACCTGCAACAAACGCAAACGTTCGCATCCGCCTTTTACGTAACGCAATTTGAAGCGCCGAGGCGTAATGACTCGGACAAGACCGGGATAACTGCAACAAAACTGCAATAACCGGCGTTACTCCTAGCGAAGAACGGAATGGGATTCGCAATTAGATGAAACGCGTTTGTCGCGATGCGAATTTAACGATATTTTTGACTTGCTTCCCTGAATTACGTTTACTTTGTGATTTTTTTTAATTTTCATGGAACCAATATTTGCAAATTAACGAAGATTGAAGTGAAGGAAGTAAGCTAAAGATTAAGGCAACCTCATTTATAATTCTATTACAACTGTAATCAACGACCTGGACAGGAACAAGTAAGAAAAAATTATTAACTTTTCATGAAACCAAATAAAATTAAAATCACAGCAATTTTTAAACAGCGACTGCTTTCAACCCAGTTCAATCTAACTTAACCCAACCCAATCCAAACCAACTCAACCCAACCTGGACGAAAAAAATAAATACTTTTCATGAAAGGAAATGCGTTCAAAACCAAACCCAACCTAACCCACCTCAACCCAACCCAACTCAACCTGCTCAAAACAAGATTTTAATTGTAGTACAATTGCAACAAACGACGACAAGGTTAGAAGACAACGCCAAAATAATATTTTTTTAATCAAACCCCATGGCCATCAGGCTACGGTAAATTAAATCGGGCATACCGCAAAGGTGCCTATTGGGACCAGTGTTGTTTGTGATTTATCTGTCCCACGTTAACAACGTTGCAACGCTCCTAGAGATCACATATTGGACGAAAATGGTAAATTTTTAAAGGTAATTGAACAATTGAACGAAGCCAAATCATTCCATAGCACATTGACAACAACAAGAACAAAGGAAAAGTTGCTAGGAAATCAATCTCGTTATTGTGTTAACGCGAGAAGGCTTAAAGATCAACGAACTTCATTGATTTCTTTTTAACAATGTCATCGTCATTTTATCAGAGGGTGCTTGATTATGAAACCTAGAACAACACATTTGCAAATAGAACTAATTTTTTTATTGAATGCATTAACAAATTCGAACGAGAAAATTTACTAGACCGCGTATATTTATTTAGTACTATGGTGGTGGTGCAAAAATGACACTTAAAGGATCGCGCAGCGTCTTGACTCCCAATCAAATCTCGTAATTTTCAAATTCGGCAAATAATTCGCTTTTCATTTACGACGTCCACCGGTATCGCTTGCCATTATTCCAATCTAAGTCATTTAATTTTCTCACCGATACGAACTGAGAAAATCCGTCCAAACGTCCAAACGTATAGATGTTATCGCCCACGACTGCACCACCCACGAAATATAATTAAAGTCCCCCCCCCCGCAACGACATGAATTTGTTCGTTTCATTTATTTAGAGGCAATCAAAACTCGGATTAAGCGCATAACTACAGAAGCACTCCGCTGTGATTAGAAACGGAGCCGGAAAAACAAAGTTTAATTACCACCATTGCCAAAAACTAATCAACTACGAGATTACGGGGATCCAGTTCCAATATAAGAATTCGGACGATTCGTCCGGTCTCCCCGGTCGCCCGAAACATAAATCGATTAGTGCAACCAGAATCATCCGATAACTGCAATCTATGAAGGGCAACGGTGCGGCGAGCTAGATTTTATCTGCGTGGAATTGGTCGCTGAATTCACCGCAGAGCAAGCAATAGTGCGATTAAGTCTTAGTTAATTACAGTAATTAATTTTTATGAATACTTCAGCCACGTTACCATCTGGAATAAAAATTCGAACTGAAACCACTGCGATATGCATCCAGGGGGTTGACGACTTACGCGAGGGATCATAGTCACCCATGAAATATTCATGCCAGTTACTCACCGCGCTCCCTTTCGGACGTTACACAAAGCCCGACACTGGCTTACGTTATGAACGTACGAAATGTGACGTCGTATATTCCATATCCACTTAAATTGTCGGGCGAAATTTTCCACCTTGATCGGTACTTTTTGTCCTGGTGATTCCTGACGCATTTGTATACAATGCAAGATATTACGGTCAGCATTTTAGACCCTAAAGACATCAAGTAGGTTTCAAAATGGGGACAATATAAATTGAGATTTATTTATAAATCAAATGTTACTGGCGCATAATAAATTTTGTTCATCTCCAAATTAAAAATACGTCGTGGCTTGTTACAAGTTGGCATATAAATCTTAAAGATTTCGCCTGGTTGTCTAATTACCTAATTATCATCTCTTCGTGCACACATCATCTCGATCAACACCGACACGACCGTTGTAACCCTATTGATTTGAAAACCTCCGACACTTACGAACTTTCATCATCCATCAAATTATTCTAAAATTCCAAAGATATGAAAAGTATTCGCTCCAAGTAATTTAAATTCTTCTAATTTCCCAATACCGAACATCCGATCCGATCCGACTCTCTCAACATGAAATCAAAACCATCCCTTTCGCTCGCTGCAATTTCACCAAATCGGGATTTGCGACGCGACATCATCGCTCGGGTTTCGCGCCAGACGCCGGCGATATTTCACGGGCGCGGCCGTTAGACGAGAGACATTGTTTCTGAAAAGCTCGTTTAGCTGAACGACCCTCGGAGGGCGCGAAGCTCCTCCACGTCTGTTTACCGGGGATTTTTCTCCGCGCGCGAAATTGTTTCCGAAGTTACTCCCCACGCTGCAGTTCGTTCCCGTCGAGTGGATAAAATCGAAAGCGTGCGCCACA
The DNA here is from genome assembly GCA_959613385.1 of Geotrupes spiniger. Classification (NCBI taxonomy): domain Eukaryota; kingdom Metazoa; phylum Arthropoda; class Insecta; order Coleoptera; family Geotrupidae; genus Geotrupes; species Geotrupes spiniger. The sequence continues at coordinate 29,209,978 of OY390739.1, forward strand.
TGGCCCGTAATTACAAGCGATTTTTTTTTTTGGAAGAAACGTCGGCGGCGCTGCTCATTGAACCGGGAACGATCGGTTGTTAACAGCCAAGGTTGAGTTAGGAGTGAACGTTGTCGAGTGCGTTTATAACGACGTTGCGCGCGAGTCTTCCTCCTCGGCCCATTACGCTAATAAGGCAAAACGCTTGTTAGTTTTACGGGTCGTGTTTTCGTAAAGTTTCAAGTGTCACTTCGCGACAGTTCTAGAGAGACAGGTAATGAAATTAAAGCGAGAGATCTATTCCTAGAACAAGTACGCAGTTCATAATCTATTATGTTAACTATTAGTGCTCATGTTCTAGATTCCGAGTACGCCAGTATTTTTTGACATTTTTTTTCCAACGACAATGGTGATTGGCAAACGAAGGTGTAGGATTTTATTGCATCATATCTGCATATTTTTTAGTGCGAGGATATAAATCGTTGGGAGTGATGAGTATTCCACAGACGAGATGACAAATAATTTTGAAGTAGGAAAACTGCAAGAACCCCGTCGAAGTAACGAATAGGGGAGGACGATAAGTTAGATAAAATTATGGCAATGATGCAACTTCTAATTGAGGATCAAACGTATATGAAGAATTAACAGAAGGAAATTAAGAACGAAATAAAATTAAGGCAGAAGAACGTAAGAGGTCGGGTTCTTGAGGTAAGAGGTTGAGTTCTTGATCCCAATTGGGTACCCAACCCCAAACACAAATCATTTCATTTCGTTTAATTTTTAAGAACGTTTGTTAAATGCCCACAGTTTAGATGTCGACGATTGGATTTATGTACAAGATCAGCGAGGCTATTTGCTATTTTACCCCAACCCAACCTAACCCAACCCAACCCAAACCCAATACAAGATGTAGATTATTTTATTAGATCGAAGTTAATGCAAATTTAACGATTACTCGAAATTATTGCATTGGCGTTTGCTTCGGTTTACACTGATTTCTTCACAGTTTGGACCACCCAAACGGTTTTCCAAAGTGTGATTTAATTGGGTTTGGAAATGTTGTTGGGTTGGGTTCAAGCATGAAATTAGCGAGACATCACATTTCAAGCTACGTCGCTTTTGTGTTAAGTTAATTAATCGAACACTTGTACCCAAATAGGAGCCCAACCCCAACCAAACCTGTATAAATTTATTTGGCGTCATCAACTACTATTTCCTGAACCCAAATGGTGTAATCTGCAACCTTTGTATTACTCTTATTTGATGACTAACTTCACAGTGATGAATTCGGTTGGGTTAGGTTTGGGCATGAATTAGCGAGGCACCACATTTCAATCTATGTCGCTTTTGCGTTAAGTTAATTAACAGCTTCCTTGCACCCAAATAGGAGCCCAAACCCAACTAAATCTATATGGTCGTCGCCAACTGCTATTTCTTAAACCAAAACGGTGTAATAAAAAAATACATTGGTATTATTCTTATTCGATGATTAACTTCACAGTGATCTGAGTTGGGTTGGGTTGGGTTGGGTTTAAGCGTTAAATTAATTTAATTAATTAATTTCATTCTTAATTAATTTTTAACTTGAAATTACTGATACCATCTAGTTACAAGGAAGTCGAAACCCAACAACATTTAAATGATTTTATGTGGAGAACTACCAACGCAAACCAACCCAACCCAGCCCAACCGCACGCAACCAAACGTGTTTTCGTTGGGTTCATTATTAAAATTCTGTTTACTCAAATTTAACGATTGACCTAGATTTGAACAAATGCGAACGGAGTTGGTTTAAGTTGCGATTGAGATCCAGAACCCACTCCCAAACTATTAAAGGGTGTTTAAGTTGCAAACGTCATTAACAGTCAAAACCCAACACAAAATTTAGAAGATTTCATTAAGTCTTTTGAAACAACCTGCATTACTTCGTTGGGTTCAGGGTATTTTCTACGACAATGGTGGTGACTTCGCCAATTATGATTTGATAATAAAATTTACAATGAAACCAACCAAGAGCTGGGATAGGATGGGTTGGGTTTGACGACGAAATTAAGTAAAAATTGCAATTTTGATTTGCTGATTGGTTGGATCTTACCGAGAGTCCAAATCCAACACAAAAATTATGATTTAATTGGATTTACTTTATTGGTTGTATTTGGATTATTGCAATTGAGGTAACGTTGACTTTGGTTGGGTTAGTTCCTCGCATTTGTGTAAGCATTTCATTTTAACACTTATGAAGGTGCGTTATTCGCAAATGACGAACGTATTAATATATGTCATTTTTCTGAACTGTATTTATTTCATCGTTTATGTTTTCGAGTTAATTGTGTTGTTTGCGAGGTATATTTCGTCTCCACAATTAATTTATTCTCGTACATAACTAATCGACAAAATTAGAACAATTTTTACCAACCCAACCCATCCCAATACATATCAACCTAACTCAATACATTTTTACACAAAATAATTTTCTATAAATTTAATGTTTAATCAAATAAAGATATAGTTCTTTAATTTCGTTTTGGAAAAAATTAAGTTGAGATAAATTCAATAGACTGGATGAATATTTTTAAAAATTGTAAAAATAGGCCATATGCGACGGATGGAAAAGAAGAGACCTGTCAGCCGGATATGTAAAGTGAGAATAGGAAAAAAGAGGGAGCGAAGCACCTGCAAAAGAAATCTGTGACAATGAAATAGGTAAAGGACATGGCATAAGATAGAATAGTGTGGAAAAAATCAGCAATCGCAGGGCAAGAAAAATGAAGTTAACATGAAATATTAAGGAACGCGATAGAACCCCACACCGAAAGGTATTATGGGGGAATTTATTATTTATGTATGCATGTATATTTTTTAGTATTATTATTCAGTAAGTCATCGTCACAGCTGTGAATATAAATCAGACATAGTAGACGCAGCCCAGTCTCCCTTTCGCATAGCAGGATGACGATTTTTAAATATTTTATTCGGTTGCCCTCGACAGCAAAAGATGCAGCAAGAAAAAGAATGGAAACGCCTGCGAATAAATTAAATTGGGTCGTGTTGAAATTGCCGCGATAAAATACACTGTCACCCGGACACAAATTCAGGAACGTTCTTAGTTTGCCCGCGTCCCATTTTTTCACTCAGACACCAACGAGTGTGACACGAACCTTCCCCCCATCGAACTTAACGACTGTTATAAGCACATAATAATCTCAGAATCGAAGAACGTTTGGATAAAACCTGGTCAATTTGATTCTTACTACAAGAAAGAGAACGATCCTTAAATGAGCTGTGCATGTTTATCACGCACACGACGCGCATCGTTGATTAAAACCAACTTCAACAGATATTTAATCCTATACTACTGTTCGTACGTTGGTAGTCCCCAAATAGGAAATAAAAAATATTGGTAATGGTTACGTTTTTTAAAAATTTTGACACTTGCATCTTTTGGCATTTGAGACGAAAATAATTCATATTATAAATGAAGAAATTTATATTTAATGTTAGGAATTTTAGTTTCAATTACGACATTGAAATGTGACAATGCTGAAACTTAAACTTTCACAATTATAACAATTGCATTTTATTTTGATTGTATTCGCAGTTGTGACACAACGGCAACATTTTCGAAATTTTTGCCTTAACAAAAATCAAAAAATTGAAATTTTTTGAATTTTTACAAAGTTATCGTAGGTAAGTTTTGTTGTTACTCAAATAAAAGATCTGTCATAGTAATAGAGAAAAAAGAAAAAAAAACGAAAATTTCGCTTTTTTTGATTTTCATAAAGTGCTCGTAGATAGGTTCTGTTGTTGCTCAAATGAAAGATCTGTGATAGTAAAAGAGAAAAAAGAAAAAATCCAAATCCCGACTTTTGCTTTCTTTTTTTTTTTTCATTTTTGAAATTCGACATGTGGAGTATTTTTCACCATTGTGCCAACTTTGGCATTTTTACTTTTTCCGAAATTTATTACGCAATTTTTTTTTGTAATTTTTCACCAAAATATTTCGATAATTTTGCCTGATTTGCAGTCTGGAGATATCTTTCACCAGACATTTACAATTTTCCCACTGTCTATCTTGATGTTTTAAATATTTTACCGCGTCGTCATTTTTGAAAATATTAACTTTTTTATAATTCTTGATAATTGCGTCCTTGTGCAAATTGAAAATTAAATTCAATAATTTTAATTGCGATCTGGCCCACTGGTTGCTAGTAACTGGTACCATCTACCGGATTATCATTTACAATAAAAATAAATAATAAAAAATCGACTGCACATTGTAGAGTAGTTTCAGCGTAAGAAATACACAATGACTCATCAAAAGCTGCGCAAACAACAAGTAGCCATAGGCGGAGGTGAAGGACGTGAATCATAAAATAAATAAACTTATACACAAATATACACAAATATGTTTTGAAACAAACAGATATTAGATATACAATTGAAATCCAGTAAACAAAAAACGTAAAATTGCGACGTATTCACTGCACATGCTATTATTATTAATTGTCACGCCACTGTTATTAGCGCCTCCCCCGTTATTAGTCATAATGGACTCGCTCGACCAGTTTTCGTGTTCTGCGCATTTTAATTGATGTGTATTTCTTACGCTGAAACTACTCTACATCGCGATATCTTTGTTTGTGTCTTAATAAAAATGTGATATGCGAACCAATCATAAACCACAGAAATAATGGATTCGTATCGACATGCATCGTTTAAGACGCAAAGAAACTGTGGGGACATCTTTGAGGATTTACACTTTAACACAAAAGCAGATTTACGCCAAGTAGTCGCGAACGATAAATTCATATTTTAATTGCCAATTTTCATTTGCATTGTAATAACCAGCGACGAAGCGACCGAGAAACGTCTCAACATTAATTAATTTCCAACGTAATTTTGTATAAAGTAAATTAACATTTTATTCGATAAACGATGGCCTCTAATGCACCTCCGAAGCGCGCTCAGTTTCGCAAAGGGGCGCTTATTAGTCGCAAACGAGAAAGCGGAGTACACGTCAGCATCGGCCGTGTAATCCCGGGCCCCAGGTACACGTAATTTAAACATAATGGACGTCTCTCGACGTATACTTTACCGCCAATTCACAGTACGCACGAATAACGAGTTCATGCAGCTGAATTGAAGTTTATTGCGTTGGACTACGTAGCTTCGAGTTGTGCTACTTACAATCGAGCCTAGTAAATATTTACTGCGGATAATTAATAAAACTTTTTCTTGAACTTTGATGTCCGACGTCAAAGCGACTTTAATGTAACGATGCGGCGCCCATTAAAAGTTTCGTTAATTAAGTAGTCGGACGAGACCACGCCTCAAAGGAAATCATCGAAAACTAGATTCTGAAAATTTGCATCAAATAAAAATCTCAGGAAATGTCCTTACAAGAATTAAGGGGGATCCTGCTTTAGAAGGCTCAAAAAATCGATTTTTTTTATTGCTCAAATCTATGCCTAATATATCTAAGAATATGTATAAAAAGTTATAGCGGCTAATTCGCAATATTTTGAAAGATACAGCACTAAACACAGTGAGGTGTCGAGAAAAAAAATATACGAACGCACGAACGCTCGGACAAACGAAGCGCGCCCCCCTTCCCGCAGACACATAATACCGAACTATGTACTGACAAAAGTTCAATCGGTCGTTCGAAACAATAATATTTTGAATTCGTAAGAGCTATAGTAGGATTATAACGAGATATTCCGTAAGTAATCGACAATTAACATTTTTCCTGATCGTAAACTTTAGAGCGCGTTTTCTCGAGTTTTCGTTTTTACGATTTTTCTAAACTGGTGGGCGTGATTGCGAGAAAACTAGACAAGCGATCAAAACGAAACGAAACTTTTCTTAGCTTTAGTAGCATTCTCTTCGATTTGAACTAAAAACATTAATGAAAAAAAATTCTAAACAACTTTTTTAGCAAGTTGAAATGATTTTCTCTTCCTGCAAAGAGCACATTTATTTTCAAACCTGAGAAAAATCTCGAATTTCAAAATTTTGGGGTTTTTTTTTAGTTCACATAGAAGAAAATATATGAGAATTACAATTTTCTTTGGTTTTTTTTGTTTCAGACAAAAATTACGAGCTACATCTTTCCCACCGATTGTAGACTGCAATTGAAAGGTGTTGCACAAATGTGCATAAAAATCGGTTCCGTTTAAATATTTTTCTCTCGAAATATTTTTTCTTTAATGCTCAAATATGTAATAAAATGCTCTAAAAAGTTCACTAGACTTGCTCATTTTTTTCTGTCCTAAAAAATTGCCCCAAAAACGATATTTTAAGTCCTCCTAAAGCATGATCACCCCTTAAGGGGAAGTCTTGTACGGGCATTTTCTAAACATCCCCTCAGGGTGTTTTAATTTAATCAATGTGGCGATAGATCGCGCGACGCTTTACAAATGTCTCGTTTATGCTTTGAGTGGAAGTAACTTTGACCTCGAGTTGGGAGCTTTGGGGAAGTAACTTACCCAAAGCTCTTACTTACTTATCTATGATCACCCCTCGTAATTATAAATAATCGTGTACTACGTCTATGTTATCAATTGAAACGATTAGTCACATTGCATCACATATTGAACTCGGTGATAGTGTCTCACGCTTCACGAAATAATTAAACTTCCCTACCAATGTTAAATTTAATGCGTCGCCTTGACGGATCGCTTCAGAAACCCCGATAATGAAAAAAATCATTTCCCTCGTCCTCTTAGATTCCTTAATTACATTTGCCAACCCGGCACGTTCGTGCTACTACATAAAGCAAACTGAAACGAACGACCGAACATAACTTACCAGCGGCGTCCGTCCGTCCCACGCGGAAACCAATTTAAAATAATTAAACAAATAAACACACAATCTCACATGCCATTAACTCCGGCGATTACTCGGAACGACCAATTACGACGGGGAGTCTTCCCGGGCGAAGTGCGTCCGATCAAAGTTGGAAATTAACGAAACGCGTCGCCGAAATCCGCAGGATTTCGCTTTTTATGTATCGCGGATCGCGTGAAGTATTATTTATATAAAACGGCGAGCGCGGACGTTGTTCCATTTGTACAAAATATTCAATTATATCCGTGACGTGCGAACAAACGATGTGTATTTTATTTATGTGTAAAAACGCGCGACGGTTATTGTTCGTCGATTTATTCGAACCGCCGATGAATTAGTAATTATTGCCTTCGGTGAATTATGTAATTTTTCGACGTCCGGAAGTTCAAAATAAACAACGCTTTGAAATATAACTATTGAACGGAGACGGAAAAATAAAAAAAATCACAAACGCTAAATTGCAAGATTTAATTTATTGATTTGATCCCAAACTGACTCAATCTCGCACGTCAATAACACCAAATTAATGTTCGAACACAAACTAATTTACACCAATTTATTGCATACAATAAATACGTTTGCATCCAAAACGACTTTATTATTACCAACGGCATTTAGTACGCCCTGTAATTAATGCAATAACTGGTCAGCGTCCACACAGAAACCGTGCAGACCTACTCGTTCCTGACCACATAACAAACAACCCCGCCGGCTAAATTAACACGGTTTTCTCTTATCTTATCAGACCCATGCAAATGAGGTCGGCCGGCCGGAACGTCCGCACCGGCGCGCCGTCGACCCCGACCTAATCGCCGCGAAATAAACCCGAAAATTTAATTACGCACGTGATGGGCCGAAAATTGCCCGTTTTTCCGCCGCCGTCGCCGCCGTTTCGCGCGTAAAGCGGGCGACTTTATGCGTCTTTTATGCGTAATCCGGCGTCCGCGGCCGAAAGTGAGCGGACGCGGGTTGGAAATCGCCGAGATCGTTAGGACGTCCGGTTTTTGCGGCTCGTTTTTTACGGGACGCGCGCGGTTTTCGCTAAAATAACAAGTCCATTCCGAGATAAAGTACAGGTTCATTAAAAAGCTACTAGCGACTTTTTCCGTTAATAAATCTTATCCGCGTCCTAAGTAAATAATTTTGAGGTTGATTGCCGAGGCGCGCGGGGACTCGAAGTTTGGGTTTGGGTAATGCGACAAGATTTTAAAAATATTCTTTTGTGATAGAGATGAATGATGAATGTGGGACATTAATTATATTTGTGTTTCAAGACATCTATTAAAAACGACAAAACTAAGAGACTACGTGATTATCACAAACTAACGTGTATAACAAAAGTTTTGGCAAACAACATAAACAAAATCGAAAATTAATTTTATTGAAAATAATGAAACTTCATCACATTCTATCAATAATCTAAAGCACATTTCAAAAATTGCATTACTGACAAGGGTCCTTGGTTTTCGATGGCACGCAGTTTTGTCCTACGCATCAGCCTTTGGATAATTCCAATATCAACTTCACGCACCTTTAGGGGATTGTCTTGTTTTGGTACAAAAGGTATCTGATTGGTAGCCAACTATTCCCTTGTTATTCGGGTTATAATGACAAGATGCCAGATCCGGCCAGAACATGATTTAGTTTCCATCATGATGTCCTAATAAAATTTAATAATTATCCGGAGTATTTTCGATATCGTCTGTGTAAAATCCATAATTTCCTCCCATTTCCGCATTCGCCAAAGTAAAATACTTTTCGTCGTCCATAATAAGCACTTTGCCGTTTGCAAAGTGAACTGTCCTTAACATTCGCGGAATCCTTTGCAATTTCAGTTCGTATATTGGGGCTTTTTGTCGTTTACGAAATTTTAAACCATTTACAGCAATTTCGCTACTGAAACTTTCTTGCTGACGTTCCGACTCTGTTTCTTGCATCTTCTAGCATTCTGTTGACCGCTGCTGGGGGCAAAAGACTTGGGCGGACAAGTTTATGCAAGGAATCCCTTGTTCAGAATCCTTAATCGTACGATAAATGGTTCTAATTGAAATATTTTGATCTTGACAAATGCGCACAATTTCCCGTTTGGAAAATTGGCCGACTAAGGTATATTATGGCAATCTAGAAGCATTTTTTGCCAACATTTGTGTTACATACGTTATGCTTCAAATAAGTTAAAAACAGAAAAACATTGTAAAACCCAACCCAACCCAACCCAACCTGCTACTAACTTTTATGTACTAACATGTGCAAAAAAATTGATTGGAATCAAATCAAATTAAAACAAATCTCACTTGGCTAATTTGTACAAATCGTGAAGTTAATAACCAGTGTGGTCTCCTCTTGCCTGCACAAGTGCTGCTCAGAGTCGTGGCATGCTACAAATAATCCTTTGTGAAGCTCTTGGGGTAAATTGGCCAATTCTTCAATTAACGCCATGTCTGCGCTGCATGCAGTTCAATCCAATTTACGGATATGGTGATCATCAAGATAATCAGTGCCGCACGTTGCTTTACCTTGCATAAAAATAAAATTTTGACCAACAACATTTTCTTCTGGGGTCACTTGAGTCTCTATATTCTCGACAATGTATCTTCGACCTGTTAATCAACCATTGCGAATAACAAGGTCCTACAGGCCTCCCCAGACTCTTACACGTCCATCATTATATATAAAACATAATAAAAAAAAGAATTGGAAGTTCCAGATAATTTAAAAAATGTAAATTTAATCACCTCATTTTTTTCAAGTTATCTCAAAACGTATGTCCCACATGCTGGAAAGAAGCGGTAGTAGTCCCTATCGATCCTATAGATCTTTTCGATTTGGGTATAGTTGCGTAACTGCCCTAGCTGATATTACTGCCAATTTACTTAAGGCAGTTGATGACACCAAAGTTACAGTTATGGTTCTACTTGATTATTCCAAAGCCTTTGACAACATAAATCATGATTTATTATTTGCAATACTACAACACTTTGGTTTTTGGCACGGAGCCATAGACTTCTTTCGTAATTATTTCACTGGAAGATTTCAGCGTGTGAGACTTGATAATGTAATCTCAAACGCTATAGTAGTTACAGCTGGAGTGCCACAAGATAGTGCATTGGGACCGCTACTATATATATAATGTATTCAACGAATTTAGTTAACGTAATTATGATTCATTCGCCAATGAAGAGCAGCTGGATGCTTCGTGTTCAGCTGATTTTAGTATCATTTGACCACAAGCTAGGCATACAGCTTAATTTTTGCAATTTTCTATATTTTATGTAAAAACTGTATTAATCTTGATGTGTCGTCTGTGGTTAATAAACATTACCATTATCATTACCTGACAGAACAAACTTAGATCAATTGCTAAACATAACAGGAGTCCAATGACTCAGTTGTCAGTGTAAGTGTTCTCTTCCAAATTCAAATCTTCTTCTACGTCAATTTAGGCACTTTTGAAGGACGTCTTCCTCTCAAAAGAGCCTTTCTTAACCCATTGCGGACGGTTTGATCGCTAATTCTTGACCCTCTTGCCCTTACTAGTTTTCCTTAACCGGTACCTATTTCTCGATATCGTTTCGAAAACTTCCATACAGTTCCCTGTACAACCTTAAGCTGTTGGGCAACAGCGTTGTTAATATCCTTCTTCATGTAAACTTGCAGCTCTACTAACGTCTATCGCCTTTAATTGCTGAGCCATTGTGTCTTTTAAATGTAAGTGCACTGTCAAATTGGTCTAATATTGTTTAACTATAAAATCGCTCAAAGTTTGCTTAAACATTTTTTTTCATTTTAGTTATTTTAGTTATAATTCGAATTTTGTAATTACGTGAATAAATAATGGTTCAGTATATATGTCAAGTTTGATCCAAATCTTTTAAAATACAAAAAAATATTGAAGTTCAAAAAGTGTTAACTTCATCTCGTACGTCGAGATATATAGACATTCAAGTAAACTTTACGTTCACACACGTCCATTACAAATCAATTGAGTAGATATCTTCTTAAATTTAAGCCACTCTTTCTCAAACTTATCTAAAGCGCGACCCCCTTTTTTTTAATGTTCACGACCCCCTAGTTTCTCCTACTACTCACTCAATCCAAAAAATAGTAAAAATAAATTATAAGTAACTGATTTTTTCAAATTTTTTTCAATTGTACTACAAAGTCATGTCAAAGTTATTTTAAGGTTAGAGTGACTTGTTTACTCGTAACTATTTAATTCTTAAATTTTTCTTTGCAATTTGTAGGGAAAAGGCCAGGCAAATACCAGACGAGGTACATATCCGGCATTGGACGCTTTTTGAGTTTCCAAAGGGGTAATAATGAACAGTTAATAATAATAAACACTTGCTTCCGAAAACATTTGCCATGTTTATCCAAATTCATTAGACGTTCGTTAATGCCAAAGTGCTGAAACCTGGACAAACCGTTAATGCAGACCTTTACTGTCAACAATAGGATCAAGTAAATTATTTTTAATTAAAAACCACCCAGCGATTGTCAACAGAAAAGGCGTTATTCTGCAACACGATAATGCAACGAACTTTGGAAAAAAAATTATGAATTGGGGTGGGAGGTACTGCCTCACCCACCATATTCACCCGATGTTGCGCCACCGGATTTCCACTTATTCCGGTCGCTACAACAAGTGGCAAAAAATTTAAAAATTCGGATGATGTCAAAAATGCGCTGTGCAGATACTTTGCGCAAAAATCAATTGAATTTTATCGATCCGGCATTGAAAATTTGCACTCTAGATGGCGAAAGGCTGTTGATAACGAGGGTCATCATTGATTGAAAATTAAAACTTTTTAAAAAATTATGTTTTTGAATATAATGTAAAGAAACGACATTACTTTCCGGTCCCCCTATTAGTTATTTATTCTATAAGACGATAAAGTTGTACTTTATCTTTGAGAGCGTTTTTCAGCGTCGAGACGCTAATTACGCTTTAGATTATGAGATTGTTGGCACAAAAATCGCAATTGCGTAATTCGTTACTATGTCAAAAAAAATTTCATTCTGGTTTTTGCGTTTTGTATACGAAGCGAATACGAAATTTACGGAAAATAATTAACAAAGAAGAATAAAACTGCCATCGGATGCAGTGTTGGAAGCAGAACGTACATTATTACCCGAAAATCTGGGATGATATGTGAGATGGAATACCAGTCCTTTAAAAATTGGAAACGCATCAAGAATATCAATAGTTTGAGTGCAAAAGTGCTTTTGGCGTATTTTTCAGAAAAGTCGAAGAAAGTGACGCCATCGTCATTATGGTCGTATTATCGGTGAATGAAATCTTCCTTATCACATCGAAGTAAAGTGACCACAAGGGGCATTGTCTTAAAAAGAGTATTTGACTTAAGAGTAGAGCTTTTAGTATATTTGTGAAGTCCCCATATGAAAGTCAATTTTCCGATCCTCGTTTGTTTCTTAAGCTAGGCTTGCTGATATTTCGAACAATTCAATATTTTGAATAGTAATGTGCAAGGTTATTGAATAGTAATATGCAAGGATATTCATATAAATACAGCCACAGATAAAATTAAGGGATTTATAAGAAGCAATGATTTATGGACGACTTCAATTGGCAAAAGGCATTTCGATTTGTTCCAATGCATTCAGGAAATTATTGAAAACGTATTCAATTATAGTGTTACAAATTTTGAACATTTTTTTGCAGGCATGCAAGCGCTTTGTTCGACTTAAAACAGTTCCACATTTTGTCTTCTTCTTTAATTACGTGTTGCACGCACATTTCCCACCTTTCTGGTGTTACATTCTGGATGCTTTTCTCTAGCAACAATCTAACATATTTTATTGTTAGCAGCCACATAACTTTTTACTTGAGCCGAAATCAGTTCACAGTGATGGGGAGGAGTTCTTAAAATTTTGATGTTATGCGCTGCTGCTAATTCCTAATTCCTCAACTGCGTGAAGTGGCCGGACTGGTTTATGCAGAGATGCCAAATACAACAGTTCATCAGGGGTGTTCAAGTTACCTTGAACAACGTACTAACTGAATATATTTCGTTTCTATTTTCTTAGACTTCGGTTACATTCCAAATTGTATGGCTCCATTCATGTGTATTAATTAATAAGCCATTTCGTACTCTACGATACATATTTTAATAAGCATTTCTAAGGAAAATAGTTTTATTTTGCAAGCCTATTATATTGCAAATATCATCGAGGCCACAACGTTCCGTGTACTCGTTACAAATTTCAACGCTTCAACAAAGCTGATGTAAATAACCCTTATTCCTCCCGACGTCCCATCATTTATTTTGTCATTCGACGTGCATTTGAGACAACAATCCATAAAAACGACGAATAATATTTACTCAACGAGAATAAACAAATTCCTGCGTAATTAAGAAAACAAATTGTTCCGTCTAAATTCTCGTAAACAACTGCAAAGCGTCGAATTAAATGCAATCTCGTTCTGCGACAACAAGCAATAAAATTTCCCTCATAGTCGTTTAATAAAATTCTAATTGTAATTTTTATCGCTCTTCATTTACGTATTTCAGTGGCATCCTCAACAATAAAGTTGCACGAAACCCCATAGCGATTACGTCTACTCCCTTTGCATTACGTTTAAATTTTCCACTGACATAATTTCAATATAAACTCATTTTAGTTTCAAGTTCCAAATTTATTTACGGAGAACAAGTGAGCGGTATCGACGTCAATTTCGACGCCGTCGATCGCGCGCGTCGTTTTCGCGCTTCGCGTCGGAAACTGTTTTAAATTGCGCTTAGTTTAAGCCGGCGCTAAAACGATGTCGTTCAATTTCAGGTGCGATTTTCACGGAAGATCAAAAGGACACGAGCGTCGAACTGGCCTTCAAGTACGCCGTCTACAGGATAAACAAAGACAGGGTGCTGTTGCCGAACACGACCCTCGTCTACGATATTCAGTACGTGCCCAGGGATGACAGCTTTCGTACGTCCAAAAAGGGTAAGCGAAATTTTCTTCGTTTAGGAAATAATCTTAATGCATCGCACGAGTTTTGCACGCTTTATCATCGAATTTTTAGTTTTTTTTTTTTTTTAATTATTTAATAAAACTTACAAAAACGTTCATAAAGCTGTAATAAAACTGAAAATGTTCAATAAATAGCAAGAAGACTACTACACTTCCATATGTTTTCAGGACGAAATTCAAATTCGTTTCAAATCAAATTGATCAACGGTGCAGTTTCAGCGATCACATGAAATATTACAGCCGTTGCACGATCGTTTCTTTCAAACAATCGAAATACGTTATTTTCGATAATATAGCAAACTAAGAAATAAAAATCGGGCGCCGCTGAAAAACAGCGACGTCGATCCGAGCGGCCGTTTCAATTTGTTGGCGTCGTTCCCACCCAAATTTTCCCATTTTCTTCATCGTTATTTTTATCGCGTCCTTTGTCTGTGACGGGCAGATGTGCCTCCGACCCGTGTTCGCCCGCTCCGGATAATTGCCGGCTCGGTTACCCCAGTGCATTCGATGAGCAAGTGGGTGACCCTTGCGTAAATTTATTCTTGTTAGGACGGACGCCGGCCGCATCGAGTTTTACATACTAATGGCGTTCGTTTTGGGTCGGCGGTACACTTGACCTTATCCGTTCGACTTATACTTTGACTGTACGAAATATTTCGTCTTAACAATATTTCATCGCAACTCGTAAAAATTTCAGCGAAATGCACGCGACTGGATATACACTTCCGCAGCACGGTTCGTTTTTTCCGGCCCCGCGGCGAACGTACTTAATGTAGCGTAAACGCAAAGCACGACGGCGCGCCCCCCCGGTTTCCCCGGCATAATTCTCCCGGTAGGTAAAAAAGTTATTTACTTAAGCCGGATGCGATACATATTTGTTTGCGTTGTGTTAAATCCAGCGAGCTTCCTCGGCGCGTCCTCGCGAAGCTACGGTTTTCCCTTTTTTAGGACCGCTGCGCGAGCTTTTCTTTCGAGACCGGGACGAGATCGGAATTTCGTTTTTCGGCGAGAAATATTCAGGGGCTATCTGCGGTGATTGGCGAATGGATATCGATTTCGGTTCGTCAAATATTTACGTCGGGGGCCGTGCGAGTGGAGATGGAAGCAATTACCGGTGTCGTGTTTTGTTTTCGCGCGGGCGTATTTATTCGCGTTCTGCTTCCGTTTGAGTGGGGGGGAGGGAGTATTAATATCATGGAATAATTTAAATCAGATTTTTATAGGTACCTAGTCTCGTCTCAAATATCTCGTGGTTACTTATGATGGAAAGGAAAGTTAATGAACATAATATTCAGCCCCAGCTTTGTCGGTTCCTGATTGGGT
Organism: Geotrupes spiniger; assembly: GCA_959613385.1. Lineage (NCBI taxonomy): Eukaryota > Metazoa > Arthropoda > Insecta > Coleoptera > Geotrupidae > Geotrupes > Geotrupes spiniger. Next base: position 29,225,119 of record OY390739.1, read on the forward strand.
TACGGCTTATGGGACTAAGTGTCCTAATGTAGCGTTTGACAACGCCTTTGATACTTTTTTGTATTATCTTGACATTTGTCGCCCTTATTATAAGTACTCGTATTACCATAATTTGTGAAACGAACAATGGATAAATCCTGAAATAATTTGGCTTTTCTGAACGAAATGTCTAGGAAGTACCAGATGTTTAGAAACGATCGGGATAACTTTGCGATATTTTATTCTAAATTATTTCCCGACAGAAGAAGAAATTTAATGACTTATTGATTTCAAACTCAACTCGAGTCTTTAACTAATAAAGTGAATCCTAACAGACAAAAGAACAAAATCCTTCCTAAAATCTTCACAAATGTCATTGAACTTTGCAATCGCTTTAATGAGCACTTCTCATTTGCAGTCTCGGATCTATTATCAAAAACATTTGATTCCAAGGAATACAATTACTCGAAAATTGACGGGTATTTGCAAACTCCTGAAAACTCAATTTTCACATCTCCGGTTACATCCTCGGATATTCTGGATTGTCCTCCTCTAAATCTTGCGACTCCAATGGAGTCTCCTCTTATTTAATAAAAAAAATGCGTTTTTGGTTTGGACTCAATCTTAGCGCGTTTAATTAATTCGTCCTTCAATATGGTATCCCGTGTAAACTAAAAATAGCTGCCATTAGACCTGTTTACAAAAAAAAAACTATCCTGATAATGTCGAAAATTATAAACCGATTAGCTTGTTACCTTTTCTTATGAATACGTCATTAATGAAAAAATAATTCGTTACTTTCAATCTTTTGATTTATTTGGCCTGAATCAGCATGGCTAGGACAGAAGCACTGATTGAGCACTGTATAATTTTTTAAGGAACATTTATCAATCATTTGACAAGAGTAACCCATCCCTCGGACTATTTACTAATCTACGAAAAGCTTTTTACTGTGTTGACCCTGTTATATTATTTCATAAATCGTCTCGATATGGAGTTCTTGGCGTGGCTAATAATTGGTTTCGTTCCTATTTAACTGGCCTATATGCTACATGTTTTGTTTGGTGTACCACAGGGCTCCATTTTGGGCCCAACATTATTTAATATTTATATTAATGATTTACCCAATTCTTTGTCTGAAATGGACCGCATGTTAATTAATAATGCCGATGATAGTAAAATTGCTGTTGCCAGTGCTTCTATAAATGAATTGAGAAATTATCCTCTGGATTATTTCCACCGTGCATTGGAGGCTGTCATCGATGGGGTTCATTTAGACATCTGACGACACCTGTTTTAACTATTTCAGAGGAAAGACGAATAGTTTCAGCTATGTTAACCACTGCGAATTTTGGTTACACATTTGCCGACACTGTTCTTCAAACATTCGTGCAACAATATCTCCATCCATCCATCGAAAAGGAATAGACATTTGTCAGTTCAATGCCCAGACATGAATTATTTAAATATTCCACCCAAGACGATATTTATCAACAATAGTGTCGGTAGTAAAATTCCTAAGTTCATGTCATACAGAGTGTGGACGAAATCGGAACCGTTCACCATGTCCACGTTTTCAAATTAAACGAATGTAAGTTCGTCAAGTTTGTTTCAAAACGTAGCCCAGTGACTTTTTAACAGATTTGATTCAACTCGCAAAGAAAGTTTAGTTGCTGTGCTGCATAAGTGAGTAAGATGCTTTTTGGCAACCTCACTGTAATTTTTAAACCTTTTGAAAGTTGTTGCGGCCGAGTTCAGTTATCAATTATAGCGTCCAATTTGAGTTCGTTAACCATCGAGCGCATGCATAAAAAGTCATTTGTGTCCTTTTCATACCGTGGTCGATGTGATAAGAATTTTTATTTGTTCTATAGGTGGGTTGACAAATTTTTAGTGAACTTGCAACTGTTTCTAAATCGCTCCAAAATTTTTTTGCAAACATTTTATTTAGAAATTTTCTTGTAAAATTTATTACAATTATCAACTAAAACCTTAACCATAGGAGCGGTACAATAAAATAGTCTTGTGATAAACCCAATCAAATATATAAGAGTAAGCGCCAATTTCTTCCTGCATTTTCTTTTTTTTTAATAATTTTGTCCCATACAACCTATCTACACTAAGTTATATGGGAAGACAGCAGAAAACTAAAAAAACGTATACAAATGTTCCAATTGTTATCTGCCTATCCATTTGGCTGATATACACTGTACGACAACATAAATCTGTTTTCGTTGCGAGCAAAATCTCTTATCTATCGATCGTTTGAATTTCGATTCGACATGGTCTAGTCTAGTCGCAGACTCATTTCCGGTCTCTATCAGACCATCGCCCAGTCCGATCACCAACACGCCATCTAGCCCCGTCTAGTTAAATGCAAGAATATAAACGTCAAGTTTCTTATTGCGGCTATCTTGCGTGGAACAGTATATTAACAGGCGAAGTAAAGAAATTTACGATATTTATCTCACCAACCCGACGCTTAATAAATCCAACATCCCCTACCTAAATATAACATCAATATTTTTACATAAGAGTATTTTAACTCAAAATCCATTAGCTAAACTTTACCGTGCATTACGACCAAAGTAAATAAAACAAATGTACAACGCGCTTTTGCAAATAAACCACCACCTTGTTTACAAAACAAATATTTAATAACAAATGCCATTATTCCAAACTCATTTCATGAAGCCATTTTGTTTGAGTGAATCTCCAACGATAAAATAATACACAAGTGCACACGCACAAAAGCTCGCAATAGTGACGGCGCACAGCCAACACACGTGACGCGTTTGTTTGCCGACGAACGCGTGTAAATTAAAATAAATCCGTATTTTGGGATTAACAGCCCCGCATTGAAATCCGATCCTTTAAATGAAATTGCGCGCCATTGTCGTCCACTCGAACGAAAGTTTTAATTCACAGTCGGATATAAACGTCCCGCCGTATATGTCGTCGCTAACGTTGATAAAAGTCGGTACAAATTGAGTGCTAAATCCTGGCGAACGGTCTATGAAGTAATGTCGTCGACGTTTATTGCGGTAATGGTTTAATGTTTCAGGTTCTGTTGGCGAAGTGCTGTTCAAAATATGGGTGTAATGAGTTTTGCGACGCCAAGACCATTTAGACCATTTAGACTACACGTGTTTTCTTGGGGTGGGTGGTGGGGGTAAATTTCACGCCAGTAAGGTCAAGAAGTTTTCATGAAAACCTACGATTTACAATAAGAGGAACATTGAAATATACTTGAATCCACAAAAGCCACGTTGCCACTCTGATCGCAGGATTTGAATTGTTTGAACATCCCACATATTCACCAGACGTGATTTTTTTAATTTATTTGTTGGTTGGAAGAGCAACCGAAAGAATTTTTTTCCAGAGGAATCAAAGGTTTGGAGCATCGACGTTCAGGGAGATTATGTGGAAAAATAAACATTTGATTTTTCTTCAATTTATTTCCTTGTACATTAGGGACCAACTAACTGATCACCCCTCGTATTTTCTTCAATGATAAATAACACAGTCGACGCTCACCTACGTCTACTCATTTCCATTTGTTTACTCCAGAAACACTGCCGATAAAACGACCCCCAAACGACCCGACGACGTAACGCCGCGATAAAACCGTGTGCAACACGTGCCAATGAATATTACAGCAGCCGCGTTACGGCTTCTCCCCCTAATTTCCGGGGCGGATCGCAGGTGCTTACGCTACTCCGGCCTCGTTATCCGTTACCGAACGGTAAATTTCGCACTCACGAAATCGCATTTTTCCCGTTGCCATGGGGATTTATCGCGAACGGGGCGAATAAAGAGCGGCCCCGGTTTTTTCTCGTTTCTGGCATTCACGTAAATCTCGATGTTATATATATATAAAGGTTTTAAATAAATATCATTGCGAGAACATAACAGCCTCGCAGGTAATATCTCACCGCTTGACGCCTGAAGAAGCGGCGACTTGGAGTCGTAAATAAGGGAATAAGTCCTCCCAGCAGAGCGGAGCGTCGTCGAATTTGGTACGAGCCGTAACAAATTCTTGGGTTTATGTGTTTGGTAGCTACTTAAAGTAATAAATGCAGGCAAAGGATTTGCACTCGCGGATATTTTACGACTGCATGAAATTTTACTTGTCATTGATTGCAGGCTACACGTGTTGCAAGATTTAGATTTTATCCGTTTGGCTTACAATAAGTTGGTAATGCATCCGCTAACTTACCATACGACCTTACGATACGACAGACAACTAGTAGGCAATTAGTAGGAAACAATGTGGAGAAAAAATAAAAACATCGTTTATTAACAAAAAAAGTTTAACTTAATTACCACGTTCTCACGACGACATCAAATCATACAAACAACGACAAAGTTGGGAAATGATCTAAACGAAAATTTTCCCAACAACAAAAAAAATTACACCGTAACAACTACCCATTAAAATACTTAAATATACTCAGTGACATATAAACTGCACCACCTAGAAGGGGTGGGAATTTTTGGACCAAATTGGACAGAAACATTGGACTAGTCTAAGGTAACAATTGGTTAAAATTTGCTAAAGAAAACACTTCGTCTTTTTGATTTTTCTTTAATAATGTGTTGGTCCGCCCCTATTTCTGATACACTCATTGACCCGCCTTGGCATTGATTCCAGCAGGTGATCAATGTCTTCTTGGGGTATGGCATCCCAAGCAGCCTGTACTTCATGCCGTAGAGCTTCTATTGTCAACGGGGGGTTCGGTAGATTCCTTAATCTTCTACCCATCATGTCCCACACGTGCTCAATGGGCGACAAATCGGGAGATCTTGGCGGCCAAGGTAAAAGATTAACATTGGCCTCTTCAAAGAAGTCAAGAGAAACCCTTGCTACGTGAGGTCGTGCATTATCTTGCTGGAAAAGTGGGTCTTCCAGTCCTCGAAGATATGGAAGAACATGTGGTTCTACCACTTCGTCAATGTAGCGTCGGGCGGTCATACTGCCTCGAATGAAGAGCAAGGGTGACCTGCTGCCGTAAGCAATAGCACCCCACACCATCAACCCCACAGTTCGGTGAACATGCCTCGCAATCGAAAAATCAGGATTGCGCCTTTCTCCACGTCTTCGTCTAACAGTCATCCGACCATCATGCATTCCTAAACAAAATCGCGATTCGTCACTAAAGACAACTCGATGCCACTCCAAGTTCCATTGAAGTCTTTCCGTGCACAAGGCCAAACGTTCCTGGCGATGTTGAGCAGTGAGGGGTAGCACAAGATGTGGGCGGTAAGACAGCAAGCCAAAGGTTCTTATTCGACGATAAACTGTTCGCAAGCCTATCGGACGACCTTGTTCACCTAACCATTGATCAGCCATTGATCTACTTGTAGAGAATCGGTCTCTCAAGGCCATTAGTCTTAAGCGGCGATCTTGACGTTCATTGGTTCGTCTTTGAGCCCCAGCGCCTCTTCTGCGACGTTCAACCCCATGTTCAGACCACGCTTGATAAACACGCATTATTGTTGAGTGGTGCCGTCCCAAACGGTTGCCGATTTCTCTAAACGAAAAACCTGCTTCTCGTAAACCAACAATCCGCCCTCGGTCGAAGTCACTCAACTGCTGCTAAACTTGAGGTCTCCTTCCTCTAGGCATCATTAAACATTTGAAACACTTTAAACTAAAGAACGGGATCCGAAAAAGTGGAACAAATTCAAAAAATGACTCGATAATTGCTTGTCTATCACCACCTCTAAAAAATGTCAAAAACCCCATGACTACTGGATGATTGGGTTTCAAATTTTAATCAACTATTTCCCTGAACTAGTCCACTATTCCTGCCAAATTTGGTCCAAAAATTCCCACCCCTTCTAGGTGGTGCAGTTTATGTGTCACTGAGTATATCTTTAACTACTTCACCTGCGCTTTGTTTATTTTATATTTCATTGCGGAATAAAATGCGCACCTTTCCGATGCAAGTAATTAAACACAGCGATAAAAATTATTTTACTTACTTACGACGCGTCTTATTGTCGACAATTAAAACTTACACGAGCGGTATATCGAGTTTGGCAATCGCGGCGCGGATAGCATCGCCGTTATCGTTCCAACGCGGCATTTAACATCCAAAACGATGTCAAAGTTCACGTTAGCGAAACATTAAGGAACACCAAACCTCGTAAAATGCGACGTTAAATTAACGGGCCTCCACCTACGGGGCGTTAATACACGCAATAAGTTGGCATCTTCTAGTCGACGACGACGCCGTAAATGTTTAAACTGCGACTGAGGTTTTTTAATTTAAGAAAACGCCACGTTTGTGTTGGGGTTGTCAGCGTGTGGCACACTCCATACGTAGCAACGAAGAGATTAAAATATCACGATATGTGTAAGAAACTTTTATTTAAAATTTACCAGGATTTATTATTATATCGCAGAGGATTTATTTCACATTCTGACAACATAGGAAAACATAGTTATTGTACAAATAACAACATCAGCGTCTATACAATTGTATCAATAACCCCATTTTTGAAAATCCATTAGCCACGGCCGCCTCGATTTCTCTTGAACATGCACTCGGCCACCAAATGAGATTCGAAATTCGCCCGCGCGCCCGGTTCGCCAAATTACCGACGGAACCCGAAAATAGCTCCGCCGGGATCCAAACAAATCCGGACGGATTGTGACGCCTCGGCGGCACTTTACACCACGGCGACGAGAAAGCAATTTTCGATCGGGACCGTGCAACCGATTGCACTTCGAAATCACGTCGCGCGGTCCGGGGGCGACCGCGCCGATAAATTAAGTTACGCCCCCGCATGCGGAAAAACCGTCCAGTCGGCGATGTGTTTATTATCCGGACCCTAAGTGAATTAAACGCGTTTCGCGGTGGTTTGTGTCAACGGTTGGCGAGATTGGTAAATAAATTGGATGATGTGAGACGATAATTAAAACTGATTCAAAACAGTCCTAGAGATAGAAATAGCTGAGCGAAGCGAACTAGGCGGCAACTTTAGCTACAGAGCTTTGTTATAAAAATTAGAACTCGATGGAAAATGTAAACTGCAGTGAATAATAACCCAGAACATTTAGTAAATATTTTATTGGACAATAATTGGGGTCAAGAACGTACACCGAATGGAAGAATTACGCCGACAGCTACCGCCGGGAGGAGACTTCAAGAAGAAGACCATCAACGAAGCGAATAAAGAAGTTGGCCGCAATTGAGATGCATCGTCGTGTTAATAAATGAAGCTAATTTTACAAAAAATAATACAACTTGATAAAATAAAAATTGTTTGCTTCATTTTAGATATTAGTCGTGTTTAGCAAACGACAGGCCATTTCAATTAAAATTTTATTTTATTTTATTTTAACCATAAATTATAAGATAACGCAACAAGGATAACAAAGGCGTAAAATAGATGAATAGCGATTCGCACGAGATTAATTCGAATTAATTTACTACAAACAACGCGACCAACAGTTCTCTCAACACTTTTAGACTTTTCGAATTCATGCGACGAGGGACCGCAAACAAATTAATCCGAAATCCCACGTGAACGACAACCGAACATTAACGAACGCGCCCAATCCGAACGCCATTTATCATAAAATTAGATTACAGTTTTCATCGTTTCGAAACAGAATTCGATTAAACGCGAACGCGCGACGCTTCAAAGGAACCGTTGGGCGTTAATTCGTCGGAATTAGAGTTCGTGTGAATCAATTTCGTCGAAAAAAAAAAAAAAGTTGCCGATCGATTTCAATGAATTCAACATAAAAACGTGCAACTTCACGCCTCATTCTCGCGTTGGACTAATCTTCGCTCGCGAATAATTTGAATAATCGACCGCCAACCCGCGCGAAAGTCGCCTCCGCATTATGCGAAAAGTTTCGAAGGGGGGCCCGGGCCTTTGAGTGAATCGTTTAAAAGTTGCGGCGGCTCGAAAGCGGAGCGGAAATTTCGACGTAACGAAGATGTCTGATTTGGATTTAAACGTTTAGGGTTTCGTCGTCGGGCAATTAAATTTTCGGCGAATTTTCTGGTTGCTTAATTACAATTTGAGGAATTAGATCTTTGATTCGTCGACACTGATGTTATAACGTACAACCAGAGCTTTCGATGATTGCGGACGAATGACAGTGCCCACCTGGTTTTTATGCGAAGCCCAAGTCAGAACGTTGCGTATCAACCAACGAAACCCAAGTTGTGGAGCCTTAATCCAGGCTGCGAGAGAAATATTCTATCTCTTTCGTTTCTTTCTGTATATACTTCCTAAGTTATATCGCTGTTTCCTCCATATTTCCACTGTACATTCAAAACGAAAAATTAAAATTCAAAGTAAATTATCCACTGACTAAACAATTTAGACGAATTGAAGTACAAAGAAAAGGATTAGTCGGTGAATAATCCCGTGCCTTGCTCACTCGTCTATCCAAGTCGAGACCAGAACCACCGATCGTAATCCAAGGATTACCCGAGAAGTTACCCAACAGCTCCAAAACTATTAAGTCCATAACGCCCACCGTTAATCTCACGAGACGAATTCTTTCAAATTGAATAATCGCCCGGACAATATTGTATTCGCGTTGCGGCGCCGATTCGACTTTTCATATTACGCAAAATGTTTCCGGTGTGCGTCCGGAAGTTTGCCGGGCGGATCGTTCAGAAGTTGCGCGGAGCGCCAACACGTAGCCGGCGCGAACCGGGATTTAACAATTAGCCAAAAGTGTTGAAGTTTGTACTTTAATTGGCCGAATCGTGTTCCGTTTATTAACTCGCTTCGCGGAATGCTGACGGGTTCGTTGAATTCGCGACGACCAGTTCCTATTTACGGCGCGGCGTCGCTAAACGGGTTCGACGCTGCGGATTTAATAAAACCGCGTGCAAAACCGGGCGCCGGCTTTAAAGTTTCCGGCGCTGCGCTAAATAGCTGCCGGTGTGTGCTCTCGTTGGATTTGTGCCGGCGCGAATCGGATCGTTTAATATTTGCATTCGCCGTCGCACAGTCGACCGAAAAAATTGTTTCCATCGGCGGATCCTTTCATAAAGTACACACGCAAATATCGCTTTGGTGGACGTATGTAATTCAAATATACTCAGTGACATATAAACTGCACCACCTAGAAGGGGTGGGAATTTTTGGACAAAATTTTGCAGAAACATTGGACTAGTCTAAGGTAACAATTGATTAAAATTTGATAAAGAAAACAACTTTTTGATTTTTCTTTAATAATGTGTTGGTGCGCCCCTATTTCTGATACACTCATTGACCCGCCTTGGCATTGATTCCAGCAGGTGATCAATGTCTTCTTGGGGTATGGCATCCCAAGCAGCCTGTACTTCATGCCGTAGAGCTTCTATTGTCAACGGTGGGTTCGGTAGATTCCTCAATCTTCTACCCATCATGTCCCACACGTGCTCAATGGGCGACAAATCGGGAGATCTTGGCGGCCAAGGCAGAAGATTAACATTGGCCTCTTCAAAGAAGTCAAGAGAAACCCTTGCTACGTGAGGTCGTGGATTATCTTGCTGGAAAAGTGGGTCTTCCAGTCCTCGAAGATATGGAAGAACATGTGGTTCTACCACTTCGTCAATGTAGCGTCGGGCGGTCATACTTCCCCGAATGAAGAGCAAGGGTGACCTACTGCCGTAAGCAATAGCACCTCACACCATCAACCCCACAGTTCGATGAACATGCCTCGCAATCGAAAAATCAGGATTGCGCATTTCTCCACGTATTCGTCTAACAGTCATCCGACCATCATGCATTCCTAAACAAAATCGCGATTTGTCACTAAAGACAACTCGATGCCACTCCAAGTTCCATTGAAGTCTTTCCGTGCACAAGGCCAAACGTTCCTGGCGATGTTAAGCAGTGAGGGGTAGCACAAGATGTGGGCGGTAAGACAGGAAGCCAAAGGTTCTTATTCAACGATAAACTGTTCGCAAGCCTATCGGACGACCTTGTTCACCTAACCATTGATCAGCTATTGATCTAGTTGTACAGAATCGGTCTCTCAAGGCCATTGGTCTTAAGCGGCGATCTTGACGTTCATTGATTCGTCTTTGAGCCCCAGTGCCTCTTCTCCGACGTTCAACCCCATGTTCAGACCACGCTTGATAAACACGCATTATTGTTGAGTGGTGCCGTCCCAAACGGTTGCCGATTTCTCTAAACGAAAAACCTGCTTCTCGTAAACCAACAATCCGCCCTCGGTCAAAGTCACTCAACTGCTGGTAAACTTGAGGTCTCCTTCCTCTGGGCACCATTAAACACTTGCAACACTTTAAACTAAAGAACGGGATCCGAAAAAGTGGAACAAATTCAAAAAATGACTCGATAATTGCTTGTCTATCACCACCTCTAAAAAATGACACAAACTCTCAAAAATCCCATGACTACTTGATGATTGGGTTTCAAATTTTAATCAACTATTTCCCTGGACTAGTCCACTATTCCTGCCAAATTTGGTCCAAAAATTCCCACCCCTTCTAAGTGGTGCAGTTTATATGTCACTGAGTATATATAGACAAGGAGGAAAATGAAAAGTAAATTTGAAGAATAAATAAACTTAATACATAAAACATAAACTTATGACATTCTACCACTTTTGTGTTAATTAAAATATCAATTAATTATTTTGACATTAATATCATAACAACATATAGAGTTGCTCGTACGGACATGTTGGATCATGATTTAACTTATTTGCTCTACTTCGACGTAAACAGGTAATCATAGTTTTTGACCAATAAACATGGAGAATCGTCGCAGGCTGTCGACCATGATACATCGCTTTCAATATGATTCTAGTACATTTTTTGTAACCACATGCCTACGTCAGTAATTTTCGTGAAACCATAACCTCTAATAGTAATTACTAGATTTTTTTACGTCAACCCAATCGTTTCTTGACAACCAGAATCGCAAATATCGATATTTAACATTGACCGGATATCTAAATTCACTTGACTCCCATTTATAAAAGACACTGCGCGTTACTAACTCTCCTCGAAACTACGCGATGATTAAAACTTCACTCTTTATTATTCCACAGCTATTCAATTATTAGAACGATAATGAAACAGTGCCTTTACGTCGAAATATTATACGAAATTCCTGGCCGCGACGGAACTAATTTCAACGACGCTTATTCAAAACGTCGGTTCCATGGAGTTCCGATGTTGACCCGAACATGTTTGAGTCAACATCAACAAAAGCGTCGGAACTTTGGATATACCACGTTGTTGTTTGTAGGATCGCGAGAATAGTTAGATGTTATCGCCCGGAAAGATGCACGAGTGATATTTTATGGCGACGGTGAATGAGGAACTCAATCAACGAGACCAATTAAGCCCTGCATTATAAACGAAATAATAATAATGCAATTTTGTTAAAAGATCAACAGAAAAATTATTATACGTACGTATGTACGTAACAAAAGTTTTGGGAAAATTTTTCGTATTATTTTTTCTTATTAAAAATAAAGCAAGGCTGCAAAATCTGTCAAGTTTCTCCTACAGTTTGACAATACATTTGTGTTTCCAAAGTTTTAGAAAATGTCTAACTTAGAATTCCAGTACTAACAATTTACAATTTTTACTATGCCACGATAATTTTAGACGACGAAAAATATTTTCCATTATCTAACTCCGAAATAAAAGGTTTTCATACAAAAAAACATTGAGGACTGTGCCAATGACGTAAGGTATAAGAAAAAAGCGAAATTTGAGGACAAGGTATTAGTGTGGTGCGCCATTTCGGAAGCTGATTTTGCAAGACCTTATGTTAGGCGAGTTAGGGGCGAAGCTGTAAATGCAGATACGATATTTAATGAATTTTATTCAAACGCATCATGTTAATGATTATATAATCTCTGGATCTGGATCTGGATCTGACATCGTCAAATTATGCGAGAAGAACCCAAGGTTGTTTCAGGCAACAAAAGTTTACGACCGTTGGTGGGAAGCCCAAAATGATGAAGAACTACGACGAAGAGTTTACCAAAACATTCAGGATTAACCCACTTCCCGTCCAATTAGACAGGTCTGGAGTTGGGGATTGCACTGGGAAGGATTCGTGTTGGGATAGCTCTACGTTGTTGCAAGATTTAGCTAAAATAAAATCGGTGAGTTTAGTGGGGAACTAAGGCGACTTAAAAGGAACAAAATAAAATACAAAATCTGCAATGGTTTGTACTGAACTTTCTTATCCTTGGATATAATATATGGATTTTGAAGTTTAAACAGAATTACTTGATATTTTTTATTAGAAGAGAAACAAAACAAAAAGTTTTTATTAAAAAAGTTCAATTTTTTTTATTTAACTTAATCATTTTTAATTATTATAACTAAATCAAAATCATTAACAAGTCCTTCAGCACAAACATAAACTATCCAATCCTGCAACTATGAACGATAAATTCCCCAGGTCTAAAAGCTATAATCGTCGTCATAGCCTGCGATTCGAAAATCAGCTCGATAAAGTGCTTAAAAGATTAAAAAAATATGTTTGAAAAAAATATAAACTGACAAAAATCTTTTTTCATTAATTTGACAAAATTATCAAAAATATGCAAACAAATCGTCAACTTATCCAATTTCTTACAATTATTTGTTACTTTGCTTGGTTTCATTAAAAACTGTTTAAAAATTTTTTTACCGCAATAAAACTAATTGCAACAAAACACAATACAACACAATTTTTCAATTCTTGCCTTTTATTTGTTTATATGTGTGATTTAATATGTTTGTAAAAAAATATTTTAATATTCAATGACGCTCTCAAACCTCCTTGAAAGTAAAAGATGTGCTACAGAAAATATTCAGAAAAATAATGCAGAACCTATTTAGTACATTTTTTGAACATTTGTACCTCTTACGGTCTGTTTCTTGTTTGATTTATTTATATTTTCGTATCCGTTGCAAAATAGTAACCTTGGCAGTGAAATGTTACAACGTTTTTTTTAGAAATTTCGATGTAATATCAAAATCTCGCATTTGAACCAATTCGACCAAAGATAAAAAACGACCAAATGGAACAGAATGGAAAATTATAAATACTGGGAAATGTTTACGAAAGTGCCGATAATTTCAGTTGTTTTTGCAGAATTAGTTTCAGTTGGTTTCAATTTGTACAAACGCTCCTTAAATCAAAATTTGCATTTAATTAAAACCACCCCATCTTTTAGGTGCCCTTCAAAAGTATGTACGATGGTCAGATCCGATGATTGTGTGAGCAACAATGCAATTATTTGCTTACTGTGTTGACTTTCTAGCTCAGATGGAGCCACGTTTGCCTCCTTCATGAATGTTTTTTTTTACGGTGAACATAGTTAAAACGAAAATCCGCAAAATTGTTTTCAATCAGGACGTAGAAGAATAACATGATCCAACCTAACACAATCAATTGTACGCCGTCTGTATTTCTGTCTTTAATTAAGTTGGGTTGGGTAGGGTAGGGTTGGGTTGGGTTGGGCTGGGTTGGGTTGCGTTCCAAATATCTACATATTATTTTATTATTATATATATTATGGATTTTTAACTATCAAAGGTATCGAAAATCATGAATTAAATTGTATATATTGAAACGTATAATTAACGCGTTTTGTTTTATTTAATTGAAGTCAGACATCTTGGCTACTTTTAGTTTCTGGGACAGACATGCAACCAGTTTAAATTTTCTTCGGTTGGGTTTATGACAAGAAATATGTGGGTTAGAACCTAACTCAACCCAAGCCAACAAAACCTAAACCAACCCAAGCCAACACAACCTAACCCAACCCGACCCATCCCAACCTATTTCTCATGCCATTTATTTTGTTATGTGTCGATTAATTAACCTGGATGAAAATTTCAAATGTCCAATTTTGCTTTTAAATAAAAAAAAAATAATTACATTTCATAAATTTTCACAAAACTTTTCTCACACACGTCACAGCAAGGTTTAGTTGGAGGTTTAAAGTCACAAATTAATAAAAAAAAAAAAACACTTCCACAATAAATATCAACTATGAGAGATCCAATCTATTGTGCTCCACGTGCGATGAGCATCAACTTTTAAAGAAGCCATCGCAACGAAAACGAAGCAGGGTGCAACGACATGAATGTATAAAATGACAAACGATGTGTACAATTTGTTTTTGAGGAATGACAATCACTTAAAGCTGATTCACTTCGGAGGGTAATTTCGACGCCTTATCTTCGAATTGCACATTTATTGCGCTCGGAGCAATTTGTACTTTGCAATGTAATTTTAATGTATCTCATTAAATTCACCATTGCACTGTTAGCTTAATTTCGTTTAGGTTTATTCTTGGAGTAATTGCAATATTGATTTATTTTATTAGGGACGCACTTAAACTAATGCATCGGTAATATTTAATTAAGAATTTGATCGCGGTGTCCAAACGATTATTACTGTATTTAACTTTGTATCAAATTATATAGTTCTGTTGGTTTTAACCCCAAAATGTTAGAAATATTTTAATAAATGACAAAATTCACATAAAAACGGTGCAGTAAACAATATTTGTTTTCATCACAATCACAATCACATGAATTCTTGTCGCATGTCATCTAATTTGGGTTAAACTATTCGATAAAATTAAAGTGTGTACTATTTGAACAACTCCTTGTCGTACTCCAACCCGCCGAATTTACTGCGAGCGATTTTATTACTGCATCGCAGTTGTTAGCAAGCGCTTCTACATCGAGAGCCGCGACCATAACAGTTTTATTTTATTACAGCGTGTCGCCAAATGGAGTTCGGCGTTCAGGCGATATTCGGACCCTCCGATCCGGTGCTGGGGGCGCACATACAAAGTATTTGCGAAGCACTAGACGTACCTCATCTCGAGGCCCGAATAGACTTCGAGTCCATCTCGAAGGAAATTTCCATCAATTTGCATCCGAGTCAAGAGGACATGAATAAAGCCTTCAAGGATCTTATGACGTTCCTAAATTGGACGAAAGTTGCCATCATCTACGAGGAAGATTACGGTGAGTTTACATTTCGAGCTGGAGTGGATTTGCGTGCGGATGTGACGTGAATTATATATACGTATATATATAACGACAGACGCGAAAACCTAGTCTTGTATCCTTGATAACTGGGATTTTACGACTTAGTCGTTTATTTCGTCAAGGGGTCGATTCGGCGGAACTCGCGTATTGATTTAGGCGCAGGTTTAAACAACGTACGTCGCACGTTTATTGCCGAGTTTTATGGGCTAATTATGGCTTTAGCCATTAAACGAATGTGATAAAATCCAATGTTTACTACCAATAAAATATGGCGCTCGTTCAACAGACACAGCTGCTGTAATTTGAAGTTGCTTTCACATCATTTACCTTAAGCGTAGGTCGTATAACGTGGAAATTTTGCAATATCGGATGAGGGTAAGACCCAGTTTAACGGATAATAGCGGTAAAGGTGTAATAAATAAAATCATGCAAAACAAAAAAAATAATTAAGGGATTCCACACAAAATCTAATCAACATTTTCCCAAAAAGACAGAAATATTAGAATTAAATGCTAAAACAAAATTCCAATAAATAAATACAATTAAATTGCCAACATCATGAATTAACTAACGCTGTTCATAATACCTTTAACCTAAATGAAGAATTAAATTTCTTAAAAATAACAACGAATCAAATACGACGGATTAGAAGCGGTTCATCGAAACAAGAAAATGAGGACGTAGAATATACACTGCCCCTCTTAGGATCGACTTTGATCACGATAATGGAACTTCTCCAGTCTAAATATAGCTCGCGGGGTCCCCGATGCAATGTAAAGTGGATACTTTTTTAATCGATCGTCGAGCACTCCCTCGTAAGAGCAGGGAGGGCGATGGGCTTATGTACTTAACATTCAATTATTAGGAAGCCTAATCTTCGATTTCCACCAACTGAAAATAAACGTCAAGAGAAATGACAAAGGAGGCTCTGGCGTTTAAACGATTTCCAATAAATATCGCCAGGGGGAGTCTAACGTTGACGTTCAATTACATAAAACGCCCCTGCACATGTACGTGTACGAGGCAATTAATATTATTTATGATAAACACGAAACACTTTCGACGTCAATTTTATAAAAGTCACAAAATTTCAAATTTTCAATACTTAATTTATTGAATACGTCAGGTAATTTACTGGGGAAGCAATTACCAAGAAATGGGGATTGTATTAAAATTTATTCAAAGCTTCTTAAAAACAAATGGAAGCACTGTATTTCTTTTTTAATATCTTTAATGATAAAAAGGAAACAGAGCTCATTGTAAAATGGCGGTAGGGGCTTTCGATAAGTGAACAGTTGTCGACTCCACAAGAATCGTCCAACTTTTGCATAATCCACCTAAGTTCTTGGACAAAACGTTTTTTGAATTGATAATAGAATCATTCAACTCAAGGCAGTTTAACTGAAAACACTTCAGCAAAAGCTCTTTCAGAGTCATGTTTGCGTGACTACATATTATAATCGTTGGTGATCTGATGCGTCGAGCATGACGAAATAACTGTCATCAACTGATACCGATGAATATATTTTTTAACAAAACTTGTAGTTGTTCGTACCAACGGCTGTGAAAGTAGCTACAAGTCTTTACGGTACCGGCTTAGTTGGTTGCAGTTAGACCTGTGTAGTTACATATCAGCACGAACATGGGGGTACTGACCTGCAGTTGACGTTAGCAAACTCACACAAACTCTTCTCAGCAAACTTTGAGTGCAACTTCAATGTTCTAAGCGAAATGAATTCGTTCAAAGGGAAATAGAATTTCACAAAAAAAGACGTCCACATTACTTCCGATCAAAAATGGTTTCAAAGTTGAATTTGAAAATAGATATAATCAAAGATGGTGTTCGGTATCAGTTTGATAAAAATTGTTGGAAACCACTTGGCGAAAAATTTATTCAGTCCACAAAACCAAGCAATAAACAAAGCAATAGCCAAGCAATAATGTGGACAACAAAATGCGGAAGGAAATTAAAAGAAACCCAATTGAAAAGAGCTCTTCGTATCTTAAGGCAAAGAAAAATTTAATGAAGAATATATTCATAATTACGATTGACGTTTTGCTAAAAAAAAAGAAAATGAGAATTTACAGCCTTTAATCAAAATTTGTATTTGTTTCCCATTCGTTGTTTACCCAAATATTGGACAGTACGGATCTGATAATCGATTCAGTTGAATCTTTGGTTATTTTGGTAATCATTTTGGTTCATCAAGACCATGTATCCCTATTCGTGTATTAAGACTGGGTTGAGGCCTAGGATTCTGTTTTATCGACCAGTGCTCTGTTTTACCGATCTACAAACGGCTGTTAAAATCACGTTGCTACGAAACACACAATACTTTAATAATTTATTCTTTATAACCTTGCTTGTAATATTAAACATTACCTGCGACCAGTATTTTTTAATTGTTTAATTTTTCATTTTGGATTAGAATCCAACCCAACCCAATCCAACCAAACTTCAAAATTTCAAAATTTTCAAAATTGAAGAAAATTGTAAATAAATACATTTTCACAAATTGCAATAGGTTAGGCTGTGTGTTATGTCGACAATTGCCATATTTTTGTATTTTTGGATTTTTTTTAATTTTTGATGAAGACGATTTTGTTTCACTTGGTCAATGCGATATTCGAACATTATTGACTTTTGCCATTTTGACAATTTGTATTTTTTCGTATTTTTTCCAATTTTAAACATTTTGAGTCGGCAGTTTCGCACATGATTCGTATTTGTTATTCTCTTTGTTTTGTGTACATTAGACTTCACAATTCTCATTTTTTTGTAGTTTCAATAAATTTTAAATATTTTGCATTTGTCAAACGCGATATTTTGATAACTTTAAGATTTTTGAATTTAAATTATCAAAAATATCGAAACCGTCAATCATAACAGCCAATCCAACATTTTTAGACGCTCACCACAAACTAAACCACTATCAAAATTCAAAATTTGGAAAAATTTTCTAAATTATAAAAAAATTCAAAAACTGCAAAAATTGTAGCCTTTACATTTTTGACAATTTTTTTTATTACAATTGCATTTTGCTTTTGTGATGCTTGGGTTCGGTTGGGTTGGGTAGGGTTGGGTGAAAATGTAAATTGTTGCCTTTTTTAGAAGCTGCATTTTTAATGCCTTATTTTGTATTAAATTTTGAAAAATGCAAAAACTCCAACAATTATTTCATTTTTTAGACTTTGCCTTTTTGATATCTTATTTTTTTATTAGATTCGTATTCAATTGCATTTCGCTTTTGAGGATGGTTGGGTTGAGTTAGGTTGGGTAAAACATTCACAATTGGGAAAAATTCAAAAACTGCAAAAATTTTCGACGATCATGATTTAAAGGAAGATACAATTTGACAAAAAAAGGACGTCCACATTACTTGCGATAAAAAATTGCCTCAACGTTGAATTTGTAAATAAACATAATCAAAGATGTTCGGTAGACCTCACGGCTTATCTATGCATCGCTCTACTTGTACTAAGGCTGAGTTGGGTTTCAAGACTCTGTATTATCGACCAGTGCTCTGTTTTACCGATCTACAAAACATGCTGTTAAAAGTCACGTTGCTACGCAACTCACAATGCTTTTATATAATTTATATATTGTTTGAAATGTTAAATATTATTTGGGACCAGTTTGGGACCCAACCCAACCCAACCAAACGTCAAAATTTTCAAAATTACCAAAAATTATAAACAGTATTTTCATGTTTTTTTTTTATTTTCATATTGTTTTTACATAACATTACATTTTCACAATGGAATAGGTTGGATTTTCCAAAATACTGGGATAGGTTGTGTGTTATTTTGACAATTGTGAAATTTTTGTATTGGTTCATTTTTTTTAAGTTCTTGATAAATGCGATTTTGTTGCATTTGCTCAATTCGATATTCGAACATTTGTTCCTTTTGCCATTTTTGACAATTTGGATATTTTTGTATTTTTTCCCAATTTCTCATTCTTTCCAAAATTTTTAAATAGTTTGCATTTGACAAATGCGACATTTTGATAAAATTTTTAATTTAAAATTATCAAAAATATGGAAATCGTCAATCACAACAACCAATCCAACGGTTTTAGACACTCACCAAAACTCAATATCAAAATTGAATGCAAAATTCAAAATTGTGAAAAATTCAGAAACTGCAAAAATTGTAGCCTTGTTACTTTGCATTTTTGATAAAAAATATATATAACACTGTTGCATTGCTTTTGGGATGGTTGCCTTCGATTGGGTTAGACTGAGTCTGGTAGGGTTCATGATTGGAAAATATGCAAAAAATCGAAGAATTATTGAATTTTCGATAACTTATTTTTTATTGCATTTGTGTTCAATTGGATTTTGCTTTGATGATGGCTGGATTGGGTTGGATTGGGTTAAAATGCAAACATTCACAGCTGGAAAAAATGCAAAAGCTGCAAAATTATTAAATTTTTTAGACTTTGCCTATTTCATGACTTAATTGGATTGGGTTAGATTCGGTGAAAATGCCAACATTTATAATTAGAAAAAATACAAAATCTGCACAAATTGTTGTCGTTTGTATCCTTTGATAACTTACTTTTTAAATTCATTTGTATTCAATTGCATTTTGCATTAAATATGGTCGGTTGGGTTGTGGGGTGATCGACTTCGTAAATAAGAATGAGGGGGTTATCCAAATATCGTTTAAACGATCATGATACTGGAAAACTAGATTCATTTTTCACGATTTCCAATAAAATCCAAATCCAGATAGTTCAACATATTTTTCCAACGACCCATATTCACATAAACATATTACGACCGCCATAAAATTCAACATATTCAAAATCGACCACGACATAACCGTACACAACAACACTTCCCCTAGTCTCATTTCGTCGTAAAGAAAAATTCATCTCACATAATTGCCACGGCAACGTAAACCCCACAAACGACGCATCCACGATGGTAATTTGTATTTTTTTCCTGCTAGTTCCGCTCGTCGGTGGAAAAGGTTAGCACACACTTACAAACGGCGTAAGCTTTCTTCAGAGAAGCGCATTAGTTCGGAGCTTCTCTGGAAAAAAAGCGCCCCCGTTCGCCGATCGCATGAGATATTTTGCACGCGTAGTTATAGGGCACGTCCTCCAATTTCGAGCATGCATTTCATCTCTGTTGTTGTTGCGTATGGACGTACATAATTAACGAATTTTAACGGCGAACGTCGACGGCGCATTAAATTAACCGAACGTGTAAATTCGTTCCGGCATTAATTTAATTAATTTCGCGTTTTGTTTAGTTCATAAACTGTCCGTGTCGGCGGTTGTTAGTCGGCAGAAATTTATAGAAAACGCGTGTACGTTTCATTGTCGGTCGTGTTAATTGTGATACAAATTGGCTGGCATTTCAATGCGGCTATTTTTTTTTAAATATTTGTGCGCTTAGATTAAATTTTGCGGGTTGCGGTGAAATTTCAATTAGTTTAGTTGGTGCGAAATGAATCTGCAAATGCATGAAAAATAATTCAAAATTCTCTTAAACAGAAATGGAGCCACATATACCTACTTTGCATGTTCACCTATTGCTTTCCATCGTCGGGATGCAAGTTGCATGATGTTCGTTCACGTCGTTTTAGTATCAAAAAAAAGGCGCGAGTATTAAGTGTCGCATTTTAGGACTCTTCAAACTGCAAGAGCTCGTGAAAGTTCCATCTTCCCCCAGAACGGAGCTGTACATCAGGCAGGCGGGCCCAACATCATACAGACAAGTGCTGAGGGAAGTTCGACAAAAGGAGATCTACAAGCTGATCGTGGACACGAACCCAAGGAACATACAACACTTTTTTCGCGCGGTAAGTCTTTATAATATATATTTATACTCAGTGACATAGAAACTGCACCACCTAGAAGGGGTGGGAATTTGGCAGGAATAGTGGACTAGTCCAGGTAAATAGTTGATTAAAATTTGAAACCCAATCATCAAGTAGTCATGGGATTTTTGACGTTTGTGTCATTTTTTAGGAGGTGGTGATAGACAAGCAATTATCGAGTCATTTTTTGCATTTGTTCCACTTTTTCGGATCCCGTTCTTTAGTTTAAAGTGTTTCAAGTGTTTAATGGTGCCTAGAGGAAGGAGACCTCAAGTTTACCAGCAGTTGAGTGACTTTGACCGAGGGCGGATTGTTGGTTTACGAGAAGCAGGTTTTTCGTTTAGAGAAATCGGCAACCGTTTGGGACGGCACCACTCAACAATAATGCGTGTTTATCAAGCGTGGTTTGAACATGGGGTTGAACGTCGGAGAAGAGGCACTGGGACTCAAAGACGAACCAATGAACGTCAAGATCGCCGCTTAAGACTAATGGCCTTGAGAGACCGATTCTCTACAACTAGATCAATAGCTGTTCAATGGTTAGGTGAACAAGGTCGTCCGGTAGGCTTGCGAACAGTTTATCGTCGAATAAGAACCTTTGGCTTGCTGTCTTACCGCCCACATCTTGTGCTACCCCTCACTGCTCAACATCGCCAGGAACGTTTGGCCTGGTGCACGGAAAGACTTCAATGGAACTTGGAGTGGCATCGAGCTGTCTTTAGTGACGAATCGCGATTTTGTTTAGGAATGCATGATGGTCGGATGACTGTTAGACGAAGACGTGGAGAAAGGCTCAATCCTGATTTTTCGATTGCGAGGCATGTTCACCGAACTGTAGGGTGGATGGTGTGGGGTGCTATTGCTTACGGCAGTAGGCCACCCTTGCTCTTCATTCGGGGCAGTATGACCGCCCGACGCTACATTGACGAAGTGATAGAACCACATGTTCTTCCATATCTTCGAGGGCTGGAAGACCCACTTTTCCAGCAAGATAATGCGCGACCTCACGTAGCAAGGGTTTCTCTTGACTTCTTTGAAGAGGCCAATGTTAATCTTTTGCCTTGGCCGCCAAGATCTCCCGATTTGTCGCCCATTGAGCACGTGTGGGACATGATGGGTAGAAGATTGAGGAATCTATCGAACCCACCGTTGACAATAAAAGCTCTACGGCATGAAGTACAGGCTGCTTGGGATGCCACACCCCAAGAAGACATTGATCACCTGCTGGAATCAATGCCAAGGCGGGTCAATGAGTGTATCAGAAATAGGGGCGGACCAACACATTATTAAAGAAAAATCAAAAAGATGAAGTGTTTTCTTTATCAAATTTTAATCAATTGTTACCTTAGACTAGTCCAATGTTTCTGCCAAATTTGGTCAAAAAATTCCCCCCCTTTCTAGGTGGTGCAGTTTATATGTCACTGAGTATATATTATTACTCATCACAAAAATTTCATCAGCCGACCAATCAAATCGATAATAATTAACATGAGCAATATTTAATGGACCCCTTTGGAATTTCTTAATCGATATTGACATCTCATCCCTTACAATAGATTTTTACGACCAGTGATCCGATTTCATGGCCGACAATAACGACGACATTCTACAACTGAATGATCATTAACCAGTAACCACCCACCGTAAATTTGAACGCAACTTGAAAAATTCATTCCGACGTAAAATTCACAAGTTGGCGAACAACAGAACGGGCACATTATTCAAACAGAACGAGACAAATATCCCTTGCAACTGCAATCACCGACACGTCGGACAAATCCGGGCGCAATTTTCGGTCGTGCGAGCTACGAGCTTTAATAACCGAAGTTTTCACTACGCTCGTGCAAACAATTCGCGTCGCAGTAAGCCCTCTCCCTCCACGGGATTTCGCTAATGTGCGGACGCATTCAGGTACATTCCATTATCCGAACGAGTTTTATTTACACTTCCGCGCGTAAAGTTACATTTAACGACGACGACATTTACGTTTTTTTTTGCGCGCGCGCATTGAATTCGTGAAACCGCAGGCGGGGATTGAATTAAAACGTCGAATTTTCAATTTAACGATCAAAGGTGACGGCGGACTAATCTCGCCGGGAATATCTAATTTAATTACGCGAGGCGCAAACCATTGGCGCATAAAAATCTTCATTACTGAAAGTATCTTTTGAGCCAACACACCGCGTCGCTTAATCATAAGTCATTCTATTTCTAATTACTTCGAGCACAAAGACCACTTTATTACATCAACCGCGGCATCATCGTCCCTTATAAATGCGGCGCATATTAACAAACATATATTAGCGCGGAGCTCCCGCGGGAAACAAAGTTTTCAGCTTTTAAGCGCGCGGAAATATTTACGAACGCTCGAGAGTTCGTGAGTTGGGGCTTTCGGCGGACGGGCGCAGAGTTACGAACGGCGCCAATCAGCGACGCCGCGGGATTTCGACGAAATCCGACGCACGCTTTGATCTGTCGGCGGCGACGGTGAATTGAAGTTAAGCCGCGCCGAGGAGCTTTGCAGTGCCGACGAACGACGGCGCGCTGTTTACACTGTCCGTAAAAGTAACTGCCAGACGGTTGGGGCAAATTGCGCGCTGTCGCGGAACCGGTCGCGTGTGATTTTACACCAGCACTTAACGAGGAAAGTTTCCTGGACGAATCGATTTCCACTGGCGAACAGCTTCGTCGACGAAATTGGTAAAATGTCAGTTGTTCGTTTTAAAGTATTAAGGGGGTATCCTGCTTTAGAAGGCTCAAAAAATTTTTATTGCTCGAATCTATGCCTAATATATCTAAGAATATGTATAAAAAGTTAAGTCGCAATATTTTGAAAGATACAGCACCAAACACAGTGAGGTGTCGAGCAAAAAATATACGAACGCACGAACGCTCGAACAAAAGATGCGCGCGCCCCTCCCCGCAGTCACATAACACCGAAGTATGTACTGAAAAAAGTTCAATCGGTCGTTCGAAACAATAATATTTTGAATTCGTAAGAGCTATAGTAGGATTATAACGAGATATTCCGTAAGTAATCGAAAATTAGCATTTTTCCTGATCGTAAACTTTAGAGCGCGTTTTCTCGAGTTTTCGTTTTTACGATTTTTCTAAACTGGTGGGCGTGATTGCGAGAAAACTAGACAAGCAATCAAAACGAAACAAAACTTTTCTTATCTTTAGTAGCATCCTCTTCGATTTGAACTAAAAACATTAATGAAAAAAAAATTCTAAACAACTTGTTTAGCAAGTTGAAATGATTTTCTCTTCCTGCAAAGAGCACATTTATTTTCAAACCTGAGAAAAATCTTGAATTTCAAAATTTTGGGGTTTTTTTTTTAGTTCACATAGAAGAAAATATACGAGAATTACAATTTTCTTTGGTTTTTTTTTGTTTCAGACAAAAATTACGAGCTACATCTTTCCCACCGATTGTAGACTGCAATTGAAAGGTGTTGCACAAATGTGCATAAAAATCGGTTCCGTTTAAATATTTTTCTCTCGAAAGATTTTTTCTTTAATGCTCAAATATGTAATAAAATGCTCTAAAAAATTCACTAAACTTGCTCAATGTTTTCTGTCCTAAAAAAAATTCCCCCAAAAACGCTATTTTAAGTCCTCTTAAAGCAGGATCGTCTATATTTGTACATAACTCAAAAATTGCATTAATTTGCAGTATTATGTAGATCGTATTTCATAAACAATTATGAAATAAGAACGCGACCCCTTTTTTCATTTACAATAAAAATAAATATTAAAAAATCAACTGCACATTGTACATCGCGATATCTTTGTTTGTGTCTATAATACTTAATGTACTTGTCCACGATATTCGCAACAGCTCGCTACTAGAAGGCACTCTGGGCCGTTCTCGAAGTCTCGGTTTCGCTGTATATACGTACAGAAGATGAAACTATATCAGAACCAGCTGACGTTGAAATTGCTGGAAGATATTTAAAAAATAGCAGGGTGGGTTAAGAGGCTGAAGTCGAAGTGTTGCATGTAGGCGAAGCCATAGACATTTTAAGAAAGCAATTAAAGGTGCTTTGCAAAGGTGTAGATAATATGAAAAAAAAATTAACGCATCAAACGGATAGTCCTTTAGATGGTATTTTTAATCAAGATCAACTGGATGTTTTGAAAAATGGCACATGTAGAGGTGCAATGTGGTCGGATGATACCATCAGGAAAGATTTGAAATTATATCTGGCATGCGGGACTAACGGGTATGAAGAAATTCTTTGTCAGAAACTTCCTTACCCTAGCATAAGCACTCTTCAACATCGAATCAGCAATTAAAATTTTTTGACCTGTTACAAAAAGTTTGTATAATAATTTCCTTTATTATTTCACCTTTTGTAACTAATTTTTCTTCATAGATGGACACACTACACTACACTACACTACTTTTACTAGTCCAAGTTCCTGTAGGGGAACTTGGACTAGTAAAACACAACGAGCGATTATGATTAGCGAGATTATTATATGTTAACTGCATCGACGCTATTTGCTTTTACTCTATGTATTGCAGAATTCCATAAATGTTGACCTATTTGTAGCTATTGAACATGACATAGGTCAGGTGAAGAAATTAAACTTGATATAAGTACAGGTGTTTAGTAATATTTTTGAAAAATCCAAAAAACTCCATAGACGACTAAGAATGTATTAACATTCACAGGACAGTTGCCACGTCGTGGTAGCCACTGCATCAATCAATCAATGTAAATACCTATGGCAGAAGTTTTTAAGTATCTGTTACTGCAGGAAGAGGCCATTTTATATTACTCTCATTTCATTAACAGC
Organism: Geotrupes spiniger; assembly: GCA_959613385.1. Lineage (NCBI taxonomy): Eukaryota > Metazoa > Arthropoda > Insecta > Coleoptera > Geotrupidae > Geotrupes > Geotrupes spiniger. The sequence goes on from OY390739.1 coordinate 29,250,747, forward strand.
GTTAACTTTTTAACAATTTAACTAAACAATTTGTATAGCTGACTTCCAATTCTGGTAATCTCCCATCGTATCCCTCTTCTCTAGTTCCTCCATCTAGCCTAACATAACTGCATCAAAATATTTGGATTATTTCTGTAAAATTTCATAAGAACTAAATGTGCAAATGTGGAAAATTTTGAAAAAATTTCTACAAAATTATAAAGAAAAAGAAGCTATTATTTCCAAAAAAATTAAAAATACTGAAAATGTTACAAAACAGTACAAAATTTATATGTTTGCCCGCGCCCCACTATAAATTTTGCAGGATTATTTCTGTAAAATTTCGTAAGAACAAAATGTGCAAAGGCGGAAAATTTTTAAAAATTTTCTACAAAATTACAATGAAAATTTTTTTTTTAATTTTTCAATATTTTTAAATTTTTTGGCCATTTGTATAGTTTTGTACACAATTTTTCATAATTTTATACAATTGTTTTGATGAAATTTTGTTTTTTGATTTATTAAATTATAAAGAAAAAGAAGCTATTATTTCCAAAAAATTTAAAAATACTGAAAATGTTACAAAACAGTACAAAATTTATATGTTTGCTCGCGCCCCACTATAAATTTTGCAGGATTATTTCTGTAAAATTTCGTAAGAACAAAATGTGCAAAGGCGGAAAATTTTTAAAAATTTTCTACAAAATTAAATGAAAAATTTTTTTTTAATTTTTCAATATTTTTAAATTTTTTGGCCATTTGTATAGTTTTGTACACAATTTTTCATAATTTTATACAATTGTTTTGATGAAATTTTGTTTTTTGATTTATGGGGCAGGGGGCTACCATATAACATTTTTACTGTTTTGTAACATTTTCAGCAATTTTATATTTTTTTGTCATTTTTATAATTTTGTACACAATTTTCCATAATTTTTAAGAACTAATCCTGCGAAAATGTATAGTGGGGAAGGGGGGGCTGCAATATAAAATGTTCATTGTTTTGTAACATTTTCAAAAATTTTATATTTGTGGCCATTTTTATAATTTTGTAGATCATTTTTCATAATTCTACATTTTCACATTTTGTTTTGATAAGCTTTAGAATTTTAACAATCCTGAAAATGTATAGGATGGGGCACATGAAAATAAATACAATTTTATTTATTTTATGTGCATTTTTTTTTTATTTAAAAAGAAGCTATTATTTCTTTTTCTTTATAATTTTGTGGAAAATTTTTCAAAATTTTCCACATTTGCGCATTTTGTTCTTATGAAATTTTACGGAAATAATCCTGCAAAAATTATAGTGGGGCGCGGGCTACCATATTTTTTTTATTGTTTTGTAACATTTTCAGTATTTTTTAATTTTTTTTGACCATTTGTATAGTTTTGTAGACAATTTTTCATAATTTTATACAATTGTTTTGATGAAATTTTGAATTTCGATTTATGGGGCCGGGGGCTACCATATAAAATTTTTACTGTTTTGTAACATTTTCAGCAATTTTATATTTTTGGTCATTTTTATAATTTTGTACACAATTTTCCATAATTTTGAAGAACTAATCCTGCAAAAATGTATAGTGGGGGAGGGGGGCTGAAATATAAAATGTTTATTGTTTTGTAACATTTTCAGCAATTTTATATTTGTGGCCATTTTTATAATTTTGTAGATAATTTTTCATAATTCTACATTTTCACATTTTGATAAACTTTAGAATTTTAATAATCCTGAAAATAAATACAATTTTATTTATTTTGTGTGCATTTTCTTTTATTTTAACTTTGTACATGGAACATAATCTAATTGGGCGTTCACATTTCACCCCCACCCTCTCACTCTCCATTGCACCCACATATCGACTAACTACAGCAAAATTCTTTTACAGCTCAAACATCAAATTTTTGGGCAAGAAACACCTAATCTTAATGTTGCTATCCTTTTTTTTCATCTACCACAAACTATTTGGTGCGCTCAGTCTCTTGGATATTCGATTATAACTCGTGCTCGTACAAAATATCAGTTCTTGGTACTCATCACCATCGCCGACTTTGTGAGCTACATTAACACCAACGACTTTATTTTCTACTTCACCATAACCACGCGCTTGACTCGGCGTCGTTCAATGTTAATTTCCCAAACCAGGAAGGTTCCCTTATTTGCGTTCCTTCCTCTTTGTGAACTTTTATCGCCATCGCTGTTTTTATCATCCTTTCTAAATGCTCGCACGTTCTATTTACGGGCATAAGGCTTTAAGATTTTTCGTTTAGTAAATCGATCCTTTTTACTACATTTTTGAAGATCCTGTTTATTTTCGACGCACATCCTGTTGTATGAGTAGTGGCTTTGGTCCTCTGGTTGGTCAACTTCAATCTTGCTTACTTGTATTATCGGTGGCTTTGCATTATATTCTGGCCTTCACTTTGCTAAGAAACATTTTCCATCTTCTCTCTCTCTTTAAACTCTGGTGGTGTATCAGTATATCCAAGTCAACATGGGAATGCCAAACAAACCCAATCAGAAGTTTGACTTTACGTGTCGATGCTTTCGCCCCGCGACTGAAAGAGTTACGGTTGATGTTGCAATCCAACTGTTTTCTGAACATTAGATTAGATTTAACGTACCTATCAATTATGCCAGTTAGATAGATATCTTAATACGTTTTTCTTAATAAACTTGAAAATAGCAGTCACTATTTCCAAATTAACTTGGGTTGGATCGGGTCTGGCTACGTTGGGTTGGGTTGGGTTGTAACCAATGACTTAGTCCTTCTGACCGACTGATGATATTCAAAAAATAATCGTCGACATTTAATTCGCATTGGTGTCATAACAATACAATAGGAGATCACCGAACCGAATGTAACGAAGCTCAGTTACAACGAAACTATCGAGAAAATTAAAACTATCCGCGGTGAAATAACCGCAAACTTTATTTGTGCAATCGACGAACGATTCGGCGATTCCGGAGGAATTCCGAGCACAACACGCTTTGATCTGTCGGCGATGGCGCATCGGAGTTAAGCCCGGTAAGGAGCTTTGCCGTGTCAACGGACGGCGAAGCGTTATTAGCGCGAGCGCTCGCCGTTTCGTAGGTGAAAATCGCCCCGCCTCAGACGTTTTTACCATTTCGTTTCGAATAACAGGGGGCACCGACGAGACCTTTGTTTGCCGGCGCGCCCGCTCAAAGCCGGTTTGCGAAAATTCGATTACCGCCGCGTAACGGGATTAACCCAGTTTTGTGGAGCTTCCGCCTTATTTGAGATATTGTCTGTCGATTGCGCGCCCCCGCACCCCCGCGGATATCGGCTTATTTGCATCGGCTTACATTAATTGGACGTTTGGACGTTAATTGCAATAAAAAGAAAATTATTGGTTTCAATTATTATTTCATATGATCAACGAAATCTTTACATGAACACCAACTACTTTAGATTTAACACGTATATCAAGTTCGCCGTTGATTTGTCATAAATCGTCTAATAAGTCTTCGTCCCAGATCGTTATTTCTCAACATTAGTTTGATCAAAACATCGCTTGTTACGAATACGATGATTGCCAAGAAAGTTATTGAAAGTCTTCGAAATTAATACAAGTTCGATATCTAACTAGTTACGTAATCAAGATTATTTAAACGAACGATGCCCAAAAATAAATCGCACCACTTTGTCGTTAAATCCCATTCAACTAACCCGTCATTCGAATCACCCAAATTAACGACGAATTCTTTTCCAGATACTCCAACTGCAGATGAACGACTACAGGTACCACTACATGTTCACGAGTTTCGTAAGTATTTCTTCGCGCTCATCGAACTTTTAATTCTCGCGCGAACGTCCGCCGAAGCAATTTCGTAAAACGTAAAAGTCGGGAACGGACGTAATCCGGTTTTTTTAATTAGTCGCATTTCGCGACGGTTTTGACGTGGGCGGCACGTCCGCGCGGAATTTAATTCGCTCCTAATTGGACGTAAACTCTCGACGGCTTCCTGCCTCCGGCTTATTGTGAGCAAATGTTTGTTTCGAGAGCGATTTTTTGCAAACGCGACGACGGATTACACATGTACCGCGCGACGGGGGCGTTTGGGCGTTTGCTTTAATTTTAGTTAATTGGTCAGGTCGTTGCTTTGGTCGGAATATTGTGGGAAATGAAGGCATGGGTCTGAAACACTCGGTTGTCGGGAGTAATTGGCTATTAGGACTTGGATTTTCCGATGAGTTATTAATTGGACTGTTCCACATAAACGAAGTGCGAGGAAATGAAATTTTGGAAATAATCGAGTGTAAATAATTCTAGTTGTTTTTTTTTCCTTTGCGATTTTACGAACCCAATCCAACTCAATCAAACCTAACAAAACCCAACCCAACCCAACCGAAAAACATTGTTTAATTATAAGACAATTATTGAAAATCTGATTGCGATATTTAGTCCTAGACATAATCCTGAGACTTTTTCCAAAATTTCCTTTACATTCAAAACTAAGTCTGACGACAAGGTTCAAAGTAACTCCATTACGACACCAGATAACACCACATTTATAATAAAAAAAAAACAAATGTGTTATTCTCATCTGCGAATTTTAACGACCGACGAAGACACCACCTGCAAAATCTCCACCTACTTCTCTTCAACGCAAATAAAATAACCCCCAGAATAAAATTTCGTATAATTTTCTCCTTTTTAAATATTTCAACGTTACATTCGCTGCGGCACCGGCGTATTTCATTAAGCGCGCGGTGGTTTATTTCTGACGCGGCCGGATTACAAAAATCGCCGGAGAAAATGACGTTCGCTGATATTTTTTTACATTAAACATCCCTCGTCTGCGACGACGGTGGCGAACCCCGCCGGAATCCGAATCAGGCCACGTCCGACCACATTTGCACTTGATGACGATATAAATGCCGTCGCCAAGGCGTGTAGCGCGTGACACGTGCCGAAATAAGGGGCCGGCGGTGGTATCGGTCCGCGTGAGTGAAATCCTCGCGATAAGATAAAATTACGACGCAATCGCGGAGTGTTTCCGCAACCGTTGGATTTAATGCGCAAACCGAAATTCAACCCAACCCAACACAACCCAACCCAACCCAACCTAACCCAATATTGTATCAGAGCAATTTTTCAACGCACGTTCGAATGAGAAACCGGATAAATCAAGCAGTGGCTTTGTGGGCAGAGCAATTTCTTTCTTTAGTGGAACTCGAATTAAATTTGCGTATAAGTTAATGTCACTGTTTTAATTTGCGACTCGAGATCTCGCAAGATCTTTTTAAATCGTTTCAGGTTTTCAAGCAAATTTAATCCACCAACTACAGAGTTGTACAACTTTCTAAAATATGTAACTCATTTCAACTCATAGTCCTTAGATAGTCCTGCGAAAATATGGCAGTCTCCGAAAACGAAAAGATAATTGACTTAAACCAGTGAAGGCAACCATGGTTTGCAATTGGAGAAAAATGTAACGCAATTTGAAAAAAAAGGCACAAAAAATCAACGATTATCAAATGGATTGGATTTGTGAAAAATAATACAGTGTGACGTCTTATGCAGCTTCGGAAAATATCGTCAAACCAACAAATCCAAGTTTATCATAGAGACGATTCACCATTTGCACAGCTCCGCCACCAACCCATTACTAACACAAGAACACAACATAATCATGCAGCAAAAAAGTAAAAATATGTACAGGTATGATAGGGGCACGACTAGAAGAGGATGTAGAAGACAAGAAAATACTACCGGAATTGGAAATAAATGGAGGGAAGGTATATGCGATGACTTCAAACCGGCGTTCGATGGAGAACTTTGGAGAAGACACTGGAAAGGGCAGGGATATCAAAGGGGGTTGTGACAAGGATAAGGCAAATATACGAGGAAACGTGGTGCAGGGTGAGAGTGGGATAGGAACTTACGGAAGGATTTATAACAACAAGGGGATTGCGCCAGGGGTGCCCGCTCAGCCCACAACTATTTAACCTGTACGTACTGAAGAAAGGACAAGATTGGGGAGTGAAGCTACCTAGGAAGAAGATATGATCACTGGCCTTTGCTAATGACTTCGTCATTCTGGCGGAAACGGATAAAGGTCTCAAAGGAATGACAGAGGCTAGAAGAATTTCTAGATAAGAAAGGACTAGCATTAAATAAGAAGAAGGCTAAGGTGATGGTATTCAGGAAGGGAGGAAGGAAAAAAAAGAAGTGCAAATGAGATGGAAAGGAGAAGAGATTGAGCAGGTGAAGGAATGGCCCTACCTAGGATATGTGATACCTAGAAGGAATCAAGACGGCAGAAGACGAAAAATTAGTGGCTAGGTTCAGATACAAGTACAAGTACTGGATGCCGGTAGAGTGCAAGAGGTGCATAGCATGTGGAAGACGAAAAGACGAGTGGAAGCACTGGTGGGAAGAATGCGAGGAAATGGGGTGAAGCAAGGCGGAAATTTAAATCGGTAGAGATTGGAGAAGAATATTAGGAGAGAAGGGGAAGTGGGCTAGAGAAGTTAAAGAGGAAGAGAGAAGAGGGCATGATGAGGAGGAAGGTAGAAACAAGGCTAAGATAATTATGTTACAGATAAGAATTTGATTCTTATACAGCTGCGAACATATGAACTCGCCAGAAAATATCGACAAACCAAAAAATCCAAACTTAATTGTTAAGATTTTTTGCAGAGTTTATCATGAAGATGACTCACCACTTGCGCAGCACAGCCACCAACCCATCACTGACACAAGAACACAAATTAATCAAGCAGTAAAAAAGTTCAAAACTTTTCTCGTGCAATTAATTTTTTTAATTTTCGAAAATATTATTTATTATATATTTCGTTAGTGAATAACATCGTGGAATTGATAAAAAAAATCAATACATTTTATAACTTGATTAATAAGTACCTCGTGACGCATTCCTCGCCAATTAAAAATTGAACCCATCCCCATAATTAAATTTCACGTACGTGATTAAAAATTGCCTCGCCTGAAAATGACTTTGATTTCTCAAAATCGCCCATCACAGAAACGCTTATCGCTAAAACATCTGAGTCGCACATCGATTTTCCGTCCACAAACATTTACTTAGGACGTCCACAAAATATTTCCCACCGCGCTGGGCAAGGCGAAACGATTTCATTGCAAAAAAAATCGCCGCGTGGGTTTCCAAACTAAAATTAATTTAACGTTTCGCATTTAATGAGGCAAAATGAACGTAAATATGTCGATACGCTTATTGCGATAGCAAATATTTATTTTCGGTTAATTAATTTCGATTCCGGTTCGCGTGCGCCGATCGAAGGGTTAACGGCGTTAATTATTATTTTATGACGATAGCGATATTTGAAACGTTGGCAATAAATTTGAATTTTTAGGCTCGATATTCGAGTGGGCTGTTTTCCGCTTATTTAATTTATTTCACATGGTTTTATTGAAAATTTAACAATTTCATGATTGCATATTTCTAATAAACCGCTCAATTTTTTAATTTAAATTTTTGTCATGTTTGACACTTTATTAAAGTTGGTGGTTATCGTACCTATGACTGTGGAGAGTTCTTCTCTTACAAACCCGTTGGTTCTTTTGTCAATTTGTTGAGTTGTTGTGCAAATTTGGTATCAAAATTTTTTTCGTTGCTATACTACACAATGCCTCGCGGAAGCCACAGGAACAACAATATCAGCTGAAACTGTCAGAAGACGTTTGTCGGTCAATTTACGTTCTAGACGATTTTTTAGAGGTGTACCATTGACTCGACAGAAGATTGGAAGTTGGTACTGTTGACTGATGAATCGACATATGGTCGTTTTTCGGATAGTGGTCGGAGCTCAACCTTTGGTGTCAATACACCAGCGATCAGTACAAGTTCACCCGCTTAGAGGAAGGAGACAATGCTTGTGTATACAATTTCGCAATTTTACATCTCTTGACATTTTCGAAACTCTTGACATAATAAAACACGTTAAAAAAAATTTGCACATTTTGACATATTTCTTTCGCATACCTGAAACACTTTTTGCCCAAGAGGACAACAAGTTACACTGCACAGAAGCAATGATTCATGTTCTGACATGACAATTTTAAGTACCGATTCCGCGAAAAGCAACGAAAACACGTTTTTAATTATACGAATCCGCAGAAAGTCGTTAACTCGTTTTTTATAAACGACCAGTTTGTTTCATTAAACTGGGTCAACATTCCTGTAGAAATATAATATTATAATGTAAATCGTATTTGTACCTTTGGGGACTGTATAGTTCATATCATTTCAATTCAATATATTGTAACGTGCAATTTTTTTTTTATTTATTTATATAATTTTCAGGAGCGTGACCCTTTTGTACGGTTTTACATTGTCAGCTAGATTGCATCGCCCCATTTTACACACAAACATGAAACTCAACTTGCAATTTACGTTCACGATCTCAATAAATAATAACCGAACATCTCGTCTCCGATCGACGTAGAAAATTAAGTTCGAGACGTGAGCGAAACGCCCGAGTAAAATACGTGAATATTGAATACGAAATGTCCAATAAAAGTCCTTTTCGAGCTTTTTTCCGACAATTTTGACGTCGGTTATGATGCAGTGCGAATTTAACGCTCTTTAAATACTGGTCGACTGAATGCGAAATTTATTTCCTGGTATAAAACATTTTTACGGCGTCCGCTCTCATATTCGTTTGAAAAGCGAGGGGTTGTTAAGGCGATGACCCATTTCGCGCACCAGAACGCCAATACACGTCACGCGGAGATACGCGCCGGCATTCGACGGTTAATTAAAATGTCATTAGACGACGGGGCCCCGACGACTTCGCCGCGTTCTCGCACGCTCGCCGGTTATTTAGCGCGAAATTCGCCGAATGCGGAATTGGATAGGCGCGCAAACAAACGGTCGCAGTCAAAGGGGGGCGAAGCGTTTGGGGTTTGAATGTGTGCGCGTTTCGCTTTGAGGCGGTTTCGTTGCGTGCAATATGCAAACGGCGAGTATTGCGATTTTATTTGTTCGAAAAATTGCAAAAAAATTGGCTCGGTTTATGATTCGTATATCCGAATGTAAATATTTGTTAAGGTGTAACATATTTAGCTTAAACGAATCGACGAATGTAACGCGAATTTCAAAATTTTTCAGTTTCAAGTCCGCTTATAATACAAACTTTCAATCTATTAGCAAATATTGTCCATTCCAAACAATTTCAGGTTTCAATAAACGCGAACACATTAACGGTGGAATAACATAAAAAATATATATACTCAGTGACATATAAACTGCACCACCTAGAAGGGGTGGGAATTTTTGGACCAAATTTGGCAGAAACATTGGACTAGTCTAAGGTAACAATTGATTAAAATTTGATAAAGAAAACACTTCATCTTTTTTATTTTTCTTTAATAATGTGTTGGTCCGCCCCTATTTCTGATACACTCATTGACCCGCCTTGGCATTGATTCCAGCAGGTGATCAATGTCTTCTTGGGGTATGGCATCCCAAGCAGCCTGTACTTCATGCCGTAGAGCTTCTATTGTCAACGGTGGGTTCGGTAGATTCCTCAATCTTCTACCCATCATGTCCCACACGTGCTCAATGGGCGACAAATCGGGAGATCTTGGCGGCCAAGGCAAAAGATTAACATTGGCCTCTTCAAAGAAGTCAAGAGAAACCCTTGCTACGTGAGGTCGCGCATTATCTTGCTGGAAAAGTGGGTCTTCCAACCCTCGAAGATATGGAAGAACATGTGGTTCTACCACTTCGTCAATGTAGCGTTGGGCGGTCATACTGCCCCGAATGAAGAGCAAGGGTGACCTACTGCCGTAAGCAATAGCACCTCACACCATCAACCCCACCGTTCGGTGAACATGCCTCGCAATCGAAAAATCAGGATTGCGCCTTTCTCCACTTCTTCGTTAACAGTCATCCGACCATCATGCATTCCTAAATTCGCGATTCCTCACTAAAGACAACTCGATGCCACTCCAAGTTCCATTGAAGTCTTTCCGTGCACCAGGCCAAACGTTCCTGGCGATGTTGAGCAGTGAGGGGTGGCACAAGATATGGGCGGTAAGACAGCAAACCAAAGGTTCTTGTTCGACGATAAACTGTTCGCAAGCCTATCGGACGACCTTGTTCACCTAACGATTGATCAGCTATTGATCTAGTTGTAGAGAATCGGTCTCTCAAGGCCATTAGTCTTAAGCAGCGATCTTGACGTTCATTGGTTCGTCTTTGAGCCCCAGTGCCTCTTCTCCGACGTTCAACCCCATGTTCAGACCACGCTTGATAAACACGCATTATTGTTGAGTGGTGCTGTCCCAAACGGTTGCCGATTTCTCTAAACGAAAAACCTGCTTCTCGTAAACCAACAATCCGCCCTCGGTCAAAGTCACTCAACTGCTGCTAAACTTGAGGTCTCCTTCCTCTAGGCATCGTTAAACACTTGAAACACTTTAAACTAAAGAACGGGATCCGAAAAAGTGTAACAAATTCAAAAAAACGACTCGATAATTGCTTGTCTATCACCACCTCTAAAAAATGACACAAACGTCAAAAATCCCATGACTACTTGATGATTGGGTTTCAAATTTTAATCAACTATTTACCTGGACTAGTCCGCTATTCCTGCCAAATTTGGTCCAAAAATTCCCACCCCTTCTAGGTGGTGCAGTTTATGTCACTGAGTATATTAATGAAAAAAAAAACATATTTATGTTTTGTTTATAATTTACTTTACTTTACGTGAACGTTGCATGTTTGTATTATAAACCGCAGAATATAACATCCCTTTGATGCCATTGCTTTGATAATTCATACACTCTATTAAATATTACCGTAAATAAAATATTTGCTTCCATCCGCCGTAATTCCTTATTTCGATTCGGATGCGCGGCGGAGATGAAAAGCTCCGTAATTGAGATTCGTCGAAATCCGCTCGCGTACCGCCGCAGAAAAACAACCAAAACCGCCGGTTTGCCTTTCAACGCGTACATTGACGTTTCTCCGTTCGCAGGATTTGGAAACGTTCGATCTCGAAGATTTCAAATACAATTCCGTGAATATAACCGCGTTTAGGATAGTGGATGTGGAAAATCCCAGGGTGAGGGAGTCCCTCGACGTCATGGAGAAATTCCAGCCGATCGGCAACGCCATCCTCAACAGGAGCGGGATAATTCAGGTGCGCGCGCGCGCGAGCTTCAACCCAAACATTTTCTAACGTCGCCGTTTTCAGGCGGAGCCGGCCCTGATGTTCGATTCGGTTTACGTGTTCGCCAAGGGACTGGCGGCGATGGACTCCGTTTCGACGATGAAACCCGTCAATTTATCGTGCGATCTCGAGCGACCCTGGGATGACGGATTGACGCTGTATAATTACATTGACACGGTGGTGAGTAAACTTCGTGTTTTGCGTCGTGCGCGGGGGGTGTTTCAGTGGGGAGGCTTTTTTGTTGCAGGCGGGGCTGCAAGGACTGACAGGGACGATTGAATTTAACGAGGGGAAGCGTTCCAACTTCAAGCTCGACTTGTTGAAGCTGCGGAAGGAGGAGATATTGAAAGTCGGTCAGTGGACCCCCCTCGGGGGCATCAACATCACGGACCCGGGCGCGTTCTACGACAGCCATGCGCCGAACATTACGCTCATAGTTATGACTCGGGAGGTGAGTAGCCGAGACTTCCGGACGCAAACTTTGAACTATAATGCCCGCAGTAAACTGTCTGGTGTACACACTGGCATGATATACGCCCGAGTGTGTTCGCCTTAGCAAGTTTTCGTGTACGTTAGCGGGTTCATGCCCGCTTAGCTTTCGCGTTTATGGCACCCGTAACGTTAATTTAGTGGCGGTAAAATGTGCGCTTACACGAGTAACCAAACAATGCGTTATATCACCGATGATAAAAAAATAACGACAAAAATAGCCAAACTAAATTACAAATAAATGATTGTTTCAAAAAATTTGATTTTAAATTAAATAAATTAAAAATTAAATTCAACAACTATTTTAATTGCGACCTGACCAGCTAGTTGCTAATAACTAGTAGTAAAAATAAATTATAAAAAAATCGACTGCACATTGTACATCGCGATATCTTTGTTTGCGTCTACAATACTGTACTTTTTTTCCACGATATTCGCGAGAGCTATACTCGCTATTAGATGGCACTCTGGAACCTTCTCGAAGCCTCGGTTCGGCTAAATATAAGCAGAGAAGTACAACTTTGAAAAAAGTGGCGCAACGTTATTTAATTTTCTCAACAAAAAAATCTGTAGAATCGAAACCAAATTTAATGATGAGTTATCTGAATTTTTCCACGGTACATAATAAATGGATTTGGCTGAAAATTTTAACGACTTTTCAAGGAAACAGTTCCAATGAAATGTCAAATATTAAAACCTGAAACATCACACTATTCAAAATAAATGACAAACTTTAAAAGTCTTATCAAATAAGATGTCGTTCAAAAATCGGATTAAATGAAAATGTCAGTCTGTTCAAAGAAGTTGTGCGGGGGGGGGGGCATTGTTACCTCATAAATGATTCACGACAAACCAGCACAAATCGCCAATAACCTGAGTCCTGCGTCTAGGGCAGGTATGAGTCGATTAGATTATTTTGCTCCATCTAAATTCTTTCCAATTGCGTCATAACATTTTTAATTAATTCACTTTGTAACTTGTAATTTATTTTGGTTAGTAAAATTGCTCTAATACAATATTGGGTTGAGTTGGGTTGGGTTGGGTTAAGTTGAGTTAGGTTGGACTGGGTCGGGTTCAGCTAGGTGGGGTTCGTTATTTTATTTACTGAGATATTTACATCATCTCAAAGTATTTCTAGTTCAATTAAAATTGTCTTTAAATTATCCTAATTTAAAGTCCATTTCAAGTTCAGATTATATAAATTTCAATCGTTTCATGATAATTCTAACTCTTAACCCACATGCTTGTAGGTTTATCAACGAAAAAATATTACATGGAATAGGACAAAAATACGAGCAACAACATAATTAAGTACTTGGGTTGCATACTAAACAATACAGTGTGTAGAATGAAATTTTTATTACTACACAGTTGACAAATTTATTAAACCCAACTCACCTCAACCCATACATTCCATTTTTATGAAATTGTCCAAAATCTAACCTAACCCATTCAATTTTTATAAAATTGCAGAATACAACCCAACCCAACTCAACTCACCTCAACCCAACCCAATCAATTCCATTTTTATGAAATTGTCCAAAATCCAACCCAACCAACCCATCAAATTTTTATAAAATTGCATAAAATACAACCCAACTCACCTCAAGCCAACCCAAATCCACCCTACTTTTTTATAAAATTGTCTAAAATCCAACCCAATTTTTTACAAAAAATTCCTCAAAATTTTTATGTTAACGTCAAACTCGTTTATATGAAAATGTTGAGGAAATTTTTGTAAAAAATTGGGTTGGATTTTAGACAATTTTATAAAAAATGAACAATTTTTTAACAGCTTTTTAATTTGTGCCTTTTTTTGGATCACTGAAAATTGCGCACTGACTGCTTTGAATTTTTGAAAATTTCGTTATTCGACATCGGTGTTCAACGGAAATTGAAACAAATATGAAAATGTTTATAAAATTTGTGACCATTTCTGGATTCTTCAAAAGCTTTGTTTCTTTAGCTTTGCGACAATCGGATAGTTTTGACTTTTTAAGAAAAAACTTTCGTCGAAATTACCAATAAATTCCCACAAATAGCAAAAGTATAAAATTTACAGAAACAATTTCGCAAAATAGAAAAGTTGCCCTCGCATTTTTAGAAAATTTTATTCCAAAATACAAAAATAAAATATATGAAGTAGTCATCAATTGTAATTTGTACCGAGCACCGTTTTAATTTAAGTCACTAAAAAAATCGCCACGCTCGTAAAAATTATAAAATTACAAGTTGAAATAATTTAAAAAATTTCCATCACCGACATTTAAAAAATCTTGAAAATGTACTCGTGTGGTATATTAATTAACAATATTGTTGTTTTCTAAGACATTGCTATGCTAAAATTTAAGTTCTTGAAGCGAAGTCATAAATCAGGAATATGAAAATAGAAGAAAAAAATGTCCTTCCTTAGACATGTTTTAATAACGAATTTTTTCACCGCGTGGTTAATGTTCATTAAAGGTCGTTTTGAACAACGAAGCGCAAAGTGTGCGTTAACTTCGTCCACAAATTTTGTGTTCAAATACGATTATTATCTCATTTTCGATCTAAATAATTCAACGAACGCCCAAAAACAACATCTTGAAGTAAATCACATGAAACGATCTTTCGAAACAATTTAACGCGCACTAAATTAAATTCTATCAACAAGACGCCAAGACGGAAACTCACCACCGCAACACCGCCATCGTAATAACTCACCCTTTGATTCTTGTCATAAGCGGCCGAGCAACAAGTTATTCTCCTAAGCGGAGCTTACGACAATACGGTTCATGCGTATTTCGCGCATTAAGCCGACCGTACAGCGCCATCGAATTAAGTATCGCCTCTTAAACGTTATTAATACGCCCGCGGGTCTATAACGATCGGTAACGCAATTTACTGCTCGCAGTGCACGTCGTAATTTCGACGATTTATACCGACCCGCCGCTCGCTGCCTTAATCGTAAATCAACGGCGTGTATCATCTCGCGCCGGAATCGACTTATTTATTTCGAAATCGAGAAGCGAGCTTCGAAAAACAATTTCCATTTCTTCCTCGGTTTTTAGCTTCGCATGCAAACTAGCGCGATAAATCAAGGCGTCGGCTACGCGAAAATTGAGCGATAGTTGAAAAAAGCCGGCACCGCCGCTACACAAGAAGGGAGTAATTTATGCGCTCCTTCGCGTCCTCCTGGGGAAAAATGCGGCGATAAATCAGTTCATCTCAAGAAGCTAATTATCACTGACGTGTTTAGTTTCTGCAGAGGCGCTGATTAATGGTCGCGCTCAACAAACGTCACTCGCGATAAAAGTTAATAAAAATTTCTAGGTATGCCGGCGGAAGCGATTCGTTTCGGCGGATGAATTGAAATTATTAGGATGTGACGCATCGCGGAGATTTATGTTCGAAGTGGTAGGAAATTTATTAAAACCGTTGAGTTCCTTTGTCTCCGCTGATTACTGTCATACGTAACAATTAAATCGCGATCGTAGAAAAGCTTCGAAAAGAAAGCGACGACGGGAGAAGTTACAAATCATTGTAATCGCGGAAAAAAATTCATAACACAAATATGTGATGCACTAAAACTTAAGAATGCATGCATACGTTCCACGGTAACACAACCCTTAACGTTTACAACTTGCGCCGAACTACTCGTTAAGTTAAAGCTCTTCGCGAAGAAATTAACGTTTACAGAACTTCCACGATGGCGCGCTTTCACGTGTTATCCCGATCTCTCGCCCACTTAAAAAAAGACCGACTCGTACGTAATAACCGAGTGCGTTTTGTATTCAAACTTCGAATAATTTATAAGGATAATGTCTGTTTCGTTGGCCGCACGGAAATGTAATTTACGGTCTTGGCTTTGATGGCGTATTCGATGACAATTCCATAAGGTTCGATTGTGAAGTGGAAGCAGGTCTGCTTATGGTGCGCGTCGACGCAATTGTGATAAATAATATAGAATTTTATTTTTAGATGAGGAGGTTAAAACCTATTTATTTATTTTATAAGTTGAATAAAACAATAATTCAAATCCCATCCTATTTATATCAAACCAAAGGCAACTAGTAAGCAATCATACGGTGTCGTCTACGATAAACCCATTAAGTGTCAAATGTTGAAGATTAATTGGTCCTTGCATTTTTTGCATCTGAAGATGCGACCCAATCCAGCCCAACCTAACCCAACCCATTCCAACCCAACTCAACCCAAACCAATCCAACCCAACCCAACTGGTTAGTTCTTTTAAATTTGTAAACATTGCACAATTGGATTCTATTTAATCAAATTTATGTTATGGTTGGTTAGGTTAGGAAGCTTTCATGATTCCATATGAACACAATACTAATGTTGAAAAACATACTCAAAAAATCTTTTGGTTATGGGATGAACTTTTTTCGCTCATTAGAATGGGGTACATACTCAATTGGTAAACTGGGGTTGTATTGCGTTTCCATTGGGTTCAGTCTAATATATATATAAGTATAGTGTTTCATATAATGATCGTCATGGACAAACCTACGTCGATTAAATTCCGCTGCTGTTGTCGTTCATTGGAGGTATGGTGCGTATGAGCAATACCATTGGGGCGAACGGTTCGGATTGAAGACAGTGTTGGCGCGACGGACCATAAACCGGATTTGAATCAAAACGCAATATTGTGAGGCAGAACTCAACAATAAAATTATAAAAACGACACGTTGAGACGTGCACGAAAAATAATTGCTAACACAACGACGGATTTGATCTACTTGCGAAATCTTAGGAGACAATCATTCAAATGGTAGCACTGATTGTACACTTAGGCGATGATAGACTTGCCGAATTTTTGATTAAAGTTGGAACGAATCAATTTATTTTACTTTGCTTAAAGTTACTATTCTCCTCCTTATATATCAGGAATAATCTTGCCTGCTTAATTTTTGAATAAATGGACCACTTTTGCTTCAACCCAACCCAATCCGATTCATTGTCGAAGACAGCTGAGAGAAAAATGAAGTGGATCGATTCCCTCACCGGTGCCAATCTACTAGCAATTCAGGCTGTTTCTATTATTATTTCAAGCAAGGCGGCCTGTTTTTGTCTATATGGACCATATTTCCTTCAACCCGATGCAATGCAATTCATTGTTGAAATCAACGATGATAATCAAAGAAAAAATCAGTCGATTGATTCACACAGGGTACCCAACTCAACCTAATCCTAACCCTAACCAACCCAACCTAATGTAACTCAACCCAACCTAATCCAACTCAACCCAACCCAACCCAACCCAACTCAACCCAACCCAACCCAATACACTGACAAGGTGACAAAGCTCCAGTTTTTTTTTTAATTTTCTTGCGTTTGTTTGGGGCTTATTACAATTTGGGGCGCGTTCACATGCACCAAGAAATCGATTGGAATTTGAATTGAATTGGGTTCAATCGACCGAAATCTTGAAAATTACATGTTGCGTTAAATGGGTTAAATTTCTAAATTTGTTAGTCAATCCTGGAAAATAAATTGGAAATGAGACGAAAAATGTCATCTTTAGCCCATTGGATAAACCCGAATAGGGCAAAAAAAATAACCAGATCAAAAAATATTATTAAAAAGTTCTAGAAAAGACATCGGAGATGATACGATCAAGGATATCTTTTGCCTACTCGATAAACCAGAAAAGGGCAAATATATCATACAGATGACAAATGCAACAAACAATGTAAAATTTTAAAAAATAACCAACGTAATATAGCAAAAATGAATAAGATACCCAGTGCAGTAAATATTACTGCATTTCAGTGGGTTTGTTTGGGTTTATCACTGATCACATTTTGTTCAAAAGCGCCACCCATTCGATTCGATGAAATCCGAAATTTGCAAACTCGCCAAAATTTAAATTGGGTTCAAAGGTGACTTAGTATCACTAGGATGCATTTTGTTGCTTCTTGTATGATGTGATACGGTTCGTTTGTTAAATCTTGGGAAAATAATGATGTCCACTAAAGTTTTGCTGTTTTGCATTGCAATTAATTACTATTCTTTGAAGACGATGAGATCCACCACAATATGGGTTGAGCTGGCTCTTGGAAAGTCGTTAGTTTTTTGATTGGTATAGGCTAATTAAATTTATAACCAATTTATTTTTTTGCACGTGTTTAAGAGATATAATACGGATTGAATGGCTTGGACCATAATTTGCAAACTTTGGATTGGGTTTAGCTGAATTGATAAGCCAAGAAATTTGGCTTTTGTGACCTGATTCATTTGTTAAATTCTAAAAAAAAAACGTTGAACTAGAATTAATAATTCGATAAGATAATACTGCTTGGATTTAAATTGATTAGATTGGGTTGGGTTGGGTCGGGTTGGGTTCAAAACTAATCTCGATTGCCCTTGAATTTAACTGAAATGATAATCCAAGAAACCTGGATAGTTGAAGATGGTTCAATACCCGAGAACATTTTGGGTTGTTATGTTAAGAGTTGGGTGTCGATGGTCTTATTAGAATTTGTTATGTTCGATTAATTGTTTTTGATTTATTTTTATTTATGCAAAATTAAATGAAATTGATGTTTGGGGCTCTTCTACAAACGATACGAACTGCATGGGCATGAATTAGTTATTGGCCATTTGAAAACTCGTTAAAATTGGGATTACTCTTGGCCCAAGTAGCTCCCCCTTCATATCATAGAAAAAGCACAGGAACTTCATAATGAGTTTAAAATGTTGATAGGTTGATTTCATTTAGGTTTATTGCAGGTAACATTGGGTTGGGCGTTAATGTACAAATAAATTTTAAAAGGCATTTGAATGGGTTCGATTTGTATTTTAAAAAGTTGCAAATTTTTTCAAATTTGGATTGGGTTGGGTTGGGTTGGATTGGGTTGACTTAGGTTGGGTTGGATTGGATTGGGTTTAACTGAAATGGTGGTACAAGTATTGCCTTTTTGAAAATGAATCACGTGGTATATTATATCATATTAAGTTCTTAATGATGGTGATGTTGGGTTTATATGTTATTCTAAGAAAAGTCAGATGTACTTTTCAGACTTCTTCGGGCTTTTTCCTGTTGGGTTTTAAGACGATATTAACGTCCGAATTCAGACGGGTTTAGTCCAATTAGCTCCTTGTTGTAAACGATATGGAACTGCAACTAGTCAACTGTCTCGTTGATGTTAAACCCAAAATATATTTATGTTCACTTCATTTGCAAATCTATCATCTACGAATGTAACAACATGCAACTGCAACGATTTTCGCAACTAATACATTCCAACCATTCCTTTTTCCATTTTTTTTCACCCCGTGAGGATATTCGCCCGACAACAATTAACGCCGGCGAATTCGCATTTCGACGGGAAATAAACGTGAAATTGCGTTCCGCGTCGCGCGAGGAGAGCACTCACGTCCCGCAAATCCGCGCAAAAGGAAAAACGCTCGCGCAAACCTAATAAGCTCGTGGCCGGCAGCAGCGCCGCGCGCACGAGTCGGATAAAAGGAGCGCTCCGGTTATCGGAGAGAGCTTTCAGAGACGGCCGGCTAAATGGGATTTGAGTGGACGTTAAAAAGGGTTCCTGGCCCGGATAATGCGCATATTAAGTTTGCGGCGGAAGTGCATACACAATAGATCAAAATGCGGTGGGATTCGTCTGAGGCGGAATTGCCCCCCAAATGCACGGAATATAAAGCCGTACGGAAAAGTTAAAAAAAAAAACACGAGTTTTGCATTTAATTTAATTTGGACGATGGTAGTCTTGCTATATCAATACGAGAGCAAGACGTACGAGGGCGTTGGCTGATAAATCAAAAACTGTTTTCACCTGAAGTGTCATTCAATGTATGTAACAAAAGATTTGGGCAAATTTTTTGTATTATTTTTTTCCTGTTAAGAATAAACGAATTAACTTACCATTAGATATTGAGAATCTGTCAAATTTTGTTTAGTAATTCGGGACTGACTTTTTAATCAAACAACTTACGTTGATTTAAATTGCCTGATAAACCCAAAGGGCACTGGCCAAAAATTCACCCCACGAACGATAAACATCATCATTCAACCAAATTCACCAAATATACTCAGTGACATATAAACTGCACCACCTAGAAGGGGTGGGAATTTTTGGACCAAATTTGACAGAAACATCGGACTAGTCTAAGGTAACAATTGATTAAAAATTGATAAAGAAAATACTTCATCTTTTTGATTTTTCTTTAATAATGTGTTGGTCCGCCCCAATTTCTGATACACTCATTGACCCGCCTTGGCATTGATTCCAGCAGGTGATCAATGTCTTCTTGGGGTATGGCATCCCAATCAGTCTGTACTTCATGCCGTAGAGCTTCTATTGTCAACGGTGGGTTCGGTAGATTCTTCAATCTTCTACCCATCATGTCCCACACGTGTTCAATGGGCGACAAATCGGGAGATCTTGGCGGCCAAGCCGAAAAATTAACATTGCCCTCTTCAAAGAAGTCAAGAGAAACCCTTGCTACGTGAGGTCGTGCATTATCTTGCTGGAAAAGTGGGTCTTCCAGCCCTCGAAGATATGGAAGAACATGTGGTTCTACCACTTCGTCAATGTAGCGTCGGGCGGTCATACTGCCCCGAATGAAGAGCAAGGGTGACCTACTCCCGTAAGCAATAGCACCCCACACCATCAACCCCACAGTTCGGTGAACATGCCTCGCAATCGAAAAATCAGGATTGCACCTTTCTCCACGACTTTGTCTAACAGTCATCCGACCATCATGCATTCGTAAACAAAATCGCGATTCGTCACTAAAGACAACTCGATGCCACTCCAAGTTCCATTCAAGTCTTTCCGTGCACCAGGCCAAACGTTCCTGGCGATGTTGAGCAGTGAGGGGTAGCACAAGATGTGGGCGGTAAGACAGCAAGCCAAAGGTTCTTATTCGACGATAAACTGTCCGCAAGCCTATCGGACGACCTTGTTCACCTAACCATTGATCAGCTATTGATCTAGTTGTAGAGAATCTGTCTCTCAAGGCCATTAGTCTTAAGCGGCGATCTTGACGTTCATTGGTTCGTCTTTGAGCTCCGACGTTCAACCCCATGTTCAGACCACGCTTGATAAACACGCATTATTGTTGAGTGGTGCCGTCCCAAACGGTTGCCGATTTCTCCAAACGAAAAACCTGCTTCTCGTAAACCAACAATCCGCCCTCGGTCAAAGTCACTCCACTGCTGGTAAACTTGAGGTCTCCTTCCTCTAGGCATCGTTAAACACTTGAAACACTTTAAACTAAAGAACGGGATCCGAAAAAGTGGAACAAATTCAAAAAATGACTCGATAATTGCTTGTCTATCACCACCTCTAAAAAATGACACAAACGTCAAAAATCATTTTAAATTTCAAATTTTAATCAACTATTTCCCTGGACTAGTCCACTATTCCTGCCAAATTTGGTCCAAAAATTCCCACCCCTTCTAGGTGGTGCAGTTTATATGTCACTGAGTATAAATTCACCCCCGGCCCTTTCGCGCAAAACACCGAACCGCGCCAACTTTCGCAAAGTATTCAATTTTAATGCGCGGCGATTTCCTCTCATTTTAGTTCGCGACGCCGCCTTTGTTCCACCCATCCCGCGTTAAACACAGCGCGTCACGTATGACGTTTATTTATTCCAGGAGCGGCCGTACGTGATGGTGAGGGAAGACAAAAACTTAACCGGAAACTCGAGATACGAGGGATTCTGCATTGACCTGTTGAAATGGATAGCCGGACAGGTGGGATTCCAATATTCGATACGGCTCGTTCCCGATCACATGTACGGCGTGTTCGACCCAGAAACGAAGGAATGGAACGGCATTGTCAGGGAACTCATGGAGAAGGTAAGATAATTATTTTAATATTCGTTTAAAAAAAAACTAGACGTAATAATTTTGTATTCTAGATTATTTCCCTCGCGTTTTTTTAGTGCAAAACATTTATGATATTTATATAATATGCAAATTCAAAGAAGGCTGTACTCTTTGACATCCTCTCACACAATCTCGTTGCTTAAAAAGAAGCGAAAACCACACAATTCTACCAAAAAGTCGGTTATTACATCACGTTTCGTTCGGCGTCCAAAAAGCGCGCAACTGCAACGCGAGTCCAAATCAAATTTTTATTTACAACGACGACAAATGCCCTTTTTACGTAATCGGGACGAGTTTTGTTGCCTTTGGTAAATGGAACGACGCGCCGAGTCCATTTCTCCCAGTGTTATTGCGTTCGTTTTCGGGATCAAATAAAAACGGGAAAAGCCGGGACACAAAGCAAATGCGATACACGTACCCGGTAAAAGCGCATCCGACGCCGACGCCCCGAAAATATAATTCAGCGTGTTTCGGAAGCGACGCGGAGCGCAGCTTTTACTTTTACGAGTTATGGGGGGGCGCGCGGTGCACACAGGCCCACAATTGAAAAATTAATAAATAAAATTTAAATCTTCGTCACCGATCGATAACAAACGACTCGACGTCTTTATTTAACGAAAGAAAAAGTTCCAGCCATATTTTTCTTTAAACACGTTATCCGCGAACAAAGAACTTCGAGCTTCGCAAGCTTAATAAATTGCACAAAAGGATATTAATACCGTCATAATAGTGGTACCTTGCGTATCGCATGACGGAGCTTATGTTAACAAAAGGAGACGCTGTACGTTGTCTTTTCGTTTCAGCGGGCGGACCTGGCGGTCGCCTCAATGACAATAAACTACGCCAGAGAGAGCGTTATAGATTTTACGAAGCCCTTCATGAACCTCGGCATAGGAATCCTTTTCAAGGTAAGCAGACGTTCGGGTGAAATTTATCGTCGTCGAGCGGCAATTCACTCGTTCTTTTTTTTGCATAGACTGTTATATTTTAACGAGAAAGTAGGACAAAATTAAAATGCAATTAAAAAATTAATTGGATAAAAAAATCAAGTCATATATTACGCCACTATGCAACTAACAAACTAAGCAAATAGGTTGAAGACATTTCGAACGAAAAGGGAAGTAATGCGAAACAATTAACAAAATGGAAAGAAATTTGTCGTTGATATAATTCGTCGTTTGTTTCGTGCTAGTTAGCTCAGTTCATAATAAACGACCATCCATTAAAACACGACCTCTTTCCTAGATGTCCTAGATATCAAATATAAAATGAAATTAATTAATTAAACTGAATTTAAAATTTACAGCGAGCCGGTGGAAATATTTAACTACACTTTACATCGTCTTTTTTTACTACCATTGTGATTTTTCAATATTATATATTTTTTTAATATTCATTTCATTCTTCTGTTATCTATCTTAACTTCCATCCCCATCGGCCGTCATGAAATCGATTTAATTTTATTAACCCAGATATTTTTCTCCATTCGCCCATCCATCGCAAAATTGTTTCACGACGCGCGCCTTACTCAAAACGTTAAAAATTTTAATTAAATTCAACAGGCGACGGATCGCCGCTTCCCCGATACTAATTGCTACGTAATCCGAAACTTTCGCGCGCCGCCGCCGTCTGGAATACTTTCCCGTCCAACCGTACAACCACAACCGCAAAGCTCAGATAAGCTCCGTTCGGCGCGCCAGAATAAACAAAAATATCTGGTCCTAATCACGCCGTATATTGCGGAAGCTCCCGGACACGGCTTTTTTGCGCAGAGTGCAGATTGTTTTCGTGCTTGCGGCCGCGGAACGAATCGTAGCCTACCGACAATTCGAATCGATTTTGAATTTCGTCGCGTCCGCCGGTGAATAAATTGAGAATAAAACGGCTCGAAGGTTTGTCTAGTTTGACGTGCAAGCTATGAAATCATGAACAGAGTGGGAGAACTTGCATTTAATTGAATCTGTCGCTGTTGGCCAAGAAATGTACAAAATTTAAAAAAATATGTTTCCTTATTTTCTTAAAAAATTGAAAATATGACCAACGTACAATAACCAAAAAGGGACTTGTGTGGGATAATATTTTACTTTATCTTATAACAAGCTATATTTAGGCTATCCACCAACACCAACCCAACCCAACTAAACCAAACCAAATTATTTCGGTTGGTATTTAGTTTACTGTCTTAACAATTCTGAAGTGTTCTTGTGACAAAGATTTATAATTAACGTTATTTAATTGATGATGCCACGTTGTTTCAATTAAAAATCCCCATAAAAATCAAAGGGGCATTAAATTAAAATTTTCGTTTTCAACAACGTCATGTCATATTTGTCAAGAAACCAGCGATTTTTTAATTTATAAAAAATTGTAATTTAGGGGATATTTTTTCAATTTTTTTGTCTTTTGTGGACAATTTTTAATTGAAAATATAAAACCAGCTTCATAGTAGTTGTTGGATAATGTAAATATTATGTCAAAAAGGTCATTAAATATAAAAAAAATCGAAAATTTTCCACATTTAATTTTTTTTTAATGCACGAAGCCCAAGTTGTCATGCAACGAAACCCGTCCTAAAAGTCTTAAGTTTATTGTGGAACAATTTTTTTTTTGAATAAAATGCATCGCAAAGAGTATTAATGTTAAAAAATTTGTTTCGTTCGACTTATTGCACAAGAAAAAGTGCCCCACTGTTAAATTTGTAAAAAAATTAAAAATAAGAAATAATTTCTCATTTTTTCAATTTAATATGTAACCTGTAGGCGCCAATTTAACCACATTTCAAAAAGAAGAAGAAATCGTGAAAGTGAAATACTTATTTTTTTGTTGTTGGGTTGGGTTGGGTTGTATTTGTAAGTATCACTCTATGTAAATTAACATAATAATAAAAAAATAAGTATTTTTCAATTTTTTAATTTTGTACAAATCTGTTTAAATGTTTAGTGAAACTTTTTAATTTAAAAATTGTATCTCAGTCACAAGTGCGTTAAAAAAATTAGTTAAGATAGGATTTAAATAATTGGAAATTTTAGGTCAATTTGTTATTTTATAAGAATAGTTTGTATGAACTAATGTTTTATTGTATTTGAAAGAAGAAAAAATACCAAACACCATTCAAGAATTTGAAATACAACTAGCACATAAACAACATCGTAATAATATAGGAAAGTATTTCTCAAAATTAAGAGCAAAAACGCCACACACCTACTAGAAGCAGGAAAAGCTAGTTGTGGAGTAACTGAAACTACGAACCTCTATACAACAAAACAGATGGCGGGCAACAGAAATACAACAAAAGAGCAATCATAGGAAGAATTTGGACAGAAGATGGAAGAAAATTATTTACACAGCCAGTAATTCTTCTAATTCTTCTACAGTACGCTGAAACAACAACTAAGGCGAAAAAACCGCCAAAGTTAAAGAACATAAAAGACAAAAATGAAAATATTTTAACAGATGAAAAAAGAATAATGCGAAGATGGACAGAATATTTTAAAGAGCTACCAGAAACAAATGACGAAAAACACGGAATAGATGGAGACGAACAATTAGATTACAACAAAGAAACTAATCTCTATCAATTAATAAGAAAATAAGTTACAGAAGTTATCAAGGAACTGAAAACAGGAAAGGCGCCTGAAAAAGACCAAATCACAACAGATATGTTAGAATACATGGGCAACAAAGTAAACGAAGAATTCTGTAATTTGTTGAATGACATTTTGACTAAATGGGAAATACACAAAAATTGGAATAGGGGAATAATATTACCGATATAAGAGGGGGTAATGTCGTTTTTTTACATTACATTCAAAAACATAAAATTTTAAAAACTTTTTATTTTCAATCAATGATGTAATCATCAACAGCCTTTCGTCGTCTAGTGTGCAAATTTTCAATGCCGGATCGATAAAGGTCAATTGATTTTTGCGCAAAATATCTGGAGAGCTCATTTTTGACATCACCCAAATTTTAAAATTTGTTGACAATTGACTGGGTGAGGCAGTACCACCCACCACAATTCATCAGAGTATTTTTTTCGTTTGCGTTTTGCGCAGTGCTGTCTTGCATTGTCGTGTTGCACAATGACGCCTTTTCTGTTGGCAATCGATGGGTAGTTTTTAATTAAAGTTTGATTTACTCGACCCAATTGTTGACAGTTAAGGTCTGCATTAACGGCTTGTCCAGGTTTCAGGACTTGAAAATGAACGACCCGGCGAACACTCCACCAAAGACACAAAAGCCCCTTTTGTGTCTTTGGTGCACCCAAATGCTCTGCTTACTTTACCAGTCTGATGCAAATGTTCTTTGATGGTCGACCAACGTTGATTAAGAGTATTTGACAGTTCCTCGATCGTCGGACATGGATTTGGTTCCACTTCCGCCCTTATCACGTCATTGTCTAAAGTTGTTGGTCTTCCTGATCGATACGAAAATTACCGGATATGAACTTAGAAAATTACACTTGGCATTTACGAACGCCTAATGCATCCAACCGAACTTCATGGGTAGGGTTGGGTTGGGCTGGGTTGGATTGGGCTGGGTTGGATTGGGTAACAAATAAAAATTACCTCAACTTATTTTTTTTTAATATGAGGACAAATCTGGCAGAAAACGTGAAATTTGCCACAAATATAAAAATTGACGAATCTGTCGAAATTATCTAAACTTCAAATGATGTCAAATTTCAAATCAAAATTAACGAAATTTTAAAAGATCTGCACCTCAAAAAGTGTTAAACGTTATAAAGTGGGCCAAGGTAGCTGCGAATAAAGTAGAAATACTGAAAATGTTCGTAAATATGAAATTCATCTGAACCTCAAAAATGCCAAATGCTAAAGTTTATTTTGCTGAAAAACATAAAAATTTGCAAAAATTGATAAAATTATGACATTGAAAATTATAAAATTGCCAACAAAACACATCACAAAATGTCAAACCCCAAAAATAAAATATGCCGAAAAAATTTAAACTTACCAAATGCGAAAAAAACAAACTTTACGAAATTATCTAAACTTTAGTAATAAATTGCAAACGTTTTCTTTGCAAATCTGCCAATAACAATGTAAAAACGTACATGTTGTTAAAGTTGAGTTAAGTTAACACAGTGTTTAGTATATTTACTGTACTGTTGGTGTTTCAGTTCATCGTACACAATCGTGTAAATCGTTATTTTCGTACGTATGAAATGTGCATGCACGATGAGGTGATCTCTGGACAACTATCTAATATCTTGTTGAGTTGAAAATATGAAAATAATCGTAAAAATTTACAAAATCATAAAAGTAGAATATCTAAAAATAATAAAAAATCATAATCGTAAAAAATTTCAAAAATCTTATAAAATACGCCTGCATTACTATGTCTTTGTGATTTTTGCTTTTGCTTTAGTGGCCATTGTATATTTAATTCTCTCAAATTGTTCCACTTCTTTATTATCTTCAAGTGCTCTTCAGTCCCCTTTGGTTTGCTTTGTCAATTCCATTTAGTTACCATTAATGCCGTTTTCCAGTGCCCATGCCATCACCATCATACGAGTATAATCATTGCTTTCATATTCCTTTCCCAACATTTCTTCTATTTCAGATATTTCAGACATCAGAGAGAATAGGAACGGCATCAAAGATTTACAATATACTGAAGGACACATTCTTCGAGAAAAACGAAATATCAAAAGAAATAAAAAAGCAGATGTACAAAAAATTCACAACATTCGTTGGCAGTGAATCTTGGACGGATTCCTGAGAAAGGTCGAGGCAATCACAAGAAAAGATAAAATTAGGAACGATACGATAATACAAAAGAGAAAATTGAAACCGGTTAAAACAGTAATTGAAGAGAGACAACTTAAAAGGCTCAAAAGGCTCAAAAAAAATATTTTTTTATTGCTCATATCTATGCCTAATATATCTAAGAATATGTATAAAAAGTTATAGCGGCTAATTCGCAATATTTTGAAAGATACAGCACTAAACACAGTGAGGTGTCGAGCATAAAATATACGAACGCTCGGACAAACGAAACGCGCGCCCCTCCCCGCAGTCACATAACACCGAACTATGTACTGAAAAAAGTTCAATCGGTCGTTCGAAACAATAATATTTTCAGTTCGTAAGAGCTATAGTAGGATTATAACGAGATATTCCGTAAGTAATCGAAAATTAACATTTTTCCTGATCGTAAACTTTAGAGCGCGTTTTCTCGAGTTTTCGTTTTTAAGATTTTTCTAAACTGGTGGGCGTGATTGCGAGAAAACTAGACAAGCAATCAAAATGAAACAAAACTTTTGTTGGCTTCAGTAGCATTCTATTCGATTTGAACTAAAAAGATTAATGAAAAAAAATTCTAAACAACTTTTTTAGCAAGTTGAAATGATTTTCAATTCCTGCAAAGAGCACATTTATTTTCAAACCTGCGAAAAATCTTGAATTTCAAGATTTTGGGTTTTTTTAGCTCACCTAGAAGAAAATATATGAGAATTACAATTTTCTGTGGTTTTTTGTTTCAGACAAAAATTACGGGCTACATCTTTCCCACCGATTGTAAATTGCAATTGAAAGGTGTTGCACAAATGTGCATAAAAATCGGTTCCGTTCAAATATTTTTCTCTCGACATATTTTTTTTAATGCTGAAATATGCAATAAAATGCTCTAAAAAGTTCACTAGACTTGCTCATTTTTTTCTGCCCTAAAAAAATTCCCCCCAAAACGCCATTTTAAGGCCTCCTAAAGCAGGATCTGATTAAGTGGTTAGGGTACCTCCACCGAATGAAAGACAGTGGACCATCCAAACAAGTATACCAAGCACAGGGAAAAAATAGAATAGGAAGACCTAGAACGAGATGAGAAGAACGACGAGCAACAGAAAAACTATAAATACAGTGGTGTGAGACGATGAGCTTAGCACGAGACAGGAACGGGTGCAAGGAGAGTTAGTTCAAATTGCTTTGATTTTTTTTATCTTTGAGGCAATTTATTATAAGTAAGTTTGACATCGCTTTTGTGTCTATGAAAATTCAACATGACTCCATTATCCCAAATCCACAACAATGCCCCAAAACTTTTATTTTAATAAAATTTTACCCCTACACGTGGACTACATCAAACTAAAATTAAATTAAACCTGGAACAGGTTGCATTATTAAGATCAAAATCATACCATCCATTTTACGAAGCAGAATTTCCCAAACATTAATTTTCCACCTGCATTTCCGTTTATTCACCCGAAGCCACTAAAAATAAAAAACCGGAAATGATCGAACCCAAACTAATTATTCAGGCAACCTTATCGCGTCAATAAATAACCGCGCGCTTTGAACGCACACGGAAAATAAAACCAAATCACCGGACGAAACCGCGACGCCAACTTAATTGAAACGCGGCGCGCCGCCGGCGATACTTTCAAATTACTGGCATCGGAACCGCAACTCGATTTCATAATTTATTTTTCCGCGTGCCGGCGGCTCCGAGGAAACGGACCCGTCCGGCCGCGGCGACGCATACCGATAATAAATAAAAATAAATGTTTTTTTTAAATTTGGAGTCGAAGTTGACCATGAATGTTTAACTGTGAACGAACCACAATTTTGTATACACACTCAAACGTCACTTAAGTAACAACTTTTGACAATTAAAAGTGAGGTTAGACCGGTTAGACATAGGTTAAGATGTCAAATTAATAACGATGGCTCGTTCGCAGCTAATCGTTCACGGCCAGCTTTGACGCCAAAGATTTTGCACGTCTTATATACCGCGCCTGCACTGCATCCGCGAATTAAGTATGCGCGAGCATTTCCTCAAAGCGACTTGATTGCGAACGGAGCGGGCCGAGATTGATGCGACGACTTTGTTACTTCAAATGTTGCGCGAATTTCCGCGAAAACAATTTTTAGCGCGCGATTTGACGCCCGCGGATTTAAAACGCAAGAAATATCACGGGATACATTTCATAATAAACGTCGTGTAATATTTCCGCAATTAAATTAAAGCAACAAGAGCGGTGCACCGTTTCTACAGCTGGCGTTTCTACCGTCAAACATCGCATTTATTTTCATTTGAATATTTGCGTTAGTTTCATGTCGTCCTTTTGTGGTGTAAAGCGATATTTATAAACAGTCGGGCAAAATTAATTAATTAATTAATCGGCGTACGTAAACTAGGTCGTGACAGCAATTTTGTTTCATTTAATAACAGATAATAATGTAAATGACCGATTATGCTTAGTCGTGCAGAGTGTCAGTGCCATCGCGACTCAACCAAGTAACGTTGCATTTTTCAATAAATTAACGAGTTGAAATTTTTTTTCATAACTGAGTATTTGCTTTATATACGAATATTTCTGACTACCATCTCCCACATCTTTGATCCAGGCTACCCATTTAATTAATCAAATGACAAAATAACAAACTCGATGCACTAAAGAATTTTCAATTTCGCAACGAACGCACTTGATTCAACGAAAATATTACTCGAATACTACACTCGACATCGAATTGCAGCGAGAATTTCCATTCCATTATGTGTTCATCAACGGTGTCCTCGTCGCACGTGTAATATAAGATACGAGCGATGCATCGCTTTCGAGAAATATTTCAATTTCAACGTATTTTATTGCGCGCGTCGACGTCGCCGTCGGCCGCAACCGCTGGCGTCAAAGACATCCGCGCGTAATTCAGTCGCAACTTTTTCGCCGATTGTGCCTTAGCTTTAATTTCCGTTGGGTCGGCGTTTCGTTCGGATGTGGGATGTGCGCCGGTACGGACTCGTACATACGTTCCACACAATAAACGCGGTGTTAACGTCACTAATATTGGTCCCCGCTGTTAGATTTTCACATTGTGCCGCGCGACTCGGTCGTTGCGGGATAATCCCTTTCGTTTGAGTGCGCGTAACTGGTTTTGTCAACACGTCGTTGTTGTTAATAACATTGAAAGCACCGGTTGTGCTGGGAATTTGCACACTTTGCGTCCGTTTTAAGTTTCGCCGGTTTGGGCAAAAAGCAAACACTGAACGTTGTGTAAATCGCTCGGGGCGTGGACGTGACACGTGCGAAATGTATGTGCCAGATACTGCGAGACATGTTTTATAACTAAGAAATATAAGAGTTATTGATTTCGTTTGCTTGGCGCATTTCGTGGACGTAGAATCTACAAATAAAATAATACACAACGACATTTTTCAATGAAAGGATGACCCAATAAATATTTCCATTGCAAAACTTTTATTTCTACACTAAACCCCAATATGTATCTGATACAAAACACTATCATGGAGACATTTTTTCTTATATTATTTAATACCTAAATTTTTCAATTCACCACATATTTTGCAACAAACTGAAATATACAATTTGAATAATTTAATCGCTCCGATGGACTTTCTCATTTTTGCGTAAATTCGCATTCGGCTTCGGACGACCGCTCAACACGTACGAATCTAAATGCACTCGATATTAATGGCCGGATTGTCCTTGCATTTTGAACGACCATTACGGACGCAATTAGCGACGATTTGCGCGGCGTTTTCCAAACGTCAATTGTCGATTGGGTTTTAACTTTTGGGCGGATGTGTGTGCATAATGAATCACGTTGGACGTTGTGTGGTAAATGCATTAATAAATGGTATTAAATAAATCATTGTTATATACAATGACTACACTGCATTAATTAAACTTACCTGGGCGAGGTCGACGCAGTCGAATTGGCGAATCCGCATGAACCCTGAAAAAAAATAATACAATTGTAGTTTTTCGGCTCAGGCATCATTATTAGGGTAATTCAGGGAGAGATGGCCCACCGGGTGAGATGACCCAACAGAATATCTATTTTTTTTTAATTTCCTGCATATTGCTATACCATAGGTGAGTTATAAATTATTTGAATATTCCAATATATTCCAAGGTCCTTGAAATTTTGTATCATTTGTATGAAATTCAATCTTTTAAGCCTGCTACTGACGCATAACTGATCAACGATGTTTCTGAGGTTATGTTAAATGTTTGATATGCGGAAAAAAATAAGCCATCTGTCCCATACTTTTGGGTGGGGCGGCTCGATTTTATATCGGATGGTCCAATATCACAACAACAATAATT
This sequence comes from Geotrupes spiniger, assembly GCA_959613385.1. Taxonomy (NCBI): domain Eukaryota; kingdom Metazoa; phylum Arthropoda; class Insecta; order Coleoptera; family Geotrupidae; genus Geotrupes; species Geotrupes spiniger. The sequence continues at coordinate 29,282,347 of OY390739.1, forward strand.
ATCTGCTGATAATTTCCCCAGCTATGCCTACCGAATATAAAAGCAAATCAGCATGAGGAGCATGGACAAATGAGCAGCTCATACAAGCTACAGAAGCAGTACAAAGAGTATGGGAGTGAAGCAAGCTGCAAGAAATTTTAACATTCCACATACTACGCTAAGACGACGTATGAAAAGGCCACCTTCGTGTTCGGGTAAAGAAATTGAAAAAAAACTGTCATCACATATAAAAAAACTTCAAAGCGAAGGTTTTGCTGCGACTCGTGAGTCTGTCAGATATATGGCCTTTAATTTGGCCGAACAATTGAACATTAAAAACCGTTTAAACAAAGAGAATAAATTAGCTGATTACGACTGGTTACACGTGTTCCTTAAACGACATGAGAATAATTCGTTCTAACTATTCCTACATTTTGATGTTTTAAATTACAATTATTTTAGTGCATGGGGTTAGTAATGTAATTACCCAACCCAACCAAACCCAAGCCAACCCAGCACAACCGTCAAAATTTGGACAAGAGAAATTTTCCAGAAAAATTCGTTAAAAATGCCAAAATTATTAAAGAATGGTCAAAAATATAAAAAAATGGCTTAATGGTCAAAATTGTAAAAATAAAAACTGTCAAGAACTGCAAAAAAGTTTAAACAACTAAAACATCAAAATTAGCAAAATTATGAAAAAGTTCAACAATGAAGTGAATTGAAAAAAATGTAAAAAATATCAAAGTTGCCTCAAATCGAAAATAATATTAAAATTATGATATAAAATGTTTAAAAAATGTCTAAAATGGAACTGCAAAAAAATAATAAAATTGCTTATAAAAAAAATCCACTAATATTCGAAAGTATAAAAATTTTCTAAAATGTATCATAAAGCCATAATATTATGAAAAAGTTTATAAAATTCAAAAAACACAATGGTAAAAAATTGCCTTGGATACAAAAACCTGTCTAAAATGCAAAGAGTCAAGAAATTCCTTAAAATTGTGAAAAGCCCCGAAATCGTAAAAGATGGCAAAATTTTAAAATATGCGAAATTTTAGCAAAAAGTTCAGTATTGCTTGAAACAACTTGAAAAAAATCACTGGAAAAAATTTAAATTCCAACAAAGCTGATAATAAAATTTCGAAATTATCAAAAATGCAAAAATTGATTATGCTATTTAGAAAAAAATCTATTAGAATAAAAATTGCAATTAATTTGGGCTACTTATCGAGTTGGCGACCACGTTGTTTGTTTGCTTTTAAGTTCAAAGCGTACCCACTCCGTACTTACTACACAGGTACACTCTAAATGCCATTAAAATCAAGTAAACAAGATGAAAAATAAAACAGAAAACTAATGTATTTCATGTTATTCGTATTTTTTGATTTTTATGTTTATTTTATATTACATTTCCGACCACATACTTCACTTTTGATTTCCCGCTGTACCTTTTTTCCCGTTAGATGTTTTTTTACGGCTTCAACAATTTGCGTTTAACATTTTTTTCATATCACAGTTTCGTGACTATTTGCATCAATTTGCAATTTTCTTGGTGCCATTTTTTGCATTTTTGCAGTTTTTCATTGTGAATGATTTTCCTTAATTTTTTTTTTTAATTTTTCGCAACGGTGAATTTTCTCACATTAAAAAATTAAGATTTAGAAACATTAGAAACATTTTTTTTCAATTTTTGCTATTTTGTGTATTTTATGCGTTTTAGAACATTTGTTGATTTTTATTGCAAGCGATTTCCTTTAACTTTAATTATATGCATTTTTTTTGAAAAATTGTCGATTTTGAGGCTGGGGGCCAAAATTGCGAACAATGTAACAATGTGGTTAACAAATATTCAAAACGTTTTGAAGAAGTGCAAGATATCACAAAATTGCGATAAATTCATAAACAATCATCAAAAATTGTTAAAATTCTCTAAAAGAAAAAATGTCAACGTGACAACCTTAGTCACAAAATAAGTAGAAAAGATACATCAAAGAATTTAATAAAGGGAAGTAAAAAAATTGTGTAAAACGAAAAATCTAAACAACAACAAAATGCTGTAAAATACGAACGCGAAGTAGATAACACATTGAAATGGAGATTGACCCAGAGCCAGATTTCAACCTTCCGAGTTGTTCACAAATTACCAACGAGAACATACCCAAAAAAGTAAACGCCTGAAACTACGCTAAATAAAATAAAGTCAGTGCCTAGCAGATCATATTTGGTTAACCAAGCGAGAAAGAGAGGAAAAAAAGTTCTGATAGTAGCGCTGAATGCTTAGGACGTGGAGAAAATTATAGAAATACTGGGTTGGCTTGGGTTGGGTTGTGGTAAAGTTTTTTGCAAAAAAAAATAAAATTGAGTTAGTTGAGGTCAGAGAAAAATGGCAACCGAATATACTTGACACCGTAACTCCTACACTTGAAATAAACAAATTTACGACCAAGATGGGTGCATCTTGAATTAAATGACATGCGTTTAAATAAATCTAGGACGTGCAATCACTTCAAAGTCTACCCGGGGAATTAAATCAATGTCGCACACATCTACTCCTAGTCTAACATCGTCATCACAACAACCAATCCAGAACGTGCCGTCGATTTCAATCGGATCGAGCCATCACGTAGCCAAAATCGGAGCGCAGATCGATTCAACCCGTGACGCGAAATAAAATAAGGCATTGCAGTTCTGTGCATAACGTTGCTTCCAAAAATAAACTTGGAATTTTCACCCAGTGCAGTCGAATAGAAGAATTTACTATATATATTTTTTTTTTGCTTTACAATAAACGTCACATTGTCGGTCACTCTATCATTAAAATACGATTCGTATAATGTCATGGTTTTTAGATAAATAAAAATTTACTAAAATTAGAAAAAATATACATTTAAAAAATTATAAAGAGGTTTTAAATCAATTTCATTGATTGGAACAATTCGAAAATGATAACGAGAACTAGATGAATGCACTAGTTCAAGGTTTTAAATGAAATTTAAGCCACAAATATTGAAAATAACAATGACATGACATTCGTTGTTGTATTTAAGTTCATTTTTTTTCATATAAATAAATTAGAAAATTATTAATACCATTTTTTTCAATATATATTTTCTTTATTATTATTTTTCCATAATATTTCTCTATTTCTGGCCACAGTATGTTAAACATACGAGGTAATAATAAAACGTTAATGAAAGTTAAAAGTAGGTATAGCTTCATGGTTTTAAATCAAATTTGAACCACAACTTTTGAAAATAACAACAGACGTAATTTAAGCAACAAAGTTGAAAATACATGACGTACATGACGTGTAATTTTTATGCAGATAAAACATGGTGATCTCGTATAAGACTCCGAATGCACACTTCGATCAACGTTACAATAAATATGCGCAATATATAAAAGAATTATAAAAATTAATTCCGAAGTTGATATTTTTAAGCTCATATTAAGTGCCCTAATTTTATTTTGGTGGTTATTTTTTATTCGAGCTTATGAAGGAATTGTAAGCCTCATTGTGATTAAAGTGGGATCTTCTTCGAACTTGTAGCAATAATAACAATAATAACGTGCAATTACTTTTATAGATGCCAACGAGTCAACCGACCAGACTATTCAGTTTTATGAATCCACTGGCGGTTGAAATATGGATATACGTGCTGGCCGCTTATATGCTGGTCTCGTTTACATTGTTCGTGATGGCGCGATTCTCCCCTTACGAGTGGAACAATCCGCACCCCTGCCACCAAGAATCGGATATCGTCGAGAATCAGTTCTCGGTTTCGAATAGTTTCTGGTTTATCACCGGAACATTCCTCCGCCAGGGATCGGGGCTAAACCCGAAGGTCGGGATTAAACCATTGCGCATGTTTACTTGCATGTTAGTTGTAATTGTTTTCCGCACCGCTGCATCACTGACTGACTGACGCCGCCGAGCTTTACTTCGCGATATTTCTCACTACCGTTTTTCAAAATCGCCAACGAATTAATTTTGTTTTTGTACGTTCAAGGAGTCGAGACGAACGCCGGGCACCCTGTTCTCGTTTCTGAACCCACTCGCCGTGGAAATATGGTTCCTGGCGTTGACCGGTTACGTCTTCGTCTCGGTCGCGATCTGGATCGTCGCCCGGTTCTCCCCGTGCGAGTGGAACGAGCCGGGGCTGTGCGACGAATGCGTGATAAAAAAATACGAGCTGGTGTACGGCGAGTACGCGCACCGCTGCGAGGACAATTCCTCGTCGGGTATCGGTAGCGACGGCCTCCCGGAACCGATTCACGACGACGACTGCGACATCGAGTTCGTCCCGGATCCGTGTTCGTCGCACGAACTCGACGACGAAATCGCGACCCTCGACGTCCTAGAAAATAACTTTACCGTGGCGAATAGCTTCTGGTTCGCGATCGGTACACTGATGCAGCAAGGATCCGACCTGAACCCCAAGGTACGATATTTGTGTGAACGGAGTTAAATGGGCCCGCATCAAATGTAATGAGCTAGCGTTAACTGAGTCGATCGGAATCGAATATCGTATCTTGGAGTAGACACTCGACGCTTTGTAGTGTAGTTTTGCAGCGAAATGATTCTCCCCTTGGCAAAATGTTGCATCGTGCCGCTTATCGCATCGCATACCAACTAGCGTTCACTCTGTTTGCAGTCTCAGGCTCATATAGTAATATTTCGACTAAACGATTTTACGCTAGAAAGGCACGAAAACTTCAAGAACATAGTAACATTCCGAGTATGGAGCTGGGTATCCAAACAAATAATTCAAATGTCAGTATGCAGACAGCCTAAGTACGACGACATCGACTATAATTCCACGGTTTGAGACCTAAACCTTGCCTTTCAGTTATCTTTGTTCAAATCGTTTAATTTATTCTACTGTGCGCGTTACTAAAAAGCAATTTTGCATCTAAACGCGTCTTACGTGATATCTTTGTCTACGACATAATCCGAGCATATGTAAGTAAATTACTCCGCTTGCTGTGCCACATTCGAGCTAATCCGCATGCGACAACTCGCTTACAAACCCGCTTTGTGCACGCGCATGCACATTTACCTCGCCTCCCAATTTTACTCGCAACTCCGATTCAATTGCAGGCGACGTCGACGAGGATCGTGGGCGGAATCTGGTGGTTCTTCACCCTCATCATAATCTCGTCGTACACGGCCAACCTGGCCGCCTTCCTCACCGTCGAACGCATGATCACGCCGATAGAGAGCGCGCAGGACCTCGCCGAGCAGACCGAGATATCGTACGGTACGCTGGAGGGCGGCAGCACGATGACTTTCTTCAGGGTGAGTCGCTTAATTTGCGATTTAGCGGACGAAAGCGATTATTCGGCTATTTTTGTAATTGAAATCTTGGGGTCGCAGACTCCCCTCGCTCGATTATAATTGCCCCGGGGAAAGTTAAAAGTATACAATCCGGGATGATTGTTCGAGTTCGGTCGACGTTAAAGTAATTAGCGAATTTTTAATCTCGATAAGTTTTTTTGCGAACTCGGGACGAACCGGGTAGGGTCGGAGACGGAAAAGTAATCAGCGCGCGCGAGAATCGGAACACGTTGTTGGGATAATTTGTAACTGACTGTGACGTAAGCGTCAATTTATGCAACGCGAAGATCCCCAGTGCTAATCACCTAATGGTTCTTGTAGATGTCAAAGTCGCCAGATATCAACAGCGACATAAAAAAATAAGGTAGAACATTATTCGAATTCATTCTTCATTGATTCTAGAATGATTTTGATCAACACATTATATGAATATCCGATACTCGCAAATAAAATTCGAGGCAAGTGTCATATCGGCGAGTTTTCAAACATTCCGAGGACATAATAATACCCAAAATATATATGCAAATATTTTGCATATAATTCCCGTTTACAAACTTCTATCGATTTTTACAGCTTCATTATACTAAATCTGATTTGATCGACGTTGCATCTCCGCAATTATGAACCACATCATAGGATTAACTTAACGAAATTTCCTTTGCAAGGATTCAAAAATCGGAATCTACCAAAAAATGTGGCGCTTCATGGAGAGCAAACGACCCGCAGTCTTCGTCTCAACCTACGACGAAGGCGTCCTGCGCGTCCTCGACGGAAACTACGCCTTCCTGATGGAATCGACGATGCTCGACTACGCGGTCCAGCGCGACTGCAACCTGACGCAAATCGGCGGCCTGCTGGATTCCAAGGGGTATGGCATCGCGACGCCCAAGGGCAGCCCGTGGCGCGACAAGATCTCCCTCGCGATCCTCGAGCTGCAGGAGAAGGGCGTCATCCAAATCCTGTACGACAAGTGGTGGAAAAACACGGGCGACGTCTGCAATCGCGACGACAAGAGCAAGGAATCGAAGGCGAACGCGCTCGGCGTCGAGAATATCGGTAAGTGGATTACCGCCCGCCCGCCCGCCCGCGATGATATATTCGGCCGCAATATTCGCGAAATTCCGCACTCGAGATTTATATGAAATTCCGGCGATTGTAAATTACGACGCGCGAATGGGTCGGGGGGAGTCTTGGGTTCGCGGCGCGGCTTATTTCTTGCGGATAGTTTACGTGAGCGGGTTTCCAATCAAGCCGTCATATTTGATGACGACGATTTTTTTTTATTTTCCATTGTTATGCTAATGTATAAGACCGCAGTGATGAAATTGTACGCGAGGTGCAAACATCGTTGCGATACATAGTTATACAGGACAATTATACGCCAATGGAGGATCCTCATTTTAATTCGCGTTCGTTTTAATTAAATCAAAATTGTGTCAAGAGCACTTGCGACAGCTGCACGTGTTACTGGCTTTTTTTAATTGGACACAGTTTTATACGACTACGAGGATGTACACTCTAAATTCATTTGAACCTACCTACACGTTTTTGTATATATTAATAATCCTGTTCATCAATTCATTCTCAATACGTGTGACTACGTTGAACTTCAAATTACTTGCTACCACGTCAGCATTGTCGACAAAAAAATATCAGATACGCGAATTTTCAAACATTCCCATTACATAATAATACCCCGATTAAATTTAAAAGCACAATTAATGTCATATCATTGACTTAATCGTATTTCGTTTCACAACCTCAAATTTAAAATCTTATGACTTGAAACACAACGAAATTCAATAACTTCGCGAATCGCCGCAACGTGGACATTTTTATTTATTTTCGCAGGGGGCGTCTTCGTCGTCCTTTTGTGCGGCCTGGCGCTCGCCATATTAGTCGCTATATTGGAATTCTGCTGGAACAGCAAGAAAAACGCCCAGACCGATCGCCAGTCTTTGTGCTCCGAGATGGCGGAGGAATTAAGATTTGCCGTTCGATGTCACGGTTCGAGACAGCGTCCGGCGCTGCGGCGGTCGTGCACCAGATGCAGTCCCGCCACGACCTACGTCCCGGCCGCCCCGGATCTTCCGCATCTGAACGGGGTAACCGACGCGAAAGGCGCACTTTTATTAAAACGCCCGGGCGAAATGTTTTCCTGTCCGAAATAACGGCCCCAAATAACCCGAACTAATAACAAATATATTGCATTCGTGTTATTGCATTCACTTAAATTAATTTTTTAACAGACAATGGGAAGCAACCAGCAAAATATTGATTGAGATCAATATCAATATCAAGTTTTACTTGATCAAGTACACTTAAATAAAAAATGTATACGTTACATAATTATTTACAAAAGATTTCTCTACTCAACAATCAATGTTGACACTTAATAATTGAGTGCAAGTAATTGAGTGCAAGTAATTAAGTGCAACTAATTGAGTGCAAGTAACTGAGAGCAAATAATTGAGTGTCAGCAATTAAGTGCAAGTAATTGAGAGCAAATGATTGAGTGCATGCAATTAAGTGCAAGTAATTGGGTGCAAGTAATTGAGTGCAAGTAATTAAGTGCAACTAATTGAGTGCAAGTAACTGAGAGCAAATAATTGAGTGTCGGCAATTAAGTGCAAGTAATTGAGAGCAAGTGATTGAGTGCATGCAATTAAGTGCAAGTAATTGAGTGCAAGTAATTGAGTGAAAGTACACGATGCAGTATACATAGCTCACTTTTAAAACAAATAGATACGCTGTTCCACTTTCCCAAAAGGGCATACCGTTGGCTTTAAAGGCATAATTCGTCTTTTACTTTATCAGATGTATGCACTCAAGTTTACCTCGTAATATGTGTAAGTACTGGTGCGAAAATACTCTAAGTTCAAGTAGTTGAACTCAAGTATTCCCCACACAATAATTATTTGTGACGTTATTAAAGTGTCATGGTCTATTTGAGTGCAAGTACCCATTACCATAAAATTTTCTTCGATCACCTTTGACACTTGCAAGTAATTTACGTGAGATATTGTTACGTGTTTAGTGCAAGTAATGATATTTATCTTGATGTCCACAGGAAGGTGTGATGCTACCGATGATGGACGTGAAAAAATCGCCACTGACGTACGAAGAGGACACCTAGCGGAGACTGAACATTGGGGGCAGCACCTTCAGCCGATCCTCCAACGCCATACGCGACTGCTGCGGCGGTCCCTCGAACTCCAAGTCGCAGCGTTCGGCGACCCTCAACTACAAAACTGTCCCCCAGTGTCCCGGCTACCTGCCCAAGTGCGCGACCGTGGGCAGGAACACAGTGTCCAGTGCGTGCGACGTCGTGCCCGACATGAAACCCGACATACAAGACAAGATACTGTGGAAGTTCGATTGTGATATTGGCAGCCCGAACGATCCGGACGTAGTGAGCCGAACTATGCCCGGCGCCGTCGTCGTGAGCAGGACCACCACGTTGTGATATCTAGATAGTAAACGATGAACTCGAACGAACCGATGTTTGTACGATTTAGAGAAAAAAAATGGGTCGTTTATTTCGCAGGCTCGGCCGCAGGGGGGCGCGATCCTTACGTGTTTTTTCGATTGTTGTTTATCTAGATGTGTTTGGTTTCATTCCGTCCATTTATTACAAATTATGTCAGATGTGTTGCATTCGAATCGGTGAATGTCTCTATTTTGACGTATTTTACGACCGGCATCGGTTAAATTCGAATTTACAACGGTAATTAAAATCAAATTTCGATCGACTCATAATAGAACACAATGGCTTTTGTTAGCCAACATTTGTTTGAAAATAACATTTGTTACACTTTGTATAGAAATTTCATTTTCGAAATTCGAAATTTATTGCGCACTTATTCCCATTTTCATGGAAACCTAGCCAATTTATGCGAAACGCTTATTTAAATATTTCATAAATTCGAATTTAAGAGCCAACGACGCACGGAGAAATATTTTTGTGATACAGCGCGGCAAAGTTCACTACGACCAACGCCACAGTCTCCCAATCATCAACCCACCGACCACACCCTATTTTCAATTTAAAACATAAAATAATAAAACGAATGAATTCGTTCAATTCGTTGCTTCGAAACCGCCCTACTGACATATCGATTTAATTTGTGCTTTCCGCTGACCTAAAAAATATTCGCGAAATTTCCAGCGGATATATGGCGCATCGGCGTGATTCACGCGCTCATCACGAGTCGATCTAAAACAATTCGATCGTGACGAAATTTATCGGGTCGGCCGTCGGTTATGATTAACGGCGTTTGACGGGCCCGATTCGTACAAAGGGCCGTTTCACCCGGTCGCTGTATCACACGATGTTCCTTCGTGCGGGCACCTGAAGGGCTCCCGTAATTGATTGCGTCCGTTAATTGGTCATTATCGCGATGGAAATTTATTCGCCCGGCGCGGAATTCACCTCGGTTCATCCCAAGCCGGTAATTAATTGAATTAATTATTGTTACTGATCGATACCTTTTAATTACTATCTATAGTTTTAACGATGTTAATCTCCTGTATTGCAAAGTCTAATAAATAATTTGACGAAATTGTCGTTTTATTTCACGTCGTCTTGAATATGGAATACAGAACCGATTCAAGTATCCATGGTTAGTGTTGATCAAACAAATACGTTTGAAGTAACGGAAAGTGTACGAGATGTACACGAGAATCATGTAGAGAATTAAAGTTGCCATTGCTTCTATATTTTGAGCAAAAAACTATGCCAGAAATATTGTTTTGAGCAAAAACTGATCAACCCAACCTATTCAGTTACACAACTCACTTCAACCCGACCCTCGCAAATTCCAAATTACTAGCATAGAGCTTCTGACGTGACTGGCAAACTAATTTATGCTCGACTACTAGACTTGAGGCGAAACGTTCGGTATTACACAGGGTGTTAAAAAAAGTGTCGCAAACTTTGAGGGCTGATATGGCCCAAAATGCTGACACTAATTATTATGTTACCGATTGTACGTATGTTGGGTTGCTGTCGTTGAAGATACTATGCATTCAATGGACTGTTTTTCACTACGAGCTTGTGTGAGTGTGTGTGTGTGAATTTTAATTGTGTGGATTTTGATTATCTTTATTCATCTTTATCTTATTATCTTTTTTTTTAATTTGTCACTTTGCCTACTTTTCGGAACTTTACATGTTGACATCTTTCTATTTCATCGTTGAAAATCATAGCCATGAATAATAAATATCGTTGACAATTTGAATTAATGCTTTTGGTAATTCCCAATCACGAACTGATACCGCACACACCTTGGATAAGCAAATTAGTTATGCACTCACCACAATAGACCAACATCACATATTTCCGCAATTTTTTTAAATCTACAACCGTTACAAGCACATCAATAAAAATGAATCATAATTAACGCAGTCCCAATTATTTTTGTTTTAAACTATCATGCTTAGCGTTACAATTGTAACGATTTTTGTGCAATCTAGGTCGTGTACTAGTTACATAAGTCACGTATATTACAAGTCATCATTTCTGAACATTAATTAAAAAAAAATTATTTCAATTACTAATTCGCTTCCAGTTAATTATCCTGATTTAAATTTATGACCAATGTATTGACGTAATTCCCTCGAAAATCGACAAGCGAATTGTAGACACGACGCTACTGTCTTCAACCCGCGTCAAACTAAACTTGGAATAATCAAATGAAATAAAAAACGAGAAAGAATAAACAGTACAAAAAGTCAGATGCGATGTGAGTGGGTAATCACTAACTAGTCATAAATATTCACAATGTGAATTTAATGAGGACAACTCGAAGGTCATCGGCGGTGCGGTGCGGGACACACCCGGTGTCACACAAGTAAATAAAAATTGAATTGTAGACAAAACCTAATTGGAGAATTTTATAGATTTTATAGACAATATATTGAATAGATTTTACGTGTATTTCTTCATGATTCTTGAGTCAAATATTTCCTTCCATCTGATTTTATTTTTGGTTTATTTTTATCACTTTCTTTGTAAATATTAAGTTGGCGTTGGGTTGGATTGCGTTCAATTGGAGGTGACGTCAAATTGAACGCAATCCAACCCAACTTGGGCCAGAATTGCAACAATTTTTTTAATTAAAATCTTAAAAACTTCATACGAGTTGGGTTGGGTTCATTTCGATTTAACCAGTGGCTTTCGTCAAAATTGTGAAGAAATAAATATTAGTCAAATCTTAACATTTAAAAACAAAATTAAAAAAAAATAAATAAAAAACTAAATCATGAATTCTTTGCGACGACAACCCGAAGAGGTAATTTTCAATTTGTCTTATTTTCTATCGTTCGATCGTTAATTTCTCGAAGGATACGGCATTGACACTAAAAGGCACTTAACCCCCTGTTATGAAAAAGGCTAATTTCACATATTAACAGCGTTGCCGATCGAGAGAAATAAATTAACCAATGAGAAAAATGTTAAGGTGATGTACATTAAACGAATCCCTTTTATTTTTACAATACAAATTAAATATTCACTAATTTTACATTTTTTTACAAATAAACCAACTAAAACCTTAACCTAAATCTAAATTGCGTGCATCACATCAAGTTTGAATTAATTTTCAATGTTATTTGAGTTCCTGCTGATGTCCGGAAATGTACTCCCACCCCACATAAACTGCTTTTTTAATTTTTTTTTATATTTGGGAAAGTTCCAAACTTGTTATTTTGTACAATGTTTGTGTTTTTATTTTCTGGCAATTTTTCCAAATTTATGATCGTTTTGACATCGACAATAAAAAATATATTCGTTACTGTGCCGACTTTGCCACTTTGCTCGAATTTTGTAATTTTTACAATTTAATTAATTAAGTTTTCTGATACTTAGTCCAATTTTTACTTTTTTACGATTTCATTTCCATCAATTTTAAAAGAAAAATCCACGTCGACGACTAAACAAACCCAATTATTTCCTCCGATATTTCATTAAAACTGCCGCGCACAAACTAAACCCATTTAAATAGCGCCCGTTAAGTTTCTCGTCCTCATTATTCCGCCGAACACGCCGGCGAACAATATCCAGTTATCGGGGGCCCCGAACCTCGCGCAATTAAAGGTAACTTAAAACGACAATTACGCCCGGGAAATTTGAGCGGCAAACTCGATCTTAGACAATGGAGTCGGTTTTCGGGTTTCCGCCGACGATTCGATTCGGGGCGTTTCGGAATTGAAATCGACGTTGATGAGCCGGGCGTCCGTGGAAATTCGTCAGGATCTCCGGACCCGGGGCGAAATCGTGCGCCTTTTGTTGCGCTTAAGCCGGGCGCATCCGTCATGCGAAGTATTCCCAACTCGTTTTATGCAAACGAGACCGCGGTTTGGGCTGATAAATTGCGCACGTCTCGCGCGTTATTATTTCGGGCCTGCGATTCGGATTAGTCTTGCGAGGTCGTCGTTGCGATGTGCGCGACTTGAAATGTGCGAAATGGACTCGAAGCTGGTCGGGAATGATGGTTCCGATTTCGGGTATAATGGAACGGTAAATTCGATTAAGGGGAATGTCCCCGAGGGTAATCACTGTTCTTGCGTCGTTTGGCTCAGTTTAACTCGATTGTCGACTTCGTCAGCCTACGCCTCCTATCGCTACGTTATCCCTAGGGAACCATTCAGGAGATCATGATGCTAAGTTTGTTTATAGCGTAAATGATTTAATAATAATTTTGTTAAAGTTTTACATTTTTTTAATTTCAACCATTATGCGTTGCTTAAAATTTCCTCCCAACACCCATTTCCATCGACACTCATATGACATAATAATATAATGACATAAGACATAAACAAATTTCTTCGGCTCATTAAGAATCAACTTTCAATTCGTTGAATTGATTGATTGAATAGTTGGCCATTTTAACACAAAATTGTAAAAATAAAAGTTTTTGAAATTGAAAAATTATTCGCTTCAAAATGCTACATTCGGGCAGCAACTCAACAAACGCAATAGTGTGTGAATCACGTTTTTAACGCTTAACACGTTTATTCTAATTTGATGAGGTGGTTAGACTGTAAATTTATTTATTTATCGATATCAGACTTACTATCGAATTATGACATTACGTTTTAGCTTTGATGACGACTTAGGGTCGGGTTGAGTCTGGTTGGGTTGGGTTGGGTTGTAATGGGTTGGGTTCTAATGCAATGGGTTGGGTTAGGTTGGAATACAATGCCATGGGTTGGATTAGATCGGGTTGGGTTGGGTTTAGTTGAATTGGATTGGGTTGGGCTGGTCTGTCCACGATGGACATCTCCAACAATTCATTTCTGGATTTTGTGGAATTGTTTACTGTTCGGTTGGGTTGGATTGTAATGGGTTGGGTTCTAATGCAATGGATTGGGTTGGATTGGGTTAGGTTGGAATACAATGCCATGGGTTGGATTAGATCGGGTTGGGTTGGGTTTAGTTGAATTGGATTGGGTTGGGCTGGTCTGTCCACGATGGACATCTCCAACAATTCATTTCTGGATTTTGTGGAATTGTTTACTGTTGGGTTGGGTTGGATTGTAATGGGTTGGGTTCTAATGCAATGGATTGGGTTGGATTGGGTTAGGTTGGAATACAATGCCATGGGTTGGATTAGATCGGGTTGGGTTGGGTTGGGTTTAGTTGAATTGGATTGGGTTGGGCTGGTCTGTCCACGATGGCCATCTCCACCAATTCATTTCTGGATTTCGTGGAATTGTTTACTAGCAGACTACACTTGCCAACATTTTTATTTTATTCTAAAGATTCATTTATTTCCAAGCTTGTTTTCTTTGACTCGTTAATTGTGGAAACGTTTAGTCGCAGACTACATTTGTCCACGTTTTTATTTCATTCTAAAGATTTATTTATTTCTAAACTTGTTTTCGTTTCTTCATTCTTCATTAAATTATAAAAATGTTCCGTGTGTTTTCATCGAACCCAACCCAACCCAACTACACATGTGAATTGAATCGACATAAAAAATAGAACAAATGTTAACAGTGAGGATTGGATCTGGGTTGGATTCGATAAAACACTCCATGCGTTTTTATCGAATCCAATGTCAATGTCGATAGCAACGGCGACAGTTTCAATATCAGATCTAGGTTTTTGAATAAAATTTGAAAAAAAACTGCAAATTAAAAAATTAAAATTAAAATACAATCGACATGACGTGTTTTACAAATATTTAACATCAAATGCGTCAAAATTATTTAGTGAGTCTTATGGCGAGTAATTGGATACCAAATACGTGTGCTTAGACCATGTACATGTATTTTGTCAATAGAGGTCTCCAATAGTAAATAAATAAAAAAAATATGCATACCACTATTTTTCCATAGCCGTTTGATCTGTCTCCAAAATCTGTGATTTCAGACGGCGTTTTGATATAATTACTTAACAACCGCGAAACCCATTGATCGTTTTTGACCAATGACAATGGCGAATCTCATCATATCGAGTGTGAGAAGAAACCATTTTCAATATATTTGCTGTTCTGCGATCCGTTCCGCAATTTAGTTATAATTTCCTACGACATTGTTAACATTGCAAGTTTTGTAATCACATTCTTGAAAACCTAGTAGCACTCAGATTCAGATTTGCGTATGCTGCATACTTGTTACTTCTACAATTGTGTAACAATTTTATCGTGAATTGAACAACATTACATTTGAAGAACAAGGTATTAGCTTATAAACTATAAACCAGTCGTTTAAAAAAAAATTTGAAAACAAAATTTATTTTACTCGTATTTGTCAACCGAAAAATCTAACTTTACTCCATGTAAAATAATATACTATTTAGAACAGTTAAATAAATAGTTTAATTTGGCATTAATATTTAAGATTTAAGAGATAAAAATTGAAAAAGCAAACAGTTGGGTTGGGTTGGGATTAATCCGATCCAGCAACCCCTTTAATTGCAAACAAAAATACTATTGAGGATTAGAATTACTATTTCTCCCAATTGCCTACTTTATTCTCTATTTGTCTTTTATTCCAATTTGAGTGGAATAAAATTTTACGCGAAGCTAATTTTTTACTTTCTTATATTTTTTGTATAAGAAAGTAAATCATGAAAATTTCCTAACTCGATATTTTAATTGATTTGCACGTTTTGAGGTCCACTGAATCGATTCTGACTATGAAATTTTAAACTTAAGATTTGTACATAGCAAGGACGAAAACGTCCTAGTTTGAGAGCAATATCTGTTTCACGTTTTAATTTACTGTGCTTTTATCAATTTCACATTTATCAATTTTTTTTATAATTTTTGCAATTTTTGCAATTTTTTGAAACCCACAATTTTCATGTCGAACTTGATTTATTTTTCAAAACATAAAAATTACGATATGAAAATTATAAAAAATGTCAAACATGCAAACAAGAAATGTACAAAAAAAATAAAAAATTGAAAATTTAATAAAAATATCAAAAATCGTAGAAAAGTAAATTGTTACAAAAATGTCTGTTAAATAATGTTATCCAAAAAATGTAGATTGTGATTGAATTTACTTTTTTTTTGACAGTTATAAAAAATATATAAATTACAAAAGAATTTATATTTTTTTAATGAAAATTGTAAAAAACAGGATTTCAATCACAATCAGAAATACCATCTTTTTTTTAATTTTTAGCATTTTTTGCCAATTGATTTTATTGTAAATCGTGGGGGTTTTGCATTATCCTGCATTAGGATGAAATTATTGCCAATAAACGGAGCAAACGGAACAACATGATCATTCAGTATCTCTGCAATGTAACGGTGTGCTGTTAAGGACCCTCCCTCGACACAAATAAAATTCGTTCGATGAAATGCTACCCCATACCATAATTGATCCCCCTCTTTGATTGACCCGTGGGACGATGTACATGACGGCGACTTAGGATCGGGTTGAGTCTGGTTGGGTTGGGTTGGAATGTAATGGGTTGGGTTCGAATGCAATTGGTTGGGTTGGAATACAATGTATTGGGTTGGATTAGATTGGGTTGGGTTGGCTTTAGTTGGATTGGATTGGGTTGGGCTGGTCTGTCCACGATGGACATCTCCACTAATTAATTTCCGGATTTTGTTTAATTGTTTAGTCGCAGACTACACTTGCCCGCGTTTTTATTTTATTCTAAAGATTTATTTATTTCTTTGACTTGCAAATAAGATCAAAGTGACCACAACATGATCACGTGATTAATTCTCTATGTAATCCTCGCGAATATCTCGTACTTTTTTTTAAATTCTTTAAAAATTGAACATTTACTGTTCGAAACCACCCACACATTGGCGAAATTTTCACTTTCATCGTCTTATATTTATTAGCATAATATTAATTGGATATAACACACCCTCACTTGCCTATTCAAAGCGGATTTATCACAAGTTGAACAAGAAATTATAAAACAGGCGCTTCCACGTACACTTTTTTCTCTTTTTCATTCTTACAACCAGATACAAATTTCAGCACCCGGTTAAAGATCAACAAATAAGCGATCAAAATCCAATTAAAACTTAGTAGTCTGCCATCGCGTTTCCTGCAGAACAGAGCGTTTAAAAGTTCGCATTTTGCCGACGGTAAAATTGTTTCAAAATGCATTCACCTGAAGATCAAATATAATCAATTTCAGTTTGGATTTACTACTCCTTCAAATACACCGCGGCAAAGGAAATATGCCGTTCATCGAACTATGACCAATGAAATCCGATTGGAATTCAAAGAATCGTAACGCAGCAACACACGATGATAATATTTAAATTAAATTCAAGTTTGCAAGTTCAATATCGCACAACTTTGTGAAATTTAATTTAATTTAATTTCAATATTTCACGTTTCATCACCGATCCTAAAATATAATTTAATCGAATGAATGTGAAACGCGTTGTTAAAAGCCCCGACGTAATTTCATCTCCGGTCACATGTCAAACAAATAGATATTAACACATAGTTCATATCACATCTGTAATGTATATAATATCCATTATGCAGACCTGGCGCTCAATCCTAATTAGCGATACACTAATTACTGCAATCCCCACTCCGATTCAATTACATCGCTGCACTACAATCGAATCGGATGTCGTTTGAAATGTTCGCGACGAAATCGCGTCCAGGCCAATTTGGCCGTTCCTCGCGTTTTAATATTCAAACTCACCGGCGGCGCGACCCGCACATTCGCGTGCGGTAATTTACGGCGCCAGATTACGCTTTTTGCGACAAACGCCGACGGTTTTAAGTTATACAGTCGCGATAATTGCAATACTTTACGAAACAACGTCCGCGTTTAATAAAATAGGCGTCCCCGCCGGTGCTCTACGTTACGTTTTTACGGTGCGTTATCAATTTGCGGACGCCCGCGGAAACGAAACTTTTGACGTGAACGCCGCAAGCGTTATAAATTGCGCCCCACCTAACCGAGCGAATGATACTGGTCGTTTGCGACGAGTCGGCATAAAAATGAGCTCGACTTCTATGACTACGAGGGGAGATCATTAATTAGCGTCCCTGACATAGTAGGCGTTGAGTGACGTTGAAGCAATTTGACACGTTAATGTTACGTCGGTTCACTTCCCACCGGTTCAGATAATTTAATAGTTGCCACATTGACGATTTGTATAATTTATTTTATGGAAATTTTTAAAATTTTGTTGGAAATTTTTACAATTTGAAATTATTAGTTTGACATTCATATTTTTACAAGAATTTAAAAATCTAAAAATCTAAAAATCTAAAAATCTAAAAATCTAAAAATCTAAAAATCTAAAAATCTAAAAATCTAAAAATCTAAAAATCTAAAAATCTAAAAATCTAAAAATCTAAAAATCTAAAAATCTAAAAATCTAATAATCTAAAAATCTAAAAATCTAAAAATACTAGAAATCTAGATCTCCACACCTGACCCAAACCTTCACTCAAAGGCGGTTGCCATACCAACCCCAACCCAACATTGACGGGAATGGATTGGGTTGAGTTGGGATGGGTTAGGTTTGGTTGGGTTGGGTTGGGTTCGATTGTGTTGTTTTTACAATGCGACCAATTTCTTTCCAACAGTTTATCCCATTTCGACGTTTTCTTCAGTACGTTGAACATTCGGTCGGGTTGGGTATTTAACGTCAGCGTTATTTTTATTTATTTTTATTTTGTTTGTCATTCATTTTATTTTTTATTAATTTGATTTTTTTATTTTGAAAAGGCCAATCAAAATTCGTCGAATTTCATTTTTTTTTTTCGTTGATGTTATTATCGCCATTTCGTTTCGTTCGTGTTTTTAATTTGTGTTTTTATTATTTTCCAGCTTTGTATCTCCATATATTTGCACATTTTTAACTTAGTACTAACTTGGGATAATTTTTTGTTCAGTTAATTTAGTTATAATTTTTGTATCGCTTATGGTGGATTGTTTTTTTTTATTTGGAATAGAAACCAACCCAATCCAACCCAACCCAATCCAATCCAACCCAACCCAGCCCAGCCCAACCCAACCCAACCCAACTGAAATTAATAATATTTTTATGCTGCTTAATTTTTCTCTATTTGGTAAATCGTTCCGTTCACACTTGCCTTTTTCATTTGTTTACGTGGCTGAACTTCTGTACTTCTTTTTTCTCCCATTTTCCTCGTTATTATTTTTTTATTTATTAACAATTAAACCAAGCCCCAATTAATTTATGCTGTAGTTCATTTCACACTTTTTTCTTTGTTTGCATGTCTTGAAGATGTATTTGCTTGTTTTCTTAAATTTTCGTGTTATTTTCCTCGTTGTTATTTTTTTGGTTTATTAATTGTGTTATTTATGCTGTACTTAGGTTTGATGTACTTTAATTTTTCGGTCATTATTTTAATTTTATTTTATTATTTTTATTTAATTTTTAATTTTTTAATCACACTACTTTATTTGAACAATATTTTTATTGTGTTTCTTAAATTATATGCGACGTTTATGTTGTCATTTTGTCTGTTTTTTTTTTTATTATTTTATTTTTATTTTCGCACCCAGGCCAAACGTAACTGAATTAAAATATTTGTGTTTTTTCTTGGTTCGTTTTTTTGTCGCTTTTCTGTTATGGTTGTCTTCCGTCTTTATTTTATTTTTCTTTTGATTTTTTTTCTTTCTTTCTTATTTTTCATACTTTGTTTTTTTTTCTAAATGATCGATTTTCTTCGTTCTCATTTTTTGTCCTCCACTCTGCAATTTTTTTGTTAATTCTCTTCGATTTACCCTCGGATTTTTTTTTCTAATTCTTTTGTGACATGTTTTGCATTCGTTGTTGCATTAAACAAAGTCACACTAACTAATTTTAAACTAAGCCAATCTCAAATGCACCCGAAATTCGTTCGTATGTGCATTTTCTTTTCGTTGAAGAGTCGTCTGTCCATTTTATTTATTTTTTTCAAATTTTTTTGCATTAATATATTTTCGTAATAAAGATTAAAGATTAAATAATTATCATGTATCAAGTAAGCATGCAATGATTTTAATTACAAAACCGGTTTTAAGAAATCTAATACATGATGCCTCCCCACCTCACCCCTCAATTTTTAAATTGTTTCTCTTTGCCTGGTTATGTTCAATGCCTACACGTGTTTCACATTTTTTTTGTTAAATCTTTTAATTTTGATATTTTTATTGATTGACATTCGCTGGTAAAGTTATGGCCACAATTTTTTGGACAAATTTATTCTGGAGTTAAAATTGCGAATAGGGTGGTTGGGTTGGGTTGGGCTGGGTTGGACCGGGCTGAGCTGAGCCGGACCGGGTTGGGTTGGGTCGGGTTGTGTCGGGTTTCTTGTCCCACCATGGATTTTCTCACAATGAGTTTTCCCACACTGAACTTTATTTTTTCGCAAATCAAGGATGATAAGGATATAAAATGAGGGAATGTAAGTTCATGATGACCTTACGGCTTAATGATATTTTACAAAAAAAATAATTTTTTTTTGATATTTCTTAAATTTGTTTCCTTCTATGTTAGGGGGGCCGTAAATACTGATCTCCCCTCGTACAATAACGAACGCGTTTGACGAAGTCTATTGAAATATTTTGCCAACTAGGTATTTATCCCTTTGTCCTCGCACTGTGATATTTTGCCGGAGAGCTTATAAGCACGTCAAAGGAAACGAGCAGCAGTTTAACACAATCCGATTGTACAAAAGCAGGGCAATCAAATTAAAACATTTCCTTTAAACCTGCCAACAATTAAATTGATACTAAGTAATTGTTGGCGCGATGCGAAATTTTGAAATAAAATGCGACAATTAAAATTTAAGGGACATATCGTAATTTTCATAGTAAATAATTTACACTAATCGCCGCAATGTCATACACAACTATCGTCTTTTAGAAAATCGTCAAAATCAATCGCCATCCTCTCTCGAGGGCTTCCAATTCAAAATCAATTCGAAATGCAAGTTCGAGTTCGAAATTAAAACGCGATCCCAAGAAACAAGCCAAAAAGGGCAACTCTCCCCAGATAGATTAAAAATCCCAGCCCGCAATCGAAACGCAGATTAAAACGCGAGTCGTAAAACCAAAGTTCCGAACTTCGTGCCGAACAAGTGACATTCGAAATCGCTTTTATTCAAATAAAATTCAATTAGGGTCATCTCGACGCCACTTTTAGCTTCGGATGTTTAAAACATGATCTTGTAAATGAGGCGCTCCGGCGTCGTTCAAATTCCGCCTCAAAAACAACGCGGGCATAAATCCGCGGTCGGGACGTGAAATACCGCCGAGTTTTGCTACTTTCGCAACAGTAAGACGTCTTAAAATATTTCAATTCGTCCGCGCGCGCGGTTCGACGGATACAAAGCGGGTAGTTTCATATTTCATTTCTAGTCGCCCGGGCTGATGCAAATATAATTCGGGAACGACGCACGCCGGAGGCTGTTTCAGAATTTTAGTTTGTAAATTCTTGATTTATTACACGGACAACGTACGGGGAAAGTTCGCCACATCGTTGGAACGATCGCCGCCGAAATGCATCCGGAGCGCTGGATGTTTTCGCGCACGACCTGCGACAACCGCGCCAAATGTATTCCAATCGAATTTGGCCAATTTATCGACTCCCGGTGTTGCTCGCCGACGTGTACGGACGTCCCGATATGAAGAAATTCGCGCGGAACGCCGGCGACGGCGCTTGATTATATGAAGGATACGTGACCGGCATATTAGAAGCGCGAGTCTTCCGGAACGGCGGGCGCTAAAGTCGGACTGGAAACCTGGAAAATAAATTGCGTCGCGACGGGAACATGATTTGTTGCTCAAATAAATATCACGCGCCGAGGAATGGGAGTTTATACGTTTCGCCGCGTCTCCCGGCGCACTGATCTCCAGTCCGGTCGTGTCGTAAATCAATTTCATACGACGAACACGTACATTGATTAGTGGATTGTTTTCGTCGTTTGCCGTCGCACGAGACGACGGCGTCCCTTCGCTGTGTATCAATGACGTCAATCAACTCAATTTGGGGTCAAATTTGCGGAAAAAATATGTTCGGTAATTTTTCGAACGACATGGCGCAAAGAATTTACGAAAAATGACAATTGTAAAAATTCTAAGGAATCGAATAATTTCGCGAAGATTGTCAAAAATATACTCAGTGACATATAAACTGCACCACCTTGAAGGGGTGGGAATTTTTGGACCAAATTTGGCAGAAACATCGGACTAGTCTAAGGTAACAATCGATTAAAATTTGATAAAGAAAACACTTCACCTTTTTGATTTTTCTTTAATAATGTTTTGGTCCGCCCCTATTTCTGATACACTCATTGACCCGCCTTGGCATTGATTCCAGCAGGTGATCAATGTCTTCTTGGGGTATGGCATCCCAAGCAGCCTGTACTTCATACCGTAGAGATTCTATTGTCAACGGTGAGTTCGGGAGATTCCTCAATCTTCTACCCATCATGTCCCACACGTGCTCAATGGGCGACAAATCGGGAGATCTTGGCGGCCAAGGCAAAAAATTAACATTGGCCTCTTCAAACAAGTCAAGCGAAACCCTTGCTAAGTGAGGTCGTGCATTATCTTGCTGGAAAAGTGGGTCTTCCAGCCCTCAAAGATATAGAAGAACATGTGGTTCTATCACTTCGTCAATGTAGCGTCGGGCGGTCATACTGCCCCGAATGAAGAGCAAGGTTGACCTACTGCCGTAAGCAATAGCACCCCACACCATCAACCCCACAGTTCTCTGAACATGCCTCGCAATCGAAAAATCAGGATTGCGCCTTTCTCCACGTCTTCGTCTAACAGTCATCCGACCATCATGCATTCCTAAGCAAAATCGCGATTCGTCACTAAAGACAACTCGATGCCACTCCAAGTTCCATTGAAGTCTTTCCGTGCACCAGGCCAAACGTTCCTGGCGATGTTGAGCAGTGAGGGGTAGCACAAGATGTGGGCGGCAAGACAGCAAGCCAAAGATTCTTATTCAACGATAAACTGTTCGCAAGCATATCGGACGACCTTGTTCACCTAACCATTGATCAACTATTGATCTAGTTGTAGAGAATCTGTCTCTCAACGCCATTAGTCTTAAGCGGCGATCTTGACGTTCATTGGTTCGTCTTTGAGCCCCAGTGTCTCTTCTCCGACGTTCAACCCCATGTTCAGACCACGCTTGATAAACACGCATTATTGTTGAGTGGTGCCGTCCCAAACGGTTGCCGATTTCTCTAAACGAAAAACCTGCTTCTCGTAAACCAACAATCCGCCCTCGGTCAAAGTCACTCAACTGCTGGCAAACTTGAGGTCTCCTTCCTCTAGGCATCGTTAAACACTTGAAACGCTTTAAACTAAACAACGGGATCCGAAAAAGTGGAACAAATTCAAAAAATTACTCGATAATTGCTTGTCTATCACCACCTCTAAAAAATGACACAAACGTCAAAAATCCCATGACTACTTGATGATTGGGTTTCAAATTTTAATCAACTATTTCCCTGAACTAGTCCACTATTCCTGCCAAATTTGGTCCAAAAATTCCCACCCCTTCTAGGTGGTGCAGTTTATATGTCCTGAGTATATTGCAAAAAAATAAAATATGAATTATAAAAATTAAAAAAAATTAATAAATTAGTCGTTAAACAGCAACAAGTATTGCTAAAGACGAAAACAAATACATTTCCTTAAAACATTGCCTTAAAACAAACTCGCAAAACCAACAATTAATTTCTTTAAGAAAAAATATTGTGAAAGTTAAAGTCACTTACATGAGACTGACATGAATATTAAACTTATATATTGTTAGTACATAACTTAGAAATGAAGACCATATAAAACACAGTTGCTTACCGGGTGCCTCCGATACAGTATCATCAACCCCCTTCAAATTTCCACTATAAAATCGATTGAAATAAACTGACAACAAATAAATTTTAACTGATACTAATAACCGGCGCAATTATTCAGTTCAATATCCACAGAAGACAATTCCGTAGCGCAGAATCGCAATTCCTCCCACGAACCATAAAACAAAGTAAACGAATAAAATCCGACGACGTATAAAATCAAACGCTATGGAAATTGGTCCGGCTGGTATTGACGTAGTAAATTTCCAAGCGACTCCGGCTTAATGCAATTCATTTCGGATTCCGGTTCCTGGGCTCCATCACCCCACCCGCGCGAAATTTACGTTGAAAAAAAAAGAAAACCGGCGACTTTTAAGACTTTCACGCTTTCACGTTTTAAACGGCTTCCACTCGCGACCCCTTTTTCCGCACCGATTACAATGAGGCTGAAATATGGACGTGGAATTACCAACGGCAACTTATTTTTTCAAATCGTGCGGGCGGTATTGATTTATTCCGGCGGACGAAAATCTCTCGCCGCCGAATGCATTAAAAGAAGTTTACAGCGTCGAAATGCTCGCGTCTCGGGCCGGCCCGCATTGTTGCGGGGGCTCCACAATAAAAACTGTTTCGTTGCTCTTCCCCATTTGCATATTACGTTCGTCTCGCGTTGTTCACTTGACAGATAGCGCGCTGTATTACGGAATTATGGAAATGAGAGCCGGCCGACTGTGTGTCTTTTAGGAGTCGTCGTGCGTAAATTGAACATGGAAATAATTAGCTCGAGAGGAATGTCAAGTTTGTAAAGGGTTGGCGAAATACAAAAATTAAAATGAAAACATGTTTTCTGGCAAACATTGTTAGGATAACAGCGGAGTGGCTTTAGGCATTAACTTCTATAAAATGAAGTACGAGCTTAATTAACTTTAAGCTAAATTTAATGAATCGTATTTAAATAACATATCTTTAGTCTTAACAAAAGCGGAAATAACTGAAAAATAAGAAACAAAATGCGATAATATTAGACATCTACGCTATTATTACTGTCTATACCCAGTTAAGTACCGGGTGCCTCTAGCACCCTAGTATCGACGCCCTTCGAATTCTCCATTTTATAACTTTTTGTAATCCCCAATTTATTATGAATGTTATCATATTAATATAACTAACTTATTTCGTCATGTCACGGTCGTGGTACGCATTCAAAAACAATTTAATACACTCCATGCCTCGTCCCGAACATCCTTTAGAATCCCAAGGATAAGACATGAACTAGAATTCATAGCGAAGCCCACGGCGGCGATTGATTCCGCTCACGCCCGCCTCATGCTCACGATCGATGCGGCACTTACCGGTTATCGTTTAGGTCCGACGTGACAGTAAAAAATAATTTACAGCCCCGCGAATGCGGCGACCTCGTCGTTTACGACGCGACTACGAAGCGAGATACGATTATGATGTTTCGTCCGCGCCGTGATCTTTTACGACCGCGTTATTAATCTTTTTTCTCGGCACGTTTACACGGGCTTTGCGATGAACCGGCCCGGCGATACACGTCGATGATAAATTTATATGGCCGGGAGAACGACGCTGGATCGGTTTTAGAGACAATAATTTATTAGTAGTGCGACGAGCGGCGTTCGTTCTTCGGGACTTTGGTAATTACCTCTTCGTTTGCAATAAAGCCCGTTTTTCATTATGGGTGACTTTATTGATAACATTAAACGTATCGAGATATAGGGTTAATATTGGGTAACTGGTTGGTACGATATATGCAACCACCACCTAGAAGGGGTGGGAATTTTTGGACGACCAAATTTGGCAGAAACATTGGACTAGTCTAAGGTAACAATTGATTAAAATTTGATAAAGAAAACACTTCATCTTTTTCATTTTTCTTTAATAATGTGTTGGTCCGCCCCTATTTCTGAAACACTCATTGACCCGCCTTGGCATTGATTCCAGCAGGTGATCAATGTCTTCTTGGGGTATGGCATCCCAAGCAGCCTGTACTTCATGCCGTAGAGCTTCTATTGTCAACGGTGGGTTCGGTAGATTCCTCAATCTTCTACCCATCACGTCCCACACGTGCTCAATGGGCGACAAATCGGGAGATCTTGGCGGCCAAGGCAAACGATTAACATTGGCCTCTTCAAAGAAATCAAGAGAAACCCTTGCTACGTGAGGTCGTGCATTATCTTGCTGGAAAAGTGGGTCTTCCAGCCATCGAAGATATGGAAGAACATGTGGTTCTACCACTTCGTCAATGTAGCGTCGGGCGGTCACACTGCCCCGAATGAAGAGCAAGGGTGACCTACTGCCGTAAGCAATAGCACCCCACACCATCAACCCCACAGTTCGGTGAACATGCCTCGCAATCGAAAAATCAGGATTGCGCCTTTCTCCACGTCTTCGTCTAACAGTCATCCGACCATCGTGCATTCCTAAACAAAATCGCGATTCGTCACTAAAGACAACTCGATGCCACTCCAAGTCCGATTGAAGTCTTTCCGTGCACCAGGCCAAACGTTCCTGGCGATGTTGAGCAGTGAGGGGTAGCACAAGATGTGGGCCGCAAGGCAGCAAGCCAAAGGTCCTTATTCGACGATAAACTGTTCGCAAGCCTATCGCACGACCTTGTTCACCTAACCATTGATCAGCTATTGATCTAGTTGTAGATAATCGGTCTCTCAAGGCCATTAGTCTTAAGCGGCGATCTTGACGTTCATTGGTTCGTATTTGAGCCCCAGTGCCTCTTCTCCGACGTTCAACCCCATGTTCAGACCACGCTTGATAAACACGCATTATTGTTGAGTAGTGCCGTCCCAAACGGTTGCCGATTTCTCTAAACGAAAAACCTGCTTCTCGTAAACCAACAATCCGCCCTCGGTCAATGTCACGCAACTGCTGGTAAACTTGAGGTCTCCTTCCTCTAGGCATCGTCAAACACTTGAAACACTTTAAACTAAAGAACGGGATCCGAAAAAGTGGAACAAATTCAAAAAATGACTCGTTAATTGCTTGTCTATCACCACCTCTAAAAAATGACACAAATGTCAAAAATCCCATGACTACTTGATGATTGGGTTTCAAATTTTAATCAACTATTTCCCTGGACTAGTCCACTATTCCTGCGAAATTTGGTCCAAAAGTTCGCACCCCTTCTAGGTGGTGCAGTTTATATGTCACTGAGTATAAGAGAATTTAATAATTATTAAATATTGTAAAAAATGCTAGATAATTAAAACAACAACAAGCTACGACCCAAATCTTATTTCTATAATAAAAACAGTTAAAAAAATTGATGTAGAACTGGTAATTTTAACGCTAAACCAATTGTTACATGGCTGCTTGCATCTTTTTATTAAAACTTGGAACCATTGATTATTATTAGTATTGGGTTCTAAAACAATTATCTGGAAAATTTCAAAATGCAATTTTATTTTTTTGCATTATTTAGTAATAGAATATTTATTCATATTTTCATTCGAAATTGAAACGATTCTGTATCGCAATTTATTTAATCAAAAATATCTATCAACAATTATAAAATCCTTTGTCAATGTATGATTTACAAATTATAATCGCTTCAAATTTATTTGCGTTAGTAGGAATTATTGAAAATATACAAATTAAGCTCCAGGCTTTTGTCATAAAATTCATTTAAAAACTGAAATTAATGTCATTATCGATTGACGCGAAAAGCGAAATAATTATTAACAAAAATATAAATTTTTCGCTATAATATTTACGCACGTTCAAAAAAAGTTGGGAATTTATCATGCAATGTATTTTTTATCGGGAAAAATCCAATGGCCTGCTCTGTTGGTTCAAAGTGCATTTTTTATCACAAGTTTACATATACTCGTATACTGGATCTCCCCACTCATAATTTTAAACTTAAAATACGCAATTCACGACGATGAGCGACGCATTCATTTCCTTTTGTGCGGCCCCGACGCGAGGATTTACAATTTCCATTTTACCCCCGGCGCCGATAAATTCTCCTAATGAAACGCAAATTTCTTTTAATTACTGGCGGCGCCGGCGAAATTCTCCTTTTTATTTATCGTCCGGGAACCGGAACGAAAAAGCACGGCCACCGTCATCGCCAGAATAAAGGACTCGCGCGATGAATTACGCCCGCCATAAATTCGGCGGGGCGCGTTTTCGAACTGAAATATGCCGCTTTAATTGTACGCGCGATGGCGAACGAATCGCGTAGCCAATTAAATTTATTAATATCGGGCCGGGCCGGTCGGGTGCGTGCGGCGGCGCAAAATTCAATTCCGTTTCGACGGACCCGTTCAATTGCGGTCCGTGACAGTTTTTTAATGCAAATTGCGAATTTAATTAACGTGCGTGGTTTTGGCGAAAATATATCGATCGGGTGCATCCACGGGGTGCGAAGCGGGGACTCGCGTAAATCGCGTTCGCGTGTTTACGATTTTATCTGGTGCGTCGACTGCGCGACGGAAGGCGCGTCGTAAATCGAAGGGATAAATCTCGGAGTAGTGGACGAGCCCCCCATTCATGGTCGTCCGGCATGTGCGTTTGAGAGAGCGGGCTCGTAAAGTGTAAACTCGTAACATTTTCAAAGTCTACAGTGCACTTTGTACACTTTACGATTTACTTTCGAAATAATAAGGGTAATGAGTGAGCATTAGCCGTTATAGCGCCCGTTGGATTTAACGCGTAATGAACGGCATTGTCCAAGTTTAGATTAGGGTGGAAACACGTTTTATGATTTTAGTCGCAAAGTATTCGCGATTACATTGTTCGTTTTACGGAGGAATTTAATTGGTTTCATTTTAATTTGCTGCATTTTAAACTGCGCGACGTTAATGTAAACTTCGCTGATAACAGCACGGGAGATGGCCATGGGAATCAACTATGTAACATGTACTTGTCGTATGGTCTAAAGACAATGAATGAGTTTACTCGAATTCAAAATCAGTACCCCAGGGTAGCGTGTTGGCCCCCCTGCTGTTTAATATATACTCAGTGACATATAAACTGCACCACCTAGAAGGGGTGGGAATTTTTGGACCAAATTTGGCAGAAATAGTGGACTAGTCTAAGGTAACAATTGATTAAAATTTGATAAAGAAAACACTTCATCTTTTTGATTTTTCTTTAATAATGTGTTGGTCCGCCCCTATTTCTGATACACTCATTGACCCGCCTTGGCATTGATTCCAGCAGGTGATCAATGTCTTCTTGGGGTATGGCATCCCGAGCAGCCTGTACTTCATGCCGTAGAGCTTCTATTGTCAACGGTGGGTTCGGTAGATTCCTCAATCTTCTAGCCATCATGTCCCACACGTGCTCAATGGGCGACAAATCGGGAGATCTTGGCGGCCAAGGCAAAAGATTAACATTGGCCTCTTCAAAGAAGTCAAGAGAAACCCTTGCTACGTGAGGTCGTGCATTATCTTGCTGGAAAAGTGGGTCTTCCAGCCCTCGAAGATATGGAAGAACATGTCGTTCTACGACTTCGTCAATGTAGCGTCGGGCGGTCATACTGACCCGAATGAAGAACAAGGGTGACCTACTGCCGTAAGCAATAGCACACCCACACCATCAACCCCACAGTTCTCTGAACATGCCTCGCAATCGAAAAATCAGGAATGCGCTTTTCTCCTCGTCTTCGTCTAACAGTCATCCGACCATCATGCATTCATAAACAAAATCGCGATTCGTCACTAAAGACAACTCGATGCCACTCCAAGTTCCATTGAAGTCTTTCCGTGCACCAGGCCAAACGTTCCTGGCGATGTTGAGCAGTGAGGGGTAGCACAAGATGTGGGCGGTAAGACAGCAAGCCAAATGTTCTTATTCGACGATAAACTGTTCGCAAGCCTATCGGACGACCTTGTTCAACTAACCATTGATCAGCTATTGATCTAGTTGTAGAGAATCTGTCTCTCAAGGCCATTAGTCTTAAGTGGCGATCTTGACGTTCATTGGTTCGTCTTTGAGCCCCAGTGCCTCTTCTCCGACGTTCAACCCCGTGTTCAGACCACGCTTGATAAACACGCCTTATTGTTGAGTGGTGCCGTCCCAAACGGTTGCCGATTTCTCTAAACGAAAAACCTGCTTCTCGTAAACCAACAATCCGCCCCCGGTCAAAGTCACTCAACTGCTGGTAAACTTGAGGTCTCCTTCCTCTAGGCATCATTAAACACTTGAAACACTTTAAACTAAAGAACGAGATCCGAAAAAGTGGAACAAATTCAAAAAATGACTCGATAATTGCTTGTCTATCACCACCTCCTAAAAAATAACACAAACGTCAAAAATCCCATGACTACTTGATGATTGAGTTTCAAATTTTAATCAACTATTTCCCTGGACTAGCCCACTATTCCTGCCAAATTTGGTCAAAAAATTCCCAGCCATTCTAGGTGGTGCAGTTTATATGTCACTGAGTATATATAAATGATATTGTCCTTTTCTTGGAAAGCGACCTCGCGGTCTTTTTTTGCTGATAACACCTCAGCATCATTAGCACCGATAACTTAAGTAGACAAGCAACTTCGCTAATATATTCCATGCAAGAATACTGCTCAGTAAACAGTTTGGTCCTGAATAATAGAAAAACTAATATGCTTTTATTTTCTACTAAGGAGCTTGATATCAGCCTTTTGGTAAAGTTGAACAATGACAGTGTCAAACGAACCGATGTCGTAAGATTTCTGGCAGTCACCTTAGATTCACATCTGACCTGGACCAATCATACTAATTAAAAATTTTCAAATATTGACGATTAATTGATTTTCTATTTTTCAAGAATTACTTTTTCCTGCAAATGTGTATGTTTTTCTTGTTAAAATCAAAGTTGCAAACAAAGTTGTAATCGAAATTAAAGTCAAAGTGGACTTCAACGTCAAAGCCAAAGTCTAAGTTAAAGTCAATGTTAAAATCAAAGTGGACGTAAAAGTAAAAATAAAAGCCAACGTCAAAGTCAAAGGGAAAGTCAAAATCAATATCAAAGTCAATATAGCTCTGGATCTGGATTGGGGTGGAGGGTACTTGCGTACTTGTGACGTCGACGTCAAGGTCAACATCAAAGTCGAAGTCAAAGTCAACGTTAGCAGCAACGTCAACGTCGCCAACAAAGTTAACTGCAAAGTCAATACGACCAACACTTTGGGAAACTCGTTTTTACTCAACTACTATAAGTACTTTATGTTAAGAAACCACCGACGAATCTGTCGACATATTTTTTTCACACGACGCGACGCCATTAATCCGATTCCGGATAAACTTTATTAATTGCGGAGTAATTATGGCGGAGTCCGATTGAAAAGTTTCGCCGCACTAATTGTCGCCGAAGTTCAGCGTTGTTTCGAAGACGCGAAGTTGCCGCCGACACTCTCACTGGCTGCAATTAACGGCGGATCCTCGAGAAATTCGCCCCGTAATCCAATCATCGGTTCGCACTTCCGCTGCGAATAGTGCGGGGGTAACGAGGACGCCGTCGAACGCGACAATTAATTCGAGGACGTCGTTATGATAAATTGGCAATTTCGGCGGTCGTTTTTAATTAATTGTTTTGTGTATGTCATTCGATAAGATTCCATAGTTAAAATGCGAAGCCAAATGTATAATATGTACACAACTAGAATATAAATTTATAATAAAACAGCCTGGTTACCAGTTTATTTTGGAGAATTTGATTCTCTTCAACTTTCGAAAAAACTCAGAGTGAAGCAGAATATGATTCCATGTGCAGAGTCCGAGTCTCGAACGAATAGTTTGGCGGGACTCGCTCGATGCACGACGCAACTTTTACCGTACAATTGCACGTAACGACCGATCCGCCACAAAACTCGATACGCAGCAAAAACAGTCATTCGTGTGAAAAAAATTAAAAGAACAAAGTCGTGGAGAATTAAATTTGCTAAAGGAATCGAATCGACGAGGAATATTTATCTTCAATCGTTCCGAAGCTGGAGTCGAAAAACGTTTTTGCGAAACACGGCGTTGCAACTTTGAACTCGCCCAGTTTCAAAAGCAAAAAAGATAGTTATATGCCATCGCGCACTTTATTTTGGAGAATTGGATTCTCTACAACTTTATTTATGTGCGATTTTGTCGTATCTCGCACCGTTGGGGCAGCGTTTCAAAAATCTCAGCGTGCCGCACGACGTCATTCGACGCGCAAAAGTCCGTGTCTCGAACGAATACTTTGGCGGGACTCGCTCCATCGGCGATGCAACTTTTACCGTACAATTGCACGTAACGGGCGTTCCGCCACAAGACACGTTATCAAAAAAAAAAATTCGAAATACAATATTAATTTTTTACATTATTTGTACTCAGCATTGCGTGCTCTTTAAAAAATCATCATAAAAAATTAGGGTTTCCATTTAAAAACATTATCACTTACGCCATAACTCAAAATACCAACTTTAAGTGACAATATCATTAAAATGTAATCGCTTAAGATAAAAGTTGACCTGTTCGGGGATTTCTTCGAAAAACATTTGATATCAATGAAATAAGGAAATTGCGGAAAATTGGTAATTGGTTCGAAACATTTAAAATTTGCAATGATGGGATTGCATTGTATCCGGATAGGCAAGATGGCTAAAATTTATCAAAATCATTGAAAAAAATATGAAAAAGTTGAAACTGCATAAATGGGTTGCATTCGATTATGAAAAATAAAAAAGAACAAGTTTAAAATATCAGAATTATAAAAATTTACTAAATTAGAAAGAAATTTTTAGAAATAAGGGTAGTCCCCTCGCCGTTTGCAACTACAGACCTGTATCGATACAAACTCATACTTCGAAGATTTCCGAATACTGAATACTCATTCCTGGAGAAATTCAAACAAATAGATCAAGCGCAACACGGACATAGAAAATCGAACTCGACCGTCACAGCCATAGAGGAGATGTTAAAGACAATTTGCAACGCCTTTGAAAGAAAACAGAAAATAACTGGTCTCTTCTTCGACATAACAAGAGCATTCGAGTCAGTAGATCACAATTTATTGGCTTACAAAATCCTTCAGAAAGGAATTAGAGGGGCAGCAAATCAATGGATCTGTTCATACCTTTCCGCTAGATCCCAGCGCGTATTTGTGAACGACGCTACGTCGGACCCAAGATCGATAAACATAGGTGTACCTCAAGGAACTATTTCAGGACCCCTACTGTTTCTAGTTATGATAGATGATCTCCCGGTGAAATGTTCTGCTGCATCCAAAATCGGATTGTACGCAGATGATACTAGTATGCTAGTCGTCCAACCTACAATGGAATGGAAATTGATACGGACTTTTTTTCTGTGCGAGTTCTAGACATTCACATAAGGTGTTAATAATGCAAAAGAAATTAATACAAATTATGAATACGAATATTTTCACTTTATGCGTATAAATTGGTGCTTCATACTTTTGGAAAGAGTTTTAACAAAAACAAAGACATTCATGGGTACAACACAAGGGGAGTGAACCTAGTTCGACAAGATTTTTACAGACTAACAGTGTCACAGCATGCGGTGGAGTATATGGGGACGAAATGTTTCAATAATTTTCCTGCAGAAATAAGAAATGAGACAGATTATAAAAAATTTAAAGGTAAAGGACCTTGTTTTGATTTTTACACCAATATGGAATTTTATAATATGAATGAACATTTTATTGTAAATCATCAAACACTAGCCGATAATTAATTTAATTTAATTAATTTTGCACATAGGTGGTTTAACGACCACTTGACTTTCACACAATGTAACAATATGTGTTGTACATTTACTGACGAAATAAATATCATTATTATTATTATTATTGAAAAAATCAAAATTGTCCAAGAGTTAAAAATACAAGTTAAAGAAATGTCAAAAATATTAAATTAGATTGGGTTTGGTTTGGTTGGGTTGGGTTGTGTTGGGTTGGGTTGGGTTTGTTAAATGAGCCAAAATTGCCTAAAATGCCAAAAAAATTCAAAACTGCCTAAAGGTTATCCAATATGACATATTAAAATATGAAAAATTATAAAAATGATTTCTTGGGCACCTACAATGTAAATTCAACTAAAAAAAAAATTGAAAATTAAAAAAAATATTTAAGACAATTACAAAAATTACAAAATTGTACAATTGACAAAATGTCAAAATTAACGTTGCTGATCTCGTCAAAGTAACCAACAATGACGAAAAACTCAATACAAGAAAATATGAAAAAATTGGAAAAATTAAATATTTAGAAGTCTAAATTGTGGAAAAATGTATCAAAAAAAATGGGAAAAGTGTCTAAATTTGTCAAAAATTAACAGATCTTACAAGGAAAGTGTTCAAGTGTTTGCAATCTTGTTTAGCACTTAAAAACACCGAATTTTAGGCCACCTCTATTACCCAGCGACGTCTCAATAGCTAGCATCATATCAAGTCCTTGAACTTTGGTTAGGAGCATTCCTGGGATGTGTAATCAGCACCATAACAATTTGTTGCAATGATTATAACGTATCTCCCATAAGGTTTCTCAGAAATTTCAATATATTTTTTTTATAGAAGGAAATGCATTTAATTATAGTTTTGCAGAATAAATGCTATGGCTTGATTTGCATATTGACTGAAGGTCTGCCCAGAACACAGCATCATCCTCAGAATGGCTGTTCTATAACAAAACTAACCAATTTCGTAAGACAATGATCAATGTAACTTTTGTCATCCATGGCTTCACCCAGGCGCGGATACAGGATTTTGTTCAGGGGGGGGGGGGGGGGGGGCATTTTTGTGTGGTTTTATATATATTTCAGTAAATTCGTTTTAAATAAAATAAATTTGAATAATATATTTATGTTAAAAAAAATAATTCTTGTACACAGGCAGTGATGTCCTTATGACGATTTTTTTAAATTAAAAAAATCTGTCGGTCGTAAGTCAGGGTGGGGCAATTTCCCCAATTGCCTCCCACTATTTTAATTTGAACCATGCCACTTTGTGATTGCATTTTGAATAATTACACATAATGACTGGAACTCAATACAAAAGACCAAAATCCTACAAATCCATCGACCGATCGACGCGCGACGTCCACAATTCGTTGACCATTTTCACCGCAAGATCCGCAATCGTTAATATTCAGCGTTCGATTTGAACGCGGGCCATCAATTACGCGGGGTTATCGCGACTGTCGCGCGTCATAAAGACCTTTTCAGTGCTCCACCGCCGCCGCCGCCAACTGGAGTATTGCCGCACAAAATCGTGATTGATTCGTTCGGAGCGGACGTCGAAGTGGTCGGAACGCCATCCGCCAGCGCCAACATCAGCCGTCCGGGTAGGTAAATGAATCGGAAACATAATGCGCCCTTCCGCCGCCGCCGCCCCGCCCGACCTTTAAACGCGCAGAGCAATTTGGGCCGAACTCTCCTATTTCGGAATCTCCCTTATCTGCGTCATTAGTACGAATTAATTAAAGCCGGCCGGGCGCGCCGATCGATGTCGGGCTTTGATTTTCGTCCGACGGGATCGGAGGATCTGATTATTCAAATTTTTTTAAATGCCCCGATCGGAACGATTGACTTAAAAAAAACTGCGACGAAATCAGACGGATTGCAGATAAACGGAGTTCCAACGCTTCAACGAAAAACTACAAAAATAGAATATGTTTTTTGTTGCGATTAGGTAATACGCAGGACGCGTCGTCGGCGCGAACGATTCTCCCACCTTCCAACAATCGGTAATTCTAACATTCGAACTCGTCGCGGCATCTATCATAAGACGTTTGCCGAGTAAATCAACGATGTAATGATATATATCTTCCCAGAGCCATCTGCTATATTCGCAAAGTTTATAGCAATAAACACAATGAATTGCAATAATTTATCAATTATCAATCATTAGAACGAGGATAATTTAATGAACTAATTCGGGCGGCAACTCCACATGCACCTAAGTATACGTTGTCAATATGCCAATGAATAAAATTTACGCCTACTGTAGTGTGTACTGTGTAATGTTTGTTTACTGCACTTAATGTAGTCGACTAAGAAAATTGTTAATAAAGACGAAAATGTCATCAAAGTTAACGGAATTACGGGCGAATCTAAGTCAAAAATAAAAATGACATGAACGAAGATTGTTTAGCATTTAGATCTTACGTTGATGAACTGTTTCGACTGCTTTCATTCTATAGACTTTGGTAATTATGAAATTTGGTCAAAACATAAAAGTTAAAGTTTAACATTTACTAATTTTTACCCATTGATTAAAAGAGTTTTAAATTCGGTGACTGAAATATCATCACACACAGTGTGATCGAATAAAAAAATTAGTCAAAGTTGACCATGAGCGAAAAAACGCCCTTCTTCGCGAGAAAATGTCGCCAATGCAAATCAAAGCTTTTCTTTTATTTCTTTTATTTTCCCGCCGAAGCAGCCAATCGTTCATATGACGGTGTTTATCAAGTAATTTCAAGAAAACTGTGGAATTATTTAGAGAATTGAATTGAAGTGTTCCAAGAAAAACAGGTAGTGGAAGACGAAGAAAACGAAATCGAGGGAAAGCATGGAAGCAACTTCATTCACATCCATTCGAAGACTGTTGGGTTGTGTTGGGGTGAAATTACTTGACGTGTGTGTCTTCCGATAAGAAAGTTCAGTGCGGACCACTGCAGATTTTTTTTTTTTATTATTTCAACGATTCGAAGATTCAAAGAATAAAATACGCTGGCTACGAAACGAAATACATTTCGAATCGCGACGCGAAACTCCCAAAGCTTTCCATATTAAGCGTTACGATTAATTTAAAGTGATGGGCGGGGGACGGGGAACGGGCGAGTGTCTGGTGTGCCCCAGGGATCGGTTTTGCTCGATTCCATCGCCTTTTTCCCATCGCCCGCTTATTTACCATTCGGACTGCGTGCGGGCGAACTTTCAAAGGAAACAAACGATCTTATGCAAATTTCACGTCATATTTCTTACGGGCAGCGAACGGAGCGCGTAACCGAGATTACTTTCCCATCGTTTATAAAACGAACGATCGTGTGCCCTGTGTTTCTATTCGCGTCGGCGCTCGATTTATTGTAATTCGATTGCGGAAAAGCGGGAGATTATGTGCTTAACTCAATGTCGCACGAGGTTAAAATTGATACAAATTAATTTTAATTTAAAATTAAAGCCCGATCTACACGTCACGTTCGTATTTAAATACATCGGAAAATATTGATATCGTATTAACTATACTTGCAATAAATAATTGATAGTTTAAATTAACGACATTTCGCGGAATCGAACAATTAAAACAAAATGTTTTTATTGGCTGCAGCAACAAACTAATAATAATACTAGCTCTAAAAACATTTCATTCGACGACCGATTAGTTCACAACACAACGCCTTGTTAGTGTTTTAAACAAACGGATTGACAATCAATCATGTATATCATCAATCATATTAAATAATTTCCACGGAACTAAATTGCATCTAAATTGCAAAACGTACTCATCAACGAACTAAAATTAAAAAATTAAAGAAACAACTCGACTGAAACAATAAAAAAAACCGAAATGCAAACTACGGAGTGACCGATGAAATGGACTTCGAAACAATGGAATCAAATCAAACACCCGCGTCGTCCGAAGGACTCAAATGCATTTGTTCCGGTTTTGCAACGACTCCGTGTACAGAAACTGTCGCTGCACACGCCGTTCGAGCGTTTGCAATTGTCTCGGCGTTCGATATGACGTGACGTTGTATGTAATTCGTGGCCACCTCGATCCAATCTGGCGTTTTAATTGGTCATGTGACGTCGTAATTTACGCAACGTTGAACTTGCACACTTCACGAAATATAATATCACCCAACAAATGTAGTTCTAATAATAAATAATATTAACCACAATATATTTTTTTTTAATCAAAAAAATTATAAAATATCAAATCAACGCCGCCACTGGTGCCGCATGCACACAAACTTCCAGATGGCCATCTGCAGCACTTTAAACGCCACGTTTATGCTAAACAATCGCCACCGAGCGAAAGTTTGAATGACACATCACCTCGGATGTAATTCATTTAAGTTTTCTGAAATTGCCTGAAACGGAGACGACTGCGCCGCGCCGTCTGCTAAATTGCACGTAATTTCGTCATAGCGTCAGACGCTCGGATGCCTCCCCGTCTTAATTATGTTGCTAATTGGTTGACTTTCGCGCGACATTCGCCGACAGCGGCGCCGTCCCCCTTTCTGCAATTTAAGCGGTGCATTGTGCTCCCCCGTTTCACGGCACGACACTTGCGCACCTACTAATCGGGGTTTAGAACCGGGCGGATTGCGAGAAAGTTCCGTTTGGGGAAATTTAAAGCCACCGCGCATTTCAATTAGGCAAATTCGACGACATTTTCTCGAAGCAGATAATAAATAACATTTATTATATCAAAAATGATTTTTGTGGACAACGTCGAAAGTTGCCAATAATAATCTTCACGTCCGTCTTGCTATAATTCCAGGGATTGACCCATACAATGCATTCGGCTGGCGGAGCAAGAAACTCGATATTGCAAAACCGTTCCAATACAATTTGTAACCATTTGATTGCCATAATATTTTTAACATTTTTTCGTATTATACAACAAGTTGATCCATAACGTTCACGTTTACGTTTACGTTTCAAACGACACACCCTGCGCATTAAAGTATTTTCATTCATTTTCATTTTCATTAGACCGTAAAGCATACAAACTCGAACGATCCAGTTTCGGCGATCGGCTAAAATCCCCGCGCGCGAGTGTTTACCCCGGCGAAGTTTCGCGAGCTCTCGGAGTCCGGAAAATTCGAGCCAACTTGTAAAGTTCGTCGCTAAAAAGCGACGGGCATTCATGCGGGGGAAACTTTCAGAATCGACTGCCCGTCAGTCACCGCGCTAAGCTAGAATCGATGGAAATCCTTTTCCGGCGGGGCGCGAAAAACATTTTCGTAATCGTTGGCGTTTCGCGGAGTGCAATCGTTTTGACGGCCGAGGTGGCACGCAGCGTCGGACTGGGACGGGAAGGCCCCGAGAGAAAATTGTGGGTAGGGCGCTGACTCTGCAGTTGTGATCAGGGGATTTGTAATCTGGGAGTTGCAAGGGCCGCAACCTCGGATTACTGAATGCAAAAATCATCGAAATTGTAAAAAAATATGTCGAAAAATTTTAATTGTAAACTCAAATTTTCAAACAAATAATTTCAGCGAATGTATTTCAGTAACGACAGCTCTTTCGCCCTCTATGGGTTCATCAGATCACCACACATACATTCGCTAAAGTTGGTTAAAGTCATAGAAACAAGAATGTCAATGAGTGTGTGTGTGAATAGTATCACCATCTAGACGTGAAACCCACACATTTTTTCTGCTACATAATTACAGAAGTCTTTTCGATCAACTAAGCAAAATCTCTGCAATTATATCGCACTAAAAATGTGCGGGTATTCAAGTCTAGATGGGGCTAATATTCACACACAAACTCATTGTTACCAAACTACCAAAATTGTCAAAATAGTACCAAATGTCATTATTGACAGTTGTGAAAATAAATCTCAAGATATATCAATATAAATATAGCATTTACTAAAAACAATGAATCCTTCTGTGATAGAATTGCTTAAAAGGCATACATTTCTGAAGATACAAGCAATTGTAAGAAAACTAAAATATCAAGTTTAGAAAAAAATTAAAATTACATAAAATTTACGAAATTTGCTGGAAGCTCAGCGAAATATGTGAAAATTCCAAGACTGTGCAAATTGTAACAATGTCACAATTTCCGAATTTTTACAGAAAATATAACTGTTTTGAAATTTTTAAATTGCAAAAATTACCAAAAATACAAAATATTTCGAAATTTGTGCAAAATAATAAACAATTATTTAAAATTCATGAAATGTCAAAATGAATTAAGTTAAAAATGCGAAATATAAACAATTAAAAAATTGCCAAAACAACGAAAATTCTTGAAAATGCGTAAATATCAAGTCGAGAAAATTGTGGAAAATCACAAAGTGTAAAAATGATCCGAAGTATCAAATGCTCTAAATTGAAAATTGACAATTCTGAAAAAACACAAAAAATTTGCTACAAGTGAAAAATATAAAAATTACCAATTAAAAAAGGTATTATTTTCTGCAAATACACGTAGGGACTTTCAGCCGAGAGTTGTAAATGGGGGGGGGGGGACATCAGGATGTTGCAAATATAATCCGTAATGTAAAAAAATTCTAAAAATAATTTAATTCATTTGGATTTGTCACGATTGACAAAATGGTACCAAATGTCAATCTCACTTGACAATATTGCTTAAAAGACATTTTTGAACATACAAACAAATTCAAAAATTGTAAAAAAACATAATATTTTGAAAAAATAAAAACTACACAAAATTTACTCATTGTCAAAAATGCAAAATTGCTGGAACGCCAACAAAATTATACAAAATCAAAAACGTAATTTTTTTTTAAAAAATCATCCGTATGTTGCAAAAATTTCGATAATGAAAAAAAATGCGTAAAAAATTAAATTGATTTGGGATTTAACACAAATGACAAAATGTAACGGAATGTCAATGTTTTAACGATAAATGTGAAGACATGTAAAAATATTTCAATAAAAATAACATTTATTAAAAGCAATGAAGTTTCACTTGTGAACATTATTTAAAAGACGAATTGGAACAAAAAATATATTTTTTTTTTAATTATGAACAATGTTAGAATAAAACAAGCAATAAATAAATTGTCAACAATGCCAGTTGTGGAAAATTACGTGGCCAATAACGGGGGGCAGAACCCGAGTGTTGTCAAAATCATGAATGGCCAAAATGCTACAATTGGCAAAAATGAAAAATATCAAAATCCACCGAAAAGTTAAAAAAATGCGAAATATAAGAAATATCCAAAAT
This sequence comes from Geotrupes spiniger, assembly GCA_959613385.1. Lineage (NCBI taxonomy): Eukaryota > Metazoa > Arthropoda > Insecta > Coleoptera > Geotrupidae > Geotrupes > Geotrupes spiniger. Next base: position 29,322,841 of record OY390739.1, read on the forward strand.
TGCCAAGGAGCATAAAATGCGAAAAAATCGATAATTGCACATAAGAAAATACAAAAATTGTAAAATTAGGGAAAACTGTAGAAATTTTAAAAAACAATGTAAATGTTTAAGAATAAAAATTGCTAAAATTTTCTTTGCAAAATCCCTAATTTTTCAAGAAATTGTGACAAAAAATTAAATAAAATCACAAAAAATCGACAAATAGCAAAAAAAAATACAATTGCAATTCGACAAATATGGTATTATTTATTAAATATAAATGCCTAAAAATTTCAACTGGGGGAAATACAAAATTGTAGACAAACAAATGTGAAAATTCGAAAAAAATTATTTAATACCTAAAAATCGCGAGAAAAATCCAGGAATTATGGACTAATCGAAAAACGACAGATAACAAAAAAAATATTTTAAAATATTATTAAAATTAAAAATAAACAAAATATTCAAAATTAAACATAATTAAAAATTGTTAAAACGTAAAAACATCTAAATTTACAACATGGTGCCCCCCCCCCCCCCCCCCCCCTACAAACATTCGTTTAAAAAAATACAAAAGTAAGGTATTAGAGTCACAACCTAATTCAAGCATTAAATATGAATTAGGACCAACCAACTCTGTGTAATATACGCACCCCATATCGATGTCCATTATTTAGCAACTTCGACCCCTACAAGCAACAAGTCTAGTGATTTAAATTACAAATTAGTAGTTGAATTGTTGATTATGGTACTCGCGGCGCCGTTCAGCGGCCATACGTCGCAACAATTCCGCTACCCAGTCACAGTTTTCTTGTGAAAAAATGATATCCGCATATCAAACCATTAATAACAAATATAAGAATCGCGAAAATTCAAATTTTATTACGCCAATCAAACGACTTCATTTGCTATGAAAATTCGTAAACTGCACGTAGAAATGTAACTAAAGAACGAGCATTGATTAATGGACAAATTAATTTCGTCGATAACATTGCGACGACAGAAATAAAGGTTGGCAACAACGTTCCCATCGGTAGTTCAACAAAAAACTTTCCCTCCAATCGGCATCGACCTCTATCGCAGAATCGTGCATTGTCGTACACGATCAAAATACGCATTTGATTTAACTCATGGCGGATTCGTAGCCACCGAGCTTGAATTTGTCGTTACTAGGCGACAAACAATCAAGTCGCACTGTATGATTTTAACGATGCAAATAAGCAAGCCAAGCTTTGCCTGCAATGGCGCTTGGATTGAAACACACGCAAAAAAATATTTCTGGACGATAATCCCGTACGACGTTGTTACTTAATAAAAGTCTTGATTAATAAAACCTCTTAACAACCATCTTAAATGTGTTTGGTTTATTTTCTTTCGAATTTGTAAAAAAGGACGAAAAATTATACAAACCTCGTCGCCGATGAACCGCCCGACGTTCTGCAACGGCCGCGGATTTCTCTCCCCCAGTCCGTGAGACCATCAACATCGCATTGGCACACCACTAACATCGCGAAAACCGAAATTTACGACGATTTTCAAAGAATTTCAAAAAGTTACGCACGGACGCCATTAGGCGTCAATTACATTCGCCGCCTACCCTGTTCAAAAATGTGATTGCAACCATTCTTCGGCAGGGGGCGCTTTTTACGTGCAAAGACCAGAAAATATATTTAAATTCAATTTTCTTTGTACATAATTGTAATCCTCAACTAAAACGTCGTTAATATGAAGAATTAATAACAATTAATATTACAATCAATCAAAATTAGTTAAGAAATTGCAATTTTAGTAGTAAATTTAGCCGGTAGGGCGCGCCTTGTATGTTTTGGATATTCAATTGCATTTTAATTTTAATTGAATTTTATTAATGATATACTGATTTTTAATGATATAAATTTATAATATTTTTAAAGTTAAACAAATTAAAATTTAATAATTAAATACGTAAAGAAAAAGTCACTGCGGCTATGTTCATTCCGTTTACGAAACGTTACAAATATGAGCGATGACAGATTTCTTGTTAGTGGATGGGAAGACGATTTAAACGACGTCGACGAAGAACAAGAGCCCCACGGTGAGTCCCTCGTTTATCAAAACGAAATAAATCGCAACTTTTCCAGAAACTCCGCAGAAAGAAATACTCTGGGCCGCCGAACACGGTAAACTGGACAAAGTCGAGGAGTTGCTCGAAAGCGACCCTGCGTTGGTCAACGTCGCCGATAAAGACGGCTACAGTCCGTTGCACCGTGCCTGCTATAGTAACCACGTCGAGGTGGTCGAGTACTTGCTGAAGAGCGGAGCCGACGTCGCTCATAAGACTTCGATGCAATGGCAACCGTTGCACTCGTGCTGCCAGTGGAATAATACTCAATGTGCCTTGCGGCTGATTCAGAATGGAGCTGACGTGAATGCAGTCACCGAAGGGGGACAAACACCTCTGCACATCGCCGCGTCTCACGGCACTTCGTACGACACAGTCCAGTTGCTGTTGATCAATCCGTACATTCGTCCGGATATCAAGAACAAGAACGGCGAGAGTGCTTATGATATTGCGAAGAGGAGCTCGAAGTATTATCGAGTGTTCGAAATGGCCGATCCTGTAATACAAGGTATTCCAGACTTATAAGTTTTATTTGCATAATAAAATGTTACGTTTAATGTGGGGGTTTTAATGTTGCTATGTGCGTAACCTTTATTTGACGTTCGATTGATTTAAGAAATTATGGTACGAAGGTGACGAGTAGCATTTTATTAGTTTCAATGGCAGTGCACACACAGCGCAAAATACAAACTTAACTTAAAAAACTAACCTTAAAATAAAAACCATTTAATCATAAGTTAACGATATATTTACATAGTAAAGACAACGTGATGTCCATTACACAATACCAAAGAGCATTTCTATGAAGTTTTACAGGGTCTACGGTTCGCGTTAGGCGTTTTCTACCACCGTGATGCGTTTCATGTCGACGCATTCCGCAAACGCTTGCACTTCTTTCGCGCATCGCATGGGTTCGTTGGGATACTTCTTGTAGCACGCCATGACGCTCTTCCTGTTGGTTATGCAGGGGACTTCGCATTTTTCCGCCCTTGTGCTTTTCTTGTAGCCCATTTCGTCGATCTACACCGATAGAAAAATTATCTCATCTTTGTGGTTGAAATTAAGTTTTAATTGATGACTCACGGCTTTTTTGAATTCCTCTTCCATCACCAGTTTCATCTTGTCGTGGTTCCTCTCGAGATCGTTAATCCTCTTCTCCCAGTACTCGTCGTTCTTTTTCATCTTCTCGATGGCTTCCTGTCGAATTTGCAGAGACGTTAGGCTAGGTTCGTAGTGGTAAAACGGCGGCGGTGCGTCCGTTGGGAGGCCGATCGGCATCGGCTGAACGGCGGCGTTTCGTTTCCTTACCTCTGGACATAATAAAATCATTGTAATCGTTGTATGTAAATAATGGTTATGTAACAATCAAAATAAATTGACGTAAGGAATTGCGGGGGCGCTTCGCCGACGATGGTTCGAGGGATTTGATCGGTTGCGACTGGCGGATAAAATTTTATAAAAAATCGCCGCCGAAAGCAAACTGGTTAGGTTATAGCGGCTAACCTTCGTGTCCTTGCAGGCGTTTGACGACGTCCTCTGATACTTTTATGACGCTCATGGGGTCGTCGTTTTCCAGGGTGAATTTTCGCGTCCTGCTCGGTTGACTGCCCATTTTAAATTTTCGTGTAACTGAACCAAAAAGGGGATATTCAAGACTGTCAGATTACTCGGCCATCTTTTAATTTCATGGTCGTCGAGATGCGAAAGGGTCGAGCAAACTTAATAGAACGTAATTCCCTATATTTAAAATTTTAATCAACTAATGTGGGCGCCAAAATATTAGATCACGAAAACTACGATTTGCGGCTAAAGTATATATAATGTTGAAAAAATTACCGGTCAGTTTTTTCTGGATCAACGTTGATCTCTTTTTCATTCACATAAAAAAAATGGTATGGTAATTTTGCACTTTCAAATCGTCACATCCAACAACGAGCGTAATAGTTTAATTTATTTAAAAGTACAAGGTGTACAAATTTTTCACATATTTGTTTTTTTTAGAAAAATTTCCTCATTTCATTAATTTAGATGATTTACGAGTTTTTTTGCATTTTTTTTAAACAATTTATTACAATAATAACATTAACAGGAATACAAACCAAAATGCAATTTAGGTAAACTTGATGTCGGATATTTTATTCTAAATAATTAAAAATTTATTACAATTACAAAATACTTGATCATTCATCGAATTACATTTAAGACAGTCTTAAGACAACGCTATTCTCTAGTTTTCGCAAAGTCGTGTTTCTTGCTATGCGTCATCATCGTCGACTTCGACACGAACTTCCGACCGCAAACTTCGCACGAGTAAGGTCGCTCGCCCGTGTGGAGCCGTTTGTGTATCGCCATCGGCGAGAACTGCGTGAACGTCTGGCCGCACTGATCGCAACTGAAAGTTTAATTTCTCGTCACATTTGAAACGAATCGTCGAGATCAAACTTACGAGTAGGGTCTTTCGCCGGTGTGAGACCTCCTGTGACACCTCAAAGCGTCCCTTCGCGCAAACGCCTTGCCGCACATCTCGCAAACGTAAGATTTTTCTCCGGTGTGCATCGTCGAGTGTATGCGCAGGTCTACCCTCGTCAAGAACCCCTTCCCGCACACCTGAAACATTCGCGATGTGACGTCCGCACAATTAATTTTTCGACGCGTTACCTCGCACATGAAAGGCTTCTCTCCTGTGTGGATCCTCATGTGCGTCTGCAGGTAGCTCTTTGAGACGAACATCTTGTTGCAAACTTTACACGAGTACTTCCGGTTGTCGAGCCCGGTGTGCACTTTCTGGTGGGATCGGCACAGACCTAACGGATCAAAGAGAATTATGGAAATCGCCGATCGCTCGGGCCGTACCTTTCGTTATGAAACCCCGCCCGCATATGTCGCACATGTAGGGCTTAACGCCCAGATGTCGGTTGGTGTGGTCCATCAGCGACTGTTTCGATTTGAAATTCTGGCCGCAGGTCGTGCAGGGATACGGTTTGACGTCGGAATGGACCCGCTGGTGCACCATAAGGTAACTCTTGCATTGGAAACCTTTTCCGCAAGTCGGGCAGGAGAAATCGTAGTGACCTATAGAAATGTCGCAAAATTAATAAATTAATTAATAAATTAAGGTTTATTTCGTAATAACTTCTTGCAAAAAATTGTGGAAAAACCTCTTTCATGTAATTGCTTTGTATTTAAAATCTATCACATGTTTCTATATTGGACATTTGAATAGATATTAATAAGTAGCCTTGGCCTACAAAAATTGCTACTTCGAAATTTTCGCTCCACCCGATTCCCCACATTACTACTCATATTCAGTGGTTTATCAACGTGAGTCTTTGGTGATGCCATGGCATGCGAAAATATACAATGATGCGCCCCCCATCTAGACACTGCAAAACTAACCTACCGGTATGCTTGGCTTCGTGCTGTGCCAGTCCAATTTTCGATCGAAACGCCTTCTCGCACGAACTGCACTTGTAGGGTTTCTCGCCGGTGTGCTTCCGCATGTGTTCGGTCAGTTTGTAGTTGGTTTTGTACGACTTACCGCACTCCTTGCACACCTTCGGCGCCCACTTCTTCCCCTTGTTACCTCCCCCGGAGTCGGCGAGATCATCGACGGGATCTTCATCGTCCTCTTCGTTTTTTATCGACTCGGGATCGTTGGGGTCGTCGCTGTCGCTGTTGCTGTCCAAGTCTGCCTTGCTGTGGTTTGCCGTGACGCGTTTGAACCTCGCGCGTATGTTTTGCTGTGAATGATACGTTTCTATGGGGCGCAAACATCGAACATCGTTTCGTACCTTGATTTCCTCCGGGCTGGCACCGTGCGCCTCCTTCGAGTGCGCGTTAAGTGCGTCCTTGTTTGAAAACACCGCCAGACACACCATGCACTTGTTGAAGTGCTGGTCGTAGTGCGACTGGAACTCGTCCTTGTTGAACATCTTCCCGCACAGATTACAGTACAAGTCTTTCGCGACGACGTCGACGTCGACGTTCCCCATCATTATATCACAATTGTCGGAGTTTAAGGCGAAAATGTCGGACTTTTCGTTTTCGTCGATCAACAGCCGGTTCTCGCTGTTGCTGTCCTCGTGTTTGATCAGCTCGTTCTTCATCATGTCGATCTCGAACGATTTGTTCTCGCTGTCGATTTCGCTCTTTGGGGAGTTGCTGATCGTCGAGTTGTTCAGCTCGCGGTTGTACTCGACGATTTTATCGCGGCTCGATATGGGATCTTCGTGTAAACCGATGTCGCTCAACGCGTACTGCTCGGACGTGTATTCCGTCAGCTGGTCCTGGTGCATCAGCTCGAGATTCGCGTCGGAATATCTGCCAGTTTGGATCGTGTGAACGGCGTTGGTTTCGTCCACCAAAATGGCATCTTGCGTTTGCAAACTGTGATTAGACAAATCCTGACTGGTCAGTTCGTGATGGTTTAAGTCGATGCTGTCTAAGGAATGGGCGTTGATCCCGACGTTGTGGCTTAAAATGATTTGCTGGTCGATGATGTCGCGGTGATTTATCGGGTTCAAGTCGAGCTCGGCGGCGCCGAGCAAATGATGGTGCACCATCACCAGATCCGGGTGGTCCATTCCCACGTTCAACTGCTCCGATTGCACCCGCGCCTCGTTCAGTTCTTTGTACAAAGCTATCAGCAACGTCTGGGTGTTCGCCGAGCGCAACCGGAACTCGAAAAACAAGTCCAACTTGTACGTGCAATTTTGGCACACCATTTTCGGCAACTCGTCCGCCTGGTGCACCTAAAAAACGAACGTTGTATCACCGCTCGTCGGCTTTGACAGTACGTTTGTTGTGACAGTGCTCGGCTAACCTCAAATACTGACCTGCACGGGAAGGCAAGCTTCGATTTTCCTGACGATTTCCCGCAAAGGCAGCTCGTTTTCGAAGATGTGCACGCCCGAGTCCATGCCGGTCTTCGTGCCGCACAATCTGCACAAATCGCCGTATCTCGTCGTATCCACGGTCGCCATTGTGAACTATTAGCGAATCCGACAAATTTGGCTCGCGTTCGCGTCGAGATTTGCGTCGTTTTGGAGCTACGTTGGCGTTATCGGGAGATGTGGCGGGCACATGTTCGTGAAAGACCAAGTTTCGTGCGAATTTTGCGTACGAACGACTTTGAATTTTTTATTGCGGGTGCCACACATTTACGGAACTGACTGCGTTTGCGATCGATAAAAAAATGCTCGCGTTCGGGTTGATTTAAGCGATGCGCTAGCGCTCGCGAGCGCTGGCACGTTATCTTTTTGCAGCGGTCCCCAAACAAAGTAACGAACGATCAACAACACGTTTTGTATAACTATTTACTTTAGAATCATTTAAAGTCAGTTTTAAAAATGAAACTAGTATTTTTTTATGACATGGAAATGGTGGTAGGGATCATACAAATTTGATTGGAAATTGCACACAAGGGATATTGAAACCAATTTTTGGGGTTTGACGTTAGTAACAGGTTTGACGTTAGTGACAGTCGTTCCTTTCACAACAGACGTAAATGGCTTTGCTTTAGATAAAACTTTAATATTTTAATATATGGTGTAGAAATATTAATTTAACTGATGATTATTTTTTCTTTAATAGGATGCGCCGGCATACTATATATCTCCGAATGCCACCTTTGCGACAGCGCATGCGTTACCGAAATCGTCATTTTCAAAATATTTAAAAAATAAGCAATTTGCTTCAAAATTTATGACCAAAACGATCGTTGTGATCATGCGCGATTTCCTTGGATACAAGACGAACACAAACACTTAGTTTCTCCGCCAAACCATGTCGAAGCGCGTAACGGAAGATGACGAAAACGAAGACATGCAGGAACTTTTCAGCAAAATACATCCGATTTACGACCTCGCCGTCGAAAACGAATCGTTCAAACGCATCCTGACGGCCGAGGGGAGATCGAAACCCGGAACCGGGATGCGATTGGGAACTTCAACGGGGGTACGTATCTATGTATTTACTAGGTACGTAGCTAATTTAAAGTGACGTTTTAGTTCCAGCGACAGGGAACCGCGATGCTTCCGGTGACGGGTTACAGACCGGCCACCGGGGTTGATATCGTCAACAGACCGATGACTGCGGTGCGTGGAGCCGGTTACACCTCGCAGAAACACCTGTTCGATCCGTTGAATCGAGGGGCTGTGTCGTCGACGCCACCTTTGGAATTACAAAAGGACGAGTCGTAAGTTTGAATCGTTGTCGTTGTCATGAATTTAAAATTTTCATGATTCTAAAATTTTGTAATCGATAGACCGGAAGAGAAGATTCGACTGGCGGAATTAAAAATAATGCATTTAGTCGAAGAATCTTGCACTGCGAGTGGAGAAGGGGATCACAAGAAGGCCCTGGTGAAAGCGAAGGAGGCGTCGAACAAGGAGCGTAACTTGATACGAATGCAGGAACAAGCTGGACTCAGTGATCACCACAACATGGACCTCACATACTCCGTAAGTAGTTGCTTTTCCTTGCGTCACATGCTTAGGCTGGGAGTTGTTGAGGCCACTGAGTGATGACTATGCCTACAAACTGAGGAGACAGAGCACGTCATGTGTGCCTGCCTTGCTGGGGACAAAATCAGGTTCACAGTCTTTGGTGAGACAGAACTGGATCTAAAAAGAATGGGAATTGAGGGTGAACTATAAATAGATTAAACGCCCCACTCATTATAACTAACTAACTAACTTCCCTTGCAATTATTCAATCGTCTCGTGCAGGTTTTATTCACCTTGGCCAATCAATACGCCGCGAACGAATTGTACACGGAAGCACTGAGCACCTACCAGATGATAACCAAGAATCGCATGTTCTCAAACGCGAATCGCTTGAAAGTCAACATGGGGAACATCTACAACAAACAGGGGCAGTACCACAAAGCCATCAAGATGTACCGCATGGCTCTGGATCAAGTCCCGTCGAATCAAAAAAATTTGAGGTGAGTGTGTTAGATAGTCGATGAATTGTAACGAAATTTTTCGTCGACAGGATTAAAATCATGCACAACATCGGGATGGTTTTCGTGCGAATGGGTCAGTACGAGGAGGCCATCACTAGCTTGGAGTTCATCATGAGCGAGCAGCCGACTCACCGTGCTGGGCTGCATTTGGTGTTGTGCTGTCGGGCCGTCGAGGATCGCGAACGGATGAAGAGCGCCTTTTCTTTGCTGCTGGCTATACCGCTCGATGTCGAAGACGAGGAAAAGTACAGTCAGGAACAGGACAATCCGGAAGACATACTTATAGCTACGGCCATACAGGACGATGATTTGCACGTCTACGAAAAACGTAAACGAGGCGAAGCGGAGCACTGCATCCTTACTGGTGCTAAGTTGATTGCCCCGTTGATTGAGGATTCATTTAGTGCAGGTAATTATAAAAAATATGATTTAAAGGTCCTTGGAATGGGTGGGGTTTGTAAATGTAAGACATTTTTATTTTATTAAAATATTTTTGCATCTCAAATTTGTAAAAATTGTGTTGCCATTTCTAAAGATAAACTAATATGTAGAAAATGTGAAGCAATGATATTTAGTATAGAAGCGTGGAGAGGCCACTGATCATCACAGACCCCACTCGGAACTTTCTGTTAACATTGACAACATTTTCTTACAACTTGCAGGTTACGATTGGTGTGTGGACGTAATAAAAAATTCCGAATACGCCCGATTGGCCGGTGACTTGGAAATAAACAAGGCGGTGATGTACTTGAAGCAAGGGCAGCTGAGCGATGCTATCGAGACTTTGAAGAATTTAGATAAGGAATCTACAATTGCGACGAGCGCCGCCACAAATCTAAGTTTCATTTATTACTTGGTACGGACAAATCTAACTTTCATTGTTGTGTCATCTGTCATTATTGTGTCACAGCGTAAATGCTCAAGGAGGTCATTAACTAAATAAAAAGTAAGGGTCTTGAGTTTAAAAATTGAGGAGAACTTTTGTTTACTTCTATTTTTCATGATAACAAATCAACTCCATCGTCTTCATGGTTATGATACATACGATTGACAAAATTTGCAATAAAACTCTACTTAAATAAATTTCTATTTATCAGCAAGGCGATTACGAAAATTCGGAAAAATACGGCGAAATAGTAAAACACTCAGACGGTTACAACGCCGGTGGTTTCGTCAATTTAGGGGCGTGTTCGATGGCCAAAGGCAACGCGGAGCAAGCGAAGAATTACTTCATAAACGCGTTGGATTGCGATCCGTCCAACGTCGAAGCTTTATACAATCTCGGTGAGTTGGCAAATCCTTTCGACGGGAAATGACACCCAGTTTTAGGTCTAGTGCTGAAGCAACAAGGCAACTACGAAGAAGCCCTCGAATGCTTCCAAAAATTCACCGGCTCGTTGGCTTTATTACCCGAGGTCGTTTACCAAATTGGGAGCCTGTTCGAAAGAATGGGCGACACGGACGCGGCGGCCGAAGCTCATCAACAGCTCCTGGGTCTCGTGCCTTCGGATTCCGGCGCGCTGCAGAAACTGGGCGAGTTTTACAACCACGAGGGCGACAAGCAGCAAGCGCATCACTACCACTTTGATGTAATTAATTTTTCCAGAAATTAAATTAATTTTCCGGACTGGTACTGTAAAGACTTTACAAGACGCAAATACTATGTCACTATAGTTGCCAAAAAATTGATTTTTATGGAATTTACAAAAACAATTTTTAATTTTTTTTACGAATTTCCTAAAATTTAATACAAAACTACTTGACTCGGAGCTTTAAAATACTCGCCACAAAGCGCCTCGTATTTCAATTTAGCTCCTCTTCACGAATGTAAGACTTTCCTGACTTTTATCTAAATAACTACAAAGCAATGTTTTTATTGTCATTGTTTTTTTTATCAGTCGTTTAGGTATTACCCGGCCAATTTGGCGGTCATCGATTGGTTGGGGTCGTATTACATAGAAATGCAAGTGGTGGAGAAAGCGCTGGGGTATTTCGAGAAGGCGGCGCAGATGCAGCCGGGCAATCCGAAGTGGCACATGATGGTGGCCGGGTGCCACAGGAGAAGCGGGAACTTGCACAAGGCGCTCACCCTGTACCAAGACATACACAGGCAATTTCCGGAGAATTTCGAGTGTTTGAGGTTTTTGGTCCGTCTGTGCAGCGACTTGGGGATGCGAGAGGTGCAAGAGTACGCATTGGAGTTGAAAAAATTGGAGAAAGCCAAAGAAGTCAGGGACAGAGTTAGTAGTAGTCGACCAGGTAATGTCAACTAAACAAATCTACAAATATCTGTGTGAGTGTATTAACGCCATTTAGATATACTATAGCGATAACACACACATACGTCATATTTGCATAATCTTATGCACCTTCAACTAATTTGTAGTTGATGGTGTACGAGGCTATGAGTACGAAGTAGCAGTCACCTCTTATAACTATAATATTCCCTGAAATTTATTTTCAATATTTTATTTATTTAAGGCTCATTGAGGAGCAGCAGCGGTTTGTCATCGAGAGCTGGATCGGGATTCAGTCCGGTCCCTGAAACATTACGCGAGAGTCCCGTCCAATCAGGACGAGCGACGAAAACATCTCGGCTGTTGCAATTGCACAACAGCGCCGGTAGTGGTGATTCTGGATTTGCGCAGCCGACCGTCGGTGCGTTTTTCAATCGATCAAAGCAAAAATTATATATGTCAAACTATTAAGTCGTTGAGTTCATGTCGAAAAAATGATAATTTCTTTTTAGATGCGAGTTATTCGGATCCTCTCGGTCCCATGCCTGTCAGACCGAGGACCGGTGTTGGAAAATTACCAGATTTCGACGACTTTGGCGATGAACAGCTTGGAGATGATTTGTTGCCTGAATGACTGAGTGCACGAGATTCTTTCGTGTTTGTGTAGAAGTAAGGAAATTAAAAATAATGTCATAGATGTTATAATAATTAAACTGGCGTTATGTAACGAATAGGTTAATAATAACAATGAATTCCACTTCGCTGTATATCTCAAAAGGATTGCAGTTTTCTAAAAACTCTGACCCTCTGCACCTCTCTTACGACGTCAAGTAACTCTTAGTCTGAGGATGAACTCGAACTGGAGAATTCTTGACGATCCATATGCTCTTCTAACTCCGTTTTAGCGTACCAAATAAACGACACACAACTCTTAAAATAACTAACATCCAACCTTCCGCTCGCCAGGTTAAACAAAATGCACCCAATAAAATTTCATAACTTTTTAATTAATCAAACAAACAAGTAAGTTCTTTAATAAATAAAACGTCACCTATTAAACAATACTTTTAATACTTACATATTTATAATAAATACAATAGTTTCTATACAAAATAGTTTAAATGAACGTTCGAACGAAATTCTAGCGAAAAACTAAACACCGGATATTCACCTCAAAAAATTCCGAAAGGCAACGCGAAACTCCTAATATACATAAACATACTTAAGTAAACATTTCAATAATTTAACAAGTCCTCGTCATTTACAAAATCAATCACAGTTACACTTAACTAAAACGTAATTCTACGTAACATTCTAGGTCTAGATAGACATAAGCAGCTCAAATCCTTGAATTCGACGAAAGGCAAAAGATTGTAAGTACACGGGCGAATATGAACTGTAAAACAAGTTCTATTAAAAATGTAGTTAATTTAGTAACCGCTTGAGTTTATGGAACCTGGAAATAATTCATCGACCCATGATAAATCTTGCGTTTGAGTAAATGTGTGTGTTGGTGTATTTATTGATAAAGAAAGAGAAATAAAAAAATTAAGTGATTGTATCATCGGCTTTTGGTGAAACATTTTTAATAAATTAAATTAAATTAAACACATTTGGTATTGCTTCACAATAATTTTTGTGAATTATTGTGAAGCAATACTAAGTGTGTTTAATTTAATTTAATTTAATTTAAAGAAAATAAATCTGAATTGAAACGCTGAGAATTGCATTTAGCCATAGAATTCGCGAACACGGAAAATATACATTTTTTTTTATGAAGATATGAATATGATTTATGGTATAAAAATATATACGAATTTCATTCGCAAGTCATTCCGTGTATCTGCCTAAAACCATCGCTCTCAACAACGGCGCGACTTCTTTCGGATCTTTCAGGACGTCCTGGAGCATTTTCTCGATGTTTCTCATGATTGCGACTTTCTGGTGGTCTTTTAGTGGATAGGAAATCGAGCCGTTGGGACTGTCCTGAAATTAAACCGTTTAAAAAAAAATACAACCGACGTAAACACAACCGTACTGACTTTGTACCAAAAATTAACGGTGATTGTGTGACCGCCGCGCATCAGAGACTCTATGTGATGCCACCAGTAAATGGGGATGTAGAGGACTTCGCCGGGACCCAAGACGGTCTCGTAACCTTTCGCTTCTTTGAATTTCGGAAACCGGCCGTAGTCGGGGCGATCGAAATCCACCTGAATACATCGAAACATGGAGTTAGTTATGCTTTTGTACAATTTTGTCGCCTGGATAGTCACTCGCGCCTACTCAATTCGGTAATTGATTAGTCGGACTTACCATACTTTGACGATCGTGCGGATGGTGAACGGGGTACGGATACAAACATTCAAACTGATTGGGCGGAAACAGCACGCACCGCTTGTGACCGTGAATTTGCGCGAACAAATTCTGCTGTTCGTCGTAATGACAAGGCGTCACGTTCCCCTCCATACCGATCAACAACAAATTATACGTCAACGGGCCCCAATTGTGTTTGCTCTGTTTGCCGTTGCAAAAATCCCAGTCAAAGTTCAAAAAGTCCTTCACGATCGCCTGCCCGACCGTATTGTTCAAACCCTGTTGCAAATACAATCTGAAACGATCGAAAATGCACACAAATTTTCAAAAGCACCGACTAACCGTTCGTCGCCTCTCCGCCAGTTCTTCAGCCGCTTGATGAACTCGGGCAGCTTCATGTCGATCTTTTTGGTGGGCACGGCAAAGTCGAAGCTCTTCCCCGTCTCGCCGTTCTGCCTCGTTATCTTCTTCTCGTCGTAGTACTTGAACTTGTGGTTGCGCGACGTGAAGACGGTGTAGTCGCCGTCGCCCATGTTGCGCTCCAGGTAATCCAGCGACCACTTATTCGCGGATTCCACTAATTTCGAATTGGTGATCACCACCGGTTTCTGAAACCAAACGGACGATTATGAGTCTTGGAGGTGCCGCGTAAATCGTACGTTCTCGGCGATGCAGTCGTCCACTCTTGGATCGGCGCATTCGAAGCGGGGGATCTGATCGAACGCCAGGTCGTACTTTCGGAGCTGCGTCGAGTCCCAGCTCTTCCGCACGTTCGCCATCGCTTCGTTTGTGTATTTTTCGGCTACGTGCCGTTTGTTGTGACGTTTCCGACGTCACGTAGGCGATTTTGTTACGTCGCTGGTTGCGAAACGGATCGCCTCTCTAGCTGTAATTGTTCGACAAAATAAAGAATTTATCTCCGAGTGTCGAAATATTTACGAAACGCATTCTTATCGGCGTTAATCTGATAAGGGTGTTTATAAAGGCGAGCGCAAATTGCACCTGACGGAGGAACGACTGGCGGCGATCGGCGGAAGCTTTTAGTTGACGGACAGTCCGATGGTTTATTTGAAAATTGCGGCGCGCTCAGTAAATTGCAATTAAAATTGACAAGAACTAACTAACTAACAGGTTCGTTAGTTATTAATTCATTAATTATATTAACTAATATCATAATAGTGGTTAAACTAAATTATTTAAATTACAGATTTTTACTTATTATGGGTATCGAACATTATCCGCACCTATTACACGGTAGCTGATGCTAGATGGTGCGAGCATCAACATTAACTGAGAAACTTTTAAGCGGGAAACAGCCCATTACAGGACCGGTGTGAGGTTTCTATGGTTATTAATCCAATTTTTATGAGGGTCTCATAACAGCGCAATTTTATTTTTGTTTGTGTGGCTATTAAAAATGTGATTCGAGTCCGAGTGATCCGAGATTGCGTTGACTACTGTCGGCAACGTCGTATCTATACGGTCGAGTTAAGTCGGCTTTGGGCGAGTTCATTTTGCGCGTCAAAAATGGTCGTCGTCGGTTTTTTGATTGTTGTGCGTTTCGACGTCGGTTTCTTCGACGGCTCGTTTCGTGTTGCGTGGGTGACTTTGGTGCCTGTCGAGGAGTTGTGCGCGGGCTACGAACGGTAGGTTTCGTTTGTAATTATGTGTAAATTTATGTATATATTTTGGTTTGGGTCCAAATTCGATTGGACGATGGTAAATTACATATCACAGTAAACAGAACGAAACAGCTAATAATAAAAGTGATTTCGTTCTTCATCCACTTTTTCCTTACTCTCATCGCCTCTTAGCAACTGTTTGAGATATCTTCTCCATTTTTTTTTACATACCGTTCCTTCATTTAAACTCATCATTAAGGTGGGCTATGATTTCATTGGTTTTTCTCCTAAGATTTGTAGCACCAGTGTAGCACGTTTCAAAGCCATAGAAAAAGCCAAAAATGCTTTAATTAAAAATGACTACCCTGAGAAATTAATGGACAATATTTTCAAAAAAATAAACATTACGATAATAACCCACCTTGCTACCTTGACCTTTAATTGCTCCTGATATCAAGATCATAAATAGCGGCCGGCACTAAATTATTATTAAAATTACAGATTTCTCTTGGCTGTACTTCAAGGTACGAGCCAAATTCATCGGAGCTGTGAAATGGCGCAGTGGAAAATAGGAATTTACGCGACGACTAAATGTAAGTACATCATTTTCTTGTTTTGTCTTTTTTTAAGTTTTTAACTTGAAAATACCCAGCAGCCATGATTTAGCATAAAATCTAAAAACTATCACTTAAAAACTATGACCTGTAAAAATAGTTTGTTTATGTCAAAACTTCCTAGATCGCCGCAAATACTTAACGAAAGTTTATTTCCCCAATAAAATTAACTACAATACTTGGCCAAATAATTTCTTTTCTCTTCACTTTGTTGTATTTGCGAGAACATTGATCAATAGATCAATTAGGTGAATTAACACTAATTAATTAAATGTGATATATTGTTGTTGGGGGGGGGCTTTCGTCTGTGCTATATTTTTGCACCGTATGCATATATATGTGCTTATTTTACAATAAATCTTGTGTGATTATTACATTAACATGAACATTAACTTGGGGGGGGGGCATCTATTGCTCTTTCTCTTTATTACATTTTCATGTAAATGCGTCGTAGGTCGTTTTACGTCAGAAATATATTAACGAAAGTTAATGGCAAGAAATATAGCAATGAAAGATTATTTCTAAATAAAAATTTTATGACACATGTATAGAGGGAGGGGTAATTATGTTCCCTTGTATTCGATGTATTTTCAAAAAAATATATAAAAAATATAAAATATTTTCCATCGATATTTATTAAGAGGAATTAATTGCTTTAATTATTTTTTTTACTTGCATTCGTTACTGTATCTGCTTTTCTATCCAGACTAGCATTGCTTGTCATAATTTCTGCAAATCTTTTGATAAAATGATTGGAATTTCGTTCTTTTTATTTTCAGTATTTTCAGTATTATTACTAGTTTTCTTGGAATTAATAGTCGATTTGTCTGTGAATGTAAATATGGAAAATTTTCCAAAGCAAAATGTGATTTTTTATTCATTCTCAAGCAGTTTTACGTTCTTACAACTTTCATGGGGCGGATGTTGGGTTGGGTTGGGTACAATTTATAATAGGAAAATAAATTTAAAAAAAAACACTTATCTGGTATAACACGACGAAGTTTTTTTTTTAATTTACTGTCATGTAAATTTAAAGCGGTTTTAGATGAGAAGACTTCTTATTAATTAATTGATTTAAATGAGAAGATTATAGGGTCTGGAAAAATTATTTTTTTATGAAAGTCGGGAATGTGCTCCTTTGATTCCCACTAAACTATTATTACTAACACATATTTATATTAATTCGTATTACACCTCCTTAATCGTGACTGTCATGAAAATCGATTAATTTGGTGCTATGTTATATGTCTAATATGTTTACCCAATTCAGTATTTGTTAAGGTAACTTTATGTCTTCGTATTTTACCTTTTATTGGATAAAGTTACTCCGTGCGATTTGATGGGTCCTAGGAAATAAAATGAAACGAACACTTTACAATATAAACATGGTTTATTTATATATTTAATTTGTCAGTTCCATATACGACGTACAGCTTACACTCTGTCTCAACATAATGCCAACGTAGCGTAACAATTCCGTTCACCGTGTGTTTGTGTTGCTGTGTATGTGTGTGTGTTAAGTCACATTTATGTACTTAAAATAGTTTACAAAATAGCCTAACATTATTTTTGATTTAAATTTAACGGGGACATAAGAACGCAAGACGACGGGGGGTGGGCGGTTACATAAATCGTGTGTTAGATAAGAGTTTCAATAAATGATTATCATATATCACGACACTTATAAGCTGCTTATGTTACATAATAAAAATAATTTTCCCTAAATAGACATTTACAGTAGTGCGTACGCTAACGATTTTCTAGAAACATTTTCAGTTTGTTTTTTCCTCTTCCCCAATCCGGCGCCGAAAATGGTTCCCAAAATCTACATATTTCACACGCCATTCTTTACTCTCGTATGTGTGTGGGGGTGTGGTTGTGTGTTCCGGTGCGCTCGTCAACCTCAAGACGGGCTCTTCTTATATAGAAATTTTAATTAAAATACATCTAATAGATATTTACAATAATACTGCCATAATATGTAAGTAGAAACGTTTTAAAAGCCTCTATGCTAGGTATTTACATTTAAAAATAGCGCGTGTACGTATTTGTGGCAGGTTCACATTTAAAGGGTGCTGGGATGGGGGGGCGGGTTAACAAGCTTATACAATCGCCGATTGAGACTTTCCCGCGCGTGCGCAAAAATCCGCTAGTAGTAGACACTGAAGATAGAATTTCAAGTTCGAAACCTAAATATAGAAAAATACGATCTCTGTTCATTATTTACAATATTACACGATTTATTGGACGCGTCTTGGGTCGCCGTTCGTCTCGTTTTCCATATTTAGGTTCGTCAAACGCAACGAAACCCCGACGGACCGAAATCAAGTATATATATATAGATATACAACGAAGCACGTTTAGGCTATTTGGACCCTTCGACGGAAACTAGCAGTCGAAATGTTAAAACACCGGGTCTCGACGGACGAGAGAAACTACAGTCGTGTTCGAGTGAGCCATATGCCTCCGTTAAGCGTACTTTTCCCATTTCGTTCGGTGTTTTAACAGACGTTCTGTACACACTGATGCGCGCGACACCGCCGTGTCGTCATATACGTTAAAAATCTAAGCAAGATAACCATGGCAAATAAACTCTTCTGTTGCGGGAACATTTAACAGTTACATTGCTTCATTTATATGGCACTATGTTAGTTTAACACGTATGTCATTCGTTTGCATTTGCGATTATGCGAAGCACGTTCCTCGACGAATATTAAAGGAAATTTAGTTCTACACGTTTCGTATAAACGCAAAGTGCAGACGTTGGTAACTGAATCTAAACGGTAAAAAAATAATACAATATCTAGCTTACAACAATAGAAATGTGACGCAATACTTTTTTTTTAAACTATGGTTCGGTGACGATTTTGGGTACGTTGTTTGGGAGTAATCCAAACCATAACAATTGAGAGCTGTAAAATTTAAGTTACATATAACGCAATCTACAGGGACTTAGACGATTTAAAAAATTTTAAAAGAAAAAATAAAATAATCAAAATAATCATAACCAGCCACATGCCTTGTCTGCTTGCCATAATACTTTGAAATACCACAATAAACAAGAAATTCGACTGTTCGACCTAAATTGAATTTCGAAGCTGAAGTCTAAATCGATTTGATCGATTGGATGCATGTCCCTATTACTGAACGACCATCAACCAGATAACATCGGATGATAATTTGCAAGTTATGATAAGTGGTAATTTAGAGCAAATACCTTGTTATAAAAATTTGGCACCAAACACGTGATCCATTATTTCAATAAGTTATGATCGCTGTTACAGTTTTTTTAACTGCAACAGGTTTTATTTTTTATTTTTATTTTAAAAATCCGTGGCGGTCCTCTTTCCGGCAAAGTTATTTTTTTGGGATACCCAACCCAACCTAACCCAACCCAACCTAACCCAACCCAACCTAACCCAACCCAACCTAACCCAACCCAACCCAACCCAACCCAACCCAACCCAACCCAACCCAACCCAACCCAACCCAACCCAACCCAACCCAACCCAACCCAACCCAACCCAACCCAACCCAACCCAACCCAACCCAACCCAACCCAACCCAACCCAACCCAACCTAACCCAACCCAACCTAACCCATACCCAACCTAACCCAACCCAACCTAACCTAACCCAGCTTTACTCAACCCAAATCAATCCAAAGTAAAAAAAAATCTATGACGTAATGAGAAAAAATCAGTTCAGAACCCAATAACAGAAATGATGACATTTTAACCAAGTTAACCAACCAAAGCCAAAGATGTTTCTAGGGAACTCTTAACAATGACAACTTTTAACTTCCACATCCCTTTGGTTTAAAACTTGATTGACTTGATAAGTCGTTTTAAATATGTTATGGTAATTCAGCTGTGGTGAAGTGATGGATGTACACTAATAAGTTGTCAGTGCGCTCAATTTATATTCCGTTGAAAAGCATTACTTGATTCTCCTTCAGCGGTTGTGTGTGTGGTGGGCTGATGAGCTCAAGATAGAACGAAACAGGTGTCATCACCTTAATACATTCGCTGACATTTATTTCCAAGGAAAATTTGCTTCAAACAAACATTTTTTGTTATTCTCCACTAAACCCAATCCAACCCATCTAAACGAAATAGCCCCCCAATGTGACAGTTTTAAATTTCTCATCGGTTGAAGATGGGTCGTTGGGCTTGTTGAAATTTTCTTGTTGACTGTCGTTTGTTGGTCTCACAAGAACATGTTCTCCATTACAGACAAAACAAAGTGTCAAAAAATTGCTGGAAATGCTTGGGTTGTGTTGTGTTGGGTTGGGTTGGGTTTGAGGTCAAGTGAAACTGAACATTTTAGGTGAAATTGGCCAAAGAAGCCAAGATGTTCAAAATTGTCAATCTTGACATAGTTATTAAAAGTTCAATTTTTTAATGCACATACAATGTATGTCTTGTAAAATTTATGAAATTAAAGGAAAAAGTCTTAACAAATTATCAAAAATGTCAAAACTGATAAATATCTAAAAATACAACATAGTATAATTGCAAAACATTTCAAATTACCTGCAATGTCCTACACCAAATTTTTTACACTTTATTATCTATGAAAGATTTTATCTATCTTCGTATCAAGTGTATAATGGTAACCATGGAAACGTATATGTAAGATAATTGCAAATGCAATTTTCAGGCAAATGTCAAAATCGTAAAAATAGTCACAATTATCAAAAAATTCAATAGAAAATGAAAAAATGCTTAAATTGCAAAAAAATTTCCAAAGTTGCAGATTATATCAACATTGCGAGAATGGTAAATGTCATAACAGAGAATTTCACAAAAATATTAAGTGATACTTGCTGCAACCTGTCAACATCAACAGCAATGTAATAAATAAAAAAAAGTTCTAAAAATAAACAAATGTTTAAGAATTTCATTGATTAATTGTGAAAATATTCAATACGAAAACTAGTTATTCAAAATTCAAAGTCAAAAACAATTGTAAAAAATTCCCCAATTGTAAAAAAATATTCATTCAAATTATTCTAAAAATTAATTTAAAAAAATGTATAATTACTTTATCCATCGACTAAGTCGTTACTGTCCATACTTGGAACTGCATCAATTTGCTTTCTTATTAGTTGCAAATTAATAGAGAGTAAATAGCATCGTATTGGGTTGGGTTGGGTTGGGTTGGGTTGGGTTGGGTTGGGTTGGGTTGGGTTGGGTTGAGTTGGGTTGGGTCAGTTCCTATATCTTGAAAATATGCAAATTAGAGCTGAGCCCAATGCCTATAATAGAAGCTCAGTGAATATAATTGAATACAATAGTTTGTAATAGGGCTCGGTTTGCAATGGCAACTGTTTCGCTGTCTCTGAGCTCATCAGACCAGCTTACATACATCAACTGTCGTGTGAGTATTAACGCCATCTAAACGTCAATACACCCCACACTCGACAGACTATTCGCAGCCGTCGGCACTAAAGTCCGCTTTGTTGAAAATAATATGACATTGGTTGAGTGTGATTTAGGTATAAACCCAAACCGACTCAACTAAGTTTAACCCAACCCAACCAAGTGACATTTACTCTTAATAAATGTTTTTAACAAATAACAAAAAACTAAACGAATGAGGGGGACCGATAGGGTGTTTGGACTTTTTGAAATTTATTCCTTGTTAACGAAAAAAAATCCCTGATTAAGGATGCATTGCTATATAAATTAGAATCTTGACAAAGCGTCGAGCGAACAGTAAATTGAGCCCATTCCAGTCGGATTAAAAACTGCCGCAAAGACCCGATCGGACCTTTCACGAACCTATGCTTCAATTTAATATCAAATTCATCATAAAACTGTCGCGACTGCGTTGCAACTGGAGATTAAAAGATTATCGTTACCGAATGCGATTACGGCCGAAAAACTCCCACCGGTCAAAGTATTCCTAAAAGTGAATTTCGAACGCAAATCCGATGCATTTGAAAAACTCTCCTTTGATCGCGAAACGTCGGTCGCCGGCATCGATAATAAAGAGATTTATTTACGTCCGGCGCATCGGAATTACGCAAATGGAGGGAGAGGGGGGGTCCGGATTTAATTCGCGACTTTATTGGTTTCGGTAATGCTCGCTGTCGGCGTTCAACGCATCGGAAATAATTCCACGCGATAATAATAAATTAATAGATGTCAACGACGTACCCAAAAACGCGCCACCGAACCGTTCAATACCGGACGCGCGTCAAGTCGCGCGGCGGGTGCGTGGTAACTGAAACAAGCGCTTCTTTACATTTCCGGCGAACGTGCACATAAACGTTCGGACGAGCGCAGGAGTGAAACAATGTACATTGGTGTGATACCCATCCAGTGAATCCATTTATACGAAAAAATGTCCCTTTTGGCGAGAGTTCGAAGCACCCGAGGAAACTCAATTAAGAGAGGACGTAGAGGGCGACGCAGAGCGTGACGAGGGCGCGCGACAGGCTCGCGGCGTCGCTGCTGGCGGAATATATCCTGATGCCCAGATCTCGCACCTCGTTTTCTGAAAATTTTAATTTCATTCAGCTAAATAAATAAATTGAAATGAAAAAACGAACACGATCTTGGAACGGCGCCGGTTTAATTCGATTGGCACAGGTATCGAATTAAATCTGCTGCGTACGACGTTTCAATTTTACGATGACCCCCTCGACTTTGATGGCCGTAGGGCAAAAAATAAATAAATTGGTGCTTAACGAGGGAGTCGAATTTGTTTAGTTGACAAAAAGCAAACGAGGTAATTAAATGGAAATAATATCATCACCCTTATTAGGATAAAAATAATACGAAAAAGCTATCTAAGTCGCTAACAAGACAACTAACAAAAAAAATTTGATGTTAGATGAAATAAAAAAAAGTAATACATACCATTGTAAATATGTCTGGGGGACTGGGGTCGTTCCGGGTAGCTCAAATCTACGCATTTCGGAAACAGTGCAAATTGAAATTAGTGGACGTAAGGACAGTGCAAATTTGGACTTATGGACTTAGTTGCTCTCAGCACGAAATTTTCAGCTGCGACAGTGACGCAGTTTAGCGGTGTGCTCGGCAACTAAGCAGCGACGCCTAACTCGATTAAGATGCGATGCAATTAAGAAAATTCGATCGCGACGCGATAATACGAAAGCCACTGACCTGTATCCGTAGTCTGGAACGAGAACGGTTCCGAAATTGGACTCCAGCCGTAGCGATTACGTGCCTGCACTTTGGCTTCATAATTCTGTCCCGGTTCGAGGCCCCTGATAATGTAACTCATCGATTGAAGACCCGGAGATTGAGTCGGCGTGGCCGGCAGTATTACGTCCCTCCAATCCGTTCGCCTGTCGATGAACTGGCGTCCATATCCATATCCCGTATTGTACCGCTGCTCAACATACGTTCTATTCTCCTGCGAAAAAAAAAATTAAATCCCTTTCAGGTCGTCCGTATCATATTTTTGATTAAAATCTAAAATGGTCGACGTTCGTGTGTGTGTGCATAGTTGGTGGGGCGGCATGTGGAGGGTCCTTAATTGTCGAAACCGCATCGTTCGGCATCGCAACGCGATGGCATTTCAACTATTTTGTTGAAATGTCCGGTCAATGGCTGCCAATAACTTACGCTAATTAACCAACTTCGTCGTTAAAAATATTTGCATCGTGGAACTTGATGGCCTAGTCGATTTTCAAAGATGCTAAATAATTACTAAACTAATCTTGAAAGGACTTATCGATGAAGCTAACAACATAATTTGTTACGTTTTAAAATATTGGAAAATATAATCACCGACCTAGGTAAGAATGTAAGCTAAGGAAAAGGGGGAGCAAGAAAACAGAAATATCTAAGTGGGAAGATTGTAGGAAAAATGTACGAAAAAGCAGAACTCGTCGCCTGATACATTCGCTGAAATATTTATATTTTTTGCATTTTTATCGCGTTCGTAATTCTGATTTTTTTGAAGATGTGTTATGTCCATTTTTGCATTTTAAGTATTTTCTGATAATTGTTTGAGTTATTTTTTTACGTTTGTGGTAAACACGGTTTTAACAATTGTGGTTGGAATGGGTTGGGTTACAGTGAATTTCGTGAATTTTGTTTAAGATTATTTCATTTTTCCTGCTTTTTAAACAATTTTAATAATTGTGGTTGAGTTGGGTTCGGTTGGTTTAGTGACTAACCCAACTCAACCCAAACTAAACCAATCCATTGAAAATTATGATTGTCAATTTTATTTGCTATTTTTTAATTGTTTTAATTGTTGGATTCGGTTGGGTTGGGTTAAACTGATCTAAACTAACCCAATGAAACGCAGACCAACCCAACCCAATACAATCCAACCCAACCCGAATACATTGAAAATTATGATTGTCAATTTTGTTTGCGATTTTTTTAATTTTTTAATTGTTGGATGGGTTGGGTTGGGTTAAACTGATCTAAACTAACCCAATGAAACCCAGAGCAACCCAACCCAATCCAATCCAACCCAACCCGAATGCATTGAAAATTATGATTGTCAATTTTGTTTGCGATTTTTTAATTTTTTAATTTTTGGATTGGGTTGGGTTGGGTTAAATTGATCTAAACTAATACAATGAAACCCAGACGAACCCAACCCAATCCAACCCAACCCGAATACATTGAAAATTATGATTGTCAATTTTATTTGCAATTTTTTTAAATGTTGGATTCGGTTGGGTTGGGTTAAGCTGATCTAAACTAACCCAATAAAACCCAGACGAACCCAACCCAACCCAATCCAATCCAACCCAACCCGAATACATTGAAAATTATGATTGTCAATTTTGTTTGTGATTTTTTAATTTTTGGTTTGGGTTGGGTTGGGTTAAACTGATCTAAACTAACTCAATGAAACACAACCCAACCCAACCCGAATACATTGAAAATTATGATAGTCAATTTTGTTTGGGATTGTTTTATTTTTTTCTGCATTTTAGACAATTTTAACATTTTTGTAAATGTTAGCAGTTGTTGCTATTAGTAGCAGTAGAGTCTCTTGATTATAAAAAATGACCTTTTGAGTTTTTTTGAAATTTTCTACATTTTTGGAAACTTCAACGCTTCGATTCTGCCAAATTTTAATTGTTTGCATTTTCTTGTAGTGATTTTATTTTTGAAAAATACAATGGTTAATTTAGTGAATTTGTGAATTCTCAAAATTAACGATTAAATTGTTGTAATTTTTGTCAGTTTGAAGAAATTGCAAAAAATATTCCATTCCTTTGCACAAATGCTTGTTAGACTTGTTGACAATGGCCATGACTTCAAATCTATTAAAGACTTTAATGTACGATGAGAAGTCAAAAGTGGAGAGCGAGATATTAGCAACGATTTAAGGACATTTCTTGGAGAACCCATTTTGTTCATGTCGAAAATTACTGTGATATGATTATTGACAAAGACCAACAACCCAAGCTGATATCGTTCATAGGTTTCAGTTGCTCTTTTTCGGTTACGTTTGGGGTTAAAAAATTAATATTTTTGATAATGGTGGCATCGCACATTGATTTTTTTTTAATGAAGTTTTTTAAATAAAAACTTCGTGTAGATAAAATTTTTCTCATTTAAGAATTGTAGTTGACCGACTAGACAATTTTTCCGATGAGGGTGGAGAAGTTTTTTTTAATAAACTTTATAATATTGCACTAACTGCATTGATCATGCAAGCGTATGCATGTCGAATCTAGGCCTCCTTAATTATGAAACACGACGTCAGCAATAGTAAGAACTATTTAATCATAAGTTACGGAAGGCAACGACCATGTTTTCGACCCGACATTGTTCAAACGAGCTATTACACGAGTAACGAGTTAAGTCGGTGATCTAAATTATTGCTCATGTTGTAATAAAAACTCGACTAGTGTAATAATCGTAACGACATAGTTTCGTTACAATATTTTCAAGTCCTACTTATCGTTGTATCATATGTGTTCACGTCAACGTACTCATTTACGCAAAACACGAAAATTTTGAATATTTTATAATAATCCATAGATTTACGTACGAGTTTACTCGAAACAAGTTCAATTTACATCCGCAGTTATTTTCGAAACAGTTTCAAATATGCGCAAATATCCGCAACACATTTGCAATGCATGCGAACGAATTTGCAATATTGAATAATTCACAAGAGTATGGAATAGTTGCGGGATTCGTTTTAACATGAAAGCGTCTGATTTTATTTAATTCGGCGCGCATCGTTTCTTGCCGCATGCAAATCGGAGCGAACCGATAAAACGCCGGAATAACAAAACCGGGCGGATCTTAATTGATTTAATTGATAGCGTTTCGGCAAAACAAGAGCCCCCGGGGCGTCTGCGAAATAAACAAGTTCGCGTTACGTTAATTCTAACGCGCGGCGTCGCGCTAAGTACAAAGTTTAATTCGCTGAAATTATTTACGTATTTGTTCGGAAGCCCCAGAGGATTCATAAATCCCAATTACGGCTTCCGCCTAATGGAAGATAATGTAAACAATACACCGTGCAAAAACACGTACGTGGCGTTCGCGCCGTTTCGTTACTCCTGGGTGCAGAACATGCGATAGTTTAACTTGCTTAGAACTTCATTAAATTGTTTTTGTGTTAGTTTTGGTGGGGAATTAAATTATTGATGTAATAAAATGACTTAGTACCTTTCCCGTCATTTTTCGCTGGCTTTGGTGATGGAGCGGTTGCGGGTGTCCGTCCTCTGTGCTCGCAGGGCTATCGGGCAACCTCCTGAACAACAATTTGTACTCTTCGATCGGACTTAATGACTCGACGGCCCAGCTGATGTTGTAGCTGTCCCTCCACTGGCCCCGCGACGCGCTGCTGAACCTCGCCGGGTTCGGATTTCCTGCAACAAGTCGAAAATGCCGGGTCCGCTAATTGGTTTCTAGATCGCCGCCTTCGTTACCCGTTAATTGGACGCTTTTCCTCGTCTTCCCCAGCTGATTATCGGCGACGCAGGTGTAGTTGCCGAAATCGGTGTGGTCGACCTTGCGGATGACGAGGGTGTGCCTGGAGCCTCGCGACTGCATTATCCTTCGTTCCGTCGTGTCCAGCTGCATCGTATCTCTATACCATAGCACCTGAAAATACGATTTAATAAATAAATAAATAAATCACAGATCGCTCAAATTTTAGTTAATTATTAACCACCTGTACACTCTACGTCAATTACAACTCCGCCGCCGCAATTCCAACGAAATCTTCCCAATTATTAACACAGCCGCAATTACATCGGCGGGAACCACGCCCAATCAATGTTCATTTCCGCTCCATCGGGTCTACACAGACGTACCAATATTTGCACGCGAAAGATTAAATATCGAGCGGAAACATTGCCCGAACGCAAGAACGAGAAGCGGCGCATTATCTCAATCTAGTCGCGCTGGCAGTCGTATCGGAGCGGGGGGGCGGGGGATCGCGAAGAACCGAAACGCAAATAGAGCACGGGAAATCAGTTTTTTTTTTCGTCTCGAGGAACGGAAACGAACTGCGTTTATTTTTTGGATATTTTGTTTCGCGTCGCGCGGAGGGACTGCTTAAGGGGCGGCGCTCGCGGGTAATTTATTTGTTTCGTTCCACCTTATCGTTCATTGATTGTTTTTTTTTCAAGCCGGTTGAATGCGTCTTGAGAGGAGCTTGGGTTTAAAATGAACGAGCGCAGCGAGATATGGATGCGGTTCTTCGAGTTGTCTTATCGTGGATTGGCGCCCAGTTTGGCACAGTTTTTTTTTATATTGAATTTTCATCGATTCCACGTGGGAATATAAAAAAAGATAAAAATATTATAAAAATATTGATTCTGGAGTTATTTGTTGAAACTTCGTTTCAACAAATAAAAGTTAATAATTGTTTTTAGTTTCAAATATATTGTACGCAGTGCATGTTTCCCAACTTTCGGCCAATCAGAGTTGAAAATTTAGAGCGAAGTGGGTTGGGCTGGGCTGTGGTAGATTTTGGAAATTGATTACGTTCGACGTCTTAAAAGTCTGGTTCTGATTCACCTCCCTAACTCGAATTCAGTTTGTGACTCAAAGTTTCAACATTTTTTCCCTCTTTTTTTTTCTAAATAAAATTTCATGGAGCACAGAGTCGAATTCAGTTTCCACGGATTATTTACCAATTCAAATTCTACTACATAGCCCCCATCTTAAATCACTTATCGAGTATTAACTGTAATTCCTAATTTTTTGTTTTTGATAACTTAACTATTTAGACTTTCATCGGCATACTCTGAACCTTTACCAGGTGTTGACCAATTTCCGCAAAATATGTCATGTATGTTCAGTTTTAAATGTAGGGGTCGAACGTAAGTAGATTCCAGCTCGTTTATTGAATAGACTAATAGAAAAATAAAAGAAATGTATTATCAAATATACGAGAATGTAAGAATTTTGCCCAAATGGAAAAATCCAACCCAATCCAATGCAACCCAACCCAACCCAACCCAACACAACCAAATCCAATATCAATTCTTGTTTATTTATACCTTTTTTTATTATTACTTCAACACTTTTTATCGGTTTTAATATTTCGTTAAATTTATCGCGTCTGCAATCCAATTAAATCCAACACCATCCAATCAAACCCAATCCAGCCCAACTCAACCCACCTCAATCCAACCTAATCCAATACAATGCAATCCGAATAATGAAATCAACCGAACAAAACCCAACTCGATCTAATCCAACCAAACAAGCAACCGAACAATTCTTCCATTGGCTAAATAACTCGTCTATGGGATTTGAAAATGGTCAGTATGGAGGAAGAAATAGGGCATGGTGTCCATGCTTTTCATTGGTCCCGCAATGTAATAACTGATAACACTTGCTTATTATTACTATTAGGGTTTACGTGTACTGTCTTCTCGCAGCATCAGAAGGCTTTGCCTTCTTGCACGGTCCATGTTTGACGGAAGTTGAGAGGAAACTGAATCGACGTCCCTGAAAATTGTTTTGACAAAAGGGGAAGTTGTTAAAATGTGAAATATATTTGACAAATGGGAACAATGGGATAAATTTAAATATTTTTTTATAAAGATGCAATAATAATAATAACGCAATTTATTTTAAAAGAAATGTTCGTTTTGATTTAAACGATACCAACCCAATCCCATCAAACCCAACCCAACCAAATCCGACCCAATCCAATCAAACCGAACCCAACCATACCCAACCAAACCCAACACAACCCAACCCAACCAAACTCAACCAAAATTTTTCCTGCGATGTGAACATTATTTATGAATATTTATTGATTTATTACAATATCTTTCAAATATTTGTACATATTTTTGAATAGTACTTGCGGAAGGTCTGGTATTATACTTGACGGAAGGTAAAAACTACCGTAAAAATTTCAGTATGGAAATGAGGTTTTTTGATTTTTGCCTTTTTTAAATTGATGGTTGTGAATTTATGTTCGGTTGAGTTGGGTTTGGTTTTGGTTGGCGAGGTCGGTCCAAGCCAACGAAACACAACTTACAGTTTTTCAAAATTCAAAAATGCAAATTTCGAAAAAGCTCAACGTTTTAATAGTGAATTTTATTTTATTGTCAAAATTTTTTGCATTTTTATTTAATAATTTTTTTTGAGTTGGAATATAATAAAAAGCAAGAATCATCAACATTTTCGAAACCATTTTGAATTTTCAAAATGTTTTTATTTTTCAAATTTTTAAAATTTCTTTTCCGTTTTACATTTTTCTGAAAAATGGCAAAAGATTAAAGAGAAAAAATAAGTTGATGTCATAATTTTCAAAAATTCATTTTTTGTTGTGTATATTTTTCGCATTTTTCCTGAAATGGCTTGAAAAAATTACGAAATTGAAAATAATGGAAGATGCGATATAGGACACGGTGTTAGAGGACAGGGTACATAATATATGAGAAGACTGGGTACATAACAGAGCACGTGATAGGACAAATATAGAGCACGGAACAGGGTATATGACGATGGACATGATACAAGACATAGCACAGAGCAGGGGTACAGGGCGGGATACAGTACAGGGTAAAGGACATAATACAGGACAGGATACAGGACGATACAGGACAGGACATAGCACAGGATACTGGGTAGGATACGTGGCAGGGCAAAAGACAGGGCATATGACAGGGCATAGGATAGGGCACATGGTCTGTTACAGGATTAATTGTTAATTTCTCGGTAAATACTTTAAAGAATAATTTGCAATCGGTGACAATTACCAAATTTGTCTGCAGGATTCTGCGTCATTTGTGGTAATTGTTCGCTAGATGATGCTACTGGTTGGTCTTTATGATCCTGCATTACAGGTTCTGTAGGCTTGCTACCATTTTTTATCGGATACTTTGGGTTGGGTTCAACTTCCAAGTACCAAGGCACATGGGCATTGCAAATGAGGCGACTTTGCAGTGGCAGTGGGGAACAGATATTCGACAATGGGCACAATGGAATGTGTACGACAATGTACTACTTACTGTAGTAATAATATAATAATAATAATAATAATGCACATATTCACTAGTTATGTGATAAAACGTGGCCATCAGAATTACGAAACGTGGCATCAGCAATAATAAGAACTATTTAATCACAAGAAATCAATACGGAGGAAGATTCATGCTTACGACTTAGAACGAGTTCTTTAAAGAGACGGTCACGTCAGTTGCCCCTAGTTAGCAAAACTCTAATATGATCGACGTGTAAGCTGTTGTACTTGTTATTTAATCCCTGGAATTTATGGCGCCGCGTTTTTAAAACATCTCCGAAATAACTGCGCGCATTTTTATTGTCATTGCATCGCGGATACTGGTCGTAATAAATAATGCAAAAAAAAAACTACCGCACGCCCCAAAAATTCATATTATTCCGCGTCATTATATCGTACGACGTTTCATGTTAAAATATCTGCCTAACGACGTCGAATATGCGGATTCCAGGGGTCGAGCAAACTTCCGACCGTGCATTTATTTACATCACATTTTTGCAACTCGCTAATAAACGAAGCACACATTTGACTAACGACGGCTCACGACCGAGCGGGCTCCAACAAATACCTCATCAGGCGATATTTAGTTGTATTTCCGCTAAACAGAGCGCGATTCTGCCGACGCTTTGTCGAGTTTTTACGCCGTCGCGAGCACAACGACGACGGTATGAATAACGACGACGGAATATTCCACACCGGCTAGTTTGCCCGGTTTCAGCGACTGCTGAAAAATAAAAATATCGTTAACGTGTACTATATCGTGGAAATCATTGCAATCGAATCGATTTATTTGTTTCAAGTTGTTGTAAATACTTAAAAGTAACAAAAATGTAAATGGGTGGAGATATAGACTATGGTTACTAATGGTGGGGTGGCTTTAAGTCGATATTAATTTTGGCTTTGATGTTCACAATTTTCAAAAAGTGCGATTGTTATTGTGTTACTAATTAATTAATTATTTTAATAGAATTGAACGGTACGTGAAAATATTGTTAATTAATAATGATGTGGACATTGTACGCATACGCAAATTTAACAGCCCATACTGTATCGATTGAAAATTTTGTACTAAATGGTCTAATTAGGCAGCCTCTTCGATAATCCGCGAGAAACACTCGGTCTTTTGTTTGTAATTCCCGACAATGATTTCACGCGAGGTGAAATATCGCTTGAGCGTAATTTAATGCAATTGCGCGAAATAATCCTTTGATATAAGGTGGCTGGCGTCGGAGCAGGCCGGAATATCGGTAACTTCGTTCCGTTACGAGCGGAGCGTGCACGAGCGTCGTACGTTCTAAACTGTTTATTGGGAAGATGCAATTGCGATCCAAGATATAAGGCGTCTCGAATGCCACATAAATATGCGAATGATATCATCTGCACATTTCAGACGTTAGCACGTGAGATACGGAATTCGATACAATTTTTATGTGTCGCGATGATCGGGTGCGCGGCGCCCCCAATCGAACCCGGCCGTCTCCACTAGTCGAAGTTTTCATTTTCTGAAAATAGTTTAATCGGCAATTTTCACCTTTGGAAGTCTGGCTCGGGCAATAAAAACCCGCATAATAGTCAAATACGTTGCGAGTTGGTTCGTTCCCCGTCCGACTGAAAGCCCTATTGAATCCGGGCGCTGCGAGCATAAATCCGGGCGACACAAATGATGTCGATAAAGTTACTGCATTTTGGAACTAATAGCTGGTAGTTCTATTAAAGACCGAAAACGAGATATGTCGCGAAGTTAAAGTTCCCGAGTTTAACTATGATTAAGTTGCTCGCCGCGCAAGCTCGTGCATTAAAGTCCCGAAAGTAACACACTTTTTAAATTATGTTTGCGATAGAGCGAACACCGCGTCACCGGAACGCGGCGGTTAATGGATATTTAATTATGATTAATAACGCGGGTGTGTTGGGCCGGATGTGTAAAGTTGTTAGTCGTGAATGTCGATAGTTAAAAATATTTGTTGTGTACGAGGGGAGATCATTATTTAGTGTCACTGACATGGTAGGCGATTAAAGTACTAATCAATTGTTGTTACGTTGGTTCAATTGTAGTTTTGTCACTTGTCACCTCATCAAATAATTTAGAATTTAAGTAGACAAGTTTATAGATATTCTAAAAATGGTTCGTGCAGTTTTAGAACTATTTCTGTCAAATAAAGTGATTTATTTTAACCAACACTGCAACTGATAACCTAACTAATGTCACGTGTATTACCTAAACAAACCAGTTGCCAAAATAAAATTTGACAGCTGTCAAAATGCCAATTCAAATTATCAACATTAATTTGAATAGTTCGATATTGACAATTTATAGGTTGATAGATTATTTTAAAGAAATACAATACAATTTTGACAGTTACGGAGACACTATGACATCTGTCAAAATTTTGTTTTCTTTCTACTCCGTTTTCGTTTCCATTTTTGACATTTTTCGTAATTCTTATAATTTAATTTTATCCGCCTGTTTAAGTTCGATTTATATATCGCTCAGGTTATTATATTGTTGTTTAATTTGCGCCCATTTAACGTTTTCTTTGGTTGCTTAGAAAGTAAAATAAATAGCAGTTTGCTGTCAAAAATAAGTTACGAGTTTGATGTAAATTGACGCTTTGACAGTTTTCGACGTAGATCAACGATGCTTAAAATTGCAGATGTCAAACGACGTGCTTTATTTTAAACAAAATAGATCGCAAAATTATTATCGTAAAGAAAATTTTGCCTTGACAGCTGTCGAAATATACAGTCTCAGTTATATTATTTGTGTAATAAACACAAAGCTTTCACAATTATGGAAATATAACTGTTGGCGTATCGTTTAAAATGTTACTTTGACAACTGTCAACATTTGTTGAAAACATATGAACATATAGATGTCGAATGCGCCAAAACTGTAAAAGGTCGTGAAGCAGTTCGATGGCTGTCAACTTACACATTATTTTAAATAAAACTTCCGCAGTCATCGTTTAAAGCAGTGATTGTCAAACTGCTTTGCATCCAAAACTTGGACAGTTATCAAAATGCACGTAGACGACTGCGAAAATATTTTTTTCCATTGAGTTTCAGTTCTTATTCTAAACAAAAGTTAGTCGATGAAATATACTTTGACTACTGTCGCAATATCGTGAGTTTTACGCAAAGTTTGGACGGTCACCGAAACATAATAACTGTCAACACGCCGCTCAAAATAGTAGTTGTCAAATTAATTAACCCAACCCAACCCAACCCAACCCAACCCAACCCAACCCAACCCAACCCAACCCAACCCAACCCAACCCAATCCAACCCAACCCAAAACTTGGACAATTATCAAAATGCACATTGACGACTGCGAAAATATTTTTTTCGAATTAGTTTATAGTTTTTATTCTAAACAAAAGTTAGTCGATGAAATATACTTTGACAGCTGTCACAATATGGTGAGTTTTACGCAAAGTTTTGACGATTACCGGAACATAATAATTGTCAACACGCCGTTCAAAATACTAGGTGTCAAATTAATTGTCATTTTAACGAAAGTTTGACACACATGCAAATAGTTCGACAACTATCAAAATGCTGTTTAATACTATAGCTGCAAATTGCGAAACTCTGTTTGCCAGTTACATAACAGACGAAACGTTAATAAAAATAATAATTGCATCACATCTCAAACGGAATTTTGACAGTCAACGAAACACAATTTGACACCTGTCAAAAAATCTCTCACCAACTCGTAGCTGTTTAGCATTTACGTCGCATCTCTTATGATTTATTCGCACAAATTTAATTTCGCCTTTTCGATCGTTATCTTTATTTAATTTTGATTTTTTTTTATTCCGATCGTTGATTAATTTATTTTTGTTTGTTTTTTAAACTTTCTGAGCTAAAGAAATTTTGACCAGTTGAGAACTGGTTAATTTTGTCAGTTTATATTCTTCGTTTTAATTAACTTTACTGATCTTTAACGTTGGTATGGTTAAGGTTGGGTTGGGTTGGGTTGGGTTGGGTTGGGTTTGATTGGGTTGGGTTTGATTGGGTTGGGTTGGGTTGGGGTGGGTTGGGTTGAGTTGGGTTGAGTTGGGTTGGCTACATACAATAACAGGCCCCTACTATGTCAACTTAATTTCAAGATTGTGGCAATGGAAAAAGACCTGAAATAAAATATTTTAATGCTAATGGGACCCATGCGCCCTTTTTCTGAAATAGGAGCTTGCGAACAAATTTTATAACTTGCACTGTAACACTGCATTAGATGTCATAGAACACGCGCCCTTTGAAATACCATACGAGCTTCCAGATCGCTAAAGCTCGCGAGTCCGACCCTTTCACCCGAGTATTTATCACTTGTTTTACATTTAAATGCGAATTTATATATAAAACCGGATTATTTACGAGATAGATGTAACGGTAACGTGTTCCGCGGTAATTCACCTTGATTTACTAATCTCCCGATGGTGTCGGCAGTAATATAAAATAGGCGGCGTCCGCGTAGCACAAGATATTTCAAGGTGGATTTACCGTAATGCATATTAGCACGAACGGCGGTGAATTTCGCGTTCCATTCGATTTGACGGACGCCCCGTCGCCATCGACGCCGAACTTTTTCCGTATTGTCGTAAATTTCGTGTCTGCGTGCGGAATGGAAAACTGACGTGTCGGGCGCGTCAAACTTTTCCCCCCGCGCGGAAACCTTACCCGCGCGGACGTCGATTCCTTTTCCCGTCAGTCCTGACACCCAATAATGTATTTCCAGTGGGTGGTTACTTTCGCAGCTCAATTTTAACTTGTCAGATCTACATCGGATTTTGTTTTATGAAGTCGGCGCGTTATTTTTCAGACAGTGCGCGCGACAGGGGTTTATTTATGGGGATGTTGGGGATGCTCGAAGAGTTTCCCGGCCGAAATTGCATATATTTGGATGTTGCGGGAGACCTTGCGAAATGGAGGTAATTTAAATTGTTGGGACTTTGTTGGAATCGAATGTTGTGGAATTAATTGTCGACTTTAAGACGTGGGGTGAAATTCGGGGAAGGAAACGTCGGGGCGATTAAAAGGGGGCGGGTGAACGTGTAAACGATCTGCGAAAATAAAGTGGAAGTCTGTAGCGAGTGGCTCTCGCTTTGGTTCTACGTCGGTTGCTTGAATAGCGCACCTGCAACCGGATCGGGAGCTGAGGAAGACGCATTGCTTGCGAGCGACGAAATCATTGAAATAAAAA
Source organism: Geotrupes spiniger (assembly GCA_959613385.1). Taxonomy (NCBI): domain Eukaryota; kingdom Metazoa; phylum Arthropoda; class Insecta; order Coleoptera; family Geotrupidae; genus Geotrupes; species Geotrupes spiniger. Next base: position 29,358,333 of record OY390739.1, read on the forward strand.
AAATAATACAAAGTTAAATTTGTAAAAAATGGGTCATACAAATATTTGTGCAATTGCAATAAATTCACATTCTTTACATTTTATGACCTGTAATAATTTTATTTTCCCGTTACGTTTTAATTTAACATAAATTACACGCGTTTGATATGACAGCAACGGGGACCAATTAATCATCCACCCCTCGTTTTAAATTATAACAAAGTTCATGCAGGGCATGTTACAATTTATTTATTGACGCGCGCTTTGTTGTAATTCGCTTAAATGAGGCAAATCTAAGAATTTGATTTTAAATAAAAATATTTATCGTACGTTTTAATTCGGCGTAAATTGCGCCGCATATAATATGGCGCCATCGGAGCCGATTAATCATTTCAAACGGCAACAAAATACACGTGACGTCCGTGTAAACTTAATTACTTTTTCAACGTACGATTCGTCATTATTCGCATTAATCCGACACAACTAGTGTCACAACAGTGGGGAATCGCGCCGTTTGTATTTTTCGCGCGTGCGATATGTAAAACATTATTTTCAGATTAAGCGGCGTCACGAATTGCCGCTTTTATGTTTCAAACATGTTTCGCAGTTTTTGTTTAAAAAATAAATTCGCGCGGACGTTTTTGTGCAAATAGCGTTGGATATATTTTGCCTACGATAATGAAAATATCGCTTTTTTGTGTTATATACAAATATAACGTGTCAAAGAAAAAAATATGTACATTGTATACATTGGTGGGGGATTCTTGTTAGTCCAGAGGAGGGCGCCGAGTACGAAAAGTACTTAATTTCAAATAAAATAGCATCCGACGATATCTGATAATGCTGAAAATATGCAAAGTTTACGGCGCTTCACTACTTCTTTGTTTGCTCGATACAGAATTAACGATAATCGTTAAAAAGAACGGAAACACTCGTCTAGTTTTACATTCATTAAGCGTTTTAGAAATGGGAGCCGAGGAAACATCCCGCGCGTAGGTAAAGACAACTGTTTAATTAATGTACGGCTCGAAATTGGAGATAATTAGAAACTTAATAATTCGAGATTGAAAACACTCCGTTTAATTAAAGTAAGAAAATCTAGCGTTTAATGGAAGCGTAATTAGAACGGCGGCGCCTCGCCAACTTAACGCGCCGTCCAATTCGCAACGAAAATAGAGCGTGCGTATCCGCCGCGGTTTCAATTAGGATTTCCCCCCCAATTAAATTTCGGCGGGAATTAAAAACGCGCGCGGCGGCGGCCCACCCGATCGCGCTATCCGCCGAATCGCGCCCTATTTTGCGCCGTTCGTTCCGCTGATTGGTTCAATTTGGATATCTCGCGTTTTACGCTTTCGTACCGATCGGTTGCGCGATCCTTTACGCAAACGTTTATCTCCGCGGCGTCTCTGCGAGGCTCAAACTGATCGGGTCGGGGCTGAAAACGCCGAACGGGGAAAAATAATGGCGCGTTCGAACGTGTTTTATTCGGGTTTTATCTGCGAAACGGGCGGATAAATGGCGCGGCGAAATTTGAACGAAACATTTTTGTTTCGACTGTTTGTTCTGTTGTGACAACGCGGATAAATTATCGCATGGACGCGAAAACGTTTGTTTTATAATGGGTGCGTTAGGTGTTCCAGCTATGTCAATGCAAAATAGCATAATTGATGGATCTGTTTCTAAAGTGTGGGGGTTGAATTTTCCTCGCCTACACCAGTAGATCAGTACTTACGGTTTATCAAAACCATAAATATAATTCCCTTAAAAAAAAAAAAAACGCTATTCCAAACGGCGCGCATAAACCCGAGTATAAAACGGATATTTCAACAAGACAGTTCCCGCCGTCATCGTAGTCCGCGGAAATATTTCAAACCGGCGATTTCATACATGTGCAGAGTTTCAGGTATAACGTATATATTACGCGGCGGGCGGGGGGGCGCGATTTCGAGTTTCCACGACTGCCTGCGAAAACGCCCAGTGAATTATCGGCATGATGTATGGGCCATAACTCGGCGATTTTATTGAGTCCGGAGCGCGCCCGCGCGCGCTCTCTCATGAAATCAATTTAATGAACTGCTCCCCGGATTGAGTTATTTATACGGACGCGCATGAAGTGTGTAAATAACAAGTTGTTCCGGGGGGCGGGTGGCGGGGGCGTCGTAAAACCGGCGCCCCCGATGGTGAATTATGGAGACGTTGAAAAAACGGCCGACACGCGCACGTACACCTCTTAATGGAAAGGGTTTTTAATCTTACGGTCCGAAACGTGCCCAAACATATAAATATTGTTTTAGGGCTCCGGTGAAAGACGGATGTGCGTTGTTTTGGGGGCGCGCAGCGCCACGTAAGGAGCGTACGCGGTTCGGCGCCTTTGTGTTAGGGGATTCGGTACGTGGGGCAATAAATTGAATTAGCTCTTTTCGAAATTAAGCCGCAGCTTAACGCGTATAAGTAGTTCAAAAATCAACGGAACTATGTAAGCAACGATTTTTTACGCGCGCAGTTGCATTGTTTAATTACTACTTACATTATTTGTTATACTAGGTTATAGTATATGAGCTCAAAAGCTCTCTCAAGAAAAAATCTGTAATTGATTTAATAATAGTATGCAGAGAAATCTGAAAATTTATTAAAGCCAACCCAACTTGTTACTATTTTAATCGATTGGATTTGATTTGATTTAATAATTGAATAAAATCCAAGTCAACAACTTCTTGTTGGATTGGGTTGGGGTGTATAGCACTCCATACACCCCAACCCAACAAGAAGTTGTTGATTCGTTAGGTTGTGTCTGCTGTATAGAACACTATACTCAATCCAACCCGACAAGAAGTTGTTGATTTGGGTTTTATCGACCACCCAACCCAATCCATCACAACAAGAAATTCTGACTGCAACTAGCTTAGTAATTGAATAGAACCTAAATCAACAGCTTCTTGTTGGGTTGGGTTAGGTGTATCCAGCACTACAACAGCCCAACCCAACCCAACAAGATGTTGCCTATTTGGGTTCTACAGAGCACCACACCCAGCCCAAAACGAAGTTGTTCATTTTGGTGTTTGGCAGTAAAATTAATTGACACATAAAAAACCCAACCCGATTACTATTTTAGTGGATTTGATTTGGTTGTATTTAATAAGTGAATAACATCCAAGGCAACAACTTCGTGTTGGGTTGGGTGTCTAGAGCACCACATCGAACCCAACCCAACACAACGAAAAGCTGTTTCCTGATTTGTTAGGTTGGGTTGGTTGTTTAGAGTTCTACACCCAACCTAACCCAATCCAACCCAAAAAGCACAACAAGAAGTTATTGAATTGGGTTTTATTCAATTGCCAAGTTAAATCCAAAGTTTCTGTTCATAGTTTCGGAAGTATTTAAATAAAATAATGATGTTTTAAACGAAAATTAAAGTTAATAATACCAACAAAATTGATTAAATTAGCTAATAACTATTTTCGGTTGTCTGGTACCATCGACTTATCAAAGATTCGAATCATTTGTATTTTATTTCAGAAATATTAATTATTTTGATACATTCTGCATAAATAACATTTGACACGTCCTCTTATCAGATTTCATAATATTTTTCGATTTTGATTAATTTTCTTGCAATGGTGCTTTGTGACAGTGACAGTGGTTCACGATTGAATGCTGTAATTAATATTTGTTATCAGTGTCGGTGATTGATCGATGGCTGTGCCAATCGGCTGGGATGTCATCCTTATTTATTTTGCACCAAAAATTAACAAATAAGGTTTGTTTTCTCGTCAAATATTTTCCTGCTCAACGTCCAAATTAATTAACTCTATCCCAAAATGAGTGGTTATTATTAACTTTTGACACGATCTCGACAATAATCTTGGGTACAGCGATTTTTGCGTCGATGTTCGGAGTTAACATTCCAACACAATCCAATCTACTTCTTGTAGTGCATGGGTTAGATTGAGTTGGATTTATAAAAAAATACACATTGCAAAATTTAAACTATTTTTTGTGTTAACATTTGGCATTAGCCTGTCAATTTATGGCATTAACCCGTCTAGTGTGGTAGATAATAACTGTCGAAGTGAATATGGGTTGTAGAAGTTAGGGTTGAAGTTGAGCTAATGGTATTTCACCAACTCAACAAGTTTTTCTTGTACACTTACTATCGACAAAAAGGATTGAGTTATCGACATGTCATGCATACCTCACCAACTCAACTCCAACTTAATCAAATCCAAATAATGTCACGCACTCTTCATCTGTTTGTCTCTTAACTTAGTTACATCTAGTTACAACTCTATAAACTCAAATACAACCGAACAAAATCCAATCCAATTTCTGGTGTCCATTCTAAGTTGCAGATGGAGTTGGTGAGGTACCATGCATATCTCATCAACTCGACTCCAATTCAGCTCAATCCAATAGAATGTCTGGTGTTCATGTTAACTAGTTGTATTGGCTTGGGATGGAGTCGGTGAGATACCATGCATATCAAATCTGTTCAACTCAATTCAATCCAAGTTTTTTTACCATTCTATGGGCAATTACTTACAATTTGCAACATAGAGTCTTTAAAATCAAACAAGTCTAACCCGGTCCAGTGCAATTTCTGGTGTCCTTTCTTACGGGATTTTGATGATCATCACCAGTCTTACCAACTACCTAACTTGCACATCAAATATCATAAATTACAGTTAATTATCCGAATAATGGAGCCAGTTCATTTTGCTATGAAATCAAATGGAAACATTTAACATTTATACCTCCCTTCACGTACCAGCAAAACGATTCAACGATATTGTCAATCCGAGGCGAACGCATTCCGATGGAAATCAATTTCGATACGTCCCCCTTCCATTTAATAAAAGAAACAAATTCCTTTTCAATAGACGACCGCCGACGTATTGTGCCCCTAAGTATGACACAAATCACATATGATAACTATTGGATATAAAAAAGCACTCAGGGAAAGTCATTTCGCGAAACCAACAAAGCTACACTTGTAATATATGACGTTTCGGCATAAACCCCATTTTCCCTTTCATTTCTCATAGTCTCTCCAATAAATTATTCGGGGAAGCGCCGTCCTCGTTTCGCCCGCGCGTCCGCCGCACGAAGCCTCTCTCCTCGCTCGCTTTGCGTTTTAGTCGACTTGCGAAGGAATAATAATAACGGAACGGAACGGAGCGGCTCTAAATATTGTGCCCGGAATGTATGTTTATTATTTTTGTACTTCCACATGGCGGATTTCGGGCGCAGTTTGCGAAATTTCGTGAAATATACGCCCGCGATGCGATGGAAACGGCGGTAAATCAAACGAAATTATTGTTTGTATAAAGACGAGATTTTACGGGTCTCCTCGCTACTCATTAGAAATGTCCAACTGAGAGAGAACATATTGACGATGTTAAGGTTGCGAATCCTTGAGTTTTATATTAAAATTATTTTTGAAAAATATTGTGATTTACTGCGAGGCGTTTAAACGGATCCAGGTCATCAACGACCGGATATCCGGGGACCCCACGTAAACGCACCATTACCCCGCGTCGTCGGATGCATGCACACACGGAAAGATCGCAACGATTTTTTCATGTAAATAAGCGCGACCCGGCGCCATCTTCCGCGGCGGTAAAAACTTTATCGGCGCCATTTCCGCGCGAAAAATTTCAATTCGGCGAAATTCGCGTTCGCGCTAATTACGCAGCCAGGGCAGAAACGCGAACTTTCTGCACGTCTGGCGCCGGAAAGATAAAAATCCTCACCTCGGGTTGGCTCTCGCCGTGCACGATGCAGACGAGCTGCGCCTCGAATCCCTCCGCCGAGTGCACCACCGCTCGCTCCACCGAGATTTCGGGCGGATCTGAAAAAAGAAGACACGGGACTTAAATGCATGCGCCACTCGATGTAGCTGCGCTATTTTATTGGGTAGTTGTGCAGTTGCTCCGGGAGTGGAGTTTTTCGCGTGGGACGTTTTTCGCGATTCGTGTCGTTTCGTAGCTTCCAAGTGCTCGTCGGTGTTTGTATTAAAATGTTTTTCGTGTTTCGACCGGAATTTTTCTGTCACGTGTGACGTTGATGTTGCAGTGGCGTAGTTGCGTAGTATCTGTCAAAACTATGTCATTATTTCCTAGACTTAACTACGTTAAATAAATTATATGAAATAATTAACGCGGTGCAAATTTTTTCTCCGATTCAGGGTTCATAATTGGCACCATCCAACCCAACCCAACTCACCCAACCCAATCTAATCCAACCCAACCGAACCAAACTCAACCCAACCCAACACAATGACGACAACGCCGACTTTAATTAAAAAAAAATTAATCTTTTCGATTAAAAATATTAATTCATCGGCGTTGGGCTGGGTTGAATTGGGTTAGGTTGGTCAACTCAATACAACTCAATCAAACCCGACCCAACCCAAGAACCGACGATATTGGGGTGGGTTGGCTTGGGTTGGGTCCGGCTGTTTTGGGTTGGCTAACCTAACCCAACACAACGACGACTTAGATAAAAACAAAAATTTTAATCTTTTCGATTAAAAATATTAATTCATCGGGGTTTGGCTGTGTTGAATTGGGTTAGGTTGGTCAACTCAATACAACCTAATCAAACCCGACCCAACCGAAGAACCGACGATATTGGGGTGGGTTGGGTTGGGTTGGGTCCGGCTGTTTTGGGTTGGCTAACCTAACCCAACACAACGACGACAACGCCGACTTAGATAAAATAAAAATTTTAATCTTTTCGATTAAAAATATTAGGTTAGTCAACTCAATACAACCCAATCAAACCCGACCCAACCCAAGAACCGGCGATATTGGGTTGGGTTGGGTTTGATTGGGTTGGGTCCGGCCGTTTTGGGTTGGCCAACCCAACTTCCCACGAATTTAGAAGTTGACAACTCTCAATGCTGTTCATTGTATTCTATGAATCCAACGAGAAAAACGTCCAATTTTTAAATTTCATACACGCCCGGAAAGCTATTTTTTTAGCGCGGCCGCCGTCGAATTTGATTAATTCGACCGGAACCGAATCAATTAAAATTAATCCCATCGCCGAAAACATTTTAAACAATCCAAAGCCAATTCCGCAGAAAAACCCGATCGGTGCGAATTCAATTATGAAAATGTTGCAGCGAAACCGTTACGTGTCAAGTAAACGCGTCACGCCGCGTTAAGCACGATGTTTTATTAAAAATTCGCCGCGGCTGTTGGACCGTGCAGTTAATTAACCGAAAAAATCGGAAAACCGCGCCGAAAATGTTTCCGAACGGCTGCGTCCATTGTGGGAGCGCGTGCGGAAATCGACGATATAAAATTATTATCTTCATTCGATTCAAATCGTCCGTGCCATTGGCAGCCATTTAAAACAAATGCACGAGTAATTACTCGACTGTAAGTGGCGTGCCGGTGACAGTTCCGGGGTGGATGACGCGTTTAAACAAACGTCTGTCAATGACAGTTCATTATTGGTCGGATATGGTCGGATGTGTCTGGTTTACACGTGATTCACCTGGAGCTGCCGTGGCCCGACGTTCGTTCAACTTTTCGCCCCGCTCAAAGCCGCCACAAAGTTTTAATGCGGCATCAAATCCGCCGAGTTAGTTTGTATTAGTTGAACTTCCGGGAATATTTGATACCGACTGCAGATATCAGCAAAGCAGACACATACATTAACTTTGTTTAAATTTGCAATTTTACGTTACTACAACTTTAAATATATTTGTCGTATTTTAATGATTCTCGCGTTTTTCTCGTTCGTTTTCCCAATTATTTTTTTTTCCAATTAATCGCATCAAAACTATCGTCTCATGTACGCGGCGAATAAAACGCACGCTCGGCGAGCGCGAAACCGACTCTGATTAATTTCATTAATTATGTTTGCCCGGTTCGACTTTAATGAAAATTTCAAGACGCGGATGCACGGACCGAAACCCGCCTAAGTAGATCAAAGGTCGCGTAATTTATAAGTTGCGGAACGTCATCTGTCAAAGGAAGGGAGCGAGATGGGTGTACACCGCCGCCATCCAAGGAGGCCATTATTAACTACATGCACTGAGTGCAGTTAATGTGGCCGGCTTTCGGTGGAGCGGTCCAAGATGGATTGCCCTAGTTATGGAGTCCGAGACGAAATCCGCCGAGAATATTAATTGCTTCGCCAAGATATAATAGTAAATTACGGGGGTAAGTAAACATGTGCGGGACGGCTCCCTCTAATGGCATTCCAACAACGATAATTCGGCAATTAACGTTGTGTGTTTTCGCACTCGATGTACTGATGGAGAATTCAAAAGCTCCCGGCGATGGTCACTTCGCATTGCTTCGTTATTAATTAAGGGGGGCGACTGTTATATATTATTTAAAAATAATAAACTACAAAGCTAGTAACGAAATAAAAACAACTGACTTTGTTTTTACCACAAAAAATTATTGTTAGAAATATATTACTAAAAAATATATATAAACAGCACACGACTTAACTTTCGACTTTTTAAGGTCATTGTCAAGTCAATGACAATGACCCTAAAAGTCACATAGTAATGGTCTCGACTCCGCGTTACAGCAACAGAAATGATGACATCAGATTTCCAGTCTCTTGATTCTCGCGAACATCTCGTACGCTCCCCCTAAGTCGATCATACGGAATTATTGTACATTGATCTAATGCCATTCTATTGTTTACGTCTCGCTGACCATCACATCTCTAACTAGGCCTCAACGTGCTTAAAATGCGCCACATTAATTGGCCGAGAATATAAAATTAATTAAACTTACGTACATTTTAACGTTCTAACGTTAATTAATTCGAGTTCTGTTTCGTAATTCGCAATTGAAAGATGTATTTGTGTAAATTATGATTCAATTAAATTGCGTCGATCGCCTCCGGTTATTGCCAGAGCAAACATAGCGTCTGCAGCCTCGGCCCTAACCACAACCGCGCGGTATTTCTAGCGGGCGAAATTATAAGACATCTCTTCGAAAATAATTAATCATCACCACCCCATTAGTTCCATGACTCGACGGCGAAACAGCTCCGCGTGCTAAACCTACCAGGCTATGCATTTTCGCCGACGTTAATTTTTATTTCATGTTAATTCGATTCACCTTAATTTTATTTCGAGTTCGTGTGCTTCGTCCGTTCGCATAAATTATTGCGATTTTGAATTTTGTTCCGATAAGTCTTGGGGGGTGTTTGTTTGATGGGTTGTTTGTCTGCGCCAAAAATAAATAATCTTACTCGGCAGTCGTCTCATTCGCTTTTCCATTTAATATTTTTTATGTTTCATTTATAAGTTTTGGGTCAATTTTTGATTATTGAAAATAAAATTTGAATTAATTTACTGGACTTTAAAATTAAAAATGTATATGGAACGTTTTTGTTTATTTTATGATTATATCCAATTTATTTCAATTTTTGCATTTAAATGCTTTAAAGGTTATCGATTAATTTTGCAATTTTTTAACTCTAATGTTTATTCGTTAAATTCGTTAAATTAAGCCAAATTAATCCACGTATATGAATTAAGGGAAATTATACAACAATTATTTTGTATTTTTTAAAAGTTTGTTGTAAATTTGACGATGTGTCTGAATGAGTCTAAATCAAACCAACATAAAACTTCAACTAAATTGAGTGAATAGGCAAATAAAGGCAACTACAAATAATTAATTTGCTTCAATTAAAATTAAATGTCAGATTTATTCTAATTTTTGAATTTCTTTAAAATCCAACCCAACCCAACCCAACCCAACCCAACCCAACCCAACCCAACCTAACCCAACCCAACCCAAACGAAGCTAACTATGAAACTTTGAACTTAAGGCTTGTATGTGGCGAAGAAGAAAGCTCCTTATTTTGAAAGCTATATATTAACCGGAAGTGAGGGTCTGCACTTATCACCTTTTCCATATCTCGAAAACTGTACAAGTTTTTGTAAAACATATTGAAATGTTAAACAACTTTTGTTTGAAAAGTTCGGGAAGGCGTTTGATATTTTTTTTTATTAATTCGAGTAACAAAATTTATCAAAAATTCGAAAATTACTGAATTTCGATGAAGAAAATTAGGCAAAAATTTCAATATTTTGTATTTTTTAAACGTAAATTTCAAAAGTTAGCAAAATTGGGTAATCCAACCCAATCAAAACCAATTTAACCCAATTCAACCGACAATTTTTAAGTTCGAATATTTAGTACATTCATGTTTGGTTGAGTTGGATTAAAAACTTATTTTCTCAAGAGGGTTGGGTTGGGTTACGTTGGACGGTATCACGAATGGGAATGGGCAAAATGAATATTAAAAAAAAAACTAAAGAAAACCAGGCGCAAAACGAAACAAAATTGCAACAAAACTACGAATTAAATTAAATTAAAAATTGCTTCATTTTAATGTTTGTTTTTTACGTATTCTGGCAATATTTAAATTTGTCATTTTTTTTTATTTATCTTTGTTGCATATTTTTAATTATTGTATTTAAAATACTTTATTAGCGTTTTGTTACAATTATTTTTATTTGTTCTTTTCTTTTCCGATTTGTTATTAATTGTTATATTTTCTCGTTTATATTTTTAAGTGTTTGTGTTCGAATTGATCACAAATTTTCATTTGGAACTCGCACATAGATCATTATGAAACCGGTCGTAAATGTATCAAAAATACTTTGTTATTTTGCTGCTTCCGCTGCACTTTTGTGGCTGTTTCCGTAAGTTATTGACAAATTCTAATAATTCGCAATAGCATATATACTTCGACATCAGCCATCTCCAAACTTATTTAGGATCTTTTCAGTTATATCTTATGTACCGCCTACTAAATAGTTGCGAGTCTATTATAAATTATTATAAGTCGAGTGTTGATCGACAGATGACTGTAGGCACATCGCCATATAACACTTATGATATTGTTTTATTATATGTGTATGGGTTACTGGTTTGACACTAACCAACTTCTTGCAGAATTGGGATCAAATTGCAAGGTGATTGGTTCACAACTTATTTGGGCCCCTTTGACATTACAATTAAATTAAAAATACGACGTATCGGCAACTAATTTTTAGTTTACCTGAAGACGACAACAGAGCTTGAATTTTCAAAACGTTGCATTTTTTATTTTAATAGTAATATTTACTAAAAAATGCTTTATTGAAATTTTGTTCTACATTTCATTCCTCCATATCCTCCTTCGTCTCCTCTTACCGCCTCTTTCTGTTTTCCTTGGTTCTTTCTTCCTCCTGTTGTTCCAATACCATATTTTTCCTGCTGTACTCATTCTTCCCCATTATTTTGTGTAACATCTAGTCCCGTCCGCTTTCTCCCATATTCCTTCTTCGGTCTTTTCCTATCTTCTTTTCTTCTTCATTAAGTTTTATTTCCTCACATTCTTATACCCAATGATCCCATTCATCTCATCTTTTTCCACAAAAATTACACCTCCTGTAACTCTCTTCTCACTTCTGCATCTGAATGTTGAATGTTTTTTCTTCCTCTACCGATCTCCTCCCCCTAACTATGTTGGTATCTTCCAGTGTACTTTTATACTTTTGTATTTTGTGTTATACCACGCAGTCCTGATTTTGTTTTCCCTTTCCTGATCTTCTACCATCTTCCATCTCTCCACTATCTCATTCTCTACTTGCTTCCCATCTCTTCTTCCCCTTTATGTTCTGTTTTCGTACATTTTTTGTCTACAATCTTCTCAATTGGATAGTTCTGTTCTCTTACTCCTTTCCCCTAGCTCATCTAATACCAACTTAACTAGTCTCTGTTCTGGTCTCTGCCTCTACTACTAATATTTACTATTATTGTCATCAACGTAAATAGAGTAAATAAATTTCAGCGGATGTATCAGTTGATGACATCTGTTTCCCTCAGGACTGATCAGGTGCAAACATTAGTTACGAGGAAATAGCGTGAGCGTATCTCACTTTCAAGCTGATATGTGGTCTACTTTGACCAACTAAGTTGGTATCATCGAGACTTCGCCATTCAACGAAATAAATTAGCAAATTGATTCGAACACATTGATAAATCAAACGTTGATCGACACACGTCCGTAAATTGGAGCGGATTTAAAAAATATAAACTTTGATGAAAACCAGTTTAGCGACGTCCGCGTAGGCGCACACCGGAGATGAATTTGTCAACCGAGCCGGCGTTTAACTCGCGATTGGGCGCTGCGCACCCCGCGCGCCGCTGAACGGGCGCGGCCAACTCGCAGGGTAAAAAGAAACGACCCGATAAATCACCGGCGGTTTTAGAACCCGCAGATCGGGCGGGCAGTTTTCTTCCGGCGCGCGGCGGGGCAAAATGAAAACACATGTAGAAAATTAAACGCCTCGGCCGTAAAAAACAAAAAGAGCTGTAACTTTACCGCACTTAACCGCCGCAGTAAAAATTTCGCACGTGAACGGCGTGAAAACACGTCCAACAACTAATTATCGATGCTTTTGGGAATAGTTATTTTTACGACGGTGGTGCACGAGGACTTGCTAAAGAAATGAAAATCAATGACGAAGACTGATAAGAAAATTTAGCAAAAAATAAGTCCGTTAAGCAAACGTTGAAATTCGAATAAATTTAATTTAATGCGTTGAATTGGCTCAGTGAAGATGGCTGGGGAACAATAACGAGCACTTATGTTGAAGGATCATGAAATCCTCGTTGATCGACAGATGACCATGCAAAGTTATAATTCGATAAATTCCTCTAAATCAATTTTGAATCTAACAAAATTATCGTAACTTAAGATTCTAATAGCTTGAGCACCGTCTCATCGATTTCCGATTCGTCGACGCCGCCTTTTTACTCAAAATCGATATCTGTGCAACGGACCGAACATCGCTCGAAACGACAATAAAATAATTTCCGCCGAGATATCGCACGGAAAATCGCGTACAACGACGTACACGATTTCTTTTATTTGCGAATTAGGTCCCGCGAACGTCGAGCGATTGTTCAGCGCGAGAATTTTAAATACACGGCCGTGTTTAACTACAGTTAAAATGGTTTTCTTTTATCTTCGGCAGTTTCGGAACTGCCGAGCGGCGGCGGCGACATGAATAGAAATTGTCAATTGAAACTTTCAGAAGCCGGCTGAAGCTGTATCAAAACATGCAGTCCTCCGATACGCGATATCGACGGAGAATTGAATATTTTGCGTTTTTTGTCGGCGTCGAACCGGTCGTCGCGAATTGAAATTGGTTCGATCACGTGACGTGTCAATTATAAATTAACAATTTTACGTGAGCGATGACGATGTTAATATTCTAAATCCTCGACGCCACAGCATAAATTAATTCACCCCAAGCTAATTTAATTAATTAGTTAATTAGTTAGTTATCACTAAAAATTATTAATGCGCATCCACCGTCACTGGATGCAATTCAGTCTCGTTTGTATTTCTTAGTATTTATGGTCATGGTGTCATTTTCCGAAATAATATCCGATTTATCCGCGGACTAATTTGCATTTAAATATGATCCATAAACACACGTTACCGCGCGGATTTATCGAACGACGCGCGCGAAAAAGCTGACACACAGCGCGGTGCGTTTAATGTTTCGCAAACAGATACGTTCCACGATTTGTAAATAACGCGCGCATTATCCGGACGGCGCGCGTGACTTACGGCCAAATAGCGACGTTTTTCGCGGCCACAAATCCCAATTATTAGGTGCGTGCGCGCGGTCGTAAAACAGCCGAAATTATGAAGGACGGCCGGCCGCGAATTATCGCAATTAACGGTCGCGCCACCTGGAAAGCTCCCATGCAAATCACTTAACTGATGCGCACTGGGCGAGCGAAAGCTGAACATGTGGGGCTTTAATCGATTTTTTAAAAATTATATTGGAAAAATGTGCCACAAATTACAGTTCACGTTCGAGTTGCATTATAATTTTTTTTCAATCATAGAAATATTAATTATTATTAATTATTAAGTTATTTCCGGAAGCTCAAAAATTTGCAATCTTTATGAAAACTGTAAGAAGCAAAGATTAAAATTCTAATGTGTGAAGTAAAAAGTTTAGTTAATCGAATTAATTGAGTTGGAAAACCCAATTTGAGATATGAAGCCTCAAATACATATAAAATCATCAAATTAAGCCCCATTTACCTTTTATAGTCCGTTACCGTCCCTAAACCAAACGATTTTTATTGAAACAATGACTTTTGCTTCGACACATTAGATTTATAACAACTTACAACTAATTTAAGTTGTCAAACAATTGTAAACTTTCATAACCAACATACGAGGGAAAGTCATTATTTAGCGTCCCTGATACAGTTTGTTCGTTTAAATTAAACTCGTCAACGTATCGTACACGAGACACAAACTCAACCATAAACAGATCATGAACACAATTACAAATATACACAAATAATCGTGAAATTATCAAAGTGTGAAAATATTTGCAATTTGTTATCTACACAAATCACAACGCATGTCGAATGCCAAAATTCGTGCAATATCGGTTGCCCCAATAAGCTTCAAATATTTACACAAGCGACGCACGTATAAATTTGATTAATAAATCGATAGAACTGATTGAATTACAAACAACAATAATTAAATTTGCAAAGATTAAATACAAACTGTAAAGGATAAATAAAAATCGTTCGTGGTAAATTTAAAAAAATATTAACGCAAATGAAAATGTTCCTATTGAAATTTATTTGTAAAATGGAAATTTAAGTCGTGATAATGAGCATAATTTTTCTATATCTGTGCAATTCAACATAAAAATACCCCATCGTAATCCCAAGTATTCTTCCTTGTTTCCCATATTTTTCGTTATGCTAATCTTAGTCACATTGACTCCACAGGTTTTCGATTATTGTTGAAATTTCACAGAATATACGAAGTGGGCCCTATTAAGGTTGAAAAGTCCAATTGAATAGGTCAAAAGTACGTTGGCAATTCGTGATATAAAATGAATTTAAAATAATTCTCCTTTTGATTTTTGTATTTTTTCTTCATAAGGATTTTTGAATCACATATTGTTAGTTTGGATGTAGGTATTTGTCGTGGATTGTTCTTTAATTTTGAGAATGTTATGGTGTCTTTGTCATTTCAGAAGTTGCACGAGTGTTAACCTAGAAACTAGGGTATTAGGTTGAAATAGTCGTCGTTATTAAATTTCTATCATTTTCATAAGTAAATGTAATCATTTCGTCCTCTATCAACACATTTTGTGTTGTACATCATTCTTTTTATTTTCTTCACCAATTCCGTTTTTGAACGTCTCTTTATTTTTCGGTAAAGGCATCATCTATGTGCATTCTCCTCGTTGTTTAGGTTCCTCATTAAATTGTCCCTCCACGTTGTCAGTTTTACCAGTTGAGGTGTTTTCTCATTTATGCCAAAGGTAACATTTTCTCGAATTTTAATTTCTATGCTCAATTATCTCATAACTGCGTCGTCTCTTTTCTTCCTTCTTTTCCAATTTGCAGTTTTTCATGGTGGTTTGTTTTTCTTTCGCTTCTTTAACTTTTTCAAGTTACCTCCTAGAGCTACCTGTCGTGCTATCCTTCCTCTTTTTCCTCTCTTCTCCGAGTTCTCAGAGTTAATAGTTCTTGACATAAATCATTTTTACGTTATATGCAAATTGGGCTGAGTTGGTATAAATGTATTGAGCTCAAGGTATTCGACCCAATAATGAAGTCTCACCCAGTGTAACCCATTGTTGCATTAAATTGCATTGACTTGAGTTGGATCGATTGGATCGAACATCAACCCAAAACAACCAACGCACGAGGTTCAGTTGGGTTGGTCCCAATTCGTCACGACTTGAGTCGAGCTCGCGAAGCTCAAGCCAATTAACACATTTAATTTAAAACCAACCTAACCCAATAAAAAAAAGCAAAATCCAGTTCAACCCAATCTTTAATATTAATCTAACGCAAAATCCGTCCGTGGTCTACTCAAATAGATTGTAAGCTGAGTAGACCTTCGTAAAACTCAAACCAACCAACACAAATTTAAAGCAAGTCAACCCAATAACGAGGACCAAGCCAAGTCCATAATCATTCCATTCAAAGTTCAAAGGATATGCATTCCATATTATGTCATCATTTAAATTTGTATGTAATAAATTTTATGGCGATGAGGAAAATACTTTGCATTACTACTTAATAATTAAGTGTAATTGCCAAAATTATTTGATATTTGAATTATCCTCTCTTAAAATAATTGGTTTTCGTAGAGTGATGGTCTGTATGAGGAGCAGAATTAGTTTATTTGAATCGTATTCGAGGTCTGCTGGCCGGAGCTCCATTTGTATTTATGACACATGTATTCAAATGTATGTATGTTGAAGGCCGTTTCAATCGACGAAGCGTAGAGTGTGCACTAACTTTTAAATTCTGGGTTTTGGTATTTAGACAGTCTGCTCAGATCGAATTGTGGAGTATTGACTAATGTTGTTTGGGATGTTCTTAAAAAAAATGTGTTGCATAAAATTTATGCAATGCATTGGATTCTTGTCTCGTATATCTTCTTAATTCCTTATTGGTGTGGATGTCAATAGTTCCTAATCAAACAATTTCATTCGATTTATATTCTTAGATTTAGTTGTTAATTGCAAATTCTCGGAATAGTCGTTAAAATGTGATGATTTTGATCTACTTATCCTATACTTATATCGGCAACATTTGTAAAACAGACTTCATCGCACAACTACGACACGTCCAGAAGTTTCCACGTCGCGCAAAACGTCGGTTCGCGACGCGAAGAATCTCGCATCGCAAAAACCCGTTTCCTCGTTTCCGCTCCTCGCGATCGATGACGCGGGCACGTACACACGAAAAGAGCGGATAACATCGACGCAAAGTGAAAAGGTCGCCATAAATCCCGCCGTTTCATTTTTTTTCGCAGTTTCGCTGTAAACGGCGGCACGTTGCATCCGTCCCGGATTCGCCGCACGCGAACCGGCCATTACACGTTCTCAATTACTCATTAATTAGAGATTCAGCGCCGAGAGCGAAGTATCAGAAGTGGCTTTCGTTCAGAATCGCGAGCGATTAATTATCGCCGATGTTATCCGTCCGTGCAGTGATCGCGGTTTATGGATCGTCGATAATAATTACGCGTCGTTACTGGTTGGTTGGGGTAACGGAAATCGGGGTCGTAAGTGTTATCCGTTACAACGAGATCGATGGGGAATACTACAAGTCGTAATTGCTGCGCCCCATGAGTAGAAATTATCACAATTTCAATTTATTGAACCAGTTAGGAAAATAATATTATTAATAATAAATAATTGCGAGCTAGATAATGTAATGGAAGTACCAAAAGAGTACCAAAACATGATGAAGAATTAATTATGAAGAGAAATTGGATCTACTTACTTCCACAATTGAACACACACTCTCCGCAGAGTGGCTGGCTGCTCGAATGCAGATTCTATGGCAGTAACTTAAATTAAGTGCGATTAAGTTTAAAGTTGATATTAAAATTTACCAGCGATTCCAGGTAAATTGGCGCTGTTTTAGTTTAATAAAAAAACTAATATAAAATCTTCCTCATAAATGAAACAAAGCGCGCGACTTAACTTGTTTGCAGCGATCGTGATGAAATTTTTTAGCGTTCCCGAGGACGGCGAGCAGCCGACGTTAAAACAGTTAAATCAAATAGATTGTTTAATTTTACGCTTAGAGCACGTCGATGGGCGAACGTTAACCGGCTCTGGTAACATCAAACAAAACGTTACAAAAACCAGGAACATTCGCCCGTTTAATCTTTCATCCGTTAAAGCTCCTCTGTTTCGGGCAGACTAATAATGAAACTATGTCGGACGTCGATCTCTATCCCCGTGTCCCTGGTTCGCGCGGCGGCGTGCGGTGCATCGGACGGCGAGTGGATCGGCTTATCGGGACTAATCGTGACCCCGGGGAGCGGTTAGTTCGCGATACTCCCGCCGCGGGGCAAAAACCATCCTGATTTATAACTCTCCGGCGGAGTAAACACGGCTAACTAGCGGTCGGCGCCCCTCCCCGACCCCGCGCCGCCGACCAGGTGAACTAGCAGCGCCGCCGCCGACGTCGTCGTCGTCGGCGCTAAATCATTTTCGCGTACTTAAGTGATTTTGATGGAAAACCTCTTACGTACAATTTACGATATTTCATCGTTATCTCGGGGATTTACGTAGTGGAAGCGGGCGTTAATCTTGCGAGCGCCGTTTAAAATGAAAATTTATTATTTATTCTGATACAATGAGTCGCGTTAAAGTTGCCCTTAAGCTGGATATATTCGGTGCCACGCGGGGAAACATATTTTCGCGCTGCGAAATTTATAAATGGCTACAATACTCGTCGCTGAATGTCACTTCTTATGTAATCCTACAACTTAACGATAATTCTATAAAAAATGTATAAAAATATTTAAATCCGAAATATTATAATTTTTTACATGCAATAAATCCAGCCGACTTTAGACGAGAAGATTATAAGAACGATAATTCTACAAATACTTGTTTGATTATGAACTAATCAACTAATTATCCAATATAAAAAAATTCGAGTAGAAAACCGAAATGATTTATAAAAAATATTAATACGCTAGTTCGAGTTTATAATCGAAAATGATTAATGTTATATAATTAGTTGGTCTGAATTGTGCACACACAGAATACTGACTGGTTTTACTACCGATTATTTTTTTAACATTAACGTTGATTACGTGTGGTCTGCTGAAATAATTAGTTTTGTGCATTATTTGCATTAATATCATCAAAACAAAATTTTTGCCATCAACGAATTAAAAAAATACATATACTAAAATGTCTACTTGAGTCGCCAATTGACTTCGATCCATCAAAAACGTAGAGACGTGAAAAACTGTGTACTTGCATCGACCATAAGTCACAACATAGAAAATTAATACTACCAGAAACAACGAAAAATAACTAAATATATAATAAAAAAATGATAGAAAACTGAGAGAAAAATATTTCACGTAATAAAAAAATATTGGAAATCAACGAAAACAAATAACAAGGCATGGACTACGATGTGATAATTTTTAAAAATGCACAAAACACAAGAATTGCAGCAAGCAAACGTCAAAACATGTCGAAACAATATACAGATGCAGTGATACCATTGCTTCGACATTTTAAAATTTAACAAATGAAGCCGAAGCAATTACTGGATAGTTACTCCACTCAACCCAAACCAACTCAACCCAACCCAACCCAACCTAACCCAATCCAATTCAACCCAACCAATCAGAAAGGATTGCCTTAATTGGTTACGTTTTTTTATTTAACATTTTTTAACATAATACTATTTTATATAAAAATAGTCATTTATTATTCAAGTAGCAACATGCAGTGTTTTTCATAACGGGCGAAAATTGTGACGAACACGTTGTGATAAAAAAAACAAGTTATGTTTTATGCAAGATTTGTTCGTACACTTAATTACAACGATACGTCAAAATATTGACATTTCGTACTGGAAAAATGGAGAAAATAAGGATAGTCAATGATTTTTTTATACACTAAAGATTGGCAAATGTCATATTTTATCATTTCATATAAAAAGACACCTAAAATTGTTGACATTTCGTAATTGAATTGGAGATAATGTTGCAAATATATGACATTTTTAGGTGCATATGTCGTACTCAATAAATTTTATCAAAATTTTGGTGCCGATTGAAGTGCTGTTGCAGACATCAAAGTCAATTAAATTTGAATGGGGAATTTATTTTTATTAAAAATTTAAGTAAAAGTTAACTCAAATTAGTTAACACGTAAATAGATTTAAAAAAATAAAGACAGTAATAATTTTCTATTGGCGTTGTGTTCCGAGAACGCAGTCTACTCATTTTAAAATATTTTTTAGGCGACCGACACGAAAAATTGAAATTTCAGTCGTCAAACGCGGACGAAAAGTAATCGTTTTTCGTCCGCTTTCATTTTTCGTCCGCAATATGGTGGCGCCATCTACCGACAGTTACCGAAATTGTATAAAAATAATCACATTGCCGTCAGTGTCAAACTGTGCATCTTGTTTACATTAGTAAATACGTGTTGGTGATAGACTTTTTAACTGATTATTGGGTAATTATTGTTTATAAAGCCGAAATAACTTCGAATGTAGACAAAGAAAACATAAACATGTCTGAAGGTGTCACAAATATGTACAATTGTTCAGTTGTCATAAATGACTATGTCAATAAATTGTAAGTAAATGTTGCAATAAATTTGAAAATTTTATGAGGGTCGCCTAAAAAATGTTGTGTGCACCACGGCCAAAAAGTGTTTTTTCGTCCTCGTTTGCTTTCCGACCTCGGCTACGCCTCGGTCGTAAAGAAAACTCGGACGAAAAAACAGTACTTTTTGGCCTTGGTACACAAAATACTATTTTCGAAGTCAGTTGATATGTTTGATCGTCAATCAGTATTATATGAAAATTGTTTACAAACATCACCTGTTTCTTTCTACTGGAAATATTCGTTAATTATTTTGTAAATTTCTTTCGTGGACGTTTGTTAACAGCTCAACTGTACTTCATCTCCTAATGTTTATTCTAGTGGGGTTTATTTATTGTTGTTTTGTTTAAGTTTTATTGTAATTGTTTGATTTTCATATTCGTACTACATTATTCATTTTATTTAAATTTTATTGTAGAATAGTTTTCACTTTAATTTTGTATCGATTTAAATTTTTTTTAAATTCTTTAAGCGCAATTTCTGTGGTTCTCTCCATTTGCGAAATTGTTCATTGTATTCATTTTTGTTTTAGTTTTAGTTAATTTATTTTTTATCATAATTTTAGTTGTGATTTTGTTAATGGGTTCTCGTGTAATCTTATTATGTTTGTTGTGTACTTTATTGATTATCCTTCATTGCTTCATCTGTTTGCTGTACACTTCCAACAATCAATTGGATCGACAAAATTAATACTGGATTCTTGGACGATCGTTTCGCCCTTATCCTGAGCTCCTGGGCAAAAATATCCAGTTGCAATTCATGTAAGATATTCAATAAATATTTGTGCGTTTATCATTGTTATGGATTGACTTTCATCCATTGTCGAGTCGTTGTGTGGGGCTCGGTATAACTATAAAAGATGCAATTTGCATTGGATAATTTTATAACGATGTTAATCATGTATACAATGCTAGGGACATTAATGAAACTGGTTTGTTTTGAAAATTGAACAGTTAGGATATTGGGGCGATCGTTTCGCCCTTATTCCGATGTCCTCAGCCAGAATTTCCAATGTTTGCTAAAATAGCCTAAGTTACTTAACTAATATTTGTCCATTTATAGGATATACTCACCCTTAATTCCCAAATTAGCAAAAGACCTTTAAGTTTTAATTTTCCCTTCTTGTAGCCGTTTCATTTTATGATTTTATTTCGTTTAATACATTTTAATTTTCTTGCCTTTTTTAACTGTATGTGCATTTTTTACATTCTTTGAATTATTATTGTATTGTTGTCGTGCGTTCTTGTTATTTTGCTTTTAATATTTTATTTTTTTCGCGTAAAGCCACAGTCACTGACTTTTCTTTTTTTTTAATTAAATTAGTTAATCCTTAGCTCTAAAGTAATCGTCACAATTACGTATATTGTATAAAAGTTACTATATTATTGTAAATGCATAAAATGTCAGGACGATAATTAAATAAAGGTGCTATGGGGCACAGTTGGGATTCTTGGACAATCGTTATCGTTTCGATTATCACTTATAACTCATTATAAATTGCATTGGTAATTATTTGGGATTATTCAAATATCAGTTTAAATAAATATTAAAAATACAGTGCAGGTTACATAACGCACTTTGACGTAAAAATGGAGACAAAAAATTTCTTGTCGATCGAACTGCAAATCACCTTTGAGGACATTCATACCATCATCAATACATTTTTAAGTGCAACGAACGTCGCCGCGCAAAAAAATTGAATAAAATTCAAGAAAGTGCTTATTCCCCGCGAACCCGAAACGAGCAAACAACCAAATAACTCACAATCAACATTTTATACGGTATTTTAATTCTGTTTAGTGGAGAAAGGAGAGAGGAAGAGTACAATGGAAAAGTTTACTGCTTTCGAATGCAGTGCACGGATCCGGCGCTGTTTACGGGAGAGCATAAAAGTCTGATTTACAGCGGGCAATTTCAGTAATTCAACGGTTTGCTGACGATATAGTTATATATGTCGTATTCGCGCATTAAAAATTGGAACTGGATTATTGAAAACATATTTATCGCGACCGTAAATAAGCGGCTTAATGTACCGTTCAGATCGGCCCGGAAAATAACTACATTTTTAATGCGCGGCGGCGCGCGCGCATTCGAACGGCACGCGGGTTACGCCGCGACTTTAATTTTCTAATTAACGATTTAATGAAGTCGTAATCGTTGGAAATAATTACTGAGAAGTTTGTGTGGGTTAAGCAGTAAAAGTAAATGTTTAAGATTTGAATTTAAAGAAGAGAAACAAGACTGATAGGTTAGAATAAAAATTAATAGTATATTATTCAATGAGAGGTAATGTGGGCAATAACTCACGGGATGATTGCAGCGCGAGCCGCATGCGAGCGGTGTAATCATTCAAGTGAGTTATTGCCATTACCTCGAATTGAATACTATTCTTTATCATCCTGACAAACACAGAGATTGTTTAAAATAAAGGGTCATCATCTGCAATTTAAAAAATGCGTATTTGTATATTTTATCGTTAATTTCATCAAAGCCACCATCATGGTTATTAATCGAGTAGAAACGATCCCCTTTTCAAATTATGACCTCCAGCCTGACAAACGGATTGATTCATGACAACGGTGTAACAATGAAGAAACCCAATCAGTTCGGTGACGTCGCTAATAACGTCGACGGCTCTAATTATGTAAAGTCTGCAGCAAATTTGTGGCGGACGTCCGCAACACGTCTGACCGACTATAAATTTATCGCTAATGCCACCGTGCGTCCGTTTCACGGTTTAACTAGATTGATGTTTGGCAATTTGATTCGCGAAATTTAATTCGGTCCTCGTTTATTTATAGCGCAGTTGCGTTTATTCCATTTATATAAAATAATAAATAATCAGGCAACTGCATCGACGCGAAAAGTTTTTAAAATATTTCGCGAGTGTGTATCCGTCGACTTGATGGACTTAGCTTCGCGCACGCAGGTCCTCCATAATTAACTCTGTGTTAGACTTTACGGGTAACGCACTGCGACACCGCTCGCCGCTAATTAAATAAGTAGGTAAAAGCTTCCGTGCTTTAGCAAAATGCACGTTGGGTGTTTCTTTTATGTGGAAGTTCTGCGGCGGTGAAGTGAAGTTAGGAAACCCTCGGTGGCTATTAACGAAATACTTATTAATGCAAATGGTGGGTAGACTTAAAGCAAAACAAAGTTTTTTCGGGCACCCGGTGTATATTCAAAAGTCGAATGTGTGGTGAAAAAAATTAATATAAGAAATTCATCTGATTGATCCACTCGATTATTTATTTCCAACCCAACCCAATCCAACCCAACCCAACCCAACCCAACCCAACCCAACCCAACCTAACCCAACCTAACTCAACCTAATCGAACCCAACCCATCATTTATTGCTTACTTGAGAAATATGAAACTTTGTTTAAATTCAGTAGACTGTAATTTGATTTAGAAAAAAAAATTTTTTTATTTAACAATATTGAAATATTTTAACGATTTAAAAAGCGGTTGTGAAAAATATCTAAAAATAGAAAATACGTAAAATTAGAAACAAGATAAAATTGGCAAAGAAAAAGAGGTTATCGACGATATTGTGAAAAATCTAAATTTTTCTAAAAAAACGTTTTTCGAGCTGGAAACCGACAAAATCCCAAAACAGTCCAACGTAGTACAAAATTGTAAAATAGTTAAATGGGTCACAAAGACTATCAAAAGTGCACAATTATTAAAACCGTAAAAATATAGAAATTGTGAAAATAATAAAACATAGTCATAATTAATATGAAAATTGATAGTCTCAAAAAATTTCAACTTTATACAAAATAAAATACCTGAAATTCTAAAAAATGGTTAAAATCAAAAATCAAGGTTAACTTCGATACCGAGATACGAAAATATGGTGGAAAATATTGAAATTGTGGTCCAATTGGCCAAATGTTAAAATTTACAAAACCTCACCAAAAAAAGTGTTTTATGAGAAAATGGTAAACATTATAATTTCAAAAAATTCAAAATTAACATCGACGTAAAAGTTGTGAAAAATCTAAATTGAAAAATTAGCGAAATGCATTTCTTCTACAGTCCTCAGGACGTTGTTACTCAAACTTGGCAAAATATTGTACAAGCTGAAGGTGTGCGCATTAAGAAAATGCCAGGATGATGTAATCAGACTGGGAAAGACGAGACGAGATTCCGCAACATCATTAATTACCATTTAACGAAGGTGTGAAATAAATCCACATAAAACAAAAATTTTGGTACAAAGAGAAGGGGTTTATAAGATCTAGTGGATGTACTGGTAGTATGTTGTGAAAGAGTACTAGTTACGGTGGAGAAAGACAAGGAGTAAGAGGGAAGAATTGAAGGTGATCTAGAAGGCTTGTCCTTGACCAGGTTGATGCTAATAAAACAGAGAAGTAGGACAAGGAGTTGAAATAGGAATTACGAAAAATGTTAAAACCTGAAGGATGGTGGTGGATGCTGAAAAAAAAACTGTGTGAAAGAGAATATAGTTTATGACACATGTGAAAGATGTGGAAATACCTGACAGGTTGAGTTGGGTTGGGTGCAGACAAAATATGGATGGAAGCACTGGTTGAAAGAGCGTGAAGAAGGAGGTAAGGAAAGTTAAAGACCAAGAGATAAAAAGAGCGTGAATTATAGTTAAATTTACATAGAATTGTTACACACACACAAATATATATCTGACTGTGTGCGATAAATGCTACCAATGCCTAGTTGGGTTGGGTTTAGTTGTATTATGTTGGGTTGGGTTAATCAGTCGAGAGAAAATATGCTATATCACAAAAGTAAACACATTTCACATATTACGTCTATAAAACCTAAAATGGAATATTGTTAATCATAACAAAAACATATAATATTTATAAATTACTGTGTAAGTTAATGACAAGCTCTGCATACGGTGAGTTTATTTTTTTAACCGTTCACTATTTTCAAATAGTATATGACTTTCCCACATGACTTTCATTCCTTGCAGCTGTTGTCGCAAATGCCAACTTTAATGTCGTGCATCCGGTGAATACAATAGACTAACATGATTTACCACTATGTGGTTTTTATTACTTTCTTTGCAGTTAATTTCATCAATCGTGTTATTTATACAATTTACATTCATGAGTTTATTTGTACATCGTGTAATTATTAATATGACGTCAGTCATGATTGTTACTAAAGATTTAGCCAACGCTCAACGTATAATGCAATAAGACGCAAAGTAGCGCAACCGAAATTCGCAAATTGAACGCCGAGGTCTGTAAATTAGAAAACAAGCAGTACTTTAAAGTTAAATTCGTCTAGGAATATCAAAGTGAAACGCTCGCGTTTCCCGCATACGTCTGTTTCGTCCGTTTTTATTCACGTTTTACGAACACGTAATGGAAAATAGGGAATTTAAAGTAGATACAGATTTACTTTTGATCTTCTAGCAAATGCAGCCTTTTCAAATGGCTCGGTGATTACTTTCTGGCGCACGTTAACAAACGCAAAGGACACGAGAAATTCGTCGTGCTGCTTTTATTAGCCGCCATTGTTTGCGTTTTCAATTTGTACGCCGCGCTCCCCGGGCAAAAAGAAATTATCGCTGCGATGATCGAGGAACCACGAAATCCGCCCGCGTGAGTTATTACCCTTCGTCCGGGTGTAAATCGCGAGATTTTTCGACGGACGGAATCCGGATCGATTATTCCGGGCGGGGTGGCGGCGGCGGCGGAGTAAGGACCCTCAAGAACAGAGACCCTAACTAGACTGGTTTATGTAGCGGAGCTCGTACCTGTGCGGAATCAATGATTAACCGAGAATAAAATTGGACGTTCCGGTGATCCGGAACTTCAAAGGCGCGATTAATTACGCAGAAAATTGCGGTTGGTTTAATGTAGCGAATTTCTTGGGAAATAATTGAATAAATTCGTATTAATTATAATATATTTTGCTTTTAGGTCATGGCGACGTTAGACGAGGTGAACGTTTCGTCATCGACTCAGCATTAATAGCGTGCATTTTATTATTGTTTATTATCAATCGTATGGTAATTTATTTTGGTTGTAAAATAATTGGCTAATAATTGTTGTTTAAAAATATTAGTTTTTACAATCAAGCAAACAATGTGTACGAAGCAAATCGTCCATATTCTGGGAGAAAAGCTAGGGTCAGTTGTTAGGCTCGATTTTTATAATCATTGCCAATCATCGATAATTATTTGGAGTCTCCATTAAATTTTCTTACAGAAAAATGTTAGTATCTTTGTTTGTATCAGATAGTATCAGTTCATCGTGAGAAAATTCATCCTGAGAAAATTTAACCCAACCCAATCCAGTCCAACCTAACCCAACCCAATCCAACCCAACCACGATGAACTTTTCCTCACGATGTTTGTTCCCATGATGCGCTTTAAACGATGAGTTTTCCGGGAATTCTATCAAATAACTTCACACGTGAAAAATATTTTTACGACTTAAAGGATTCAATAAATTGTTCTTGTTTAGTTATATGAAAATATTTTCGTAACAACAATTTTGTACATTTTTGATTAATTTAAGTTAATCTGGTGGTAATGCATGGCCTGTTTCTAAAATATATTTGGCTAAGCTTGATGCAGACCTGAAAAATCAATCTAGAAACGTTGACTTTGATTTTTCAATGTTACCAATTTATTTTCTTAACCGTTAATGTTTAAGTATTTGCATCGTTGACCGTCGACAACCGAGAGCACCTAGCCATCTGGTGGTATGATCACATGCATGGACACTACAGTGGTTGGTCGCTCGCAAATTCCTAATAAATTAGATTGATTAAGTTCTATGATTCGATAAGATCCGGCGATGTACGGGTTGGGTCGGGTTGGGTTGGGGTAGGTTGGATTGAGTTGGGTTCGGTTGTGTTGGGTTGGGTTCGGTTGTATTGGGTTGCTTTAGTGTGCGGCGAGCCTTAAATATCAGTGGTTGTTAGTAGTTAAACATCCGGCAGTACGCGGGTTAAGTTAGGTGACGTTGCTCAAACACAGAAAAAGGCTCAGTCAACTTTTGGTCAACAAATGGTGTTTCACGTGATCAGCGCGTGCACTATTAACGTTTGTTGATTTTTGTTAGCCACTTCTACCACATTCTAGAATATGCGATATTATGTGATTAAGTTGGTATTTCGCAACGCTTGTGGATAATATTTTTAAAGCTCTTCGTGTACCATAGAACAATTTTATTAAAGTGGCGCACATAGTTCGACAACTTTGAACGTCGTCGATTCATTTGCCCATGCGACATTTTCTTTATGCCCATTGATCAAACCATATATATGGTTTGATTACTGCTTCTGTTTCACGTGATCAGCGCGTGCATTGCCGATTCTGTTGGCCTAATTGCTCACATGGAAGTCATTTATTTAGCAACGTTTGTAAGTATCGAGACAACTTTTTAAGGCTTGTCTTGCACGAAAGTGTCATTGTATTACGTTACGTATTACATTCTCTTGTCTCTTAAATTGTGTTACCTTGTTCTGATCAATCTGTCTGCGATCCTTATCATGATCATGTTTAACGTGATCAGCGCGTGCACTACCAATTGTAGTTCGCTATCCATCGTCTCTTTTGCAACGTTGTTAACTACTCCATTTTATTTATTTATAAATCTATAAAGTAAAAATTTGTTGTTAGGTTGGGTTGATTAAATTTTCTCGATACTTTTTTTATGGTACTCAAAAAATTGTGACTGGACTTGAGTGTAGTGTAGGTTAATGTAGTTTGTTTTATTTCATTCAAACGAACTATTGTGGCAAATATTTCTGGACGTACAGATGTTGAATATTTCAGTGGTTGAAATTAAAGGTTTGAATTTTTAAATCAATGGCGCAAGCCCTTCAATAAGTTGTTGAGCTCACTTTAGATTTAAATTCAGATAATTTCCCGGACAAACAAAAAAAAAAAATAAACGAAATGGACGCCGCTGCCCCATTAGCGTTTTTCGGCCCCCGTGCAGAAAAAACACAGATAACCGTCTATGGCGAAAATTCATAATGAATAATTAGCGAATGTATTATTCTAAAACGTTGCGGCTTTAGATTAGGGTGATATATTATTCAAGTTGGCGCGGGCGCGATTGTTTACCGAACGCCGCAAGCCGAGTGCATGCCGGTTCGCAATTATCCGTGCATGGCAGACAAGAAACCTACTTTATTGGCCGATACAGCTATAATTTACCGTGCTCAATACGGACTGATGTATTTATAGGGCGCGGGCGTGTTTGAGCGCGCGGCTTATGTTTAATCAGGCATCGTCGAAAACGAAACGTTTCAAAATAATTTTCCTCGAGCGAAGCGTCGTAATTACGAATTCGCGCGGAGTTTTTCTCCCGCGGTTTGCATTTAAATTAAAGACCGTTTTGACGCGCGTATCTGTGTATGCATGCATGTGTATATCGCGTTCTGTATGCAACTGTAATAATTAACGTAATAAATCCGTGTTGCATGAAAAACGAGCCTTGTGGTTTGAATAATAAAAATATGTTTATTTAGCGAGTCTATGATAAATACGAAACGGAATAAAATAGCATATGCTACCGATTTTTTTTTTGGATCCCGACGTGCTGATTTAAAATTAGCTGCATTTGGAGATGATATGTTTCAGACCAGAGGAATTGTTGATTTATCCTCTCAACATTCGTTTGTCCTACAGAATTGTTAAATTGCCCTTTTTCGTCTGTTAACGTGTGACAATAAGTTAACAATTTGAAACTACAATTAATTTAAACTAGTTTTTTTTTGTTGATATCGTTCAGGTTTTTTGTTTAACGACACCTTAATAGAAATAAATTTTTCATCGATTGTATTCGCTACGCCCGGAATCTACACGCGCTTTCTCCACAACGCCCACAAATCCAGCCGGACTCTTCCTAAACATGGGGTAATTTACTCGTAAATCTGTCATGCAATAAAATTTTTAAACTTTGTGAAAGTTTACGATCAAGTGGTCGATATAGATTTACAATGCGAACAGAACACGTGTTCGAGTACAAGTCGAGTTTTCTTCGAGATGAGGTTGCTATCCTTGAACTGTCCGGAGGCGTTGATTTGCAAGTCAGTGGCCCGGAACAGGGGATTTGGCAAGCGGATGGGCCTAAAGCTTGAGTCAGAAACTACGTCTAAACATATCTGAAAATATTTGCGTGTGGTTGTTTGCAGGTAATGAACCCCAATTATGGTGTGGGTTGGGTGGCTTTGATAGTACAGCAAGGCGACCCTGCACTGAATAACGATTAAAGAATAGATCATGTCTAGTAGGCAAAAAAGGACATCATAGTGATTGATGTTAGTATCAAAACAAGAGCAAGATGTAATTCTTAACCTCAGCTGGTACACACAAAAATGGCAAAGAACTAATAGTGCAAGAAATCACACGTCCTTAATTGTTGTACATTATCCTTCCCTTCACATAGTTTTTTATATCGTTCTTTTTCATTCATTTCATCGTCGCCCTTCTTGTGTCATTTGTCTTGGCTCTCTCGCCCACTGTCTGCTCCTGCTCCTTAACACTCCCTTTCTTATTATGGACTTGCCAATTTCTTTTGTTAAATTTATGTCTGTTATTTTCTGTTTATTTTCTTTTGTTATTTTCTTCCTCTTGACTTGTCTCGTGTGGTCATCGTTTGATACAATTTTCATCCGGACTAAGTGGTGATCTCTTACTACGTCTGCTTGTCTTCTCCAACGACTTTTCTTGTACTTCTCTGGTGAATTTATGTCCTTTATGTCCTTGTGTATAAATTTTGAATTCATTATAATGAAGCCCTTTATTATGCAAACATTTATCATCCCCCATGCGATGATATTTACCGTACGTTGCTAGGACTACTAAGGATAACAAGAATATTTTTTTCGAAACAACTTTTCAAACAAAACAAAACTTGTTTCAAATTCATCATCATCTTTAAATGTTGTAAGAACCACTTTTGCCATAACTCGTACCGTTTACGAGATAATAACTAATAAAAATAAACATTTACGAATAATAAATTAATATGTAATTTATTTAAAATATTAATTGCAAAGCAAAGGAAAGCAAAGATATCGCCGCTTAGGTGCAACGGGCAGTTTTTGCACCAACAAAGTTATTATGCAGTCGCCGGTGACTCATAATTGCGACACTCGTCTCATTGTTTTGCGGGCGTTAACGGTTTTCGGACGCTTGTTTCGCGTTACATTAAAATGTGATTGCATATTGAAACATCTCATTAGAACCTTCCAAAGTCTTCTTCAAATGAAGACATGATAACCAATCATCAAAAGGTATTTCGATTTCACAAATGATTCGAAACATTAATTTTCTTTTTGTTGTCGTGCAATTGTTTGTTGGAAAGGTCATGCGACGTCCCTTTAATTGGATTAATCTTTTCGCAAATTGCACAGCGCACAGTAGTCCTGCACACGCATTTCGGATAAAGCCCATAAATCTACGACTAGGCGTACGAAATTCCCGCCAATAAATCTTTTGGTCTATCCGACCCATCTTAAATATGGGGTAATTTACTCGTAAATCCGTCACGCAATAAAAATTAAAGGTCGACGGTGGCTTTGCCGCCGCGGTGACTCGCCATTTTAAATTTTGTTAAAGTTTCCGGATCCATTCGAGTAGCCGTGCGAATCGAACACGTGTTTCGTCGACGTCTCCCCTGGACTGTAAGAAATGTGACCGCGGAGCGCGCAAGACAAATAAATCTTGCAAATGCATTAACATAAATTATTAACGTCCACTCGAACGTTAATAATTTCGTCCGCTACCGCCATAATGGAATATCTGTTATCTGTCGATGGCTAATTGCGCCGAATTCGAAATTTCGCCCGTAAATACCGACGCCGCCGTTAAACTCTCGTTCGGACGCGGACGCGAGTCAAATCTGCATGTTTTAATTAATGAAATCGAACGAGTGGTTTATTGTCGCGGGCGAGCGGGGAAGTCGCAATTTCAATTTATTCAGCGCGGCGATAACGATACCTAATTGCGTCGTGTAACTTATAATCCGATCGGATCGGAAATACAATCGGCCAATTTCGAACGGGACGCGGCCCCTGCCTCGGCCGAGCCGGTTTTAAAATTAGATTCGACGGCCGGAGTGCGTTTAAATTCGGTGCAGTTCGGGGGCGCTTTGTTCC
Source organism: Geotrupes spiniger (assembly GCA_959613385.1). Classification (NCBI taxonomy): domain Eukaryota; kingdom Metazoa; phylum Arthropoda; class Insecta; order Coleoptera; family Geotrupidae; genus Geotrupes; species Geotrupes spiniger. The sequence continues at coordinate 29,389,636 of OY390739.1, forward strand.
AATATTAAATTTGCGTCGAACTCTAATCGTCGAAGTGTGACCGTCGATTCTATTATCGCTGCGCCGCGTTATCCGCGTGCAGTTCGTTTCGAAAAAGTAAACAAATCGGTGCTGGGGATATCCGTTGAATTTACGGTTTTCCGATGCACTCGGTGCCATTGAAGGTATATCGTGTGGACGGCGCCATTCTTTGGGTGAATGTTCATTATTTAGTCGTTTAAAGTTGGTGTAAAGTACAAGTAACAACAACCCATACAAAAAAAATCTCCAGTCGTTGAATTTTCTTATACTTAGATAAATTTCATTATACGAGGGGAGATCATTATTTAGCATCCCTGACATAGTAGGCGTTGAGTGACGTTAAATCAATTTGACACATTAAAGTATTAATCAATTACTGCTAACAAATTTGCGGGGGAGTTTTCTAGGCAGGTGAATGATCTAGTGCACTTCTGCAAAAAGATACTGCTCCATAAAATTGTCAGGAGTCAAATGCAGTAGTCAGTTTTAACGATTTTTATGATAAATTATAATAATTATGACAATTTTCAACTATTTTTCTAACGCTTTCCAATTGATTTGCAATTTAAAAAATATTTTCGATTTTTTAAAAATTTTGTAATATTTTTTATTTCTTTTGCTATTTTACAATTTTAACATTTTTCTTTGTATTTTCAATCTGATTTTTTTATAAATTTTCGATGTGATTCAATTTATTTTTATTTTTTTTGTTATTTTTTCGATTACGACTTTATCAATTTTTAAATGTTTTTTATTCACATTTTTACAATTTGTTAGCTATGACATTTTTTGTCATATTTATTCTTATATCTCTAGCCCCCCCCCCCCTCTTATTTCGAACAATTTTGGTAATTTGGCGTTTTTATTATTTTTCACAAGTTTTTTGTATCGTTATTGGCATTTTGAGCAACTTGTGTATTTTCGAACAGTTGACAATTTTTACCTTTTTTAAATTTTTATCGATGACAATTTTAAGAACTTGTGGTAAAGATTTTTTTAATTTTACATTTTTGCATCTTTAGATATATTTTTCATAAATTACTGAATTCTAAAGCTAAGAGGCGAAGAAATGTTTTTGCATTTTTTAACAATTTTTACTTTGTCTGAAGACAGAGAATTATTTTGCATTTTTGACTTTTTAGCCTTAAGGAAATTTTTAATTTTCATAAACTCGCAAAAAATGTAAAAAATGCAAAATTGAAATAATAAAATATGGCGTTTTGCAAAAATTGCTAGAAATTGGATAAAATACCAAAAATGTAAAATTATCAAAATAAAAATACCAAATTATCAGCATTGTCCAAAAGACAAAGAAGTGCAAAATTTACGAAATAATCAAATATGACGTTTTGTAAAAATTGCAAAAATTTTATTAAAGTACTAAAAAATGCAAACATTTGATCGAGAAGTTTGTTTGACAATAAATGGAAATATTTAATCCCACATTTTTAAACAGTTGTACGCTAACGCATCCGGACACAGTTTTTGCTTCGCCAACCAACATTGAGAAAATAAATTGCGCGGGCGTATGGCGTTCACCCATACACTATCGACTAATCCCGGAATTTAAACACAAAATACTGTTCGCTAATCGCTTATATCTTCCGCGTAATCATTTGTAATACAGCGCACTCGAATCCGGCGCATGCATTACAAGATAATTACACGTTCGGCCGATGCTAAACCAAATATACAATGCCCACAGTAAATATAAGATTACTGGCCCAATTAATTGATTTAGTGCATGTTGGTGTGTAATGAAGTTTGCTGAGATTACATGCTCGAACACAATATGGAAATAACGCAGTTTTCGACCGTCAAAAGAACAATGACATTTATTTTTTTTTCTTACTTCTAATAGTCAGAATACACTATTTTAGTCCCAGCAACGCTAATTGTCGAATATTTCGCGATTAGAAGAAATTAAAAAAAAATTACTTTTTATGCACAAAGCTCAAACCCTTTGGAAAAATCGCAGTTTTCGACCGTCAAAAAAAAACAATGACATTTTTTTTCTTACTTTTAATAGTCAAATTACACCAATACACATGTATCCAAAATTCCGGCACACCTTCAAATTGACCCCCCCCCCCCGTCAAAATTTCTAATTAATCAAAACTGCCAATGTGTACATATTTTAAAGATTCAGGCTTTGTTCGCCTACGAGGCTCACCATCAATTTTCTTGTCGGGAAAATATCAAATGTCACAATATGTTTAAATGATTTTCAAAGTTTTTGTCGTTTGTGACTTCCACCAAACCACCACTACTAACAATATTCACATCATCAACTTTTTTTCGTTTGAATGGAACTCATTTCCCAACTGAACATGAAATCGTTAACATTTTTATTTAGTGATTTTCGAAACCTATTACCAAAGTAATTCCCAGTGATTACCGGGGTCGCCACCAAATCTGTTTATGCCAAGAGAACTCAACAAAGTCCTTTTACCGACGAGCACGACTCGTAATCAACGCCAAAGTCAAGTAAAACATCAAAGTCAAAATGGAAGTCAAAATCGAAGCTAATAACAAAGTCAAAGTCAACGTCAAAGTGAAAATCAGAGTAAAAGTAAACGTCAAAGTTAAAGTCGATGTCGATGTCAAAGTTAAATCCAAAGAGCGGAGCTCAAAGTCGTAGAACTCAAACTCGAAACCAAAGTCAACGTTAATGTCAACATCAAAGTCAAAGTGGAAATCAAAATCGAAGATAATAACGAAGTCAAAGTTAAAGTCAACGTCAAAGTGAATATCAGAGTAAAAATAAATATCAAAGTTAAGGTCGACGTAGATGTCGAAGTTAAATCCAAAGAATGGAGCTCAAAGTCGTCGAGATCAAAATCGAACCCAAAGTCCACGTTAATGTCAAAGTCAAAGTGGACGTCAAAGTCTAAGCTAATGACAAAGTCAAAGTTAACGTCAAAGTAAAATGAGAGTAAAAGTCAAAGTCAAAGTTAAGTCTACATCGATGTCAAACTTAAATCCAAAGAGTTGAACTCAAAGTCGAAGTCTGTGTCGACGTCGAAATCAAAGTCAAAGTCAACATCAAACTTAAAATCAACGTCAACGTCAACTTCCACATCAAAGTGAAAGTGAAAGTCAACGTCAAACTCAACGTTAACGTTTACGTCACCATCGAAATCAAAATGGAAGTTTGTCGAAGTTTATCGACCCCAATGGCAAAGTCAAACTCAACGTCAAAGTCGAAGTGGACGTCAAAGTTAAAAGAAGCTTGAAAAACGAAAAGACTGCTGCTGAACCATTAACTTAATTAAAAACTAGAATTTGATAACGTCCATAAATTTTACCCCCCGTACAATAACAACAACGCCGAATACGACCGGGTTTCGCTCCGCATCGAGTTCTATCGCGCAGGTCGCCAGTTACCGTGCCATTGACGGTAGAAACTTCGTCGTGCGTCGAGCGAATCCCGCCAAACTATTCGTTCGAGACTCGGACTTTTGCAAATCGAATGACGCCGTGCGGCTCGCAGAGCTTTTTGAAACGCTGCCCCAACGGTGCGAGATGCGACAAAATTCCATATAGATAAAGTTGTAGACAATCGAATTCTCCAAAATAAAGTCCGGGACGGTGTATGTCGATCTTTTTTGCTTTTGAAACTGGACGAGTTCAAAGTCGCAACGTCGCGTTTCGCAACAAAGTTTTTCGACTTCAGCTTCGAAACGGTTGGAGACAGATATTAGTCGTCGATTCAATTCCATTTGCAAATTTAATTCTCAACAGCTTTGTTCTTGTAATTTTTTTCACATGAACGACTGTTTTCGCTGCGTATTGTCTTTCGCCAAACTATTCGTTCGAGACTCGGACTTTTGCAAATCGAATGACGCCGTGCGGCTCGCAGAGCTTTTTGAAACGCTGCCCCAACGGTGCGAGATACGACAAAATTGCATATAGATAAAATTGTAGAGAATCGAATTCTCCAAAATAAAGTCGGTATATGTCAATCTTTTTTGCTTTTGAAACTGGACGAGTTCAAAGTCGCAACGTCGCGTTTCGCAACTAAGTTTTTCGACTTCAGCTTCGAAACGGTTGGAGACAGATATGCGTCGTCGATTCAATTCCATTTGCAAATTTAATTCTCAACAGCTTTGTTCTTGTAATTTTTTCACACGAACGACTGTTTTCGCTGCGTATCGTGTTTTGAATGAGTTTTTAAGTAGAAGCCTTCTGGTCGCCATCCCCAAGAATTTTTACATTATATGTAATGTTTATATATTATCAACACAATTTGTATCGTAGAAATCTAAGTCAATTTATACGTCAGCTCGACTCGAACTCATCGCGCAACAGATACGAAAACAAGATACGTGCGATCCCATAAACTATCCGCAAATTCGCAGCCCTCATTGTCGCCCCTTCGCAATCTTTTTTCGCGCGCCGTGATCCTTATTCATGTCGCTCCATTTTCCGAAACGTCGCGAAATCAACGATCGAACGCACCATTGGCGCTCGGATCTCGGCTGCAAGGGACGCCGAAGACGTCGCCGAATTTATCGCGACGACTGGGCGGGGGCGCTCACGGTTTTCGGCTGTTCTTTCCGCGATTTTATCGTACATCGGCGCGCGCGCTCTCGACGGCGAACATGCGAGACATCGTTATAAATAAACAGCGTCTATCTCGAGATTAAGAATAATGCAGTCGTTCTGCGGCGGATACACGTCGCGGAGCGCGAAAATATCGAATATAAATTCAGCCGCATGACTTACTTTTATGTCTCGCGCGGAATTCGCGCTTCGGTTACGTGGTTTCTGGATATCTGGATATCTGCGTATCGGGCTTTTGTCTAAGTGTGGATTTGGAAGTGGTGTTTTGAATAAAAAAAAATCAATATGTGATAGGTTAAGTTATCAAAGTTTGACAGTGGATGATTAATAGTCCGTTTGTAAAAAGTTATGACGTAACACACCTATCGTAAAATATTATATTATAACAGGAATTATATGAAAATATATTATTTCATGGAAAATATCAATTTTCGAACGAACAAAGCAAACAAACAATTTAGAGAGCGACAAAACGAGCGAAGATACAAAATAAAATTAAAGTTTTAGTTGATTTAATTGTAAAAAATGTTAAAAAAGTGTTAAAATTATAGGGACTGGGAATATTTTGGGTAATTTTACACTTTTATACTTCTGCACAAGCACTCGGCTTACGTTGGCTTAGATCGGACACGTTCCCCATTCATTTATTACAATTCACAGCCTGTTACTTTTTCACGAAAGTTTTAAATATCAACAAGTAAAGTACGTCCGCGTTCCGCCCTTAATTGGTACAAACCGATCTCGCGCAGACTATTCCAAATTAACGCGAATCGAAAACGCGGCCGAGACGACGCTTTAGCCGTTCCGCCGGAAATTTGCATTTTTATCTTTCTTCGCCGTTCTCCTTCGTCGCTGCAATGTTTCGTAATTAAATTAGTCCCATTAGTTAAGTCGTCGCTCGACAAACAAAACACTGTTGCGGCGCGTTTCTTTTATTAGATGTTTTGCGGCCGGGAAACTCTCCAAACTCCCGCTCGTTATGCATTTAATAACTACATCTAAGTTGCGTCATTAATCACTTAACAATTACTTGTAGACGCTGCCGATCTAAATAGGGAACGACGTCGGAACTTGGAAACAGTGGAAACTTTAAAACGACATTTTTATATCGTTTTTGCGGATGCCGTCTCGCGCTAAGAACTAATGTGTATTTGAACGCTCGTTTTATTTTCGTTTTTCGTTTTTTTTTATTGTGTAAGATACTTCATTTCCGTGCTATATAAATTATTAGTTAAAGTTTAAAAAAAATCACAATGGGAGATGAAGCCTCACAAACATAACTGAAATTTAAACCAAAATGATATCAGATCTCACATACGTAGGGACATATTTTCATTTTTAATTCGCAAAATGAAATTAGGATAAAATTTACATCCCGGTAATACTTTTAATTCCGATTGTAGTGCGCGATTTTATTTTTACTCATTATTAAAAAATCCCGTATGCAAATTCGGCTTTGTGAATATAATGGCGTTTCATTGTACTGCAGCCAAACAGAAATAATTAAAATTCGTTTCCCAATTACGCCCTCGAAACCGACGAACAATGGACTTTGTTTAACGGCGGGTGATATTTTTTTTTCCGGCGCACGTTCGCGCAACATGTCGAAGGTTTTCCTTTTATCCGTCCGCGTGCAACATAATTTCGCGGAGTAAAGGGAACGTCGGACGCGCAAAAACCCCGGCACGTCCGCCGCGAAGAAAATATAACAGCGCACAGCTTAGAGGAGAGAATAACGTAACTGAGTTTATACAACCGGATGCCTAAACGTGTACTCGCAGTAGTTCTCTCGCGGATGCGGAAACTAAATTGGTTGGAAAAATAAATTTGGGGCGCGCGCTCGCGACGTAAATTATTCGCGCGTCGCCGTCGCGCGCGACCGTCCTGAAAAATCGAGGCGCCGCAGAAATTTAATTAACCGCGAGCGCAACAAATGGTTTATAATAAATATTTTCTTTAATTTTGGCGATCGATAATATTTTCGTCGCAGTAAAATGTCAAAGTGGAATGTTGGCATTTAAAAAATTCCAACGGTTGTCAAATTTGGTTGAGTTGTTTATTATTTGATTTTGACTTTTGCTTATTTTTCTCATATTGGTATTTATTGACCAGGGATGATCAAACTTAGAATTGGTGGCAACGATACATACGACGACCGTAACCTTTGCTACCTTAGCTCGGTCATGACTTTTGTATTAACAAATGGGCGATATTATCAAATTATTTCATTTGGTTTTAAAATAAATGAAAAGTGTTGGAATAACAAAGGTGGGGAAGAATTGAGAATTGTGTGGGTTGGGTTGGGTCAGATAAGAACATAAGAGATGTTACAGCTGAAGATAAGCAGCTGAAATAAGACTACACCAATATGAGAAAAAATTCAAAGAAAATATAAATTATGCTTAAGGATTGGTTTGATCCAAATAAGGTTCAGGACAGTCGCCAGAGGCATAGGCAGTGCCACAACCCAACCCAACCCACCTGACTGAAATTCATGTGCATAATGCCATGATTCTGATGCTGTAACGTGGCTAATTTTATTAACGTGATCATTGAGGTAGCATTACCAGCAATTTCTCAAAAAAAGTCAAAAATCCTAAAAGTTGGAATCAATGCATTAATTTTGTGAACTCGTTGCTCTTATAGTATCAGAGCTCTTATGTTTATATTATTCTAGAAATCGAGACAAATTAAACTTAAATTTTCAATGATGTAATCATTTTAATGATTGTAAAAAAATATTAAAATTCTAAACATTGCGTAAATCATAAATATTGTAGTAGTGGCTAACGATTGATGACAAAAATTGTGAAAATTAAAAAAATCGGGACGTTGTAAAAATTGTTAAAAATAAAACAAATAGTAAATTTAAAATTTTTGGAATTAGTCAAAATCATACAAAAATTACTACGCTCTTTACCAGAGAAGATTGGCTTTGTTATTGTAATGACATAAGAAGTTTTTTTGAAGAAATTTGGATGCCATGTGTTCCCACTGTGTGGCGTTTATTTATTGACAGTTCGACGAAAAGCTCGAAAGCAGTTTTATGACATAACGGAAATAAACTTCCATCTCTTCCAGTCGTTCATTCTGCACATCTGAAAGACAACTGTGAAAGTGACAAAATTTTACTCGAAGCTTTAAAATATCAAGAGTATAAATGTTATCCCTGTTTGTGCGATAGTAGATGACACTATCATCAACGATCATGGCCGCTAAGAACAGAATTGTTTGTCGGGAAACAAAACGTTAAATGTGAAGCTGAAAATTTATTAAAAAGTATGCAAAGGCGGCATTTTACACTTCACTGAAAGATCTGAAGGTTTTTAAAAAACTTTTTTCCAAAGTTGTCAGAAGCAAAGGTTAAAGCTGGAATTTTGTTGGTCCACAAATTTAAAAAAAATTTCCACTGAAGAATTTCCAAAATTACTTAGTTGTCAACGAAAAAGTTGGAAGGAGTAGTTGGGTTGGGTTGGGTTGCTATTGCTAAAGCTGAAAATTTATTAAAAAGTATGCAAAGGCGCCATTTTACACTTCAAGAAAAAATAGTAAAAAAACTGCATGAAAGATCTGAAGCTTTTTAAAAAACTTTACAAATTAAAAAAAAAAATCCACTGAAGAATTTCCAAAATTACTTAGTTGTCAACGAAAAAGTTGGAAGGAGTAGTTGGGTTGGGTTGGGTTGCTATTGCTAAAGCTGAAAATTTATTAAAAAGTATGCAAAGGCGCCATTTTACACTTCAAGAAAAAATAGTAAAAAAACTGCATGAAAAATCTGAAGGTTTTTAAAAAACTTTTTTCCAAAGTTGTCAGAAGCAAAGGTTAAAGCTGGAATTTTGTTGGCCCACAAATTTAAAAAAAAAAATCCACTGAAGAATTTCCACAAGTACTTAGTTGTCAACGAAAAAGTTGGAAGGAGTAGTTGGGTTGGGTTGGGTTGCTATTGCTAAAGCTGAAAATTTATTAAAAAGTATGCAAAGGCGCCATTTTACACTTCAAGAAAAAATAGTAAAAAAACTGCATGAAAGATCTGAAGGTTTTTAAAAAACTTTTTTCCAAAGTTGCCAGAAGCAAAGGTTAAAGTCGGAATTTTGTTGGCCCACAAATTAAAAAAAAAATTCCACTGAAGAATTTCCAAAATTACTTAGTTGTCAACGAAAAAGTTGGAAGGAGTAGTTGGGTTAGGTTGGGTTGCTATTGCTAAAGCTGAAAATTTATTAAAAAGTATGCAAAGGCGCCATTTTACACTTCAAGAAAAAATAGTAAAAAACTGCATGAAAGATCTGAAGGTTTTTAAAAAACTTTTTTCCAAAGTTGTCAGAAGCAAAGGTTAAAGCTGGAATTTTGTTGGCCCTCAAATTAAAAAAAAAATTTCCACTGAAGAATTTCCAAAATTACTTAGTTGTCAACGAAAAAGTTGGAAGGAGTAGTTGGGCTAGGTTGGGTTGCTATTGCTAAAGCTGAAAATTTATTAAAAAGTATGCAAAGGCGCCATTTTACACTTCAAGAAAAAATAGTAAAAAAACTGCATGAAAGATCTGAAGGTTTTTAAAAAACTTGTTTCCAAAGTTGCCAGAAGCAAAGGTTAAAGTCGGAATTTTGTTGGTCCACAAATTAAAAAAAAAATTCCACTGAAGAATTTCCAAAATTACTTAGTTGTCGACGAAAAAGTTGGAAGGAGTAGTTGGGTTGGGTTGGGTTAGGTTGGGTTGGGGTTTAGTGAGAGAAAGTACTTATAAACATCAAAGAAAAAGTAATAGGTTTAACTTTTAAACTTGTTTCCACAATTTTGTAATTCGATACGATAGCAAAAGTTGATAAAAAATTATACATAAATATGTGTTTCGATTTGTCAATAAATAAAAATTTAAACTACGAATTTTTTAAGATACAGATCAACCGTTCTCCTGGATACCAAAGCAAATTTTTGCGGATCTTATATTTTTTTCGTCTACCTATCGCAATTTCAAACCCTCTTATCATAGTCAAAATTCTTGTTGATCTGTGTAATAGATTTTATCATCAGTACAGTACATGAATAACATATGGGGTGTTTAATTTTTTATTTAAATTAAAATATTTAAAATATGGGACCTATACAATAGCTCAGTGGTTTGTAGTTATTATGAATTCATCTCATTTGTCGTCTTGGAGTATTTGTATGAAACGTTATTTACATTCATGCTTCTTCACTTTTCGCTAATATTCCGCGGTAGCTACTACGTATTTTACGTAATCGTTGTTGACTCGAATAACGTCGTCATTGCGGACTTGATTGTGGGTTCATATTTTTTATTTTTTTTTTTTATAAAATACATAAGGTTGTGTAACGCATACACACTAAAATGCATATATTATGCAAATATGTATCGCATAAATCATGTACAGAGCCATTTTTAAATACGTATGCATTAATTGTTTGAATGTGTGTGTCTAAACGCCCGTTTAGCAAAAGATGATATCAATAACATTCTGCATATTAACTCGACCATTATTTCTTATCCTAACATCCAGGAATATGTATAATATCGCCAATAACGTGCACGCAACGCAACATAAAAAAAAAACCGTTTCATACTAAACCCCATGTTTATTTGAATAAATTTTCATAATCCGTTAGTTTGGCGACACAAATCATTACCATACCGCACCACGATGCGTGGATTTTCCCCACTTTTTACGGGCGCCTCGCGCATAATTTTGTTTACGTCCGACACCCGTCGATTCAGCTGCCGACGTGTGCGTATTTTAACATATTCGTTCGTTGTTTTAACTGGCGTATTACAGACGCGCTGTTTATCGACGCCGTCGAATCGATGCGCGACAGCGCTCGGTTACGACGTTTTGATGTGCGTCGACGTTCCGACCGTTGACGTTTCATTTTACGCGGGGTTTATTGAGTGGACCTTTTTACTATTTTGCCAGCCGGAATCAATTCGGATTGATGTTTGTCGAAACGATGTATCATAACAACCCATCAGCGCCCGCTTCCCGTCCAATATGTACGGCGTGTAAATACGTGCGTGTGCATATACATATTATTCGTGTGCCTTATGGCGCCGCGATAAATCAAGCGAGTTGTGTTTACGCCGAAATGTGTGTATGTGTATTATTTCGTCGTTGCCGAAACAAAGCCGGGTGTGATATTTATGGGAACGAATTAAACGGAACAACTAAACGATTGATTGTGATATTAATATTCTATTGTTGTATATAATCCCATTTAGGCGAAAGTTATTTTTTTTTGTCAGGGACGCTAAATAATGATCTCCCCTCGTACATAATTACAAGTAAAAGTACAAATTATTAAAAATTTTGCAAGGTACAAGAATTTATAATATTCAGGGGAAAATGTTAGAATGACGTGATCTTAAGTCGAGGAGCTATGAGGTCACAAGTTTTGTATTACGACGATGTTGATATCCTTATTCGTCAGGTTTTAATTAATTACGCACTTAAACTTAAAAAATTCTACTTAATTCTTCAGCTAATAATGCTAAATTCACGCATTTTATTAAAGTTAAGTTTTAGACACATCGTGAAAAATATCAAGCGAGTGTCGCTCGGGGCGAAATCGTATCGCATCGTATATGAAAATTCCGACTTGGACATGGAAATTTAGATTGACGCGATTAGAAAACGACAAAAACACTTAGAGCAACGTATTATGTCGAGGTTCGGCGTAATATTCGAGGCACAAATTGTAAAAATGTCAAGACATAAAATTGATATCGAAATATGAATATTCACCAACGCAGTTATTGAGTTAATCCAAAGCCGCTCGACCTTGCGGCGTAAAATTTGAATATTTATGCCGCGCGTAAATACTTCAGACGTGCAAATTTGCATTCGTGCGATTGGAAAGCGATAAAAAGATTTGAAACAATGTGCTGTTTCGTGGTTTTGGAACGAGTTGAATATACATACGTGACTTTGGTGCAAAGAGGTAACCCAACCCAACCGACCCCAACCCAACCAAACCCAAGCCAACCCAGTACGTCCGTTAAAATTTGGAGAAATTCGAGAAATTTTCCAGAAAAATTCATTAAAAACGACAAAATTATTAAAGAATGGGGAAAATTATAAAAAAATGGCTTAATGGTCAAAATTGTAAAAATTAAACTGTCTCAAACTGCAAAAAAGTTTAAACACCTAAAACATCAAAATTATGAAAAAGTCAACGATCAAGTAAATTGAAAAAAATGTCAAAAATATCAAAATCGAAAATAATATTAAAATTATGATATAAAACGTTTAAAAATTGTCTAAAATGGAACTGCAAAAAAATAACAAAATTGATTATAGAAAAATTCCAATAATTTTCGAAAGTATAAAAATTTTCTAAAATGTATCATAAAGTCATAATATTATGAAAAAGTTTATAAAATGGAAAAAAAAAAATTATCAAAATTGCCTTGAATCGAAAAACATTTTTAAAACTTGTCTAAAATACAGAGAGGCAAGAAATTGCCTAAAATTGTGAAAAGCCCCGAAATCGTAATAGATGGCAAACAAAAAATATTAACAAAAAGTTTGCAGTATTGCTTGAAACAAAAAAAACAGTTAAAATTACTGGAAAAATTAAAATTACAACAAATTTTTTAAAAAAATTATCAAAAATGCAAAAATTGATTATGCTATTTAGAAAAAAACATCTATTAGCCATAAAAATTGCAATTTATTTTGGGCTACTTATCGAGTTGGCAACCACGTTGTTTACTTGGTTTTAAGTTCAAAGCGTACCCCCCCCCCCCCCCCCTTCTATTGACTATTTCAGTTTTTCATTGTGAACGATTTTCCTTTCTTTCTTTTAAATTTTTCGCGTCGGTGAATTTTCTCAAATTAAAAAAATTGAGTTTTAGAAAATGTTTTCAATTTTCGCGCGTTTTGTTGTTTTGTTATTTTGTTGCTTAGAATACTTTTTGACATTTTTGTTTTTTTTTCGTTTTAATGTTATTTCAATTTGTCAATTTTTTAATACCATGGTTTTTTTAAATTTTTGCCTTTTTGTATATTTTATTCGTTTTAGAACATTTGTCGATTTTTACTGCAAGCGATTTCCTTTAACTTTAATTACATGCATTTTTTTTTTGAAAAAATGTCGATTTTGAGGCTGGGTTGGGTTGGATTTGGTTTGGTCGGGTTGGGTGGGGTTGCGTTGGGTTGGTCGCTGAACTTAATGTTATAATGTAATAATCCAACACAACCCGACATGTATTGACTTTTCGTACTTGTACGTTGTCGGTTAGTTGGGTTGGGTTGGGTTGGATTGGATTGGGTTGGGTTATGCTGGATTGCCCAATTTTGTCGAATATTCAAATTTACGAAAAACGTTTAAAAAAATCGAAATGCAGACTTTTTCTTAAGGTTCTTCATCATACTTTAACCTTTTACATTAAGTGTAAGGAAGTAAAAATCATTACTTTTGTTGGGTTGGGTTGGGTTGGGTTGTTGACAGATGTCGACATTTTATGTCACCAAATTATAAAAATATAAAATATTATAAAGAAACACATAAAATAAAAAAAATGCATATACTGGCCTATTTTATTAAATTTCTCTATTTTTAATTTAGTTTAACTTATTAGTCTACCATAATTATTCTAATTTGACAAAATATTAATTCTGAAATTACAAAATATTCAAACATATCCACAGCTCGCGACAAATTGCATCGCTTTGACTTAATTACTAAAATGATAAATCAAATATTTTAAAAAATTCAAAAAAAAAAAACTGTTTGTTTAGATCAATTTATTTGGATAATAATTAGTTTTTCAATTCATTATCTAAATTATTATAAAAAATAATAACAGCATTTTACGAATTTTCTCAATTTTATGCAATTCAATCAATTAAAACCTTAAGTATGGAAATTATATAAGCAAAAGTTTTTGACATTGCTGTTACTGGAGCAGTTCATATTAGCAAGTTAGAAATTCTCGACTCTGATCGGCCGACATATTGAAATTTCCGTAAACGAACGAGTCTGTCTTTATAATTTTTTACAGTCCATCATACCGAGCACCGATTGGTATTTTTACTTTTTAAAAACTGTGCTTTTACATCGTTTAAAAAAATATTACAACTATTGATAAACTTAATCGATTCTCTTTGAAATTTCTTAAGGATCAACTTTTAATGGACTTTTAATCTTCCCACCTTTACAGCACCACGACCCGCCGCCCCAACCCGAAGTGGTTGCGTTTAACCGCCCTTAACGACCCCCCCCCCGCCATGAAAACCGCGTCGAAACGCGCCAGATATTTAAGTTTATTAACACATTAAATTGCGGCATAAATTCGAACACATCACGCAATGAGAGCGGCGTAGTATCCGAAACGCGAGAGCGACTAATTACCGCAATAAATTCGCGCTAAATGTGAATTCGCTCTGTGTAATTTTTATGACAACCTTTTTTAACGATAATTACATATAATTTGTGCGGTCGTTTGCAGCGAAACTCGCGTGTTTGGCGCGTGACGTGTGAGAGTCGCACGGACATGATTGTTCGGTCGCATTCTGTGACGTTTATCGAGTTACCGGACGTACGGTTTTTCCGTTATTCGGATCGGAATGGTCGGCGGGCGCAAAAGTGGAATTGTCGTTATTGTCAAAATGGAGCTTTTCGCGATTGAATTAATTAATTAATTAATTTAACTTGAGGAGCAGAAAAATAGAAGTACGCAATTTTTTGGGAATAGTAAGAAATTAGTAAGAAATTCTAAAACCAAATGATGTAAAAAATTAATATTGTATTTTAAATTTTATTTATTTATTGCTTATGACTTGTTTGATTCACAAACGAAAAAAAACTGATTAATTTTATACAAATAATGTCATAAACAGGTCTCAAACAATGAGGTTCAAGCCCGGCTTGATGAGCGGATTACTCCAAATTGCAACCGTGTCGATGGCAAATGAATACTCGGGCCCAATTGACGCGCACGGGATCGTTTATGTTCTTACCCGGCAGCTTTGTGTGTTTATCAAAATTCAAATATAAATGCAAATGCCGGCTTATCGGCGGTCGTTATCGGCCCTGCTAATCACGTCTGAAGCCGGCGAACAATGTACCGGTCGCTTATAGCCTCGCTTATGGCATAATTTGCCCGCGCCTAACAGAATATAACATGTAAATCAACGCGGGCGCGATCTCTCCAAATTTGCGATTAAATCCGTCGGGGCGGCTCCGGCGGGTGGGTCAAGAATACAAATGTCGGGATTAACAGTTTGATGGTACGTAGTTTTGGGAACGGGGAGGACTGCAACAAGGACGACTTAAAAATGCGCAAAACTTGGCATTCGAGATTACCCCCATCGGGACGCTGCGTTGGAGTTTTATGTATTTTCCGTTTTTATAACCAGTGAAGCTAATTTCGAATATTTTTATAACGAAGTTCGTAGAATGGTTTTTGTTATTAACAATTTCGGCGACGTAGTATGAACAGATAGAGTTAGCGCTCCACATTTTCGAGTAAAAAAATAAATGGATGTAAATTATATCAAATGTGTAAATATTCGGAAGTAATAAATCAGAAATTTTGAACTGTGGTATAAAAGTACAGGGCAGTTAAAGATCATAGAAAATTTAATTTCATAAAATATTAATAAAAAAGCTCTCGTCGTTGATGTTTGAAAATAATTTGTTTTAGAAAACATATGTGCACTAACAGACATTCGCTTACACTCGACGCTTTGCTGCTGGAAACGTCTATATTTTTTTTAAGCCCTAGTTTAACGAAATTTATTTTGATCAACAAATATCAACGCTTTGTTGATCAAAATAAAATATAGAAAGATGAGGGTCTATGATTTTTTAAAATTTTTGGGACATGAAAATAATCTATTTTGAAAATGCGCGTTAGACGTATTTTACGATTTTTACGATTTACGATGTTTTAATAATTTTAAGAATTTTAACATTTTTGTAGATTCTTGTAGCCTTATTTACAAAAACCATATTTTTGTATAACAATACATTGCCCAGACATATGAAGATGGGTTGGGTTGGGTTGAGTTGCAAAATTTTCAGATCCATCCTATAAACTTTGCAACCAACCCAACCCAACCAGGTGGCTGTGTTGCAAAGTTTGTAGTGAATCTTCAAACTTTGCAACCCACCCCAACCGAGCCACCAGCAATTGGGTTGTGTTGAGTTTCAAAGTCCTTCATATAATATTGCAACCCAACCCAACCAGGTGACTGTGTTGTAAAGTTTGTAAATCCATCCTATAATGTTGCAACCCAACCCAACCCAACCTAACCAGGTGTTGTTGTAAAGTTTGTAGGGATCTGTAAACTTTGCAACCCAACCAACTCAGCCATCTGGAGTTGCGTTGGGTTAAAGACAAAAATTATAGTGTTTCGATAGCTTGGAAATTCGAATTAAATTGAACTCCTCATCTGGACTCGCAACGAAATTCCTTATAGGATTCAAGGATAAACTCGAAAGGTTGAGGCGCATTTACTGTAAAACTAATAACAAGGCGGAATGGGCTTACAGATCAAATTTTGGGTATTTTTATTATTTTTTTGCAAAAACAAGTATAAGGCACTGTTCACCGTCATTCAAATGGTCATAGAAACAAAACGTCACAATGGACGAATTGTAGACTTATTGCTTAGATACGACGACGCGATGTGAAGTTCGATTGGGTATATTTTTGGGTTTCTGTATAATTATCAGGCCAGTGACGTCGCTGATCGTCACTGGGGCCTGATTTACTTCACGTTTAGCGTTACAGCGGTTGCGGAAAACGTTAAACGTGGATTTGGTTTACTGGGATGATTTTGGGTTTAGGTGTTTTTATTGACAGTGGCCTCAAAGACTACGGTTAGAGTTATTTTTCTTCGAAATAGTCGTAGATGAATAATTGGATTCGTTACGATGTTGAGTTGCGTTGGGTTTTCTCTGTCCTACAAAATTTTCGACGACATCATTGACCCGATTTATGTTGTACTTGGATAATCATCGAATTACATTATTGTTGCATTGGGTTGTTTTAAATTTGGCTTTGTTTATATGTGTTGCCAACAAAACTGGAATTTAAATATCAATGAGCTTTGTATAGGAAGTAGTTGTAAAAGTAAAACGGATCTTCGCATTTTTCTGCTGAATTGTTTTGAACACAATCGGGTTTAAAGTTCGTTGAGATGAAATAGGTTTACTTGCTGGGTTTCTCTAATTCCAATAATTTCATTTGGTATTTTTTTGGCTTGGATCAAGTCGTGAAAATAAGAAAACTCGCGCTGCTACGTAATTGCAGTGGTGTTTATCGACGGACTAAATCGATACGGACTTCCGACTATTTCGCAGCCGTCGACTTTAAAGACTGCTCGTTGATGATAAATTTCAACGAATGTCTTAACTTATCTCATTGAGTGACAAAGTGATCACGTGTGACTATTAACGCCATCTGGACGTCAATACCACCAGACTCGTACTGCTGCGAAATTGCAATGATTTGAATCGAAAGTCTAAGCCCATACTATCCAAACTTACAACTACTTCGCTCACTCTGCGCTCATCAGACCATCACACATGCATCCGCTGAAAGTGCATCAAGTCATGCAGGCATGATAGTTTGTGTGGAGCACGAGTGTGGGGTATTAAGGTCTATCCACAATATATGTGTCACTCATGCTTGCAAGACTTGAAGCACCTTCGGCGGGTATGTGTGTGATGGTCTGATAAGCTCAGACAAAGCTGTCATCGACTTCATACATTGCGTGATTTTTTATCTCATTTACTTTGTTAAATTGTATAAACATTTTAAAGCCTTTCATATAAACTTTGTATATAATTCTAATTGGTGTGGATCGTTCGTAATGATTTGCAAAATAATTGTAAATTAAATTTAATCATTTCATCAAAAAATTGTTCAAATATTCGTAAATTTATTACAGAAAAAATGATATTTTTACTTGTGAACAATCTAGGTTCAGTTTACCTTAATAAAGCAACACACGTTTTATAATTGCCTTTCGTATCATCTATTAGATTAGAGTTAATGCCACGCCATAAAAACCAATGAGGATACATCAAAATTTCTGAGACATTATAAAAGACAGTCGCGCACACTCGGCGCCTCGTTGTCGGAAAGGTCCTACCAGTGGAGATTCGCGACCTTTTATCATATTGATGTCAACAAATCTCAAATATCAGCACCCCAACAGAAACAGGTTGGGTTGGGTTGAGTTGAGTTGCGTTGGGTTGGGTTGGGTTAGGTTCGGTAAGATTCGGTTAGGGTTGGGTTGCCCAAAAAGTAATGGAAGCAAGACGTGATGACAAAAGGAAAGTTGAGAGACCATAGAGGAAATTGAAAAAATATGAGAAAGAAGAGACAAATCGATAAAGAAAATAAAGATAAGTACGGATAAGACTGAAAGACATGGATGGAACAAAAAATCCAATCGTATTAAAAAAAACAAAATGTATTAACATTTTTTTGAAATTAATTAATTAACATTTGAAATTGTTAAACAATTTCAGCGATTTTCTTAAATTATAAAATCGTTGTATTTTTAAACATAAACTCTGTTGATTGTTATCTACAATCCTTTGTGTGTCCTTGTTTCCCGTAATCGTATATTTTTTATTACCGAGACCAAACAAACAGTAACAATATTTTCAAAGGTGATAACCGTCCGGGATAAGCGTCTGCCTTAACGAGGCCCCACATGTGATGTAATTGCGCCTCCTATCAACTTTGCTAACATCAAAAACAATAATTACAGCCAACCTAATGCACTTTTTACGGTATCAGCTTAATTCGGTCGGTTTCGTTTTGCAGTTTGCATAAACAAAAAACGCACAAAGCACCACACAGATAACCCGACGTGCATTACAATCGTAATTAATAAACGTAATCTTTAATTAAATCGCACCGGCAAAAAATAATCCTGAAATTGAATTCGTCTCGCCAAGATTACAACGCCACCAACACAACCGGGGCTAATTTCCACCGAATTAAAAACCAAGCCGACAAAACCTGAAATTATTCCATCGAGCAAAGTTTCGCCCCATCGCGTCGCTCAATGGCTGAAATGTCACATTCGCGTTATTCCGATTCACAAAAGGTCGATTCGTAAAGTCACTCCGTAAAGTTCCTAATTAAATCTGACTCAATTAAATTACTTGTATTTATACACAGTGGGAGTCATTGTTTTAAGTTGGCGACGGCGACGTCTCAGAAGCAATTTGTAAATTCGTTTCAGACATTGTAAATGACGTCGAAAGTTATTAAAGGGAAATGTTGCACTTTAAATTTCGCCCCGGCGCGGCGCGGGGCGTCCGGAATTGATGGAATTATCCTTTCTTAGTTAGTCTCCGGTTTATTATAAGCGCTTCGCTTTGTTACTTTAAAACATCGGTCGGCGTAATCGAGTTTGGAAATGCGGATTCAAATCGATGTTTAAAATTCTGCACGTCGGATGCCACCGCGGACACAAAATATTTCCACACCAACTCAAACATCAGTTTGCGAGCACCACTTAGTTTGCATACACTTGCAATATTCAACGCCCCGAGGAGACCGCGAAGTGCCACGTACTCAAGTAATAAAATCGTTAATTGCAACTCGAGATGTCCCAGTCGTGTAACCAATATCGCCGGGCTAAAAGCACGTCACGCCGGCGCGTTTTCCCACACGACCAATCGCGCCCTAAGTACGTTTATCGCGACCCTTTTGTCGAATATGAACGACGCAACATGGCCGTAGGTGGCACTTATAATCCGGAACGGTCCACGGACCTCATCGAAATCCCACATCGTCACGTCCCGACTCGGCGACCCTCTCGAGGCCAATAATCCCTAATTTGCCGTAGATCATAGGCTCGATATAATGGGCTTCCGGATAAAAAAAAAAACTGCCAGCTCAAGATCAAAGATACCTGATGCGATCCGCTTAGGACGATCACGGGGAAACGTTGATTATGTTTTATCGTTTATTTGGAATATATTTCGGATTAGACTCCCGCAACGGATATATCGGAGAAAGTCAATATTGGCTTTGTACTTCTGTTGCGTTCGACTCAATCTGTTCGATAACAGGATTATATTTGGATGTAGTGCAATTTGTTGGGGATCCTTTCTGCTCGCATCTTTGCATAAATGAATAAAGTTGCGGAGATATCATTTTATTTATCTAAAATAAAAAGTTACTGCGAGATAAGAACAAGAAAATGAGACGAAACAAAATACCCAAGAAATATAACTCGAAATTAAACCAAAATTAATTAATCGTCTGGCAGTTGCAGAAAAAGTAATAATAATGCTCTTCGTGGCAATCTCGGATACCACACAAATAATTATTATTGTCGTTGTTGCACGATCTCAATAGAGTGCGGCAAACAGCACGAACGATTATTGAATTGAATTGCTAATCGTGTTAATATTAATACGTTAAACATCATTTCGCTATTTAATTTAATTTGCATTGTTAATGACGGGTTAATTAGCGCTTATCGTATTTGCGATAATAATTCAGGCATTAAGCGTTTATGCATGTTGATGGTTGTTGATTGCATTCATTTAGTTTGAAATGTGTGTACACGCGGAGACACGTTGTGCTCATTAATCCGCTTCAGTTGCAAGCACGCGAAAAAATTGTTTTGCTTTCGGGGTTAAAGTAATAAAATGCAAATTGGGTATTTGTATTTATTTTTGAATTTATTAGAAGACGAATTACGAACACGTGAAGTCATCAAAATTCCGTGCCAAAAAATTGTGGCCATAACTTTACCAGCGGATGACGAAACACGAAAATACTCCACACATTGTTGCTTCGACTCAGGATCGAAGTGGTGAACCCACCTTTCATCAATATTGACGAATCGAGAAAAAAATTCATCCGGATCTGCTTTAAACTTTGCCAAACTGGCTTCAGAATGCAATACAATACGTTTCTGATCAGGTGTCAAAATTCGTGGGACCCAACATGCAGACAAATTTTTTAGCCCCAAAATTAATTAAAATATTAAAATATACTCAGTGACATATAAACTGCACCACCTAGAAGGGGTGGGAATTTTTGGACCAAATTTGGCAGAAACATTGGACTAGTCTAACGTAACAATTGATTAAAATTTGATAAAGAAAACACTTCATCTTTTTGATTTTTCTTTAATAATGTGTTGGTCCGCCCCTATTTCTGATACACTCATTGACCCGCCTTGGCATTGATTCCAGCAGGTGATCAATGTCTTCTTGGGGTATGGCATCCCAAGCAGCCTGTACTTCATGCCGTAGAGCTTCTATTGTCAACGGTGGGTTCGGTAGATTCCTCAATCTTCTACCCATCATGTCCCACACATGCTCAATGGGCGACAAATCGGGAGATCTTCGCGGCCAAGACAAAAGATTAACATTGGCTTCTTCAAAGAAGTCAAGAGAAACCCTTGCTACGTGAGGTCGTGTATTATCTTGCTGGAAAAGTGGGTCTTCCAGCCCTCGAAGATATGGAAGATCATGTGGTTCTACCACTTCGTCAATGTAGCGTCGGGCGGTCATACTGCCCCGAATGAAGAGCAAGGGTGAGCCGTAAGCAATAGCACCCCACACCATCAACCCCACAGTTCGGTGAACATGCCTCGCAATCGAAAAATCAGGATTGCGCTTTTCTCCACGTCTTCGTCTAACAGTCATCCGACCATCATGCATTCCTAAACAAAATCGCGATTCGTCACTAAAGACAACTCGATGCCCCTCCAAGTTCCATTGAAGTCTTTCCGTGCACCAGGCCAAACGTTCCTGGCGATGATGGGCAGTGAGGGGTAGCACAAGATGTGGGCGGTAAGACAGCAAGCCAAAGGTTCTTATTCGACGATAAACTGTTCGCAAGCCTATCGGAGGACCTTGTTCACCTAATCATTGATCAGCTATTGATCTAGTTGTAGAGAATCGGTCTCTCAAGGCCATTAATTTTAAACGGCGATCTTAACGTTCATTGGTTCGTCTTTCAGCCCCTGTGCCTCTTCTCCGACGTTCAACCCCATGTTCAGACAACGCTTGATAAACACGCATTATTGTTGAGTGGTGCCGTCCCAAACGGTTGCCGATTTCTCTAAACGAAAGACCTGCTTCTCGTAAACCAACAATCCGCCCTCGGTCAAAGTCACTCAACTGCTGGTAAACTTGAGGTCTCCTTCCTCTATGCATCATTAAACACTTGAAACACTTTAAACTAAAGAACGGGATCCGAAAAAGTGGAACAAATTCAAAAAATGACTCGATAATTACTTGTCTATCACCACCTCTAAAAAATAACACAAACGTCAAAAATCCCATGACTACTTGATGATTGGGTTTCAAATTTTAATCGACTATTTCCCTGGACTAGTCCACTATTCCTGCCAAATTTGGTCCAAAAATTCCCACCCCTTCTAGGTGGTGCAGTTTATATGTCACTGAGTGTAGTACCATAAGAAAAATTCGTAATTTCAGCTACCCAGCGAATGGCCAGTCGTCTATCTGTCATTACCATATCGTGTACACGATTAACATTTTCTTGGGTAGTGACAGTCACTGGTCGTCCAGCACCCTTCGCAAATTCACATGTTTGTCCACTTTAAATTCTCGAGACGTATTTTTCATCATTTGGTAAGAAACAGCATTGTAACCTAATACACCTACCCCGTCTTCATGAATTTCTTTTGGCGACAATCCTTTCTTTTGTAAATATTTCATAACTGCACGTATCCATTTTTAGAATTTTTCTAAACTTTTCCACTTAAATTCTAAATTATTTGAAGAAGTAACAAGTGACAAAACTACAATTGAACCAACGTAACAACAAATGTTTATGTGTCAAATTGATTCAACGTCACTCAACGCCTACTATGCCAGGGACGCTAAATAATGATCTCTCGTATACACTGAACAATTTGAATTTTGGTGTAGGTCTTCGAACACAGCCGCCTATTACTTTGGCATCGATCATAGGTTGTAAGAGATCTGATCTGAATTATAAACATCACTGACATTTATTCCACAAATCAACTAACAATTTCGATTTTGTTCGGTGAAGAGCCACTTCATCCACTTTATCTGCGACTCGCCGCTGATTTAACCCAAACTTCGCATTAGTTCCTATGAAAATCGCTTTGATCTACACCTGTAAGGTACTTCAGCGGCCTTTGTTTGCGGGTTACGACAAAGCGGATCCGCTTCGGCACCGGCTGTTAAAGTAATGACCTTGCCGTTAATTAGAACTCCGCGCTCGACGATAACTAACAAGCGTCTTGAATCAATAAACCGCGTTTTGTTCGCTTGTTTAACATTCCAGTCGACGAAATCGGGGACATCGATCGGGCGAAAATTGCACCGTTCAGAATTAATGTGCCCATGTTTATCAAATATCAAAACACTGAAAATTGAAATTTTACGCTCTCGCGCAAAATAAATCCGAATGAAATGGAACGGGCGCGCGTTGTGTGTTTTGTTAAATTAAAAATTGTTATGAGCGTTTGTGTCGTCGCAATTTGACTAATGCGGGTGGAATGAAGGTTAGTTTTGTTTGTGTGCCAAACTTGGTTTGTCGTAATTAGCGATCAATACCGCAACGTGTGTAACAAAAGTTTTGAGAAAATTGAAAGGTAAAACAGTGAGACCGTTTGCACCTTCAAGTGTTACATCAAAAAATAAATTTTTGCGAGCATTTAATTTTAATTGTACGACGAACAAGTGAAAGCCGAAACAATTTTTATTAACAAAATTTTATAAAGAGACAGAATAATAAATAAGGTAAAATAAGCAAAACGAAACATAACTTTGAAAAAAAGTAGTAGTTTGTGTAATCAGTTGCCACGTAAGCGAATGCACTCCTGCCCCACGTTCCCTCTGTCCCGCAATACGACCCCTTTCAAATGGGGTTAATTGTGTAGTATCGTTACTGTCGCCTGCGAGGCACATCACACCAACGTCAAAACCTCAATTTCTTTTTCAACTTAATTCTTTAAAAAAATGCAAAGATTGTCCGAATCATATGAAACTTTAATCGTTTGTTAGGAACGGTGCCCCCACTATTTAACCAAAAGCTCATTTTAATAAAATAATTTTTTCGGAGTGTTCGGATTTCACTCCCAGCGGCCATATATAAATTCATATAAGTGATATTTTTTGCCGTGTCGTCAAATCCAACGTACTGTCGCGTGCAAGCGACGGGCGCACAAAATAGAAGGAACGAGAAATCGACGTCGTACGTACGTACGAGCGTAAATATTAAAGAATGGGACGGCGACAGCTGAGATAACTCGGAAGCACTCCGGACGGTGTCAGTTAATAAAGTAATAACGCACCGCGGGGAGAACTGACGGTGTCTTTCGCCCGTCCGTCGATCTCAAGTTTTCGCACATGAGGGGGATTTAATGCCGGCAAAGTCAACATTGGACTTTTGTTATTACCATTCGGCGCGTGTACGGCTGCACGAAAAGCGTTTTCGTTTTGCAATGGCCACGTTGACTCTGACGCTGACGATTGGACTCCCAATAAGCGCGACTTAATGCGGGCTTTGATTACTTTGCGTGCAACCTGTTATTGATGAGTTGTACGAATTAAAAATTATTTAATTATTAATTGCCACTCACCTAAGTAAATTATGATATTTTAATAATTAACGTTAGTAACGGAGAAATTTTTTAAATTAATTATTCAAACCTTAATTGTTTTATTTAATTTGGCACAGAAAACGATTCAGCGAAGCTTTAACTATAATTACAACGTATCACATGGCAATTAAAGCGTCATGGGTTTCAATGGTTCACAATTTGGTGGGAATGCCTGTCATCAGCCTTTTGACGGTTAACTCTAGAATTTTTTGGTCTGTAGCTCTTCTTCACTTTGGGCTTCCCAGCCATCGGTGTAAACTTTTCTACCGAGCAAAGCCCAGAACTTTTGTATTGGACATGCCTGTGGAACATTCTGTGGGTTATCTTCTTTAGGTACACATGGGATATTTTGTCGTCTTAACCGATCTTGGGTTCTTCTCGCATATTTGCACGATGCCAGATCCGGCCAGAACATAATATTATCATCAACATGATGCGTTTGAAAAAATTCGTAAATGCTCAATGTCTCCATCAGAATTTTTTTTGTTTTGTGGAATCTTTATTATGACATATTGGCCATGATCACTAATATCAGCTAGATTCATTTTACAAAACTCATCCGTCCTGCAGGCTCCCGCAATGCTCAACAGCATAATTGTCTGAAACAATTTTTTTCATAATTAAAGAAAAACTTACTAAAACAGCCGATTTTTTGGTCGATATCCTTTATGTTTGTTTTTCAAGAAGCCAATTAAATGAAATTTTGATATTTGTTACAATTAATGGTTGCCTTTAGCATCGAATATTCGCACCATAGGCTTGCTGGTGACTTTACTTGTTCATATCGGTCCAACATGTACGCCAGCATTACTTTCTCTGTCACTGTTGCTACATTTTTATACACAATTTTTCGAAGGATTCGTATGCAATTTCATACTACTGGATTCAAGAAATATAAAAAATCCTTGATTGAAATTAATAATTATAATCGGAAGCGGGGAAAATGTAATAAGCCATGCGGATCGTAATTACTAACATTCCTCGGAAGAATTACGGGCCTCGGTTTCCTCGGCCCAATTCTTCCTCGGACATTGTCCTTACGTTCCTTATGACTTAAATAATTAAAAAAGAACTTGATAGATCCTCGATAGTAAGTTCATTGCTTTATGTTTAATAGGAAAAATAATACGAACATTTTTCGCAAAACTTTTGTTACATACTTTAAATAAACTAGCAAAACTAAAAAAAGTTGAATGTAATTAAATTAATTTTCACGTCGATTTGAAAAACAATAGCACACTATAAAATAATTAAATCCAAATAATCACTTTTTAGTCCCGGCCATTGACTGGCGCTGAAATGCCCCCAAGTCTCTTCCAAAATTCAATTTAACTTTTTTACGTTACACCTTTATCGAAAGCCCACAAGTAGAATATTGATGGATGTCGGGCATTAATATCTACAACGTCACGCTTTGAAAAATGCCAGCGAGATTATGTAATGTATGTAAAACGAAGGCATAAATATGCATTTTCTGGCTATAAATACAAAGATACGAAACACTGTAAAAACAGTTTGAAAGCTTGATTGATGTACTAATTTTGAGCGAAAGGGACGGAAGGTATAAAACTCGTCGTAACTGCACGTGAAATTAAAATTAGAATCAAACGTCAAAAATGACTGAATTAATTAACTTTAAAACTGTAAGTGGATAAGACAGTGTTAATCGTTTAAAATGACGCACGTTGTATTTTTTATATGAATTGCACGAATCTATGAAAGTGTGAAATTTGTGCAGAGTGCGAAATTCCTGAAAAACATGAAGACTAAAAATGCTTCATATATTACGACATCAGTCTATGAAATTATTCAAAAATTTAAATAAAACGAGCTGATTGAGGCTATTGGGTAGATGTGACAATTCTTGGACAAACTTTGAGATGTTCAGGAGGAGAATTATCTGCCTAAAACAATAATTTGTAATATTTCCATGAAATGCGACAATCAAGTGTGTAAAACGAGTTTTGCAAACGTTGCGGATGCAAGTAGGGCACTGCAGAACATATATGTTGAAAATTGATTGCAACTCGGTCACATTTCCACATATATTGCCATATTTTACCACTTGTTTAAGTACCATCACCTGCTCAATTATTAGCTGAAAAGTAAGTTGAGCTACCACAGGTCTTTTCGTTGCTCGTTTTACACGATATATTTTACAAGTTGGGGATGTGAACATAAACGTTATCTCTCGTGGTCCACCAACTTGCAACCAACGTAAACGGGTCGTACCACCAAACTTGGTAAAACCAACGATGTTCATATTTTCTGCGTCGACACTTATAGTTGTTCTTGTTGCTTATTCCTGTCACCTTATTTTTTCTCATCAGCCTCCTCCTCCTGCAAATCCTTCTCAACGAGTGTTTACAACTTTATCCAATATTTTTCGTTTTAAATATTATTATTCATTAACACTATAAAATATTTTTAATGCCAAAGTGGTTCAGAAAACTAATGCATTTAGTACAATTTTGTCGAATTGAAATTAATAAAAAATATTAACAAAAAAAACATTATTTTTCAAATTCATCCATTTCCCCTCTTGTAGTTGTATGTGGTTTTTTCCTGGTTCCCTTTTATGTTTCTCCCTTTTTCCTTCCTGCCTTTTGTCTCCTTCCCTCTCCTTCACTTCTCTGTGTCCTTTTCGCCGACCACCTCTCTGTCCTCTTCCTCATAACTTGTAACAAACATTTTTTCATTAATTCCCCCATCCTGCTTTTCTTCCATTCTATTCTCAGCGGTAGATGATCGGATTCTATTCTGTCCATTACCCTTAACCCTTCTTCGTTTGTGATCCCATAATATATCACTGACCTCCCGTTGGGCTCTACGTTGTGAACTACCCTTATTTGTCTCCATTCTCCCATCCATTTAGTATTTCCCAGTTTTTCTAACCACTGTATCAATATTTTGCCTTTTTTGTTAGTCGCTCCTACCATAGACCTTCTCCATTCTTTACTCTCTCCTCCCTTCGAATCGTCCAGCTGCATTGTCCTCCCTATTCTTGCATTCAGATCTCCTTCTACTATTATGTTCTCTCCTTCCCGCTCTATTATTTCCTCTAATTCCTCTATCACCTTCAAAACTGGTATTTGCACAATATATTATTTTTTATCTGCTTAATGAAAGCTCTGTGATATTTATGTGCAGCATGAATGGGCAGAAGTGTACATCTCCGTTGTATATCAGAAGCAGCGAAGTTTTCTGTTCATTCTTATAATAAAATTCTTTTCTGACTTATTTATTCACATAGTAAAATTTTAGCGCGTCTATTATTTGTTTACTAGTAGTAGTTTTGCTTTATAAAAAAAATATCTTGAGTGATTGGTTGAAACGGCATCTTCATGGCACTTGATGCACGAACAACGCAATTCCAGCAATCCACGTCACGATTGACTTAATTTAATTTTTCGAGCGACATAACAAGTCCCAGCCCGACGTAAGTGGCGGACGAACCGCAGCGACCGCCCGCCATTTCTCAATTACATCAAACGCGAAACGCATTAAAGCGCCGGCGACGTCGCCGTTATTAAATATATCCGTTAGCCCCGGATGACGGGATTCGGACGACGTCGCGGCGGCCGAAGTTGGAAGCCGAAAGCTCCCGTAACAAATTGCGCTTCGAATGCCACCGAAAGAGTTCCTTTATTACGCGCCGATGATGGACAGGGCTTCTGAACTTTGACTATAAAAAGGCCCGCCCGCACAAAAGTGAATCCACGTAATCGAGCATGTGAACGGTTAATAAATGACCGTCTTTAAGAATCCGATTTATCATGTTTCGGGCGGTGGACAGAAGCGGGTCGCGCTGTGAAAATCGAGCGCAGCCGGATCCTCTTATCTGGTCCGAGTGTTCGGAAAAGTTGCTGCCGGTAAATTATTAATACTGTCGTTTAGTTTTCGGTTGGTGTCACGACTTTGACATTTTACTCCGTTGGAAGAAAAAATCTTTATGACTAGAAAGAGTAAATTTTTTTGAACCAATGTTTGCAAAATTAGCACCAATTCGTGATGCGACGCTTCACAAACAAAAACAATCCTCGATCGTCAAGTGTCATCATCGCTAAGTGAATAACCGAAGGGAATTGTCGAACAATTTGCTCTGCAATTTACATTTTCGCCCGAGAACGTAATGCAGTTTTTGCGCACGACAGACGCGGTGTTTTCTTGTATGAATTTATGAAGCCCTATTTCTGAGCGCAACTTGATATAATGTAAGTAATTCTGTTTTACTGTTTTACTAGCCGTGCCAGTTTGTATCGAGGTGTTAAAAGCGAGTTCGTATTTCAGCGCCAGACAAATGGGCTTGCGTTACGAACTACGCGATGTACTCCGTGATAATTATGACGGAAATCATCAAGACAGTCGACGTTGATTAATAATTTTGCATTTGTTTCGTTTCTTACCGTGGTCATGATAGTTGTATGTGTAGATGAAATTATTTTCATGTTAGAAATATTTTTTCTTGATACCTTATATTGTTCTTGTTCTGTCCTATAGTTACGAAATCTTCCCGTACGACTTCTCAGTTCCGGCTTACTTCGTACGGATTCCTGTTTAAACTTTTGTTAGTCATTTCAACTCACCAATTTATTTAGTCTAGTCTGTCAATGCAATGAATAATTGACCAATCGACTTCGCTTAAAATTGATAGCTTCACTATTTTCTATTAACCTCTGAATTTATTATTATTATTATTGCTTATTATTTTTTTCCCCCATAAATGTGACAAACAATCGACGATTCCGCGCGTCCATCCAATTACCAAATTTTTCTCGCCCATCATTTCGAATAATTCACCGTTAAGTACATTCATTGCGGAATTAGCGGGCACACACAAAACAATTGTTTCAAAAATTCACGTCGCTTGTTGCGCCGCATCAATTTGCATATTTTCGCCCGAAAATTCGCGTCGATATTATTTATCGAATGGGCCGAAAAAGCGGACTGCGAAACGATTTAAAACAATTGCGATTTCGGGGCGGAAAAAACGACGCCGGTGCTTTACAGTGCGGCGCAAACCTGACAATGAAAAGTCGCCGCCAATAAAGTACGTAACGTGTAATTATGAAATTGCGTGCTGAAAACGTCTGCGCCTGAAACGCGTGGTGCGGTGGTATTTTTTCCCGCATGAATTACCATGAAACCTTAAACTGCTGGTTAAATATTAAATTTATAGTGGTCGATAATTAGGGGATTACTTTAATGGGAGATTAACAGTATTGTTATTATTATATTATAAACATGAAATGAAATACATAAAGCAATCTATTTCATTTCATTAATTAAATTAAATATAGGAATTCACGTAGTTTATTAATGGAACAAAAATAAGACGCAATGGTAAAGCAGTTTACATTTTCTTACATTTGGATATTTTTGTCAATTTTTGCAGTTTTTTATAATAGAATTTTATATTTTAGTGAATTTTGATGTTTTTCTAATTTTTTGAATTTCTCGCATTTTCATCATTAGCATCATTAGCAATTTAAATTTGATCAATTTTGGAATTTTTTAATACGACTTCATATATTTATTTAAATTTTGCAATCATTTCTTCGCATTTAATAGAAAAAATGAGTTTTTCTTAAATATTTGCACCATTACATTACATTATTTTCCATTGAGATGTTTTTGCATTTTTTTGAATATTTTATTTTTTTGACAATTTTGATGGTTTCGATATTCATTTTCTAATTTTAGGAATTTTGAGTTTTCATATTATTGACAGTTCGAGTTCTATTGCATTTAGATATTTTCGTCAATGTTTTTTTTTTGAAATGTAATTGTTGGCATTATTGGCACTTTACATATTTTGCCAATTTTTGATTTTCCAAATATTTGTCAATTTTCATAAATTAGCCCTAAACGTTTCTTTGCATTTTAGACAGTGTTTGTATTTTTTTTTTAATGCCATTAGTGCTACAATTTTTTAAGTGTAAGTGGAACTGGATCTGATCTGGATCTGGAGGGTGAAGCTGCTGATCATCTTAGAATCGATTGGCTCATTAGACCAATGGTTGCGTTGTGTTGGGCTGGATTGGGTTGGGTTGGGTTGGGTTTGGTTGGGTTAGGATGCTTTGGATTGGGTTGGGTTGGGTTTGGTTGGGTTGGGTTAGGATGCTTTGGATTGGGTTGGGTTGGGTTGGTACATTCTTTGTTTGTAGAAATTTTTAATAATTTTTGAAATAATATTTAATATTCTTACCTATTTATTTCAATTGTTCAATTATAGTGTTTTATTTTATTAGCATTTTTGCTGTAATTTTGAAGTTTAGAGATATCAAGTTTCTAATTTTTGGAATTGTTCGAATTTTTTTCCTTTTTGAAATGTTCATGTCATTGGCATTTCATATTCTTTAGCATTTAGATTTTACCTTAATTTTTGAATATTTTTGATTGTTTCGACGTTTTTGTAAACTTTCTTTTTTCATTCAAAACGATTTTTAAAATTTTGTCTGTTTAATTATAATATATTAATTTGTCTTTTTGAAATAATATTTTGGGCAGTTTTGATGTCATTGTCAATTTATTTAAAATCAATCTGACTTATTTTCCATTGCATTGGAGACCAGTCAAATGAGGTGACGTGCAAAACAATCATTTCGATACAATATCAATAAAAAACGTCATCAATAAAACGGAAAGTTAGATAAACGATCTTTTTTAATTGCATCCAGATCGATTGGGTTCGGTCGGGATCAATATTTTCCAATCTAAAACCCAACCCAACCCAACCCATTCAAATCTCATTCCAATCCAAAACATTATACAATTTTCAAAAATCCATATACGACTCAACCAAATGCAACTCAACCTAATCCAACACGACTGACTTATGAATCTAAAAATGCAGAGCAAATTGAAAACAACATAATTTATAAGTTGAATGTGTGTCAGGAACGAGACCCCGATTTTTTTTTTATTAAATGTGCGATATTAGAAACAATGTTGGTTCAATGGTATTTTCATGAAATGGGAACTATTTAGATTTGGTTCCGAAAAGAAATTATTGTTATACAAAGCGTTGGCAGCACCCCTCCTCCCTTCGCTATCAACCCCTTTTTGGTGAACGAATAAATCATTCACAACTTAAAATTAAGTACACGCTTGAATTAAACTATACCTAATAATTAACAACTAGACGAAATTCTGTCGAAGAAATTTTCTGAAAATTTTGGATAATGGAGGATATAAAAAATATATAAAAAACCAAAAGTATGGCTTATCTTGTTACTGTGACTTATAAAATTTTTATAATCGCTTACAATAGAATTTCTTTGGAAAATATTTTGCACGTTATGTTGGTTTGGTCAAAAATCCTAAAAGCAGTTGCAAGTCTAATGATGCAATGACTACACCTTCCACGGCGTCGGCATTATCAATTGAGGTCGAAATAAAAATATTGTCAACCGCTGCGTTGGGTTGACTTGATTTGGGTTGGGTTGGGTTAGGTTTGGTTAAGTTGATTTGGTTTGGGTTAGGTTGGTGGCTTGGTGGCTTAGTGCCCGCTGAGCCAGGATTTCACCGGAAATCAGGAACTTAATAATAATACTTACTGTTTTGGGCAGTTTTGATGGTTTCCACATTGTCAAAAAATTATCAAAATATGGTATTACGAATGAGAAAAAAAGACAGGGTCTTTTGTGTCAGGTATAGTTGGATTGCGTTGGTCAATATTATGTGTAATATTTTCCATTGATTTTGGATTGATCCGGGCACACACAAATGTGTGTTCCCCTTGCAAAATATTCACGACTTCAATTATGAATTCTCGACTCTGATTGGCCGAAATATATTCATGTAAAAGCAACTGTGTTATTTAAGATGATGCTTGGTTAAAACTTAATCGGAATAAACATCGCCAGATTAATTTAAAATATGGAAGATCTGCGTACATGCAATTAATTCACACCCACTGCCCAAAACACCTTTCAACTCACCATGTTAACCAAGACCGGGAACTCGGCGACGATCAAAGGCAAATTGAATTCCCCACATTTCCCCCGGATTTAAATATACATCACCGGCGAAAACCGTCGAGTAATTAGCTCGAAACGTCACTGTCACGCCGTATAAATACATAAAATTTACGCATAAATTAATGTCGCCGTGTTGACCTGAATTCCATCGAATCTGCGTTCCCCCTTCCCACTTCGGCGAGGTGTACGTATAATTATCGTACATGATAGCCTGCGAGATTGTATTTACAGGGATTAGGCGTTTAATATGGGCGCGACCGCAGCAACCCTATGTAGGTCGCGCCGGTGAGTGGGGCGAGGAGGGCGCGGAAGTGGATCACGATAAGGGCTCCCCGTTTCAATAAGGCGCTGGTGAGCTTTGTACGCGAAATTAGTTGAATCATCTTGAATCGGACGTGTTGCTTAATTTCGAACGGAGTGTACGTCATTAATTTGATGAATTAATTTGCGTCAAATGGGTTTTCGCTGGGGGATTAATCGCGCGACGAAGGACATGTAAATTCCGGGATCATCGACACCTTGTCATCGTTCTTGGTTGCGTTAACATAATCCAGCAATGAAGTTGAAATGCAATTGTTTTAAACCGAAACTTAAACTTACTTTACTACTTTAATATGCAAACAAACACTTTTGTGTGTAATAAAATATCGCCGTTAATTCAAATAAGTCGACAAAATTTATATGCGTCGCTTATTGTTTTCAAAGAGCAATTACAAGCATGCGTCGTTCTACGTAAATACATAGAGCCGGTCGCTCTCTCGATGGAACTTTAGCAAACTTTCGTGGGGAAACAAGCTCATAAAGTTGCAACAAAGGAAACTTGAACTGCAAAAACTATCCAGTGTTTTAGAGAAGAACAATCAAATCAAACAGCGCTAAAAAGACCAACAGAAACTCGAAAGCTCGCTAAGCAGGTAGTTAAAGCTACCGAGCGAATGATATTCGACCGAATATTGCAAAAACCGCGCGCGTTTCGAATTCGATCGCTCCTTGCGGACGGATCGCTGAAATCCCGCAGTTAAATTCGTTTTAATGTGCGCTGATTAAATTTTCCGTTTGAATCCGGCGCACGCTGATACACTCCGCGCCGTTGCAGATTGCTTAATTTGATTTAGTTTGCTTGTTTTAGTGCTGTCGGTGTAGTTCGGCGCACTTGAACGCAGCGACGGCGCCGTGAAAGGCACCATAATGGAAATTCTATAGGTGAAGTTTTAATAAAGTTAAGGGCATTAGTTCGGGTCAATATGAGACATCTACCCCAGTTATTACTTAACTCGGTGCTACGTGAAGTTTGTGAAGTTCGGTTGTAAAATGTAAATAGGGAGCGATATGTATTGTTGACGTTGCATTATTAGGATCCGGCGTAGAACTTGTTGAATTTCCGGGTTTGCAATTTAAATCGTATTATAAAAATTTCGTTAATACGATATGTCAAAGTCGAAAAGTAATATTTGTGAAAAGAACAAGGTTTGAGTGAAAATTAAATAAAATAGAGTCATCTGTCACAGAAACGTCACGATAAGTCCATATACTCAACAGCATAAATTCCAAACCAGAAAATACTATCAACGAACGAAATTCCAAAAATTGTTCAATCTGCACCACCTAGAAGGGGTGGGAATTTTTGGACCAAATTTGGCAGAAACATTGGACTAGTCCCGGGAAATAGTTGATTAAAATTTGAAACCCAATCATCAAGTAGTCATGGGATTTTTGACGTTTGTGTCATTTTTTAGAGGTGGCGATAGACAAGCAATTATCGAGTCATTTTTTGCATTTGTTCCACTTTTTCGGATCCCGTTCTTTAGTTTAAAGTGTTTAATGATGCCTAGAGGAACGAGACCTCAACTTTACCAGCAGTTGAGTGACTTTGACCGAGGGCGGATTGTTGGTTTACGAGAAGCAGGTTTTTCGTTTAGAGAAATCGGCAACCGTTTGGGACGGCACCACTCAACAATAATGCGTGTTTATCAAGCGTGGTCTGAACATAGGGTTGAACGTCGGAGAAGAGGCACTGGGGCTCAAAGACGAACCGATGACCGTCAAGATCGCCGCTTAAGACTAATGGCCTTGAGAGACCGATTCTCTACAACTAGATCAATAGCTGATCAATGGTTAGGTGAACAAGGTCGTCCTATAGGCTTGCGAACAGTTTATCGTCGAATAAGAACCTTTGGCTTGATGTCTTACCGCCCACATCTTGTGCTACCCCTCACTGCTCAACATCGCCAGGAACGTTTGGCCTGGTGCACGGAAAGACTTCAATGGAACTTGGAGTGGCATCGAGTTGTCTTTAGTGACGAATCGCGATTTTGTTTAGGAATGCATGATGGTCGGATGACTGTTAGACGAAGACGCGGAGAAAGGCGCAATCCTGATTTTTCGATTGCGAGGCATGTTCACCGAACTGTGGGGTTGATGGTGTGGGGTGCTATTGCTTACGGTAGTAGGTCACCCTTGCTCTTCATTCGGGGCAGTATGACCGCCCGACGCTACATTGACGAAGTGGTAGAACCACATGTTCTTCCATATCGTCGAGGGCTGAAAGACCCACTTTTCCAGCAAGATAATGCACGAGCTCACGTAGCAAGGGTTTCTCTTGACTTCTTTGAAGAGGCCAATGTTAATCTTTTGCCTTGGCCGCCAAGATCTCCCGATTTATCGCCCATTGAGCACGTGTGGGACATGATGGGTAGAAGATTGATGAATCTACCGAACCCACCGTTGACAATAGAAGCTCTCCGGCATGAAGTACAGGCTGCTTGGGATGCCATACCCCAAGAAGACATTGATCACCTGCTGGAATCAATGCCAAGGCGGGTCAATGAGTGTATCAGAAATAGGGGCGGACCAACACATTATTAAAGAAAAATCAAAAAGATGAAGTGTTTTCTTCATCAAATTTTAATCAATTGTTACCTTAGACTAGTCCAATGTTTCTGCCAAATTTGGTCCAAAAATTCCCACCCCTTCTAGGTGGCGCAGTTTATATGTCACTGAGTATAGTACAACTTGAACGGAAAAATTCAAATTAAAAATTGTGCTGTGTGTGGAGGGGGGATGGCAATAATATTAAAGAAATGCTATAATTTTTATATAATTATGAAATATTAATCACGTAAGCTAAGGTAAGATCAGTCACCTGTGTAAGGATGAAAATATTAAATATAGCAGGAAATTACTAGATACGAACTCGCCAATTATTTATGCGGAAACCAAAATATCAATATCGTCACATTCGGAATAATTACCAATTTAGATATACGCGATGAGCCGAAGGGCGAATACCGACGCCGAACAATAGGGGAGCGGTGATATGTAGTGGGTGTAATAATCCGTCGAATAATTGTGTTGGGACCCCGGATATCACGACTACACTTGATCTACGTCCTGATGATGTCAGGATGAGTCGTATTTCTGAGAAACGTAATTGCGTGGACGTCTATTAATGCGATTGCCGCAAAACGGTGACTGCGAGTTTTAAAAATTGAGTTACCAACGTGCAAGATACGTGACGTATATGGTTCCAATGTCTTTCGTGGTACGAAATGAAACTGTAGATGTATGCAATATGGTCCAATAACTCGCTCGATATAAAATCACTTTGACCAATAAATCTTAGGGCGGGACTTGAGGTTCAACGATGCTCACCTTTTCCGGTAAGACGCGACAATAAAAAAAAAATATTAAAGACGCAAATTTCACCTGGGGAAACTCCGGCGACGCGACGATTTGTAATTGGATTTTAACATAATTATACCTGGGGATAATTAGCCTGTCTGACGAGGTTTCGCTCAGGCGCTGCCTCCGGCGGAAAATATTCGCTCTCCTACATTCAATTTCGCGTTTGGATTTAGTTTCCTTGTAACTTAGACGAGTTGAATTTACGAACTCGCGAACGCGTCATTGGCGCGTATGAAATATGCATCAAAGACAGTACGTCGCTGCGAAAGTGCGCTTCCATAATTCACGTGTCGTCGTCTGTCTTAAGGCGAATTGTGTGGAAAAATATGTTTTCCGATTTTCACGTCGGGGTGACTCTCGACGAACGCGCAAAGTTCAAACAGACGAACAAGACGTTTCCTATTTACGTGTCCGATTGGAAGGAAGTTCCACCCCCCAAATTTAATCGGCAACCGTTTTCCGCGCCTTCCGAAAGGAGCGTCGAAGGATAATTCGAATAACTGTCGGTTACGATTTACATGCGAACGAATTTAATTTCACGAACGAAATGTTGAAAAATAATAATTACGTAAAGTGTAAAAGCTCCCGAATATCGCTTGTTCCTTGAAATAATGACGCATACGTGCGCCGAGACAGCGGCAAAAATCTCCTTAACGCGAACCCCAAAAATGCGCCGTAAAATAGTTAAGCGCATTCCGGTAAATCCTCAAAGCTCGGGACGCGCGTTTCCGAACCGTACGCCTCAGTATGCAAAGTTCAAGTAATGAGTTGACGAACAGCGCCTCTGTGTGTGCAAATCGCTGCACACTTTGCACAGTATTAGACTTGTTCTCACAAGACGAATGTTCGGCGCGTCTCCATCGATTCCGCCCCCCGGTCCCGGTACGCCTCGCAGATTCGCCTCTGTTTCATCCCCGCGTGTTACTGTTGAGGCGCGTTTATGCAACGGGGCGGTTAAATTGACCGAAAGTGCGCGGCAGATTCGTCGTCGCTTATCCGCGTTTCGGTCGTTAGGGCCCGCCGAAATGCGCAAGTAAATTTCGGATGTCCTTAAATTGTAATTTTCGGCGAACGTTTCGGGTTATTGCGTCATAAATATTCGACGCGACGTAATTGCGTTAATTGCGTTTATTATCTCGGAATGGAGCAGCTGCAGTAGTGCATGCACGTTAGGGTGAAATTATCGGTAGTTTTAGTTTTGATGCAGTTTCGTAATTGTGAAATCGCGACCAGGAACACAAACGGGCGAGTTTGCGATAAATAGTAATGGCTTTTAAACAATTATTTTCCAGTCCATATCAATTTTATTTTACACAATTTTTGTAACGATGCAGAGAATAAAATTCGTCTAAGATTTGAATCGCTCCATGAACTCAGTGGTGAAGCAAAAATCACGAAACCGGGGTCATATGGTTTCCTAATCCGCAACATGAGCTTTGGGGTCTAGGCTATCGCAGTCTAGAACACTTTAATTTACCTACTGTTGTCAAGAGCATTTAGGTTTTACTATCACAGTGGGAGTTTAATGCATTTCCAACTATTTTCAAAATTTTCTTACATGTACGACGTTTTTTTACAATTTAAATTTCGCAGTTTTTTGAATTTTTTTTTAAATGTAGTTCTTTAGAATTTGATATTTTTACAAAAGAATTTCAACATGACCATTTTATTCCCAATTGTCCTATTATTTTTATTTCATAAATACAGAAAAATCTTTTTATTTTACCGCATTCTGAAAAAATAATTTTCAAAAGGACTGACATTACGCTTATGAAATAAGCAAAATTTAAAAAATCTGCATCTGATTTTAACAAAAATTCTACGCCCTAATTAATTAATTAATTTCTTTAATTTCAATAGCAAAATAATTGTTGGTAAATTTAAGATTCGCAAGACGTCCATAACAGTGCTGTATCGAACTGCAGCCATATTTGTCTGTTTGTTGAGCATTCAGTTGGCCGTTTTATTCCCGGCGAGGGAAAAAATTAAATCGACATAATTATAAAAAGAAAACTCGTGTTTAGTCCAACCCAACAGAACGTCGAGATTCTTAGTAAATCCAACCCAACCCAACCCAACGTCGAGATTCTTAGTAAATCGCTTGCAATTAAGTTCGTCGTATACGTGTATGAAGTGTACGAAAATAAAATAAAATCAGTGGAAATTATGTTCGATATCACAACGGCTTCAGAACTGTTCCAGAACCGTTTCAGACCTGTTTCAGAACTACTTCAGAACTGTTTCAGAACTACTTCAGAACTTTTCTAAAACCGCCTCAGAATCCTTCCCGACTGCGCCAGTTTACTGGAAATTTATCTAACATTTGGATTTGGATTTGTTTTCGTTTTTAACCTTCAGGTTTATAGTAGTTCAATTTACTTCAATTTGCGTTAATTTAATAATTTTTTTTGCACGTTTCTTTTGATTTACTTCTATTGCATGTCTTTATTTATATTTCTTTCGCGATTCATAGTTTTCAATATTATTTATTTATTTATTATCATCGACGTTTCGTTTAGTTTGTTTTTGTAAGCTTTGATTTTAACATTTCGTCCGTTGGTTTCACTTCTTTGTTGTCCGTGGGCTTTCGAGGCAACGCTTTGTCAGAATTTTGACAGTTGCAACGTTCGTTGCCATTTTCGATCTTTGAATTTGTTGACAGTTTTCACCATTTTTGTGACATTTTATTGATTTTTTTAAAATTTTTTATTTTGATTAGAGAGAATCAATTTTATTTATAAAGTTACTTCCTAGTGTTGCTATTCTCGAATGATGCTGCGCTATTTATTTTCTTTTGTCTTGTTAAAATTCCATGCATTTGTCCTTGTTTCAAACACTTCATTTCGTTTTGACTTTTAAACGCCGTTAGTTGTCACTATTCCCTCAAAACACCGTTGCTTAGTAACGTTATTATTAAACTTCTTATCGGCGCGACGTGCAATGCAGAGCAAATAAAATGACACTATTCTGCTGTCGTATGACTTCCTTTTTATAGTTTCGCCAAGGCTAATACGATTATTATTGGTTTTGTTTAACTATTACTAGTCTTCTGTATTTTCTACAAAATTTCATTATTCATAATTCTTTTTTAATTTTTATTATAATATATTATCTCTCTTAAGCTGTGTAAATATGTTCCTTAATTTTGACAGTTCTTACACAACCAAAATATTCATAATTCTCTAAATTTTTATTTATTTCATATTTTATATCAATTTAAATTAAATTAATAGTTGCGTTTTTGCGCGTCAAATTTTAATTTTAATTTTAATTTTAAATATCTTCACGTTGCTTTAAATTTAGCTCGTGGCGTACGAATTTCACGTTAAATATTTGATTCCATTCGCCGCGTTCATTTCTCTGCCGGCGTAGTCCAGCGAGCGTCCGAGTCCCGAACGTCGGCGGCGCCCGATTCAAATGTAATTCGATTTTCAACGACTGTGTTCGAAGCGGGTCGTTAAAGCGAATTTATCGGGTGTTCGGCTTTTGTTTTCCGTTTACGAGCGGCGCCCCCGCGTTCCGGGACCCCCGTTAATCATTCGAGCGTCGGCATTAATTCGGCGAGCTCATAAAACAGATCGAGTGGCGAGCGATATTATGCACACCTTGGGTACCGTTAACCCGTTTTCCAACTTCCGGTCTCCGCCGGCCGGGACGCCGGCCGACTGCTTACGTCGCGCGCCACTTAAAATTTCAGACCATTACACTCGCATGTATATTTCAGGCGGGCCGGGGCCGGGCGAAATTTACGTCCTGGCGTTTTTAAGTGGCGACTATTAGTGTCGGAACTTTATCTCTTAAATAATTTTCGTTCGCCAAGTTTACGCTCGATGCCTAACTAAGCGTGTAATTTCTTTATCGAGTACGACGCTGTTTCATTACAAATTTCATTAGTGACACTGTCTGTTTTTGCATTAAAATACAGTTTGGATCGTTGGACGATCGTTTCATTCTTATTTACAGCTCATCAACATGGACAATGAAACGTTACGTTTTTTTATTCCAAATCGTTTTCATTTTGAAAAATTGCAACATCAATATAGTAATTTTTAAATAACTTCATATCGTTGTTCTTCTAGAAATTCACTAAATAAACTTCCCTAACCGCAGATTACGTATTTTTATGCCGACGGACTTAATTAAAGTGTTTTGCCGAGGGTGCGTGTGCCCGACCACATTCGCCGAATTTATCGTCGAATAATCGAAAATCGTTACTACACATCGCACGCACGCCCCGAACCTCACTCGGCCGATTTTTTCTTGTTTATAATCTCTTAGGATTTGTGAACGTCGGCCGCAATGATTGATGGGCGGCGGGCGTTTCAATCGGGAGGGCGCCGTTCTCGCGGAATTTCGGCGCAACTTGCGCGGGTGCATTAAGAGAGCGTTCGAAATTTCTCAGTTAATCAATCCGGCGCGGCACGGCGAGGTGTAATTTACGACGACCCGATTTTTCTTTCCGCGGTATCGCCTTTATGGGCTAAGAATGGCAGGTGGGGTTGAAAAGCTGGTTTTCGGTTAAATTTGGAGCCCAACGTGGGGCGTATTTGATCTACGATGGAAAAAAAAATCAAAAAATACAAATGAGGACGTCAGCGTCTTCAAATAATTACAAAAACGACGACGCTACAAATACGTCAAATAGTAAAGATATTAAAAAAAATGTTATTAAATTTTATTTTGTATTTGCTTCGCACGTCAACCCAACTCGTTATCTAACCAGGTCAATGTAACGTTTCGGAAAATCCTTTTTTCGTGCAATAATGAAATGTCCCCAGAAACCTCATAGCACTAGAGTCACAGCGTGGATTACGATATTAAATTTAATTAATTGCGACGCCAATTCATATACTAACCTCGACCCCTAATATCGTCATAATAATTTACTTATAGAGGTTTGTTCGATTTTATAAATAATGTTATTATTTGCAAATTATTTTTTTTTAAATAACGACGAAGTTTATTACACAACGAGTGTATTAAAATAGAAATTTTATCCAATGAAAATAATATGAATAACATTTCGAACGAATTTTATTACATTAACTTATTAAAAATTTATTTCCATTTGTGTATTAAATTCGAAAATTTAATACAAACATTTAAAACAAAACAATTTTTATTAAGGGAATTATCGATTCAATATACGAGGATGCTTTTAATATAAGTCACTTTAAATATTTTAGAGCGGAGCGGTGAAATAGAGGCGTGCAGTTTCGTTGACAACTTAATTAACTTAATTTGATATACATCTTTCTTAACCAAATTATATTCTCGATTTGAAAAAAAAAACTCGATCATTTTACGATTCTTTTTAAATCGCTTTAAGTCGGCGACACATGTTTCGAGCATGTAACGTGTCATTTCGTTTCCCACAACCTCCACCAGTTCGCTATTTTTGACAGATTTAATTACGCGAAAATGATTTATCCGATTAAGATTGCGTCGAGAATTTTGTTTCGAACAAACGCGATATTTTTGCAAAGGTTTCGTCCGTTGCCAGCGAACGTGGAAATTCCAACACACGCCGATTACAATAAATAACAGAAGCGTTTGAATTTTCTCTCCGATACATTAACCGATTTGTTATTACGCGTCGGCCGGCCCTTTTAATTCGCTGGCCGCGAACGTGTGAGTGCGTTACCGGATTCATATGTCATAAAGCGCATTATTGAAAACGTCACGTGAAAAATTTACAGCGCGCCGACGACAAGATCAATGGGTAATTAAATATGCAACCGAATGAATGTACGCACATATCAATAATTGAAATGGATCTGGTTTTCGTGCCAACGCTCACATTTTCGTGTCGTTCAAAACAAATTTATTGCGAATTTAACGACATGTTTTTTTTCGATTTACGATTTTTCAACCCCGGCGTCATTAGCGTCGGTGTTTATCGACTAAATTCCGGATAAGATTTCGCGCTGTGTCTGGAATAAAAGTAAAGAGCACCCTTGCGCTCATGGAGATGCTTTTACCGCAAAAACACACCCCGCGCCATCAACAACAAAGAGCAACTTTTCGCGCTCACGACGGGGCGTGCATCCGGGCGCAGAAACAGAGCAAAACGACGCGGTGAAATAGCGATGGTGTAAAAAGGATACTCACACAGGACGTGGAGGACTATTTGTTGCGTCACATCATCGCCGACTCCATTACTGGCCGTGCACTGATAGACCCCCGCCTGGTGCCTGTCGACCCTGTCCAGCGTCAGGACCGGCGTCACCATGGTCTGCTCGCCGCCCGGAAGCAGGTTATTTCTCCGGGACCACGTGATCTTCGGCACCGGATTGCCGGATGCCTTGCATTCCAGTCGCACCGGGGTTCCCTTTTTAACTTCGACGCGTCCGTTCGACGAGACGTAGTGGATCCGCGGAGGCACTGGAAGAAATAAGGAAGTTAGTATCGGCGGAAATGTGCGCTGCGCTGGCGATGTGAAATACATGAGTTTTTAAGGAACTAGTTTACAATTAGTCTGAAGATAAACGACGACTAAAATTCTAGGCGACAACTGAATGCATGTTAGAAATAACGTTTTTGACTTGCGTTGCACTTAAATTGTTTATTTTTTTTATGACAAACGAATGGAAGTTATGAATATTGATACCACAAGATACTTTTATTATTTATTTATTATTATTACAGTGAAAGATTTTTTTTTATATAACTTAGAGCACATATCTCACATTCACAAATAAATATCAAGATAAACGATACTTCATAATTTTAGAAACACTGCTACAATAACAAGCGAAATTTATTTTCGAAAACTTTTGTATAAACGTAAATGACGAAGGATAAGTGCGAAAATTCGCGGATTACCAGGACCTTTAACGCACGTATTTTTTTTTACCTGAATCGCACTACAGCAAGAATGTGAACGTATTCGGGAAGAATCTTTGTCTCTTGTAAAAGATATCCGTACCTACTCCGGCCCTGCTAAATCTTTCTGCTGCTAGCGTTTATTTATGATGGCTATATATTATGATAACGGTGATGCCGGTTTCAAAGATTGTGAAAAATGCTATAATTGTCGCCGCGATTTATGAACAAGTGAGTCGTTTGAAACCACTTTTGTTTTGTGCCGTACCGTAGCTTTCAATTAGTGGCGTATTTGTGGGTCTATAAGAAGTTAATTGGGTTTAGTTTCATGCAACTATGTTGATATATATATACGAGTGGAGATCATTATTTAGACGTAGTAGGCGTTGTGACGTTGAATCAATTTGACACATTAAAGTATTACATGGTGCCGCTGCGTATCGTTCGGTACGAAATATGACAAAATAGGACAAAAAAGAATTGTAAAGAATTGACTTTCATAAAAAAAAATAACTATAATAGTTTAGAAGTGGAAAGCGTTTAAAAATCGAACTTTTATAGCACGTCGTGAAGTTTCGTCGTTGACATCCATAGGACATTGCCCGTAAAAAAAAATTATCGAGAATTATTTAAAATAAAGTTCACTATTACTTATTCTTTTAGTTTCATTCGTAAGGTTTATTTGTCAACTAAATTGTCACCTTTTGTTGACAATCAATTTTTTTCCTTTTTTGCTTATTTTAATTTTCGATTATTTATAACACATCCATTAGTTAGTTTTGTTGCTGCGTCCAGGCAAGTCAGATGTTAAAAATCACTTGAGATACTTTACCAAATATAGTTGTTTGTTCCTGATTTTAATTTTTTTGACGTTACCCATATTTAAATAATCACAATTGATCCGTTGGGTACCATCGAACGGAATCGGGTTCCATCATCGTCAATTGAATTGAAACACTAATTGGATTCATTTTACAATCCTTTTTGAGTAGTTTTTCATCGACTGATATAATTTTCAATTCGTGGCAACCCAAGCCATACCCAACCCAGTATGACTGCGATTGGGTCCGGTTGGATTAGGTTTACAAACAAACGTATGAAAAATGTTAAGTTGGGGTTGATAATTTTTGTTGGGTTCGATCAGATTAGGCTCCAGTAATTAACAGACTAATAGTTTCGTTTACTACTTGAACTCTGCATCAATTTCATTTCTAAACAGCACATAATAAATTACGTCTCACGCTTGATTAGTTTGGATCGGGTTTCAGTTACAATGAATTGAAATGGCTACTAATATTTGCAGGTACTAATTTTTAAATGGTTCCACTTATAGTGAACTAGATTGGAATTGGTTGGCTTAGGCCGTTTGTTTACAAACCAACGCATTTTAAATCGGCACTGAACTGGTTTAAATCGACACTGGTTTGGGTTCAAGAACGGAAAAAATTCATGAATCGATTGTATCGTAATTACATTTTATGAACCACAAGTAATTTTGTTAGAAAAAAATGGTCAATGTTAAAAGCATAGATCCAATCA
The DNA here is from genome assembly GCA_959613385.1 of Geotrupes spiniger. Taxonomy (NCBI): domain Eukaryota; kingdom Metazoa; phylum Arthropoda; class Insecta; order Coleoptera; family Geotrupidae; genus Geotrupes; species Geotrupes spiniger. The sequence goes on from OY390739.1 coordinate 29,433,861, forward strand.
CAGCCAAGTTATATGAATGAGAATTTTAAAAATCCAGTAGTTGGTCTTAGACATTTTACAAAAACAAATACATAATCTAAATACTTTTCCTGTATCATTCCATGTTATCCACCAATTAGGTGACCTAAGTTCAGATGAGCAGTACTTTTTCTCACTAATTGCTCAGGACGAGAATAAGTATTTTCCTGAGAACAGATTTCCTAAAATTATTTTATATATGATTCGCTTGTAAAATCTGTTTTTCCAGATTCTTTCCCATTACAATAGCTTATAGTTTTATTCTGAACATTTCCACACAATGTTCAAATGTTGACTGCGAGCCGAAGATTTAGGGCTCTATATAATCGATATAATCATTAGTTGTTACAATTTAAGTAGACAAGTTTAGAGAAATTCTAGAAATGGAAAAGTCAAAGTTTCGTCTTATAAAATACTTGCAAAAGAAAGGGTTGTTGCCAAAAGAATATCATGAAACTGGGAAGACGAACATGTGAACGTGCGAAGGGCGCTGGACGACCAATGACTGTCACTATCCAAGAAAATGTTAATCGTATACACGATACGGTAATGACAGATAGACGACTCACCATTCGCCGGATAGCCGAAATTACGAATTTTTCTTGTGGTACTATTTTTTTAAACAAATATTTTGGGGTTACAAAAGTTGTCTGCACGTTGGGTCCCACGAATGTTGACACTTGATCAGAAACATATTGCATTCTGAAGCTGGTTTGGCAAAGTTTGAAGCAGATCCGGATGAATTTCTTTCTCGAGTCGACATTGTTGATGAAACGTGAGTTTACCATTACGATTCCTTAACCCATCCAAACTTAAATGTGAAACGGTACCATTTGTGGAGGATACACTAAATAAAAAGTTCAACTGGAACAAAGCTAGAAATGCTATACACATAGCTGTTGATGTGCCATAGAATTTTTGGAAATACGTGTGGAATAATCTTCAACTAGATATACTGGTTGACTGGTTGTGCTGATGGAGGGCCATTCCAAGGAGGACACTCAAGTTGAACTGACTGATCACCATGCTGTTAGACAAAAGACCCAGACCTCAACTTGCCCTATTACAGGCAGACTCGTGCTGGTTCAAGCTGAGAGCTATTAAAAAATAATCGGCATGGCAATAACAAAATGCTGATATCAGAACGCTAGTGTAGTCCTTCCTGACTATCAGTGTACGTCCATGTCGGTCTGGGACTGCCATGATTTCAGGCTAAGTTAGCCTCGTCTGAATTTTTGAACACTCTGGAATTTATTGGCCCAGTAATGTAGCATGTAATGTGTGACCAACTCAGGTTGTCAGTGTTTGGTGAGGTAAAACTAGAGCTGAGTTAACTTGATAAACTGCAAATATTTCTGTATTTAATGAAAGTTGGAATATGGGGTCAATTATTAATATGGGTGTGAGCCACAATGGATGCTTGTGGTCGTAGTGGAGGAACGATTCACGCACTATTCACTATAAGTCTAATTTAATGTACATATGTTGCTTCAGTTATTTGGTTAGGTACCCGTTGTTAAGCACTTGCTGTAATCTACTGCATTTGCGTTCCACAGACAGATGTCTGTGATATTAGACCATTTTAACTCTCCTCTCCTCCTCCTCAACTCTCCTTTCTTCTGTTCTTCTTTAATTGGCCTGAATGCAGATACATCAGCAGGTTATGACCGCTTGCAAAAATCCTTCCTTTTTTTCTGCCACTTTCTTCACTTCGGTGTTCATTTCTTACTCTTTTACCGTTCCGTCTGGAATCTCCAACAGCTTTTCTTTCTTTCTACGACTTTTTTACTTCAATACTTGGCCCATTATTGTCTCCTTCTTGAAAAAAATTTCTAACATTTGTAATTGCTTGCTTGACTTCTATAGTACAATTCTGCGCCATTTGTGTATAAGTACAATTATTTTAAATGAATGAATTAATTGAAAATTATGCAAAATCATTTGGATAACGAAATATCTTTTAAAAGCGTCATATTTCAATAAACAACTCGGTATTTGTTATCGAAAAATTGAAAATATAACTTCAACAAAGTTTAAATCTAACTCTTCTTGACGTACAACGTGCAACGTCCGAACATCGCCTGCATCTCGACAAACAAACTATCGATTCTGAATTTAAGCCGGCGATCTGCAAGTCGAGTGAGAAAAAGCGCCTCGATACTTTAATGCAAGAACAGCGTTATGCGAAATCGATAGTTATCTCGCGAGCGCGCGATTTATCGGTTTTGCACCAACTCGTGGAATTTCCGCCGGCGATTTTTCCGCGACGCCGTTTCGTTACGTGTAACTGACGTCCGCTTCGCGTACGTTCGGCGAACAATGCGCGGTTAGGGGAGAGTTTACGGTCGATGTTTCGCCGCAAAACATGTTTATTTATGGCGGATTTCGATACGAACTGGACGAGCGCGTTGTGGGAGTTAGATATTGAAACGCGGATGTTTTGCGGTATCGCGACGGCGAAATTTGTTTACGGTTGCAATTCGGTGTCGGAAAGGATTTGTTTGGTGGGTGGAGATAAAGTCGCGTCTATGACTTCGTTCAAATTAATCGAAGATGTAAACGAGTGTTTGAAACTCTATTCTATTCTATTTTATTGTACTAGTTAGGCAGTAAGTTATTATTTTTTAAAAAGTAAAATTTCAGTTTTCAGTTTTATGAAAAACTGAAACAAATTCTAACAATTAAGTTTCTTATTTTTATGTTATTGTTTTTGGAACTATTAAAATTAAAATTTGCTAGATCTTGAATTTATAGCACCCCCTTTTATGAACTTTTGCAAGCAGATATAAATAACGTCCGATCTCAGCGATTTACGAAAAACTTATTTGCCAGTACTTTTATTTTGATTATAGTCTTGTTTCGGTACCGAATTATTATGTGTTTATGTAATATGTTGAAGTTTTTAATTGCAACTTTTTTGAAAACAATTCTTGTGAAACATAATTCGTCTACCTGGTTCAATTTGCTTTGATGATAGCTACCAATACATTTCTTGGTCCATCGGTCCATTTCTATAGATATATTTTAAAATCTTTAATGTCAACTCAACTCAACCCAACCCAACCAAACCTAACCCAACCCAACCCAACCCAGGTAAAGTAGATTCAAAATCAAAGCAGCAGTAGCCAACCCTATCTATAAATGAGTGTTGAACCTTTACCATTGTTTCGAAGCACGTGGTTGCAGGCATACGTGCAAACATAACTGACAACAAATTAATAGCCAGAAAGGTAAACTGACTGACAGATACTGACATTGATACTGAATTGTTGCGCAATTCATGTTCCCAATCAAATTTGTATGTAAATTAGAATCCATTTTAACATTTTAACCTTAATTATGCACGTTGGGTTGGGTTGGTTTAAATCCAAGGTGGATTTGATTGCGCTTCTTATTACGTCAGTTCGGTTGGATTTCATCAAACCCAACTTCTTATACACTTGTTAGATACGTTATATTGCTTTAATGTTTGAGTAAATGCATCAAGATGAAGGAGAACAAATAGAGAAATAGATGATGATGATGTCAAGTGGTGGGAATATAAGGGGTCAGATACCTAGTACGCATAGCTAGGATGTTGACGAATTGTGGCTTATGAGGGAAGATGACAGTGGAGCCACCAAAAAAATCATGATTGTAGGAAGTTAAGAAAAATTTAGAGGGGATAATGATCATGAATTGGAAAGTAATCATTTTTGCAATACTTTGGAAGATAAAATATTTTTTTATAATTTTGCAAAACTGTTCGAATAAATCGAACGTTTTCTACTCAACCCAATGATTCCCAGCCCAACCCAACCCATTTTCGAAGAACACAGGTTTTAAGATTTTATAATTTTGCTTAAATTTTTGTAACGGATTGACTTTTGACCTCTTGTAATTTAACGTCTTTTTTTAATGTAAACAAATGTTTTAGATTTTGTCTTTTGTAATCAGAAGTAAATAATTATTAATCAACTTTGTTCTTTTAATTTGCAGAACAAACTTTAAACATTCTTTTAAACACTTTTTTCAAGAAACTTAATAATTTGATGAAGAATTATTGGGGCATTAAGTCAATAAATCAGTCTTAGCTGATTTTACGCTTTATCTAGTCGGGTGCAGTTTTAATTTGGAATTTCCGCAAAATGTGCTTCAAACTTTTTAATCTATTGTATCAATTTTCGGTTCAGAAACTAAATAGATAATTAAATCAATCCAATTCTGGGTTGGGTTGGGTTGGGTTGGGCTGCATTCAGCAGACTACTTGCGACGACTTGTTACATTTCTATTGTTGATGGGACAGAGAACAACCTTTGTGTGCTAGTATCAGACTGTTTCGCAAATACGAGTATAACGATATGCAACAGTAAATCACGCACATTAAAAGCAGTGCTTTGTATTCAGTTCGATTGCACTCATCAATCATTCGTGCCACGTCTATCGTAGATTGAGATAAACAATTATGTGCACATATGACGGTATACGACAACCAATAAGAAGCTATAGAATAAATATGTTATATTAACCCGTTTGACTTATGAATTTAGATTTAGAGATTCGTTGAAAAAATCAGATGATCTTGGTTGAGGGTATTATATAAAATCCTTTAACCTAAAATCGTTTAACCTAAAATCCATCTAAGTATCGAAAGCTAACCTTAAAAGTTGAAACGTCGTCAAAAGTTCAAAAAAAAAACATATTTGCTTTAAACCCTGTGAAGTTAAATGCATATTTATTTTCAGCAAACAAATCCAATTTCATTCGAAAAATTAATTAATTTTCTCAACCACTATTACAAAATCTACGTAGCGACATTTATTCAACATTTTAATGGATTATTATGAGACGTTTCATTTTTACTGGAAGCACAACTTTAAGCAAGCAGACAGGTCTGTTCGTGGGGAGGAGCGCTTATACCGCAATGACATGAAACAGCAGTAATTCTTTCTTTGAGTTTCGCAGTAGTTAGTTCAGGTTTTGTTTTAATTTATTTCTTCGTCTGGGTATGCCCGTCTTGTGTACGTTGGTAACTTCGCCGTCTTTAAGTATTACAGTCCCACTCGTTATTTCATTGTTGGAATCCTTGGTTTTGTAACCAATTCGGGTCATTTTAAGGAAAATAATCTACAGCGTTAACATGGACGTAAAATAAAATATTAATAATTTTAATAGAATCCTTGTGCTATCGTCTTTTTAATCCAAAAATTTTTGACAATAAGAAAATTCATTGTCCTGATGGGCTCATAATAAACTTAGAAGCGTTGTTTCAAAACCCTTTTCCGGGCGTTCTCCATAATATCGCCCATAACAAATGCCTGGCCGATTAAACAGTCCCCTATCTAACGACTTTCCCCCGTGATGAAGAACCGTGCAATTTAAAGTAATACCCCCATTCGTACGGGACCCCAACTTGGGGAATTACCGACTGTCGTACACCCATTTCGTCGGTAAACACGGAACGTCTACCTGGTGTCTAATCCGGGGGCTTGTTCAGACGGTAATGACAACGGTTCCTGGGGTCTCGTCGAAAATTTTCGAACGGTGCCTCCCGTAGATGGCGAATTTCGCGCAGTAAGAGGGTGAATTATTTTAAACGGGAACACGCCCGAGCTCTGAGCGGGTTAGTTAACGCACGAGTCGCTTCATTAGCCCTCCGCATTTTCATTATGTGTCATCCATAGGCAAACTTCGCTGACACTTGTTAATAAGACGCTGTGACACATTTAAGGGTGTGTAACGGTAAATTGTATCGAAATACGCAGAGAGAGAGATAAACGGTCCCGGCGTGGTAAAGAAATTGATTAATTCGCCATCAAGCCCTCGATGATTTGTTAAAAGTTAAACGAATTTCGCGGAGCTTTTTTTAATAATTGCGTTTTTCTCGCGCGGTTTCCAGCGCAAATTCTCGAGCGTATGATCAATTACGCGCGTTGTTCGCTTTCGAAGCGACGCGACGACGCAAATAAATTCGTTTACACGTAAGATCGCGTTGTTTGCAAATGGCCGCGCATTATACGTCCCAAGTGTTGCGCGCCGGCAAAATAAGGAGCAAAATTCGAGAGACGGAGCGGGATCTCGTCTGGCGCTGCCATTAGTGAAACAATCAAGCAGCGCATCCCGTAATCTCATTACCGGCAGAGACGCTCCCGGAAACCGGTTTAACGACATGCTAATCGCGGATTCTTAATCGCTCTTGCATGCGCAGCAAAACATCATTTTTATTGGGACTTCGCTGAATATAACTTGGAAATTAATTGCGGCCGTAACAACCGCGCGGACGAGGAATAAAAGTGGAGGGAGGGCGGAGCGGGGGACGAGCTTCCGGAGCCGGAAGCCGCCGACGAGATAAAAGAACGCCTCGATAGTTTTTCGCGGCGCGCGAAAAGAAGTCCGGAATTGATGATTAATAGTTTGAATTAAAATTAAAAGTTGGCGCGAAAATGTCCATTGTAGCTCATTAGGTAACTTTTATCTCAAGCTGTTTATTAAACACAAAAGACGAGGAATTGAAATTGAAATTTGTCGAAGATTAAAACAAATGACAATGACGTGAATGTGAAGACTGGTGCCGTCTCCCATAAATAATACGTCGCTACTTGAAAAGGTAAAAGGCCCAATGATCTACATTCAAAAGAAAAATACAGCGGTTCTGTTCTTATTTTCAAAAAGTAGTAATTACGAGGGGAGATCATTATTTATCGTCCATGTCCCAGTCATATATATATCTACCACATATTCGTGAACATTTATTTTAATTACGACATCCGATATTAATTGGTCGCGAGCGATTCTTAATCAAACGAACGTGAACATTTTTAATAACCCGCAATGGCTTTATGCGCACAAACGCAAACGCCCGCAAATTAAATTTCCCCGTCTTGTCGAACCAATCCATTTCGAATCGTCGACGCCAAAAAAAGCCAACAACAAAACGAATCGGCTATTTATTTTCATTAGAGGGAATCGATAAACAAACATGTCAAAGGGATCAAAGCGAAAAGCGTTTAAATACGTACGTACGAAAACAACGCAACTATATATAGTGGAGCCGAGGCGAAAATCGAACGCTCGAGCATTTGCCATTACCACAATGGAAGCCAATTTCGGCCTCTTTGCCTCTCTTACGTGAATTTCGCATCGATTACGTGAAACGTCACGGGAGAATCCAACGACGTACGTAAAAGGGAGCAACCGCCACATTTGAAAATTCGTCGTGGGGATCGGTTAAGCAATTCAAGATGACATCATAGAAAGTGCGAATGTTTTAATCGTTTAAGAAAACGTTGTTATTGGTTTAAGACAATTGTATGAAAAGGTAATTGCACCAAAACTCTTCCCAATCCAACTAAGGATATAGATAAAAAAAGAGCAAGACAAATGTCTTAGGTAGATGTCCTCTGAAAATACGATCCTTTGATTAAATTACATTCCTTGTATATCGATAATTTTTTCTTGATCCTTGATTAAGGAACCACACAAAGACTAATCAAATGTATCAAATAACGGCGACAGCCCAAATAAATAAACTCCAACCAAATCAAATAAATTTCCCGTGCTCCCGTAACGAAAAACTTCAAACGCCGCCCATGCTCGCAATCCATCTCGCTTCCTCGCACCGAACGGGAAAGGGCCGACGACGTAACTCGCAATAATCGGGGAGCCGCTGCATAAACTGTGCGAGGTTCCGTAGTCGGCGAAATATCAAAAGACGGCTCGGGAGGCTTTGACAGTGTGCGGTGGGGTGTGATATTGTACGGGCCGATCTCGGATCGAAAGTTCGGTCGCCTATGAAATGTTACATTTTTCGCGTGTGCACGAGAGAGCGAACGGGTTTATTTCGAGCAAATAAAGTGCCAACTGTTATTTACGATCTCGCGCTCTTTAGAAAAATGCCACGTCCCGTCGACTCGTGCGCCCCGACGATAAACCGAATAATCAGAGAACGAGCGCCGTTTAAATTAAAAACAAGACTATTCAACATTTAATATCAACATCGAATATATCGCGTAGATAAAAATAGAACTGTGGGGTAAATCCAATTGATCCAAATTCGTCGAAATTTAAAAGAACGTTTTCAAAATCGCACTCGACGCTTTCCGGAATTTAATATCCGACCGGATGGCTGGGGATAAATCTCCTGCGGGGGAATAACCCGAACGCGACCGGGTACTTAGGTCTTAGTTTCTGCGGCTGATTCTTCAAATTTATTAATATTAGCGTCGCCGAAGCAGTAAGTTGTATTTTTTTAATAACGCGAACGCTTGTTGACTTTTTAATATCTGCGACACCGTCCGTCCGACCTGACGTTAATATCGCAGCAACGATGTTTATTCGACTTCCGAGTACTTGGGGCTTCTTTCATATTAACTTACTGTTTGTGCCGGGCGAGTTGTTATTAAACAAGCCTGGCGGTGATTATAAAAATATTTGTATATTTAGCTTTGAAGTGCTGCACTCCAACGGAGATGAGACGGCGAAGCAGTTGGTTTGAGTGACGTTAATTAAATAAATCCGTAGCAGTTTTCATATGGACTGCGTGTTGCGTATTTTAATGGAAATAATTTTTGCAAGTCCGAAAAAAAACCTTTATTGGCATATTTGCACTTAATAAAGACATAATATTTATTCCTTGAATTTATTTCCCATTTCCCCCCTCGTCTAAAATAATTGTAAATGTATTTTTCTTTTTCCTGGTTCCTGTCTCTTGCCTCTTGCCTCCTTCACTCCTCTCCAACCACCTCCTCATAAACTGCACCAATCATAATTTTAGTTATCCTCATCTTCCTCCCCTTTTCTTTCTTCTCCGTTAGTTTTTTCAGTAAATCCATCCCTCTACCATTCTCTATCAACACCTTCCTCCATTCTTTTCCTCTCTCTTTCTCCTCCTTGCTCCATCCCGCGTCTTCACACTCCTCCCACCGATGTTTCAACTCGTCCCTTCCTTTACCACACATCTCGCATTTTTTGTAGTCCTCTCCCATCCAATATTTGTTCTTCTTCTCTTCGTTTCCGAATTTGAATCTTACTATTCTTGTTTCCTCTACCTCCGTCTTTCCCCTTCCAGATATTTTTTCCTCCTCTCAAATATTCTTATTTCATTTCCTGCGCTTCCACGTAACATCTCAACAAATCCAAATTATTCATAATTTCTTAACTTGCCCCACCCCAATAAAATATGACCATCGCTAATCCCACAGACAAACGGATTGCACTGCAATTCGCGGAATTAAACGCTAGCGTGATTAATAAAACGCGCCCCGATTCGGCGCCAGAAAAGGCTGAAGGCTAAAGAGGTGTAAGTAATCGTGTCCATAAAACGCCAGATTTGCGCGATAAATCCGCAACATCGCTAACAAGTTCCCATTAACGCCGGCGGAACCGGCGCGTTCGGCTCGCGCTCGAATCGTATTTGCAGTGGATCAAGGGCTCGATTTCAATTCGCAAATACGCTTTGGTGGACGGGCGTGTTTTCGCGGCGCCCGGCAATTCGGTCCTTTGCGTCCGCCGGTTCCTTTGCCGCGCGATCCCGACGTTTACTTTCGGTTAAAACCGCGCGCCGTTCGACTGCGACTAATTCGATTCTTCGCGGGCGGCGGAGATCGCGGTCAGAATTAGTCGAAAAATGGCGATAAATCGCGGAAAAAAGACGACGCGCGGTTTAATAAGAGCGCGGTGGACGCGGACGTCGACTTTATCGCGAGTTCCGCAGGAAAAACGCCAAGTTTCCGAATAGTTTGGTTTGAAATGGACCTGACCCAACAGTCCTTGTAATTACGGCGATAAATCGCGCGGGAATTTACGTTCCATTAAAAAAGAAATACATTTGGAAATTCGCGTTCCGGCTTTAAGGAATTAGCTTCCGGGGGATACGTCGTTATGAGCGCCCACTAATTGGGTTTCGGGTATTTATGTATATAACGCAGGTTGTAAGAGATAAAATAAACGCTAGCAGTTGAAAAATTACTAATGTAATTGAACACTGAAGCATGAAATGCACACAATGTTTTCTCTGTATAACTTATGACCAAAGACTATATTGAATATGTCTCTGACATAGTAGTCCTCAATTTGTTTCCTTCTATGTTGGGGACCGTAAATACTGATCTCCTATTTGTCTATATTATTCTGTTAAAATGAAGCAAATTATGGAAAAAAACAAGGAAATTAAATCACAAATTACCACCCAGCCGTTTATGAAAGGAGATAGTGCCCAATAAAAGTCTTGATTCACATGATATCGAAGTTAACCCAGGCACTTTAATCATTGGCTTGACGAATAATCGTTAGTAATTTATGGGGGACTACAAAACGCAAACCAGGATGAATACAATAAATCAAACGATTTCAATCCATTCCGGTGATGCAAATATCGCCTGGAAAAACATAACATCTTGCAATGATGAATTGCAGTTATAATGTATAAGCCCGCAATTCCAAAGTCTGGATATAGCAAATCCAGCACCGTGTACACAATACGTCATTATTTCAAACCACAGTCATAAACAACGCCATCGTTAAATAAGCACGTTCGGTATATTGGAAAGATTCCAACCGTAACTAATCAAGCTGACACGTACCTCTTTCAAACAAATATTAACTTTAACACAAAACCCATACAGTTTTTGCTACTGCCCCATTACATGTAATCGTGAGTAACTGAACGTAGGTAAGTGTTGTCCCAAAGTGTAAGCCGCAATCCCCTGGGGGATTAGTTATCAAATGAAACATGAAAGAAAACTTTAAAAATAAAAGAGAAAATAAAGTAAAATATTTTAATGTCAATGGCGATACCCAGTCGCCAATTGCCATTTTTAAATGTATTCTGAGACTGATACCATTGCAACCATTAAGATCGCAACATTTCATAAGATCAGATTGCAGTCACTTATACTTCTCCTATAAGTGGCAGTGATTTTCGTTTTTCAATTTTAAAGTTCATTATTCAACTGTGTCCTCGTGTATAGCTTTCTCGTTGTTTCGGCAACAGGTATTCCAAAATGTTCAGCAATTGTTGTTGTCGCAGCATGTTGTGTTCCATAATTCAGGACTAACCTCTAGCAATTCAATTTATTTTGATATTTTTCTTGACCAGTACACCGATTAGGCCATCTTAGTATTATTAACTGATAAGAAGTAAATTCGCAAATTTAATTTAAATAGAAATAAATGCTCGTCAAGTAAGCTTGCCTAGCAATAAATTTCCTACAGCCAGTACACATACACGATAAATGAACCCAACGGTGCTCTTTACGTTTATGAACTTGAACGACCGCCGTCGACCATGACCAGTACTGAATTTTTCAGTCGACTGATTTTTTTCTAAGTACTGACAAATGATCGCAGTCACACTGCAACGATTGTCATCGAACTGCAGAGACCGTCCGCTACCATCTGGTTTGAAAATTGAACGCGAATGTATTTGTGGTGATTTAAAAAAATGAAAACAATGCAAAACTCGTTGAATTATTTCGTCGTGAGTTAAAAATCGATCGATACGTGCTCTAGATGCAGAGTTGGGGTTCTTACATAACAACCATACGACGTAGGGAAGTCTACAGTTAATTACATTAATGATATCACAGAATTAAATCTGTAGAAAACTTAAAATATATAAACTCTGCAACAAATTTGAAAATCAATAGAAAATTAATTTAAAAATTAAATCAACGAAGAACGAATTCTCTTTCTAATGATGTCGCTGGGTTAGGTTGAATTGAATTGGGATGAATTTGGTCGGGATGGGTTGAGTAGGGTCGGGTTGTGTTAAAGCAAAGAAATTGATCAATATGTGCCCTAGATGCATATATGAGTTTCTTGCTCAATAACCATGTGACGTATGGATAATTGCAGATAATTACATAGATGAAATTGTTGAATATATTTCGAAATATCGAGACGAGGTGCGACTCCAAAAAATATGATAATTTAAATAGCTAACAATAAAATGTAAAAGTTTACTGAAAATAAATTTTTCTAAGATTGTGTTGGGTTGCGTTGGGCTGGGTTGGTTTGGTTTGGTTTGGGTTGGGTTGGATTGGGTTGGATTGGATTTGGTTGATCGTTTGTGTAAAGCTGGTTTCGATTGTAGCAAAAAAAGTTAATTGCATTATGATTTTTTGCGCATTTCAATTAAAATACAAATTAAAAATACAAATGCTTTCAGTACATTGCAAATAAGACTGATAGGTTAGAAAGGCATTAAATTCTGCGCTATTAGAACTAAATTGATTGAAATGGTTATTTATTTAACAATATAATGAAACAAAGTAATGGAAATAAAATCTACAGCGATTTATATCCAGTTTTAGTCCTCAATCACCAAACGACCGCATTTCATGAGTATTTTCCACATTTCGTGACCATGCAAAAGGGTGCGGCGCGTGATAAAATTTTTACACAATTAAAACTTCAAAGTATAACACTATCAGGGCTTTAGATTATTATTGGGAATCAGACGATCATGGAAAATATAAAAAAAGGAGATTGATAACAATAACAATAACAATAACCAAGGAACGTGACCTCCAAATATATAAAAAAGCAAGCTTCGACCAAAAAATATGCAGATCTAGAAGAACAAGACAATTAGGATTGGAATTAGCAACACAATATGCTAAACCGACTATTGAAGAATTCATATTTTTTGTTAATTTTAAATAAGCAAGTAAGGCAATGAGATGGGTCTTCATGGAAGTATACGTACAAAACCAAACAGACTTCGAGGGAAAAATTTTAGAAGAAGCACTGTTAACGATAGCTAAGCGAATAAAATGGGGCTGGAAAATGGATCGTGGACAAATATGAAGATAATAAAATAGAAACTGTTGGAATTTTTTGGACAAGTGGGTTTGTAGGTACTGAGGCGTCGAGTGTTGTTTGAGAGGTGGCCAAGATCCGACCTTGGCTTCCGTGAATTAAACAACAATATAATAACATCGTAAATGAAAATGGAAATCAAAAAACTGGAGAGCGGGGCAATGAACAGGAAAAGTAGGAAGAGAATCAATTGGAATGGTTTGCGCAGGTAATGCTAATGATGAAAGATAGGACGAGGCAAAGAACAATGGAGGCAATTAATGTTGGAAGAAGGAAAAATCGTGAAGGAAATGTTAGGATATGGCAAAGACGGATGGTGATGAATAGAGACGAACTGGGTTAAAATATTAAATCCAACACAGCAAATGGTTTTGGAAAATCGTACGAAATACTGGTTGTGGTCGACGCCGACCATTGAAGTTCGTACATATAAATAGCAATTTAGGAGCTTCTGTTATCCATGTTAAACATCATATTCCACTCAATAAAATTGTAAGAAAAGGATTTGCTGATACCTTGACAGAAAAAAAATAATCACGAGATAATTGCTTACCATTAATCAATAAGCAGCAGCTCCAAATTTAAACGTCTTTGTGCTGATACGGAAATATTGGAGAAAAACAAATGTGATATCTGCAACGGCAACAATACGTGGCAAATAATTCAAGGCGTTATAGAAAAAAGAAGAAACGTGGTGTACCTTGGGATGTAAAACGGCTTCTGGATTGCGTTGCATTGTGTTGTGTTGTATTGGTTGGATTGGGTTGGGTTGAGTTGGGTTGGGTTCAGTTGACCCAACACTTTTTGCCATGATTTTGGAAACATTTTTTTAGACGAAAACATCGATGCTATTTATTAACCCAATACCTATTTTTACGCATCTCTACAGTTTACATCGATATGACTTCCGAAAGTACCCGCAGGTTAGACACTTGGAAGTTTAATAGAAAAATCTACATTATACTGGTCGTCATCGACAATTAATTATCTTAATAGTATTTCTAATTTAATAACATTAAATCTTAAACCAAATTTTTGGACCTACTTGGCAAGCAAAATAGCACTCGGCAGCTACCCTAATACTTGCAGAACGAAAATGAAATTTTATTATATTTTTTCCCCCATATGTGAAGCTATAGCACAGCCACAGGGACGATGCTTGAACATTTTAAGTGTAACATGATCTGCAAAAAAAATTAAGATAGTGGTATATTTACTGCGTAACTCTAATAACGTCCCTTGATTTCCTAACCACTGACCTGTCAGATAAAAGCTTAGTCACAATCCTTTTTAGCTCAATACAATTGGGTTCGACCCGATGTGAAAAAAAATCAGGTTCCGATGAACCCTAAAGTATGAAAATCCTGACGCAACAAACATTTTAGTTATTGAATTGGCCCAATATTCGATTTGGGAAAGAAACTATTAATAAGGACTATCGGCAATCATTACTTTCGACAGTTCAGGAACGTAACATTAAAGAAACTGTGCGAGTCCTGGAAACTCCTGGCACAGTAACATGAATGTCCGAAATGTCCGAAAACATCTGGCCCTTCAAGGATGATTTTAATTTGGGGAAAAATACGGAGGAGACAAGTCTGGTGATTAAGATGGGAGATGGTACCACTGTTGGCCAAGAAATGGTGCACCAGACAGTTAGTGTGGCGGGCATTTTCTTGTCTGGTCTGGTGCAGCAGTTCTTGGGCAACAGGTGAGGTCATTCAATCACCCACCCTACTCGCCAGACTTGTCTCCCATTTTCTTGTTCATCAAATTACGATCAGTCCCGAGGGGCCTGAGGTTTTCGGCGGACATTTCAAACATCGACTGAAATGTTACGACCCAACTGAAGTCAACCTTAAAGACAAGTAAGACAGGACTTTCCAGGACTTGTAGAGCCGTTCCCAGAAGTGCATTATCATCGACGAGGATTACTTCGAAGGACAATTTTTCTCACTTCAGCAATTATGTGGTTTTTAGCCTCTTTGTGTTAGTCTTAGTGCTTTACCTGTACAGTGCTTCAACTATATGAACTTGTAATTCGCTTTGCACATTGAAAATAATACATTATTAATAATTTGCATTAAACGATTCGTTAGAAAAGAATCATTTCATATGAAAATTCCCACTGGAGAAAAAAAAATAGTGCGATACACACCGATGCATAAAATTATAAGAGTGACATTACAAAGGCAAAAATTTGAGATCGATTAGAAAACACTTTTGAGTTTGGGTACACCCAGAAAAGGAAATCAGAAGTTGGCAGATGCGGTGACCACGTCCATCAGTTTATGTCTCTGAGTACCAATTCAAATGTCGGACCATGTGGTGCGAAACTTTCGTATTAGGCTTCAAGAATGTCAGTAGCTGGGGGTCATTTGAAAAATTAAATTTGGATTTTTGAATACATTTTTGAAATGGATACTTCATTCTGCCCAACTATTTTAACTGTTGCGACAATGTAGTGATCGGCTGATTCTTGTTAATGCAATGACAATGAAAAAGTATCTTGCTGCTTGTGAAGAAAGTTCAATTTTTTTTTTCAAAAAATTGCACCCGGTTGTCTGTTTTGATGCTTCACGCTTTTTGACAAAATTTCTCCACAAATAACACGTTGTGGTTTATTACAAATAGTGGTAAAACCATATTTAAGATATTCTTCGCTGTAGTCTCTTTTTCTTTTTATTGCTGCCACTTTCAGACATAGATGGTTCTACACCCCTTTTTAAAAACTTGTCCATGATTTGTAATTTATCGCAGACGTTAACATAAGAAATAATCACAGTTGACATCGTCCTAGTTCTAACGATCATTTGCCCGTTTTCCGGAATCACTCGACCAATCAAAACATCTGTTCGGCGCCGGCTGCAATCATCCTTATCTACAATGACCCAACAAACACAACACTTAAACTCCGTTAAAGAGGACGTTTTGTAAGCGCGTCGTAAATTCGCCCGGCCGAATCGCTCCCCGTCCGTCAATGGGACCGGTTTTAATTAGGAACGCCGGTGATTGGTGGCGCTCCTTCCTGCCTTTGTAACGGAACGGAATAACTCGCGCAAATATTTACTCGCAATTCCCGCGCCTTTAATCAACGGATTTCTTTCATCCCCGAATTTCCGTCGTTAATTCCTCGCGCGTCTTTGTGTTTCCAAACTCGAAATTAAAAAGGGAAAACCGAACGCCCTGGATTAATCGGCTTCCCGACGGCGAAACAACGCATCCCGCGTCTCGTCCCCGTCCGTTGAACCGCGTTCGCGGCGGGTCCGTATTTCATCGCGCTGCCCATCGGGAGTGAATAACGACGGCTTTATTATTTTCATTTTGCAGCTTACGAAAGAATCCGCGAGTTAGTTTTATGGCAGATGATGTTGTACGTCCGCGCGTTGTGTTTCCACGCGGACGTGTAATGTCGGTTGGAATTATTTACGTCCGTCCATTTTACGCGAGGGAAGAATTTTTAATATTGTGCTTTTATTGCGATTGTAGGGTTGCAGAAGAATAATTGCCTTTGTGTTATACTCATTGATAACTCGATTGATAACACAACATTGGTAAACATGATTTGTAGTCGTTTCGTTTCCATTAATTCAAATTTATTGATTGATTTTTCAAATTTGTTGACCTTCTCGACTCGAAACGTTCGGCTCGCCCGCGCCGGAGCAAACTCCCAGGGACTGCGCGATGTAATCAAACTTATCGCCGGCGCCTATCCGAATCCGTTTCATTCGTGCGACAGCGACTTGGAAACTTTGTAGTTTCCAAGAGCTTGATCAATTCTGTTTGCTAGTTAAGTTTAATAGTGTGGCATGGACTTTAACGGTTGACGTATCGTCTATTGTTTGGGTTTAGTCGATTAATGCGAAGACTCCGACCAGAAACGTCGAGCTTGCATGTTTTCGGTGGTGCGTTTGTCATTCGTGGATCTCTTGACTTGCTCTTAACAACGCCTACTATCTCAGCGACGCTAAATAATGATCTCCCCTCGTATTACAATGTTACTAAAATTAATATAAATTAATGGAGGTTTAAACTTATTTCCCTCTACACATAATCCAGCCGTTCCATTCCCCACACACATACAAACAACAAAAACGCTCTAATTCGATCCGGCTTCGTCAGATAACCAAGCAGAAGCGCGCCGAACTCACTCGCAAATCAATTGCAGTAATGATTAAAGTTTGTTCTTGGGATGGCGCGCATCCCAAGCAGCCCGGAGTAAATAAAACTCCGGCTATATCAAACCGCTCGAAACTGAAATTGGGCGACGCGACGCGACCGTCCGAAACTGCGAACGCAACCGTCCGAAAAACAAATCCCCCCACTCGGAGCGGTTAGTCTCGAGATATGTGGCCGAGCTGGTCTCCGGTTTAAAGCACCGTTCACGTGAGATTTGCTCCGAAAAGGGGATTTTAGTCCGTTCCCCTTTGGGCCCCATTCAACCTTAATTGAAACACTAATTCGGTTTCTTTGTCGGCGACGCGATGTTTTCTCTCGTTCTGAGTGGAATTTTTACGGGAACGTAAGTGCACGTGAGATAAAAAAATATAGCAACGAATTTTGTTACATTATTGATTATGGAAAATAAATAAATAAATAAATAAATAGGCCGAGGTACTTAGCATTGAAGACAATTTACTAAAAAAAATATTACTGTACTCAAAAATCAATCATTGTTTTGTGTATTCCGGATTTAAATCGTCAACATCGGAAATTAACCAAAGCTGACGCATTTGCAACCACAGCTGCAACTATGGTAATGTGAAACCGCATATGTTTATAAACAAAGAAATAAATAAATATCTGCGCCATAAATTCATAAAAACTCACGCAACCAGAACACGACCGCGCCGCGGCGATGAGAAACACGATCGGGGCTCACATTCGCGTCCGCCGTGCGAGACGCGTTATCTCCGGCGAAATTGCGTCACGTATGGCCCGCCCGCATTAAAGTATAAAACGGCACTTACCGAGTATTTCCACGGTATGCGTAATTTCTCTCGGCTCCAGCGTTCCGATCTGACACACGTAATCCCCGGCGTCTTGGGGGCCGACCTCCTTGATTTCCAAGTTGTAGCCGTTCGCCGCGTTCAGGCTGATCCTCGGATCAGGCGACACCTTGACGCTCCCCGCCGAGAGCACCGCCGAGCCGCGCTTCCACACCAGCATGTAGTAACCTGGAATGCAAATGGGGCGAAGTTATGAAGGTGTTGTCGACTGAATAAGTAACGTTGGGCGGCGACGATCAATCGCGATCGCGGGAAATGATCGCATCAAAAATTAAATATATGGAATTAATTTATGATACATTTATAATCGCATTTTTAATGGCAAGGTGATGCAGATAATATATGTAGTAACACCGACCGCAATTATTCGTTCGCGCTCCGTAAATTGTGTAAAGGTGCTCGTGGCGTCCTCTATGGGCTCATCAGATCACCACACAACATTGGTTCAACTTGCGTCATGTAAACATGAGTCAGAATCCAGCATAATTCTTTAAATTAATAATTGAAAAATTAAATGAAAGTGAATGGGTTCGCGTTGTCATAGCAAGTACTATGTTTTACAGAAAAATCAATAAATAACGAAATAGTTTTTAAATTTATTTATATTGGGTTGCGCTCCGATGATTTTGTACAATTTTACAATTGACTATTACTTACTGACCACAGTGGACAAGTCTTACGACTCATCAACAACCAATCAAATCATCAGTCCACCCAAACGCAGATAAATCTCCCGAACGTAGTTTTCTATTAATTTCTCGTTCTGGCTTTTGGGCGCGCCCAACTAAATTAAATAAAATGCAACGGCCGAACGTCCGCGCCGTCGTAACCAAATTCTGTGAGAATTTGAGCCATCCATTGATTTTTTTCATAAAACTACCATAAAAACATTAGACACCACCACATAATTAAAAAAGTTACAATAGAATTCTTGAACTATGGAAAATAATTATCGTAATTCGTATGGAATTTATCCTGAAAATAAAAATTTAAAAGTTGTGGGTGGTGCTTGAAAAAATTTAAGTTTGTTCCTCTTGCACTTTTCATGGGATTTTGACAAATATTTTTTTTGTACTTAGTATGTGATTATGTGAAAATTTCTGAAAATGATGTCGAATCTAAGAATTTCGTGTAGCATACGTTTATTTCAATTAAACGGTTATATCGTTTCAAAATATTTATTGCCAATTTGAACCTATTTTGTATAACAAACATTCAAAATCGATTCTACAAATTTAATTTTTAATTTTAATGCATGAAAGCGTTTGTTTGTATATCATATAGTTTGTCAACTAATAATACAGCTTCGTAAATATTTGATGGAAAAATTATTTATAAATATTGGCTTTGTTAGTGATTATGATATGAATCAAAAGTGCTATTAAATATTTGCATAAAATTCAACATCGTGCATAAAGTTTTATAAAATTGAACAACTGATAAATGAATTATTAATATTTGGGAAAAGGAAAACAAATCCATCGAAATTAAGTGTATAATGGTAACCAATATTTTATTGCTTAACGAGAACAATTATCGTTTGAATTTAGGAAATGTAATTGCGTAGCTAAAATAATTAGTAGTCGTGAATATTTACATTTTCATGATCTTCAGTTCAGACTTCGGCAATTATACAACCGATCAAAAATACCAATGAGGGCCCTAAAATATTTTTCTACCAATATTTGACCATGCCCATGAATGTGTTCGATTTTGCATTAATTAATTGTTATTTAATTTTGATGTTACAATTTCATGTGCACATTTAATTTCCTTGGTATGAACGTTCGGTTTCAATCAGCAAAGAGACAAGTGTGAGCGACAGTGTGTGTTGGTTTCAATCGGTGAAGTGTACGAGGAATGTGAACAAATATTTGTATCTGTGTTTGATTAATCGGGGCATGTGTTCTCTAACGAAGGTAAAATGCAACGAACTGCATTTTTGTTCATCACACACCGAAAGATGTTCGAAATGTACGACTCTGAGGTCGCAGCTTACGCATCTTAGGGCTGTCAAAAATTGCAAAATGTTTCATAGATTTTGCACTGTTGTCGGTCGTGTGTGTTTGTTTCTTTTAAAATTTTTAGATTTACGTCTTTCGAATTCTTTCAAAATATGGTTGCGAAAAATATCAAAATTGTTAAATGATACATTGTGAAGGTGTCATTGGAAAGTTAGTGCAATTGGAAAAATTGTCGAAGACGCAAAACTGTGGAAAATTAAGAAAATCCTCGATATAAATTACGAAATTGAACAAAATTATCAAAAATGTACAAAAATTGCAAAAGGACAAATTTTTTTTAAAATGATGACTTTTCAAAATTGACTTTTAAAATTTCACAATCATTTTGGAATTGTTTGCATTTACAATTTTTTTTGTTTGAGATAATTTAGACACTTTGAATAATATGATAATTTCTTGCATCTACGATGATTTTTACTTTTGTAAAAATTTCACCAATAGTATCAAACCAACCCCCAACTCAAGTAAAGCAAATCCAACTGATCTTAAGATAACACCCCTCCTTGAGTTAGCCCCACCATCTTGACCTCTCCCTCAACCCAACCCAACCCGACCCAACCTAACCCAACCTAACCCAACCCAACCCAACCTAAACCCACCAACCAAGGCGAACCGACCCTGGCAGTTTAGTAATAGGCAATCGTTCTATGGTATGTTGCTACCTGGCAGATGGAAGTTGGCATTTGGTCCAAAAATTTTGAAATAAATGTTGACAATTTAAAAATAAAAATTTAAACAAATAATCTAAAACTCAAAAATACAAAAATGTTAATACGTTGATTGTTTCGTAATTGGGCAATTTTTGAAATTGCCATCGATTGTGAATTGTTTGCATTTTCCACTTTTAATAATTTTTTTTCTACTGACGTGACAATTTTGATAAATTTTGCTTAAAATATTTTTATCAATATAATATTTTTTACTTTTGTAAAAAAGTCAAAATATTTTCTACAATGATTAGGACCTTGTTTGATCTTTTAGGCTCTTGAGAATTGTCGTTGGGTTGGGTTGGTTTGGTTTCAATTAAATTTGTTCGGGTTGGGCTAAATAATTATCCTATTGCGACAAAAAAGCAGTGTGTCATGAATTTTGAATTTATTGTCTACTTATATTTAATTTAAATAATTCCGTGACGCCTATTTATCCGCCTGGTGCAACAGCATTGGTACGCACACCTCGTCAACTGAAGTTGGTGTAGCCCATCCACTTTATTTTTATTTTATTTTCCACCCGAAACCGATCGTTAAATCGCTTTTGACCGGAAAAAACGCGCAGTTTCCCAAAAATTAATTACATTCGTTATTATGGAACTCGTTGAAACAGTTGCAAACAGAATTCAATTTCGACGGGCGAATTGAAAAGTTGCGTTGCATAACCGCGCGCGGTTTTACGTTTCGCATCCAATTTATCGCTTAGTTACCATCGAAGAACCGCCGCGAATTAATTTCATTGCGACCGGTCGGACGTAACGAAATGCGCTCCGCTGGACGAAATGCGACCGTTTGGAAGGTGCAATGGGAAACCACTGACGTAACCGACGT
This sequence comes from Geotrupes spiniger, assembly GCA_959613385.1. Lineage (NCBI taxonomy): Eukaryota > Metazoa > Arthropoda > Insecta > Coleoptera > Geotrupidae > Geotrupes > Geotrupes spiniger. Next base: position 29,455,251 of record OY390739.1, read on the forward strand.
AAGTGATATTTCAAATAGGGCTATGATATTTTTTTAATATTTGAAGAGAATATTACAAAAAAAAAATTTTGCAATTCCCCATCCACTTATCCACACTCAACTTTTTCGTTTTACATTTTACTAACTCCGAAACGTAATAAATTCCATGCAGAAATTTTTTTTGATTATTTACTTTAAAAAAATGATTAAATACTAATTTTTAACCTGTGCTAAATTTGATTTTCTTTAATTGGAAATAGGTTTGGCAAAGATATTGATTGTATTAAAATAAAGAAGATGCATTTTCCTGTAAAAAAATTAAATGGTTTGTCGTTAAATTTTTTTCAGAAGGTGGTGATTGAGTGGTGGAAATGCAACCTTTCATTTAAAGTTAGCAACGTTTATTGCATCGTCGACAAACGATGCAATAAATAAATGAAAACAAGTTTATAGAATAATTTAAAAAACCTAACAAAACAAAATTGACCAAAAATCTTAATCTCAAAAGTGGGCCACGAAACTTAATGGATACGAAATTGAAATTAAAATCATCCCCCGTAACGGGTGTGACACTAAATACTTGTGTCGAAACCGATTATTAACTTTACGAAGAATAAAGAAGTGTTGGGTTAGGTTACGTTGGGTAAAGTTGGGTTGGGTTGGGTTGAGTAGGGCTGGGTTAGATTGGGTCGAGTTGGATAGGGTTGGGTTGGGTTGGATTTTGTAAGGTTCGGTTGGGTCGGGTTGCATAGGGTGCGGTTGAATAATTTCATTGCAATTGTAATTGTAATTTCAAATCACACTAAACTCCAAATGTAATTTCTAATGCTGAACACATAGTAAATTTGCTCCATGCATTTTTAGTTGATGATGAGCGATCTAACGCGTTGACAAAAGTTGAATGCTTTATATTGTCTTCATCTTAGCTGTCAAATAAACTCACATCACACTATTTAGCACTCAACGTAAGGGCTCGATTAACACTATTATATATATATATTATATATTTTATGAAGGACAGAGATTACAACTGAGGCCCACGAGCATCGCCGGAAATACAAAAGCAATTTGGCGAGTTGATGAAACGTCGGAAAAACTACCCCCGTAATTGCCGGATTTTACCCCATTTCTATTTTAATGGCGCGGCGAAATTAATGATGCCGTTTTATTCCCAAAAGCGACGGTCGACGAGTCGCTGTTCGAAATCAGCGCCAGGGTCCCTCGGAGAGATAGGAGCAATTGCGAGCTGAAAATAACTGGAATAACCTGAATAAAATATATAGTTCCGCTCAGACGGTAAGTGCGATAATAATCCGTTGGCTCGGTCGACCCACTTCCGGCGGAACTCGTTGATCGATACACACCGATACGCTCCGTGCAGGTTTAAATGCCGCCAAGATGCGCTGCACAGCGTGCCGGGCCGTTAACACCTCGACGGGCACTTTCAGAAAAAAAAATTTTAATTAATAAAAACTTCGCGCCGACAAAATGCATTGTTTACGATTAAAACCCGGCGCGCGTTTGATTAAAATAAAATTTACGGCGTCGCCGGCGGATTAAAAAAAAAAGTTAAAATCAATCGCCGGGCACGGAACGCCGCCGCCGTCGTAAAACGCCGTAATGGACGCAAATGTTCCTCGGACTTTTGTGGAGCTTCACGCCACTTTGAATTTTCGCCCGTCCGACCGTCATTACCGGCGAAGTGCCCTGCAATCGAATTACCACCCTTGGATAGTCTCCGGTCGTGATAAAGATACATTTTGTTCCACGTTGGGGATCGGGTCGCCCCGAAGGCCTCCGGAAAGCCCAAAGTAAACGCGGCTGCCTGCTCGCGTAATCCAATTAAGTCGCGCGAGATGATGTTTCCAAACAAAAACGCTGTTTGCAAACAAAAACGCCGTCGTGCAAATTGTACGCCCCGTTTTTTTTGTGTGCCTTAATTACCCAGCAATTTATCTTATTTGTTGTTATATCGAAACGAAACGACTTGCACGTAAACAATTTTCGAATCGCCTCACGTGTCGTTAAATTGCCAAAATAAAATTTGCTGAAATTATAATATACGAGGGGAGATTTATGGTCCCTCACATAGGAGATAAATTGAAGAAATATCAAACGTTTATTTTTCTACATAATGTCCCTGGACGTCGATGCATTTGGTCCAACGATGCTCCAGAGCTTTGATTACTCTAGAAAAAAAAAATTCGGTTGCTCACTGTGTCAGGGACGCTAAATAATGATCTCCCCTCGTATATCCTAACCGATTTCCTATCAATGTATACAAGTGCGACGACAATAAAATATTTTCATTCTTTACAGTCTTTTTTCTTTAAAACCCTCATATTTGATTTATACCAACATCGTGGATTACATTAATGGCGTTATCTGCGCAAAAATTCCTCCCCATTGTTAAATCGGCGGCCCGACCTAATCCGAATCGGAATCTCGCACAAATCGCAAACGTCACATATTTTCATTTCTGCGGCGCAAACCTAAATCACAGATCGCATCTCGTGTCTCGGTGTTCCGTCGGAATTGATTTCCAATTCAATTCGCCCCCCCCGGGGCGCGCGACTCGCCGCCGCGCCCCCCAAAGTGTTTACAATGGCGTTTTAAAATCGCTTTGTCGCCGAACGCCGCGATCCGAAATCGCCGCGACGACTCGAGACGACGCAACGTGCCGGTGAATATTCGCTTTTAATCGTCGAAATTCGCCGCGCGTTTCGTTTCCGGGCGGACCGGGGCGTGGGGGCGCGCGCGAGTCAATCAATAAATCAAGTACTCGGATTCCTTAAAGCTCGCGATTTTCCGGTCGACTTTAACTTGAGCTTTCGCACGTTTTAAGCGCGGCGGTGTGTTTTTCTTGTTGTTTTCTGGCAATTATCGAATGGAAGTTTCAGCGATTCATTTGAAATATACTCGGGAATTGCAAATGCCCGAGTTGCGCTCGCACTTTGATAGAATTGACCCAGTTTCTTTATCCGGAGGAAAACGTAATATCACTGGGAAATAATGTAAACGCCACATTACACGACGCGAAATTCGCAGGCCCCGCCGAGGCAAAGAACTTTTTATAAATTGGAAAGAAATGTAATCACTTTTCATAAATATATTAAAGTGCAGTCGGGAATAAGCAACTGTGATCATTGATTATTTCAACTGCAATGACTTTAGAAGGCTTGTTAAATCACAACCCTTACAAATTATTTCTATTAATATAGAAGGTTATTAATTTATTATTTATATACTTATAAATAATTAATAAAAAATATTTTTTTTATTGATTATTGGACTGAAAACTAACCCAATACAAATCACTCACTAACTTTCTCATGTTTGATGATTGATATTCTTACCAAAAAGTGTCTGGTATATTTCGAGATAAAGAGTTAGAGTTAGATAAAGAGTTAGTTAGAGTCAGTTAGTTAGTAGAGATAGTTCGTAATCATTTCAGTTTCTCAGCAGTTATGATTATGTATTACAAAAATTTCTTTGCAGGCCACCAAATATATAATACGGCAAACAAGTCTAGGTTATTTAAATTTACCAATTAAATCGTCACCCCACAATTTTGTTGGTGAATGAATTTTTTACCATCATCATTCGAAGACGTTAGTTAATAATTGTGGAGGTTAACGTTCCTGAAGAATTTATCGCGAAAAATAACCAGATTCTCATAGTTTTAAGACCTTAGGTACACAACCCAACACAACTGGGTTGGGTTGGGTTGCGTAATGGCAAAACTGCAATATGATGAAGATGATATTTCTGGGAAAACTTGAAGTATCAAAACCGAAGTAACTAAAGACGTTTTGAGGCCAACGATAACGCAAAAGAGCAGGATGTGGTCATGAACTGGAAACCATAATACAAGAACGTGTGCTTCTGAGATCCTCAAGAGAGGTGAAGGGTAAACGAGTAGGTTTAGGAATTGCATAGGAAGAGGATGCGGAGCGGTGAAAATTATGGAGACCACGGATGGAATGGCTTCTTATCCTTCAGCCATCGGTAGAAGAACTTTGACTTTACTTTACCAAATAGTGAAGAAATAGAACAGAATAGAACAAAATTCACAATTGACTTTAAATCAATTTTATCTTCAAATTTGCAAACCGTGCGATGCAAAATTTTTAACGCAATTACTTTCCTAACCACAGCTGGGTTATTAATAATTTCGAGGCGATTACGTTTAAATATTTTATACATTATAAACTTAATTATCAGGAAGGTCGTTGGAATTTCGTAAACCCAACTAAAACCTTCTCCTGTTGGCGTTGCATTTCGATTTTCCCAAGTTCCTGCTATTTACACCAATTGGCTCAAGTGCATTGAATTGCGTTGGATTGCGATTTTCCAAAATTCGAGATTTTTATGTGGGCTTGGGGAAATTATTATTATGGGTTTATATAATTATGTTCAATGCACCACGAAGAAAATATAAAGAATGTATTGCAAAGACAACCGGATTTCTAATATCCTTGAAAAAATGAAGATAAAATCGCGAAAATGGTATATACTAAAAGATCGAGATAACCACCGAATAAACCCAAACACAAAATCTTCTACGTCATAGTCATAAATGGTAGGTGGAAGACTGTGGTGGAGTTATAAGGGAAGCTAGAAGATGAACAAGTAAGATATATGGAAAGAAGGCAAATGCAAAACCAATGAACGTTTGATGGTACTATTTATCACTGCGCTGCATTTTACAAATCTAGTTTTACTAAGAGGGCAACAATACAGAGGCGTTCGTGTGCATCGTTCGTTACTGTCGCGATGAACAAGTTTTAAATTTCGTTTCCTTCGATTATAATGCGATGTGGTGCATTCAAGAAATTTTTTATTGTGTAAAATAACTCGTTTAGTTTTTTAAATTTTAAAACATTTGGTGACAGATTGGATTCGATTAAGTTGGGTTGGGTTAGGTTGGATTGGGTTGGGTTCGCTGTAGGAGATTCAAGAATATTTTTATTATAGAAAATAACTCGTTTTAGTTTTCTAAATTAAAAAACATTTGATGATATATTTGGTTAGAATAACTGGTTGGGTTGGGTTGGATTGGCTTGGGTTGGGTTGAGCTGGGTTTTCGAACATTTGTCCCCCATATTTATTTTTCAATATTTTCCTTTTTTATTTTCGTCCTCTTTCTGTTTTATTTCCTCGCATTCTCTTATCCAACGTTCTCGTTCGTCCCACTCTTCTCCACAGAAATCACGCCTTCTCTCCCAACCAGTACTTATTGACTTTCTCTTCGCTTCCGCACCAGTACCCACTGGCTACTGTTTTTCGTCTTCTATCGATCTTGTCATCCTACTGTTGTTCTTTTGCATTTTGGGTTGTACCTCGCATTTCATTGCTTTTATCAGCTTCCATCTCTCCACTAACTCCCTCTCCACTTGTTTCCGTCTCTGACAATCCTGACTTTTCGAATATTTTTTACATTACATTCTTCCCATTTGAATAGTCTCTTCAGCATCAGCTCGTTCAATACCTTCTTAAATAGGCTCTCTTCTGCATCATCCCCCCCTCGCTGTCATCTCATATCTCACTGCCCTTTTCCCTGCCTCTACTTCCAGCATTTCGCTCCTTGTCTCCTGTCTAATTGTATAGTCTGGTATTGATCTCTCCCAGTATCATTTTTATTTTTGTCCTAGATGTATAATTTCCAACAATTTCCTATTTTTCGAACCCCACTCTCCACCGCTAGCAGTGATGATAATAAGTTGGTACGAACTACTGACTAGTTCTTGCACAATCGTTTAAAATTTTGATTATGCAACAAAGATTTCACTCACTGGCGACATCTAACGAGATAGAAGCAATCATCATGCACATCTTTTATTTTTTAATTAATAGCTCACTGCTTTTAGTGCAAGAATAACATCAACATAGTAATCTTAGTAATTTCGCAATTTAATGCCGCGATTTGCGCGAGGCCGTTTCCACGATTCACCGCAGAGCAATAAAATTCCATTTCCTACCGGCAGCGTCGATTTCCTCCGTTAGGTAGGAAACGTGTACGTTTGCGGAAAATACTAGCGAAACATTAAGACCGAAACTAATAGATATTATGAGCGAAGCCGGGGCGTAAAAACGGGCGCGCGGAAAAGCTACACGAAAAAGCTTTCCCCTGCCATGTTGGGCATTTATCATCGCAGCAGAAAAATTACCTTTTTACAATGCCAACTTAAAAACACGCTAAGCGAATCGCATTTATTGCCGCGGATTGAAAAATCGCCCCGCGACGTGTGGCGCTCGTCGCCCGGAACGATCCAATTCGAAAAATCAAAAATCGTTTTTCTGGTTTTTTTTTGACAAATTAAATCGCAGCGCGGTCGATGAGGATTTAATATTTTTCGGAAGGATCCCTCGGCCGTGACGCCCCGAGATTGCACGATGCATAAATGAATACTCGAGCGAAATAAATTATATTAGTGTTAGCGGAGATACTCGGGGGCGCTTTATGCTATTACCTGGCCTAATTTCGGTCGTAATAATGTTACCGCCTCTTCCAAATTAGTTTCCGAGTTTGTAATTAAAAAAGTTGCGAGGCCCAGGTTTCACCGCTTCTAATCTGACGCCTCGCTTTAACATAATTTAACAAATCCATCTTTAAATTAATGGCTTATACGATGCCACACATAAATGTTTGTTTCCTCGAAATGTCGTTAAATCATTTTAAATTTAAATATTAATTTATTTAAAGCCATCGTTCGTTTGTATTATTTTATCTTTTGTAGAATTTGAACAAAATAACGAACCGAAATGAGACTGAAGTGAGCCCCGCAACAAAACACCAATTCTACGTGCAGCGTTAAGGAAACTTTGCAATTTATCGCTCGCCCATAGAGTGCTGAGCCGAATTAAAGAAACAAGCAAAAGCTTTTTGGACGTAATCTAATTTTCTAACGTGAATGCGCCGACGCCGCGCGAAATTTCCACGAATCGCAATAATTACCTCCACCTACGACGACGCGGACTCGCAATTTCATATTTTCGACGAGCTTTTTTGTCCTCGCGAATAATATATTTGCTGACAAATACAGTTTACTTGGCAGGGATCAGGCAATCAATTAGGGGGATTAGAGTGAGCCGGTGCCGGCGGAGCGTCGGCGTCGCCCCGGAGCAGACTCCGGCTCTCTGTTGATAATTTATCTCAATTTCGTGTTTTTATTGCCGAATCGGTACGCGTAATTAGGGATTGAGAAACGGGCGGAAACCCCTTCCTCCGATTCGATTTTTTTTTTGTGGAACTGTTGCTTCGTTACGTCGGGCAATTATTGCGGATTAGATTGGAACCAGTACAATGTATCTCGCTGCGAACTCACATAATTGCAAAGTTTAACTCCTCCGAGACATGTTCTTACGGCTACGCGTTAGGATTGTTTTGTTGTGGTCGTAATCTTTGCAGTTTGCGGTTTGTCGTGTTTTCTATTTCTTAGTTCCTTAATTTAGTTCGATGTTATATCGACGATGGGTATCGTCGAGAAATTTCGGAAGCTGGTTTTTCAAGACCTTATGTTGGGTGAGTTAGGGCCGGATCTGAAATTTTATAACTGCACGAATCTCGATTTTTTCATTTTTTGAATTTCTCTAAACTTGTCCACTTAAATTCTAAATTATTTAAACAGGTAACAAGTGACAAAACAATTGAACCAATCGATCAACAAATGATTAATACAATCGATGATGTTGGAAAGTTGCAGTGTAATGTTGGTAATTATAATTTAAACCGGCTGTGTATCACAAACCGTGATATAAATGAACTGGAGCGGTCGGAGTCGTATTAGCGCCCTTTGTGGTAACTTGTCAAGCCGTCACGAGCACGCGGGAGCACGTTATGCAGGCGACATTGCAATTTATTTAGCGAATTACGAAAGTATGAGCGTTCAAAATTAAATAAAAGTTCGTCGCCGCTATCGTCCCTGGACCAACAGTCGCCCCGAACCGAAACTGTCGCTCTCGCCTGTTTATCTTTCGCCACTAACCGTATCGCTCGTGTACGTAGTTCGGGGTGATTCGAAACTTGCTGCCAATTACCCAAATCAGTCTTTGTAACGTAACTTCGCAACTGCGTTGTTATAAGTTTGCGCTCGCCGAAAACTTCCCTCGCTCGGTGACAGAATAATTACTTACTAATTGGTAACGCAATATTTCACGATGTTCGTCAGTGCGATTCGCGAATTAATAATGTACGGCCGTTGCGTCGCTGCGACCGTAATAAAGCACGAAATACAAGCGGAAACAATGCAAACATAAATCCTCGCGGTTATTAACAGCGCTGCTAATATTTTACTTGGCGCAATTCCGCGCGCGAAAAAACGCGGCAGCGCAATCAATTAAAAGGACCTATGTTGGCGGCGTCTCGCAGGAATAGTAAATTGAAACAGCATTTTTGTACGAGCGGCTCGAAAATCCCCATTCAGAACAAAACGCGCTCATAACTCATTCCTTTAATTGGGGGGTAGGATCCGTCGCCTATCTCTCTCTCTCGGGCATCCGGCGATCCGAATCGCGGTAATGTCGGGGCCGACTATTACGTGCATAATGAACTCCATAAATTCGGGAAAAAAATGACTCCGTAAAAGTCAAGGTGTGCGTTTAATGTCGTCCGTTGATTTAAACGCAAGTTCGATTCGTTCGAATGAGGGGACTTACCGAGATTCGCGACGTCGCACGGTAGGGTGACGGTTTCTTTGTCGGTGACCTTGAAGACTTGGCTTGACGTCATAAAGGTGGGTAAGTTGCCGCTGGTTTCCTTGACGGTTATCAACAAGACTCCTGTAACAATAAAAAGAAATTTATTGATTTGTTTTGCGATCATATAGGAATTTATTGCATAGGACTACGTGCATTAAATATCAGTTTGCAGACAAGTTTGTACACGTTCTATTAATAAATTATTATGGAACCGTAACGTCCCAAGTTTGGATCCCTGGGGGACTTTAGCACTTAAGAAAGAAGTTGTAGAGAATTATTTATGTCAAGTGGTTGCTTGTAGTAACGCAAACGATCTTGACTATTTCTGACCAAAGTCTTGGTGCAAATTTTTAATTAGGAAATATTTTGGCCTCTCGAAAAACTAGATCGTGAATTCAGTCGCAGTTCATATGGTAAGTTGATATTAGGATAGGCAATTTTTTATTAAAAAAAAAGGTTAATACGATTGGATTGGGTTGGGTTGGGTTGGGTTAATAAAATGATTCATATTAAAATCGTAGAAATTTAAATAAAAAACCGCGATTAAAATTCACGGTGTGTCGAACGTTGAAAATAAACACGAGTTGTTATCACGCATCAAATTTAAGCTCAAAGCGCGTTACTAAACACGAAAAATATTGTGAAACATCAAAATGAAGTATGACTGCTCGCTGACGTCGGAATCAACTGCTCTCTGCGACCCGGTTTAAAATCAAAATTATTCGCCGATGTGCAATTCGTACCCGTGCAGTGAAACGCAACCCACGTTACCAATTCGTGTTTAATTTCGATTTCCAAGCAGGCCATGCAACGGTAGTAAACAACGTCGCGCTGCGGAGGTAACTCGAAACTGATAATTAAATATTGTGCTTCCAATTACGGCGAAATGCACCTTGGTAATTGCCGACCCGGTTTGTTTTATTAAGTTTGCGTTGCCGCAATTGCAATATTTGTTCCTTCAATTCGATCGGCGTCCTTAAAAAGTCACTTTGCCGACGAATTAAGAATTAACAATTAAATTAAACGCATCGTACATTTCAAACCGTATCGTAAATTCGCATGTGTACGCAAACCTAATAATTTCCAGCCTGCACATGTTGCTGAATTATTGCCGCGTTTAACAACTAGATTTATCACCGAAACATATTAATACATGTGTGAAGCTCCGTAATGTCGAACGGCCGCAAATATGCGACTGCGCCATATTAATATTAGAAATCACTCGTGTTGATTACAACGTCCAGGGAGCTTTTAGTGCGTCGAGATTCCCACGGCGCCGGTCAGCTGATGGAACGCCGGGTCCGACGAGAAATCCGACTTTATTTTTGCGAATGTCGCCGGCGATTTTTAATTTCGCGCGACGCAAAAAATTCCCGATTTAATTAAAATTCTTCGCGATGGGATTTTTTTCCATCGAGACGGAACGCACAAAAGGAACGACGCGAAAAAGCACAATAGCACAACTTCGCAACAACTTTCATTACGTAAATTAATTTTAATGGCGAGCAATTACGGACGACTTCCGACGCTTTTCGACCAAACGATCGCCGTTTCCCAAGTCGCTGACGATTCGGCAAAGCACAACTGTACAAAAAAAATATTTATGTTTACAACGTAAATGAACTATTAGTACCATCCGTACACTATATCCCGCATTCTAGACTTTTTTCATATCGTACGATTAGTGCTTCCCTTGATTGCGAACCACTATTGCCAACGTTTGGATTAGTGCAGAGAACGGCAGCATTGGGAGGCTGAATGGTGTAATGTCGTCTTTAGCGACGAATCGCGATTCTGTCTAGGTATGCACGATGGTCGCTGAAAGGTAAGAGCGACGTCATATTGAGTTTGCTGTTGATAGCCTATGGTAGCCAATCACCACTTCTTTTTATTCGAGGCAGTATGACAGCTGCACGTTATGTGGATGATTAAGTAGATAAATAAGATATTAACAACCAGAAGAACAAAGGAATTGAAAATCAAAACAACGCAAGACTATACGTCAGGCTTTTCTCGTTAAAGCCATGTATCACTCGAATTTTTAATTAATTTATTTTTTAAATCATGATTCAAGAGAAGATAAACGAGGGACAAGAAACCACAGGAAACGCTTGTAATTAGAACAGTGGATTAATAAAAAGCTACAAATGACTAAACAGAAGCAAAACATGAAATGCAAGACGACACAAAAATATGAAAACCATTCTTTATCTATCTTTGCATTTCGTTCGGTTTAGTTGCTTTCATTTTCATTTTTTGCTTTTGCTTAGCCATTTTTTATTAATCCTCTAATTACAAACGTTTTCCATCGCATTATCTCTCTTCCGTTTATCTTTTTTTGGATTGTGATTGATTAAAAAATATATGAAATCAAAATGCGAAAGATATAGCAACTTTGGTGCTTTTTCTTCAACATTTGTGTTTCGTATAGTTTTCCTTTTTTCATACTTCGTTTACCTTTTATATTTACTTCGAGGCCCAGTTTGCGTTGTTTTGTTTTTCTGGTTGTAATTATATTATTTACCTACTTTTTCGTTTGTTTAGATTGATTCGTTTACGTTCGTTTCATAATATTTTCCTAATATTTTGCATTTTATTTTGAATGACTGTTAGTCATTTGAAGTTTTCTTGTTGCTCCTGCAATAATCTGTTCTTGGATTTTATGTTTACGCCATCTTCGTCGAGTTTCAAAATTGTAGAAAGATTTTCCACTAGCAGCAATATTGGTAGTAGTAGTAGTAGGGTTGGGTTGGGTTGGATTGTGTTGGGTTGAGTTGGATTTAAACCAACGCAACGTCAATTTAGGTTTCGCAATATTGGTTACACAACCCAACGCAACGTAACCAAATGATAATAAATGTAACCAAATCCAATCCCTCAAATATTTAAAAATTTAAAAAATTAAAAAATAAACGTCAAAATTGATTTACACGTTTAAGCCTAACGCAACACAACTCAATCCAACCTAACCCAACCCAACTCAATCCAACCTAATCCAACCCAACTCGACCCAACCTAACCCAACCCAACCCATCGCAATGTAACCAAACCTAATCCCACAATTATTGCCCTTTTACTACTAACTAAAATACATAGTTTCCCATGTATTTTAATATTTAAACGTAAGGAACTTTATACAAATTCTATTTGGAGTTTCCAATTTAGGTTTCGCATATTTTTACAATGATAACATTTGGGCTTACGCCTGGGCCATAAAACCGATAGCGTTGTATTTATTTATAAATCCCCAACAATTGGATTGTGTTGTAATTGCACTAGAATTCAACTTTAACAGAAACGTGTGACCATCTTTTCCACTCAATCATCAGGCATCATCCCAAGCCGACGCCGATAATTGTGCGATTGGGTTAGTATTGCGTTGGACTCGGTTGGCTTTAAAGGTTTAAACAAACCCAACCCAACACTATGTATTATTTATCGTCAAAACCAACAATATTTATGTTGGATTGGGTTGATATTGAAAATTTGTCGAAATTGCAAAATGATAATAAAAACTTTAACGAAATTGTCAAAAACTAAAAAGTAACAAAAATTGTCAACGGTTGGGATGGGTTGGGTTGAGTTCGGTCGAGTTGGGTTGGGTTGGGTTGGGTTGGGTTGGGTTGGGTTGACTTGGATTAAAACGTTTAAACCAATCAAACTCAAGCCAACGCCAATACAAAGTAATTGGGTTGGATTTTAACTGTCAATGAATTTTAACAGAAACGTGTGATGATCTTTTCCACTCGATCATCAGTCACCATATTTCAATCTAACGCCAATTATTGTGGGGATGTGTTTGTTTATATTGCATTGTGTCGGGTTCCGTTCGTTTGGGATTTGAGCCCTTAAACCATCCAAACCCAACACAACGCAATGTAACCAAACCCAATCACAACATTATTTGCCATTGGCGTTTTGTGAATACATAAAATATGCGAACTCCTTGCGTCTTTAATAGCAATCTATTTCGAGTTTCCGCTTTAGGTTTTGTATATTTTACAATCGTGTGATTTAAGTTTGCACCTGAGCTCTAAAATAAGCGGAGAACTAACGTCGTTGCGTTTATTTCTAAAACACCAACCCTATTGGGTTGGATTAGGAACGCACATCGCACTCCACTTGTTTATCTACAAATCACTGCCTCATCTAGATGGTCACCCAAACGTCCTTTTTCAGCAAAACAACGCACGTCCCATATGGCTCGTCGAACTATGGACTTTCTCCAATGAGCAGGCGTTAATGTTTTGCCGCGGCCATCCCGTTCCCAGGATTTAAATCCCATTCAACATGTGTGAGATTTGATGGGGAGAATATCACTTACTTAACCCCCATAGTTTAAATTGCTTGGTATGAGGTACCACAAGTAAACATCGACAATCTCATTTTGTCGATGCCTAGACGTGTACAGGAGTGTACTAAGCTACGGGGTCGTCAAACACCATATTAATTTTTTTTATTGCATGTTAATAAAATTTCTTACAAATCGTTTTATTCTTGATGTAAGACGTTGCCAAAAAATCAAGTTGAAACGAATAAGTTGTTCTAGAAAGAACAATTGACGGCAGACGTACCCGTCGACGAGTAGAATTTCATCAATAAAATATCGACAAACAAGTTATAAATTTAAATTTAAATATAAAAAATGTGTCACCATCAATTAAAATTAAAGAGAATCTACAAAAAAAATCGCAATTGAATTTACCTATTTTTTTATATCGGGCATTTTTACGACTCGTATTAAAAGTCGACTGCGTGATTATTTCATCGTTGAAAAATTCCAAAAAGTCCAGCGGAATCGAGAAGTGATGTTTTAAAAGGGGACTGACTATTTATTTTACACCTGTCAAACGTTGCCGCGCTATTATTTACGAGGGCACCGTGCAAAGTGCTTTTTTTTGCGCCGCGCTTGTGTTTCAATTTGCGCGCATTCATACATCGCAGCGCATCGCGTCCGGAAAAGTGGTGAATTTCAATTATTTTAAATTCGCAAATAATTCCGGCCCGACTGTTTTCAAACGCGCGCGAAAAAAACGCGTGCACAGGTTGCGGGCGAAAAATAATTCCATCGCTTCCATCAAACGGCAAATTGTTTATTATTAATTGAACCAGAGCTCGATTTCGCGTGACCGTTCCATTAACCCCGGGCGGGGCGCACTTTGTACGTCGCGCCCCGCCGGAGAAATGTGTTTTCTTTCGGCCGCCTCCGCCTCCGCCGCCGCCGCCGCCGGAGCGAAATTCCCTATTCCACGCGCGCCTTAAATAAACTGACCTTTTTTCTTAAACGGGATCAAGTGGGACGACGGTAACCGTATAGTGCTGGTGAAAGGAAAACGTTTAATGCGTGAATTTCTATTCGGATCGACGTCGGTGCGGAAACGGTGTCGTATTTTCTCTTATCGGCCTATTCGGTTCGAAGGAATCGTAAAAAATGACTTAGCGACGTTAATAGATTGCGAAAAATCGCCACCATTTGGTTACGTAATACGCAATAAAAATTTTACGAGGCTACTAAATCATAATCTAAAGTCCTAGAAATTAAAAAAAAAATCAAATCAAACCAATAAGCTCTGGAACGTCAACTCGATAATATTGCACAACTTTATTCAATAATTTCTCGGACGACCAAAAATCACGATTGCAAATGTGTGCAAATTCGGTTTGCGACGAAGAAGTCCACAATGGGATTTAATGCAACGGTGAAGTATCCAACACAACCGAGTCAGCTACGAAGGGACCAAGGTGGAATCAAATGGTTCGCGGGGGCGAGGGCGAAGCGGGGAATTAATTAGGTCAGCGCCTGCCAATTAGGCAGCCCATTTCACTTCGTGTTGCAATTGTTCCAGACTGACTGTCCGCTCGCGCGCCCTCTTGACGGAGCCATCCACTTCGTTGCGGAGATATTGGCACCCATGGGAAAATTTCCCCCTTTTTTAATCCGAAAGTAATTTCGCGAGAGCAAACGGACTCGGATCGTTACTTGCGATTTATATTTATTCGGTGTTCACCTTTTAGTTATCAAGTTACGATTTTGATTCCAAATTTTCGATTCTAGTTGGTGGAAAATTCTTCCAATAATCACAAAGAATGTCGAGAGAAAATCGTTGTTATTTATTGTCAAATTATTTGAGGATATAAAACGATTTAAAAATTTAAACCACAAAATTACCTTACCCACTTATGTACCAAATTTAACTTTCTTTCACTATCATTAATTATAAACGTTCACGTTGTCTTTACGTTTCAAGGATTTTATAAAACTGTAAATATTCAATACATTACGACTGTCATGTATGTAAAAAAATCCAATTTCGATTTATTTATTATTTGTTTTCATAACCACATGACTCATTTAAATTCATAAACAGAACGCACAACTAAAACACCGCCGACAAAGTTACCTCATCCAGGGCACCAATTCCACCTCGCGATTTTAGGTCACGCCGCGTAAGTGGCTTTAATCCGAAAATAAAATTTTATTTTCCGAATCGATTACGTACAAGCGCCGCGCCCGTGCAAAAGTTCGAGGATGCCCGGTACGTGGTTACTGCCGCCGGCGCTCCCGGTGATATGAAGTTTCAGTGAAACAATTTAACGGTTATGCAAGCTAGTGCAGTGGTTTGAAGCGGCCGCGGTCGAAATCCCTCCAGGATGCTTCGGTACTCGTCAGCTCTAACGTCGGCGGGCGCGCGTCGCGCAACCCCCGTCATAACTGCTCTAAATTCGGGAACTCGAGTCGCATAGATGACCATAGACGGCTAAGTCTGCCAACTTGTAGTGCATCGCAAATTCAATGCATTTTAATGCGACCGGCGAGCCACTGCTCGCAATTACACCCATATTGTATTAGGTGCATGAATAATGGAGGTAAAATTCTAATTGTGAGTAAACATGTTTGTTATTATGGTTCCGTTGTGTGTTAGGACGTGAGCGTTTGTTACGAAGACGTTTGAACATAATTTAATTATCAATTCATATGAAAAAAAATCTTGTTAGGAAGTAATTCAAAGCCTAACCCTTGTTGTTTGTGTATGTTGGGTTGTCGTCGAAAATAGTACTTACATTTATTTTAATTACTTTTGCGTTATTTATTTACAAATTAACTTATGTTTCACCTTTTTATAACTCTTCGATATTTCTCAATCGTAAACAACACACCATTATAAATAAATCCACCATTCGTGTTATTCTCGCGTTTCCCGTTGCGTACTTTTCATTACGACGAAATATCTTATTTCCTCAAACAAAGTTCTTTTTGAACGACTCGCGGCGAATTCCGCGCAAAGCGCTGAAACGCCGGCCCCGTACGGAACGTGTTTTTCTGCAAAAAAGGACTAATGACCATCCTGCCAGAGACGACGGAGGCGAAACAAATATTTTTATTTCGTACGTTTTCTTCCTTTTTTGCGTGCGGCGGGTGGGTGGGGGTGAAAATCGATTGTTTCAACTTGCATGTTTGTTAACAGTCCGTGCACTAGCTACGGTTTTACGTTACCTGTTTAATTGGCGCGGCGCCGATCGAATAACGAAAATTTGCGGCATAGTTTTATTTAAATGAACTAAACGTGCAGTTTCGAACAAAGGAAATTCTGCGGTGTTGTTGACGATGTAACGAAACGTAAGCGATGAATTTAATTTTGGTGGGTTTAATAAATGACGTGGTTGTTTTTTTTTTTGTTAATTTGTTATGTAACAATAAATTATGTTTTTATCGCAGACCAGTCTAGTAGTAGTAACGTCTAGTTTTTCATCAATGATTTGTATTAATTTCTAATATTCTATTAATGACAGAGAGTCAACAGAGAGTCAAAAGTCAATCCGATTTTGCATATGAAATTATGCGTTATGATTATCCTCAACGGGACGAATATTTCCCGAAATTCATTTATTGGCTCTGTACTGTTTTTTAATTTCTTTTTCGCTCTTTCACTTTTCTAACGAAACGTCGCAAATCACTTTGATTTACATCGCTGATTTAAAAAAAATCGGGCAGAAAAGTTTTCGTTGTCATCGTTGTACGAAATGCTCGCCAGTGGTGCCTGAAATTAAGCACATCATGCTCTTTTCAATGCTCCAATCGCATTTTTTGTCCCACACAACGATGTACGTTACTAATACCTGACTGGATTCAACGCGTTTTCGAACAATAGAGCTGCCATAGATGATTGACGCGTGCACTTAAAACGCCCAATTTTTATTTTAATTGTTTCGAACGAACGTCGTTTTAAATCCTTCGTTCAATTTCTAAAATCCAATAATTTTAATTTCAATTATTCCACGTCTACGTCTTTTTCGCATTAATTTAAAAGAAAATCACCAAACGCATTTGTACAAAAACTCATTTAAAGATTGTCGAGATATTAATTATTCCAATTTTTTTTTCAATTTTCTATATTTTAAGATATATATATAAGATTCTTTGAAATTTTTCGAATTTTCAAACTGTACTTTTTAAAAATTTCACAATGCCACACTTTTTGCAATTTCTCAAAATATTTTCAACAATTTTTTTGACATTTTACAAAATTTCACGTTCATATCATATTTTTTTAATTCAAAGAACGTGCCGGTTCATACTTTGAAAAATATTGAAAGGTGGGAAAAAATTAGAAAATAAAAAAATCAAAGTTTTAATTTTTTAAATTTGAAGGAAATGCGAAATTTTTAAAAAAAAAAATACCAAATTTCGATCGAACATTCTACGCATCGGATCGTTGGGCGCACAATGTGTCGTTTTACTGTTGAAGAAAAAACTTTTGTGCCTCAAATTATAATTGTTCGAATTGTTAGTTTCGTGTGCATGAAATTTACCTGTTATGTAAGTGGTGAGTGCCATTAACAATGCATTCATCAGTATCAGTATATAACGTGAAGTTCAACTCTCATTCTTGCTACGCATGATATAGTTTGCAACGTTCATTAAATTATGATTTTTTTTACTTAAGTGTGCACAACGCCAATAGTATATTTTATAATCAAACCACCATCGTCAAACAATTTAATAAACGTTGCCCAACCTGAATTTCGCAAATTTATGAAATTTGGGTTAGGTTTGGTTGAGTTGGGTTGGGTTGGGTTGGGTTGGTTTGGATTGGGTTGGTTTGGATTGGATTAAGTTCAATTGGGTTGGGTTTGGATGGTTTGGATTGGGTTGGTTTGGATTGGATTAAGTTCAATTGGGTTGGGTTTGGATGGTTTGGATTGGGTTGGTTTGGATTGGATTAAGTTCAATTGGGTTGGGTTTGGATTGGGTTGAGTTATTTGTTGCTTTCGTTGTTACAGCATTTTTACTTACATTTACATTTTTCATTAAGCCATGTATGTTTGTCGTGTTGTACAATACACATCCCAGCACCCCAACGGGAACTGGACCGCCCATAAAATTGCATTTATGATTAAACGTCAACGCAAGCATTGAAAATATGTTTTATTAAAAAAAAAATTAAAAATATACAGAAAAATTTAACTGAATTTATTTCTAATTATCTGTGCCTATGGTACCATACAAATTAGTACCGCGAAAATGTTGACACGACGAATAGAAGAAACGGAAAGAAAGAAGGCGAAACATAACAGGAGAAGCATTGAAAAAATGTTTGCTACGAATAGAATAAAATGGGATATTTTAGAGCACCTAAATCATAACTGAAAGCTGGCGATTTGCTTCTATTTGGTTGGTGATGAATTTTAAATATCATCCCCAATACAAAGCACACTATTCGCTGCATTACCGAATTACATTTTTCTTTAAAAAAAATTACTATACATTGAATGGGTTTGAATTTTTTACTTCTGTGCTGTTTGGGTTTATGGTTTTTGATCCCCTGAAAATAATTGTTTCAGCAATTTAGTTTTTTATATTTTTAAGAACTTGTAATTGTTTTTTATGGGATAAATATAAAAACTGGCCTGGTCTTTTTAATCTGTACATAAACGTTGGGAACTGTGGATAAATACACCAGGAAGTACCCAAACTCACTGAAGTTGCACTGGCGTTCATATGACGAAAGTTTCACATCGAACTTTATTAATTTCTACAATTTCGGGCAGCAACCACACATACACAACAAATGAATTTTTTACATGTACACGATTTTTTTATTACGAATTTGGTAGAACGTTGCATTGTCTATTTACTTTATTTTATAATTGGTATTTTTAATTTACGACGAGTGAACAGTTTAATATTTGATGACAGATGATATAAAAATGACCACACATTTTAGAATCGGAGCTTCGGTATTAATATTACGCGATGAATTTCGCGTTGCATAATACGTTTAAACGCCGACAGTTATGGGCGGTTCGGTGCGTGTCGAGTCGCTTTTAATCTACATTGCCATGTTGCACGTCACCTTAAAACAATCCGCTTGCCTTAAAATATAGCAAATAACAACGCGATAAGCCACAACAATTACCGTCCCACACCCAACATATAAATACACGCGTCTCGCTTATTAATAACAACCCGAATAAATTTTTCATCGTCGCATCTCCGCGACCAAGATCAGGTCGCGTCGCGACGACACAATTAGCGCTGATATCTCGCCGTGAATTAATCCGAACGCGGAGGTTTAACGCGCGCGTTACATTTTCGGGCATTAAGGCCGATTTTAATTATAATTGAGGTTAATTAATAGACGCAATAAAGGCCTTAATTAAAATGCAAATGTCTGGAGATTTCTTCTTGTGCCGTCTCGCGTAATTTCCGCCGAGTGGAAAAATGCAATTTTCGCTCGGATAATACACGACGAATCGGGCGCGCCGGCGACCATTTGTTATCTCACCAGCGGCTGCTTTTTAGAGACCGTTAAGTATGAAAAGATTTCTTGGGTAATATTAATTTTCACGACCAAATTGACAAGTAATCTAATTTTAAAACCTAACCTCGTAAATCGCTAATTCAATTCGTCGTAGCTTAAACTTCTTAATATTATATGCTGTTCGATGTCAATCCAAAATGAACCAACGCCCAGTTTTAAAGCAAACATTGAACGTATCTCCACCTCGTTATGTTATTCGAAGCGTTTAAAGTAGTTCAATTATTGAATTAAAAATAACTCCCCATAAATACGAAGAAGTTTTCGTTGTGATTTTATCTAATATTTATTTAAGATCAATAAACGTGTGGTATTTGCAAATCACGATTGGAATAATTCTACGAAAATTTCAAGATATTAATTTTTTTATTAATATCTCATTTTATTAATATCCCAATTATATTCAGAGATATTTTTAAGCTTGTGGAGCCCTCCCGGAAATTCACCGTCTTCCACGCATCACGTAAAGTAATTTTGACGTCACGGGAAATACGTCACGCGCGGAGCACTCTTCGAAACCGTAACTCGTAACCGGGCCAAGTGGAAGTGAAGCTAACATTGTGGCAAATATGAGCGACCCATCAAACGTTGGGTCGCCCGAAGAACTTTATGCAAATTGGTGTTATTTACGACCCGGGACGGGCGCGCTAAACACATTGCAGCAAATATATAACGCGCGGCCCCGACTCCCCGACTGAAACGAATTTGCGGACGAAACTGAAAAATGCGCTCCGTTTGAAGCCCACATTACTTTGTGGAAATTATTTGCCGCCGCGCGTTAAAATATGCCAGAGCAAATATGGAACGTGTGGGTCTGCTCTTCTACTTTGTAATCGGCGTTTTATCGGAAAACGGAGGGTAAATACGTGAAATACTGTCGCAGACGTTTCGTTCGGAACCCACATTTCATGTTTGCTGTTGGATTATCTCGAAGTGGGGCAAGGTGGGGGTAATATGCAAATTGCGCAACGGTATTAATTTGTAAATGAAAAAATAATGTTTTAAATTAATTAACAAAATCACAGGTGCGTGCAGTTATAAAATACTTGCAATGGAAAGGCTTGTCGTTAAAAGAAATTCAGTTTGGCAAAGTTTAAAGCAGATCCGGATGAATTTCTTTCTCGATTCGTCACTGTTGATGAAATGTGGGTTCACCACTTCGATCCTTAGTTGAAGCAACAAAGTATGGAGTGGCATCGTCGAGGTTCTCATCAACGTTTTTGGACAAAATGTTATTCTATATAATGAGTTGGGTTGGGTTGGGTTGGGTTGGGTTGGGTTGGGTTGGGTTGGGTTGGGTTGGGTTGGGTTGGGCTCCTATTTCATGAGTTAGGTTGGGTTGGGTTTGGCTCCCATTTCATGAGTTGGGTTGAAGACCAGGTCAATAATAATAAAACAGTCAATAAAATAAATAAAAGTAGCTGGAAAACACGAAAAAGCAAATGAAGAAACGACGACATAGGACGAGGATTAGATTAGAACAAAGGCAATCGCCAAAAATTTTAGGAAGAACAAATAAAGTGGAGACGATAACTTCAGAAAGACTGATCGACAGTAGAGGTGTCCAAAATAGATGTGCAAAGAAGGAAAGGAAGACCAAGAAAGAACATGAAACAATGAATGGAGGAACTGGTACAAAAAAGAAGGAACTGGAATAGTTGACAAGGGACAGAAAATTTTATTGGATAGAAATCATGCAACAATCGACACTATAAGGCACAAGGACCTTAAATAGAGAAGAAGAAGTTTTCTTCGAGATAATTACTTCATTTGATTGCGAGGTATTTTCTAGCTGCAGAAAATTATTTTAGCTGTTTCTAACTAAGTTACCACCCCCTCTTCCTAGAGAGAATAATTGAAACTATTGTTATACGTTCTGATCCTGGTCCCTAGCGATTTCTTTGTATTTCCATAATTAAAAGATGACGGCCGTAAACGACTGGTTGGAGGAGCAACCGAAAGATTTTTTTTCCAGAGCAATCAAAGATTTGAGATTATGTAGAAAAATAAACGTTTGATATTTCTTCAATTTGTTTCTTTCTATGTTAGGGACCCGTAAATACTGATCTCCCCTCGTAAGTCGAAGTTGATTCAATATTCTCCTGCAATACGTTCCGGCATTCTGGTTCGCCGTCTGCAAACGTAATATCGCATTCACCGATAACCATTACCTGTGCCCAGCCCACACAGAACCAATCCCCGACGTTTCCCTCATTTCCCATCTCAAACTTGCACTCGCCTTGCAACTCGCGCACTTCATAATTCGAAAAATCCGATATTCCATTAATATTAAGTTTTATTTCGCCGTTCGAGCGATCCGCAGGCATCCCGCCCGATCCGCGCACCAAAGAAGTCATTAAAATGCGTCATTGAAACGTATGCACACAAACTTTGCGGAACATAACGGATATTCAATAACTTCCAACTAAATAAACGCCCGAGCGGTTCTCGCTTAAGCGCGGGCTCCGCCGAGGCGATTATTCGACTTGAAAGCAATCAAATATGTTTTATGCGCCGCGGGCTCCGTACCTTCGGCAATATCTCGGCGGGATCTCGGTCTTCCGTTGTCACCGAGTCTATTTTAATTCCGCCGTATCAGATCCGCTGTGTAAACAAGTATAAGTGAATGGCGGAGATTTGCCCACAAAGACGCGACGCAAACTATGTCCCGCTCCCTTTGTCATTCAAATGGAGATAATTCCTTGTTTGAAATTATTTTGTTTGTCTCGTCGAGTAAGTTCTGGAGGTATTAACAAACATAATGTAAGAAAAGATGTTATAAATGATATCACCGGAAGGAATGAGAAAAATAACCGTGAACTTACGCCCCATTTAACTTTGATAGTTGGTGCAGGCGAGGGATTCATTAATCAAGGGCGCCAGGTGCAAATTGAACGGTACACAGACTAGTCAGGCTGAACTCTTTGATGTATAGCGATAATGGAGAAAACTGGAGAAAACTCGACGTTTAAATTTAATCCTGAAAGGGTCAAAAATTAATACGAATAATTCCACAAGTTGACACTCACAGAATTTATGCCGTGAATTCATTTGCATTAGTATTTATTTGACGTGACCTTTGTAAGAACTGTCGTCTAACCATTGCCTAAAGTACATGTTGTACAAAATTAAAGATATTCACATCAACTCAACTCAACTCGTATCCTTTCAGCCAGCCACAACCACAAAATCGTTAAATGAAAGCTCTTCGTCCGTCGCCCATTTAAACGAGGCTCGTAAACGTGAACCTAGCGCGGGGTTGCTTATTTATCGCTTAGTTACGGTCCGCTTCGGAAAGTTCCGACCCGCATCCGCGAAAAACCGGAACTCACCTGTATCGCTCCCGGCGAAAGTTTCTAACGATTTTTGATTTATTTCGGCTTGCGTTCCGGAGCACGTGTCGAAAAACGCGCGATGGAAATGAATGGGTCGGGGTGGAAGCGGCGCCACGTGCGCTTAACATGTTTTAAGTGGGACATATCGCCGGGATTATCGCATTTGGGAGAGGAATTAGCGTTATGTTCGTCTATAGGATGGAACACGGAAAGGGGTTTGCTTGCGACTAGATTTGTCCAGGTATTTTATTGTATGGAATTGTTTTCATTTATAATAATAATAATAATAATCGCTCTTTACTCAACTGAACTGGTTGCATAAATAGCTATTTCATCACCAGGTGCGAAAAGTGTGACATTTCGTATAACGCCAGTTAGTATTTTAACCAACCCATCAGTTTTTCATTACAAATTATAATCCTACTTTAATATCTGAATTAAAGAAAAAAAATGCCATGCTCTTTAGGTCTATTTATGTTGCTGTTGTATTTCAGCATAATTTCAGCTTAAGTAGTCCAATTTTTTTGTGAGATGGAAACCAGGCACCTTATTTCAATTTCAGCTCTATCGGTGCATACGTTTGCGAGAAAGCACGTCGTTCTTTAGTTTCAATATTCGGGCCATCCTTATCGGTGATGTGTGACGTCGATGTTCCAGCTATGTTAATGCAAAATGTCAGTTCCAACGATGCACCTGTTCGCGAGCTCGCCGCTATTGTATTAATTATTGCACCTTGTCCGAACGCAAATGCCAAGATATTATACCTGGAATCAATCGTCAAAGAAATTTGAAACTGCTTAACTGCTTAAATTAACTGCTTTCTTGGAAAAGACCACAGTGCTGAACAAATGTCAACATGGCTTCAAAACCAACAGATCAACAATCACAGCACTCGTAGATTTGTTGCAAGGAATAGTTGATGCCTTTGAAGATCGTAAGAATGCTCGAATTACTTGCTGCGACCTAAGTAAGGCATTCGATAGTATGCTCCACAGTATTCTGGAGGTGAAGTTGGCGCGCTACGGAGTCAAAGTGCCAGCTCTGTTAATTATAAAATCGTACATTGTAAGAAGAACGCAGCGCGTCATCACACATAGGCAAATATTAGCATAGGAGTTCCACAAGGTTCTATACTGAGTCCGTTGTTATTTGTGGTATATTTTATTTTTAAGCAATGTTACGAAACGTTATATGCTGACGATACAAATTTTCTGAACATTGATGACTCGCACCAACTAGAACTTTTAGAAGCAGCTTCCAGCATCCAATTATCAAGAAACTGGTTTGATGTAAATGGTCTAAAACACTAAATACTGCCAAAACACGGTAAATAAGAACGACTCAGAGCTGAAATTACTGGGTATCTACATATTTTGATTGAACGTTATCCTGGTCCAGCCACATATCACACCTATCCCAGAGATTGTCGACGGCCATCTTTACCATTCGTAGAATGAAGGGCATAGCTTCCTCAGATGTGTGCAGAATGACATACTATTCTACCTTCCATATTGAAGCAGAAGGAATCAATAAGAGTTATGTGTGGCGTAAACAGACTTACTAGCTGCCGAAATTTATTCAAGTCACAAGGTATACTAATTATACCATCTGTTTACATTCTTAGTTGTTTAAAGTTTGTCCTGGAGAAGAATAATCAATTTTTTTCTAATGCTGACTGAGTAACGTTACTGAATATTGATATTGACATTATGTTCATGTTGAGTTTTCTATGAAAATCGACCTGTCGTGTAATTTTCTTGATGCCAAAAAATTATTATTATTATTATTATATTATAATTGAAGTAAATGATTTCTAAACTTTGTTTAAACTGGTGACGTTTATGTGCTTCGTAATGGTTAATAATCAACCAAAACGTTTTAATGTTCGAATTTTATAAATTTATATTATAAATCATTCAAATTGTCGTTCGTTTAATTTTTTGGTCGGTTCAATTGCCTCATTAATATTTTAATGGACTTTAATTGCACAGTTTGAAGTGCGCGTTTAAATCACCATCGCCATTAAATCGAATTCAATTATCGTTCATTACTCATCGTTTATTTTCACATTTGCACTTTTCGATTTACCAGACGTTTATATATCGGGTGCGTGTACAGAGACAGATGCCTGGGGAGGCGATCGAAATGCACCGGGGGGACTGTCTAATCGAGAATCCTTGTATCCGACAACCCACTTCAACCTGCTTATATTGATACTGAAAGGCAGTTGCCTATTCATCACCTTCAATTGAACGAAATAAATGTTCGCCGAGCTTTAGAACTCATACCGACGATTGATATCATCATCTACATTTTTGTTCCTCGGATTTATCACAATAATCATATTTTGAATTAAAATTAAATTTAAAATTCGATAATGGGGGAATTCTGGGAAAATATACGTTACGATGTCCGATGATGCAATCGGTTGATTACTATTACCCCCCACCTACTCCCCGAATCCGGCGCATTTGGGGTCGCTTTACGTGTTGTGCCAGGGGCGGTTGTTTAGGGCGCGCGGCGTCGGAATTATTCGGCTTAGCGCACTTCATTTGCATATAATAATGTATTTACCGGCTTGGCTTCATTAGCTAAATGAAATTATGATGTGGCGGACTCCGGAGAACCGCGCTGCGAGCGCGCACATCTGCATCCGAGAGAGCCCGGGTCCTTTGTGCATTCGGACCGATTTTTGTTTCACAAACGCGACCCCCGCTCGTCAGCGAATGTTTGTTCGTCTATTTGTGCGCAGCGCTGTTTATTAATTTAATTAGTTGCGCGATGATTAATAGATAAAAATTGTGTAGTAACAGGGGTTGTAATAATAATCGATACGCAACATTAACATTCGCCATTCATTCTTTGCATCGCGTAGCCTCTGAAACAAAGAGGCATTGTACGTCTGACGTCAAGTCATTTACATTTCGAATAATTACAAGTCGCACGGAAAATCAGACTAATTCAATGCGCCGCAGAAATCTATTTGTAGTTGTCACAAATAACATGCACAAACTTGCTCCGCATTTGCATGGCGCCTTGCATAAACTTCGCACACATTTCCAACAAAAATTCACTGCGAATGGCGAATTGCACGCTTATCGCGTCCAAATAACTAAATTTAACTAAATTTAACATAATGTCGAGTGCTGATTTAATTTTTTTCATCTACGTTGCTGCAGTTTTGTTAAACTGGGTGCTTCAGTCTGCGAGTCGAGAAAGAGCGCAATCATCGACTGACAGTTAAGCCTGATGTTTGTGTTGCATCTGTCTTTACCCACAGTGTTTGCGCTCCGGCTTACTTCGAGTGGTTTATTCCCGTACGTCACGTACGCGGAGCACCTAGCGACCTCTTGTTATGCTAAACCGCAACCGTCGACCGTAAGAAACATCCAACTCGGCTGTTTTTCGATGGAATCGTTACTGGTGCTCTCAAATACGTGTACGAGTTGCACTCGTGATTATCAACTGGGCCAGGACCACATTCTTCACTGCGACGACTCATAGAAATAATTGAAAACGCAATAATTATAATTTCGAACGCTTTCTAAATCTATTTCGAGTTTTCTATTTAGGTTTCTCTTCACCCCCAAATTCAAGCCGCAAATTATTAAACAACCACTTGATACGTAGCAAACTGACATGACATACAATCAGCGTTTGTGATTTACGTGCATTTACATTATTGACATTTTACACAAATTACCCACTACTTGTTTATACGAAATGCTATCGCGGAATGCGGTGCATACACGGCTTGTGACTGCAATTTAATTTGCAATTTAATAATGTACGACAACGCATCGGTCTGCGGTTGCGGTATCGGCGATATGATTGGAAAAATCTGGTAATTACATGCAATACATTTCCATTCGTTCAAATATTAGTTTATGTTGGCGAATGTTAATTAAAGTAATAATTAAATACCGTAAATTAATTTGGATAAACTTTTGCACATATGTACATCGTTAATATATTATATAGGCTATAGGTTAGTTGAGTTGTGTGGGGTGCTATGGATTCTATGAGATATTATGAGCCACACAAATAAAAATATAAACTACAAGTCAATCAAAGCTAAAGAAAATTTCACCAGGATATCGAGCAGGAAAAATATAAAAATATTGAAGAGAATTATAAAGAAAAGAAATGGAAATGCTTTATTTATTGAAAATAATAATGTAAAATAAATTTGCGTCGATTTTTTTATCAACGAGAATTGCACATGGAAGTAAAATGCGAAGTAGCTAAAATGGACTAAGGTGTGAACCTGTAAATCTTTATTTCAATTGTGTGTAACGGATGCGCTACCATTTACTACTATTTACAAAATAAGACAATAAAACATTGATTAATTAAAAACGCACATGACGAGAAAAATAACCAAAACACGACAATGTAACACATCATCGCAATCTATAAAAAAATCAACAATAATCAACAACCTACAATTTTTTTTTTTAATTGAAAAAATATCAATCACTCAATCTTACAATCTGTTTCGACTGCATAATATGCAATTAACATTTATCGGTCCTTTTGTTCGACGCACAAAATATTTTTGTTAATTTTTCTTTGTGCAATAAAATTCTTTTCTATAGGTAATTACACAAAACTATTGTTTTTGAAAAATCGCAAAGAAGTGGGATTTTACGACTATATAAAATGATTCCGCCATTTAAATCGATTTGAATTTTAAAAATGGCCACGTCCATGCGCGTCCTTTTTTCGATTTTCGTGGTTTGGCAAACGACGATCAGTTTCGTGCACGGCGACTGCACCAAAGTTTCCGGTAAGTTGACTAATCAAAAGTGGGACGTCATTGCTGATAATTTCGTAGTTTTTGGCGTCGGCAATGCTGATAAAAAACTCATCGTCGAAACCCACAACGACATGAGATTCATGATCGCCAACGGACAAATTACTAACCAACCAAAGGGCACCAACCTCAAACTTTTGGTAAGTAGCAATGCGATCTTCATAAATTCCAATCATGTCCCACTTGAATAATTTATTTTCTTAGATATGGGAACCGAGCCTTGCGCAGAAAGCGCAAGAAGTTTCCGACATCTGCGTAAATACGCGTCACAGCTTCGACAACGGTGAGTCGTACAATGTCGAAAATGTCCGAAAATTTTATTGAACAAATCTCCTTTCAGAAAATTTTAATATGGGACAAAATTTATTCATCACCACGTCGGATGTTAAAGGCCCGAAATGGAAAGCAGTTCTCGATGGCTGGTTCAGTGAGCACCAGAATTACACTTACGCCCTACAACAACCGAGCACGAAGCATTACACACAGGTTCGTGTTGCGCTTGTTCTTAAAGTTTGCTTGGTGTTATTTTGAATTTTAGATGGTGTGGGCAAGCACCAGGTACGTGGGTTGTGGGTACAGCTCGTACGAAGCAAATGATCTGTCCCAGCACGCGTACAAAGAAATTTACGTGTGCGAATACGCACCTGGGTAATTTTTTTGGTCTGAGACTTGGATATATTTTTGATTATTTGTTGGCGCTTTCAGTGGAAATAACGAGGGAATACCTTATGCAATTGATGGTCCAGATTGCGAAGGATTATGTCAATAATATCTCATGACATAAATATGCGAATGAAGATCGTCAAGTCTCCAATGGCTCTATGACAACAAAATGTAATTGTTACTTACCCTTAGTTACGAAAAAAAATATATAAAGAATCTCGAAACTATTTTTTTTATTTTGTACGCCTGCTTATTAAATATGTTTTGTTGTAAGGTAGGTATTTCATAACAAAACTTAATAGAACCTCAAAAATAAGTATCATCAACATAGAGCAAATTTGACTCATTACTCATCGATACTACCGACTTAGTCGGTTAAAGCGTACTTCTGTGATCACATAGCAGTACCAGTGTGAGGGTAGTTTAGATGCGTCGGTACACTCACGTACTTTTCTTAATTCATGTTTGCATGACTACCAGAAGGACGAAACGTCCGCAATCACCGGATACATCCGCTGAATAAAAGCGAGGAAACTCGATTCAGGGTGGATTGACTATTAGTTGACGAGAAGCTGTGGTAGTTACGAACAATTCATGGAATAATTAAAACTGAAAGAAAAATCAGCCAAGCCTCGGTGGCGAGCTGAAGACTCATTGCATTAAACTTAAGCAAAAAGTTCTTAGTAATAGAAATTTTTATTTTGTTAAGATATGTAAGACTGTATAGCGCAGGAATTCGACCTTTACCTGAGAAAAAAGAGATATGAACCCTGAACCACTACCTTGATTATCTAGACTAATCATTCACCCAATAGTGATCGGGTAATACTTGCCCACCTACCATAAACTCAAACATGAAGTTGCACACATTTCGAAACCATTACAAGTACTACGAACAAAACAAATCGACAAGGAATCCATACGAGATAGCAACACACCGCAAATTATTCTCAAATCAACTCCACGTTAAACGATTATTCGTACGATTTTCTATGCGTTTTACGTGACTAACTTGTAAGTAGTTCGTGTGAAAAAATATTTTCCACTATCGCAAAACGTCAATAAAAAACTAACAATCACTGCCGCCTATACCCGTTAAAGCACTGACTCATTTCGCTGATTACCAAAAAATTCTTTCTTATCGCCAATTACCTGCAATCGACAGGTATATATCGCCGACATAAAGCGTCGACGGTGGGGGACGTCTGGCCGCTATAAAATCGCGTTGCGTTTATCACCAAGTGGTGCGGAAGAATGTCGTTCGTGCGAATCGCGTTTTTAGTCCTGGGCGTTTGTTCGGCGACGCTGAATTCGGCGGACGCCGTTTGCAACAAAGTTTATGGTATGTACGTTCGTAGACACGAATTGACGCAATTACTAATCGTTTTATCCAGACAGGGGCGTGAATAAAAACGACCAGCAGGTCATCGTCGATAAGCACAACGCGTTGCGACTGCTGGTTGCCAAAGGTCGACTTCCTGGGCAACCCAGAGGTGTAAACCTGAAACGGATGGTAAGCTCTGAATTTGGAGGATCATATAATTTTATAATCTTTTCAATAGAAATGGGATCAACGGCTAGCTAACGAGGCCCAAAAAATTGCAGATATTTGCGAATTTAAACACAGGAAGGTGGTAGATAGTAAGTAGATGTTAATTAAATTTAAAAAATCATTAACTAATTTTTCCAGATAGATTTTACGTCGGCCAAAATATTTACATCGGCATGTCGACCGGACGAAGTAACCTGAAAGCTTGGAACGACGCCGTCCAGAATTGGTTCGACGAGTACAAAATTTACAGGTACCCCAACCTCGATGCTAACACGGGCCATTACACACAGGTTCATCTTTCGCCTTACTTAGGACCTTTTCGTTTTATGATTTAAATCGTAGGTTGTTTGGGCGAACACCGAGTACGTCGGGTGCGGGTATACGTATTTCTATGAAGCTGGCGCGTACGCGTACCGCAAATTGTACGTGTGCAACTACGGGCCCGGGTAAATTTGTCATCGAAATGTATTTTCCATTGATTAAATGATCGCTTCTTTGCAGAGGAAATTATGTAGGACAAGCGCCTTATAAAACGGGACGTTCTGGCTGCGAAAATCTATGCTGATATAATTTCAAATGTGTGTTAACGTTGATGCACAAATGTTATTTAGACGAAGATAAAAATAAATTTCAAAAGAATTGTTGTAATAAATAATTATTAATACAGTAATAATCACAGATGGGTATAATCGGCGAATGATCGGAGTCTCATACGAGTTGACCATACAGTCCATGCTAAAATTGTGATGTCGAGTCTATCCATTGCGTGTCTACTATATTTTGTCTTCAAAATTGAAAATTGTTTTTTTTGTTTATTGTAATAAAAAGCACTTTGGGTGTCAAATTTTCGTAATCGCCAGAATTCGAAAGCAACACGCGAACAACACTTACAAGACAATCGCAGGAATGGTTAACCACAATCCACCACAATCATTGATCCCAAATTAGTCAAAGATAACTCGTCATCGATGTCACCCTTAATGATGTGGCCAATATTGAAATTTCAATAATTCGAACGAAACTCGAACTACGAACACGTGCGTTACGACAACAAGCAAACATGTTTTAATGGTTTTCATCCACGTGATTAAAAACAAGTATTTAACGAAAAATGTAGATCAGAAACTTTCGACGGTGGAAGCCGGATAATTGTTGTGACAACGTGTCCACGTGCTTTTCTGCATAATACATTTTTTGATAACAGGAATGATGGATAACTACCATTTGTAAGAAATTGCCTACATAACTTTGTCTACTAGTGCTCTATAAAAGCTGTGCAATTCTGGACGTTGTTCAGAAAGTTAAAGATGGGTTTATCCGTCCACGCTGTGGTTTTTTCGTTAGTCGTTTTGTCGGCGATATTTAGTTGTGTGCATTCCGGCTGCAAGACGATTTTTTGGTAAGATATTTAACGCTTTAAATTTTTGCGTTAGCTCTAAAACGATTCGATAAGATACTCCTTAGTTATGGTACGTTCACGATAAATGTCGCAAAACATGATAATTTTGGATAAAACTTCGTTGAAATTAATTGTAGTTTCAAATTGTTAACATATCGTGGCACATTATCAGAAAAAGGCTACTCGTTAAACGTAGTTCTCATTTACATTTTCATATTTAAAAGTCCACAGTCTCCGTCAATTTATTAGAGTCACGTATAGTTTTACTTCCTAGCAAGAGGCGTTAGCCAAGCTGACCGACAAATCATCGTCAACAAACATAACGAAGTGAGGACCCTGATTGCCCAGGGGAAGGTTCCAGGACAACCGAGAGGTATCAATCTGAAACGCATGGTACGATACAACAAATATTAATTTTTGGAAATTGTAGCTTTGTACATTTGGTCGAAGATTAAAAAATTAATTTTTTTTTAGAAATGGGACAACGACATTGCCAATAAGGCGCAAGCGATTGCAGATTCTTGCGAATTTAAGTATGAATCTGGCAGTGACTGTCGGTGTTTTATTTTGCAATCATCTTAATTTACCCGAACAAGATTTTACCAATTTTCGAAGAATCGAAATCAGTAATTAGTTTTTTTTTTCAGGGAGATATCAGTGGGTAGGTCAAAATTTAGGCTTGGGCATGTCTGGAGCATGCACAGTGGGCGCAGATTGGAATGGCTGCGTTCAATCTTGGTTCAATGAACACAAGTCGTATCACTACCCAGATAACCCATCGGAAATCACCGGACATTACACACAGGTTCAAAACCGACGTCGTTATTACGTTTTATTTCACTTATTTCCATTTTAATTCTAGGTTGTTTGGGCGAACACATCTTTGGTGGGCTGCGGGTTCACGTACTACGACGACGGTGGAAGTTGGAAGTACAATAAATTATATGTGTGCAACTATGCACCGGGGTGAGTTTGATGTACTTGTGTATGTTTGATGCGTTTTTTTCAACGAAAATTGGATCAACAGGCAGTTCTGGTTGCGAAAATTTGTGTTAAAATTGAATCCAATAAGTATGCTTGTTAACGTCTTTACATCGACCCAATAAAGCATAAACAACTAAACGATTTTGTTTAACCAATTTTATTTCCGCTATCACCGGACGGATGCTCCTAATCGCGGGTACTATTAATATTTTTATGTGAGTCAACTAGGCACAAGTAAACATTCATTACGCACTTTAATTGCAAAAATAATGACTAATAATATAAATTACCAACTGCAACAATTTGACAAATAAACACAGATTTTCTTAATAATTGGTTTCATTATCACGGATGTCTAGAAAATGAAGCACGGTTTACATTAAAAATAAAAAAAGGACTACGTAAAACTATAATTGCCAACGATTAGTTAAAATGTTAAATAACCAACCAAAATACAAAAAAGTTCAATGACATGTATTAAAAAGAAATTTTATTAAAGAGAAAATCACAACAGTTCGAAATGAACAAAAAAAGAATAGACAAATAGTTGAAGTAAAATAGTAGGTAAGAATGAAAAACTCCTTAGAGTTTTATTTGTGGATGGTGTAACTTAAATTCTAAAATCAATGAAAATAATCAATCGCCAAACGTCATTAGAATGGAAATATTGAGCATATTATGCTAACCTCATCCCACAAGAAAAATCCTCCACATCAAATGAAGATGGAACAAGTAACAAGGACCGAATTGTCTAGCTTGGTTGTCCTTAGAATGAAAATATTGAGCATATTATGCTAACCTCACCCCACAAGATAAATCCTCCACATCAAATGAAGATGGAACAAGTAACAAGGACCGAATTGTCTAGCTTGGTTGTCCTTAGAATGGAAATATCGATCATATTATGCTAACCTCACCCCACAAGATAAATCCTCCACATCAAATGAAGATGGAACAAGTAACAAGGACCGAATTGTCTAGCTTGGTTGTCCTTAGAATGGAAATATCGAGCATATTATGCTAACCTCACCCCACAAGATAAATCCTCCACATCAAATGAAGATGGAACAAGTAACAAGGACCGAATTGTCTAGCTTGGTTGTCCTTAGAATGGAAATATTGAGCATATTATGCTAACCTCACCCCACAAGATAAATCCTCCACATCAAATGAAGATGTAACAAGTAACAAGGACCGAATTGTCTAGCTTGGTTGTCCTTAGAATGGAAATATCGAGCATATTATGCTAACCTCACCCCACAAGATAAATCCTCCACATCAAATGAAGATGGAACAAGTAACAAGGACCGAATTGTCTAGCTTGGTTGTCCTTAGAATGGAAATATCGAGCATATTATGCTAACCTCACCCCACAAGATAAATCCTCCACATCAAATGAAGATGGAACAAGTAACAAGGACCGAATTGTCTAGCTTGGTTGTCCTTAGAATGGAAATATCGAGCATATTATGCTAACCTCACTACACAATATAAATCATCCACATCAAATGAAGATGGATCAAGTAACAAGGACCGAATTGTCTAGCTTGGTTGTCCTCAGAATGGAAATATTGAGCATATTATGCTAACCTCACCCCACAAGATAAATGCTCCACATCAAATGAAGATGGAACAAGTAACAAGGACCGAATTGTCTAGCTTGGTTGTCCTAAATCCTACGATATTTTATTTATTCTTTGCCACGAGGAAATTGTAATAAACATACAATAATAGAAAAAATAAACAGGAAATAAAAAATCCAGCGAGAAATTGCATTAACGCAACTGTTTAGAGGATTAAATGTTTGCAATAATTATTTCTAATACATCGACGTGGGAATAACCACACATCGATATCAACGCAGATAGTGGGGATACTAAAGTGTTATAAAATGATCCTATTCTATTTCTACACCAAAACCAAAATCAAAATGACTTCGTCTACTCGCGTTTTTGTGTTGCTTTTCGTCGTTTTCTCGGTGGCCTTAAATTGTGCGCATAGTTGGTGCCTAGGGATTTACGGTAAGATATAATGCACGCACACAAAAGAACTTACAAATTCAAGCAAATCATTTAGAGAGAGGAGTAAATCAAGACGAAGAACAACTCATCGTCGATAAACATAACGAAGTGAGGTTGCTGATCGCTCAAGGCAAAGTTCCCGGTCAACCCAGAGGCGTCAACTTGAAACGTATGGTGAGTTGCAGTTGTTAAGAGGTCTGATGTATATACTCTATCAATCTTTGATTAAGATTATGATTTATGATTTCGATTTACAAATTTTTATCCGCAATAAGGTTAATCGTTAAGTGCGCTGATATGTGCACTATCTATAATTGTAGACGTTTATAATTATTTGCATTTTAACGTAACGTAATTTCTATAAATTATATCAAAATGAATGATTAATTTAAGTAAATTGACCGAAAATATTTTGTTCTCAATCTCAAAATTAATAATTTCAATGTCGTAATTTGTTGATATGAAACTTTGCAAATCGAAATTAATTCTTCCACAATGAAAGCTGAAATCTGTATAATTCATAAAATGTGAAAAATCACAATATCATTTTGTATAGAAGTGGGACCAGTACCTCGCTGATAGGGCTCAAGAAATTGCAGACTCCTGTGATT
This sequence comes from Geotrupes spiniger, assembly GCA_959613385.1. Lineage (NCBI taxonomy): Eukaryota > Metazoa > Arthropoda > Insecta > Coleoptera > Geotrupidae > Geotrupes > Geotrupes spiniger. The sequence continues at coordinate 29,490,131 of OY390739.1, forward strand.
TTGAGCATCAACTTGTAGGCGACCGTGAGTACTTTCAATTATAATTACGAATCAATTTTTAAATTATTACAATTGTGTTATTTATGCATTAATATGCTGTGAACATTATTTGGATTCTTGCACGATCGGTTCATTATTATTGCGAACTCATTAAAACTGTGTGCATCAAATAGATCTTTGTTATAGACAGTGGTGGTAGACGACGCTCTGCATTTTTCATGTGTGTCAATTCCTTAAAATATTCTCTTCAACTCTGCATTATTTCATCTTCTTCTGTCATTGTTTCCATCCTTCATATTTCTCATACAACTTTTTTCTGACAAATTTATTTCAACGTACCATAAAACAATTTTTATTGGTCCTTTGGTTGAGTTTCCTCAAATGCAATAATTACTATTATAATCCTTTTCGATTTCAGAAAGATTTTACGTCGGTCAAAATTTGTACATACACTTTTCGACCGGTCACTCATCAGGAAGCCATTGGAACGCAGCCATCGACTCGTGGTTCGACGAGCACAACGAGTACTCTTACCCCAAGTTCGAGCTGCACACCGGACACTACACACAGGTAAAACGATCAAAATCCTGCAGCAATGTATTTAATTTTCATTCAATTGCAGCTCGTTTGGGCCGACACCGAATACGTCGGTTGCGGATACACCTACTACAAAGGCTTTGGATATTTCACCTACCACAAACTATACGTTTGCAATTACGGCCCGGGGTAAGTTTTTAAATTTTTAAAACTAACCAATTCATTATCGATTTGTTGTTGTTGTTCACAGCGGAAATTACGAAACGGAGCCCTATTTGACTGGAGAATCGGGATGCGAAAATTTATATTAGATATTATATCAAATTGTGTATGAAATAAATAAATATTTCTTAAATTATTTTTTTTCCTGTCATGATTTTGACAAATGTCAGAATGCGAGGAATCCATTTCGGCGACAACTAAGTGTAGGTGACAGCAAAATAGCAACAGGTCGAAAAACGACGATAAATACAATTTGTTATGCGAGATTTTCCCACCGTTTTCCACGTTCGGGTGAGATGGTGCAAATCGTATTTGTCATTAAGTCCAAGTCGAAATGAAAACGTCCGTGACCGTTGTTTTTTGGCTCGTTGTCGTTTTCTCGACGGCGTTAAATTACGTGCAAGGCAAATGTGACAAGGTCTATGGTAAGACACATTCACTTACCTAATCATCAGATCCAACTTGCCAGCAAATCTAATAACATGATTGAACCCAATCAAGAGGTTATCCTGATTATATTTTGGAGAATTCTTTTTGGACATGATTAATCATTCTCAACCATACTTCAATTTTTAAGTGACGTGACGTGACGTTTCGCGGTTCAACGATCATCAATTATGCATAATTTTTCCCTTATCTGACAGATTTAGTTCAATTCAGAACAGTATTCGCAGTTGCAAAAGTGCGATAATAATAAATAGTAATGTAACTTTCTATTTAGAGAAAGGTGTGATTAAAAAAGATCGCCAGACCATCGTCGATAGGCACAATGACTTGAGAATCGGCATTGCCAATGGAAAAGTTCTTGGACAACCAAGAGGTGTCAACCTGAAACGCATGGTAAGGTGACTGCATTTATTTTAACTTTTTGAAGTAGTCAAGTGGATGGGCTTTAGGGTAAAAAAAGTATTTCAATAGGAAAAAAACAAAATGGAAACAATTACCCATAAAAGTTTAGCTCAGGGAATGTGGAGCATGGGGACAATACTAAGAGGACGATTGTTACGCCTCAAAATTTTTAAGCAAATAAATATTCATTCAGAAATTTTCATTAACCAAAACCATGGCACGTTGTCTTGGACTAGTTCTGGAAGTTCGCAAGAAACCAGAAATGAGCAACACTGGATCAGGACCGATAAAAGGAAAAAATCAACGAATGAATAAAATAATTAAAGATGGATGTGAAAAGGGGAACTGACAGTAAAAGTGGGAATCTCTAAACCAAACTGTTCAAAACATTCAGCTTGAATCGTTGCTACAGTTTAAATAAAGTTAAAAACAGTTAAAACAGCTTCAAGCTTCAAATAGACGAAAGCTTCCAATTGTCAGAAGATGCTCCTGTAGGCTTTTAAAAGTAAACCAAGTATACGATGCCATCTAAGAGTCGAAAATATCCAAGATGTCCCAACATTATTTACTTGCCTATATTGTCCAAGAGTCCTTGTAATGTCATTGAAATCACCCTCAAACGTCGAAAATAAAATTGCAACAAATTTCTCATGAATTTCTAATTAATCCATTTCTTACTGGTAAAGATAATTTAGCAAAGATTTTATATTTTACCACAATGCTTTACTACGCAAAGCTCACCATGGTTGAGACTGTTTCTGCCTCCATGTTCAGTTGGGTTGGGTTGGGTTGGGTAAGGGGCTAAGTTAGTGGTTGTGTGATGGGTTGGGTTGTGCCTGATGCAGATATGAAAAATCTTTACGATTAAGTAACACCAATATTTTTTTCCTAGAAATGGGACATGTTCCTCGCTTCAAAGGCTCAAGAAATTGCCAATACCTGCGATTTACAGTCAAACACGGTCGAGGACAGTAAGTAGCATTTATGTCTCATCCTATAAAATTAAAAATGGGCTTCAGGAATCCTGTTTCGTGATCCAGTTATCACACTTCGTTGTTCAGGACAACGTGCCTTGGTTAGATGTTTTCGTCAAACACATTTTACTTTCACACAAGCTCATCATCACAATCAACTATATATTGAACAGGACCAGTTACTTCCTGATATAGAAATCTTTAAAAAAATGCTTAAAAATATCAGGAAACAAATTTTCATAAATCCGAAAATCTTTGTTTTAATTTGATTCCTTTGAAATCAATTAAAAATAATAATTTAGTTGCCATTATTACTTAATTTTTGTCACGACTGCATTATTTCATCCTTCCCGCCACCATCTTTTACTCATAAACGACTTGTGACTTCATTATGACCATTCCTTAATTCTCTAGATTTTAATTAATTTATTTTAACCATTCATTCTATATAATTGCTAATTATTTCCTTCATCAGAAAGATTCCGGGTCGGACAGAACGCCATCATCAAAAGCCATTACAAATTCAACCGGGGATCCTTCTGGAACGCCACCATCCAGCACTGGTTCGAAGAGTACAAGACCTACACGTATCCTAAATCCAGTCTCAACGAGGCGCACTACACACAGGTCGCCGAGTTCCCTCTGGCGTTTCCCGTTCAATTTTTAATGAATTGCAGATCGTTTGGGCGGACAGCGACCACGTCGGTTGCGGATACGCGCACTACAACGACAACGGGGACTACAACAAATTCTACGTGTGCAACTACGGACCGGGGTCAGTAAGTCGCCGGCGTCCGCGTAAAATAAAATTTTATGTGGCCGTTTGCAGGGGAAACGTTAAAGGAGAGGCTCCGTATAAGACCGGCGACTCGGGGTGCGAGAACCTGTGCAAGTGAAATTGATTGGGTAGTTTTAAGGATGCGTGGTGGGATTAAACGATTGATGAAAATTGTTTTTTTTTATTTAATCAAATTGAAGCACTAAGCAAAGCTAAGCTACATAAGCCACGAAATACGTGGTTTAGGTAAATTGATTACATATTTTTTTTCGCCTACCTATCGATAAATCTATCGAAATTTCATACCCTCTTATAATAGTCAAAATTCGTGTTGACGTGTATTATTTTATCAGTTGCGGCTATGATTTGCTTGCTGTCAGAGTCTGTACATCTCTTCTAATAAGAGTTATTCGAAATTCACTGCAGATTGCTTGTACCATTAGATTGAGGGTCAAAGGTATTGGGCTACATGCATTAGAACCAAAACTAGGCCTAGGAATAGGTCAATCCAACCCAACCCAACCCGTTGACAATCATTTTTTGAAAAAATACATTAATGATTCTAAATAAAAAATCATTGCTTGATTAATTCTATTTGGCAAAAAATGCTAACAGTTATTTTTGTCCTTCATTTATAAATTCGAATAAAAAAATTAATATTCAAAGTTTTTTAAAAGATTTAAAAATATGACACCAAAGAATTACAAAAACTGTTAAGGTTTCAATAAATATTTGCATATTATAAAAAAAACTTCTTGTCCAACTTTGGACACAAATTGTTGTCTTCAATTATGGGAATCAGCTTCCTCCAATTAACTCAACGCCACATTCTTTTATTCCATAACCAATTTTCATAAGAAGTTGCCCAGTCATTGTTAATCTTCCTTCTCTATATTATGTTCTGTAAACGCTACTGGCCATTTCTTCAACTATCGTACCTCTGCTTATATTTTTCAAAGCCTCTGACATATCCCAAGTAGGAAGTGTCGAATCCTTCTTGTCAACCACTTCGTCCTTACCCACAATCTCCCAATCACAAAAAATAATATCATACTTTTCTTTTACGGATGAGTATTATGTCGTTTCTTGTTGACTGGTACTACCTTAGCTCAAGCAAACCACCACCTAAGCTGGTATTCCCTTCCTTCTCACTATAAACAGTACTCTCTTCTTTTCCTTTTCAGTCACCACTGCATTCAGTTACTGAAACTGAAAACATTGCTATTCCCAGTCTTATTTCTCCTAAGTAAGATCTTCACATCCCACAGATCCCCACACTCTTGCATTATCACAATTGCATTGCCAGCCCTCATATCGTTTAATTTCGTGCTACTTCTTCACTACAGCCACTGTCACCCACACATGTTCATCTTTTTTCTCCGGTTCCTTGACCATAACAATTTTCACTTTTGCATCTGCTTTCCCAGTAACAACATCTTTGAGTATTTATTACATCACTTGTCAATAAATAACACGATCGAAATGAGTTCGTCCGTTCGAATAACTTTATGGCTTGTTTTCGTCTGCTCGACGGCTTTAAATCCTGTATATGGCAAGTGCAAACACGTTCTGGGTAAGATGCATTGCTTTAACCATCAAATTCCCAGCATAAAAATTCTCAAATCGATAATTTTTTGTACCTTTATGATAGCACTCTTTACGGGCTTCATATAGTCATTGAAATTATTCATTATTCAGTTCCTCGGATAGTTTTGAATGAGACATTTAATGACGTTTGGTAACTTTACCATAAAATCCAATGGCGTATCATTACTGACGTAATGGGGCCAGTAATTTGATTAAACTGTCAACTTTAGAACGCAAAAGTCCCCAAAACAAAACCAAAATTATTCAAATCTAAACTTGGAGCTAAGGCGATCCAGGGACCGCTAGTTATTTTATCCTGTGCTTCACCACATAAAGAAACCAGCATTCTATAGCAAATTTCGATTTAGAACGAGGTGTCAAAGGAGCTGAGCGACAACTGATCGTCGACAAGCATAACGAATTTAGGCAAATGATCGCCAAAGGAAAACTTCCCGGCCAACCGAAAGGCAAAAACCTGAAGCATTTGGTAAGTCAATTTAAAATTATATTCGATCTGAGTAATTTACCCCAAAATCCACGAGATTGGAACTGGCCAGTGCTCAATAATTTTTTTTTATAGAAATGGGATTTGTACCTCGCTTACAGGGCCCAGCAAATAAGCGACTCTTGTGACTTTCAGCACAGAAAGGTGGATGACAGTAAGTGATTTTATTTCAATGTCCAACCAACAAAAAATCTATGATGAGCCAAAATACACAGTTTCGAATTTAGCTACAAATTTGAAAGATACGCTATGGATTTAAAAACAAAGATGACTCAATGTTTAAGTTAATTTTCACAGAAACGTAGAAATCTTATTTTCCAGAACTACAACTACGTCATTCAATTTCAAATGGTGTTCAAAGTAGTAACATCGTTGTTTCACCTTCTCTATCCTTCTTCCATGCATAGTATTGGAATTGATGTAAATTTTCAATTCCTTTGTGGGTTTTCCTCATCCCTGTCCAAAAATGTTTATCATTTTTTTCAATTTCTTTCTTCGTCTCACTATTGTTCTTATTCCCTTCAATCCTTCGCATCGCCCTCTCCTTAAAAATTCATCCAAACCTTGAAAATCTCCAAAATTTCGAACCTAATTAATTTATTTACCACCTTATTTCCAGAAAGATTCTACGTTGGCCAGAACCTTTACACCCACGGTCATTCAAATTACATAAAAGGGCCTATGTGGGACAAAGCCATACAGAACTGGTTCGACGAGCACAAGGCCTACCACTACCCCAATCCCAGCAGTAAAACGGGGCATTATACACAGGTGCGACGTCCATTTATCTCCGACACATTTCATTTCATGTTGTACCAATAGGTCATTTGGGCGGAGACCCAGTACGTCGGTTGTGGATACACGTGCTACCACGAAGGTCGATTCTACCAGAAGCTGTACGTGTGCAACTACGGACCGGGGTAAGTCTAAGTCCCCAGAGGCGGTCGCGTTGATTTTATTGTTTTTTTTTTTCCCCAGAGGAAATATGAGAGGCGAGGCGCCTTATGAGATTGGAAAATGAAGAGACGAAAGCTAACGGTCGATGAAATTGATGAGTTGTTAAAGATTACATATTTCAATTAAATATTAAAAAAATGCATACTTTTGACTTTGAGTTGTGTTATGAGTTAGCAACAATATGGGAAAAATAGGTCCTTAAATTTTGAATTTGTTGTACAATTTCGCGATCAATGGACAGAGAAGTTTTAGGAATTTAAATTACAAATCAATTGATAATTCGAACTGAAAACAATTTGAATGATGATGGACACTTTACGAACAAATAGATAAGGAAGATAAAAAAGACTTAAAAAAAATATTTAAAAAAATACGTAGACACAACTTGTGGAATGCAGACATCAAATCAGAAGTCGAGAAGACGAAGAAACTTTGAAAAATTACTTACAAAATAGAACTAACAATTCTGTATACACTCAAATTTCTAATATTTCCCTGTTTGTCTCTTATTCCATTTTGTTTTTTTTTTTTTAATTTCTTAAAACTACTAATACAATACAAGTATATAACACAAATGGATCTAAAATCGCAAAATAACAAAAAGCAAATAACCAGGAAAAGAAAGAAACCTAAAATAAATTAAAAGCTAAACTGGGCCCCCTTAAAAATGAGTGGAAAAATTTCCGATAACAAAAATTCAACCCAACCCAACCCAACTTAACCACGACTAAACAAAACCCATCTAAACTGGCTGGGCTGAGTCGGATTGGGTGGTTTCTTTAATTTTGTCTCACCCCCGAAGAGATCGACATCGACATCGACGATCAATGAATACAAAGTAATTAAGATCAAGGGATAAAAAATATATTGACAAAAATTTATTCATTTTTATAAATAATTGTATGTAAATAATTTACTCTGGATGGTTTTCAATTACTCGAAACTTTGGAATATTTTGCTGAAAATATTGCAGATTTTACACCAATTCAAGGACCTGATTACCAACAAATCATTAAAGGAATCACACTGGAGACAGAGCTTCTGAAACAAACAATGCTGGCTGAAAAATGTGTGGAAGGAAGAAATTGAATTTCATGAAGAGCTTTGAAAAAATTAATACAATTACTACGAAATAGTTCATAGTTTATGGAAGAAGACTTAATTTGGATGTATTTGCAAATTTGTGCACACATTCAAGAAGAAGAAGAAGTGCAGGCTTGGGACACTACAAGAACACGACTAAGTAACATGATGAAGACGTCATTTGAACTCCAACAAAAAATCGTGAACCATACAAACTAAAAAACATTTTATTTGAAAACTTGAAATTATGCATTAAAAAAATATTTTGTGACAAACAAGACGATCTTTTAATTCAGACAGTTGTACTTGATGTAAAACAATTTGAACTTGTTTCGGCCTAGCTTATAAAGTCTTTATTGAGTTCGGAAAGATTTAAAAAATCAATATTTTACACCAATCTATGAACTGTGGAATTTAGTGCGATCGAAAATAGACCTGATAACCAATACTAAAATACAAATTAATAATAAATGAATCATTACCGCAATCCATGAAATTTAAAATATTTCTCCTGTGTTACAAACGCGAGTAGATACCTCGTGAGCGTATCAAAGGGGGGTGGGGATTGCCGACGCGACGTATAAAATTCTGAACGCAAATTGTCATTAAAACAAAGTGAAAATGAGGGCATCCACGAGCAGTTTGGTGTGCGCCCTTGTGACCATCACGGTGGCGTTAACCGGGGTGCATTGCAAGTGCAAGAGAGTCTTTGGTAAGAAATTGTCTTGAATATGACTTTGGAAACTTTAGTTGTTTGGAATGGCATCGTGTTGGATTAAAAAATCAACGCGAATAAATCTAAAACTAAAATATTGGATATTAATAAAAAACCAATAATGAAAATGAAACTAATTGATGTAAAATAAAGTAACGAAGTTAAATTCAAATTATAAGATAATGGAAAAAATATAAAATAAGTGACAAAATAATTTAAAATAAAAATACAAATGAAACGGATGCTCGGGTTGTAAAAAAAAAACAACGAAAAAAAAATGCAAATATAATACAAATTAATAGTTAAGAGAACTTATTTCAAATTAATTGTAGTTTCAAATTGTTAACTGTGACTCATTAGCAACTCCATTGTTAAGCATTGTTAATAATTTTAAATCGTTTACTGGATCTTGTATTTCATTCTTAGAAAGAGGAGTAACTCCAAACGAGAAACAAACCATCCTTCACAAACACAATCAAATAAGACTATGGATAGCAAAAGGGAAAGTTCCTGGACAACCCAAAGCCATCAACGTAAAACGACTGGTAAGACAAATTATTTGATTAGAACATATGTTGAAGGTGTTTGAGGTCATTACAAAGTGAGAATTCATTTTTTATAGAAATGGGACAAGTACCTTGCAGACGCGGCCCAGGCAGTTGCTGACCTTTGTGATTTTGGCCATAAAACAGTGAACGATAGTAAGATCTTATTATTTATCGTTATTATCATTACGATAAAAACGTCATGAAACGAGAGTTATGAATCGAATGCTTCGACTATAGAACATTTTCCTTTGTTAAGTGAAATTAAGTCAAAACGTCAAAGAACAGACGTCACTTTGGCAGGTCTATTGTATCGATGACAATCACAAACAATCGGGCTATACAATCAAACCAATTTTGACTTAAAATAAAAAATCGTGGCAAATTTATTTTATCGATGAAATTCGTAGAGCTTTTAAATTTCAGAACGATTCTACGTAGGTCAAAATTTACACACGTCATGGTCCACCAACTACACCACAGGACCAAACTGGAATAACGCGACCAAGTCCTGGTACAGAGAACACAGGAAATACACTTATCCACAAGTGGGAACAAGCGCTCACTATACACAGGTTTGGATTAAATCAAAAGAAATCGACCAATCCAATTTCACTCTATTTTTGTTAAACTGTAGCTCGTTTGGGCCAACACCAAATACATCGGTTGCGGGTACACGCATTTCAAAAACATCGCCAGGTACGTCAAGCTATACGTATGCAACTACGGACCAGGGTAAGGACAATTTCGTTTATGTTGCGATGCATATTTGATCCTCCAATCAATTTTTTCACAGTGGAAATATCGTCTCTCGAGTTCCTTACAAGACTCGTGAATCGAGGTGAGAAAATGTGCTAGTTGTTAAAAAAAAACCGTCACGATATTTAAGTCGAAATAAAATTATTTAAATATTTTGTTGCAAGGATATTTTATTTATCGTTACGAAAGTTTAGTAACTAAGTGTTGGGCCGGACACCTGTAGCCTGGGTTGGGTTTATCTGTTGGTGGTTTTAATCTAAATACGAGGTATGTGACAAAAAGTAAAAACATAGGAATACATTTATTGATAGCTTTATTTTATATTAATTTTTATTTGGTGGGAAAATCATAATTTCCATTCTGAACAAAAATATGAACGTCGTGCTACCCTTAAACCCTTGCTACTTGACCATGGTATGGGGCATTAAACTTCTTATCACTCTGTCACTTTTTGCAAAACAAATTCTTTAAGAAAATTTCTGAATCGACATTATAATCAGAATTTTTTAAAACCCGACCAGCTCCTTCCTTTAAAAACATCAAATTTCCTTCGGACCACGGGGACGCGCACGAACCACTTCCATCTCTCGCACTTACTTCGCAAGCGCTCGCTTAAACGGCCCGTGAAACAAAGGCGCCGGCCAACTTGCGGCTGCTCAATATTCATGGTCCGCACTTAATGATATTCTAATTACCCGGCAAATTAATGGGTTTAGCGCAGTCATATTTTACAGGCGCTGTTAACTATCGCACTCCGGAGAATAGTTTAAAGTTCCCTTCTTTCACCGGCAGCTTATAAATTGTAAATTGCCCGCCGCGGTCCAAGTTATAAATGAAATTTATTCGCGGCGTCGCGAGCGCGCGATACCTGGAGATCCCGCGCAATCATCGGCGGGTTTTTAACTGCGAAACTTTGCACATTATTCGCGCATTCCGCGTGAAATATCGCCTCTTATGGAACGCTATTAATTACGCTCATGCAATTTTACATGAACGCCGAAAGATAAGCAAGCTTCGTATTTATCCGACAACATAGTTTGTGCGAACAAAGCTCGCAGGAAAATAGTTGACTTTTTCTATTTTTTACTTAAGCCTGAACAACAATCGAGGACGCGACCCACATAATTCCCGGTTCCGGCACCTTGTCAGGACCACCTCACGTCAAACGATCAATCATCGGAACGTTAACAGTAATGTGATTTCTATTTGTCCCGCACACAAACGGAGTAGCGCTGACCGTCTGAATGGATCAGATTGTAGCAAGTGAATTATGCTGATCCAATGGCCGGTATGATTTGATGGCCTTGTGTGTGTTGTGATTTACGGCGTGCGACGTAATGAGCTAACGCACGTCGGCGACCGCATCAATTGATCGGCGTATAACTTCATCTCGTTCGTTAAACCGCTCGGATTTAGTAGAAATTGTAACTCGAACACAATTAAACGTCTTTACTTTATTTCCGCGTTTAATTTTCCTCCTCATTGCATAACGTTATATTTTTCTTCTCCAAATTTCCGTTTTCCACTGCCAACTAAGTTAGGTTGGATTCGATTGGGACGATGTTCTTCACAGAAACATTAATGAGGGTGCTCAAAATGTTTCAAAAAGTTTGGACAACATCGACAGTAATGGGATGATATGACGACCATCCCAAAGATTTATTCTTATTGTTACAATCAAATGGGCAACCTTCCACAAGACAGAGGAGTAGCCGGTTCTTGTTATAGAAATCTTGCGATAAAGATGTTTTTCAATCATTCTCTTGATTATTTTTTTTATGGAATTGTGCTTGTAGAGAAACTTGTATTGCTTCATCCTCCTGTTGAGGAGGTTCAAATGGATGAGATTGAAATACCATCTCAAGATGTTCTCCGACGAGTTCGCCGTTTGCTGTATCCCTCTTGGAATTGAATGGTACAGTTTTTTATTTTTATTTGCCTTATTTTGTTCTTTCCTTTTTCTCATGGATGCATTGCATCTGGTTTTGTCCTGAGGTGTTTACATCCTCATCCAGATACATCGCAATCTCCAATTTTCAACAATGGCAATTTTGACAGAGAAAAATAATCCACAGGTTTATTTCCAGTTTCAGCTTTCAGCAGGAGTTTGTGTCAAGATTGACTTAGCCAATGTTTCTTTGCGTTTTTCGTGGCATATCATTGAATTATTTTTGTAGTGGTAATGTGGTCAGACGATAAATCCAGGTTATGTTTAGCTTTGAGTAGTCCCTTTGGAAAGTCGTTGTATGCACAGAAGTCAAAGTTAAACTCAAACTGGTGTAAAAATTGCATTAATTACATTTTCGTGATATTTACAAAATGAAATATCGACCAGTGGTGCCAATTATGAAACAAGATAATTAAAAATAAAAAAATGCTAGAATCGAAAATAATTTCAATTAACACCAACGGCAAATTTTCTAGTACAACATTTTCTCCCAACCGCTGGCTCGTAAATCTCAAACTCAATCCCCGCTACAACTGCACTATAATCCACCCATAAAAGTAATATGTGCCGGCTGATCCCAACCTAATATAAAATTTGCATTAATTACGTTTATGAAATTTTACGAAATATTAAATTTGGCGCAACAAAGTCTTAACGATAATTACGAAAGTTCCGCCTGGAAATTTGCATAATCGCACCTAAAAGTTTCCGCGAGTAAACATCCTCTCCGTGCCGCGGACGTTTCCACACAACTTCGAGTCTAACGATTCCGATATCTCGCATTTCTCAATCTCATATCGAGGTAAATAATAACTTCGCATGCCGGCGCTGGCGGAGCGACCGGGTTCAGTCGCCGTTTGATAAAACAAGTTACCAGCCAACTTGGTCTCTGTATCCCATCCCCCATGGATTATTACGAAACTTTTCAATTTCGCCGCAGCGCAATTCGAAAACGTTCGACGATTATTTCTACGTCTCATTAAAATTTTAAATTTGAGTCTTCGGCGTTTCGCGCGAAGACTGCGGGCGTTACGTACCTACAACAGTTTGCATAATGTGCGCTGTTTTGGACCGAGATAATATTTATGTTTATCTTGGCGCGCGCGCGCTTGCATATGAGGGTTTATTTGCAAAACTTGCACAACTAACTGAGCAGACCGTGCATGATGAATGCGCTCGCTCATTGTCTCGGCGAGTCGTTGTTCCGGAACGCGCGAGGTGCCCAGAAAGAACGCCGGCTTCGTCCGCGTCTGCAGGCAGCTCACGTTTCCTTATTTGTCAATGTTTGGACGAGGGAGCGAAATTGAACTCATTATTTCTGCCGGTTGTATTAGTCCTATCGCGCTTTTGATTGGTCGTAATTCAGCGCGCAAAGAAACAACGGAGAAACGGCGAGAAATTACCGACGCGCACAAGTGTAATTTTACAAAAGGACGATTTGTAATAAGCGACGTTGTTGTTTCGTCTACGGTTTTGAGTTACATGCATAAATTTCGTGCTAGTTTTATTGCACCCATTCGTTCAAAATTTCAGTCAAATATTTTACTCTTGCATCTCGAAATTTTCGTTGTACAAAATTTATCAACGATTTAACGGAATTAACTACAATCACAACCAAGAAACAAAATGATCAAAGCTACAAAATTAATTGGCAAATTGAAGATATCTACTTCTGAAAAATTGTAACAGTTGCTAGATTAAGCAACGTGAGATGGAAACGAGGCTTTAAGGGACTATTAGCACCCCATATATAATAATGCACATCATTCATAGGTCATCGTAGCATCATCCTTTCTTTTATTAAAAACTCGGATCTTTGATTCAAAATTATTGCTGCACCAAGAGCTTTAAATTCCTATTTTTTTAATATACTTTAAATCCGTCCAAGACACATGGAGCTTAATAAAATTTATAGCTGGGCGTTGCTCAACACGAATACTTAATTAACAAAGTACCAGTTATCGATAACACAAAGCGGTTATTAACTCAAACTCTGGACTCGAGTCACGTAGCGACGTAAAACAACCCCGTTGTATAAATTTCTATACAAATACAAACCCCCGAAAGAAAATTCCCCGTTAAGACACTTACTTACGAAACAACGTCACGTCTTTAAATAAAACGTCCATTAAACGTCGTCGTTAAAAGCCCCATTGTTCGGCGCGAGACAAAGACCGAGTTACATTTCGCGAATCGACCGCTAATAAAGGCGATTTATCGCCGTGATTCATCGGCCCAATAACGCCACGTGGAAGCGGCGGTCGAAACATTCCTTTAAAATCGGCCGGGGGACCCGCGCGCAATTGTCCGGAAAGAAGCTGCGCTCGAATGGAGGCGAAAAGTGCAGTTCCGACGCGCGACGGTGCGCCGAGATCGCAGGAGCGCCGGACAATAGGCCTCCTTTCAAAGGACGCGCTTGCCGCAATTACGTCTGGAATAATCAAAGTCTACATCCCGTGATGGGGCGGGGTGGGGGAATTGCTCCCTCTGCAGAGACGCCAAGGTTAAGACAGGCTCATTTCGGAGATGAAAGGCGCGGCTATTAACGCTCAACCAGGGACGAAATGAAAACGTTACAATGAGGGAACCGCCGCGCGCTATTAGATCATAAAAGATATTGCGTTTTTGATGAAATTTTTACTTTCGAATATTAGAGATTCAGTTTGGAGGTTTGGAATTAGTTCATCTGCAGACAGTGGAAATAAAATTTCACGACGAATAAAAATAATTCCCATGACATGTTTTAATAACACGAGTAGATGATCGCGATCGCAATTTTTATTAATTTATTTAAACTAAATTCTTTGTCAGGAATTGTGGAAATTTGTCGAACTACGATTTTTATGCATTTACGTAACTTTGATATCATAAATTATATTAGCAGTATCAGCTGTTCCATTATTCACACGCGAACTTTAATTGCCTTTTCCCTTGATTACCCATCGTCATTCCCAAAGCACTCCGATTAAGTCGCACATACTCACCAAATCGTAATTAGCTATGAAGCTCTCTAATCTTTAATACGCCGACTGACTGACGACGTACAGATCGTTTGAAACATACGTAACCTCTTTATAACTATGAACTAGTAATTTTGAAATTGGGATCAGCTTAAGCAGCATTGACACACGTGCACGACACCGACGATAAAACCAAAAAAAAGCTCCTGCACGAAGACTAACAAACAAATATTATTTTTAGTAACGAAAACTCGTAACTCGCTTAAAACCCCCCGGCTCCATATTTCAAAGCTCGCGGGGCTAATCTCCGTGCACGTTTACAGTTCGAAATATTTATATATCAATCCCGAATATGGAAATCGCATCGCGGCGTTGCCGGCCCAGTAAAGCGCTCGTCGCGATAGAAACTAAATAAAGCTCACCTGCCATAAATTAATGCATCCAGCCGTGCGAGATAAGGCCTCCATTTCGCAGATGCAAAATACTGCATAAAAGTGTTTTATGTTTCCTATTCGAGCGGTCTTTTTTTCGCACGCGACAGGAGATATCGTGAATAATTGCCGTATTTAGTGATTTGTTTCCGACTCCGGAGGAAATATCGTGCGCGCGGCGGTTAATTTATACATGAGTACGTCCGGGTTTTTTTCCGCCGGCGTTCCGATTCGCGCCGCGTTTAAAAAATAATAATTGCCGAGTTAAATTAAATCGTCGAGGAGCGGAACCGGGGTGGGGGGAAGTGTGCATGCCCTGGATGTGTTCAAAAATGTAATATAAGGACACAAGTGAAACTAAAGATCAACAGGACAGCATTAGATAATATTCAGGATAACGAAACTGTTGCGATGGATAAAGGAACTAAAACAAAGCGAAATTATATATCATGACGTAAACAGGACAACCGCTTTTACTTTGTTATTTATTACAATAAAAAATAAAATCTAACCACCAATTAGATGGATTGGATTGGTTGATGGTTGCTCTAAAACTCCAAAGTACCCCGTGGTTACTTTGGATTGTACTCTGTCCTTCCAAAAACATATAGAAAACACACGAGACAAGAGATATGCAAGAAACAACCTCCTTCTAAAACTGCCCAGCAGCAAATTGGGTGCCAATCCACCAGTAATCAGAACTAGCACCCTCGCCTAGTGCTATCTGGTGGCACAGTACGGCGCTCCTGTATGGGAGTGTTTCCGTCACGTTAGAAAAGTTGACGAGCCATACTATACATGACTGATCACTCGATGTATCAACTCCACAACCTACACTTACTCAGCGGTATTGAACCACCAAATATAAGAAGAGTTGTGGCGAGTTGCAGCACCCTTTCTTTAACAACACAGTAGCGCCATCCAAATTAATGTCAAGAAATTTCTTTCTTCAATGATAACTCGTTTTCTTGATCCGTAACTAATACGGGAAGGTAATACCGACGTCTTGGTATTCGCTTTCAATTTTCATGTAAATCCCAGCGTCACCATTCTCACGTCGTCGATCGGTTAATAATTTAAAAAATCTCAAGGATTAAACTTTTGTGCGCCGAAACTTTTTGCATCGGCCTTTTGCTAGATTCCTTACGTCGACTGCTCAACATACAATTTGTTCGAAACGTGGCAAGTTTGCGATTCGCGATGACAGATTCTAAACAACTGTATATATATTTACAGATTTTTTTTTCGACTTTTCTACATTTTTGCAAATTGTGGAACTATTTGTCAGTTTCACAGCAACTAGGGTGTAGTTTGTCACTGATAATTTTCAACTAATTGTTTTCGATAATCTTTCCACTTACTTCGATAGCTTATTTATGATAATGGTCTAGTTCCTAGTATCAACGTCGTGGTTGGGATGAGTTGGAGCATTTCAACCCAACCCAACCAAGGAAACGAGAAAAAAGACTAGTCTTGATAAACTTTTCAAGTTCCATATAAAGATTGCAAAAGAAGAAGAATGCACAGAAATGCACAGAAATGAATTGACGTATACAATGAGAACGAAAAGAAGCTTATAATGTTTGTGCTCAACCCAACCCAACGCAACCCAACCCGGAGAACGAGGGCGAAACAAAGTTCGATACAAAGATTGCATTAGACGATTTAAATGCGAAAACAGGAAGAAAATAAGAAGAATACACAGATCGTTGCGTTGGACACCCAGCTTGGGGATACTTCAAAAATTGAACTTTGACTTGAAACAAAAAACCTGCAAATGACTGAACGTAAAATAAATTTAAAAATAAAATGTGCCTGGTGCAAAAATGTCGTACGACATCAGTCCAACCATTGAAGATCCTGCTTCAACTAAGATAGAAATGTGGAAAAGCTCACTAGATCTGGTAGACCAAGAATTCATAACCACCCCTGATGAAGAAGTCCCACCTGGTGCTAACGGAAAGAGAACAACCTGAAAGACTGTGGCAAAAGCAACCAGGTTAAATGGGGATGAAACAGCGACCCGATCCAATGTTCTTGCGGGCTGACCCAGAAAATGGAGCATTTGTTAATAGTCCCAACATAGAAAATGTATGCAGAGCTAGCCAACCTGACTGCGCCAAGTACTGGAATGGACTAGCCATCTGATATGTGTTTGCAATTTTTATAAACTCTATGAAAGTTGTTTGTTAGATACTTCATATTAGCGTTACTGTGATATATCACTAGACATCAAAACATTTAAAATTTAATGGACGTTCGGTTTAACTGGAAATGACCTCAACAAATTTTCAAATAAACTCAACATACAGGACATCTCAAAATTGACGGCTGTGCTTCGGTTGCTTTTCTGATTGACCACCTTAATCGAGTTA
The DNA here is from genome assembly GCA_959613385.1 of Geotrupes spiniger. Lineage (NCBI taxonomy): Eukaryota > Metazoa > Arthropoda > Insecta > Coleoptera > Geotrupidae > Geotrupes > Geotrupes spiniger. The sequence goes on from OY390739.1 coordinate 29,507,356, forward strand.
TTGATAAAAAAGTAAAATATTTCAATTATTTTTTAAATTTTCCTTCGATACAGTCAAATTTTCACTTCACATATTGTTCTCCTCTTTCAAATCAAAATCCAGTTGCTTGCATATTCAACCCAGATTTATACCTCCAAACCAACGCAACCAAACCCAACCAACGGTTAAGCTGAGTTACCAGTAAGTCGTAAAATTGTGCTTCATTATTGTTTTGTCGCGAAGGCGAAAATGAAATTTGATGAAAGATCAGGAACGTAGGAAATATTTGTAGTAAGTCTGGAGATTCAGAAAAAAATATGCATGAGGCAATGAAATAATGATAGGAGACACATGAAACAACGCATAAGAGAATCAAGAAAATTGTGTAGGTGAAAAAAAATATGAATAAAAATGGCGACAAATTCTCTTTAGAAGTTCACCATCACTTTTGTAGTTTTTGGGAAAATAGGAAATATTTGTAGTAAATTTGGAGATTCAGAAAAAAATATGCATGAGGCAATGAAACAATGAAAGGAGACACTTGAAACAACGAATAAGAGAATCAAGAAAATTGTGTAGGTGAAAAAAATATGAATAAAAATGGAGACAAATGCTCTTTAGAAGTTCACCATCACTTTTGTCGTTTTTGCTCATTTCGGCCTATTTCTTCTCTCGTTAATGGTTAGTCTCTTTTTACTTTAATTTAGTTTTATTTTCTTCTATTTTCATGTCATTGTTTCCATTTTCTTCCTAATTTGTTTGCTTCGGTTTACTTCGATTATCTGTTTTGTTTGGTTTTACTTTTTGTCCTCTTTTCACATCTGTGCATGGGATAATGGAAGTTGGGTTGGGTTGGGTTGGGTTGGTGAAAATTCAGTTTCGCGCTATAGCACCGTTTCAAGGTAAGGTTCACCAAAAGTGATAAATAAATGATTTGATATTGACGACAGAATGTGGGAAATTTTTTTAGATGATTGCTATAAGCCAATGAATCATGGGCGACGCAGATTTGAGAATAATCACAACAATACAAGGATCAACATCAGAAATGAGAACATAACAGAAATCTTAAACCATAAATCAATAATTTCATCAAAGACCGATAAAGAAACATGGAATTTGGTCAAAACAAGAATGGACGAACATAGATCGGTAAGACCAAAGAAGACTTAGACGGAGCAATTAGAGACAAACTGGAGACAAAAACTAAACGATGACATGAAACCTATTGCTAGAAACCGATGAAAATACTCAAAAATTATGAATCTATTCCACGCGTAATTCTTTTAGATTGCTGATATGATTTTTACGCCGACCGGTGGATAAAAAAAAAACAAAATCCTGACCTGATGCACGAACGTACTAATTGCAAAACTACGTGTTTACGTTAAAAATAATTAGCGTTTCATCCCGTGGTAATCGCCCGGGGGTTTCAGATACTGCTTTCGCGCTAATTGGCTCGCGCCTGGGCGATTTAAATTCTTTTGAGAGCGCGCTGAATTTCGCCGAACTAGTCCGCGGACGCTAATAGATAATTTAATGAAAATTGGAAACAGTTTATGTGCGATTGATTGTTTAATTATTGGATTCGAATAGAACTATCGGAAATTATGTTGTATTGTTTATTATTTGAACAAACGGCAATTGTATCTCTCTGTGTGCACACCGGCTTGTCCTGGGCAAATAAACGACCGAGGGGATTCGCAAAATTGGAGCCACGAAAAATCTAGTTATGACGCAGCCGAATCTCCCCCATTCGGCAACGTTATTGTTACATTTAAAAAAAATCTAAAAAACCGCACAACTTTATTTATTTATGTAGGGGTATGTTATTATTTTATATTTCACTAGGGCATTAATAAAATACACTTCTTAATACATTTCTTTGAAGCACATCGGAACTCTATTGATGCAGCTTTTTTATTCGGCCAAATTATTAATGACACATGTCATGTATTTCAACGATTGCTTTTTAGATAAAATAAAATGACACGATTCAATAAATGTTAATTCTTAAAATCGATAATTTTTCATTACCAAGTTACGCTAATCATTTTAATAATTTTCATTAAATTGAAACGCGGTCGTTAACGGCGATTGATTCCGATCGTGGCGACAAAAACGCACACATTATCAGCGGAAAGCGAACATCCGCCGTGGGAAATCGCGTTAATGTGAAAACGCGCTCGAATTGTCATTCCGTAAGTTCACGGCGCGTCTGGCGATGAATAAATGATACGCCGAGGACTATTAAATCGACTCGTTTGATTGGATGTAATTTTCGAACTACTTTGTGCGCTCGCCAGCTAAATAGGCACGGGAATGCATCAAATCGCGCTTTGACGATATTGGATCGGGCATTCGGGGACAGGTTTATTTGTATGTGGAAATTATCGGCGAAGCTATTTCGCTGTCTGTTCTCCGACACGAGAGAATTACGTGGTTGCGAGTTTAACAGCAATTTTATCGAATTACGTTTTCTGTGTGAATAAAATATGATTTTATTATAGTTTTGAAAAAGATTCGAAACAAATTTGGATCTAATTATTTCCAGACCGACTTAACGTATTGCTTTGATCTTCATATCGCCATTTAATATATTTTTCATTTCAATCAAATTTTCTTTGAAATTAAAAAAAAATTAAACTTTCTCGAGATAACCTCGACTAACTCGCGGAATTGCTCGAGTGAAAAGAATTTATTTCGCAATTATTTTTATCTGAATCATTAAATGCGTCGTTCGTGTTCATGCGGAATGGAACAGTTCCAATCCTCGCGAGCGAATAAATAATCAAACGTGGCTTGGATTTATTGCCACGAATGGCGAGCATGTACGTAGTGGTCGGTTATCGACATGGAATATCAAAAATCTCGGAGGGAAAACTAAGGAAATTACAAACGAACGAGCGAAATCTGATAATACAGTAACAACGAAGAATAAGTTAATACTTTTGGCAATGATGAAAATGGTCGAAAAACAGAAACACGTGATTTAGAAGAAGATATTGATAGAAATTCCAAATAGATTTTATCAACTAAGGATGTTGTGAATTTGCATTTAGCCAACAATCTAGAAAGAGATCCCAATAACACTGATAAATTTTTCAAAGATCGTCCAATTTTTGATGCTATAAGAAAAAGATGTGTGGACCTGAGTGTTGAAGAAAAAACTTGTGTGGATGAACAAATGTCCATTCAAAGGGCAACTGTCCAGTAAACAACGTAAGAAATGAAAACCTAATCCTTGGGGTATGAAACTATTTTTACTATGTGGTGAGATTGGCATTGTTTACGACTGAAATTGACCAAGGATTACAAAACAAGACAAGGAGCTGCTATTGTGATCCACTTGAGTTGAAGAATTAGTTTCAGTTTGGTCAAATGTGGACCGACTTCAATTGAAAAAAAAAAACGTGAGCGTCCTAACTGTAGTCGCGAAAGTTCACCAGTTGTAGCCAATCTTAAAAATGTTGAAGTAAGACACTCTGCAAGTATTAGAACGGATACAGTCGATCATCTTCCTATACATAACGAACAGAAAGAGACAGGAATATGTAAAAGACCTGGGTGCAAAGGTAAATCGCACACTGAAAAAATTAGTGATGATAGTCAAAAAGCGAAGAAATACAACAAGTGAAGGATGCATTAGAAGGACCACAAACCACAGGATATTCAGAGACTAGGCCAAAGATAGGAAGAAGAAGAAGGATAAACCAGAGGAAAAGCCAGCAGGATACGCACACCTCCTATATATTACTGGACTTGCGGACAGGGTGAAGAAAACTCTGGAGAAGAAGAATGTCAATGTCAGGTTCAGCACAATTAAGAAAATAAAAAAAACTGCTTCATCCAACAATGGCTCGGTTCCCAGATTACGAGTTAAAGGAATATACGAACTGCGGAAAATTGTATATTGGACAAACGGAACGCAGTATACAGTGCAGAGTCAATAAAGATATGTGAAGCAGGGAAATGCTGTACGATCCGCAGTAGCCGAACACTACTGCACGAGAAACAATCACATAATCGACTACGACGAACCGAAGCTACTCGACAGAAACCCTCACTCAGAATCGTTGAAAATAATGAAGAACCCGAATAATTTTAACCAAGAAGATAGATATAGACTAAGTGAGGGTTGGAAGTTACCACTAAACGTCACCGAGAAGCAAGGACCACCAAAGACGTAACCAGGACCACCACTGGATATATATGACGAGGGACAAAAGACATCGACATCGGTTTTTGAAACATTCTGAAGAAGCTGACTGATGATCGGTGAAACGTCAAGTTTATTTCAAGAACCACGACAACACCCGGAAGATGTCATTATGGAAAAATGAGACATTCGACTGTTTAAACGTAGTTGGTAACAAATTTATCAGTTTGCATTTCAAACATTTTTATTTGTTGTTTTTGTTTGAAATATTTCCGTCACATTTATAAAATAAAGTTGCACTCAAGCTCGGGACATATAATGGAGTCATCAAAAATGACAAATTGGACAATGAAAATGACATAGAAATGTATACAGTGTGTAAGACGTAACCCTGTGGAACGGCGGGCTTGAACACCGAGTATTCTTCTTCAACCCAACCCAACTCAATCCAACTGCTTGTTTTATTTCATCTTCAAATGTATTTTAATATTTTAACATTTTTTTTGAAGTGGTATGTCATATATACAAAAAACACAAATGGATCCTAAGACACAACCCTGAGGAACGGCGGGCTTGAGCACAGAGTATTCTACTTGAGTCCAACCCAACTCAATCCAACTGCTTGTTCTATTTCATCTTCAAATGTATTCATTTAAAACATAAGCAACGCATGTTCTCGTCGTCTAATTTATTTTAAAACACGTGAGTAATTAAAAAAAAATAGTCATGAAAATAAATGTTTTACATCACACACTTTACTGTCAGTTAATGACACTAATGCCCTTGAAAACCACTTGCTATTACACCCCTCTCGATCCCTCCTTACTTTCATAAATAAACACTCAAATAAATAAATCATGTATTTCATACGATTTTCAATTTAATTTTTCAACCAAAACCAAATTTTTGTCCCATTTTTTTAAAAATTTTTAATTTTTTATATTTTATAAAAAAATATAAATATTTTGGATAAGATTTTGACATGACATAATTCATTTTCAATCGAAGCAATCGAAAGCTCCCCCGCCCCATCCCCATCCCCATCGCCAATATTTATTCACACACAATTGTTTATCGACGAATCCATTACGGCCGGAACAACCCGTGACCGAGGCCCATTACGAAACGTGATCGAATTAAGAGGAGATTTAATACCGGATAATGTAGCGAGCGGCGATATCTGGAGGAGATAACTGCGGCCGAATTAGGAGTCGATATGGATTCCGGAATTAGCCAGCGACGTGCCCTGTTTACGTCGCGATTAGCACAATGGGAACGCAATCGCCGGAGAGGAGTTCAACGTTCACGGGGGCAAACATCGCGCCGGATCCCGCGCATCAAGGAGCAAATATCTGGCGACCTCGATTTAACCGAGTCGAGTCAATTAAGTTTGTTTAATCCGGCGCGTCGGGTTGCCGATTTGCATTTCGCTCTCTTACGGCGATCGTTAACGCCGCAATAAACACCGGATGCGGAAGATGTGCTGGTTTGAACCGGCAACGATGTTTAATTTTTTTAAGTCAAAACGACAAAGTCGGTTGTTTGCCAACGCCCAAAACAAGATTCCTGTTCCGGTTATTCAGATTCCATAACATTTAAAAAAAAATGCCGGCAAGAGTTTAAGTACATACCAACATAGTAATTGAAGTCAGAAAGCTCTTACCTGAAACAAAAAAAAAACATCAGTTGCAAAATATCACATGAACGATTTTCATTTACATAACTTCCTCGATAACAAGCAAAGAAACGAATAAGATATTTAATCAAATTTTTAGTTCAATCTAACAGACATTGCTGACAAAATAAAACAATAAAAAATTTAAGTATATATTAATTTATTTAATGAAAGGCATTTTTTATTATATGATTTACTTAAAAATCTCGATTTCAGTCCTATCCCACTTCTGATTAGATGGCGGTAATTAATATTTGATTACAGAGTCAAAATGATAGATGATCACTGGTTTAATGTGTTTAATTGACTGCTCGCGTTCAGCATTATAATTAACAACGGAATTACATTCCACACCAATACAAATTAAGTTCAAATTGGACTCGTAGTAAATACGTAATGAACCACCTAACAATTTACAGATTTTGCGAACACTCGATTACATATCGTTACGTAACCCTACAATTAAATATTTTATCGTTATTCGTAACGTTATGTAATTTCTGTTAATAATTTTTTGCAAACAAACATCGCGATTTGAAACGTTTCATCGTTGATATTGTTATAAAATAGTTACAAAATATAACATCTCTCAAAGTGTAACACTTTAATATTTTCTTTCATTACAGCAACTCGGTGCGCTCGCCGAGGTCTTTTTGCTCTTCTCGCCGTGGGATTAAATAAATCATCGTCCTGCCCGAAGGACGAGGAAGCGCGCGCGGGGGGGACGGGGCGCGATGTAACCGTTCGGTAATGGAAACGTGACATTCGCATCGCAGGATTGGTCCAATTAAAACGGGGTTTTGATATTTTGAATCTATATTTCATTCGAAATCGACGTTCTCATTAAATTCGGGCGGAGGCGGCGGCGGGCGCGCGTCCGTCGTCGTCCCCGACTTAATTAAAAACTTAACAATACCCACAGCAACCGCCGCTATTTGCAGCGATCTCAATTTCCCGGCGAACTTTCGCCCGACGTTATTTTCGCCCGACGGGATGATTCGGAGAGATATCGTTATAACGGGATGTTGAATAAATTAAAGATAAATTGGCGATGATTACTTAATCGATAAAATTTTCCGTAGATGTAGATGTAGAAGAAATAAATAATTTTAAGTAATAAATTAGTTATGACCGAGATTTATTTATCCATTAGAATTTGCAACAAAATTACGATGTTATCGTCACATGACAATGCCACGGCTGTGACGACGTCCTTTATCAAAAATTAACATAAGAACTCGTTAGGAAAAAAGCGCCAGAGCCTGTTGTCGTGACTCAAATATCGTGCCTCCCGGCAGTAAATAACCGCGTCATTCCGTTCGAGCCCCGCACTATAAATTAGCCCGATAAACTAAAGCATGTTTAATATGTGGCGATATTTATTTCTCAAATTCACGAATGAGTTCTCGCTCGCTTACAAATGGACGGCTATTATGTTCTGCGGCCGCCATTTGTAAAGCTCGAGTGCTCGATGACATCGCGTCGGGTACGCTCTCCGGGTACGAGCTGACCTCGCCGGGGGTTTTTAATCGCCGGCCGATTCTAATCGCAGCTGCGTCGTCGTCGCCGTCGTTAACGAGTTTGGGTACTTCATCGGGATGTTTGAGGAAATTTGGCCGTTAAAAGTTTGTCGTTTTGTCGTTGCCATAAACAGCCGGAGATTTCAATTGGTTTCTATGACTCGACGCAACAGTTATTCGTTGCTTATCGCAACGAAAACAAAGCGCTTTAATTTAAATTAAATATATTTTTTTGTATACGAGGGGAGATCGTTATTTATCGTGTAGTTGAATTAATTTGACACATTAAAGTATTAATCATTTGTTGTTATGTTGGTTCAATTGTAGTTTTGTCACTTGTTACCTGTTCAAATAATTTAGAATTTAAGTTTAGGGAAATATTTGAAAATAGACAAAATGGAAAAATTTTATGAAGAATAAAGATTTTAAAAAATTGGAACTTTCGAAAACTCATACAGACGATAGAAATTTATTATAAATCATAAAACGTGGAAAATCGGAAACATTGTAAAATTGTGTAAAAATTAATAAAAAAAAATTGCAAATAGTAAAACCTAAAAATTTGATTTGTAAAAATTATAAAACGGATTACAAATTATCAACATTATGAATGAACAAAATTCAAAAAACTTTTAAAATTTTTATTTTATTTGTTTTACAATGATTTTTACATTGTTATACATTTTCTCGTCAATTTAGGGATTTTTTGATGATTTTGAATACGACTTAATGACTAATTAAATTAATTAAATAATTTTTAAAATCAAAGACAAATTAGAAAAATTTTGTAAAAAAAAAATTCGTACAAATCGATAAAAATTTAAAAAACGTCACCACAAAGAAAAACGTGTAGATTAGTTGAAAGAGGAGCAGGAACAGGCTGAACTGTCTATCCCCCCCTATCTGCAAATATTGCGCATGGAGGAGCTTCTGTTGATTTAGCTATTTTTAGTTTACATTTAGCAGGAATTTCTTCTATTTTAGGTGCAGTAAATTTAAATGTAAGAATTACAAAAAAATTATAAATACGTCAAATTTGCACAAATTGATTGAATATTACAAAAATTACAAAGATTGTTAAAAATTGTAATTTTTTAAAATTATGTAAAATTGTCAAAAATCATAAGATAAGAATTTGTAAAAAAATTACGCAAAAATTAACAACAATTAAAGCAACCGGGAAAATTATCAAAAATATATAACAAATCTCAATATTTATAAAAAAAACAATCAAAAATCTGAAAAAAATCGTTTAATACAATTAAATTTTGTAAAAATCCAGACAAATCGTGAAAATGGTAAAAAATAGATGGAAAAATTTTGAAAATTGTAAGAATCGTTTAATATCGTAAAAATAAAATTCAAAATCCGTGTAGAGCTTTTTTAAAAAATTGTAAATTTCGTACAAAATTATATAATGAAAATAATAAAATAAAAATGGACGAAATGTAAAAAATTTAAATAGCAAAAATGATAAAAATTGACAGACTTGTTTAAAAACGCAAAACTAAAAATTCCAAAAAGTGAGAAAATTGCTATAAATTAAAAATGCAAAAATCATGGGTGGAGTTGGGTTGGGTTGGGTTGGGTTGGGTTGGGTGGGGTCCGGTTGGGTTGGGTTGGGTTGGTTTGGGTTGGGTTGGGTTAGGTTAGGTTGGGTGAAAATTGTCAAAGTTTGTAAAAAATTTAAGAAATTAACAAATTGCCTAAAATCGAAAATTCCTAAAGTTTTAACATTGCAAAATATCAAAATTAGTAAAAATGTTAAAGTTGGCTGAAAATTTTCATGGCGTTTCATTTTTAAAAATTGCCAATTAAAGTGGCAAAAAAATTGAAAAACATCAATCGATTGAAATGAATACAAATTAAAAAAAAAATGTTAAAAATCTATAATTTAAACGCAATTTTATAAAATATAAAAAACGGGGTATTGCAAAAAATTATAAAAAATGCGAAATTGAAACAAATACAAATTATCCAAAATGTTTACAATCTATAAGTTAATTGAAATTGCCTAATTTTTTGAAAATTTAAAAAATTGAAAATATAAAGTTTAATTAAATGTTTCCAGTGCCATAAACTTGTTGTGCCTATTGTGATCAAGGATTCTTGTACGATCGTTTCTACCTCTTGATGAGCTTCTCAGCAAGAGCCATCCCAACCCAACGTTCGCACCACCAAGCCAAGTTAATAAATAATTTTGAGCAAGTGGTGTAAAGTCAGATCGCAACCCAACCCATCCCAAATAAAACCGAACCGAACAAAACCGACGAATTGCTATAAATTGCAACAATTAATTGTTATATGTGTCGAGATACAAATTACACAAGATTTATTTAATAAATTAGAATCGATATGCCAGCCATGGGGTTGGGGATTTTTTTTCTGTTGGGGAGGCCGAAACGAATGTCGTCAAGTTGAAACGTTCCTCGTTCGATTGAGTTATTGCCTCGTCTTGACTAGGAGCTCGTCATTTGATCAAAAATCGAAATATTTATAAAAAAAATAATAAAAAAATCGTATGACATTAATTTTTTTAAAAATCCAGAAAATTAACAAAGTTGTTGCAATCGTGAAGATGCTAAAAGAAATGTATTAAAAATGGCTCGAAAATTAAAAAAATTGGTAAATTCGTTAAAAATCTTCAAAAATCGTATAAAAATAGTACCAGACAAATAAATCAAAATAATTAAAAAATAATTAAGAATCACAATTTTGCATCACACTAATTAACTTAGCGACGTTCAACTCGAAAATATCGTCGGCCGTTCGTCAGGAACCCCATCGCAGTATCTCTCGGGATTAAAACATCGCGTCGCGACGCCATATTTAATCTTTTAATTTCCGAAAACAAACTTTTATTGCCGCGGTGAAATTTCGCGTGTGGGGATCATTAGGGCGTGAAAAACGGTCGCGGACCGGTCAACGGTCATTCGGCGGCGCTGTCTGAACGCCTGGGGTCGTCAGATTTACGATTCCGTGCGGCGCGTAATTCGGCCGCGCCGAGAATTACGTTTTTAGTAACGACCGTACAAATATCAACAAATGATTTTTAGTGGACGACGTCGAGTTGCAATTAGAGAGAAACTTGTCTCGTAAATGTCACGTTTTAAAGTATTTTCGTTGTTTGGTTGTTTGAATTTAATCGTTACGTGAAAGCTATTTGTTTCATTATGTTTGATGAATTTTTTTGGAGAATGTAGGTTAAAAAAAAGAACAACAACCGAAATATTTTTTTCCCAAAGGAATCAAAATGTGGAGCATCGTTGCACCAAATGCATCGACGTTCAAGGAGATTACGTAGAAAAATACCCCAAAAACTGATCTCATCAGACGACTGGGACGACTTAAACAACCTTAACAATTTCGCATTTCACTCGACACGAAATTTAAATTGCACATTAAAAGTTAATTTCTTTAATGCACATAAAACGGCTCCGCTGCAATACAACGCTGATAATTTGCATCAAGGCATCCATGGAGCGAACTTAAAGCAACTTAATTTTTAATTAGCTCGCTTCTCCGGAGCGAACCTGCAAAACACAAACACGCGTAGCGCCGGCCGCTCCGCCTCGTCCCGCGCCCGACGCAAACTTGAAAACTTGAGCATTAAGAGGGCCCGTTTTAAGTAGTTTTTTTTCCGCGGCTGCCGGGACTGCGCACTTAACATTGCGAGAGACGAAAAACGGGCGAACTAGGCCAACTGCGGACTTATTAAACTGCGCTCGCTCGAACGCGAATAAAACCTGTGGCTGTCGGCCGTAAATGTCACGTCCGAATGAGACTTCCACGTGTCGCCGTAAATGTCGCATGCATTGACATTTAGACGCAATAAATTACCGGAAATCGTGGCGCGCGATCTCGTGACGCACGGACACGTGCAAATATCAACGTAATTTTTCGCCTGCATTCGATGCGACACGCTGCGAAGTTTTATGACCGGAGTGACGCAAATCTTTGAGGACGTTGTTACGAGCTTTGCGCTTTTCCGTACCGGTTACCCTCGTGCGATGATAAAATCGTTTGATTGATGGGAATGTGACTTATCATTAGATTACACCGTTCATAAATAAACTTGCAATTATATCGAATACAATCGAATAAAAAATACCAATAATCTTCAAATATACAAAGTAGTCGTCAAATTTTGTTAAATTGAAAGTATCGCCGGGAATTTCCAAAACAAGACCCAAACCCAACCAAACCCAACTCAACCCAAACCCGACCCGGTCCAACCCAACACAACCAAATGCAATTTGACACCTGTTTCGGCATTTTCAACAATCTAGAATTTTTTGCAATTGTGTTATATTTATTATATTAATTTGAGAAATTGTAATTGTTATTTAAACAAAAAAAGTACTTTTTAGCAATTTCGTCCACTGACGTTTTTGTTATTTTCAGTAAATCTCAAATTCTTCATTTTGGTGAAATTGTTTACCATGTTCAACCCACACTTCGTCCCAAACGATTTTTTTTAATAGTTGGATTTCCACCCCACACTCCCTCACACTTCGCCCCAGCTACTTTTGGGCTTGGTTTGTGTGGGGTTGCGTTGGGTTGGGTTGGATTTAGTTCGGTTGGGTTGGATTAGATTGGGTTGGATTATTTTGTATTGCGTTGGGTTTGGTTTGGTTTCGATTGGTTTGGTTTGGGCTGAGTTTGACCAAATATATCAATAATTCGACAGTGAGAACACCAAAACATTTGTGAAATGAAAATCAGCGATCCTGCGAGTGCGGAAAATCAAAGCAATTTCAAATATGAACGAAAAAAGCAAAAATAATACCACAAGAAGATAAAACAAACAAAGCAATAATACGAAGAAATAAACAAAATCTAAAATCAAATAAAGCTGCTAAAAAAACCAACCCAACCAAACCCGATCCGGCCCAACCCAACCCAACCAAACGCAATGCAATTTGACACCCGTTTCGGAATTTTATATATTTTTTTGAATTTTAAAGAAATTGACAAAGGTGGACTTTAATTATTTCATTTTTGTAAATTTTTGCCTTTTATAAAATATATGAATTTTTGATAATTTTTTTGAAAGGTTTTTCAGTTTCAATTTCAATATTAAATACCAACTGTGCTAATTACAGCAAGAAACATTGTCATGCAGCCTGTTTCCTTGTCATTCGAATTTCTTAGGAGCACATTTACCTTGATGTAAAAAAATATCATAGTATGTAGTACCAACGTTTTGAACATTGATTAAAAATTTCAGCAAAACGTAGTCGGTATCATCTTGCTCTTCTTTAATCTCGACTTGAAAAATTATCTGCTTTGTTTTATCTTTCCATGTATTGACATTTCTTGATATTGACTGAGATTTTTTGGTTAAGGTAACGCAGCAAAAATATTTCTGTTAACACGCACTTGTTTCGAATGAATTTTTGGCAATTCTATAATAATCCTTATAATTTCTTTTCACTTTCACAACTTTGGTATTCCTTGTTGACCGCATTTCTTTTGCAGATCTGCTTAATTAATGTTCACAGCATTTTTTGATGCATTTTACTATAACTACGGTATTTTTTGCACATTATGTCTTTACTGACGTGACATACCAGTTGAATCTGATTTTCATTTATATGAAAAAAATTGCGATTGGTAAGTGTAAGTGTTTTTTGTAAGTTTGATAATGTAACGTATCAATTAAACTTATACTACTCGCATATATGTAAAATTTCCTTTACAATCGAGGCATCGACCACAAATATTTTCAAAATCCTAATATGCGATTAAATTAAATTCTACTGTCATCGCCCATTCACCAGGATAAAACATCAACTTTATCGGACGCCGCCCATTCATCCCAAAATAATACATTTATCACATTTTTTTTTCCCGCACATTCCGCTGCTCAACATTCCGCGTATTTCGATTCAGTTGCTGCACAATGGGGCCCGTTGTGCGTCGTTTTTTCGGCGTGCGTTAAACGCCGATTGATGGGGACGACTGGAATCGCTGCCGGGCGTTTTTCCCGCTTCGATGAGCGCCAGTCGGCGCAAGTTTTAAATAAATTACTGGCGAAAATCGAAATTGAGATGGACGCCCGCGCCGCCGCGCGATCTCGTTCTAACGATGACGTTGTTTAATATCGGGATCCGCGCCCGGACGGAATCGGCACGACCGCGCCAAACCGACCGAAAACAGAACGACGACAAGATGATTCGTAATCGCGTTTGCTACAACTTTCCGCGAAGTTGCCGACTACTAGTAGACGTAATCGACGACGTGTGCAATAACTGAAAACTTTCGACAATGCTTAAAATTTACCTTGACAAAATATAGAATTCTATAACCTGTTAAATATATTTAACATTGTAAATGCAAACGAAATGAAAAAATTTCTAAACTGCCTATGTAATAAAAGTTGTTCCAAAATGCAATAACTGGAAACCCATCCCAACCCACCATATACCCAATGTAAAAGAACGCGAAAGAAAAACCTGATAGTTTTGAAATCCAGAAAAATCAAAATTGCCAAAAATGACTAAATTGTCAAATATGTCCAAAATGTTAAATATGTAAAACTTTTCATAAATTATTTAACATTGGATAATTCCGAAAACATCAAAAAGTTATCCAAAATGCAAAAATAAATAATAATAATAATAATTAATTGGTATAACATGTTTAGAATGGTTCAAACAAATAATAAATACTGACAGTCTTCAAAAATTATAGATGCCAATACACAAAGATATATGTCGACGAACCCCAATAGCTCATCAACATTAGTAGTCGTCAATGCCACCAAGGCTTGTAATACTTGAACGATGTTCGGAAAACAGCCTACACCTATTATTTATTAATACCCCAAAACTGGAAGTATAATGGAAAATATAAAGATTTATTTCCAACTTCCCTCGATAATTTAGTCATTGAAATAATAAATTAAAAAAGCATAAATAAAATATTAATTTAAATAATTTAATTACCCACATAACTTAAATATATTGCTATCATGGGCGTCCATAAAATAACATCCTGTACATTACTGGATTGACATTTAATTTAATTAACGTAATTATTAATAAAAAATAATATAATCATAGTAATAAATTATTTTTAATACTTTAATTTGATAAATAAATAGCACAATATTCATTGTACTTGTTATAAAAGCTTTTCGCGTCGTTTTTTGATATCAGTTAAGAATAATTAATTGTAGCACAACTAAAATTTTCAACTTTATTTGTTGAGCATTAGATTGTTTAAATGAAAATTTAAAATTCCTCTTTTCTTTTTGATTATTTTGTTTTGTAAACCAACCCCAAATTTACGTTTGAAGTACATTGTCTATTTTGAATCTGTGGTTGTTATCTTTAGGCGTTCACCATTTAATGGGTGGTATTAACAAAAACAAAATGGCAGCCATTAGTACCACTAATGCATTTTATACTCGTGCTCAGATTCTTTATTATTATATTTCATAGTAAAATTTAATTTTTATTGTTGTTACCAATTACCAATATGCATTTCTTTTAACGCCATGACTTTGCTTTTCTGAAAAATAAGTGACCCAATGTGATACATTTACTATTCAAAATCTTTCGATTTTAATGGACTTGCGACTACTACGAAATTTCAAGTCGAGCCTTCCTTTAGTAATTTTTTGTCTATAAATATATATAAAGGCGTTTCCATAATTATAATATTTTGGAAATAATAGATAACTTGTATCAAGTAATTCCGTAGTACATCCGGAAGTCAATAAAAATTAAAAAGGTTTTTTTTAACAAAAAATATTGTCGCAAAATTCAGCCCGGCTTTAATTCAAATATTTCCGTGATCCGCCCGCCGAGTCAAGTATACGCTCGGCCGAATCGGAGCGCCGATACCTATGACTAATATTTTTCGCCCGGTTACCCATATACGTAATCGGGTGTCTCATATTTCAGTTAGTAATAAAGGTGCGGTCGGTGCGTGAATATCTAAAATTCGCGATTAAATTTTTACGCGCGGATAGTGTTTCGGGCGGTGTTTGACTTTCGTATATTGACGGGTTCGAGCGATGAGTGCGCGGGATGAAGCTTCGCACTCCTACAAGAGACGTAAGTAAATTTTATAATTTTTAAAATTTCTTATTATTTTTTTAAATGATAAATTTCCATCCATTGTGACCTTAATTTGGGATGGGCGAAGCCGCATCGCCCATCGCAGAGTATTTGTGTCATTATTTGTTGAAAAATTCCAACGAAAGGTCAACGCCTTGTTTTAAAGCACCCCGTGATTTACAGTTGCTATGTTAGGTCATCGGTGGCAAAATTTTCTCCGACATTTTTCACATTCGAATAAAATAATATTAATAATAAACGTGGTCTTGTGCCGTGAGTAATAAGTCGGCGAACGAAACCCTTTTAGAAATATTAAAGTTTATTGCGACGAATTCTTTTTTGCAATAAACTCTTATCAAGTAATAAACATTAATATGACAAATCACATCTTTCCATGTACACAAGTATGTACAAAAACAAACATAAAAAACACATTTTAAAGAACCTAGTCTATTCGAACAATATTTAATTCGCTAAAATGCAACTAAAAGAAGAAACAAACAATTCGTCAAAAAATTGTATTGTAATGAATCAAATTTGCTCACTTAGAATTTTGTGGCCTTGTATATTAATTCAAAATTACTTTGATTTGCGTTGGTCACTGGTTTTCAATTAGTTATATTTGAACTGATTTAGTTCATCTATTTCGCCAGTATTCAATCTCAACACAACTTTTCCAACGTTCGGTATTTAATTCGTTTTCGGGTTTTAATTTTCATGTTAATTATTCCTTTATATATACGTAAAACACATACCATATCGTACTTACATTTTGAATATTTAGCACACATAACAACGAATACTTCATATGAAATTAAAAATAACAAACGTCGGTTGGGTTTGATCGCTATCACATATTTTTTCCTATGCACTTCATTAATTCGCCAACTACGTTGGTTGATCGAGATTCATTTTAAAATTTTTAGTTAAAGATAAATTATTTGGATTTACAACCACGTAATTTCAAACCAAACAATTTAAGTTTAACTAAAAATTTTAAAATGAATCTCGATCAACCGATGTAGTTGGCGAATTAATGAAGTACATAGGAAAAAATATGTGATGGTTATTAAACCCAACCTAACGTTTTTTATTTTTAATTTCATATGAAGTATTCGTTGTTGTGTGTGCAAAATCTTCAAAATTACATGAAATAAAATTCTGGTAAATTTGATTTATTATTTATTATTATATTATTCATTTATTTTGCAATGAATTAATCCCAATTAATTCAATGGCAAACAACCCACCTTAATATTTGCAATAATTTATTGTTGGTTTAAATTTAATTTATTTTCACTCCAACAACTTCGGCTACCATTGATTGACATTTTAAGATAAGGAGATCGTTTAGTTTATCATCACGTTATGTTGAGTGAAATTTAAAGACACCTTCTCGGTCAATGCGTTTCAAGTCCAATTGTTCAACCGGTTTACAATAAACATATTTCGCGGTATACGTCAAAATATTAAATTCGTTAATTATTTCTTTCAGATATCGAGAGCGGGTTTCCAAGAACAGCAACAAGACCCCCACACACACCGTTGAGATGAAGACAGATAAGCTTTTAGAAAATAAGAAGAAAAAAACGCTTGCAATTGTAATGTTATCTATTAGTAAAGCAAAACCCATCATGCCATACAAAGTGTTTTTGCAATTTATATGCACTTTGATTTACGGGGTTAACTCGCTGTCGACTTTTTCCTGCACGATAACACGCTACCGTAATCCGACAGGGTGAAGTATCAACTCTGGGTATCTGTTCGCCTAGCCTACAAAACTAGCTGTTACCCGCAAAGAGTTAGGTATATCCAGTGTCTATCGTATGTTTGGAACACGACCAAACACGATCAGGGGAAATTGTTGTCGGTCTAGGATCTATGATCCAGGACTTTGGCTATCAAAGACGTGCTTGTTCCCCATACTTCATACTTTCCCACATTTAAATGTGCTTTGCTAATAGTAACATTTAAAATTAATAGCGTTTGTCTTTTGTGTAAGCCGGTGCCCAACGTGATTGCGCCACACTCTTATACAAGAGTGTTACATTTAACTAGACTCATTTAAGCCAGCCCATTGCCAATGATACATCTTCAATGAATAGTTTTAGTTTAAAAAAAAAGAATTTAAATTAATTGTGCGGCTGATCGCAATCCTGGATTTTTAGAAGTTCAGCAAACTTGAGCTGTACACCTTGCTGGCCGTCAACTTGAACAATCTAAGTCAGAGCCACAATCAAAATATTTATAATTTATATTAAACCCTTTAGAAGTAGGGACAACTTTTCAGGAAATGAAAAACGCTTGTAATTGTAACGTCATTTATTAGTAAAGCAAAACCAATCATGCCATACAAAGTGTAATTAAAATTTGCTTAGCTAATAGTAACTTTTACAAATATTAGCGTTTTGTGGTCGGCACCGGCTTCCGAATGTAATTACGCCCCACACTCACACACAAGGGTGTTATATTTGACTACACTTATTTAACTGTGCGCAACGCAAATGATACATTTGCAATGAATAGTTAGCAAAAAAACTATTTAAATTAATTGTGCGACTGATCGCAATTATTATCGCACTTATTAGAAATTTAGCAAAATTTAGGTGTACACCGTAGTAACCGTCAAATGGAATAAGGTAGGCCATGAGCACAATCTAAATATTTATAATTTGTGTGACAAATATTAATTTTGTCGAAATTGACAATATAGCAAGCCCCTAAAAACTGGGGCGGCTTTCAAATCTCTTCAAAGGGTAAAGCGATTATTTTTTAAATAATCGCTTTAACTGTACCCTTATTAGAAATGTTTGATTAAAATAATATAATAGGTACGGATAACATCGACTCAGAAGCCGATGACTCAGTCATATGTGATCACATATGCCAACTAATTTCCCTTAAGGATTTTAGTTACATTTTTGATAGCTAGAAACTTTAAAACATATTTTTGTTGGATCCTGTTGATCCTGTGATGTCAGTTTTGTGTATATTATTGTATAAGGGTTAAATGAAAATGCGTCGTCTAAAGCGATAACAAAGACATTGCATGAAATATAAAGAGCGCATGAGATATTATAGGGAGCGCATGAGATGTAGAGAATGCATGGGATGTAGAGGGTGCATGAGATATAGAGAGGGGTGTTAGCTTTTGGGACAGTTGTTAATGGTAGGTACATTAACTTAACTAGTCGATGCACGTGTAGACAATAGTAGTGTAGTAACTAGTGGGTGCGCAGTTATGAGTTGTGCGAAACGCTAGTGAGGCAAATCTTTGCGAACAATATTATGGCAACTGTAGAGTTGTTGAGATAATGTTGACTAGATGTTATTGATGTATATGGTACGGTTGTTATATGAAATGTTGTGAGACAGTCACCTTTGTGGTGACTGTCAAGGTATGCTAATAAACAAAGTTGCCTGTCGAGTACGCCCACGCGATTCTTGGACGCAGCATGGAGCTGTCGCCCACCGGTTCTCCCATAACTCAACGGGGGAGCAACGAACACGTGAAGTGTAATATTTCAGATAAACTAACATGCGAAGATATCCGAAAAATGGTAAAGATGTCCAAAGCTGATAACACGACAGATTCAAGGATAGCTACTAGAGGCAACGTGGGACCAAGCGCCCCCCCTCCCCGAAAGGGGCCCTGTACGTAACTCTCTGTATTGTATTGGTGCCATTTACATTTTCATGTGGTGGCATTGTTCCCATTGCTTTTGCCGTTGTTTTTCCTATGGTGTGGTTTTACTGCTTTTAGAGTGTGCTGCCGCTGAATCGATGTAGGAATGTCTCTCTAGAACATTATTTGATGAGATTATATCAGACTGGCGATAAACGGCGAATCGATTTGTTAAAAATTATTGTAATTATTATACAAATTATTTCAATTGTTACTTGCTTATTCAAAATATAAGTAATATTCCAAATAAGGCCGATTTGGAATATTATTTTTTTTTTAATAACTACGTGTTATTACCTCTCCTTATAGGTTCCGTACAGTCGCTGTACTATTGAAGCTCATCAGTAAAAATAAAATTTGACTAATCTCTGTTTAAATGATTTTGATCAAATGCAATTCTATTTCGGTTTATGTTTATCAATTAAACAACGCCGTATTGTATGGCGGCTGCAACCTACATTTAAAGTTTCTCTGCGACTTGCGCTGGCAAAAGGCCGGCACAAAACGTTTTCCATAAGACGACCGATGTCTTCCTCCGACATCGCTCCTCATTGGCTTCGCTATGTTGTTTGATCCTTTCGTATATCTTGCTTTTCTCTGTACACAAATATTTTATAAAATTATTAAATTGCTCCAGTGAATAATTGAATGATAAAAAATACATAAATCGACCTGCTGCGTTATGTCGCTAGCAGCAACTCCTTGCTCGACAAGAGTTACTACCTTCTGACAAACCTCCACTGACGAGTGCTTTTTGCACATTTAATTGGGCTTCGTCGTCCCTAAATGTATATACCAATGTGACAAAATATGTACAGCATACGCATATCATTAACACTAATCTCTTCAGATTTTCCCGTTTGAAGCAGTTGTTATCCATACTATAACTTAGCCATCAAGATGTTTTAATGTTTTTACAAATTTTACTTATTTCACAGAAATATTATGTTTCATAGACTTTTAATATTAACAGGTAGTCGTACTATTTAATTTTTATGCCTTGTTTTTGTATTCTACGTTAGATTAGATTAGGTGGTTGATTTCCCGTACGCAATTCTTCGGGTTCTGGTTAAACCACTCCAAGTAATTGGGATACATTATTGTTCATTTGAATTGGATATCTGCAACGGTGGTTCTAGAAGATTCGGAATTCCAGTCTCTTCGGAGGATTTGGGTGGAGAGATGGTTGGTCATTTTTGTTCTATTCGTTCGAGGAAACCATTTGGTTAGAGGTAAGTGTGTTTTAATGAACTTTTGGAAATGATGTTCACGATTTGTATTTCGTATTTAGGGTTTTCCAGTTTTTAGCTAGAGTTCAAGTTTTATCCTAGAGGTTACGTGATGCTACCGCCTGGTGGTAATTCTAGAAGAATCGGAATTCCAGTGTCTTCCGAGGATTTGAGCGTAGAGATGGTTGGTCGTTTTTGTTGTATTTTTTCGAGGAAATCATCTGGTTAGAGGTAAGTGTATTTTAATGAACCTTTGGGCGTGATGTTCACGATTTTTATTTCGTATTTTTCGCTTTTCCAGTTTTTGGAGTCTAAGTCTTATCCAAGTCTTATCAAGACGTTACGTACCTACTTCTTTGGTTATTGTGAGGTCGTCGTTGGATAACTTTTGAACATTTTGGAAGTTGAACGTTCATCGAGTATCGACAATCCTAACGCTGGCTATTTTTCATTGTTTAGTGCAAATCAAATACAGCAATCTGTTGTAATTTGTCACAAAATGAAACTAATTTAATAAATGAACTTTTATAGTAAAAGTTGTGTTTTAATGCCATATAATTTCGTCATCAGATGAATTATATGTGCTCGAATGAGTGTGAATATCTATAAGAAAATTTTTGAAGTGATGGTGGTAAATTTGCGGAATGTACGGTAAGAGATCAAGCATGTCTTCATTCTTTGCGTTAGTGACGGGTCTTCTTGCTGGTTAGAGTTTAGTTAGAGCTTTTTTACGTAAATATACTTTTTGAAAGGGTGAAATTGCAAAAGAGGATTTATCTCAAACCTCAGCCAACTAATATTTAGCCAGTTAAAGTCGTAACCGAAAGTTCTCGTTTTTATTTGTAATAGAATTTTCTTATGCAGAAACTTCGCCGTGACTTGTCTGATTGATTTAGGTTACGGTGTCGGTAGCTGTTCGAGCGAAGTTCGGAAATCCGATGTTTATTTGCATTGTAATTGGACTGAAAGCGGCAACATTAACGAACTAAGAGGGCCGTTAATTAATTGTGGTTAATCTAATTATTTTTTTATGACCATTTAATGTGAAAACTCGTGTTGTTCAATTTGGCATCAACTTCCTGCCATTATATTAGTTGTGACAAGCGACCGATGTTTGTCACTGATGAGCTAAGAATCATGGCGAAACGATAGTCCCAGTTACGTTATTTTTGCAAACGCAATCTATATAGTTAACCTCATTAATTATTATTCGTTCATTTTAACTTACTTATTTTGTGAGCAGTTATAAACGAAAATACAAACGTCGCGTTAAGCAATGATAACTATAAAATGATTTTTATTTGTGTTTTATGTATAAACATAAAATTCATCTGAAGTGGGCTGTTTCGAACCAAACGTACATACAACGAAAATATTTATTCATCGTATTCGTGTGTTTATCTTATCCTCGAGCCGCCGTTATAATTCCGAAAACGCGCTTATTAAATATTTATGAACCCGCGAAATAAACATCCTGTTTATCCGCGGCGGATTTATGCAAGCGGGCCCGAATCGCCTTTCCCGGCGTCATTTCAATAAAACGAGAGCTCGCCCGGATCGGAAAACGAGCGACGCCGCCGCCGTAAAAAATGTTCGGGGCATTCGTAGATCGCACGGAGAAGAAAAAAACCGATTAAATGTCTGTTCGTGCTGCGCCCCCGGGCGACGCCGACATTTCCAAGCAAGTTCGGCGAATTGTTCGCTTCGGGCATCGACTGCAAGCGCACTCTCCCGCCGCTGCAATTAGACCAATCGGTCGGACTGGCGTTTCGGGCCGTCGTTATTTCGAAAAACGGACGCCTAGGATTTTAAAGCGCGCTGTTTTACGTCAAGGAAGCGGATTTGCGCGGCGCTTCGGTTTAAATGAGGCGCACTCGAACGCGAATCGCTCGACCTGTGCATATTCGGGGATACGTTTCGCTTGCTTCGTTGTGTATCGTTGAATATGTACGAGGGGAGATCAGTCTTTACGGTCCCATTTTCCATTTTTAGAATTTCTCTAAACTTGTCTATTTAAATTCTAAATTATTTGAAGTCACAAAACTACAATTAAACCAACGTAACAACTAATGATTCATAATAATTTTAATTTAAAAGGCGAGGACTTTCGTATCCACATCGAGAAAACGCTACCGCAGCTGATCGATTATCCCAACGAAAACCCAGTTCGCTAATGCCATGTGACACGCAATTGTAAACGACGTCGAAAAACGTACCGTTGAAAAATTAATTACCCCACTTGATGAAACTACAAAGTCGTGCATCGCAATTGAATGCATTTTTCAGATCAAAGTCGAAACTCGTTCAACATTTATACATAACGTGCAGATGTACAAATTCCTGCCGTTCATCAGGCGACGTCTTTGTTGAATTATAAAAGAGGGCAACGTCAGAAAAGCAATTTCTTTCAGCGCTTATTAGATTGTTTACTGGAAGCAGTTGTCAAAGGTGGAAAGCGCCGCCGCTCGCCGCGCCGAAAATAAAGACAACGTTATAAATGGGCGCCGTTTGTTAACTAAAATACTTAACTTCTTGCTAACCAGATATTCGGAGACTCGTTAAAGTTTACTGCGCGACGTTCCCGAGCAAATTGCTTTTTACGTCGTCAAGTTACGTTCCAGTGCAGAATGAACTTAAAACTCGTAAATTAACGATCGCCATTTTTTAATTCCCATTAAATTTCACGATCGCAACCTCTAAACTAATTTGCATCATTCGCCTATTAATTAATCCAAAATCGAATTATATCGACGGACGATCTCGAATTTCGGCCCCCGGGGACCGGTCGTTCTCACAGAAGGAAACGGTGTAACTCAATCTCCTCGGCGAGTTCTTATCTCTCTTAATTCCTTCAATTTCATGCAACCTTACGCCTGCCCGCCTGCGACGGCGACGCAATTACGCGGTATTGTCCCTCTCCGGTGTCCCGTTTCAACAGATGCAGAAACAAACGACAATTGTGCCCGGGGCAAATAATCAGGGCACGATTTAAGCCCGGCCATTGTCGACAGATGTCTCACAATGCACGCCACTTATGCAATTGTCCCCGGCATTGGCAGGTAATAATCAAGGGACGGTCGCATCTGTATTTGTTGTGACATGTATGCGAAATTGCTACTCGGAGCGACGGTCGGGGTCCTCGATCTGTCGACACAAGTTTCTTTTATGCGACGTTGGGCGAGCGCATTTATTATTAGGACGACACCGGTGGCACCAAACCGGAAATCCCAAAGTAAATATTATTTGTGTGTCGAAGACATGTAGATGTTAATTTATCCCACGGATTGTATGGCCAGAAAATCGAACAATTGAATTCGCCGTTGGCTGCACGCAATTGTCATTTCAAACAAAAATTGAGAGCAGTATTTACGGTCCCTAAAATAGAAGGAAACAAGTGGAAGAAATGTCAAACGTTTATTTTTCTGCTTTAATTTGTCAAATTGATTCAATTCACTCAACGTCTACTATATCAACTACATCAACTTTGATAAAATTGTCTCTCATTAATGCATCAACTGTTTTAGTTGTGGTATTGATCGACGCTATCCTTTTTTCTACCTGCTCAACATCACAATGCCTAGCTTTTAATTTTAAACTACAAATAAGTACACAACAACCCCAGTAAATCACGTCAAACGAACACACCCAACTTCCCTCGCATTCGCAGCAAAGCGTCGCCCGCTTTATCCGCCGAAAACTTTAATCCCTCAGTTTTAAATTACGTCGACAAACGCGGCGCGTTCAAATATGAACGCCAACGTTTACCTTTTATCGGCTATCCCGGTAAACGTTCACTTAACGGCACGTCGACGCTGGAAATATTTCGGTCGGCGGCTTTCAGGGCGCACAAACAAGTCCGAGCTCGTTTAAAAATATTAACGTCCGCGGGAGCGCGCTAACGAAACATAAATATTGAAAGAGGACTCCGGTGAAATTAACTCGATGTAAACCGATCGTCGGTCGTCACGTTCCTCGTCAAAACGTGCACGTGACGGCCGGGAATCTAATTCGTTTTTGAACGACTCCACACAATTGGGATTGTTTTGCGAGCGGCGGCGTCGTTTTTATGGCGCATTAACGACGGCCGCAATCGACGTGAGTGGTGGGAAATGGATGGGAAACGAGGAACGGGCACGGAACGAAGCAAACGAACGCAATTAACGATTTGAAAAAATCAACCCAACACAAAAGCTTACGAAATAAATTTAGTTTATTTACATGAACAACATCCTTTGAATCCTTCAGGGTAATAACTCTAATAATTTTTTTCGGCGACTTTCAACTAATTAAATTAACCCAATTGATATTTGTCAATTTTGTTTATGTTAATTTCTTTATACTTTTAATTTAAATGGGCGTTGAATGGTCCTCGTTGTGTCGTTTATCGGTGAAATTTTTTACTTACTTTTATTTAAGTTCAAAAAAAATCGAAGTTCTATCGAAGCCTTCTGCATTTGCCATTGGTGGTCCCGCCCATCCATTGTAAACCGATACGGGTGCCCCTTTCCGTTATTTAGGACGTATTAGAGCGTTTAGCATTTAGGGTCTCGAATTAACGGGGGGTACAGGCGAAAGAGGGACACACGTCGAGTGTGTTTGATCGGCCCTTAACGTCACGATGGGATATGAACGATGGCGATGCGAAATCGACTCGAAACCCATGGTTGCTAATGACGTGCGTTAGTGACAGCCAACTGGATTAGCTAGTTATCTTATACACACAACGACCCTCGGTGAGTTTATTGTTCGGAAATAACGTGTGCGTTCATTGGCGGTCCTTTCATCGCCATGTAACGCGGGGGGTGCAACGTGGAACGGGTGACACGACTTTTATATATTTATGTATTTTTTTTTTAATTGCAGTTTCGATCACGCTCGACATTTAAAATAAAATCGAGCGAAGGGTCCGCAAAGTTCACTTGTCCTAGACTGCGAGGATCGAGTGTCCTTCGGAGCCGTCGGTTGGCATATCGGTTTTTCGTCCGGCGAACGCGTCGACAGCTGTCGTCGCCAGAGGGCCATCGACCCCCCCTGTAATTATTCAGATTACCGGCGCTGATTGATGCGTTCGCTTATGAAGGTTTTCGGTGCTCGCTGTGCCGGTAAAACAAACGCTCGTCGATTAACCGGCTAACCGACAATCGTTTGACGTTAATTATTTTATTTGGAGTTCAATTTGGACGTTGTGTGCGGATCGGACGGCGCCAAAATGCACTTAATCACCGGACGCATAAATGACACGACGGCTTAATGGACTACATTTGTTTTAAAATATTCGTTCAAATCAAATCAATGTCGATCGATTTTTTTAAATCGTTTATTGGTTGCGTTTTTATTTTTCCTAACTGAACGTCCTGAATGACGTGAAACCAAGGGCGACCCATGGGATAGAAATATTTGTCAAATATTCAACAAAGCGCTAGCACACGCTTGACGCTTTGTTGATTCGATCCAACTCTCAAGAACTTTATCACCAGCTGAACGGTTCTCTAAATATAAACGGCCTTACAGCGTTCCGATGATTATTTGATTATGGGGAGAGAATGGAGAACGGTGATGGGGGAGAAGGGACCAGAGCTATTAGGGAGATAAAGAGGATGAAAGAATTGGGTAGAAAAGATGGAAAATGCAAAGAGGTAAAGGTGTATATGTTACAGACCAGGTGGCCAAGCGGAGATGGAGATAGGGAAGAGTGGTCATGAGAAAGAAGGAGAGAAAGAGAGCGAAGAAGGCTATGGAAAGATGAGGGAAAAATAATGAAAAAACTACAAATTTTCAAGTCCAAAACTCAAACACAAAAACTGATGAATAACTCGACGTTAACGTTACGTGGTCTCACAATTTGAAATCAAACTCCAAATAATTCCAACCCAACCCAGTCATCTCCTTCGGTCGAAGGAATTCCCAGTAAATTCAATGGGCATACCGATCACAATATTTCGATCAACGTCAGGTCTGTTTGGGTTCAATTAGATGATTGGCTTTTGATATCTTCGTGCTTTCATTCTGATGTTTCTTCACATCTCATTTTCAGCCATTGACCTAGATGGCGAAAAGTTTTCCGCCCTTAATTCTACTTTCTGCTAATCTGGGAGCTTGTTCATAACGTCTTTGTTCACTGCATCTTTTTCATAATCTCCAAACAATTGATGCTTCAATCCTTTGCTAATTTCATCGTTTTGCTGTTGAACCCGTTTACATGTCTTTTACGCTATTTTTCAGTGTTTGCATTTCATCCTTAAAATTTTTTTGTCTATATCCCATTTATTTCACAATTTCTTTCGTTGCTTTCGAGAGAAGAATGTTGGGAGGAAAAATGATGGATTGAGTTAGGCGTTGAAGATTGGAAGATAGGGCTAGGAATAGTGACGCGGTTTGGTTTGGAATAAGTTTGAAAGAGTAAGAAAAATGGGAAGACCGCGATAATTGTGGTGAGCATGAGGGAAAAGATCTGAGACGTACAAACTAATAACACAACAGGACTAGAGGCTAGGGAAGGATAATTAATTCGGACTGTATCCTGAGCTACTGAGTATAAATATTACGGCACATGTGACTGCGTAATTAGTCTGATCTTCCATAAAGCATACGCGAAAACAAATCTCGGAAATTCATCGCACGTTAACTCGCAATCGCCGCAGGCAGACGCCCGACAACGTGCGACAGTGTTAACAAATGAGCATCGCGAAAGACGTAGCAAATAATTAGCCAGTGGCGCCCGCAGGCACTCACTCAACCAAACACATCTTGACAACCTAACAACTCTTGACGGGATCCGCTCGGCGCGCACTGCGGTTCGTTTATGAAACATTGCGCCGCCCACTTCGCAAATTGTTTTAATGGATTCGTCATTCTTCTCGCGCGATTAATCCTCCGAAGCGTACGCCCAAAATAACATCAATCGCCAATTTTTTCCATTACACCAATTACTGTGAGAGTTCGACGCACAATGCGCTTCTTGATGCGACGTATGCGCGTTCTCGGAAAACGTAATGGCTCGGGGCGTATTGTGATGGAACGTCGCTCGCAGCGGAGCTCGAAGATTATTTTAGGGATGTTTGCTTTTCGGCGCATTCGTTACGATGGCTCGATATAATCGCGGAAACATCTTCGAACGTTATTGCGATATAACTAGGCATCCCGCTCGTCTCTTAAAATATTCAGCGCCGAGCTGGAAGCGGATTGTCAGAAGTTCAAAATAACCGCGCGGCGTCCGCACTATCGCACGGAACGTCATAAATAACTGAAAATTAATTAGCGGTTCGACCGTTCTTCCATGTACGCGTGCGATTTTCCCTGGGGAACGGCGGGGGTGGCGGAACGATCGGAGCGAAACCGACGCGAACAACTGCAAACGCAATTAGATAATTTATTTAGAAAATGTTTGTCGTTTATATTTAACGCCGGCGTCGTTAAAACGGACGGGAGGCGCTTCAAGTGAATTACGAAGTTTGTTTCACTAGTAGTTTTGTTTTGCTCGTGTCTTTCGTTTTAATTTGACGTTTCTCTTTTGTGTTGTGGGTTTAGTTGCTCCAGTTTCCCTTTCGAACTTGTGCACACACGTTTGTGTTTGTGTATTTGTGCTTCTTGGTTCTCGGCTTGGTAACCACGTTGTAGAAATTTTCCCCGAACCGTCGTTTCGAGGTTGTTCCAAATCAGTGGGACCAAGACCAAGACCAAGACCAAGACCAAGAACATTCAGCAATAATGCAATAAATCAAGATATCATGGCAAGGTATTGGCAAAGATATGCAATGGGCCAGAAACAATGGAAAGAGATTGTAAAGAAGTTGGATCTCACAAAGGCCTAAATTATTGTTAATGCTTCAATGTATAAGCATTTTAGATAATTTGAATTAAATTCCGCAATTTTAAATTTTTTGGATGATCCGGATACAAAACGTTTTATTACAGCAATAAAAGCGAAGCAAAAGATACCAGTTCTAAAAAAAACAAAAAGAGGAACTAAAAACTAATGTAGAACAAAAAATGCACACTTCCGAACAGAGAACTGGAGTACTAACAAAATATGCCTATAATAAAATCAGTAATAGAAATTAAAAAATTAGTTTCGATGTAGATTGCAATAGGTACAGAAGTATTTACAAAGAACAAAGTAAAATAACAAAATACCCAGTTATCCAGTTTCAATGAGATGCCTCGGGAATCCCTTCGACCGAAGGACATGACTTGAATTAGGTGGACTCCAACTTAACCCAACCCAACCCAACCCAACCCAACCCAACCTAAGTGAACCCAAACAGATCTGGGTCATCTTGTTATGCTTCACTACCTGCTGCTGATACCAAGCAGAATAATTTATCATATTAGAATTGAACAATTAAAGTTACGGCTAAGATCACAAATCAACTTATTCTAGTTTATTCACCGGATGAAATTCGAAATTTAAGTACAAATAAAAATTTTATTCACAATAGGGATAGGAGACAAAGTTATTTTCTAACGCAGCTATAGCTCACTCGATCCGGTGCAATGAAATTTACAATTAAACTGGCGGGTAAGATTGCAAATCAACTTATTCTATTGTAGTCGCCGGATGAAATTCGAAACTTTTGAAGTACATATAAAAATTGCATACAGCTATATCCCACTCGATCATGTTTCATTTTCATTTATTCGGATAATTTTTTTTATTTCACAAAAACTTTTTGGTGATAAATTTACGAATTTGAATTGGGCTTTTTGTTCTGATTGAGCCCGACAGCGTAGCTGGAGGGTTTTAATTTTTGAAGAAAAATGTCCAACTCAATGAGTAAATTTATCAAACACAAAAAGTTTGAGTAGATAAATTAAAATAAATTATCCGATAAAAAAAAGTCGAGTTATATTTGTTGAGATCATTTCCAGATTAAATCTTTGGATTTTGTTCCTTCTTAGTTTTCATCCTTTGTACATTTCCTTTAACATATCATAATAGTTTTTGTTTTTATTTAGATTTGATTGCTTTCGGTGTCGTTTCTCATTCCTTTTCTCCTTTGTAATTAATGTTATTTCCTGCAAAAATAAAATAAAAACAACTACCAGACACTTCTCATAGTTTCCACACGTCCATAAAAATCGTCGTCGTAT
Organism: Geotrupes spiniger; assembly: GCA_959613385.1. Classification (NCBI taxonomy): domain Eukaryota; kingdom Metazoa; phylum Arthropoda; class Insecta; order Coleoptera; family Geotrupidae; genus Geotrupes; species Geotrupes spiniger. Next base: position 29,536,762 of record OY390739.1, read on the forward strand.
TTCTCAACGCGAGTGCACCCAGGCACTAAATACACACCCAACATATGAAGTGTTTAATGCCACTTAATGGCGTTAGTTAGAACGACTTTCGTCGTAAACTCGCGCGTCGTTCGTTTTATTTTATGTATCGCGTTCATGGACACACCGACACCGGCGCGCACACACGCACATGAAAGGTGGCCGCGTTCAGAAATTGCGAGCAAAAGTTTCGTCCAAGTTTCCCGCCCCCGGAGGCGTTCAGTAATGCTCTATTAGCAATTAACTCCTGATTTAAAGGGGGCGCTGCCGGTCCGCGCGCCCGCTGTTATTAGCATTAGCGAGGAATTATGGGTAATTTATACGGTCACTAAACGTCGTCGTTGCGACGCTGCCTCATTCACAAGACGGCGGAGCCATTGGAGAAAACGAGCGGGCGACTCGGTGCGGGGGTCGAACTTTGCGCAAATATTTCACGTCGTCACATCGACGTAACAAATTAATTTTTGGGTCGCGAGACTGGCGCAGTCGACGATGATTCATTTATTGCGACGCACGAAAAACTATCGTTCGATCGGGTTCCGTTGCTCTTTCCGGGGCTAATTACCGCCCTCGCGCTCCCATCGCATTTTATTGCGAAATCCAATTAAAATCGAGTGCGCCTGAAAATTCGCAAAATCCAATTACCCCACTACTTGCCCGCCGCTTAAAACGTACAACTCGGGCAAAAGTCCGCAAATTGCTAATAAGTTTCACTTTGGGAGACCTGTAACTGACGCGGCGGCGAACGCTGCAATAATGAAAACAAACTCGGGAACCCCGTTCCGCGGCCCCGGCGAAAAGAAGCGGAGCGTCCGGTTTAATTCCGCGGAGTTCGGCGCTGAACGGGGGCGGTAAAAATGCGTGCGCCAAACTCTGATAAAGTTCGTCGTAACCGGAACGCGACGGGATCATATTTATTTTTTATTGGAGTTGTTTGAAAGTTGGGGCCGTAACCTCGGCGATTTAGCGGTTACGTACCTGAGCTTTCCAGGATTTTAGGCAGTTGCTCGTTGCGATGATTTTTGTACCGGAGTGGATCAATAAGAACTTCACGTGAATTAACTTACAACTTAAAAATTGAATTAATATTAAAATTAAAGATCCGGAACATCCTGTATATGCGATGTACGCTCCTCTGTTGGATTCCAGACTAATTCAGCGCTCCCATTAAACTAAACATAAACTAAAAACGACCGCTGAGTCGCCAGACAATACGAGCAAATTAGTCCGCAGTCCGCACATTGGCGGGTGCATTAATAACTGGAACTAAACTGCAGTTTACGTTTGAATTATGGGGAGGTCAATTTGGCCGTTTCATGGCGGCAAATGAGCATTGTCGTTCGGTGCAAAGATCGCGCGCCGTTACCATTCAACCGACGAAACGCCTACAATAACATTCAAACGAACCTAACTCTGTAAACAGCGTTATGGCTGACATTTCGTCTTTTATTGGGAAATCTGTCTGGCGCCGCCGATCCGACTTCCTTTCGCGAACGGATACAAGTTTTTCGCCAATCGACTACTCGAGAAATATTTCTTTTGTGACCGCACAAATAAACGGAGAATGGTATTAAATGTAAACAAGTTTTGCGACAATTTCCTCGATTGTTGAGTGCACAATGGAGCGAGATTATCCAGCATCTGATTAACCACAAGATTTAGTTAAAAAAGATAACTAGTTAGGGAACCAACTAGTTTAATATACGAGGGGTGATCAATATTTATGGTTCCTAACAAAGAAGGAAACAAATTGAAGAACTTAAATTCTAAATTATTTGAACAGGTAACAAGTAACAAAACTACAATTGAACCAACATAACAACAAATGATTAATTCTTGCGTCAAATTAATTCAACGTCACTCAACGCCTACTATGTCAGGGACGCTAAATAATGACGTCCCCTCGTAATACAAAAGGGGGTTTCATAAGTCAGGTCAAAGATACCATCGAAAGTCTTATCTACATTTCATTCTTAAACTAAACTAATATGGTGACTGATTATATTTTTTGTTGCAAGTAAGAAATCTCTTTCTACTTCAGTGTGCTAGGCTACAAGGGTACGTATATGCTGTCTCTAGCGATCTGGTTTTACGATCATTTCCGTTTGAGTGGTGCCCATAACATGCAAATGCGATTATTATGAACTATATTTCGTGCATTTTCGGCGTATCCTCGAGCCACTCAAACGCGGTCATTACACACATAAGCAGTCCGGGCATATTTACGACACATTCGGCATTAGCATTCCATTCATGCCGGTTGTAAATACGCCGATAAATCCTGCCGAGCCGCGGCTGTAAATCTTTTTTTATTTTCCTCCGAACGACAAACAAGGGAACGGGGAAGAGCCGCAGTGCATAAAAAAATCCTCTTCATATAAAGTTGTTTTTAAAAAGTAAGTTACGCGGAATCTGTAGCGATCGAATTCAATAATCCGTGCCATTCGTCTTCGGCGGGCGCGATTCGCAAGCGAAACTTTTAAGGGAAATGCCTAATTTTAAAATTCTATTAAATCCCGGCGGGGATGAGGTAATATATTAACTAGGAAACTTCGGGGTATTAATCATTTTGCCGAGTCGCGTCAAAATAAGTTACCGAGGCGCGGTTTGATACGACGAAGGGGACCAATGAACATGAGGGGGTTGGTGGTGAAAATTGTTTGAGTTTCCTTTAAGATTGTCGTTTTGGAAAATTCAAGTTCCAAAGATCGCATTCGTGAATCAGTAACAGTAATAGTAATAAAACAAAATAATGCAAAAATAAACTAAGAAACAAGATAAATTAAAACAAAAAAAATAAATAATTTGAAGTGAATATGAAACAATTCCCTCAATTAAGATAAAATATTTTAAACGAATATAATCGTCAAGAATTTTAAGTCTTTTTATTTATTTTATTTTATATCACTTATTTTTTTATTGTTTTGAGCCAACAATACGCTTTCGCTTTTTAAACTTCACCTCTCATATTACCACATATTAACGTGTCGCCTTCTCAGAACGTTCGCGATTGCGATCTCCTTGGCAGATCGCCAACTGCATCTGTTCCTTCGTAACGGCCATTATGGGACGTTCCGGGAAAACATCGCGGCCCATTAACATTATTCATACGAACCTATTTACATTTAAATCTAAAAACTATACTGTTTATTGCGCTCAGAAGTTTCGGCGTAGATCACAAGCACTCGCGCACAGGTGCGGCGTCGTCGTCGCCGCGGTAATGAAAGCAATTTTCCGGGCTTAATAAAATTCCAAACATCGACCTGGAAACTTGTTCGAAAGTGCAAGGACCCGGAAAGTTCCGGGCGCCGATAAATCCGCGGGCGTTACCGCCGTCCAGTTGCATACCGAGCAGGTGGAATTTTTTTAACGACGGTGTGCGTCAAATATAAAATTTTTGGTTGTTAATCCATGGCCACGTCGAGGAGACCCGGTAGAATTTCTCCCAGCGGTGTATTTTGAGAGGGGAAAAGTTTGCATTGACTCAGATATATGTGTCGATGTAGTGCGGAGTCTCGAAACTTTCGGCTTCTTGAGTCGTTGCAGAGATTTAAGAAGTTTCGACTGCGACGGGTTCGGCATCGATTATCTCGGTATTATTTATAGTCGGTCGCGTAGCTCGCCGGTTTGATTTAGAAAAACCGTTTGGGAGTTGTAATCGCCATTTTGAAATCGAGTTAGCGCCGTTTGCAAGGACAATATAAAATCGTGCGTAATCCTTTCGCATTTCCAAGGATGGCCTACTGTCTACGAAGCGCACCAGCTACATTCCAACGTGCCGTGAATTAATTCCGAGTAGTAGACAGTAGTCGTTTTAGAGTCCTCTCAATGTGACTTGAAGTTAGTGCCCCCTCGTGCGCCGCGTCATGCATCTCCAACTCAATAAATAATAACAAAAATTGGATCGGAAATATTTATCGTTCTTTTCTTGTTATTGTGCTTTTGTAAATATTTTGGGGTTGCTCTAATTTTGTTAGAGTTTTGCAATTTATTATTTTTGTTTCTCGTCAACGTTTTTGGTTTGCTTTAGTTTTAATAGTTGTCCTCGTGTTTTTTTTTTTCATTTCTGTTGTAATTTTTTAACTTTTTCATTGCCATTAATTTGATTTATTGATTCCCACATTTTTTATTGATTTATGTTTACTTTGCATTTTCTTCGGGTCATTACTGTTTCATTTATTACAATTATAAATTTGTTCGCATGTGACACACAATTGAACTGCCTACACGACACAATCAGAAACAAATCGACTAAGATGAAATCGAAATCACTACACAAATGAATATAAAGCAGAACAGAAAATAATTGAAAAATGATTGATTGAATAATAAAATAAAAGCGTAATGAAATGAAATGGAATTAAAATTCTATCGCTTTGGAAGTCATAGCAAACCAACCCAAACCAACCCAACACAACCCAACGCAACCCAACCCGATCCAACCCGACTCATCCCGACCCATCCCAACCCAACCCAACCCAGCCCAACCCAACCCAACCCAACCCAACCCAAACCAAACAAACGCAACCCGACCGAACCAACAAACAAATAAAAATGAAGCAACAAAACAAAAACAAATGGAAACAACAAACTAAAGAGTAAAATGAAGCGGATAAAAAAAACAAATTAAAGCAAATCAACGAATTCGAAGCACATTAATGCAACTAATATAAGAATATGCAAAAAATAAATTAAATCATTTCATTCTTACTACACATAATTCTCCTTTTATAAAACATGCACTTACTTAGTCTTCAATTATTTTATCCAACGTCTTAATTTCATTGAAGACAAATTATTTCGCTTTTTATTCTATTTTATTATTTTCGCTTTAATGACTAGTTTCGTATCCTGTTTCATTTCATTGTTACTTACTTCATTTTATTAGCTCTTTTAATGATTTTATTTCCCTCATTCGTTGAGTTTTCATTTCGCTTTTAGGAGATTTTTACTTGTTCTTGAAACTTATTTCGTTTTCGCAATTTAATTTGTCGATGGGTCGACAACTGGGTGGACGACGTTATCCTGAATAAATTTCTTGTAAACTCACAGCCCACAGTAGTAGAGAAATGGGTATCTTTCTATGTCTGTCTCTTTCTAACTCATTGAAAGTTCCGTAAGGTTATCTGACATCCGGTCTTTAAAGGTGGAGGTTGTCTCTCTCTCTCTCACGTGTGACGTGTGGTTGACGTGTGAAAGATAAAAAAGCAATGTGGGATGGATGTTTGTGGTTAATAAACGTCGGTAGATAGATAGAGAGAAGCGTATGATGGCATTCGTAAGTCTCGGATGTAGATAGAAGACTTGACGTTCGCGTTGATAGAGAGAGAGAGAGATAGATGTCGCTGCCTTATGCCATCTGTCTCTGCGATGAGATGTGTGGCGGGCGCGCGCGGGGGGGTTGTCCGTATGTTTTTGCGGTTAAATCGCGTCGAGCGCCGGCGACGAGATAAGCCGCGGACGTAAAATTGGAGACGGGTTTGAAAAATAAATTGCATCAAATTATAAATACATATGTTTAATAAAAAATAATAAAAAATACATATATTTTAATATAAAACCTTAAATTAAAAATACATAAAAAAAAATTATGCATTGAAACCAAGTGGCAACGTGGATATTTTGTCGCATTGAATAATACGTTTGTTATCGTTCGGATCGAGTGCCTTCTTTGTAATACGTATCGAGAAAACATTGTGATTTTTAGATCGTATATGATTACTATTGAGAAATTTTGTTATCTGTTGAAAGAGAACATCTTTACCTCTATTTTTTCAAGGGAAACAATTATTTCGAATATAATGAATTTTCAATGAAATTAAATAGAGCAAACAAGATAGATGTGTCAATGTTTGGGGTAAATTGCCCCAAAATTAATATCTTCGAACAACTCTATGAACTCATAGCAAAATTAATTCGCCCCGGAAAAAAAGTAGAGGAAAGAGGAGGGGATATGAAGAATAAATAAAAGGTGTTGATCTGTTTCGATTGTCTCTCAGTGTCAGAAAATGTCGCCCGAGTTTAATATGCTCGCCAATCTGTACGATGCATACGAAAGAGATTTACAAAACGAGCGTCTTCTCGTTAATGATAAAGGTTACAATCTAAGCAAGAATTATAGAATATCGACGGGGCTAAGTGCAGTACGCGGGTATCTACCGGTAATAAAATTAGCAAGAAGTAGACAAAAGTGCATAGTGTTTACGTCGTACGAATGGAGTCAGTTGTGGGAGCACGAGAAGTTGATTAACGATCATTTACATACCAAGACGTGCGTTTCAACTGAAGTTGGTCGCGCCGAAGAAATCATCTCATCTGTGACGGTAGCAGATATTTTTCAACTAAGACTCTCATGCATATTTAAGGCAAGAACACAGTACGTGTGCAAAATTGAAGGGAATGGAGGTGTGCAAATATGTTTAAATAAAAACATATTTAAACAAATACAGGAATTACGTCCTCTGTTAGAATACAGTATTGCTCGCCTGCATACATTGTCCTTTATGGAATACTACAATCTTATAATAAAATCGGTCGCTGAGAATAAGATCGAGAACGAAACGGTGCCGGCGTACATTCGTAATTTATTGATCTCTAGCGACAACAGTGCGTGGTTTTCCGAGAACGGAGAGTGTATGTTAGAAACGACGATAGTTAATGGTGAAATGGTAAAAAGAGACGTCGGTTCGACAAAAATTTCGTTATTATAATGCTTCGAGCCAGACTAGAAGCACACATCTTAGAACTTGCACGTGTGAAGAGACAAATAGAAACTTATTCTCAAATGAAAAAAGTGATTAACATTTTGGACAAGTTATCGTTGAAATAATGTTAACAAATGAACAATTAGATGGGATCGATCGGGCAATTCGTGCATATTACGAACAAACACTTAATGCGGAAGATATGAAATATTTGCCTAAATATTACGTGGAAAAATTGAGCGGCATTTACTTGCAAAGTGTGTGGCAGATTTTACCGGAAAAATATAAAAAGCAGGCTGAACGGAAATTACCTTGCTACAAACACTGGAATTTACCCGAACATTCTACGCATGTCGACGGCCCACCCGATCCTATATACATGTGTAGGGAATGCGATTTCGATGCTCACAATGGGTGAAAACGTTGAAGAGAACAAGACGACGGTCGCGTACGGTCCGAAGAGTCAAAAAGTGACGTGCACATTTTGCGATACACCTATTAGCACAAGGATCAAATCCAGAGCGAATACAAAAACTCACATCTTTGCGATTCTGCTGTGTGCGGTAGGTTTTTGGCCGTGTGCAAGCGGTCCTTATTGTTTGAAGTCGTGTAAAAATATCGAACATTATTGCACCAACTGCGAAGCATATCTTGGAGAATATCGTTGTTAATAGTATGGCTCCAACAATGCTAACGACAATTTTAATATTTTCGATCATCGTGGAGAACACACTGTACATCAGTCGCGGTAGACATTTTCAAGACGCCTTCATCTGCATCGACTATGACCGCTCAAGAAACGACAGCTGCCCCTCCAAATGGAGAAAATTGGAAGTAGCGATAGTGAACGGTACAAATGTGTACAAAACGCCGATCGATACAACGAAAATTGTCAAAAAACATTTAGAATATAAAATTAAATTTGTCAATTTTAAGAGTAATCAGTCTAAAGAATCAAATTGGAAAACGGTAGTGTATTATTCGTACGATTCCAGAAAATTTAAATTAACGTCTGTCAACATTTCCATCATCACAGCTATAGCGACAATCGTTAATCTATTTATACTATTAATCTATATCTTTATTAAAATAATCAAATGTCAATGTATAACTGTAAGTAATAAATAAAAAACAAACGTTATGTTTTAAGATGTGTTTTATTAAAAAAAAAAAATACATATATTCGTAATAAGTAGAAATTTTAAACTATGTTTGAATTTATCCAACTGTTGTGGTTGTTTGGAAATCCCAACCACTTGACATACACCTTGTTCTTATTGCGTCGTAGAACTTTTTCCACCAAGTAAACGTCATCGTAGCGAGCCTTCTGAAGTTCTTCGTTGTAAAAACAACCTTGGATGGGTCTGCCTTCCATGTCCTCCAGCAGATACGACGCGGGATTTGTAATTTGAAGTTTTGACACTTTAAATAGTTCTGTAGACCAATTGGGTGTATAGCCTTTATCGAACACGCCCTTAAATTTACTAATACGCACAACGTCACCGACTTTAAAAAATCGTTTTCCGACCATCTTGATGACATTGTAAACGGTAGAAAGCAATGCATCCTCTTTGTCGAGAGTAACATCGCATGGTTTCATTTTTATCGTTCTATGTTTGGTGTTATTGTAGACGGCCGTAACCTGACTTAACACATCGATCCATTTGTATTTCCCGCGTAAACTAAATTCTTTGTAGAGTTTTTCTTTAACGGTTCGTACGACGCGTTCGGCAATAGATGCTTTCATTACGCTGTATGTTTTATAGTGGTTTATATTATATTTCTTCATGAGACTGTCAAAGTTTTTATTAAAAAATTCTTTACCGGCATCTGTTTGCAAATTTTTCGGCGATCGTCCTTTCCGTAATATTCTATGCATGGCATTTTGCACTTCAACTGCACTCTTGTTCTTTATGGCTTCGGTCCACAGATATTTCGAAAAGCAGTCTATTACTATTAAAATGTATTTGTGACCGCGATTCTCGCGAGCATATAAGCCAAACTCCGCCAAATCTGCCTGCCACAAATCATCCAATCCTTTAATTATAACTCGTCGACGTTTAAATTTTCTCCGTGCAGGCCTGTGTAGTTCGTTCACAATTTGTTGCTTTAGTTTATTACTACTACTACTCATTTCGGCACTTTAATTAGCTCCAGCGGGGACTTTAGCGATCAAAAGTTTAAGCTGTTCCAAACTATCGATAATAACGCTTACGTCTCGCTTAATAGCGACGTGTGTGTCAACAATGTCTTTAATTGTCGACTGTAGTTCACGTTGAACGTTCGTCAATTTCAAATTTATTTTGTGTTCCAAGTCAGCAAGCATGCCCCTAAACTCACGTTCGATAAAAGCAAGTTTTTGCTTAAAGTCACGTTGGACATCTCCAATTGCAAATTCGACAACTCCTATTCGTAAAGATAACTTCGAATCAATGGATGCCGTTGTATTTGTAACAATTAGTTTAATTTTATTGTGCAAGTTTTGTTCGGTCGTGTCGACGTATTGTTTCAAAGATATCAAATCGTCTTCGGACTCGCGTAATTTTTTCGAAAGTCCCTCCGTCACCAATAAATATTTATCGTCATGATCTTGTATTTTCCGATGCAGTGTGTCGATACAACTATCGACATAGTTTTTATTTGCAGAATCCAAATTTTCGACTGGGGTTGAAATATTTCGAAATATTTTATTTCCAACGTCAACGACGCGACCGTCCGAACTAACGATAAATTCGGAACATCCTTTGGATCTTAATTGTGATGCAACGATGGTCGCCGACGACGACGACGAAGGGTCGCTTGCAAACCGTCCAAATTTGTCGGTGCTCATAATGATACTGATCGCGTAATTTACTCGATCACGCCGGCTTCACGCAATTCCTCAATAATGGAAACAATTTCATTATGATGTGCATCTTTGTTTCCGGCCGTTTGCGATGCTTTCAACAAACGCAGTCTTTCGACCAATTCATTAATGTCATCCCAGTAAACGTAACGGAATGGTTTGTTGTCGTGAATTACTACGCCTTCACCGATTCTAGTGGATTCACCCCACGAGTAACGAGTCGGAGCGGTTCTTGTACGTGGCGCAGCCGGCGGCGGCGGTTTCTCATTCAATATCGGCTTAACCACATTAATATACTTGCGATTCGTGGACCCCTTAATTTGCTGATTTGGATCGTTTCGTCTTCTATGCGCACTTGTACGTTCCAGAATATCTTTGTATTGCGCTCTATCGACGCGCGTGACTCCCGTAGGATTGTTTTTAAATAGAAGTTCATACAAGCCGGGAGTTCCAACATATCGTAGGCCGCCAATTATCAAATCCTTCCCCACAATCTGTACACCACTGTTACCGATAGCCCACGCATCAGAATCGGGATTGTAATGGATTCCATATTGTGTATCGAATTCATTTCTTGCATCGGAGAGTAATCCATGTAAATATGTTCTGGGCAGCTCATCATACTGCTCGAGAAAACGATCAACTCCTGCAGGATTAGCTTCATTCATCGAACGAAACGTTTCTCTGAAAGTATTCAATGTTCTTTCATTGTCGATTTCTTCGTGTTCGTCCTCATCAAACGGATCGTACTCGAGAACAGATTCGTCTTGTAAAAATGTAGGTTGTTTGAGAGCAGATTCATTATTCAATCGTCTTAGAGTCGACACACCATCATTATCAGGAGAAGACTTTTTAATTGACGACGACATCTTGTTCTTGAATATCGGCAGCGGCGGCGTCGTCCTCTTGCTGGTTTTCACAAGCTCATCCAAAGGAACAGTAATCTGGGTGAATGCTTTGCGCAACGCGTCATCTTTTTCAGAACGGTTTAGCTTCAACGCCAAGTATTTTTTGCGAATAGCTCTACTGGCTTTTATAATTTCCGATTTGATCTTCGGATCTGACATTTGTACAGACAGATAGACAGACAGACCGTCAGACAGACAGGTGGACAGCCAGATCGACAGACAGACCGAACGGTACTGAAGCGCATGTTGTGTGTCATAGACGGATAAATGTATCGAAACCCTTACGATATCTACCGTTCTCAATTTCACTATCTTTATCAATAACTAAAAATCCATATTTTTGCTTCCAACATTCTCCGCACAACGATTTAAATTGTTCGAATAGCATGTCGGTATTCACGTGATCGTCATACACATGTCTTAAATTCAAATCGTCTTGTTTGAAGAGGACGACAAGATTTGCATTATCTCTAATTAAATGTTTCGGCATTCGCGTATAACTTTGACACAGATAAAAACTGTCGACGGACTTGTGTCGTCCCATGCTAAAATACTCTCTAATTTTATCCTGTTTGTCGCAAGCGACGTCGTCAAATATAAATATGGAATTCTCCATTGCTTCGCTCGGATCTAATATATCATCGCTTTCCCTATACGGAAAATATTTAACACTCCGTGTGTCGTTTAGGACATTTTCCAATAGTTTATATTTCGGCTGGTGGAGAGACTTCGAATAGAGATAGACATTGGCGAATTTCAGACCGTTGACGTCAAAAAGCAAACTTAGCATTGCGTTCGTCTTTCCGCAATTGGACGGGCCGCAGATGATACATCGACACGTGTTTGGCAATAAAATGCCGTGTTTTCGTCGAACGCCGGCGGCGTTCGACGCGTCAACCCCATCCAAGTTGCACACGGGCAATTCACACTTTTGTTTTATAAAACGCATGATCTCTCTCTCTCTCTCGCACGCCCTTACATGTGCTGTGCCGTTGGACGACTGCACCCTCATTCCGATGTGGAACTCGGTGAAAGACGGAGGTGGGGTATTTAATTCTCTCTTGAACAAATTACCCTTTGAACTACATTTACCAGGTGGTTATCAGTATTGTGGACCTGGTACGAAACTCCAAGAAAGATTAAAACGCGGCGATCGCGGTATAAATCGCCTAGATAGATTCTGTAAAGAACACGATATTGCTTATTCTCAGTCGAAAGATTTAGATAGTCGACATCAGGCAGACAAGGAGCTTGAAAATCGCGCATGGGAAAGGGTGGTGAAATCGAATAACGCGACCGCCGGTGAAAAGGCAAGTGCTTGGCTCGTGACCACAGGTATGAAGGTTAAACGAAAACTCGGAATGGGTGTGGATGCAGAACGTCGCCGCCGCCGTCGTCATCGTCGTCGTCGTCATCATCAGAACCGACAGCATAAAGTAGCATTGAGAAAAGCAATAATTGCAAAGACAAAATTTGCCCTTAAAGATTACAAATCACACGATTTGAAGGAAGGTGCGAAAATTGCGCTTACGGCCGCTAAATTGGCCGTGAAAAATGCCGGTGGGAAAAAATATATTCGAACTCCGCGTGTCATTCCCATCCCGAAGACGGGCGGTATTTTACCTTTTCTCATACCGTTATTCGCCGGTTTGAGTGCACTAGGAGGTCTGGCAGGTGGTGCCGCAGGAATCGCTCAAGCTGTGAATAAAGCCCGCAATGCGAGAGAACAATTGGAAGAGTCGCGGCGTCACAATAAGTCGATGGAATCCATTACTTTAGACACGAAAAAGAAGAGCGGAGATGGGCTCTATTTGGGCCCGTATCGAAAAGGATTGGGGCTTTATCTGTCAAAAAACTTTTAAAGATGCTACCGCACAGGGCGTTAACCGATCGTGATCTAATCAAATATTCTAAAAATATTCCTCATTTTCGCGGTGTGTACATGCGAAATACTTTACCGAAACGACCGTTTAAAGTGGAATGTGCCATCGTCAATCTGGATGGTGTCGAGGGTGCCGGCACCCACTGGGTTGCATATTGCAAGAACGGCAACATCGTACATTACTTCGACAGTTTTGGTAATCTACAACCGAGCCGCGAATTGACGCGTTATTTGGGAAGCGGTAGCACAATAATTTATAACCACGAAAGAGTGCAAAAGTTTAACAGCGTAAACTGTGGACATTTATGCCTCAAATTTCTCTACGATTATCATCAGTTATGTCGCGAACGTTCACACTGAAAGGCATGACAAATGTCCTGTCTGCAAACTATTATCCACCGATTGCTTTAGAAGTTGATTCGCAATATGCATTGGGTGTTGTCGGATTTCACACGTATAATACCATACCGAATGTTGAACCGGGTAATAATAAGTTTTATTATGTGGACGATGGCGATGAGAAAGTACTGACAATTCCGTCCGGTTCCTACGAAATCACGGACATTGAATATTATTTACAGAAAATATTGAACGATCCATTGGCAAACGATGCCCAAAAATCGCACACTTTATCGCTGAAACCAAACAATAACACGTTAAAATGCGAAATTAAATCTGTTTTTCGTATAAATTTCGATCACGATGATTCTATTGGTCGAATGTTGGGATTCAGTCGAAGAATGTTGGAGCCTGACGTACTGCACGACTCAGATTTACCCGTGCAAATTATAAAGGTCGTCACAATACGAATAGAGTGTAATATTACGACGGACGCCTTCTACGACACGTCGCTTTCGCACACGCTGTTTGAATTCGCGCCACAAGTTGGCCCAGGATTCGCTATAAATATCGAACCGAGAAATATAATTTATCTACCCGTAAACGTAAAATCCATCGATAATATTACGCTGTCGCTAATCGATCAAGACGGGCATCCGGTGAACTTTCGTGGCGAAGAAATTGTGATTAGACTAGAACTGAAAAAATGGGGTTAGTGTTTAACAACAAGCGCAGTAGTATATCTTCAACACAAGAACAGAATTCGTTTATTCGTTCGCTTTCCTCGAAAGTGTTAACACGAGCGAACCGCGCATATCTGCAGTCCTTAGGCTTGAAAGTGAAAAACAAAAATGTCGACGTCTACGGAAAAGATAAATATTTTCGAAGGAGTTAATTTTGACGAAGTCGTTATCAAAGAAGAATATCATACCTACTACCCCAGAATAAGTACTTTTAATTTAAACGATGAAATTCGAATACCCATACAACATCAGGATATTTATACGACTCCATGTGATAGTTACATTTACATAGAGGGTAAATTTACGGAATCTACCGATGGAACGGGTACTTGCAGTCTTGCAAATAACGCTTACGCGTTTCTTTTCGACGAGATAAAATACGAATTAAACGGGGTAGAGATCGATCGCTGCTCCAAGACTGGCATTACATCGGCTCTAAAAGCCTATCTTTCATACAACGACAACGAAAGCAAAGCGTTGCAAATAGCAGGATGGATTCACCCCGCGAAGACTCAACCGACATTACTCGGCAACAGTTTTAGCGCATGCATCCCGCTAAAATTTCTGCTAGGATTTGCCGAGGATTATTCAAAGATCATTATAAACGCACGTCAAGAACTTGTATTGCTGCGGAGTCGAACGGACGCAAACTGCTATGTCAATTCAATCGGAACAAAAACGGCAAAAATTCAGATCGAAAAAGTTGAGTGGCACGTTCCGCATATTACGGTCAACGATGAAATGCGATTGGTGTTGCTAAAAACGTTAAATGAGAGCAAATCAATTTTCATACCTTTCCGAAAGTGGGAACTGTTTGAATTGCCGGCGATGAGAAAAACAAAGACAGACATATGGTCCATCAAAAGCAGTACGAGTTTAGACAAACCTCGTTACGTAATCGTGGCGTTTCAAAAGAAAAGGAAGGATAACATTACAGCCGACAGTTCTGTATTTGATCATTCGAACATTACAAATATTAACCTCCATCTTAATACGGAAAAATTCCCCTATGACTCATTACATTTGGAATTTGGTACGAATAGATATGCAGTCGCGTATCGCATGTACGCAATGTTTCAAAATAGTTACTACGGCAGAGCAAATATCACGCCTCTATTAAATTACGATCAGTTTAAAGAATGCGCCATTTATGTGTTTGATTGTTCGAAACAAAACGAATCGGTCAAGTCTTCCACCGTCGATATTAAATTGGAGATGGAAAGTAGCAAAACATTTGATGAGGAGACGTGCGTCCAGTGTCTCATTATACATGATAACGTTGTCGAGTATAATCCTCTCACGGGAATCGTGAGAAAAATCATATGAGTCGTCGTAAATTGTGTGTGACTTTTGCCGAAAAAAAACACGTATTAATAATGAATAGATGGTTAACTGATTACAATTTAGCAAGACGGGGTGACTGGATGTACGTGGCGAGAAATCGAGATCGTTTTCGAAGAAGAATATTATCCATGGAAAACATTATTAGCCCAATTTTAGATAGTGCACACAGAGATAAAATTTATCGAGAGCGGCGATTTCGTTGTCAACAGAGAGACAACAACATGATTGTTATCGACGTGCAAGGCTTCGGCAACTCGCCAGACGGTTTTATACCGAAAGAACTGTCAATTTCCGATGGAAAAAAGTCCGTTCATTTTGTGTTTAAGCCCAGCATCCCGTTTAAGAAATTATCGCCGGCAATGAAGAAAGAAATTCGATGGCTGGAAGATAATCATTTTCATATTAAATACTGCGAGGGTCACGTATCTCTTAACGAGGTTGCGTCGATTCTTCGTAGATTTTGCGATTCATCCAGTGTGATATATGTAAAAGGTCATCAAAAAGCTCGTTTCCTAAAGACGTATTTAAATAACGAAATTGTTAATATGGAGCATGTATCTAATAATACGCCGCCGCCGCCGCCTAATTTAATCAAAACAAATTCTGCATGTTTTTACCATAGGAATACTTTAAGTTCTTGTACAGTGCATAATGTAAATGTATTATATGATTTTTTAATGAATTAAAATAATAAATCAAATTTAGATTTTCGTTTTATTTATCGCAGGAAATTATTTTCCTCGTTCGCTATCACATACCACTAATTTGTGTAGAAAAGCCACAAACTATTTCTTATCGATGTTAACCAATTTTTTCCCGGTTATTACGTAATTGTTTTCCTCAAGCGGGCGCCAAATTATTTCTTATCGTACTCTTTTTCATATATAAGGAAAACTAATCGAATTTTCATTTATTATGTCTTCTATTGCAACAAGCGAAAGTGTCGGTGAAAACCAAGTGGTATACAGTGACGAAAGTTCAATTACATTCGAGGAAGATCGACTGGCAGATTTTGACGACGACGACGACGAGGTAAATAGTGGCGATTGTGGTTACGAGACATCTTCAGATCATTCAGAAACACTTGAGATTCAAGATATTCATCATAATCGCCGATTTTTTTCACTTAACAACCAACAGTGTCATTTTGTATGTGTGTTTCACTCGGGATTTACGAACGGCTTTGATTTATCGTATTGTACCAGTTGTTATTTATTACGTGGTTATAATTATCACAATTTCGACGACCAGCACCACCACGGCTTTTATCCATACGTTCAACACCAAATTTTGAACGTTTTTACATTATATAACACGAGATTTGAAACTTGTTGTGAGTGTAGTTGCGTGTTGGCAATCTCTTGCCCCTTTAGCCTTTGCCCGGTTTGCTACAATCACACACGTCATGGATTGTTGTGAAGAGTTAAATAAATTGGGTGCAGGTGTTGACCTCAAGGAGACGGTGAAAATTGCAACCTTACAAAAAGACTTCAAATACCGTATAATAAAGATACGATCGGCTGCGACACGCTTCGGTACGGCCATCATCGTCGAATTAGAAGAGGTAAATGTATTTCTACCAAAGCGTTTCTCCAAACATTTTACTCCGGAAAAGATTGATGCCTTCAATTCAGAATCGTCGTCATGGTTTCTCATATTTAAAGATGTGAGACTTGTCTTGGGCAAGGAAACGCCTATTATTTCATTCGAAAAGCAATAGAAAGACATTATCCCCCTGCACACACACGACAACGATGGCGACAACGAAATCATCAGACCTGGTGGTACTTGTTGACGAATTATATAAATCAAGTGTAACGAAAAGTGAATTTGAACAATTATTACAATTGAACAATGATAGTATTGAAATTGTTGAACATTCGCTACAAAACGCCGTAAACAACAGCGTGGGAAAAAAACGATGCTTAGAAACTGAACTTGCCCTACTAAAATCGTACAATGTCAAAATTTTAAATAAATTGCACAGTTTCCGTAATCATCATCAAGGTGGAGATTTAGCAACACCCTCCTCATCTACATCTTCTTCTTCGAGCAGTTTATGGATAAAACGTGAAAAGGTAATAAGTAGTAGTAGTAGTAGTAGTATTAACTATTATTAAAGTTTTTCTCTTGTTACAGATCCAATCGGCCTTCAAGAAGAGAATTCAAACAATAGCAATCGTGAATCTGCGACATCACGAACCTGAGGATTTCTTCGAAGATGCTTTCCACCTCTTTTCCGAAGAGATCGGCAAGAGTGTTCAATGGATGACAACGATAAAAGTAAATTTAACGTTTTGTGGTAAATATTCAAAAGTGGATGCATTCGCTGTTGATACCGTTGCCAATGAACAATTTAGCTTTAAATATTTTAATACGACAAATTTTATTGTAAATGTATCGAGCAACATTGTGGATGTTTACGGAGAATTTATCGCACAAATTCGCCTGCACATGGAAGAGTTTCAGTTACGCGATAGTGGGTGGGCATTAAGAGAAATTATTCATTTAATGATAAATATTAATAAATATACACCTTTACGTGGTGCTAGTTACATTGACCTACCCCCATTTATTGCAAGGAGGAAAGCAATTGTTAATATTCGAAACACTGACAAATTATGTTTTATTTGGTCTGTTCTGGCCGGTCTATTTAGAATTTTTTCCGTAAGTGTTAACGATTTCCCGCAAAACTATCACGAAATTTTAAATTTAAGAAATATTCAATTTCCGATAAAATTTAATGATATTGCCAAATTCGAAAAACAAAATCCAAATATTTCGATTAATGTGTTCGGCATTCAAAATCTTCAAATCATAGGTCCTCTCTATCACACGAAATGTGTAAAGGAAAATCACATTAACCTACTGCTACTTTCAAACAAACGATCACAGCATTATTGCTGGATTTCCGATTTGGCCAAACTCTGTCGTACTCAAATCTCTAAACACAATGATAAAATACACATATGCGATCGTTGTTTATGTCATTTTAATAGCAAGGAACAATTAGAATCGCACACGCTGGACTGTTTAAATTTTAAACCTGTGAAAGTTGAAATGCCCAAAGAGAACGTTTTAAAATTTAAATCGACAATGCATCAGTTCAAGGCTCCGTTCGTTATTTATGCCGATTTAGAATGTTTGACGAGCAAGGTGGACGACGACAACGACGAATCGACGACGATGGCGACATATCAATCGCATATTCCATTTAGCATTGCTTATCAGGTCGTGTGTGCAACAAATGATGGTCTCTCACATTTTGAGCTTTATCGCGGCGAGAATGCCATTCGATGGTTTATGTTACAATTACAAAAGGAGGCTGACATTTTTTTGAAATATCTAAGCCTCAATTTGCCGCTCATCGCATTAACGCCTGCGCAGCAACGAGAATACGACACTGCAAAGATTTGCTATTTATGTCGTAACGTTTTTGTTAACGATTCGTCCAGTGAGAACTCGAAAGTTTGCGATCATGACCATGCGACGGGGTACTATCGCGGCGCGCTCTGTAAATTATGTAATTTAAATTTCAAGCCTAATAATGTTCTTCCAATTTTCTTTCATAATCTATCCGGCTACGATGCACATTTTCTCGTTAAAGAGTTGAACTTTGACGATGGAAAAATTGATATTTTACCAATAACGCGCGAAAGGTACATTTCTTTTACGAAAACCTATCGTAAAAATAACAAGACCATCAAACTTAGATTTCTAGACAGCTATAAATTTCTTCCGTTTTCTCTCGATGAATTGGCCAGTTCGTTGACATCATCATCATCATCATCATCAACGCACAACTGTATCTTTTTACATAAAGAATTTCCAAATGATTTCCATCTCTTATCGAGAAAATGTCCGTTCCCATACGATTATCTCAATTCCTGGCTTAAATTAAACGACCGCGTTCTACCGTCTAAAGCAGATTTTTACAGTTTATTACACGAACGCGTTATAAGCGACGAAAGCTATGCGTACGCATGGAAAATTTGGAAGCACTTTAATATTCAGACTCTTGGTGAATATTCAGACCTTTATCTAAAGACCGACGTCCTTCTGTTAACCGATGTATTTGAAACATATCGTCGTGTCTGTTTAACCACATACGGTCTTGATCCAGCAAATTTCTACACCTCGCCCGGATTTGCGTGGGAATGCATGTTAAAAATTACGGATGTCAAACTTGATCTGCTAACCGATATCGATATGATTTTATTTGTTGAAAGAGCCGTTCGCGGAGGCATTGTGCAGGTTACTCATCGACATGCCCTTGCAAATAACCATTTGTTGCCGAATTACAATTCTAATGAACCGGAATCATACATCATGTATTTCGATGCTGTTAATCTTTACGGGTGGGCAATGTCTCAACCTTTACCCCATAAGGAATTCACGTGGGTGACTGCCACCGATGAAAATTTACTTCGGGACATATTTCAACATCTATCGCTGGAAACGTCTTCATGCGACGAATACGGATATATCTTCGAGGTTAGTCTAAGATATCCCAATTCTTTGCATCGGTCGCACAGTGATTTGCCACTTCTACCTCACCATTTAAACGTTTCTAAATCGAAAAAATTAATGTGCACTCTCTTCGACAAGGAGAAATATATCTTGCATTACACGAATTTACTTCAGGCGGTACAGCTCGGCATTGAAATTACGCACTTTCATCGAGCCTTAAAATTTAAACAGTCAAAATGGCTTCAAGTATATATCGATTTAAATACACGCTTGCGAGCCGCAACGAAAGAACCCTTCGAACAAGCGCTCTACAAACTCAAAAATAACGCCGTCTTTGGCAAGACAATGGAAAATTTACGAAATCACCGCGATATTAAATTGGTGACGACATGGAAGGGTCCTTTCGGCGCCGGAGCTCTAATTGCCAAACCCAACTTTCGATCCGTCACCGTTTTCGACGAAAATCTAATCGCGATAGAAATGAATAAAACATGTATTCGCTATAATCGGCCAATTTACGTTGGCATGTGCATTTTGGACATTTCAAAACGACTAATGTACGATTACCATTATAATTACTTCTCCAAAATTATACAAAATACTAAACTGCTATATATTGATACCGACAGCCTAATCTATAGATTTACAATTAATTCCAATGAATTGAATATCTATGAAATTATGGCACGAGACTGCCAGACAAAATTCGATACGAGCGGTTACCATCCAAATAATTCATTCGGGATTCCATGCGTAAATAAGAAAAAAATTGGCATGATGAAGGACGAACTCAATTCCAAACCACTGGAATTTAACGTAATTTCCGAATTTGTCGGTATCAGACCGAAAATGTACGCGGTTCGAGTCTACGGTTTGTGCAATGATATTATGCGTGCAAAGGGCGTGTCTGCATCTTCCATGCGACAAATTGATTTTCAAACGTATAAAGATGTTCTCTTTCAACAGATAACAAAATTTCTCAATAGTAATCATATACGATCTAAAAATCACAATGTTTTCTCGATACGTATTACAAAGAAGGCACTCGATCCGAACGATAACAAACGTATTATTCAATGCGACAAAATATCCACGTTGCCACTTGGTTTCAATGCATAATTTGTGTCTGTGTGGGAGTTTTTTTTATGTATTTTTAATTTAAGGTTTTATATTAAAATATATGTATTTTTTATTGTTTTTTATTAAATATATGTATTTATAATTTGATGCAATTTATTTTTCAAACCCGTCTCCAATTTTACGTCCGCGGCTTATCTCGTCGCCGGCGCTCGACGCGATTTAACCGCAAAAACATACGGACAACCCCCCCGCGCGCGCCCGCCACACATCTCATCGCAGAGACAGATGGCATAAGGCAGCGACATCTATCTCTCTCTCTCTCTATCAACGCGAACGTCAAGTCTTCTATCTACATTCGAGACTTACGAATGTCATCATACGCTTCTCTCTATCTATCTACCGACGTTTATTAACCACAAACATCCATCCCACATTGCTTTTTTATCTTTCACACGTCAACCACACGTCACACGTGAGAGAGAGAGAGACAACCTCCACCTTTAAAGACCGGATGTCAGATAACCTTACGGAACTTTCAATGAGTTAGAAAGAGACAGACATAGAAAGATACCCATTTCTCTACTACTGCCCACAATGCACACGTTTGCGATAGAGTGAGGCAGGTCAAGTGACCTGCAAGACTCGACGCAAAGCTACTTCGTTCGTAGCTCCTTGTTGCGAAGTAAGCAGTCGTTTTAAATACCTGCCGCCGTAGCTGACTTGTGTTCAATTTAGGTTTAATTTGTAATACCATAATTTTACCAATTATATGATAAATACTTGCGTTAAACAAATTGTTAGTTTGAATAAGTATATGCCCTCACTGGTTCGATGGCATTTCGCAATTGTACGTCGTTGCTAGGTAACTAAATTCATCACACTTCAAGAAAGTGTATTATTTGAGCTCGCTATGTCGCCTACACCGGCCGAAGCGCGGGACACAGATGAATGCATGGCGATCCGGGCAGGATCGCCATTCAAGATGCTTCTGGTTAGGTGGTCGCTTTACATATTTTGCTTCATCTTTTCTTCTGAACTATCCAGTTCGCTTCTCCAGTTAGACTTAGTTTTGTTCACTTCTTTAACATCAAATCATATTTTTTCTGACTCTCGTTTGTGAGTCATTACAAAGATTTATCTCATTTGTTGTAGTGCGGTTGGGTTGGCTTGGGTTCAGTCCGGGTTGACTTGGTCTGGGTTGGGTTGGTTCGAGTTAGGTTGGGTTGACTTAGGTCTGGTTGGGTTGAGTTTGATTGGATCGGGTTGGTTTATAATAATTCATCGTATTCGATTAGTAACGCGTTTGTTCGTTCCATTAACAAGAAATCCATTTTTTAATAATAATGCAAAAAAAAAAATAAATTCGGCCGGCGAAACATTTAAACGAAAACAAACGCAACCTGTCTCCGTTTGATATCGAAAATTCCTCGAAAATATCCAATCCATAAACGTCCACAAATGGGGCTTTTCATTCGTACAAAACGCAATTAATTAAGAAACACAAGCATTTAGACGATGCTCGCAAAATGAACTCCGTTACCACAATATCGATGAAGGACGACAGTTGATCGCAGTATTGCCCTTTCTTACATAAAGGTCGATCCACATCATGTAAGTTACATAATTGCAAGCAATTAATGCTTCGACATCATTTTTTCATCGACACATCTATATTTTTCCTTATACAAGTGAATTTAAATTGTTTTAGTTCACAACACAGTACCATTAACTCACATGCGCCACTTTCTGCGTCACAATCAGGGCAATAAATTAAAAGGCGAGTGCATGTCGACCGACCAAAAAACGACCTGCATATTCGTGCTTCGCGTAACAGGTGCATTATTTAAAATTCTATTAAATATGATTATGACTCGTCGAATTTAATGGCCGCGTGTAATCAAATCGGTTGTATACACAAAAGGTGCACACTCTATCATTACAAAGTAATTACCAGCTTACTGTGCCAATATGAAACGTATACTGAGAAATCTGGGTTGCTCGATATTTTACGTTGTTATTAGATTTAATGTTATTTTTATGACACGCGACATCTGCGACAAATGTAGTTTTAATTCGGTGACGTCCAGAAGCCGGTCTTAGGGGTCCGTAATCCGTTTATAAAAAATTCGAGCACGTTTCGCGTTCCACTGAATCGGGGAGAAAAAACGAGCGGTCGTTGCGTGAGGGCGACGACGAGATTTGTAACGTGGAAAAGTATCCGGACGAGTGGGTAAAACTTTCCAAACACAATCAGAACTTGTGTTTCAATGGAAGTTCGCGCATAAAAGCGCGAGGTGTCATCTTTAATTCTGATTGCGAGTGAGGCGGCGGAACGGCGGCTGAATACCAACGACGCGGCGCGCTGATACGGATTGAATTATCAAACGCAGACGGAAATATCCACCGCCGGAGAAAACTTTGATTTATTCGGCGGCTTTGTGCGCGTCGGGAACAGAACGGGGCATATTCAAATGTGAAAAGTGTGAAAAAGCGCGCGCGCGCGAGGAAGCTCGAAAAACGCCCCGGAGAGAGGACATCGCTCACCCCGGCCCGAGATGTATTGGGAACGCGCGCGAAGAGCGAAGATTTATGCACTTAATCCTAATTAGCAATTTAAATAGGGGCGTTTGTGTCTTCTGTTTGTGTAAATAATTTTAGGCGGGTCGTTGGACGTCAAAGGGGAGCGGACTTTTATTTGCGTTTTGATTGCGAACGGTGTTTTCAATTTGAGCGGAAGATGTGAGGTGGAAATCGCGTCTGCGTTTATCAAGTTTGGATGCGAGATAATTTGGTTGCGAGGAGTGAATATGTTGTTGGGATTTGACTGCACAACGTAAACTTACTCACGCACACTTTCAATAGAGACCACCAATGTATTTATATTAATTCTATTTATTATACTTTGCTATATTTGCAATCATTAATAGTTTTAGCTCAGACACATCCTCGGCACCAACGGCCTTAGCAGCGTCGCGTCGTCCGCGAATAACGTTACAAAATAATCAACAGGTCAGCTCCCAAGTCATTAATACTAAAGAAGAAAGGAATAGGGACCAAAAACACTACCCTGTGGAACCCAGGGTCTGCGATTTTGTTTGACATAATCCTCTTCACTTTATCCTTCGATGCAGAATTTTTGTACCCAACATTTGTTTGTGTCTCTCAAGTCTTAAAATATCTACGCCATCACCAATTAAATCGTTTACATCCTATATATGTCTGTTATAAATGACCATATTCATTTTTATATTTAATTACCGTTCTTGAAAACCACCACAAAAGAAGGACGAAAAATTTAATTAACGTTTAACGTATCTTATCATTGTAATGAATGGCTGCCTACTAACGGATTTTCAGCAAAGTTGATGAAATGGTTACGACATCACATAACAGACGCAGAGCACGCAAACTTTAACAGCCAGAGGCCCATTGTTAGTACCATTCTAAGTTCAACAATGAAATGCAGATAAGACTTTCGATTGTATCTTTGCCCTCGGACTTATGAAACACCTTTTCCTGCGCATTACATTGAACTAGTTTTTTTTTATTTGTTTCAATTTCAATGCAAGTACACATCGACAAAGTTGCCGCACACTTGTTAACGTCAGAGTACGAATAGATCGATCATATCCATCAACAGTGACACCTCATCGTCATCGTCGGAATTAAAACCGGGCCGTTTCCGTACCCATCCGATGTAACCAACACACCAGCGCGAGCTAACTTGTCGTAAACTAATCGGGTCGAAATTCGAAGTAGTTCCATAATGTGGCGGCAACTTAAATTAAATTTAATTTCGCGAATTGAGTTTCGCAAGTTCGGTTTGACAATCTACTCCTCCGGAGTGCTACATTATCGAATTATTAACGCGCGGCGGCGTCGCCGCAGAGAAAAACCCCGACTTGCATGCGATACCTGTCCGACGCGATTCTTTCGCGGTATTAATTCAATTTGAAATCGAAATAATTGACTCGGCTCGGCGACGGAATCGAGATCGTCGCCGGCCGTCGTTCACCGTTAATATGTTTTAGTCGGC
Organism: Geotrupes spiniger; assembly: GCA_959613385.1. Taxonomy (NCBI): domain Eukaryota; kingdom Metazoa; phylum Arthropoda; class Insecta; order Coleoptera; family Geotrupidae; genus Geotrupes; species Geotrupes spiniger. Next base: position 29,561,131 of record OY390739.1, read on the forward strand.
GTCGGCTGTCCGATTTTAAATAGTCGCAGCCGGGGCGCACGAATAAAAAGGACGCGCGACGACAAAGTAGCGCATAAAGAGTCTGGTTGTCGTGCTTTTAGCGCTAGTCCTAGTTACTAATTCAGTAAATAAATTTCGACTGTCAGTGGAATAAAACGGATTCGAGTATTTGTGCTGCACTTTTAGCGCGTAACCGTTTCTGGCCGGTGTTTCCGCCCGTGTCAATGGGACGTTGGAAAATACGAGCGCGTTTAATTGAATAAGTGCCGATGTATACCTCGGGGCATTGCAGGGCTTTTTTTAATTAATTGAAATTTCAAAGGGCAAATGGTTGGCGTCTAATGGGTATATTTTTTTGTTAATTTACATAACTCGCATGCAATATGCAATTTTTTTTGCACACATTTCCATAAGGCATTCGTTAATCAAGTGCATTGAAAAATATCCTGTGATAAACCAAACCGGAACACGACTACGAACCATTAACAAAATTAATGTCATAGCGTCAACAAAATTTAATAATAAATGTGCACAAGGATGAAACAAACTCAGACATACAGTCACAGGGCCACGGCCACTATATCGTACTATACCAAAAGTTATCACAACTTCACTAAACCAAATATGGAAATACAACGAGTGATACATTTCATAGCATCAGCAGAACAAACTGGAAACAATAAGATACAAATTTGGCAAATTAATCACTAACGATGCTATGATGACGTCAAGTGGGACGACGGAATTGGAAAATTCGTTAAAAATCAACAAAAAGTAAGGTCACGGGAAAATGAAATATGAACTGGTATCTCACTTGAAAAAGTCTGATGCAAAACATAGACCAAAACGAAACCCAAAAGAACCTGATAATACGAACGAATGAAACATCTGCACGACAGGAGGAAAAATATAGTAGTAGTGAAATGACCTTTTGTATACACAGATTTATAAAAATATGGAAAACAATTAAGTCAAACGTGAAAGATCAGATTACCAATCGAAGAATTGGTAATCTGATCATCTGATCGGAGACACCAACTCACTTAATAGACTAACTTATTAAATAGACGAGCTGCAACAACAGCAGAAAATTCAGAGCAGGTTTGCTAAAACGGCAGATAATGGTGAGTCTCAAAATCAACAAGTTACAAGATTGAAAGTACATCCAGGATAGATAGTAAACTTGTAACTCAAATGCGGCATAAGGCAATAAAAGTAGGATAAAGCAAGCACAATTGTAGCTACACACAATGTCAATATCGAGCACACATTTCATAAACATACTAAGTTTAATTCATTGCAAAACCCAAATATGAAAAGAAAGTATGGCAGGATAGAAAAAGAAACAATCCACGGCAGCAGAAACGATAATTGTAACAAATTATGCAACAATGGAGAATGACAGACACATTTATATGAAGTTCGAAATTCAAAGACAAGAAGATCATCAAATAACATCGATGATTTTCGGAAATGACGAAGGAAATCAAATTGAGTGGGAGAAAACAAAATGAAAATGAAACTATGAACACAGAAGCTCTGAAGATTACAAGACAGGAGTACTGAGATACTGAAAATTGTAAACGCACAAGAAAAATATAAGGGTTTAAGGAAAAATTAAAAAAAAATTAAAAATGTAACCAATTAGGTTTTTAGGCAAAACAAATCTAAAAAACAGAATTGTCTTCTTCATCGCTTGATGAAGAAGTCAAATCAGGACAAAAGATCTGAAGAAATATAAAAAAACCGAAAGAAGTGACCAATTCAATAGAAAATGTGAAAACTAAGAAAATAACATTGTGAAAAACTAAGAAATCTCAAAATTATACAAAAAAATGTCCCAAACACGAAAATTGTAAAAAGTCATAATGTGAAAATTATAAAATCGCCAAAAATGACAAAACGTGAAAATTGATTATTATCAAAACATCAACGAAAGCATCAAAAATTCCCACAAATATACAAAATTAAAATTTTCGATATCAAAATTACAGTACTCAGTATCAAAATTTTCAAAAATGTAAAAAATCATAAAATAATAACAAAAAAGCAACAACAAGATAATTAAACTTATCTACAAAATGTGAGAAAATATGATTGTCGAGATTTAAAAACAATAAAAATTGTCGAAAAATTTGACAAAAGACAAATTGTACAAAATCGAATAACAACCCAACCCAACCCAACCCAATCCAACCCAACCCAACCCAACCCAACCTAACCCAACCCAACCCAACCTAAATGCCGAAAATTAGGATACACTAAAATTTTATAGTTAACATCAAAATAATAAAATTATTAAAATCATCAGAAAAGAAATTTACTAAAATTGTCTAAAAATGCGAAACTGGAAAGTTTCGAGATTTGTTGAAAATTCGAAAATTCACAGTTTGTATGAAAAATATATATAAAATCGGAAATAAATTAAAATATGATATTAATAGAAATTAAAAAAAAGTAAAAAACTGCAGCAAATTAACAAAAAAAATCTAGTAAGTCCATTAAAATTGCAAAGAAGCAAAGTTATTGAAAACTGGCCAACACTCAAATTTTAAAGAATTGTGGAAAAATTCCACAATACAGAAAATGGCAATGGATTCACGATTGTTAAATTGTTAAAATTATCAAAAATACAAAAATGTCAAAATTGCCAACATTTTTCTGAATATAAAAAAAATGCGTTATTAAAAATGTTAATTTGACGAACATCAACAATCAACACCAACAAATAATTAAATATGAAAAATTAACTATGTCAAGATCTTTCCACTGTTGTTCCAATGTTTAATATACGACGAACCATAAGAAGTTGAGGAACAATAAAATACATAACACAAATTTAAATAATAAAATTCTTAGACTTCAGAAGATCTGAAGACCACGGTGGACGATAGTTAACAACACTCTCGTATATGTCGAGGACAATAGAAGGAAAGACAAGCAAATGAAAAAAGGAAAAGTGGTAATCGAGAAAGCAGGTGAAAGGGATTGGAGACTGACGTCCTCCAGTAACAACGATTGCTGAACAAAAGATTCACAAAGTATAGTGAAGAAAAGCAATGAGATTACAAGCTTCAGGACAAGAAGAACAACTATACAATGAACACGATATAGAACTCTACATATAAAACATTCTTACAGGTGATAGGTAATAATTCATATACAACGTTTTGTAAGCAACCACAAAATATTTTATTTTTTATATTATGTTCGTTTTTAAAATTCAAAATCAATAGTTATTGTAATCGCCATCATTACCGCTCGTTTAGTAATATACTATTATTAGATGTAAGTCACCGTTTTTACGAGATCCAAATTATTTTATTGTTCTAATTTATTGGCAATATTTTAATTCATAGGAAACTTGTCTTAATTCTCTAATTCAAGTTACAATTCTATCGCATATAACACCTATGTCGCCTGTCATGGCCGCAATTAAGTTAGACTTAGCTTATACATATGAAAATTTAAGGAGTGAAATATCACATATTATTTATATATGTTTGGAGTATTGTGTTCGAATGTTTTCATATGTATTCAATTACGTCTTTAATTAAAAAAATCTCATCAAATGCGTCCAACGGACGTTAATGTAAATCAACTCCTCTTATCGTTACATTGCCTACAGTGGTACGAGCCTTTTGGGATTGACCCCGGCGATATTAAACCCTCAGTTCCCATTAGCTTGCGTTCGATAGGATTTAGCGTTTTTCCTTTATATCCCCCGTTTGATGTTTACTTCTCTTTTATTTTTTCAACATTATTGTGTTAATTTTTTTTACTTACTTCCCTCGTACATTGTTATGATAGTTTCCAGAAATCAAGAAAACTACTGGGATTAAAAACTTTTTTTAACAACGTCCGTAATCTTTTCATAAGTTCACCGTCATATTTATTGAATTTTTTTTTATTTTGTTGCTTGATCAATTTTTATTTTGAAATACAATTCCCCCCCCCAAATTTATTTTTTTATTAAACTCTTGTCCATGTTTCAACGACCAAATATCGTTTAACTTCCTGACGGCAAAGAGGAATAATAAATATTTTAACTTCAAACATAAATCAGTTAATTATTTGTTAGAAATTGCTGGTTATAGGATATGGTTATAATATTCGAAATACCGCAATATCGTTAAATATATCCTGGCTCCGGACCTGTCGCGAACTATCCGTGTAAACCCAAACAAATACCTTTCAATAACGTTTGTTCGATCCATCATAAAAACTCTAATTGTTATCATTAACATACTGCGCGCATTCATTAAATAACATCGAACGCATAATTAATAGTTGGGAGCCGATGGGAATAGCGTTCCGAACCGAAGCAAAATAAATAATCATTCATAGCGCCCATTGTTTGGCAAAACCGTTTCAAAATTTGCGCCGTAGGATTGACAACAATGCGCGAATTAATTCAATTCGGTGGAAACGTTCAATTAATTATTAAATTATATTATTATAAATCGCATCGTGAACCAACGGCTTACTCATCGTGCGACTTATCCCGGACTCGAACAAACCCGTCGCGACAATTTCAAGCGGCGCGTGAAACGAACGACTTTTTAATTAACTTCTGCGAAAATGGTATTACAAAAAAAAATACGTGTCCGAGCGAAGCGAGCGCAGCGAAAAATTACCAGCGACAAAGTTCCTCGGTGTTAATAACGCAACCGCTGGCCGTAAACTTTCTAATATATTTCATATTTGACTGGACGCGTCCTCGTGTTGTATTTTGTCGTTCGAAAAACATCTTTTAATTATTCGATGTATTTTTAAAACGCCCATGTTTAAATAAATACACCAATCATTTAAATTTTCTATCGATGTCATTCAATTAACAACAATATATAACACCGACGTCCTGTAATTTTCCCAGATATTTTTCCCCACAACCAGCAACGAGCTTTTCACACGTAAGGGACTTAGCAGTCTTGTAATCACATGCACGGTATTAGGATAAATCGATGTCGATGTGGGCCGTTTTTCCCGGATCGCCCCAAAGTAGGTTTTTCGCGCCAGACTGTTTATCGAAATGCGGCGTCGACGTGCCGTTTCTTTCGCGGCGTTTATCCATATTTATAAGCGAAGTGCAGGCAGCGACGTGCAAGTCGGGATCTCGAAAGTGACTGGAGATGAGAGCGGAATACTTCAGTCATCGAATTTACATATAAATGAAAACTTGGCATAATTTATTTGATATACACTGCGACCAGATAGCGCAAAGCAATCGCGCCGGCATAAAGATGTTAAATGTTTCGCCGACGCGTCTGATATTTTATCTCTGGCGTTTTTATCCCAGAAATTTCCTTTCCATCGCGCGAAAGTGTATTGGTTAAGTTGGTAATTTTCGCGAGACTAATCGATTTTGTTTCATTTTCTTTGTAATTATCAATTTAAATACAACATCGTACCCTACCACATCAGACTGTGCCAATTTCATTATTTGCTACAGTTTTGTTTAAATATATATTTTTTGATTCAAGTCAGCTTAATGAAAATACTAAAAATAATATGACGTTTTCGACCTAAAATTCCAACATAACACTTCTAATAAATATTCCATAGCAGTACGTCAAAAATATTCATAATGAGCATTATTTGACTTTTACGACTTAATTACGCCCATCTACAAAAATGTACGTCAATCGCTTCGATTTACATTTCAAATGAAAGTATGGATTTAAATGTTGTTAATCACAAATTAACCCCCAACGTTTCAGAAATTTGAAAATAAGTACGTTGAAAAATCTTATTTGATAATTGCGTCTCATTTTTTCCACTGCACTAAAAAACACCTACCCAACCACGCGACTCGATACAAACAGACATGATTTATTACTAACCCTTAAAAGTAATTGCCTGACAATAATTTATAAAAAAATACAACGCCACACAACGTCACGGTATGCATGTAATTACAAAAAGGTTGGAACGATGCATTATTACATACATCGCACTGCAAATTGCCAGTTACTAAAATTAAAGCGCCGGCTTAAAACTTCCGCGCTGTAAAGAAGGCATTATTGATGCCGGGGTGTTATCGATTCAGGTCTGTTCCCATTCGCACATTTTTCAATTACAGATTCCACGGCTTTTCAAATATTTTAAGCTCGTCGCCGGTGACACAAATTCCGTTGTTGCAGGCGCACCGCCATGGTGACGTTAAATTAATTTTGGTGGCGTTTTTCGAGGGTGTGACTTGTGGGGGTATGAAGGGGTAAAACAATAATGGAATTAATTCATGTTCGTATTCAGCGATTTTCACAAAATTAATTTTTATTCTCAAACTATGTGAACGCACTTCATTACCTCTGGATTCATTGTCAAAATATAAGTAGTACTTGTCGACCGTTTATAGCAAATAACGCATATTTGCAATCAATTACAATGTTCGCAATCAATTATTTTGGTGACGATGTCGATAACTTTAAATCGATTTTATTTAAATTAATAAATAGATAAATAATTTTAAAATTTGATTTAATTGCATACCAAATCAAACTGTCGTGAAAAAGTACACCTGGCCATTTCATTGGTCGAGGCGGTGACTAAAAGCTAACGAGTTTTTTAACTTAGAATTAAAAATCCAATTACATTTGCTAACAGGGGCGACCCAATTCGACCCGACCCAACCCAACCCAGAACGATTGAAGTTGACACCAAAAATAGTCGACTTCATCTAGTTGACAGTTGACAGTTGACAGATGACATTTGACATTTGACAGATGGCTTTTGCCATGACACATTTTACAAATAATATTTCCTAGATAACATTTGACAAAAGAACTTTCACACGTAGCATTTAACGAAGGATATATTTTGGAAGACATCTGACACATAACAAGTTACATTGGACAGGTGACGTTGGATAGGTGACATTTGACAGCAGGTGACATTTGACAGCAGGTAACATTTGACAATTGACATTTAATAAATAAATTAAATTGTACGACTTTCGACAAACCGTCAGAGATATTTGACAAAGTAAACTTATACAACGTCAGGTAAACAGATATTTGATATTGAACAGATAGCGTTTGACAGGTTACAGGTTACATTTGACTGGTGAGATTTGACGAGATTGATGACACTGGCATTTGATTTATTTATGGGAATGATTTAATGTCATCATAAAAAATTTGATTTATTAAAAATTAATTGGCTTGACAAAAAATGATAAAATAATACATCTGCGGAAAATACAGGAAAAATAAAAAATAAATTGTAAGGTCTTGTTGGCGATAAATTTGAAAGTGGTGCACAAGCTAAATCCAACTCGACCCAAAAAATACAGACAGGGAAAGTAAACAAAGGTGACGTTAATGTGTGTAATTGCGTAGGTTGGGTTAACAGATAAGACGTTAACCCAACCTGCAACAAATTTCACTCGATTTCGTTTATATTGCATCTTGGTCGTGTTTAGATTTTCTTGGGTTGGGTTGGGTTTCAGTGCATTTTGCACAAACTCGAAAATATCCCCCCCGAATTAAAATCAGTTGGGAAAACTTCGCCTCGTTGGTTTTATAAACAATCTTAAATTTGAACTTAAACTTCAGTAACGAATTTTACTTAAACTGAACTGAAACTCAAAGTTAAGCTGAAACCCAAACCCAATCCAACCGAAGCCAACCCAACTTAATCCCACCCAACCCAACTCAATCCCGGCCAACTCAACCAAAACAAACCCAACTCGATTCTACCCAACCCAACTCGATTCTACCCAACCCAACTTAATCCCACCCAACCCAATCGAACTTAATCCCACCCAACCCAATCCAACTTAATCCGACCCAACCCAACCAGAAAGTGAAAAAAGCAAGGAAAAAATTCAAAATATTAACAAAAGAATTATGCCGTGTTATTTAGATTACCGTGGACTGGTTGGACATCGATTTTCAAGATCAACTTTCGCCTTCTGCTTCCCAACTACTAAATTCCGAGCAATCTTATTACTTATATCTACTAACTTGCACAGAATTTTCAATTTTTCAATTCTGTTAAAGCACAAAGGACTTCATAAAAATATTGATGTTCCTTACGTCTCAAACAGCGACGAATACAATATCCGTGAAGTGATCGTTCACGAAAATGGTGGTGTCATTTAATTGATTTTTGAATTTTTATTCTAAAGTATTTGGCTTCGCTTTTCGATTTTGGATCTACATAATATCACTTAATTTCACATAGTTATTTTACGTCAACGTTTACAGGACATTTTTTTCAATTTTTGACTTTTAAACTTTATTGAAAATCGTGCATCTCGGACTCTGGCACGCTTTTAAAAGAATTGTTTTTTTCTTAATGCCAAGTGGTTGCAATCCTCGATAATTTTTACAATTTTTACATATCTCGCAATGTTTGAATTTTGACAATTTTAACATTATAATCAATTTGAGTTGGGTTGGGTTGGGCTGGGGTGAGTTGGGTTGTGCCGAGTTGAGTTGAGTTGAATTGGGTGGGGTTGGGTTGAGTTGGACTTTAAAAATATTTATGCTGACGTCACCTAGGCAGGGTACATAAATAAAACAAGATGCAATTACATACAATACAGTAACAGATAATTAAAATCAATATTAATTTATTTACATCTTTACGAATATCGATTAAGCGATATTTGGATAAATGCTCCACGTCTACTGATTTCCGTACATATGATATATTTTTCGAAATATTTTTTCATATAAAATAGTTTCCTTCCAACGACAACTTCTACAGTTTCTTCAACATTGACATTGACATGAGCACGTCGCGCATAATTTGGCGGATAGAATGATTTCGGTTATACTTTGGATGACACCTCTCGAGTTTTTGCTTCATTTACACGGAAATTTTCGCCACGTAAACAAACACTTGTTAATTTCACAAACTCGTTTCCTGACAAGCAACTCGAACAACGAACGAAAATTAAAAGCTTTTCTCAAACACATTCAAGTTTCAGAAAAACCAACTCTAATCCATAGCTAATTTCGAAACGCATTGTGCCCGCGCGGCGCAATTTCAAAGGAAAGTTCGTTGTGCACGGGAAAATTCGAGCATTATCATAAAACGAAATGCGCAATTTAAATTGTACCTTGTTACAAGGGTTTACGATTCCCCCTCGCTTTTATGCTTTATACATGCACAATGGATAATGTTGCAACGTGATACCATCTACGGGCTTTCAAGATAACTAATAACGGAATATTTTACTTTCATGTAGTACATCATGAGCGCGTGTAATTCGTTCCCGGTAATTTTACATATTGCGTTCTGTCGGTGATAACAAATTGGAGCCGTTCTATTGTTCCAATATCGCTCGTGATGATTTTATGTTCAGGTACAGATGGAAAGCTCATCAAAATGGGGTGAGTCGAATGAACGAAAATTGATATTTGATAATTGACGAAAGTATTGAAGACCACGACAACACAACCTAAAACGTATTTAATTTTTTTTTAAAAACATTATTTTAAATTTAATTTAATTGAGACACCGATCAATATGCAATACTAAAGAAACGCCCAAATGTTTTCATTGGATGCAATAAATTTCCATTTTCCAGCTAACCTGAGTCGTCTATGCAAATTCCGAAAATCTCCGCAAAGTTTTCCGCCAACTACCTCAAAGTAATGCTAATGGGTTTAGCGTTATGTATGTTGTTCTTATCACAGTGTGTATCTACGCCCCACACATCTAGCCCACTAAATATGTAAACTCGATCATATATACGAACACGACATGCTAACAAACCTGTATAAGGATTGCCTTTCGGCCGATTTACATATTCATGTTCACCTTTACGCTCTCGATATCGTCTCTAACGCAAACACACAACAATTACGACAATAAATTGATGTTTGTCAGGTCCTGATGGCGTACAATCGCGGCGCTTACCGACACAGACGCCGGGCGCTGTACACTCACCCGGTCTTATTATTAAATACGTTGGTAACTTCACCGATTGATTAAAATAATCTCTGGTCGTAACTTCGAATTACATCGGAAAATCTATGTGTGTAGCACACATTAATTGGATCATTGTCAACTACAACTGCAATTACTATGAAGCCAGATAAAAAATTAACTCTAACACTTTGACAACACAATTTCTTTAAAACCACCAATTGCTGCGATGATCATGAATTTATTATTTTCTTTATTATTTTCTTTATTTATTATTTTGAAATACCAACTATTTTATTTTAACCGCTTGCTGTTCCTGTTAATGTTGATCCTTTTCTGCTCCTCAATTCATTTCGGCCGCGTCCTGCCTCTTTTTCTCATTCCTGTGATACCTCCCATTAATACCTGCTTTGTTCCTCTGCCAAACTTGTTACGTGTGATCCATCGCGCTCTATGTGCTCTGCTTGTTATGATTTGGAGTCGATACAATTGTCTTAGCTCTTCGTTTGCTCTTCTCATCGAATGTACTTTTTTCTTTCCCCTATTTCCGTTGCTTCTTTTTCTCTGTGATTTGGCTCCCATAATTATCCTCCGTATGTAACTACCGGTCCTATCACAGTTTGCTACATTTTTATTTTTACACTTTTCACAAATTCTTAGACCTGAACATATTTCTCAACGATCCCAGACATTTGTTTTAAAGTCCTTAAAAATTCTACTAAAATATTAAGCGAAAGGATGTTTAGTTTAAGATAAGGAATTGTAACCATGTGAGCAAACAAATGGTAAAATAATTCATGACTTCAAGTTGGTATTATAATGTTGTTAGTGTTATTATGTCGGTGAACACAATAGAATGCAGTGATTTTTAGGCAATTTTGTTAAAAACGTTTCGGGATCTAATATTTTAAGCATGTGATTTTATTAAAGCTACGTAAAATTTTATGACTTTTGACATTGACAGGTTTGGTGATTTTCAAATTTTTTTACGAATTTTATATTTCATTAATATTGCGCCTGAAAATGTTACCTTTTTTTGTTGACATTGTTAGTTTTAAATGTTAATTTTTTTGGTATTTTAGATAAATTTTGTCTCATTTTTACAATTTTCTCGCCTTTTCGGTAATTTTTGAAAATTTTAGGCTTGAAACTTTACACGAATTTACGATTTTATTATCATTGATACTGAAATACATTGTTGTCATAGGTCTGATAGTTTTAAATGTTAACTTTTTTGGTATTTTAGATAAACGTTGTCTGATTTTAGCAATTTTCGTCGCCTTTTCAGTAATTTTTGAAAATTTTAGGCTTGAAACTTTACACGAATTTACGATTTTATTATCATTGATACTGAAAAACATTATTGTCATAGGTGTGATAGTTTTAAATGTTAACTTTTTTTGGTATTTTAGATAAACGTTGTCTCGTTTTAGCAATTTTCGTGGCCTTTTCAGTAATTTTTGAAAATTTTAGGCTTGAAACTTTACACGAATTTACGATTTTATTAACATTGATACTGAAAAACATTGTTGTCATAGGTCTGATAGTTTTAAATGTTAACTTTTTTGGTATTTTAGATAAACGTTGTCTCATTTTAGCAATTTTCGTCGCCTTTTCAGTAATTTTTGAAAATTTTAGGCTTGAAACTTTACACGAATTTACGATTTTATTAATATTGATACTGAAAACATTGTTGTCATAGGTCTGATAGTTTTAAATGTTAACTTTTTTTTATTTTAAGAAAATTTTTGAAATTTTTATCGCATTTTCAAAATCTTGCATATTTAGCATCTTTACATTTTAGACATTTTGTTACCTTTGGTGATTTTTGCTAATGTAGAACATTCTCGATGCATTTTCAAAATAAAATTGATTAAAAATTCTAATATTTGCTGACAGTTTAGCTTTTTAATTTTTTATAACATGGACAGTTTCATTGATTTCAAAAAATATGGTCCTTCATCCTTTTGGCTTGATTTGCATTTTTCCATCTTTGAATCAAGACGAAAACCAAGGCCAACCCAACCCGACCCATCTGAATTTCTGCTTTATATTCAGCTGCAATTTAAACTAAAACTACAAAAATTAAAAAATATGTGAAAACGTTAAAATTATAAAAACTGTCAAAATTGTTATAAAAATTATAAAATTGACTCAATTTTTTTATTGTCCTTCACTAATCGAATAATTTTAATTTCATTTACACTATGAAAATACAAAATGGAGTATAAGTAAGTATAAGAAAGTTCAGTGTGAACCACTGCAGAATTTTGTGAATAATTTTAGTAAATTTTATTTTTCATTTTTGTAATTGGTACATCCACTCTATCTGCTTGCAGAAATTTAAATTTTAATTATCTATAATATGTAATTATTTAAAAATTTTTGATTGTGACTATTTTTTTTTTAAATAACTTTAGAAACTTAATAAATTTAATAATTTAATAAATTAATAAATTATTGCTCTTGGGTTGAGTTGCAATTCAGTTCAATTCAATCCAATCCCTTAGTTATTCTTTCCTTAGTTCCAAGATAGTTGAATTTTTCCAATCTACCAATTTGAAACCCGTTTAACTTTTTATGAGAATTTTATGTTTCCGACATATGTGGGTTCACAAGTTTATTACCAACACTTACAACCAGCTTTTATTATTACGTCACAAATATTTTGTTAATAAACAGAGCCACTGTCATTTCGTGGTGAACGTCCACCATTTTTCTGGTTAATTAGAATTGAATTTAAAATCATCTTTGCTGTTTTATTACGTTTCACGAGCTTTATTTATATACATATTTTTTTTTTGTTTTGTGACAAAGATTTTATGACGCTCTGTCGCATCCCCGCGGTTGGAACGACGCGTCAATGTTCCTTCCAATTCCGCACACGTCCGCAGAAATTTAATAAAACACGACTATTGTTAATATCGGCGGTTTCGTTTCAGGTTATTTAAATCGCCGACGGGGAGCGAACAAAACCGCGACGGAGATTAGGTTTCACGGGATTTTTAATGAAACCGATGCGGGCTCTTTGTGGCTTTTGCGCTTGTGGTCGAAAGTTTTTCAGCAAACAACCGCACAATGGGACGAATCTCCGCTAATCGGCGCCGGACACGAGCCGGGATGTTTGAGAAATAAATATCCGAAATTAATTGATCACGTCGACGGCAAGTATTACATTTATATTGACAGCGCCAATCATAATTTATCAACGCGCATAAGCAATCGCGCTTTCAACTTCAATTGCAATATCGTCCGTTCGGGTTCGTGACGCCGTTTAATTTATTCGGACGCGGCGACGTTGACGTCGAGTGGTGCTCGCATCAAAATAATTCACGCGAGTGGAAAGGTGTTGATCCGTCAGATGCAGTTAATTAATACCTCGGCGGCCCTCTGTTTCGGCGATTTATCCGCGCGAATCGCCGTCAGCGGCGATTTTAATATTATAATGTCCATTGTTGTGGGCGACAGGGATCCCATTGATCCGCAAGAGGCCGCTGCGATATCGTAAATATCCCGCCTGACGATGCCGCACCATTACCGTTGATTGCCGGAACACTGATTGGATTTTGAGGCTGATCCCGCCAATCGACCTCTTTTTTCCGGATTTTATTGACTGCGTCGTTCCGTGCCGCTCAGCGCCATCATATTGAGTCGCCCCCATTCGGCTGCATATCTGTATATGGAATGTATATCCAATTTGTGGGAATTGGCGATTGTGCTTTAATTTTATTTGGGACATGTCGTCGTGAAACGTCGAATGTATTACGAACGTCTGCCGGCGATGGCAACATTTATCGCGATCGGTGAACAGGAGTATATTTTATGAAACAACCACTAATTAGAATTTAATATTTTAAGGGGGGTGAGGGGTAAAAATTTGTTTACTTCGACGAGGTAATGATAAGCTTAATTAATAAGGACAGAGGACAATTTCTTCATCGGGTTTGTTTCAGTGCAATCAGGAAATTATGGAAGATGTACCCAATTATAGTGTTAAAAATTTTGAACAAGTTTTTGCAGGCATGCAAGTTGATTCTTTGCTCAATTTAAAACAAAAACTCCGAGATTATTTTCCAGAAAAAAATCAACATAGTTACGTCAGTTACAGATCGATACCAAATTATTTCAAATGATCAACACACATCCTAAGACGTAGCACCACAACCTAATGTAAACCTAACGAATTTAAATGACGTCAAAATTTTAAATTGCTTACCAACCAACATGAGAATTAACACTACATCCTAATATATAAAATCACAACCTTCTCTAGTCCAAACCTGACACAATCGAGTTTGTGTTAATACCTTAGGTCGAACCTAATCTGCAAATAATTTAAGAATTCACAACAAATGTTCTAAGGTAAATTTAAGATAAATGCAACGACACCCAACCCAACCCAATCCAATCCAACCCAACCCAACCGAATCCAACTCAACTCAATCCAAGCAAATCCAGCCGAACAAATTCTTCAAAACTTCACAGCTACGTTTGGATTTGATTTGATCTCATTCTAATTGGTTTTGACAATTGAAATATTAAATAAATTCATTAATTCAACTCCTAGATTTAGTTAAAATAATTGTAACGAATAATTCACAATTCCATCAAATTTTTACGTCGTATAGATAAATCATTTAAAACGTTTGGAAATGTTGGACTGGTTTGCATTGGGTTTCAAATCCAACCCAACCCAACGCAATCTAGAAAAGCCATGGATAACATTTCGGCCTCATTTGTTCCATTGGAACAAACCCAAACCAACCTGACAATGCCACCTAATATGTATCAACATAACCCAACACATCTCAACTAATCGAAACGAAATAAAATACGTTTAGATTTGCACGATTTCAGCGTTCATATAAATTGGCCCCAACCTGAAAAATCTGGGTTGGGTTAAAATTTGTTTAAATCAAATTCGGGCGAAGCAATTGTTTATAACTTGCTCGTTAGGTTGCTGTTGAGTCTTGGGACGTGTTTAACTTTTTTGGGATTGGGTTAAATTCAAAATACGACTAACAAGTTAAGGTTTCTATATAAAGAAAATAATAGTTGATGATCGTTAGTGTTAGGTTGTGTTGTTGAGTCTTTAACTTTTTTTTTTATGGTTGAAGATTTCTATATAAAAGAAATAACATTTGATTAGTGTCGTTTCTTCACCATTAGGTTCGATATATGAAAATTATGTCCAATTCGATCAGTTGCACTTAAACAGATTTGTGTCGAATTTTACGTCAAAATATTTCAACATTTCGAGCCCCCCCCCCCACAACATTATTACGAATAGGAGACGTCCTCCATAAATAAAACACGTTAATCAAAACGAAACGTGATAATGTTGTGGTGGCCGTCGTTATTCATTAACAAAACGCGGACATTTCAAACGCCGCGCATCGTTATAATGAGGATCTCGTCCATCTCGCTCCGGCGATTTTATTCCATTTCGTTCGGTGCACCCGGCCTTGTTATGGCCATCGACATCGGTCCGTTCGCCCGAAACAACGCTTCCTGCGCCCCGTTCCGTATTTACGACGACTCGGTAAATCATTTTTTTTCGCGGTCGTTCGGATCGTCCGCGGCGCTCTCCGGTTCTTCGGCGCGCGGAGCACATATTTTACCGACGCTGGGAATGGGTGTTAATGCCGCTCGACAATAAAAACGTAACGTCGCACCGATGAAGATAATTTATTTTTCAATAGTTTTATTTCCGAGGAAAGTTTACGACTCTGACCGTTCATAAAGTCGTGACGTCGGCCCCGGCGCTCTCCCGGAGGATTCATTTGCACCGTCGGAGAGGCGGTCGATGTATGGACGAGCTTTCTCGAAGGATGCAGTTGACTGTGATCGCAAATTTTGGTGTCGCAAACGTAGTTGTTCTATTGAAGATGTGTTTTATATTAACTGCTTGGAAAAGTAAATCGGTGTTGCACAAATATGAATGCTAATTGTGATTATTTTTAATTGCCTTAATTAATGAAATCAAAAAATATGAAAATTTAAATACCAAAACACAAACTTGGCAGGTAAGCTAACTTTTAATAATCGAGGTTTTGAAAATTATTACACGGATGAGTAAAAAGTTATTACTGTCGTTTACTGTTTGCAGCTTAATTATATTTGTAGTGGAACCGATAAGAATTTTCATTAGGTCACATGGAAGTTACTACGATTTTTAGATTGCTTCAGATATCGGATGAGTTGGGTTGGGTTGGGTTGCGTTGGTTCTTTCAATGTTTTCTTCATCAAATGTCGTGGACGTGAACGACAATTGAATTGGCTACGTAAGCAGGCATGATGAGTTTTGACAACAGTGATCCTGAAATGGCCTGAAATTTATTACACTAATAATATCGCCTACTTTGAACACGTCGAATTTTTTATAGATGTAAATAAACAATTTCTTACGTTCGTGGATGAATAGTTATCGTTGTTTTTTTGTTTGAGGTGTATGGGTGTATGGGTGGATGGACGGGTTGGTTTTGGTTGGGTTGGGTTGGATTTGGTAAACTTACTATGATTCTAAAATTGTTTTAGATCACGATAAATGAAAAGTGTTATTTAATCAGAAACGGGTCGATAAAGGCGAATAAGTAAAATGGTACAGGGGGAGAGAGGTGAGAGAAAAGGGGATATGTGTGTATTTTTTTAAGCTTCCAATGGCCATGGAAGTTCCAGCTTCTTAACATTTCTGCTTTTTTAAACAATGTTGTTGTGTTATGCTAAAATAATTTTGCATTAAAGATTTAACAGCGACGAAAACTGAGTTGGATTTTGGGCGAATCTTCTTCATCGTTTACAATAGTTGAAACTGACTTGTATTTTTTGATGGCGTTGATGAGTTTTGGTGAGTGTATCGAGAAAGACCATAATAAATGGATAAGACTATCCTAAGCCACACTTAAACTTGTCTAGAGCAAAGACCTCAAACGGTTGCCCCATGCACCTTACTCATCCGACTTGACGCCATCGAACTTTCGTCTGTTTCCTAACTTGATAAAGTTTTCTGGTGAAGAATCAAATGAAATGGTCTTTCATTGAATTTTGTAGCTTTACTAGTTACCTGAATACATTATCGAACGAAACTAATAAAACCCAATTCAACTCAATTCAACCCAACCCAACCCAACCCCACCCAATCAAATTTAACCCAACCCAACTCAACACGACACCATTAAATCCTTGTCCATTAAACAGTGAATAACCAATTTAAACGAAACCCAAAATTGATGTACAGCTAAACGAGCCAAATGCTTTCGCTAAAAATGAAATCTAAAGTTGAAACAAACGCATTTTATTTCACTCCACCATAATCTGTTGGATTCGAGTGAAAGTTATCGAATTTCGACAAAGACCATTGCGTCTCAAAGTCCATCAAACACAACTCGAACCAAACATAAACACACGTAAACGTTGTAATATTTTATTGGCGCATATTGGTGGCTTACGTTTTAGTTATCGATTTACATTAATTCCTAACTAAACCTAACCTAAACTTTGACAGTTTAGTTTGTTACTGTTATTTGCCTTTGTTGGGTCATATTGAACTATCTGCAGTTTCTAGACGTCCTAGGTTTTGCTGACGATCTTGAAATATCAATAATTTTCATCGAGATTTATAAAATCCGAGAACAAAACCGACAGAATCAAATTAGCGACAATTATCGTAAATAAATCTGTTTCAATTAAACCCAACACCAACGTAAGCCCATACAACCCCATTCGGCAAAACAACGTGCGATTAATTATCTGGGTATGGAACCAAAATCGGAATATAAACCAGTTAATTCTATTGAGAAACGAGTTCAACCAAACCTGGTCAAAATTCTCAACTCTGATTGAACAAATTTTGACCCGGCTGGATTGAACAGCCACTTCCAATGGTTTTTTCGTCTTGTCTAAAAATATATATTTTTTAATAAAGCTGTTCGTACGAGTTCATGCGATCCATCACCCAGTAAAATAGCTCGTCCTTTTCCTCAGTGTAAGAAATTTTAACACGGGGTGGAGGACCAATATCAGAGTCTACAACAAGCCAAAACACCCTGATGCAATCCAAGCCGTTCCGCCCATAAACACAAATAAAACTAACGACTCGTAACGCGTTTCTTAACCGCGCCACGCGAAGCGCGAGTTACGCGAAAACGCCGACTTGTTACGCGGATCCGCGCCTAATCTCCGACAAATAGTTCATTACGACGGCGGCGCCCGACCGAAAGGCCATTATGCGGGGATTTGGCGGAAGCCGACTGCGCCGCTGATTCCCGGTGATTACATGATATACAGAACGCCAGGTTTTTCATTTCCCCGGGATTGTTACACCGACGGCGACTCCCTGAATAAATTTCGCTTTCGGGCGGCCGGGGCCGGCGAGGCGCGCGCGCTCTTTCCCATTAAATCGGCGCACTCGGGCGGCTTAAACGAACGCCGCACGTAGATTATTAATATTCGGTCGATACTGTTGATTGAAGGATCCTTTGCTTTTTGTTATGTTAATTGGCGCTCAGCCTCCGGGATTACTCGACGTTGATTTTACGCTTACGTGATGCGAATGTATTTTCGCGATGCTTAGTTTGAATTTAGTGAAATCATCAAGAAGGTCGCACACAAGACCGTGCATCAAAATATACTCAGTGACATATAAACTGCACCACCTAGAAGGGGTGGGAATTTTTGGACCAAATTTGGCAGAAACATTGGACTAGTCTAAGATAACAATTGATTAAAATTTGATAAAGAAAACACTTCATCTTTTTGATTTTTCGGTCGGGCGGTCATACTGCCCCGAATGAAGAGCAAGGGTGACCTGTTGCCGTAAGCAATAGCACCCCACACCATCAACCCCACAGTTCGGTGAACATGCCTCGCAATCGAAAAATCAGGATTGCGCCTTTCTCCACGTCTTCGTCTAACAGTCATCCGACCATCATGCATTCCTAAACAAAATCGCGATTCGTCACGATGCACAACTCGATGCCACTCCAAGTTCCGTTGAAGTCTTTCCGTGCATCAGACCAAACGTTCCTGGCGATGTTGAGCAGTGAGGGGTAGCACAAGATGTGGGCGGTAAGACACCAAGCCAAAGGTTCTTATTCGACGATAAACTGTTCGCAAGCCTATCGGACGACCTTGTTCACCTAACCATTGATCAGCTATTGATCTAGTTGTAGACAATCGGTCTCTCAAGGGCATTAGTCTTAAACGGCGATCTTGACGTTCATTGGTTCGTCTTTGAACCCCAGTGCCTCTTCTCCGACGTCCAACCCCATGTTCAGACCACGCTTGATAAACACGCATTATTGTTGAGTGGTGCCGTCCCAAACGGTTGCCGATTTCTCTAAACGAAAAACCTGCTTCTCGTAAACCAACAATCCGCCCTCGGTCAAAGTCACTCAACTGCTGGTAAACTTGAGGTCTCCTTCCTCTAGGCATCATTAAACACTTGAAACACTTTAAACTAAAGAACGGAATCCGAAAAAGTGGAACAAATTCAAAAAATGACTCGATAATTGCTTGTCTATCACCACCTCTAAAAAGTGATACAAACGTCAAAAATCCCATGACTACTTGATGATTGGGTTTCTAATTTTAATCAACTATTTCCCTGGACTAGTCCACTATTCCTGCCAAATTTGTTCAAAAAATTCCCACCCCTTCTAGCTGGTGCAGTTTATATGTCACTGACTATATTTTTATATATTTTGCAACTGTTGAACATCCATAACTAGAGAGATAGCAGGAACAGGGACGTTATTGGCCAATCTTGTCAAACTATTTTAAATAATAAATAAACAGTGCGCACCCTATATATTCGATACATGCCATCAACCCCATCATTTATATTCAACGTTTCGATTTTCTAAAACAAATCGGTATCGACCCCTCAACTTTCCAAAGAAAATAAAATTAAATTGGATTGGCCGTCGATCCTACCCGTTACGGTTCGGTTAGTATCGCAATAAATTCCTTTTTCTGCGACGACCCGCCAACCGTGCAATTGACCGTTATATTATTACGCTCAAAAATGAAGTTCACCGGCCCGAAAGGACGTTTCAAAGGCTCGTGCGCCCATTCTTTCAGCGAAACGTCATCTGTGTTCGTTTAACGGAAGGCACCGCGACGTCGTCGTCGTCGTCGTCGTGAAGCAAATCGGCGCATTCGAAAAGTTTCGAGAACACGTCGTTGTTCGCGTTTCACCAAACACGCGAATTAATTGCAACTGCGGCCTGGCCTGCTGGGTCAAACGGGGTCGCGTGTACTTAACGCACGCCGACGGAGCAGATTTTCATCATTTGCGAGCGAGCGATGCAGAGGGCTTAGGTCGTAATGCGATCGGATCGCACACAGAACCAATTCAACAAGTATATTAGGGGACTAAGACATAAGACGACGTTCGGAGCCGAGTCCTTTCGAGAATATTTAAGTGGAATTATAACTGCGGGAAAGAATCGGAACGCGTAATTAAGCGAATTTAACTCGAGACAGAGTTTTAACCGCACGTCGCTCGAGTCGGGCAATTTCGAGTTTTGACGTCAGACGCTAGTTGGTGTATCATGTAAAATTGCGACGTATGTAAGTTCGGATTAATTGGATAAGTGAATTAAAAGGCATATGTGACGTGGAAACTTCCAATTTCGTTACAATTAACACAATGGAATTGCGACTACTCGAAGGAAATGAAGAACATCGAAATAAAACCAACAACGAAAGAAGTAGAAAAGATCATCACTGAGCGAGTTATGCAGGTGTGAAACATAATTATGAGAACAGTACTATCGTCATGCAAGACTCCATAAGGGTGATAATTAGAGATAGTTTTACCAATCCAGAGTCTTAGGTACGTTTGAGTCCATAACTAACTTTTCCCACCTGGTGCATAAATGACTATTTTAGAGAATAAATTATGAAGTACAACGCATTGAGGGTGTTAATGGTTTGGGCACATAATGTGGATGAATGGACACAAAATGGTAAAAAAAAGCTTACGAACAGAGAATAAACGTCAAGAACGACATGAATAGAAAAACTGGAGATAATTATTAATTCACTCAACTCAACGTTTACACCACAAAGGAGCAGGAAAATCCAACAGGATTAATTTAATCCAAAGCGATGAAGAAATAAAAATCTAATAATCTTCATGTGAATGAATGTACTAATATAATCGAATCTAAATTTAATCCACGTTGATGCACAATGTATTCGATCAACCGCACTCGACGACTAACGTGGCCGATCAATATCATAATACGAGTCCGCTCTCTAATAATTACACAGTCGTAGCCGAGGCTTGCATCAAATTGAACGCATTCAGTTATTTACAATTCGCCCCGGCTCCGCGGAGCTGTCCAAGATAATTAAAACCCCACCTAATATCGAAGATGACTCGGCGGCCGTCCGAACGAACCGAACGCGAATTTAACGCGATCGGCACGTTATTTATTTACAACCTGTTGAGAGCAAACTTCGAAACGTGCGCGGAGGCAAACAAAACCGGCGACGTTTGTAAAACGTCACGCCAACTTAACAATCGGGCTTCAATAACCGAACGTCGCGTCGGTGGAAATAAAGTTACGGGGCATTATCGGCGGCGATGCGGCGCTCATGTCGTCGGAAAAAATTGAAATTCCGGTTTCGTTTCCGCGCCGACGAGTTTCCGATATTAAGGGACGTGTGGTTTTCCATCGGCGACCCGACGGTTTTTCCTGAAATGTTTCGATCGCGGAAATGTTTCGTGTTCGACTTAATCGAGCAGGTGTCAAAATAATATAATTGGTGTTATTTTAATTTATAATAATTACATATTGGTTCAATTGTAGTTTTGTCACTTGTTACCTATTCAAATAATTTGGAATTTAACAACCATGTGAACATCCGAAGATGCTGGGCGACCAGTGACTGTCACTACCCAAGAAAATCTTAATCGTATACGCGATATGGTAATGACAGATACGTCTACGTTAGGAAGCGTAAATACTGATCTCCCCTCGTACATACCCGCGCGGAAATACGTGCGTCCAACTCTGGCGGAACTTTTAATAAACATTAAATAAATAGACGACACGGAAAAGTTTCGAATCCTTGGACCGTACACAACCCAGCTTCCTGTCATACATGAAATATAATAACACCATTGTAAATACGAAGAATTCCGCATTGATATCATCGTGTCCGTCCTTTGTGTGTATACGTAGCGCGCAATAAAAATATTTAATATCAGTCGGGCCGTGCAGCTGCCGAGATATAATATATGATGTCACAAAATGAAAATTTCAACACTTAATTCGGTCAGCATGAGTAGTTCGCCAATTATTCGAAGCCATTAAAAAAAATTAAATGCATTATATTCACAAGTCCTGCGACAATATCACTAATATCAAACAACTCATATTTGATCGCCAATACGTTTTAGAAAGTTCAAAATCGTTGTTTATAACAGTTACACTCAGTTAAAATCGTCAGTGACTACGATTTTCAGAATCAATATTTTTGAGCGTTTCCTTTTCTTATTTCTTCAAATATTCCAACTGGAATTTATTCCGTTTCCGCTTCTATTCATTCCGCCGTCGATGTTACACAGTCCGTGACGGATGTTCTTTCGTCGGGGAAATCACATCTCCGATTAATAAGTCCCCGGAGATGCATTTCCGGCGCCCGTAACTAACGTCAGATCGGAAAATAATCCGTCCAATTTCAATCCATAACGTGCCATCGGCCGCCGATTTACGAGTCTACGGGCGGTTGTTACCGAAATCCAATCAAATCAAGTGACCCTAGGACGCGCGCTAAGGACACTCACACCGCTTCGCAAACTGTCGGAAATTACACGATTCTGCTTACCGACGAGCCTCTGATTTACTCGCCACTTCATGCGCTCGTTTGCGGGAGTTGTCGCTCCGATAATAATTAGTCATCGACGGATTGCGAATTCTGTTTCCCCATTGTCGGGGCACGGCTCGCTCGCGGAAATTGTAACTAATTTTGCGAAGATTGCGTCGATTAGGTGCGTCGCATAAACTCTAGAACAATGCCGATTTGTCCAGAATATTTTCAGTCGCCGTCGTCCTTTGGTCGATCGATGCGTACATTCGCGTCGATGGCATTAAATTATACGATGTTTAAAAATAAGCGAATGTAATTGTAATCGGTAGAATAACAAATTTTATTTCCATTAGCGCTGGAATTCGTTACACACAACGTATGTATCCAATTATTAAACCGGCTTGTTTTGATATTTCTATATTTATTGTCGGTTAACACGTGTTTGCTAGTTGAATATGTATTTTACAGAACAAACACCATTATACGATAATAATTATTTTATTTGTTTCGATTGAAACGGGTTTATCTACGGTTATTTAATAAATAATCCATGCATAATTTATAAATTTGTCAAACGTATTACTACGATATGCAAATTGAATCAGATAAGTACACATTGGGTATAAACGAAATGCCTGCCCTAATTTTAAATAAATAGTGCTCAACAAGTACAACGGTTTTAATAAATAATTATTTAACAATTATACTTGCGTTATTCTCCCCTTCGTGAACCGTTCACTATGTCGTTTTTAAATCGAACGAAGCTAAATTAAACAACGGTAATTTTTTTAGGACCAAAGAAAGTTTGCATGAATGGGTAGTTGCAGTGAGTATGGAACTAACTAATAGAAAATTGGCAATTCAGTCAACAAGAAGTCACCAAATCCTTCACGACTGGTATAAAATCAACAATCAACAGTCAACTACACTAAAATTCAACCAAGCCCCAAACCAATGATTAATATGTACCATTAGCGATCAAAATTTTCGTCTAAGTCAGAAACGAACTGATAGAAAACGCCATCGAAGTTCAACGTTCTTATATACAAATGTAACAAGACGATGATAATATAGTTTGGGATGTATTTGGTGGGAGTTTAAAGAATTTTGATGATTTATGACAATGTTAGCGTTTTTTGCATTTTAGATAATTTGGTAATTTCAATAATTTGCAATTTTGGAAATTTGACAACCTTTATGAATTATACAATTTTGATAAATTAAGTTTTTGCAATCAAATTCTTTTTTCATTGTCACCAATTTTTATAGTAACTCAACTCAACCCAACCCAACCCAACCCAACCCAACCCAATTTTGAAAATTTAGTTATTTCTGTTAATTTTTATCACTCTATTCTATTGCATTATTTTAAAGAATTGTGATAATTTCTACATTGGGTCTATTTTGGAAATTCCGATTTTCTTTTCTCTTGGCCAATTTCCACAGTTTTAATATTACTGCCAATTTATTTTTTTTTATATTTTTGCAGTTTTCCTCCAGGGGATATAATAACTCATTCTCTTCTGTTGAGTATAAACCTTTTTCTTGTGTCGTAATTGAGTCGATTATCTCCACTTTTTCAGAAATCATTAGCAAACAAATGTGATGCCATATGTTTTTTGGCTTTTTTGTATTTCCCCAATTTTATGATTTTAGCAATTTCAAGAATTGTCCTATTTTTTGACAGATTTCAATTTTATACAAATTGGTAAAAATTGTCAACTTAATTTTTACCCGATTTTCTCATTTGGCATTGTAACAATTTAGATAGATATTTTGACAATTTTTATTGCTTTGGCACGATTTGCAATTCTCCAATTTTATGACATTTTAACGATTTTTTACAATTGGGGCAATTTTGATTAATTAAGTTTTTACAATCAAATTGTTTTTTTCATTTTCAACAATTTTTATAGTAACCCAACCCAACCCAACTCAATCCAACCCAACCCAATTTTACCATTTTTAAGAATTTTGAAAATTTTTGACAATATTCCCAAAATTTTTAGTTATTTCTGTTAATTTTTATCACTCTATTCTATTGCATTATGAATTTTGACAATTTCTACATTTGGTCAATTTTGGAAATTTCGATTTTCTTTTCTCTTGTCAATTTCCACAGTTTTAATTTATTTTTTTTATATTTTTGCAGTTTTGACATGTTTTATATTTCCCCAATTTAATAATTTTAGCAAATTTTAAGAATTGTCCTACTTTTTGACAGACCGTATATTTTACATTTTTTCAATTTATACAATTTGGTAAATATTGTCAAATTAATTTTTACACGATTTTATAATTTTGACATTTGTAATAATTTAGATATTTTGACATTTTTTTATTGGCACGATTTGCAATTCTTCAATTTTATGACATTTCAACAATTTTTTACAATTGGGACAATTTTGGAAATTTCTATGTTTATTTTTTGACAATTTTTACGATTTTTTTTTATTTGATAACAACTGGTAATTTAATTTTTTCTGCTATTTGTTCCTGTCTCTGTTCAATGGGGGAAAATATTTCTCCTCAACAGCAAAAAATAAGCAACGAAATACAAAGAAAAAAAACGGGAACTACACGCGTTTCGTATCACCCACAAAACATTCTTTAAACCACAAAAGCTCGCGTCACGCGAGCGGCCGAAGCTAATCGCGTAATTAAATTAACCGAGAAGATTAATCCAATTAAGTGACTAATATAACTTAATTAAATCCGCGAGGTACCCACTTTCATAAAACTGACTAATTACCTCTGATTGGGGAACTAAAGAACGTTAAACGTCGTTTGAAAATTGCCTTTTGTTCGTTCCGTCCGAGGAGCGCCCGCTCGTATTATTGTTTAATCGCTCCGCGCAAATATTTGACGAAATTACTGGCGAGTGTACACAATTTCGTACGAAAACAATTATTAAAATTAATTCGTCGGGGCAAATCACCGACCGGCGTCGTTAAAGGACGTCGTTTCACAATAACCGCGATGAATGTTAATTGGCATTAAGTGGCGCGAAAATTTTAACAAGTTTTGTTAAATTGCGCACTTGTTGCGTTTCACATAAAATAATCAAATTCAGGTGCGGGACCATAGACGCGTAGTTAAAATTTTGCGTTCGTATCCAATTAGGTGATAATCATCACATAAACCGCCTTAATTGGTAATAAATCCCCCAAATAAGACACGTCGAAGAAGCTCAGCAAGGTCGACTATCGTTAATGGATTACGTGTTCCGCTGACAGTCAGCACGTCTCCGACTGCATAATGAGTAGCTGGTAAACTATGGGGATTAGTTCGTGTTCCGGTTGACACACTGTATATTACAATGCAGAGTGTTGTCCCGGCGATGTTAACACAACATTGCGGCAATTACAAGCGAGGGCCATCGTCGGCTCCCTCAGGAGCATGTTTGGCTAAGTTCGCCGCGTGGATGTGGACGCATATTACTCAATCCATAATGTTTGCTTATACGGCGACTTGCGGTCTTGTTATTGCTACGCGCATGTTCCGTGTGTTAGTTTGCGCCGCAAAAATAACAACGGTTCATAACTTGGCTCGCTCAGGTAACGCATTCACGTAACTGGAATTTGCTTCGCTAATTGCGCCATTGAATGTCTCAGAGCGAACTGGTAATAAGTTGATAGCAAATGGCGCCGCCCTAACTCCTAAGCAAACTAACGAAATAACATTTAATTAATGAGACCGAAATTTGCAACAATTTCATTGCTTCATACTTTGTTGCGAATAGTTTCAGTTACGGGTGCTTTGAAACGTTACTGCGTCGGTGACCTATTTTGTTGTTTCCCTGGAGATGATATGTTTTATACGAGCACCGGTTGGTCGTGAAACGAAGTCACTACCGAACAAAAAATATTCGTAAAGGTTGCTTGCAGTACAACCCCAACAGAAACAAATATGTATACATTAAAAATAATATGAAAGGAATAACGATTTCACAGTTTTGAGTCAAAGTGAATGCTAGATGAAAACATGGAATTAAATCGATAACACCCCGATGGCTTACTAAAGAAAATAGTACTTAACATACAACCCTTGCTTTCGTATTTTATACACCGCAATGAATATGTGATGACTACGCCTATACAGTCGCTCAACAGTTGCACCCCCACTCTCCGAAGAGCAGCTGGCTTTCAATTTCAAGACTCAACTATAATTAACTTTTACATTAACTACATGCTAGGAAAAATCTTACGATAGAATTTATGTAAAGGAAATTACAACGAATGAGTCATTTTTCAACATAATCTCTTTTTTTCTTGCTCTGTAAAGAAACTCTCAGCCACCCACGTTAGTTCTTCGACGTGTGGATATCTTTGTCCCATAGATCCTTCAAGTCGTGGACAACAACAACACTTTGTGCATTGCCATTCAAATTCATATTTTTTTAATTTTTTCCCTTGTGTTTTCCTATTATGGCCTGTTGGTATTTACAAAAAATTATAGTCTAGTAGTCTATTAGTAAAATTCCCTCGGAGTCCCAAAAGAAATAGTGGTCATAACTTTGCTTGGACCTTAAATTTCTTTGTTGGTGGCAAGTCCTTGTGTTTCCATTGGATCGACTCCTGTTTGCTTTCAGGATCATACTGACGAGCCAACGATTCATCACCAGTTACAATTTTCTAAATAATTTCCTCCTCTCATCCTTAACAAAGCTCCAAAAATTGTTGAAAAATTTCAACGCGACGTTGTTCATCAAATGGAGTCAACATTCTTTAATATGGCCAAATTATCATGGATGATGGTGCAATGACGTTCCCTGTTAATTAGCAAATTTTCAGCCACCACATCGAATCGGCAAATTGCTTCTGCAGTTTTCATTTTTTCAATTCATCGACGAGAATCCAACCCAATCAAACTAAAACCAAACCCAACCCAACCCACTGGGTGTTGGGTTGGGTTTGGTTTTAGTTTATTTTACAAAATCGTAAAATATCAAATTGCTTCTGCAGTTTTGATTTTTTCAATTCATCGACGACAATCCAACCCAATCAAACTAAAACCAACCAATCGACAGACAAACCAAACCAAAACCAAACCTAATCCAACCCACTAGGTGTTTGGTTGGCTTTTCGTTTTACTTTTTTTTACAAAATCTCAAAATTCCAACCTGTTGTACTTTTTTTTCACAAAGTACGAATCAATCAATTTTCTCACCAGTTATGGTAATGCTGTCTTCTAATTGTAAAAAAAATCTCCAAAATTGATTCCTCAAGCTGTCATCCAAATGTGTTATGTGTCATAATAAATCCAAGCGGGGAAATAGACTTTCGTAATTTATACGAAATCCAAATCTAACTTTGCTATTTGTAACTGCGTGTACTTTTTTTTACAAATAAATAGTTATTTATTTATATTTTAATTCATTATTTTCATTAACTGGAGGAATATTTAAAGTATTAACAAAATCCCGGAAGCATTTTCATATATTCGAAGTGCGTTGTGGTGATAATTCAAAGGGTTCGCTACCCATAAAAAAGATTTCCAAGACATCTATATTTTGAACTCCTGTTGATATTTAATGCCCGCTCGAATTTGTTGCTGTGCATCAAATATGCATTTGCATACTACTGTGTATGCGGGGTTGACGCCCAAAATATTTTAACTTGCTCAACCTGTATGGTGACTGTGGCGAGTCGAGTAGTGAGGGCCCCCGCCTTGGTTTTCGCCTTGTGCAGCAAGCTTCTGGTCTCACCAACGAGTTTTCTTTTCTTGATGCCACGAGCTTTGATAACACTGTTGAATAAATCTAATCGATTCCATGAATCTTCTAGAATTAGCATAGTGATGATGTCCCCTCTGTCTAATTTACCTTGTCCTTGTACCATTGGGTCATGGTCTTCTAAGATCCCTTTTTGCTCTATTCGTGCTTCCATCACTTTCTATATATTTCCACCGATACTGTGATATTGCAAAATGGTCACGTGCATTGATTCTGCAACATTTACGCGGACGTCCACAAATAAATTAATTTAAGCTGCCCACGACGAGCACAGTCGGATATTACGAAATCTGTTGAACATTCCCCAACAATACAAAGCAGAATAGTTCGTTTGCGCAGTCGATAATTTTTTCCAAGAAAACGTAATCCAATTATCTCAATTAAAAGACCGAAACAAAGGCAACGATTCCATTGTCTCTCTTAAACGCAAAAGTTTGAATTAATAAATAATGCATTCGAGTTTTTGCCAAGGAAAAGACCCGCGCAAAAAAAGCATTCGCAATTAGAGCAGATGTTGACAGTAATCCGACTAAGCACCCGCTCGTACTGGCGTATTTCAACGTTTAAGTACTTTTATAAATGAAGAATAATTAACACGAGCATTTTACATCGCGGTTGCGCCGTGAAATATAAAAGCTATTAGAGCGCCAAGGAAATAAAGCCCCTAAATGTTTTCATTTATTAAAACGGAGCGACGCGCGGGGCGGCTTTGCCGTTCTTTGGGTTTTCCGCCGCCGCCGCCGCGCTCGTTTCCGGTGTGTCGAACATGTCAGAAATATCGCGTCTAACATTGTTCTGGGGAAACCGGCGACGACGTTGTTTGAGGAAAGCGGATTTTTCTCGAACGCGCCTCGTCTATGTAAATTAGGTTTTATGACGAGCCCCGATTGTATCTTCGCCGGCGAAAAGTTAGTTTTAATTAGAATCCTTGATTAGTTTCCATTGTCGGTGATGGTGATTCTTATCTGCAGCGTTTTAATTTATTTTCGAAAAATCAATGATGGCACTAAATTATTAACAATACGTTGATCAAGTCATCGTGCACCAAATCCGGAACCAAAAATTCTCACGCACCGATTCGTCCCGATCCGCTAATTGCCTCTAATCCGTCAATTTCTAATTACAGCACGGCGGCGAAACTTTTAACCGAGTTATTGGTATTCTGTGCGGGCCGGATCCGGTGACCTGTCTCCCCGTCACGATCTCGAGTCTCGCGAACGCGACTCCAAATCAAATCACGGAGTCACTCCACCTAATTACCAGACGGCGATGTGGGACGGGGGGCGATGGGGCGGCGGCGTCCCCGAACCGCCGGTAATTTACGACCGTTTTTTGCGGCGGTCATCCGATTGTGGTCGAACGAAAAAAGTTCCGTCGGGGTAGTTTAAAGTTGGGACGGGGGCGCGCGGGGCGGGACGGCCGGTTTATCTACGGTTTATTCGAGTCGGGAAAAGCCGATCTAATTCGCGGTCGTCTCGATCCGCTTTTTAATTGTTGGGTTTAACTTTAATTGGGCGACTTTGCTGTAACGGTACTGTACGGATGCAGCCGAAAAAGTCCAATACACGGATAAAACGTGGGTTTGGGGAAATGATATTTACGCGCTCGATTGGTGACTTGGGGAAATTTTCTGTGTCGTGAGTTTGAACCTCGGTCTCCCTGGTGTATTGCTCCACCTGCTGTTATAATCCAACGTTGTTATCGAAAGAAAAATATGAATTATGAATACATGTCATGCTTTTTAGGAATTTACGTCGCTAATGATGATTTCACTTTCTTGTCTTATAAGGAACGCGTTGTCAACAAACGTTTTCCTTCAAATTTCTTGAAATGATGACATTTTGTGACACAATTTATGATATAAAAATTTGATATTTTCACTGATGGAAGTAAAAATATATTAAATAATATAATTTATTGAAAAAACTAATAGAGAAGAGAGAACAGGGGAGGAAAAGTAGAATGAGGGCGAGTAACTAAAATTATGATTGTTGCAGTTTATGAGGGAGTGGAGACATAGGTGGTTGGAGAGGAGTGAAGGAGATAAAAAGCACAAAGTTAACTTAACTTAACTTAACGCATCTTAGAAGGGAACCAGTAAAAAAACCTTACATAGGCCGGGGGGGGGGGGCAATTGTTTTAGACAGCTGTCGTAAAACTTTTACCTAGTTGTCAAGGACAACGCAACAGCAACGTTATTTAAAAGTAAATTCATTGTCACTTGAAGAAAAAATATTTAATACTCAAATCTAAACGATGTTTGAACAAAAATACCATAGCTCCTTGCATTTGGACTAAAAGTAAGTTTTTGTGACTGGTCTATAATTGTTGAACTCACTTCGCATGTCCACAAAATATACAGCAAAATTTTATTCTATTTGCTACACATACAAAAATAGCTATTTTGTCGTCCTTTTTAAGGATCCCACCTATTTAATTAATGTAGATAAAATTTTAAACTATTACTAAATTAAATTATATCTTCCTCTCATAATAGAAAATGTATATACATTTTAAACTTAATTTGCGTAGACGTTTGTTAAACGTGCCACCTGTTGATATAATAGTTTTCTGCTGCAAAAAATCTTGTACTCAGTTAAATTGCATAAAACAATATTTTATTCGGATAGCTTGTGTTTTGTGTTAACTCGCTAAAAAATAGTGCAAGTGTGCATTTTGCTACTTGAATTTATTTTACATCGTCTAATCCGTTAGTTTTAATTTACTTCCTTTTCGTTTATTTTATTTTTCACTGTCTATTCGTTTGATTTTATTTCATTGTGTTATCCTGCAATTCACGTAGTAGTCTCGTTTAGTATCATTTTTATTTTCTTCCATTTAAATACTTCTCAGTGTCGAGTCTTAAATGACTTTTATTTCTAATTCTACATTTTCTAACTTTACTTAACTTTGTCGAGTACTTTTTGGGTTGTGACGCGTTGGGATCAGTTGGGATTAGTTGCAATGAAATGACTGAGTTGGCATAGGTTGGGTTGGGTTGGTATTGGTTGAGATGGGTTGAGATAGGATGGGTTGAGATGGATTATGAAGGGTAGTAATATATATTGCGATTGTTGGTATGGGTTGCAATTTTTCTTTTCGACACTGTCCTTAAGTTTGTCTAGATCGTCTTTTCAATCAGCCCTAAAATTCTAACTGTGTTTTAGATACTTCTCGTGCCCATAACGTTCTTTTGTATTAGACTTGCAAGCATTTAGTTGCGATGCCCTTTATGATTTGTTCGAATTATTTGACTCATATATTTTACTTCTCTTGATCCTTCGGCGGTTATTATGCGCGAGAGTGGGTGTTAATTGTTTAAGTTTAAAATATATTTTTTTCTTGCGGAGAACTTATTCTTTTTTATGAAGTTTTTGTCATTTGACTTCTACTTGGAAAGCCCTTTAATTTGAAACCCAACCCAACTCAATCTAACCCAACCCAACCCAACCCAGCCCAACCCAACCAATCCCAACCCAATTTAAATCAATATCGCATCGCATATTCCAGCACATTTGCTGAACCAAAAATGTAATAAAAAAATAAAAAACTTAAAATTTGCGGAAATATTTTGACTAATCTAACATAATACCTTATTAAAAAAATACAAAGTTAGGAGAACAATTTCCAATTTCACTGTAAAACATAATTAATCAAGTTTGTAAATTTAATTTTCGTTTTAGTTTATATTAATAACTATTTTTTAGCTTTGTGAATTTTATAAAATTTTGTATTTTTTTGTGAATTAATATAAAAAAAAATATTGTTCGTATCAAAATTTCAAAATAAGATATTAAATGTTGATAAAAATTGCATTGGTGTTGGTTTTAATTTACGTTTTCTATTTTTCAATTTTCAAAAATAATCTTCCAAACATTGAAGAAATATTTTTGCGAATAAATTTAAAATGAAATCCAAAAAACTTTTTCGTGGAGAAATAAATTCGGCCGAAAAAATTATTAAGTTGATCACTATATTAAATTTTCCATTATTTTATTCCAAACTTTTATTTTAATTTCATTTTAATTTTTCATTGCGTTTTTTGCTTTTCGTTTTCGCGATCGTTCCATTTCTCCTGTCGTCTCGTTGCCCCTTCTTTTTATTTCTTCGAACTCCTTTGTTATTTTCCAATCACTCCTTTGGTTAAATTTTTCTTTCATTTCCAGGACCTTTTTCTAAATTATATTGGTAAATATTTTTTTGTTGGAATTATATTTCGTTCTTCTTTATGTTGTTACCTCAGTTACCGACCAACTATTTTTTGTCAGTTTTACAACTATATTTGGTATACACCAGCCGTCGAGACTGTGTGTGATGTTGAAACCAAGAGAATTTCAAAAAATACATTTTTTTCTGACTTTATGACATCATACAATAAACCACAAATTGTTTACTGGATGTTCGACAAACTTTTTTCTATTATTCTTTCCAAAATTTGTATCACAATTGATCTCATCTAGAGCTCAAGGATCTCTTGGGTGTTCACACTATGTGCATCATTTTGCGTATGAGTTTTATTGCTTCTTTTCCCAAATATTTGATCATTTCTGGGATTATGTCGTCTATTCCCGACGCCTTTCCTATTTTGGACTTTGACTTCCTTTCATGGTTCTCAGATTTTTACTTCTCCAAGTTATATCTTCTTCGCCTTCTTGTTCTCGGTTTCATTTTTCTTCTTCTTGGTTTTCTTTTTCATCTCCTTCTCGTTCTTTGATTAGTGCTATTTTCCAGTTGGTCCATATAATACTCTTTGCACATGCACATAAGTCAAAACCAACCTAACCCGACCCAATCCAATCCAACTCAACCCAACCCAACATAATCGTAAGTACATACACACAAACCAACAAAATCGTAAAAGCAGTCTGCGCAGACACACAAACCATGCGCTTTATTCAGTAGAATGATATTTTTCATTTACATTATTATTTCCACCTTAGTTATTTAATTCAAAATATAATTTAGATTTAGATCATCTTATCCTTTAATTGTATTCTCCATTCATTGACGTTATGTGGTTTTAAAAAACTATTTTCATTAATTTTATTCAATTCTACGCTTCCATTTACTTCGTTACTGATAATAATTAATTAGAAAGTTATGAGTGAAGTGCAATTTGAAAGCGCCCCATTCCGTTTGATATTTCGTGCATAGAGCTTTCGACGTAACGATGTAATTTGCATGACATATTTCGCTTGCTGATGTTAGATTCTATTAAGTTTTATTATGTGTTCTGGTGAGATCCCGTTCTATGTGGTTATGTGCTGTCTATATAATAATTTGCCAGTTAATTCGCAGAAATGATCCACAGGCGTCAGTGGTTTCCACTTAATTCGTAAGCACCATTTCATAAAATAGTGTTCGTAATTTTATACAACGATATTGTTAATATTGTGGTGAATACTATTAGGTTGTTTCAAAATTTTGTCCGTTTTTATGTCATGTGTTTTTGTAGCTCCATATCTCAATAAATATTTATTCTAGAGAATTTTTCCCAATTTAAATTTTTTGCCTCTTTTTGGATTATTACTATAGTTACGTTAAGCTAATTTCGGCCAATTTTTCTCCAGAAAAATTAATGATAGCGTTAATGACGTTGATTTGCGAAATTTCGTTCTGGAGATTTTAACCTCGAAGTGGTCGACCTACAAATCCAGGACGAGGATTTGAGGACCCCGGTGGAGACTGGCCCATCACAAACGCTGCATAGGACGGCGGCAGAACTGGGCGTCAGCTCCCACGCGGTTTGTGATGGTTTAAAACGTATAGGAAAGATCAAAAAGCTCGAAAAGTGGGTGCCCCACGATTTGAACGATCGACAGAAATTGTCACGTTTTGAGATGTGTTCTTCTTTTCCTTTGCGCAACCAAAACGATCCTTTTTGGATCGGATGTGATTGAAAGTGGGTCCCCTACGACAACAGGAGTTGGTGCCAGTGGTTGGACACCGATGAGCCACACAGGTACGAAAACCCACCAAAAAAAGACCATGGTTACTGTATGGTGGTCAGCGGCTGGTGTGATTCATTATAACTTTCTGCAACCGGGCCAAACCATCACAGCAGAGTCATATTGTGAGGAAATCGACGAAATGTACCGAAAATTGCGTCATCAGAAGAGGTCCAATCCTGCACCAAGACAACGCCCGTCCGCACGTTTCACAAATCACCGTCCGAAAATTAAACGAATTGAGCGTCGCAGTTCTGCCTCCCACCATACTCCCCACACCTCTCGCCAACCGGCTACTATCTTTTATCACCGACAGAACCTTCGCCAATCGGGACCAGGCAAAAAACGGCCGTCGTCGACTTCATCGAATCCCGAACACCCAATTTTTATGCCGACGGAATCAATCGACTTGGGTTACGTTGCCAAAGTGCACTGATTCAAATGGCGCTTATTTCGATTAAATTGAATGAGTATTCACCGAGATATTACAGTTTTAAGTAGACTCATAAAAACGGACAAAACTTTTGAAACAATCAATATAATATTTTTTGACGGAGACTCAATGTATTGTCATCGAAAACAACCACACGAAACAAATAGTCTTGGATATGAAATCGATGCCCTGAAATATGCCACTTAGTGAAACTTTGCTGAACACTGTAATTTGTTCCCAGAATCTAAATAAGTTCACATATACAAATATTCGTGCAATAGTTGTTAACCGAGTTCAAAGACTTAAAAATGTATATTTGACGACGGTTATCAGTAATTTAATATCCGGTCTCCATTTATGAACCGCATTAACACTTAATAATAGTATTTCTTCCGCTATGTCCAAAATTATATCAAAATGTTTACTTACAGATCCAAGTAACGTAATTGTCAAAGGGGCTTACCTGAAACAAATAAAAGCAATCACAATCACGTACTATGCACAAAGAAAATCATTTAAGAAGACATTAATTTTGCGACTGCGTAAAGGTCGATTTTTATCGTCGTAAAAATCTTCAAGGAATCGCACCAACACCACATAGGCATACATTACAATGGCCTTTTCCTCTTAGTTGTTACTACCAATGGCGTCGAAGTAAATATGAAATGTACAGAAATGAGCAAAAAATTGTTCCCAAATTCAACACAAAAATCATAAGCATTGGAATATTTCGCAGTAAAATTCAACCCTAACGTACGGATCGAAAAACAAACTTTGAAAATTCATTTTATTTCATAAAAATTATTATTTCTGTTTACGTTTCATTTAAATCGCTGAGATTTATTTCGTTCTAAATGAGTGAAAACTCGCTTCGTAATTTTTGAAGCAGTGTCGTTGTTTTTATATTTTTATGCGTTATTAAGTTGGTATTAAGTTGGTATTAATTATTTATTGTTTTCAATATTTTCAATTCCTGCATTCTTTATTCTTGGTCTATTTCAAGTCATCAGATGACTACATTTTGCATATATTATTTTAATTATTTTATTGTGTAAAGCATTTTCTTTTCTTCCGACTAAAAAACGTATTTTGTACTTCCCTCGTTGAATTTTCATCTTCATATAGTGGAAAATTCTACATCAATACAAAATATATCGCAAAATTCACCCAGCGCACGGATCGCGAACACCTGCCCCCGTAAAAGCACTCAATACCACACACGCCTCTCACTTAAATAACTTAAATTCCAAATAATTAAATTACCGAGAGACCGCACGCTCTAATTCCCCGCGTTGCATTTTCCGTCCGTACGTACTACCTCCAGATATTTTCGGATTACATCCGCTGCCTGTATCTGCAAAAATGACGAGCTTCCGCGTTCAATTTACATATTTTCGTTTAATTTCAAGTGCCGCATTACCGCACCACGCAAAGAACGTTAGTTTACATTTGCGCGTTCGTCTGATGCCCATGAATATTAATGGCGACTCTGAAATAAAGCGCAAGATTACCGGTTAACCATTGTAATGCCTTGCATATTTCACGAGCTTCACGTCAGAACAAGTTTACAATCATAATTATCCGAATTAACTAAAACTACTTTTAAAATTGTTACGTAAGCGTTTTTCAAGTTAACGCAACAATGCCGAAATACGACCTTATTGATATTTCGTCACAGCCGTAACCGTAAATTTATTTTCCGATATCCATTAAAACGTCACAAGCAATTAGAACGATAAAATCGCGGGGGAAAAAAACTGACCGCAAAATGCATTAACGTCGGTGCATTTTTCGGCCGCACGAAACAACGCGACACGTTACCAATTGCTTTCGAATTTACTCCGCCGAATTGTATGTACGAGAGTGACAGCTCGTGAAACTATTTATTTTTTTTTTGCGGTTAACACAGAACCGCGATCCTCCCGTTCCAGCGCCGTTAATCAAAGATTCGCGAAACGGCGACAAACGCGGCAAACGTCGACTGTTAAACGTACGCAATTTCGCAATTAATTCATCCTCCGCAACACACCCATTGTTGCCGCGGCGTCGGATCTTTAATTAGTTGAAATTTTCGTTGTTTTAAGGTGCGCGGAAACTTGCCAAATTGCGTTTTCTGTGTGGGTAGGTAACGGCACTGACGAAACAGCGAACGTTGGATTTAATTAGGTAATTTGTAATTAAGAGGGGCTGCATGTGCCGACGTCGCCGACGGGGTTTGGAACACACATTATTGATGGTCGTTGAATGTTATATTAATAATTAAAATAAATATAAATATTTTTTTTGTCCAGATGAATCAAAGGTTTGATATTTCTTCAATTTGTTTCCTTTTAAGTTAGGGACCGTAAAAACCGATCTCCCCTCGTATAACATAATTTAATTAGCACACAAATTTTATAAATCGAAAATAATCAAAAACGTCAGCAAATGAACGTCAGATGTAACTACTCAGCCTCGTAAATAACAAACATGAAACGGTCCACTGAAAAAAATGATTTACCGAACGGGCTTTTGTCTCGCGATGCGAAATCCCCGCTGATGAAATGCAGTTGTTCAAAGTGATATACGCCGTCGCGTCGTTATAAATAATACGACAATAACTATACATTTTCCATCTAACCAACGACTCGGTAACTTTGCTCAAAACATTCCATCGAACCGCACAGAAAACGTTAATTAATCGTGTGACGCAGAACACGAAACTGAGGAGTGCACGATTCGGTTCAATTAACACCTGCCCATTAAAGACGCGAATGGGAATTAAGTTATTCATGGTTTCTGGCAATTTATAAATTCAATGGGTGACATAGTTGACGTGATCGGAGTTAGTTTTTCGATTATACGAGGGGTGATCATTATTTAGCGTCCCTGACATATTTGAGTGACGTTGAATCAATTTGACACAGTAAAGTATTGATCGTTTGTTGTTACGTTGATTCAATTGTAGTTTTGTCACCAGTGACCAAATAATTTAAAATTTAAGTCAATGACTCTTGACAGTACCATTTGACTATGGCAGTTAGTTAGTTAGTTAAAAAAAAATAGTTAACCATTATGGTTAATAATGGAAATTGATAACAATAGTCGAACGTAACAATTGATAATGACTATGATAGTTAATAATAACCGTTGCCAGTTGCAATAACTACTGACGATACTAATTTCCAAAGACTGTTGTCAACGCTACAATTTCAGGAGGATAGTTGACAATGACAGCAATAATGATGATTGATGGTAATGACAAAGACAATAACAATTGATAATTGACAGATGAACGTTGGTAATGACAAAGACAATGACAATTGATAACTTACAGTTAACAATGACACATCATTAACATTTAACAATGACAATTAACAGAAGCAATAAAAACTTGATAATGACAGTTGACAATAGCAGTAACAATGCTAGTTGTCAATGACAGTTACAATTGCGGTTGGAAATGATAAATTAACAGGAAAACAACCTTTCATTATTTTTGTTCATTGATTTATAGGTTTCTTTGTTGGAAATTTTTGAATAGTTTGGTCTGTCATCTTTCTTGATCTAATTTCATATAGTATCGTGAGATGTATGTACATAAATTACTTAAATCCACGTCTCTGATCTGATTATTAAATTAAAACAATTAACTTTTGTAATGTATTGCAATTTCATAATGTTACAAAATCTGCCTATCAGAGTCGAGAATACAGAGCCTTTGTCATGAAATCAACTCAGAACCATCTCCAGGCGTCTTTAGTTCATCAACATTTATTTCTGGCGTAATTCCAAGTCAATCTGGATCTTATTCTCCTCACATTTGCTTCTTCTTCAAAACTTTCATTTTTTATTTTTAAAGCGTCTGCCTGAATACAGACATGCGGTGCAGTGTTGCTCATTGTGCAGGGAACGCGACGTAATCATTGGCGGTCGTTCACTTACTGAATCTTAACGGACAGTCTTCAACGTTTACAAAAAACACAGCGGTTTCCTCAAAAAATTATTTGGAGAAACTGATGCTCTCGATGAGTTTTATTGCCAATTAAAATTAAAGCACTTATTTCATCCTGCAAGTTTTCTTAGGTTATGGTATAATTTTGCCCTTGCCTTCTCCAACCTATCTATACTTTCTATGCCAATTTCTACGTCGTCGTCCAATCTTTTCCGTCTTCATCTGGATCGCTCCCCATTTAGCTTTCACTCAGAAATATTTCTCATCATGATTACCTATATTCCTCCTGCTGTTAATCTGATCCTAGTGTTCCAGGTTCCAAGGCTTCTTTTGCCTATTTCTGTTCTTTTCTTCCCCCATGTCGTGTCCCATTTCCCAGTTTGGAGCACCGTTGGACCAAAGATTATGTAAAAAATAAACGTTTGGTATTTCTTCAATTTGTTTCCTTCTAGGTTACGGACCGTAAATACTTGATCTGCCCTCGTACGTAAGGTAGCCGTACAATTTGTGACGTTGAAATGTAGGACATCGCCACACTTATTTGGCCTACTATGGGTTCATTATCCAACAAGCTGAATCCGTTCGTTTTTATGGAACACTCAAACTAAGTTTGTTATAATCCACCATGCAATATATTCAACCCAATCGTGACAAACTCCGAGTTAATTTGTCTCACCGTGCATCGGATTTTAATCCAAACTTTCGGAAGCGTTCGCAGATAAGTCCGGACCGGGTAGTGGCGCAATAAACAATCGCAATCTTAACTGATACCGCTTCCTTCTTTGCCAGATCTCGCAAAAGCCACTCGACTCCGTCGCGCGTTATTTCAATTGTCGCGGCGATTCGGGCGGCACGTCGCACCGTCGCCTCTCGCTCGGACGCGCGACGTCGCCGAAAAACTCCGGGGCTCCGTGGAGAGACGGATTAATCGCCGCGCCCGCCTTAGATATCGCTGTGTAGTCGGTGCGCAGATTTAGAATTTAATTACAGTAAGAGCAACGCAAAACGCCGTTTCCATTTTATATTAACGGCGCCCGTAACGCCGGCCGGCAGTTTCGCGGTATGATAACGCCCGAATTAACAGCGTACGTACGTCGAGGCGTCGCTCTGTGAAATTAGCGTATTCGCGTGAGTCGTTGAAGTGTACTTTAAAGTGGCGTGCATTGGTGCTATTTCCAAACTGGGCTGCTTGAATGCTGGTTTACGCCGTTTCGTTTTATCTTAAACTAAAGTCGTTGGGAAAACTCGATCAAATTTTTATCGCATCTCAAACGATGGCGAATCGTGGCAGCGGTGGGATTCACCGAATTATTTAAATTTATACAACACATTCATATTTGATGCTGACGTTTTCGTTATTTTTGAAATTTTGACAGTACATTGACATTTTTGTGTCTACCAGTATATTTGATTTTTTTTTCCAACGACGATAATATTTAGAAAAACATACTTGAGAAATAATACCAGCCAAATTATAACTGAATTAGGGTTTCGCATTTCCAGCGATTCCGACCCCCCCCCCCCCCCCCCAGCGTCTCCTTAAACAATGAGCCCCATCCCCGGCCCCAGTACGTAAAGTTCAGACGCGGTGCTCGCCGAACGGCTTTATTCAAAAATCGCGCAGCGCGAGCACCGCAAGACTTTAACCTACTTCGGGCGCCACTTTCAGACCCTTTGCACGCTGCTCCCTTATCGGCGGTCCTTATTGAATTTCGAATATAAGCAATGCAATAAACCGATTGGCAGAATCTCAACGAGCTCGTTTCTGATCGCAGTGTTCGCTCGGTTCCCGATCCGCGCATCCGGCGAAAGCAGCTCCGCGTTTAATATTTTGCGTTCCGCGGCGAGAATTAAACGAAAGGGGATCCCTTTAACGTCGTCTCGTTCGTCTCGGTTCACATTCGCTTCGGACTAAACGAAGCGCGAAAATCTTACAAATTTAATTTTCGCCGTTGGTTACGTCACGTTTCGGGATAATAATGGTTGGGGTAGTTATATAAAGTGTGAAATTTTATATTAGATCGTCGAGGCTGTGATCATCACTGTGATCAAGTTACAATTTATAATCACTTCGCACTGGCACAGTTTTCCTAGTTTAGAGGTTGTATTTTCTCCAACGTTACATTTCCTTATTATATTCTTAGAGTATCCATCGTCGTCCAGATAGGATAACTTGTATTAGGAAATAGAATCTAAAGTAAGTGCTATCGGAGTCTGATACGAGCAACGATGCAAAAGTTCATTAGTATTAAAAACGCAGTCGTCCAATATAAATTCTTTTATTGCAATCCAAGTTAAAGCTTTATATATAAATGCACTCCGCGCAATGAAATATCATCCCACGTCGCAGCAATAAATTAAGTAAAGCTGACGTAAAGAATGGTAAGTAGCTACATGAGCATGTAAAATTAGTAGTTCGTAACAAAGTGCTACCTCGGAGAATACATTCCGCCCGGCTTTTAAAACGGAGTACATTCCACGAAGCATCGCATTTACAATTGGAAGGAACGAGGAGTTCGTTTTGTTTGCCCTCGTCCCCGATCGTAAAAATATCGACTTCCATTACGAACACAGGACTACGAGACTTACAACTGAATATCGGGCACGATTCATCACGGGTCCGGCGAGAAGATACCGGACTCTCGCGGGACGGGATTTCAGCCGGGCCATCCCGCAGGACTTTTTCGAGCCGGAGGTTCTCGAACGGAGCGGGGTCAATATCGGTGTTTGCTGTTTATGCCCCCCGTCCGGCGGATGCAGGTCTCGGTGACTTTCACAACTTCGATTACTACGAACTTTCGACTATATCGAAAAACTTTGTACATCTTTGTGCCAAGCGGGGTTGTTTCTTTTTTTTTCTCGTCTCGGTTATAAATCTGGAAATTAGTGCGGTATCACTGCGTCGGAGTAACTTTCCCGGCGCACAAAGGGACAATAGCATCACGCGAGCCGACGCGAATAAATCCATAGATGCAATCAGTTTTATTAAAACTACTTTTACAACGTGGCGTTTTTCTTTATCGGTTTATTATGTAAGTGTGCTGCGCAAGTACATGTGGTGCCGTGTGTAGCGCTTAAAGAAGCAATTACGGTTTGAAATACATGTTGCAATTTTGTGCTGTACACCGTAGTACATACTTCTTAAGTACGAACCATTTATCTAGGTCAGAAACAATTTTTTACACGTTGACCTTAGGGTAACGACGTTTATTAATGTAAGACATGCCTTGGCAAAATGTTGTCAAGATAACAACGCCTACGTCAATTTACTTGAATAACGTGATACTCGAGCAGTAATAAGAAAGAAAAAATAGGTTAACATCGTTAATTAATATACGTGTGTGGTCTTCCCCATGGTAACGACTTCAATCCTTTATTTTTTCTAATACTTAGCCTTACTGTTTCTCTGATTTTAAACAGCCTTCGTTACTTCTGTTGCTATGCTACTGGAATTTGTGCTTTGTGAAAAATTTGCTAGTTTATTTATATATCAGGAAACAGCATTTTTTTTTTTTTGATTTGGGGTGGATCCGTTTGGTTTGAGTGGCATTGGATTCATTCATACCTTCCACAACGTATTCCCAGAATCAGAGCAGAAGGGTCGTTTATTGACTGTGGCGAAATATTCAAGCTAGTCGCCTTCAGCAAAGATATGACGTGGATTCAAATTGTTCATAGTTCTTCAGCTTTTCGATAATTTTCCAGCTGAATTAAACTATTTTAAACATTAACTGGCAGGCCTAATCAGCGCCAACGTGAGCCTCCATAGTCTTTGGGACCCATACAATGATGCCCTTGCAGGCTCATCTAAAATAACCAATTCCTGTGAGCTGATTTATGCCACACATCAACAATACGAAAATTTATTTCAAGACTAAAAGTTGAGCAAGCTTGAATGAGGGAAAAATTTAACAATACATCTGGACACTGCTCTTCGTATTCAACGTATTGTTAAGGATTATATCAATGGTGACGTAATGGATTATCATCGAAGCATAGCCCACAATTTTAACTTTTAGTTTTTCTAAATAAAATTTATAAATTTGACAGCAATTTCTTTCATCGTAACACACAACGAATTCTAATCATTTCATTTTTGTCCAACATTGTTTGCCATAATATTTGATTGTTTAACAATAATAAACAGTCAATGAATGAAACAATTTTAAGAACACGAACACAAAAAGTAAAAATCAAGTTTTCGAAAACAACGAACATAAACAAAATGAACGTAAAGATCAAAGGGACGATCACCGAGGATGAAAAAGGGTTAGATTTGGGTTGGGTTGGATTGGGTTGCGTTGGGTTGGGTTGTGTCCCAATATGGAGTAAAATAAAAGAAAGAAAAGCAAAAACCGAATGAACCTTAAGCAAATGTTTGAAGGAAAAAAAACCAAAATCAAAAAGTATGATTTGCAAATAGGAAGAAGCAACCAAAAATTAATCTGATGAGCTTATCAACAAATTACTTAATGCAAGTTAAAAAAACAACAAATGCCCATAATAGCAATTTCACTATTTCTGCTGAAGATGTACATTAGGTATTGTAAGTATTATATTATTAATATTAATTTTCAAACTCTAACCAACAACGAAGAAAACTATATAGATTTTATTGTGGCATGAACTTTAAAAATATTGAGGACGCGACAGAAACGGCAAAGAATTGCACAACAAAGAAAAGATAAAATTTGGAACAAAAAAAAATTATACCAGGGAATTAATTTTCCAAACAAATGGACGGAAAGAAATTACGACATAAATGGTGTTCAACATGCAATGGTTTCGTTCAAATTGGGTTCATTTTTGTTGGGTACCATCGAAGAGAATCATGTTCCAATTCGATAATTGACATAATTGGGTACATTAACAAAAAAATATTGAGCCCTTGTTTCATGGAGAATTTTTCATCGACAATGTTTTTACTCTACATAGAATTATCAATTGGTGGCAACCCAAGCCCAACCCAACACAATATGACTGGGTTCGATTGTATCAGGTTTATAAACTTTTTGATAACAAGAAAAAAAATGTGTTCGAGTTACGTTCGATCAGATTAGGTTCCAATAATGGGCAGACTGAGAACGTCGTTTGGAACTCGACATCAATTGATTTCATTTGCAAACCACACGTAATAAATTACATCTCACACCTGATACGTTTGGAATTCCTTCCGCTTACCTTGAATAGGATTTGCTGCAAATATTTGCATCCATTAATTTTAAATGGGTTCAACTTGGACTTGGACTAAAATCCTTTATTCACAACCAACGCATCTTAAATCCTCATTGAACTGGATTGGGTTCAAGAAATGGAAATGAAAATTACGAAATATGCGAAATGGCAAGCAAATAAAATGAATCAAAATTAATGGAACGAAAATACTTGAGAAGTGAAGAACAACTTACGAAGCCATTAAGGAAAATGAATGGCAAGGAACAGATAAAAAAAATAGGAAGCTAAATAAACCATAAATCAACCATAAAGGGAGAAAATGGAAGGATAATAAATTCAAATTGAAGAACTTGTTGGTACCAACCTACGTCCACTGGAAAAATATTGACAGTGTTGCTTTATTTATTTTTGGTTGGCACTATTTTTTATTGGGTTATTATTGCTTTGGATCATGGCTCCAATAATTAACATTATCGTTAATTACATGAACTCGTCATCAATTGATTTCGTTTCTAAACCACACATAATTAATTACGTTCACATTTTATTGACTCGGATTCCATTAGCAATGAATTGGATTGGGTGGAAATATTTGCAGCCATCAATGGACTAAATTAGATTGAGTTGGATTATTTGATTGTTTACAAACCGACTCGTCTTAAACTGACACTGAACTGGATTGGGTTACTTTTCCGGACCCCACCTCTCACCATCTGCTACACCACAGTCATATCCCAACCACCTTAACTGCCTTTCCACATTTTTTCATTTTTGTCTTCAACCTGAACATATCACCTTCGTGTTTCATTTTTTACCCTTTAGCGCTATTCTCTATGCAACGCAAATACTTCATGAGATTTATGGACGTTTTCTGTTTCTTTGTCAGGGTAGATTTCTCGCTGCATCATTGTTAGTGTATCTACTGGCCTTATTCTTTTACGAATGTCATTTTCGTGTTGTTGAATTCGTTGTTGAATTCGTGTTGAATTGGGTTGACTTGCGTTGGGTTGAGTAGGCATA
The DNA here is from genome assembly GCA_959613385.1 of Geotrupes spiniger. Lineage (NCBI taxonomy): Eukaryota > Metazoa > Arthropoda > Insecta > Coleoptera > Geotrupidae > Geotrupes > Geotrupes spiniger. Next base: position 29,606,079 of record OY390739.1, read on the forward strand.
GCTTATGCCAAAACGAACATTTATTTTCAATTAAATTTCGTTATTCTTTTTTAATAACATTAACACACAATTAATACAAAAACCATTAAAAAGTCAACAGTTTCAGCAACGGAAATAAAAGTCATCCTGATCCCATTCCGTAGCAAACAATTTCGTCGTTGTCAACATCGCTCGACCGTTGTAACCCTATGGATGCAAGCGAAACAGAACTGGTCAGGTCTACTTTTTAATGATATTTGGACATAAAGTCACCTTTTTTAACATCGTCATTGTAATTCTCATTTTCTTTACAAAGAATTCTTACATATTTTGCTTCGTTATGTTTTGATAAACAGGAGTTTTTGACCAATAACACTTGCGATTCGGATCCTGGGTTCGACTTCACCTCTGCAATAACTGTCACCACATTTTAGTAGCTGCGTTATCGCAAATATTTAATTGTCGTCCTATTAAATTTGCTATAAAAGGCAACTTTGACTGAACCCATTTATTTATTTTTTTAATTTTTGATATAAATACAAATCGCAGCTACAACATAAAATTCGTTTTCGATTGTAGCGATGGTCTTTGTAATTTTAATTAAAAAAAAAATAACAAATCCCCAAGTAAATACAAACCTTTCTCTCGCCCCACCTAATTTCGAATCAGCGATACACGATTTCTTACGCCTTAATCAAATGCGCATGCAAAACACACCGAGCTCCAGTAAACTTTATCGCTTCGAGTTTATCCCGCGCTTTCAGCCATTCAGCGCGCGAGATTGGCAATAACGACGACGCGACTCAGAAGCGCAACATTAACTTATTTATGACGTGGAATTTCGATCCCGGGAAATACTCATAAAACACTTTTACCATCGACGTACCTGCGCCGAATGCAACGAATTAATTCAATTTTACACGGGTTCTCGCCGAGCGACCCATTTTTGACTTTGGCGGCGTTGTGCGCCGAGCCAATCAAGTGCCATTTTGCAGGGCGACGTAAATCTTGCGTCGTAAATATTTTATTTACATTGCCCGTAGAACGTATATTAATGCATGCAAAGATACTCTACGTGTTATATGCAAGTGGGGTAAATGTGTAATTTATGACGGGTATTACTATGGTAATATATTACGTTGAGTGTAACGCAATATACTTTAGTCTACGAAATTGGAAAAATGTAGCTAAGGCAGTCGCGGGATTCGTCGAGGAACGGTCGTTACTGCAAATGCGTCACTTATTATTACGACTAATGTAATACATCGACATCGAAACGATCATTTTTCATTTTTGTTATAATCCTTGATTCGGCCAATACGTCGCAGTTGGTTTTAACTAACTAAATACTTTGCTACACGAATCTCCTTACAAAGCCTATCAAAACATAGTCGATTATCTAAAGTAACATATAATCCAATGATTCGTCTCATTGTCCAAACAACGAATCATAACTAAACTCGGCTAACAATATCAATTCGAAACGAACACCGCCGTCGACGGAAACAATACCGAACGCCCCAGAAGTGCGCAGCCCCGCTCCCTAATTTATTCGCCGCTCGCCGAACGGCAATATCAATCCAAAGAAACTGGCCCCGGACGCAAACTCCGAAAATTACTTCATAATTTAAACCCGCGGAGTGCGTTAACTTCGAAAGTTCATTAATTATTCGCGGGGCTGAAAGCTTTCGGCAATCGCGCGCGCCGCCCCCCCGAAACTCATAAATGCGCGCCAATCAATACGTCTCGTCGTGTCCGATTGTGTTTGTTTATTGGGTGTCGTCGGCGAAATTCGCGAAGACTGCGCCGTCGCGATTACGTCCGACGATTTAATTAACAGCCGGCGGCGCGTTCCGGCAAATTGCACCGGGAGGAAAGTGCCTATTTATATAAACTTCCGTTCGGTTGATGGATCCGTCGTGATGGGAAGGTGCTGAGTGGGCTGTCGGCACTCGGGTGATTCTTTGCGCGCGAGATGTTTTAGTTTATTCGATGGCGTACAATCGCCGCGCACATCGATCATATTTACCGACAGATACTTCAATTACCGAGTTGTGCGTCGTTGACGTATCCGTTTTTTAACGTGGGACTTCAATTGAGAGTTTTTGAAGTCGCGGTCGTTCGAATTAGATGGTTGGTTGGTGCGCAATTCATTCGATAAGCACGTTGGCGACCATGTCGTTCAAATAAGTGAAATATTTTACACTTTTATATCTTTTCTTGCAGATTTTTAAGTTTCATTCGAACAGCACAACTAAAAATGTTAAAACGTCGTAAAACATTGATACAATTCGAGCTGCAAAAATTTGCTGAAGAAATCGCCATAGAAGCTTATAGGTCCGACGTCGACGATGATTCAGTTGATTTTTTCTAAATCCATGATTCCCCACGTATCTCATAACCTCCTTCTTCCAGTTCAAGACCTCCTGTTGCACTTCTTCTTCAGGGAAGTGAAAAGATGAAAATCTAATGGTGACAAATTAGGGGAGTTGTGGTTTGATGACGTTAATAGTATGTGGATGGACGTTGTCGTGCAACAAGGGCACTCCCTTCGTCAACGGGGAATGTTGACGATTGCTTTGAATTGCACTATTGAGCTTTTTTGGGTCTCACAGTATCGTGCTCCCATTTCGGTCCCAAAATATAGTGGTCATGTTTTTTTGCCAGAAGACTGTCTTTTTGTTTCATCTCCAGTCATAACCAAATTCAGGAAATCTCATGTAATGTCAATTGCTTTGGGACCAATTTTGTGCGCAATTTTCGTTTCTGTCATTGCTTTGTATAAGAGATCCGGAGAGTTGTGTTGTGTGTGATGTCATCGGCGGTCTTCACGAACAGTTTTCTCGATTTTTGCACCAACTCATCCACACCTGTGATCGGCATTAAATTCACGACACCACTTAAACACGTCCATACGATTCATAATACCTTCGACATAAACAATTTTTATCCGCGGAAAAAATCAATCTGCGATTTTCATTGAACGATCTGAGGCACCTCGCACTGGGCTGGACTATTGACATATTCCATAGTTTTGATACAAACGATGTCCGACTGTGCCTGTTATGTTAAGAAGAATCCACATTACCACTCAGCGTAACCAATCTTAGAACAAATTATCACGGGAGGGCAACCAGTACTTTTATTTCCCGGACGTACCTATACCCAAGTAAATTGTTCATAACCAATTTTCATTGGACAATTTTTCATACTAATTTACAATCCCCTTTAAGTTAACTTCACTTCCACTTTCAGCGTTTCCTTGGAAAAGTTCGCCATGGCTGTTAACATGTTTAGGCATATCGTATCAGTTCTTCTTTTTTCCCCTCATGGCCAATGCAACTTACTTATAATTCCGTCACTTTTGTTTTTATCTCATAATTTCCTCCGCGGACCCGATCATTGCCTTTCTCGTGCTTTCATTCTCCATTTGCTTCTCTCTGTCTTATTCATACTTATTTGGATCACCTGCTGCAACTCATTTAACGTGCACCACTTTTTTAATATCAAATTAATAATACAACTATTTTTTAAAATCTTCTTTAAAAATTTAATGCCATGAAAGCGAAAAATAAACTAAGTTCGAAAATACGAAAAAAATGATAGAAGATAACAATGGGAATATGTTAAAAATGTAAATCGAATATAAGAGACGTCCATTGAAAGCTATTGTGATATTGGGGAGCATAAAAAGAATACCAGGTTCAGAGAATGAAGGATATTTTATAAAGAAGCTCACAAAAAATTAACAAAAGGCAGCGGAGAAGCAGGGGTAGAATCAGAAATGAGTACATGGGGAAAGAAGAAACGAATGGGTGTAGTTGATGATAAAGGAGCAACGAAAATGAGGACACTGCCCAAAGGCCGAAAAACTATGTAATGTTACAACTGCAGAAAAAGAGATCAATGGTGGCAATAAACTACAGATCGAATATTTTAACCTGTCTTTAAATCAATTACTAACTGAGTGGTCAACAACATTCACGAATTCATTAGATCCAAGTCACCTTTGACGTCTTAGTCATTGATGGGTGATGTTAATCCGGAACCCACGATCGAACACATAACTGACGCAAATGTTATACAAATTGGGGGAATTCATCCCCCTACGGCCAGAAAATTTTTTTAGAACCCCATCGTCGAAAGAAAAGTTGGTGAACTAAAACTAATTTTAACATATTCATCAAAATATACTTCTAGGAAACGAATGATAAAATACACATAAAAGGTTCCAAATGCAATTCATTTAAGCCATTCCTCACGTGCTATCATCCCATCGGTATCATCGTATCGTCCCTAATGTAATGAGGCAATATATTATTCAACGCATAGTGAACGGTTTTCAATTCATCAACTTATCGATGCGTACAATTATTTACGTCGATTACCATCACCAGATCACGTGGCCATTTAGAGCATTGACTTACGGGGGTGTTATCAATAACAATTTATTTGCAATTTGGCGGGCAATCAAACTAATGGTCGAACGGACATCCTGACCTCATCGTTTTCAAATCGCCTTTAATGTATTTATTCCCTCGACCCACATATCAGCAACGAAAATTTTAATCGACTCGAATTTAATTACGCGACAACAAAACACTTCTCCAGCCGAGAGCGTTTGCATCTCCAAAAATTACTCGCGACAAAGAATTTGAAATATCGCACTTCCGGAGGACGAATGCGAGCGCGGCCGGGAATGTCCCAGTTTCCGCGGCGCAATTCAGCGAAATTCTGGCGGTGCATTCTCTTTTATAATTACATTTCTACACAATTACCGATTTGATATCTCGAGGAGCGGGCCGCGGGGAAACAAGAACGATATCGCTCTTAACGAACGAGCTACGTGCGAAATTGTAATTAAATTCGTCTTGGTGTTTCGTCCGCGGCGCGCCGCGCGCTCGATAAACTCGCGCTGCTTGTACCTGTTGGCGCGAGAATTTAATTTAATCGCGAACGCGATTGGGACATTTCCCAAATATGTAAGAATTTTTTTTAATAAAAGTTAATACAAACGGAACCAGCTTATCATGCTTATCAACAGCAGGCTGTTTGTTCCAACAAAACATAAAATTTTATATTAATTCAGTCTAAGTACACATTCAGTGGAATACTATCGGAGTCTGATACAAGCATCAATCTTACAACACATAATCGCGAGTTTTATTTATATTTATTATTCAACGAATAATTACGTTTAAAATTATTTCACAATTACACCGCAATATAAAGCGATAACGTCCCGCATAATTAAACAACGTGATGGACAACTCGGTTGCATGCGGATCGATACGACGTTCACACTACGTAAGCGATTAGCGCAACGAAAGAAATTATAATTGCGGTTGCCGAGATAACCGCTCCGGGGCTTGGACGTGTGCCGAGCAATGAAAGTTGGCATCAAACTTGCACGCGCAGCGAAACTGCAAACTTTTACCTACACAAGGAAGTTAACTCCGCCGTTTCCGTTACAATTCGCCCAATAAATATTTAAATTTTACGTTTGAAAAGTTTCGTCCTTATTATTCCACAATGGCCGGCGCACAAATGGCCCTCGTAAATTCGCCACTTAATAGAAAAGTGTCCCGGCGATTGCATCGAGTCGACATTTACTGTATTTTCACGTGCGATATCAAATTACGTTTGTTTTATACGTCTTCGGGGGTGGGGGGCGCGGTGACGACTACGACGACGACGACGGCGCTGGCCGTCGATCTTAGATAGACACGACACGGAATCAATTTTCATTATTGCGTGAATTTTAGGTCAGACGTAATTTAGGTCGAACGACTTCTTAAATTAGTGGGGGGTGCGAGTCGTCGATATCGCATAATCTACTAATGTCGCGTAACCACCCCAAGCAATCGCTAATACAATTAGCTCGTTAGCAAATTTTATCAATCAATTTTTATGGTTTAGTGACATTTTGCGTGATTATTTATATATGTTTATGCATCATACGCTTTTTAGGTAAATATTCTGACATCTCATTGGCGTTTTTTTCATAATTTCGTCTTAAATTATCGAAGAATTTCTCAAACAAAATATTTAAATATTTATATGAAATGAGACAAAAATCAATGAACGTAATTGCAAACCTTGTGCAAAAAATGCGACGCCGTTATCGCCCGATGACGCACACGAAGCGTATTTAACTTTTACCATAAAGCACGAACACGGTCAGATAATTCCAGTTTATCGTTTGTTTGCGATGAGTGCGCGCTCGTCCCGCTTCCTCCACGCACCGCGCGACTTTATCGTCCAATAAACCAATCCGAAATTGTCACATTCGTAACAAATGAAACCTATTTAGCGGATTCGGCCGGCGGCAAATCCTAATAGAGACAAATTACCCCCCGAGATTACGGGCGACGCGGTACAAACCCAAAAATCCGCTCGGTCGCGCGCGCGGAGACGCCGAAAAGTTTCCGGGCGGGCGCGCGGGCGGAGCGGGGAAATTAATAACTTGTTCAATAAAAGTTTCTCAAAGTAAATATCCGCTCCCCATCGCCGTTATATTTATTACGCGATATTTCCGACGATCGAAGCTCGTTACGTTTAATATGTTTATCTTTCATTCAAGATTTCGATTTCGTGCCGAACTTCGTTTACTTTTATTCTCGTTTTCGCTTAACTGGCGGAGCTACTTGGCGGCGTAACAAGCGAGCTAAATTATCTTTGAATGGGAGTGGGTCTGCGACGTCGAAATATTGCTGGGGTAATCGATTGTTAAGACATAAATTCGATCGGGGTAATAAATATCGCAGCTGCGAACGAGTGGCTGATGGAAAACTAATCTGTCCACAATAAAATGCTCGCTGAAGCAACAGATTTTCAATCAGGTCAGAAGTAATATCGTTAAAGAAATACACATCAATCAAGGGATTACTACGGGCACTAGTCAAGACGTATGTAACAAAAGTTTTGAAATAAAATTTGAAATTGAAATATTTAAAATATAATTGTTTTATTAATTTGCTCATAGCAGCTAAAGGACCATCGGTTTCAATGGTTCGCAATTTGGTGCGAATGCCTATCATCAGCCTTTGGACGATAAGTGAGTCAAACTCGAGTGAAGCCCAAAGTCTTCCATAAGACGTACCTGTGGAACAATCGGGGGTTTATCCTCTTTAGGTACACATGGGATATTTTATTGCCTTAACCAATTTTGGGTTCCAACGTCGTCAATATTGTCTGCAAAAACCCTTCGTTTCCTATATGTTTTATTAAAGTTTGTGCAACAAGATCACATGACAAAGTCACGTAACAAAGGATTTATTTGCAACTTCTTTTGACGATAAATTTTCATTTAGGTTATTTTATAAGAGATTTATTGCTGTCTAATATTAAACATTCGCATTGTTACGAAAGTCATAGTTTACGAACGCCTTGAAATTCGTTCATCTTATAGACAAGTTGGAAGAGAGATGGATTTCATTCCCGCGCGAGTCGTTGTATCAACGATCTCGTGTTACGTTTTGATTTCAGCTTTGTTTTCTTGACGTCTAAGCGCCGCGTTTGCATTTTCCCCACATTACCATTACGCTCCGTTCGTGTATTTTATTCGAAACCATATACCGTACGCCACCGTTGAATTCCTTTAATATGTATAAATATAAATTCTGCTCAAAGTCGTGTCGTTTTTTTGCGTATACTTTGTGCGGAGCGTTTCATAAAACTCCAGCTTTGGTGGCGCCCTAATCAACATCTACGTATTCCGACTGAAAACCCCCTACTCTCGCTCCGTACTCTGTAGTCAACACGCACTTCTCAAAATTATAAGACCGTCCTGAAAGAACGCAACACCTTAACTGTTTAGCTCTGAGTAACTCACTATTTATTATAAGTATTTTGGTTTGGTTTTAATTAACCACTAATTGATTTGAAAATTGTGCCAATCCAATACAATGGTAGCGATTAATTTAAAATCGATTTTTTATTGCTGCAGAAAATGTGAACTAGTCATTAAATAATTTAGATAAAAACCAAACGCAGCCCTGTTCTTAAATACATTAGGTGATTAAGTGCGAGATGGTTCCGCATACGGTTGACGAAACCCAAATATGAACGTAATAATTAATTGCGTGAATTACACTTTGCGTCATAGCTCTTAAAATGATTGTCATATAAAGTGTCAAAAATGCCGCAACATTTAACTGAGCCTCAAAAGTCGAGAGCTATAGCAAAATTAGAAGAAAATTCGTCTTTAAGTGAAGTGTCTGCTGAACTAAATGTCAGTAAAAGTTGCATATATTACGTTAAGAAACGATGGCAAAATCGACAATGATCACGAAGACCTCTCAGACAAGGCGTGGGCAAGGTCTCCAATGAAAATGAAGACAATGCTCTCGTCTCGTCAAAATCATTTTGGAACCGCCGTGAAAGCACAAGAAGAAACATTATTCCCAGGATCCCTCAGAACAGCGTTTAAAAGAAGCTCGCTTAAAAAAAACTGTGCTGCTGCCCACCAAGTTTTATTAACTGCAGAAAATACGCGCGCGAGAGTCCAGTTTGCAAATGAATTTTTAACTCACGGGATTTGATTTTGGAACAACGTGGTATTCTCCGATGAAAAGCCGTTCCAATCTCCTAATAGCGGAACGCTGCGAGTGTATCGTCCAAGAAATTCAAAATTTGAAGAGAATTATTATACGTTGGGTACTATTAACAGTTAACGGTCCTTTGCCATGGCCAGCAAAAAGTACTGACTCGAATCCCGTAGGAAATGTTTGGGGCTTCATAGTCAAAAAGATGTATCAAAGAGGCTTTAAGCCAGCAAACCGCGATCAACTATCGGAAGCTATTGAAAATACTTGGGAAGAGCTCGTGGATTCCTACGACATGCGACATTTAATTTCATCAATGCCAAGAAGATTGGAAAGTGTTGTGATTTTTTTAATAAATGAACTGTTTTTTGTGCCTTCATATTCGTTTAATTTTTTCTCTACACGTGTTCTTATAGATAACACCAATTTCACAAAACGGTACTAATAAGAGTATTATACTCTTGTTCTTAATATCCTCCCCTCACCTTATAACACCACTAGACAAAGCCAGGCTTATAGGAATCAATTTAAGTAAAAAATTCCATGCAACCACACAGCGTTCAAATTTGGGTTGCGCCGACTGTACGTGGAAACGAATTGTAGCAGTGCTTCTTATTGATAAGTTCAAGACGATAATAGTCAACTTTACGAATGCCAACAAGGTAATCGGTCACACCATACCAAGTTGTTTTATTATAAAAAAAACAACGCAACCCAACCCAACCCAATCCAACCCAACCTAACCCAACCCAACCCAAAACAACAATAAACAAACACGGAGGTTAAGAATCAACTCCACTCCACCTAAGTTTCGGAAGGTACAAGTAAGAAACACCCCCAAGATGACATTATACAAAAATTAGAAACACACACGGACAGGAAGCGTTTGAAAATTAGGGTGACGTAATCCCAAAACGTCACACCACACCAAGTTTTCCAATTTCCTCGTAGTAACAGAAAATTAAGAGTTATTTATACGAGGGGAGATCATTATTTAGCGTCCCCGATTTTGAATTAATTTGACACATTAAAGTCTTAATCATTTGTTGTTACGTTGCTTCAATTGTATGTTAAAGTGGACAAGTTTAGAGAAATTCTAAAAATCATAGGTTCGTGTAGTTATAAAATATTTTCAAAAGAAAGGGTTTGTCGCCAAAAGAAATTCATGAAGACATGGTGGGTGTATTAGGTGATGGTGCTGTTTCTTACCAAGGGGTGAAAAATATATCTGCGAAGGGTGCTGGACTACCAGTGACTGTCACTACCCAAGAAAATGCTAATCGTAAACACGAATATTTTGGGACCCATGAATGTTGACACCTGATCAGAAACGCTCTAGAGGATGCATTCTAAAGCCAGTTCATCAAACTTTTAAGCTGATCCGGATGAATTTCTTTCTCGATTCGTCATTGGCATGAACACCATTTACTCCAAAGTCGACGAAATATTCTACAACCAGATGAAGGAACTACGCGTAGCTTCACCTTAGTCACCCGTCGTAGCCAACGTCTACATGGAGCAGTTTGAACAAGAAACTCTACGATTGGCAACACGTAAACCGATAGTATTGCTACGTTACACTGACGACACATCACAGAAGAAGAACTACAAATATTCATTCATTTGCTTAAGAACCAAATTGAAAATGTAATCCTTACCATGGGAATGAAGAAGATGGCAAGCTACTGTATGTGGGGAAGAGAAATGAGATTCATTACCATTACGCTGAAAGAACGCATACTGTCGTCTATTAGATTGTTTGCCAATATTTCCAATGGCTTTGGATAAAAAGAACGAGAGCTTACTTCCTCGTCCAAAAAATTCAAAACGAACATTTAAAACAGTAAAAAGGTAACATTTTTCAACAGTCCTGTTCTTGTTGGTTTTGAAAATTCTACCACATGTTTCGTTCATCGTTTCTTCCGTCATTTCTAACAAAAAGAAACCTTTATGGGCGTATTCAGATTATAACATTTCTTTATACCATTTCCCTATGATTTCTCCCTTCCGCTCCACCTCTTTCCACTTCTTGAGCTTCTTTGTTATTTTTGTTTTCTTCAGCCTGCTGTTCCGTTTTCCTCGTTTTCCTACATTCTTTCTTCAAACCGTTTATTTTCCTTAAAATTTCTAGCCATTTCATTCTCTCACAAACTTCTTCACCGTTTTTTTTTTCTTATGCTTTTATGTCTAATCTCCCAAGCTTATCAAGTAACCCAACGGTTTTCATAGAACTAGGACCTCTTATTTCTCTCGCATCCAATACCTTGCTAACATTTTATCTTCCATCGATATCAGCCTCCATTTAAGTATCTTGACTTCCTCCTATCTGCTTTAATTCATTTTTTTTTTTCCGTCGGATTTCCGCTTTTACTTCCCCTTTCCTGCGTTTTTGAAAAAATTGTTAAATCCCCAACATCGACTTAAAGCGCCCAGTTTGTCTTATCGCGTATAGGTTTGCAATGGACGGGCACTCAGGTGCGGTTACCGAACGAAAGTCCCTTTTTGTTGAATTGGATCTCCTATGCAGACGTTTGGTCGCTTTGTGAGCGACTCTCTGCCGCGTTACTTTAATCCATTTCAAACGTCATACAACATGGAGGCGGTGGCGGAACGGGCAAGAGCGCGGGCGACGGAGACGGAGCATATTCCGAGGCGAATTTATGGAAAGTAAACATGTACACATGCGGAGTACGGCGCGGGTAATGTAGCATGTGCATTTTATAGGTGGCCACGCCGACGTTAGTCTCATACCATGACGCAAGACTGCACACATTCGCCAGGCATTATGACTGGATAATTGCGCTCGGTGAGCAACATTGCGTTCGTTCATCATCGCCTGAAATATCGCCCACGGTGTAAATTTGTTGAATTGCAACGGCGTCTTATATATATTAAGCACATGTGGGGGCGACGAGGTCCGCGCGAAATGCAAAGCTCGGAAGTCGTAAAGCACTCAGCGAGCGAAATTAGTTTGCGAATAGAGAACAGGGGTGGTAGATATACACAGAATATTGACTGGGAGAATGCATTGGTATATACACAGATGGCTACAAAACAATGACAGGTCATCAAACTGGTCTTATCGTCAGATTACAAGAAAATTTACATCGAGAAGCTTTTGCATGAAAAGTTTTACCACCTGAAATAGACTGTTATGGAAACCGTCATTAATGTTGTAAATTCCATTAAGGGAAAGGTGCTTTATTTGAAAATTTCTTCTTCGCTTTTTCGGATGCGGCGATAAATTACAGTTGCGAAATTGGAGCCGCGCCGCGTTACCTGTTCGTAGTCCGGGTCGTTAAAGGCCGTTAATTGATTCGATTTGATCGAACTTAAACGCGAATTAAGTTGGCTGGATGGAGTTGATGGACGGGCGGGACTAAATAATGGACGTCAGTTTGAATAATGCAGGCGCATCTGCGCTCGCGGAAGACTTCCCACCGCACGAGATTAATTATTCCGAAAGTATTCCGCGGGTTTCCGGTTCTGATTCGCGTCGTGTTCTGTCGCGTGCAAGAGTCCGCGATGGATCTCGGCGTCCCACTTAATTTTGACGAGGGCGGGGGATGGGATAATCGATTGGTGCGGTTTATTTTAACGGGGTTGGATTATATGAGCTAAGATATTAATGTGGCGTATGCCCCCCCCCCCCACCACATAATTTGATTTCTTTTTGCGATCGTTTCCTACTCCCGACATGAAGCAACATTTTCTCATCGGCTCATAAAGTTGCCAAGTTTGTCAAAGTTGACTTTCTGAGGAAGTTGAATTATCGATTATAAGTAAATCGTAATAAAAAAAAAAACGTTTTATTTTATTTCACTTCGTTGGGCACTTGTAATAAAAATCGTTTGTTAGGTGACGCTCAGTTTTCACTCGCATGACACATGTTAAGATCATATCGGATAATATTTGTATCGTACAAACTGCGTACTTAACCTAATTGCCGCTGTAAGCCACTTATTATTATTTAGACATGACCCGAATTTCCAACAACGTCGAAACGTAAAATATGAACAAATAAACGCCCGTCATTTACCCAAAAGCAATCCGGCCGATTGCCTCGTTTGCCGCGGCGCACATCGGAAAAACTGACACAGCGAAACGCGGCGCCCCCGACCCTTCACGTAAATGCGCGCATTAGGCGCAATCCAACGCGAATCGATTAAACCATCAACCTGTGGAACGGGCCGGAGTTTCCCATCACGCCATAAACACCAAAACAATTCGCTGCGTCGTCGCGACGAGTCCTGCAAGTCGGAGATAAAACGAACTCCGCCTAATTTAATTCGTCCCCGTTATGCAGCAGCCACGAGCGACGCGTGCCCAGTTGCAAATTCGCATTTTATTTGCGCCAAAGTGGGATGACGATGTAATTATATCTGCTGACGTCGCCACAAAGACACTTTTAATTGGGACGAATTAAAACTAAACGCGGACGTAATTGCAACGTTGTTTCGCAAAAAATAAAGAAATGTACACCAACGGAATTGAAACTGAACGCCCCACGTGATCTCCATCTGAATCGACCTTGACATATAACAATTTTTCATTAAACCAACCTCGGCGCCATTACAAATTTACATTTTTCTCAAACTGTGTCAGATATGATTACGTTTAAAAATTAGTTCGCCGAAAGCTCGCCCCGGCGCGCGGCGGCATTGATAAACTTCCACGTTCGAATGGAAATAGTCCTCAATTTTCATTAAACTTGGAGCTCGAACAACTTCGGCGTCGCTATCAGTTGACGCAAAGTAAACGGGAAATAAACAGACGAGCCGATGTCGCCGCGTATTTCCCGAACGCCGTCTATTAACGTTAATTAGATTCGACGGAAGGACGACATGTGACCGCGGCGGGGACGTTCGAGGCCTGGTTGCCGACCCGGCTGACCCGGGATGCATTTTAGATATAAATTAAAAATTTGTGTTCGCTTTGCCGGCGCGGAATCCCGGTATTCATTATTCGATGCTATTAAAGTTCAGATGAAATTCCTACGTTACTTATATTGGAAAATATCTCGAGGAAATTCGTGCTGCATACCGGGAAATTATTTATTGGCCAACGTCAGCGCCTCGACGTCACGATCTAATTGTCGAGTGTTGGAAAATAAATGAAATAAATTAAATATATTCAAAATTTAAATTTTTAAAATTATCAATTTTTTTTTATAATAAATAAATAACTGCGATTGTTCATCGAGTTAGTCGCGCAACATTCCAGGACATAATTTCTGGCGCGTTTCCCCGTCGCAGATAAATTCGCAAATCAGTGATTCACGAGATCCCCTCGTCGTTTTATTTGCCTGTCCGCTAGGCGCTCCGGCGAATTTAATAAAAATCTGGAGAATCGCGTTTTGCTTGGCGTGCATTTGATCTTTCGGCGCAGATTGCAGCCGGAGTTCGGAAGAGCAAGAGTTAGAAAATTGCACCGTTAAAGATAAAGGTCCGTGGTCTAATAATGCGAAATCCGTACGGGCCGTTACCGACCTCAGCAATTTCTACTTTTTCTCCGCGCATTGAATATAACGGGCGAGATAAATTTCCCGTTTCCAACGAAAACATCGGACGTCTGGTAATCAATTGTCATTTCTATTCTATTTCACCCACGTCGCAAATTCGTAAATCGTAAAAAATAAAAAGTCTCAATAAATAAACGACAAGATTTCATTGTAATTCGAGCTTCATATTTTAAGGAGTGGTCGTTAGAACCTGTTCTCATTACTGACACGTTCGTGGCATAAACAAAAAATTATCATCATACGTGTAATTTACAATAATAACAGCTATCACAATTTTTCACGTCATTGCGAGTTCCGGTCGGTACCGTTTTCGCCGTCGACTAACACATTCGACGTAAATTTGGCGCCGACATGCGAACATTCGTTCACCGTGCAGTTTAAGTGAAATTAATTTAGGAATTTTTCGTACATGAAAGGTTTGGAGGGGCGAGATGGTGAAAACTGCTTGAAATTCAGGTCGCCGCGAACGCACGAAAGTACACATGCCTACCTATATACCTTCGGCGCTCATTCGTCTCACGGAATAACAATTACATGGGACGTAAAGCATCTTTTCGTGCAGATCGGCGCCCCCGAGATTTCCGCCCGACGGTAAAAAGACGCGAATTTAATTTTTCATGCGGGATGATTCATGCGAGGCCTTATCAATTCGTGCCATCGACCGCGGGAGTTCGCTTGTTCGTTCCCCCTGCTCATTAACGAAAAAATGAATTCTTTGTAAATTATTGCATTCATGAAACGCGGTTTTATGAATATAAAGTGTGTGGGAATTTCCGCCTGTGTTAAAATTTTCTGGTGGGGTAACTGGGTCAGGAGTTTGGGGAAATTATTTAATGCTTATCGTACAATTTTGACATTTGCTCTAAAATAGTCTAGTGCTGCTAATGTGTGCTTCAGTGATGACAAAGTAAGAATGAAAACTGAACGAATTATTACAACCCAACCCAACCCAACTCGACTCAATCCAACCCAACCCAACCCAACCCAACCCAACGCAAAAATCAGTATATTTAAAAAAACTACGTTAACATAATTCTAAACTAAACAAATAAAAAAATTAACGGGACAATAGCTTTACTCAACCCAACCAAACCCAAGCCAACCCAACTCGACTCAATCCAACCCAACCCAGCCCAACAAAACCCACCCTAACCTAACGCAAAAAGCAGTATATTAAAAAAACTACGTTAAAATAATTCTAAACTAAACAAATAAAAAAATTAACGGGACAGTAGCTTTACTCAACCCAACCAAACCTAAGCCAACCCAAAAATCAGTAAAAACTGGACGTGTTAGAAGCTTCACTAGATATATTTACATGGAAACTGCGATCTGTTCAAACGCAGTAACACTTAAACGAAAGCGCGTCGACTCGACGACCAGTCGAATCTCATTTTAATTATCACGACATTGCCCTGTTGGTGACGTTCAACTTCGAAGACGTATTTTTGCGAATTTTAATGAGCTAGATGAAAATATAAACGTCGACAAAATAACGAAAATTGCTGACAAAAACGTGTTCAAGGAATATCAAAGCGAAGTTGTAAATATTGTCAAATAATCAAATTGGCAAAAATGCGATTGAAAATCCATTTAAATATAAATCACACCCTTAACTTTAATGCTCCAAAAATACTACATATGATTCAGTGGGAGTGAGTTGGGTTGGGTTGGGTTGGGTTGGGTTGTGTCAGGTTGAATTGGGTTAGGTTGTGTCAGGTCGGATTGGGTTGGGTTGTGTCAGGTCGGGTTGGGTTGGGTCGTTTCTGGTTGGGTTGGAGGTGGGGTCATGTGAATATAAATATTTTTTTTGTAAGGGAGATGTTTAATGGTTAAAAAATTAATTAAATGAAAAAAAGCAAAAAAAATTAAATAAATGTGGATGCTCCAAACGAGATTCGAGAAAATCCTAAAAATTGTAGAATGGTAAAAAGGTAAAGTACCATAATGGGGTACACTCCCTTACCTAAATGGAAGGCCAGGTAAAGTTTGGAAAGTTTATGTCGATGTTTTAATAAATATTACAGTTTCTGAAATAATTTCATGCAATCAAAGGAAAATAGGAAGAGGTACGAGGAAACAAAGAAGAGAACTAAACCAGTTTGTAGTTTAAGTAAGGAGTTGAAGAAAACTACAAAAATAGAGGAATTCGGAACTTTCACCATTGCGCAAAGAAATCCAGGAACAACCAACAAAAATCAATGCATTCCCTAAAAAATAAGGATGACGAACTAATGGGAGGTAAAGGTGTACGCTAATATTTTTATGAATTGTTAAATTCAACAATGACGAACTAAAGAAGGAACTAGACATAGCAAGCAATGATGGACAAGAGACTAAAATTCAGAAAATGCTAAAAATACATAGTGGGAAACCTAAGAAGCGGAATGAACGATGAGGTGAAAACGAAATATTTCACAATGAAAATAAAAACAGCAAACGAAGAAAAATTCAGTAGCTTTGAAACCGAATCAAAAAATTGCAACTTGGAGAAAGTCAACTACTTGCAACAATGAAGAGGACCAAGAATTAGACGACAGAATGAGCAAGGGATGTGAGGCAATGGGGTTCGTGGGCAGAATGCTGAGGCCAAGATCGTCCAACATCGTTTCTTCGAAATGGGTCGTTGAACATCAATTCGTAAAACTACAGTACTTCTAATCTTCTAATCTAACGTCTGAGGAAACCTTGACGTATACACGAACTTATTGTCATAGTTGAAAAAAGGCACCATTTCAATTACTGCGAAGTAAAACAACACCCTAAGACAGTAACCCTGTCATTATGACAGATAAAACGAAATAAAAATATTAATTGCGATTCAATTATTAAAACAGTCAAACAGAATCGATTAATAAAAAAAAATAATAAAAACTATTTTTATTTAAAAAAAAAATTAATGAAAATGAGCAAGTGCTGCTGCAGATTAAAAAGACAATAAACGCAACAAACATCAGACTAAACACGAACTTCGTGGTCATGATCGCGTCCAAATTTAATTCCCGCGCTCGACTCTTGTAGTTTATTATACAAGTGCACGGGGCAGATAAATTACGGCAGATTTTCGACGACGCCGAGCGCGAATTCAAACTCGTCGTACGTAAAACGAGCTTCCCTTTTGGGCGGAATTTCCGCGACAAAATAAGGCGCGAGTTTAACGCCGGCATTCTCTCCAACGGCGACACCTTAAGCTCCCATTAAAACTGCACCGTTCTGATAGCATTGCATCTAAACACTTCATCTCTCGAGCGCCTGTTAATGCGAAACAAACGGTCCGTGTGCGCCCCCCGCGACGTCGTTTTTCTCCTCCTCGGAAATTAATTAATTTCGTTATTAGCGTTTAACTTTCTTTCGCTAATGGAGACCAAACCCCTTTGAAGCGTTTTGCTAGGTACACAAATTTTACGAGTGGATTACTTTTTAAGATCCCGGCGGAATTAAAGCCGGCCTGATCTGCGAGATGATCGCCGGGGATCTTTCGCGCTTGGA
Organism: Geotrupes spiniger; assembly: GCA_959613385.1. NCBI lineage: Eukaryota > Metazoa > Arthropoda > Insecta > Coleoptera > Geotrupidae > Geotrupes > Geotrupes spiniger. The sequence continues at coordinate 29,623,614 of OY390739.1, forward strand.
GCCTCCAGCTACAAAAGAGTTTCGTTAAGATTACACGTCCTATTATTTATGAACGTGGTGCATGTGCAGTGTTCCTTGGGTTAAAACTACGTACACGGCGGTGCAGACCTGTTGCAGTTTCATTATAAGTTCCCGTGCGTCAGCGGTTTCGGCGCTTGCACTCGCGAAATTCAATATTTAATTCCCCCGCCGCGAAGCAAATCGTTAGATTAAAACTGCTGGTTATTTTGTGCTCGGATACGTGCGGTCGCTAATTAATAATGTGGGTGCCGGATTACGTCCGCGTTCAGACGGGTTCGCCGAATCTAATTATATTTCGTAACGCGACCACAATTACATAATTAGGTCGTAAGTCGTACAAAATGGGTCCGACGCGGCTTCATGACGCGACGTCAGAAATTGTCGCCGCGTCTCTAGACACTAAATTCGGTTTCGTGCTTACGGGCGAATGAATAAATTTAAGGAGTCGATGATGATTAACAAAAGAACGTGGCAGGGTAATTTCTATGATATCGTGCTATGATACACCACTAGACGATGTCACAGGAAAAATACCATTCATTGTTCAAGTATTTGAACTTTTTAACTTTAAGATTAAAAGACATGCATATTCGAGTAAAATCCACATAAGACATAAAAATTATAAAATGACAAATTTTCAAGGAGAGACATTTTTACGACACATCCCGATCTCGTGAGGGTTATTTTTTCTTTGGTAAAATAAATATAACAGATTACGAATTATAGAATAAAACGGTCACGTAGTCGATTAACAATTTTGATTTTGTATTTATAATTAAATTAATCCTCATCGTTTATTAGTTCATTGGTAAGTTGTCCTAAGAAATAACGCAGTTTTCGACCGTCAAAAAAACAATGATATTTATTTTTTTTCTTACTTCTAATAGTCAGAATACACTATTTTAGTCCCAGCAACGCTAATTGTACAATTTTTCACTGTTTCTAGAAAAAAAAATTTTGAAAAAATTACTTTTTTTATACAAAGGGGGTACCCTTAAGAAATAAGGCAGTTTTCGACCGTCAAAAAAACAATGATATTTATTTTGTTTCTTACTTCTAATGGTCAGAATACACTATTTTAGTCCCAGCAACGCTAATTGTATAATTTTTCGCGGTTTCTAGAATTTTTTTTTTTTTAATCACTTTTTTTATACAAAGGGGGTACCCTTAAGAAATAACGCAGTTTTCGACCGTCAAAAAAAACAATGATAATTATTTTTTTCTTACTTCTAATAGTCAGAACACACTATTTTAGTCCCTGCAACGCTAATTGTACAATTTTTCGCGGTTTCTAGAAAACAAATTTTGGAAAAATTACTTTTTTTATACAAAGGGGGTACCCTTAAGAAATAACGCAGTTTTCGACCGTCAAAAAAACAATGATATTTATTTTTTTCTTACTTCTAATAGTCAGAATACACTATTTTAGTCCCAGCAACGCTAATTGTACAATTTTTCGCGGTTTCTAGAAAAAAAAAATTGAAAAAATTATTTTTTTTATACAAAGGGGGTACCCTTAAGAAATAAGGCAGTTTTCGACCGTCAAAAAAACAATGATATTTATTTTTTTTCTTACTTCTAATAGTCAGAATACACTATTTTAGTCCCAGCAACGCTAATTGTACAATTTTTCGCGGTTTCTAGAAAAAAAAAATTTTAAAAAATTACTTTTTTTATACAAAGGGGGTACCCTTAAGAAATAAGGCAGTTTTCGACCGTCAAAAAAACAATGATATTTATTTTTTTCTTACTTCTAATAGTCAGAATACACTATTTTAGTCCCAGCAACGCTAATTGTACAATTTTTCGCGGTTTCTAGAAAAAAAAATTTTGAAAAAATTACTTTTTTTATACAAAGGGGGTACCCTTAAGAAATAAGGCAGTTTTAGACCGTCAAAAAAAAACAATGATATTTATTTTTTTCTTACTTCTAATAGTCAGAATACACTATTTTAGTCCCAGCAACGCTAATTGTACAATTTTTCGCGGTTTCTAGAAAAAAAATTTTGAAAAAATCACTTCTTTTATACATAGGCGGTACCCTTAAGAAATAAGGCAGTTTTCGACCGTCAAAAAACAATGATATTTATTTTTTTTTCTTACTTCTAATAGTCAGAATACACTATTTTAGTCCCAGAAACGCTAAATGAACAATTTTTCGCGGTTTCTAGAAAAAAAAATTTGAAAAAATCACTTTTTTATACAAAGGGGGTACCCTTAAGAAATAACGCAGTTTTCGACCGACAAAAGGGGTTACTGCTTTTACTCAACCGAAATCCCTTGCTTTTTACTTACAAATTTAGACGAATAAACATTTTCGAAAAATTTCCATTGGTCGTTAAATTAATTTTAATTTTTATTTAAGTCAACTTTTGCGAAAATTAATGTAATAGATCTTCTCTGCGTGATCAGTTTACACCATTTCATTAATTGATTTGATTCATTTCATTCAAAAATTAATTTTAACGTAAGCAGTGATCCCTCTAAGAGGGCTAAGGTATAGTAATTACGTCAGGCTGTCCAGCTTGGGGTCAAAAATAAATCTTCGACGAATATTAACACACCTGCTGAAAAAGATCGAAATGAGATCCAATTGGAAAAAACAATATCTATAAATAGTCATAATATCCTAATTATTAAAAAGCACAAAAAAGCAAAAAAAATGAATTATTTGGATTCTTTGGTCAAAAAAGAGAAAGAAGCTAGAATTGAGTTAGTCGACACACCCAAAGCTACAGACGTAGCAGTTGAAGATACCAAGGAATTTATGAAAGTTGCAATAAAACAAATCGGTGACGTTCTTGAGCATGTTGAGAAAATTTTTCAACCTATGCTCGAAAAATCAGAAAAAATCCAATATGTCATGCCCAGTGAAGAAGCCACCGTACATCTAACTAACACAGCAAACTTCTTAGACGACCAAATAAAATATTTTGAAGAAGTTAAACAAGTAAAATCCAATGTCGATGTTGCAAAAATTGTAACAAGCGAAACCGTTAAAAAAATCTGCGATATTCGAAAAGACCATTTCGCCTATTGTTGAACACTTATCCTCCACATTGGTGTTTTGAAAAGTCGTTGGGTCTCCTTATATGGAATTTATCAGGATTCTAATTTACTGAGCATTTGGCTGCAACTACTAGACCACATTCCACCCATAATAGGCAAATATTTGCAAGCTTTCCATTTCTCCTCTTTTGTCTCTTCTACATTTCGTGTCTGCTTACATTTCTTCCCACTCACTTTACTTTACTTTTCGTGTCCGGTTCAGCCACTAATCTTCCAATAGATAGCGACCCTGTCAATCGCTAAAAACAAGTCCTCGTCGTTCAAAGCTGTTCAAGAATAAGGCAACCAAAAGATGATTGGAATCATAGATTTCACCACACTCTCCTTCTTCGCCTGCTTTGTTCGAGTATAACCCCACCGGCACTCCAACTCTCACCCTGTTGAAGGTCCTTCAATCAGGAGCAAGTTTTTCTTTCATATTTTGTGTGTCTAGTACTTCCATCCATCCTTCCATCTCCTAACTTGATTTTCTTGCAACGATCGTCCTTGGGTCTTCGTGAAAGTAAACGTACCCTACATCTGGTTTTTTATTTGGGTTTTCGATCTTTTTTCAGCCACAACAATTTAAAGTATCGTGTATTCGACTAATATTTTCTTGGGTAGTGACAGTCACTGGTCGTCCAGCACCCTTCGCATGTTCACATGTGTTTAAATTCTCGAGACACCTTGTTCACTAAGCATCTACTACGTCAGGGACTAAATAATGATCTCTAAGTTATTATATATGCAGAGAAATATTAATATATTCAGAACGATCCGCTACAAAAATGTACCGACTGACTTATCACGTTAAAAGTAGGCGCCCAACTCGACTCAAATTCAAATCATTTCTCCAACAGCTGTAACGTTTCTCGTCGCGAAGACCGAAATAACGAAACACGGCCGCATAAGGTCTCTTAATATTCGCGTTTTCCATTGTACTCCGCCCGTTTGAAACGTAATATCGCCGCCGCCCGTCTAATTAACCCCGATGCGAAGAGTTGCGTTTTAACGACGTTATAGGTTTTCCGGCTGGGACGACTACAAAGCCGCCTTTATTTTGCCCATTTTCGCTCGCGTCGTCGTTCATTATAAATTCTTAATCGCATACGTTCGTAATAATCCGGGGGAACAAAGGGCTACGCGACGTGCGCGGCCTCCGCCGTGACGTGCACCCGATTTCGTATCGCCGCCCCCGCCGATTTATTATTATATTACAACAATCCGGCCGGCACGAACCGGGGAGAAAGGAAACGTAATCTGAACATTTCAGCGACCCGTTGTAATTCGAACGCGGAATGACTGATTTATTACGCTTATTTGTTATGGCGCGATTTATCGCGACCGGCCGGCTCCCTTATTTGCATAATTAGCATAAACACTCACGACGCAAAGTAGGTTATCAATTCGTCCGAGTTATTGAATGTGTGTATAAATAAATCCAATGTACGTATTTCGCACGCAACCTAATCGCTGTATTAAAAATTAAGTCATGTGTAACGGTGAAACCCCAGGCAGGTTTGTTGAAAGAATTCACGCGTTGAAGCAGCGACGCCCCTGGACGTTATTAATGCTTAAATTTTTGATGGATATCGATTGCGCGCAAGAAATGATGTCTCGAGAGGCATCGGCCGGGGCATATTGGAACGAAATTACATTGTTTCGGAACAAAACCCCGACCCTTAAGGAAAACAGAGGTTAATTTTATCGGGTACTTGGAAAAAGGACGTAAATATCAAGGGTGGCTGAATGGAGTGCGGAACGACGGCAATTATTGCCTAAATGGGGCAATAATTTCGGAATTTTGATCGCCATCGTTACGAACTATATTTGGTGAGTAACTTGGGGAGTGGCCGTTGAAGTTAAATACGAATTATGACTAACTTTTTACTTGTTGTATTATGTGAAAAAATAATCGTTCGATTTTTTTTCCAATTTGTTTCCTGAATGTTCGCGACAGTAGTATTTACTGTCCACCGCTCACTTTAACTTAATCGACTTGCAGCGCAGCTACCACAAAAAAATTCTTACATATTATATTTGTCGTTCACGATTGATGATTTTTTTTTACATTTTGCATTTCTATCAAAATTGTGGCCCATTTGATCCGACGTTTTCAACAAGGTATTAAATTCCACGCAAACAACGCAAAGTGAGTCGGGGGGGCGAAGACATTTATTAAAATTACAGAGTGAATTTCGTGTGTGCTGAATCAGGTCGAAATTTGCGAGAAAAATGAGCACAGAGAGCGCCTGTTAAGTGGACTATGTCATTTAATTTTTCACTTGGACGAACGCCGACGAAAAATTCGTGCGCAGTTGTTTATCCAACATCGAGCTTAACTTTCATGTGCTTTTTTCAGCTCGTGACCGTAAAATGTGTGGACGTTCCTACGGCATGGGCGATCGATTTAATATATTTCACAATGCAACAACGAATTTTAGATGGGACGCACAGCCAACGACGTAGTCGGTAATATTTTCAGTAAACTCGATGGTAGTAACAGTTTTTTTTCTTGTCAAAGATGTCGATTCACGTGCATCGATACATTTCGGTTCGCAGGTAAGAGCTCGTGGATTTTACGTCACTTTGAAATTCGTGCATTTGTTTTCTCGTCATGCACCGACTTTTATTGAATATAAATTTTTCGCTCGAATCAATAAGGACCGAATATTTCATGTTGGTGTGTTCGGAGCTGCAATAAATTCCCAGGGGCATGATCCGTGGAAAAAATTAAATTGCGTTTGAAACAAAAGGAAAAATTGCATTAGACACGAGTTGACGTGAATGGGAAGTACTTCACTGTGCATTTCAGCAACGAGGACCTGGACATCTTAATTATAGCTATTTTTATTACTCCTGTCCACGTTCAAAAAAATCAGTTACCAAATTCCGTCTGCGTCCCAAAATACTATGTCATGGACACTAAATAATGATCTCCCCTCGTAATAACTTCGCCTTTTCGTTCAAATTACTGCCTCCTGGTTCGCTTCCACAAAGTTGGAACAACCAGGTTAAGGTTCAGGTTGCCCTAATTTATTCATTATCAATTCCTTTTTGTGTACCTCGTAAAACATCTCGTATGTTCTCAATATATTTTATGTAATTTTTTTGTTTTTCTGGGGCGGTTAGTGTATTTTATTTTTGAGCTTTTCTTCTTTAATATTTGAAATAAACGCCTAGCCAACAACGAAACTCAAAAAAAATAATTCCGTTCTCAAGTGTCGAATACCAACAAGTAATTTTCCAATCACGGCTCCATCCGAGCGGTTCGTCGGGCGATATTAAATCGCGGCGCGGAGGTCCTGAGTGGAAAATTACGTGTGTGAGTCCTACAAGTAGCAATATAACGACGGCGCGGTTAATAATGTACGAAACAATCAGAAGTTTCCAACTACTTGGATCTCGAGCGGAACTATTAACACTAAACACTCGTTAAAGCGCTCACATTTTAACTCTTACGCGCGCGCAATCTCCTACAATTAGGCGAATTATGTGTACGTAAATGCAACTTAATAAAGTTTTCCCGATAAACAACTGCAACTTTGCGCGCTCCCCGTAATTTTCCGGGGCGGCTCCGGCGACCGGCTAATTAAGTTAAACGGGTAACGATGCGGGACGTATAAGACACATGCGCCCGATTTGTGTGCGTTATTATTTGAGGTACAATAACTCGATCGAGAAATCTATATGACTGAAATTTTAATATTTCATGTCGCCTATGAAATGAAAATCCAAGAAAATTACTGTGATTTGTTCAGGAGACGAAATTTTAAACTGGACGCGATACATTGATCAATTCGCTTCGTAAATGGAAAAAAAGACAAAGAGAACAACGAGCGATGAATTTCCGCACAAAAACGTACAAAGTTCTCAATGAAACGACAAGAATGCGTAAAATGATGTCGGGCGTCAAATGAAACGTCTTCGCAAGTAAAACTGAAACGTCGGCGACATTTCCGGATAAATCAAAAGTTAGTTTTCAAGTTTTCGACGGAAATATCAATTGAATTGACAAAAATGTTACAACAATGTTTGACAAAATTAGCGCAATTTCGGCGGAGCAACTGCGCATTTAATTGTATTTTTTCATCGGCGTTAAAGGGAACGTGCTGCAGAGATTGTGCCAAAGGAATACCTTCGAAACTCCTGCTCTGGGCACTTCCTGGAGTCGCAGACTTCTTGGCCTTGTTAGCTCAGAAAGGTGTTAAACTTCACAACAAACTTTGCCATTGTGTACATTACAACGCATCTGTATCCGACACAATGAAGTTATTATTGTGTTCGGGGCCGCATCTCAGAACACTGTGATTAAATTTTGGGCTGCCGCGCACAATGCGAAATAATTATTTGCGATAAATTTCCAAACGACGTCATCTCCCATTTGCTTTGCACAGTCGACGATAACAGCAATTATTTCATGGCTGGTTGAAAACGGGCGATTTTTATTATTTAAGGTTACCCCCGACGATTAAATTAAATTAAATTAAATTTTTCTATCTCGTATGAGGATTTTTTTTAATTTTCTCTAGAAGTTTAAAATGCGTAAAACTGCATTTGCGTATTTACCCACCCACACGCATCGTTTCATCGACCACTTCCACCAAACGCGACGTGCGAAAAAAACTCAATTTGCCGGATCCCGCGTCGCCTATTTTCCGACCAAAAAAAAAATCTAATTACAAAATTTTTACGATGCACTTGATGACAATTTCCTGCATTTTAAAAGCCCTTCGGTTCGGGGGTAAAACGAAAAAATAAAGCACCTACCTTTTATGAACACGCACGCCATCAGGCACAGCATTGGAACGGGGCGGCGGGCCATTCTGCGCAGTCTATTCGGACACTTTGATTTTATCGGCGGCCGAAAACGTCCGTTTAGCACAGAATTAATACCGGGCACGTCAGTTACGCGGCCGCGGGGACATGGTGTCGATCAGAACGACGCACTGAACACTGTTTTTGGGTCCGGGTTTCGATCGGGGGGCGCGCGAGGGTTTGCACCAACCTGGAAAATAAAACAGAGATGTAACGCACCCATCGGTGAAAATGCAATGGGCGAAAAAACGCACAATTAATTAGTAAGCGCGCTAAAGAATCGACTTCTAAGAAACGCAAACGCAAATTCCTCACAAATTATTACATTTTCAATTATTTGGTTAAAATTATTTGTTTTATTTTAATTATTGTTATTATTTATTCCATTTTAGTTGATAATTTTATTTTTGTCTTTTAGTGGGGTTCGATTTTGTTGTAAACCAAAGTTAAATACATCCCAATACAAACAAACATAATTTAAAAATAATAACAATGAAAATAAAAAAATAAGATGAAATCGCCCAATTTACGAAACCATATCATAAACAACTATTCACAAGTATTTATGTAATCAATCCCCTATGATAGTAATATAATTATAAAAGAAGAAAATGCAAAGAAAATTATTAAATGAAATTCAAAAAAATTATTTAATTTTAATTAATTATACAATGCCCCTCTCGTTGTCGCGCAATTGCCATTCCAGGCACACTGTCCTCCCGTTAATTGAATATAAACATATTTTATGGAAAATAATTCTGAACGCAACAACAGCGGCGGCGTAATTGAACTGTCGTCATATGTTTTGAATTGACTCGTTATAAATATATGGTGGCGTTTCACGCGTTAATATCGTACGTCGTTAAATTAATAATAAACAGTGGGGTCGTTGGTCCGGTAGCCAGGTCCAATAACTCAACAACAGTGGTTCAAACCTTCAGGGGAGGAATTTTATTTTTCAGTGATTTCTTCATGACGCTGCATTTTGTTACAAAACCCAAAAAATTAAAAAAAATCATTTTTCTAATGTATAATTTATCTAAGTAGAACAATTTAGTAATTTCGTATTGTTTATTAATGTGGCTTAAGATTTGCATTTTTGTGATGGTCGTAGAAAAAATATACTATGCAATCCGTTTTATAAACTTCTCTAGACAGTTTTATTAAACACTCGTGACTAAAATACCGTTTATAAACCTTGTTGCATAATATACTATCATGGAACTGGACGTCACTCAAAATTGTCATCATTGTGACCATATAACGTTTATGTGATTTCTAATTTCTAAATACATTTCCACAACTAATCTCACCCAACCCAAACCAATCATACCCAACCCGGCATAATTACGATTTTCTTCAATTGTATTACTCGCCTTGATGATTTTATGACATAAGTCAAAAATTTTAATAAACTGTTTGCCTGAAAACGACGACAATTTTTATAATGTAAGGCACCATGACTGACTATTATCAGTTAGATTTTTATTCGTAGCATTTACGTCACAAAGTAAAATCCTCGCTATACCTCGAAGGCTTTCATTATGTTAATGAATAATAATGACCACAATCCCTTGCATTTATATTGCATTTGAATTTAAAACCAGCTTTCACAGAATGCAAAAAAATTAGACACGAAATTTTCGGCTGCTTGAACAAACTTGATATTAGCAATGTCATGTAAACGTCAGTGTTGTCATTTCAGTGATATTTTAATGAACTTGTGAGCCGTGAGAAAAGGGGATTTTAAAAGGCCACATGTATACAACAACAATTTGAGGAAAATAAATCAATTACAGGAAACTGTTTTTGTCTACTTTTTTTGCTTTCGACTGTAACTAGGTTTGATGACCGTTAGTGAAATGATCAGAAGAAAATAAGTTGAACTGTGTCATGTGCACTTGTGTGCCTGGTAAGCGCTATATATATATTTTCACGTATTACCGCAGTTCCATGGCTAGGTGACTCAGCCCAACTCTACAATGTTTTTATTAGATTTGTTTATAATTCGTTCAAATAAATAAAGTTTTCTTTTGGATAATATTGGTTTCATTTTCATTTGATTTAGTTACATGGTTCACATTTGTAATTGTGTAAAAAAAATTGTACATTTAAAAAATTTTACATTTATAAAATTGTAAAAATTATTTAAGACCCATTTTTTGGAAAAAACTGGATAAAAATTTGTCAGCATTGTCAATTGTCTATGATGCAAAAATATATTTCCATTTCAATATTTAAAAAAAAATGTAAGGATACAATAAGAGAAACTTATTAAACGATAAGTCAAGACAATTACGAAACAAGGACTAAAGGCGAAAAATAATAATAAAAAAATTGCAAAATACACCAAAAATATATCTGAAAACTCGACGAAAAAATTAATATTAAAAAAAATTAATACAAAAATAATGTGGACTTGGTCCTGATTTGATTTAAACAAAATTTTGATAATTAAAATTTTGCAAATTAAAATACAATCCAACCCAACCCAATAAAATCCACAATTATATTTTTTCATTACGACAATTTTATCGCCAGTTAATGTAACAACAAAAATGTTGAAACGACGATTTCATGTAAAAAATTGGCGAACTACTAAAAGCATTACCAGTACTAACACCACAAGTGCTTCGAAAATTATCGACAATTAACATTTAATGCTAAACAAGGACATGCTTGGCAACATCTCGATCCCTTCATCCTTATGGTGATGTTGCCTCAAAACAAAGCAATTGAGTTTAACGCCAAATTTTCGATAATTGCATTAGTTTGAAATCGAGTTTAAAATTTTTAGTTCCAGTAGCTGAAACATTACTAATGAAAAGACGATCTAAGATATTTTATAATTCTAATTACCTTTTACCAATAAAATAACTAAAATAAATAAGAAAATTTAAATCCTTTTCATAAATCACACCAGAGTAGAATAAAATTCATATATAATACAAACGTGGAGTTGCTTTGAAATTTTAAAGTCAAATCGTGTCAATAACGACGGAGATACAAATATGTAAAATATGTTATTGATGTCACTCGTGCATTGAAATGCAGTGAACTTTAATGGAATAACAAAGTATAATAAAACTTGGAGCCTTGGACGCATTACTCTCATTACATTTATCGTCTGAATACATATCGGAATTGGTCGAGTACCTCAATTGAACATTTCATACTTTTCATTTTTTATATCAGCCATAATAAATTTTCATCACCCTAATCTAACCATAAATAATTCTTAATAAAAATTAATAAATAACAACCAAATTTTCTTGCTCCAAATTGTCCAGGTCACACTCGTAATAAAAATTACTCGTAATAACAAACATTCAATTTACAATCAAAACATCTCAAACCAATAACAATTCCGACAGGTCCAGGAAATTGTGACGTAAATTTTATTCCATTTGTCATGTGGCCAATAAACGTGAAATGAGTATCGATGCGTTAAGCCAATTTTTTTTAATTTCCATATTTTTGGATTCATCACACTTTTATTACACTTCCTAACACACTATGATTTATTAATTAAACATCACGATTCCTATTTAGTTGGTTGAATCAATACAATTATTTTATTATTATTATTATTATTATTATTATTCTTTATGGAATTCCTGGAATTTTTATTCGAAAGTTCCACGTGTTGCACATCAAATTAATCGCCTTATTAATGACTCCTCAGTCGTACAAAAAAAATATATTGTGACTTAGGCACTAGGAATAAAAATTAAAAAAAAATTTAGATATTATAATCTATTTATTTACTAATATTTCCAATATAGTCCCAAATCATAAAATATTTCGAATTGACCCAAAGTAATGGATGGTGTCATGTGAATTTATAAATACAACGTCTTCATTAAATCTATGTGACCATTAATCGCTAATTAAATTTATTTATTTTTTACATTTTTAATTAATTCGTTTCATTCATTTCCACCTCACGTCAATCGAAGACGATTTAAACAAACTTTTCTTGCGCTACTTTTGCATTTTAATCCAAAGATAATTCTAACGATTTTTTAAAAATAAGAAAAAATTTCTGAAACCATTTTCCCTTAATTATTTATTTATCACGATTGCGTGCAATTTTTTTTTTTAACGAAAAATAGAATTTTAAAACAAAAATTTCAAACTCAGTACCGTTTTCGTGATTAGCGGATCGGTCGCACGCGCGAGTCGCGCGCAAAAATTTCCAAAGGACACGCACGTCAGTCAACGCGACTTTTCTTTCCGCGAACGGTGCGTCGTCACAGCGGCTGCTACGACGAAAAGACGCGGGTGAACTGCGCTCCGTTTTCGGTCGCGGGCCGAAGGGCGATTTGCGCACGCGCCAGCCCTTATTATCTAGTCACCCCGTCGCTCGAGAACAAATGAATATTTAAACTTGTCAAACGTCTTTCAGGAGTTACGTTATCATCCTCGCGGAATAGTTCGATCGGTGGAGTTTGGATGGCAATAAATCCGTCATGGGTTGGAACGGGTCGGGGGTTGCGCCGAGGTTCGCGGATGCCGGCTACTAATAGTCCCTGTGGATAACCAGCTGGGTGATTTACGAGGATAAATGACGAAGACTACATGAAAAATGAAATGGTGACAAATAAAAAAGACGAAAATTAATAAACAAACAAACGAAACAAATAAAAATAATTAAATTTGTTTCTCAGTCGTTAACCAAGTTATTAAATTTCGAAAAAATTGTCTCCTTTCATAAAACAAACTCATCATGAACGTAACCTAACCTACTGTTCTTAATTGTTAAATTTATTAAAAAAAAATCATTTCGTTGATATTAAATTATCATAGTATTATAAAATAAAATAAATCCAATTCCAGTGAAATTTATATCATTCACTGTATTTATTTACTGTAATTGCAATTTATTACAAATTTAAGTAAGCCCATATTTAAAAACCCACCCAAGCGCCTCAGTTCTGCATCTAGAGCAAGTATTGGTTGATTGCTTTGTTTGATTCAACTAATCTTGTATTTTCTAATAAGATCGTTGAACAAATTGAAGAAATATCAAAGACTGGGTGGCTCTTCTAAATCTCTAGCAGTTGTACCACCCCCTACTTTGATGAAATTAAAAACTTACAACTTGTTACCGTCACAATTCTATCTCAAATAACCAAAGAAATAAAAAGCTTCCAATCGTGCATTATTTCAGTGCAATAATCAAAACAAACAAATTCGATGATTTTTATCGCGAGTTAATTCGTCAAACGATATTGTTGTTTTGCTCGAAATATGTTCGTAATCAGTTTCAGTTCATTGTGTCTTCGGCGTAAAAATTACACCGGATAACCGATTTACGTGCTACCATTTTATCAATTATATTATTAGCGCAGATACGTTTGACAATGCTAATCGTTCGGTAAATTGAAACGGCGGAATTGTGTTTATGAATATTTGCGGCGAATTTTACGCATGGATGTGCGTTCAAGTTATTCATGTGAAATTGGATTTACGAGTGAAAATAAGTGGGACTAGTTTGTCGTTGAGCTGTGACGTTAAGGTTGGTTTTATATAAGAAAAAAAAATTGCGTGAGCTTTGCTTTATTACGAAATAAAATTTAATCAACGTGGTATTTTTTAAGGCCTAGATGATAATTATATCAAAAAAAAAATTAAATTTGTTGTCTTTTTACTTTACTCTTTATATCATTTGAAATTTAGACAATTTTTATATTTGTCGTATATTTTACGTTTATTTTAGATTTGTTCACTTTAATATAAAAAAAAATGATGGTAATTTTTACCTAACCCAATCCGTGAAGTTGGGTTGGGTTGGGCTGAGTAGGATCAGGTTGAGTTATGCTAGCACTAAGCACAAAGAATTTTAATCGTAATAGTGTTGGTAGTATTGTCACCAAATTTTGACTTAGGTCAAAAGCGACAAACTTCAAACTAATTGTAGTTTCAAATTGTTAACTTAACACATCGGGGCTAGAGATTAGTACAAAGTCTAATGAATCTGTTTCGGAAAATTATTTTCTGACAATTGTAGACTGAAGTGACCGTGCAATGTTTATTTCTATATTTATGTAAAATAATAGATAAAATATCAAGAAATGCAAAAAAATACTTTTTTTCTGTAACTGATGTTAAACTATTATTTTATCGACTTTTTTTAAGTAGATAAAGTAGCACTTTAACCGCAAGGGTAGATAATGTAACAGTTTAACAGCAAGGGTAGATTAAACGATTTAAATTTTTTATTCAATTAAAAACAATTACTTTTAATTGAATAAATTTCGCATTCGCTTCGTACACAAAACGCAAAAACCAGAATGAAAAATTTGTTGACAGAGTAATCCAAAATAACGGAGGAAAAATTGTAATTTTCTTTGAAATTTTAATTTTCCTTTGAACTTGAACACCTTCTATAGAAAAAAAATGTTGCATTACACAAGACGATAAAATCTTCTCGAACGTAGGAGTTGCTCTATTTACTGCCAAAAAACCAATTATCTTCTTTAAATGCAAAGCACCCTACGATGGCAAAATAAATGGCAAAAATCAAGAATTCAGTTTAGGGATTTTTTTATCGAAAAATTTTACTAGTAATAATTGTTCAGATTTGCCCAAAAATCCTAAATTAAAAATTACATGAAAATTCTAAATTTTCCGTAAAAGTTCGTAAATACTTATTATTATTATTATATAAAACCTGAACTATCAAAGTTGTTTAAAGTTGTTGTTTAAGCGCAGCCAACTGTCCAAATAATATTTACAGAATTGCAGAAAATTTTAATTTTTTTTTTAATTTTCATGAAACGGATTTATGGTCTTTGGGCAATTCTAAACAATTATTACTAGTAAAAATTTTCGATAAAAATCCCTAAAGTAATTTCTTGACTTTCGCAGGTAATTGGATTGTTGGCAATAAATAGAGCAATAAGTATTCTACGTTTGGAAAAAATTACTAAAATTGGACTAAAAATAAGAAAGATATGAGGGTGTTACACTCTTAAATGGGACACACTGTATAATAAATAACTATTAAAGTTGGAATAAAAACAAAAATAGCCAAGCCAAGTTTCGAAAACAACAAATAATTAACAAATAACAATGTACAATTAAAAAAATCCAAAAATACAAATTTGCTGAACAGGTATAAAAAAATTTAATTGTTTAAAGAAAATAAAAAAATGTCAAGAGAATTGAGAAAAATTGAAAGATATTAATGAAAAAATGCTAATATGCAAGAATTTGCTAAAATGACATAATAATAATAAAAAACTTTAAAAAAATAAACAAATAGGAGGAAAATAGGTCAATTGGATAAGTAAATGAAAGTAATTGAAACAAAACGATCAAACAATCAAACAAAGAATTATTTAGCGCAAACGTGAAAAATGTTAAAATTGAGAAAAATCAAAAATACTTAAACTTAAAAAAATGGTAAGTGCTGGGTTGGCCAGGGTTGGGTTTGGTTGGGATGTTTCATATTTTTTACATCGCTTTATCTTATCACTTTATTAATGTTTATTTTTTGCAAATTCTGATTGGATTTACATTAAGATCCTAGACAATCTCGCCAATTTTTTATATTATGAAAAATGTAGATTTTGCGGATTTAAGAACGCGTTGAATTTTATAATATTGACAGATTTTATTTTCATTAAAAATTTGATATTTTTAATGAACCCAAGCCAACCCAACCCGACAATTTAAAAATACATATTCTTAAAAATCTTAAAACACGAAAATTTTCAAAAACGCAAATTTCAAATAACGGCCTTTGCACATTGAATCTTTGAAAAAAACTACCACACTCATGTATAAAACTTAATTTACTTAATCAAAAAAAAAATTAAGAAATTTGAAATAAATTTAAATTAAATGGAAGTTAGATTAAGAAAATAGTAAATTACCTTTCACTAATGGGGGGGGGGGGGGGCTATAATATAGATCATATAATGCATCACGTAATTAAAATATATTTTGCCTCTGGACAAAATATAAATTCGCTCACTTATCCCAATTTTATTTACGTCTTCTTTAACTTTTCCGTTGATTAGGTTGACACGTAAGTAGTCATAATTATGGGTTAAGACAATACCATCCTATTTTACAATGAACGTAATGGACATGGCAATTGAATTTTCTTCGATTGTCGAAAGTATACGTCGAAAATAACTAACACCTAGCGAAGCCCAAAAATTAATAAACACAATCGGGCGTCAACCCCACATACACCGTACTAAACAGAATATCTACAAAGCTCAAGAACTACAACAGATCTCAATCTAAAACAAATAGAAACGCAAAGCCATAGACGTGCAAACGGCAAAAATCGACGAAAAGGTAAGCAAATTAATTGTAAATTTCGTCGCCCCATTATTTACGCCATCCAATTCAATTGCCTTTCTACTAACAAACTGTATTAATATTGCATTCAAGCAACACAACTCAAAATTATCAGGAAAACATTAATTCTTTCGGAAATGAAATTTAACAATTCTTCAAAATATCCATAAATGCCTTTTGTTCCTTGCGATTTTCAAACTAATCTAAAAAAATATATCCCTTTCAGATCAAAGCTCGCAAGTCGAAACACCGGAAGCTTCTGCAGTTAATGTCTTTCGAACTTGCGCTTCCGGTAGTTACGGGTCAATATGTAACTTAACGGCGGTAATTTGAACTTCGATGCACAGCACACGCGATTACCTGTTAATAAGTCGTTTATCAACGTTATATACGAACCAAGATATGATTGTATTTACACACTTGTGATATAGCTGATGTATGGGGTTATGGAACGTGCAGGTCGTAAATATTATTATGGAAAATATTGATTCGTGGTGCTAAATTAATCGATGGGGAATATTTAAGAAATATCATTTATTGATTATTTAAAATATGCCAGACAACATCGCTTGAAAGTGCGAACGACTTATTCTTATTTTCTCACAAATTTCAATCATTGTTTCCAATTAAAATCACAGTGTCATATAAATCATAAAATTCGAAAATTTAAATATTTAATAAATTCTGCATTTTAATATTGCGCATCGTATCGTGTTGTTTTATATGCGCGTTTCAAAAATATTTTACATCAAATAATAATTTCGTTTACGCTCTTGCTGTCAACGTGCTTGCGTAAATATGTTTTTGGTTCTGGGGCAAAACCGTAAACAATCAAATCGATAGAATGTTTGTATGTACATTGGACTGTTTTTATAGCACTCATTTGACATCGTCGTTACGCAATAATGGCGTTCGGGACGAACAACCGTTTAATAAGTATCGATCTCGTTATTTAGGCTTGTGTTAAAGTTTGTCGCCCACGTCACTTGTTAATATTCGTGATTTAGTTCTTCGGGTGCGTTGCGTTCCATGCAACTTGCCTAACTTTAAAGTACAACGTAAACGAATGAAGTAAGCCGGGGCGGGCTATTACGTATAAGTGCGATAGTTTCGCTCATATTTTATGCAAGCCGCTGAAATATACAAGATTGAGTAGACTATCTAATGTGCGGGGCACATGTGTCTCGCGCCAGCTATCGCCCGTGTTAACTTCGACTTACAACGTATTACGCGGAAATGCAACTTAAACATAAAGCACGTGCAACTAACGTTGCACTTCATTCTCTTGCGATGAGATGTTTGAAATAAACAATCCTCGCGATACAATAGGCCCGCATCTTCCGCCGACCGAGTCGTCACATTTTTAAATTAAAACGATAACGTTCTTTTTTTACCAACGTGCGCCTCGTTTCGCCTCTGACAACTGGAGATGATGTATCTGGTATCTAACAATTAACGAACGTTCAAAGCTGGGTCGCGCACGAAATTAATTATCTGATCGTGAGATACGCGTTCGTCGGGGTTTTTTTGTATCGTTTGAGTTGGTTTCGGTTACGTTGCGAGCAATTAATTAGGAAGGCCTGGGTGGAATTCACCGTTGAATTATGAATTAGGATATCGCAAAAAAATATTGCGTGCAAAATCTTTCTGAAGGAAGTACCCGTATGTTCAAATTTCATAGAAGATTAAAAAGTATGTGCTAATTGTATTTCTGATTTTTTTTCGGAGTTGTAATATTTCCCTCACCAGATGTAGTGAAACACAAAACACGACAAACCAAAATCGATTCTAATTCACGATAAAAGATACACAAAAGTGAATTTGTTGCATTTGGTCGTTTTTTTTTTTAGTAGATGGATCGATTAAAACGTTTAAAGTATTGAAACGACAATTTGTCTCGTTTAACGGCCATAATTGCCGGAACGTTCACGTCTACCGTGAACGACCAGATGCAAAGATAAGGGCGCTTTTTCCGACCGACGAAGTAAATATTTAATATCGGAGCGAGAGCGGCGCCTTAATGACACACATCCCGTGACCCAAGTGCACGTATTTGTTCGTTCGGCGGCGCATTGTGCGGGAAGAGAGCACTTCGCATACCTGAAATAAGCGGGGCTGCAGAGGCATTCAGTCATTATCGCCGCTACACACACCTATAATCCCCTAATATTAACACATCGCATTCCGGCTGCGTTTGTACGTCCGTCCGGCGCGGACGAAGACGAGTTCGTACCTCGCGTGCCGAATTAATAATTTATACGAACGCGTTAAATACCGAACGCGAAATGAAAATAATTGCCGGGCGCGAGTATTGATTGCGTCGCTTCGGATATAATTTCATGTTTGTGAGGCGAAAATTCACCATTTAAATTAAATGAATAAATAAAAAAATAATAAACAAAATATTAAATAATAAATAATATACCCAGTTAATTATGAACCAAGAGAAGTAAAAAGTGGAATAATTGGAGAAGGATCCTTACATTAATCGCAGCGCATTATATAAATCACAAGGAACTGGACAAAAATGTCACTAATTAAAAGAAATGTTGATACAAAAATATTTAACCGACGAACATTATTTTTCCACATAAACAACGTGTGCACAACCCAACCAAATCCATACCAACCCAACCTAAGAATTGCTGTTAATAACTTAGTTGCGTTTCATAGAATAAAATTAGAAGACTCGCCATTTGCACAAGTTGTCGCCAACCAATCACAATCGTCCAAGATTAATAATAATATTACAATTATTAGAAATATATGGAAAATATAAAAAAAACGCAATGAAGAGTCATACGAATAACGCCTTAAAATTAAAATATAACAATTTCTATAAGAATTTAATTAAACAGGTTGAATATTAAAAAATTGAATTCTTTGACAATCGTTTCGTTCTTACTCTGAGCTTCTCAGAAATAAATGCAATTTACGTTAATTTTATTTGTAGCGTAATGATTTCTATTATTTATTACTGGTTTACGTTGACTTTTTCTTCACTATTCGATTTATTTGTTGATATTTTTCTGTTTTAACTTCATTCCTCACATATTTATTTTGCCTCTGCGTTTTCCTAATTTTTTCCTAATTTTTACTTTTTCCTAGTTCATATTTTTATATATTTTTTCGCTTCGATTTTTCTTCCTTTAAATGTTCCGTTATTCTTATTGATTATTTAATTGATGATCGTTGTCTTTAACTTTTGCATTATTATTATTATTGCACTAATCGGTTCGATTTTTTGCATTTTCATGATTACATTACCATTTTCTCTTTTTTTCTCATTGAGATATTCCATCCAATCCAATGTAAAATACGAAAGTCATTTAAAAAGACCCAGACTTTTATTTTGGGCTCATCAAAAAGTGTTGCCTAGGACCCAACCCAACAGTCAACATTTGCACGACGTCAACAACCAATCACAAGCGTCCAACTTCAAGGACTTCTTCACTTAACGTTCATGTTATTTAATTTGAGAGTTTATAATAAATAATAAATAATTAATATTATCCACTGCGGGATTATTTACAATATCAAGTAGTATTAGAACCCACGACCCTATGATCATTAGCCTCCGATCTAGACCACTACAGCGTTAACAGCATTCAATGGTAATATCGCTAAATATTTTAAATAGTTGAGCAATTTGAGGCAAACAGAGCAAAAAGCAATGATGACGGAAGAAAACGTCAGTGCGATGATGTAACAGTAGACAAACACCAAAAATTGAAGTACGCATTAAAATTGTTATTCGTGGTTGTTAAACGAAGGATTTCATTTTAAAGCATTAATATTTTGAAATTAAACTCATTTAAAATAAAGGTACTTTTAAATTAAAATTTTAGTGAATTTGGTAAAATCAATTTTGAAAAATACAACTACTTACTAATAAATTTAATTCAATCCTCGTTAAACGTTACGGAAGGTTGACGACGATTTGATTTTCGTTCACATCTCCAACCAAATATATTTTATAATTTACGATTTCATGTTCATGATTTTTGAAGTAATATTTCTTTGTCGATTGCTTCCAAAATTTATCTAAACATTGACGAAAAATTTTGTATTAATAAATTTTGGTTGGATTGGGTTGGGTCGGGTTGATTATCAAAATTTGTTGAAAAAGTGAAAGTATCATAAATTATTAATCAATAATTTATTTATGTATTGTAGAAATACAAAAAGTCAATTTGAGTCGAACATCAGATTTTATTTTAATAAAAAAAATTGACACATTCAAATAAAAAATATTGTGTAAGAAAATATATAAAATTCAACTGAAATTAAAAATACAGGGCACGAGCGTTTTCAGAAAATTCACTTTAAGAAATTTTTCAAAAATATAAACTAAACATTAATAAATGGAACATTAACATTAAGAAATAATTATATAAACATACATTAACTAGTACCCAACTTTGTTTTAATTAAATATTACCACGTCGCATAATTGCAATGTATAAATAGCCGACTCGGGAAATTAGCAAAATTTGCATTAATGCATAGTCGTAGAGGTTCTAATTTAGTACCACTCGGTGAAGTAACGTTGAGGTAGGCATACATTAAAATATAATACCAATTTAATTCTAATCCTCAACAATCCTGAATTACACAACTTGCACATCACGATTCACAACACGCGTGCGATACACGGCTTTATAAGTTCACCACGCATTAATGTCAATAAATAAGTTAACTCCGCCTAATTTATTCATCAGATCGATGGGAACCGTTTCAGGCCCGGCGAATTCCTCGCGTTCCATTATTGCCCCGTCCCGTTGTTCCACTAATACGCGTAAGATATTATTGATGATTTAAGAGTACCGAGAGCGTCTCCAGGACGCAACAAATCGAGAGATAAAATCGAATAAAGGGCTGCCGAGCGACCGCTTTAAGCGAACTTCGGCCTTTCGGGTCTTTCACACAATTCTCTCATTAAATGGGGAAAAAAAGACGAGCCGGGGAAAAAGTGGATGTCGTCGATCGCTGGCAGCGTCGAGCATCAATAGAACGGTCTGCCGGTATCGGGTCGTTCGAAAGGCATTATCGTCCACAACACCCTGTCCATAAATACCGAATGCGAATTCGAAGCAGGTTTCTTCGACCGAAATATTCATTTGCGTTGTTGTGTTTCTCATAATATTTGCGAAATTGTTACGATGGAACGGTGAAAATATGCAAAACGATATGCAACACAACAATACAATATGCAAAGGTAACCTCGCCTGCTTTAAATTAATTATAAATTATAAAGAAAATTTTTAAATATAATTATGCGAACTATAATTGTTTTATTTAATTTGGTAAGAAAGGATAATACGAACGATACAGAGATCGAGGACAAATCACCAAAAATTTAAGAGGTAAAAATAAATGAAGCAAAAATGGCATGTGGAACAATAAATATTAATAAAAGTAATAATAAAACAAGATAAATAAAAACAGATGTCAAAAGGAAAAAATACGATATCTAGAAAAAATCAGAACAAACTCATTAGAGACATAAAACACTAAGGGAAAAAGTTAAGGACATGATTAAAATGCAAAATGCGAGACTTGGGAAGAAATTGGAGAATAATTAAAGAATGAATATTTGGGATTTTCCTTCAACAATTACATCGGATAAATTGTATTAATCGATAGACAACGTAGAGGATTAAAGGTCCTTCCATCTTATCCTCACGCCCCATAACGCCTCCACGTCTCTTTGCCTCTGCTCGTTCTCCTTCCCACACCATATCTCTTCCTACTTTCTCCTTTCTACAAATTTTCCTCGGCTTCTTTTTTCCCCTTTCTATATTCTTCACAAACCAAGATTTTTCTCTCACCATTCTACTGTTTCGACCACCCTGCATCTATCCGCATTTTCGATCACCAATCTTCCGTTTGACTACGTGAACTCCCTTTCTCCATCCCCTTCTTCTAACCATTAAGTAACCAGTTTCTAACTTCTAGCCAGTCCAGCAATACATTCCTTCTACATTAATAAACTAGTCTTGACCTCCTCTCGTCCCTTTCCGCCAACTACATCTACCCTCCTAGCGTCGTTACTATACCCATCCTGTTGTTCATACCTCCCCCGATTATGATCGAGTCTTCTACCCCCTCAGTTGCCTCATTTATTTCTCCTATTGCCTCGTTTAGCTTATGATTGCCTTAAACCCTTTCTTGCTTGCACATTCTCTGAATCTAGTTGACTTCCTTGTACACTTCCCAACTCTTTTTCGCACGTTATTATTTTCATTCTTGCCCTTCTCATTTTATCTCGCCCCCCAACATATCCATCCATCATGTTTTCCTTATAGCTTTTCCATGTTTCGTTGTCGGTCCATGTTTTCATCCGACATGTGAAGTTTTTTTTGTATATATTGTCTCATATCACTGTTCATCCCTTCCTCCCCTTTATTCATTTCTTTAGTTGTTTTATATTGATCATCAATATTTTTATTATGCATTTAAATTGTATAGTTTTATTCATCTTGTTGTACAGTGGGCCAAATAAGTTTCCAGACAGCATTCACTAAATATGTGAATATGTGAAATTAAGTGAAGTAAAAAAAAATACTTCGCTTCTGGGCCAACATTTTCGTCTTAAAATATTTTTAAGGAATTTTTTTACGATTATATCCCCCCCCCCCTATATTATTAAATTTTAAATAATTTATTTAAATTAATCATTGGTTATTTTTTTTTAATTTCTTATTTTATATGAGAATCTCATCATTAACGTTAAAGTAAATTCTAACCACTCGTTCAAATAAATCGATCAACCCAATCAAATAACTGTTGACATCCAACCCAACCTAACCCAACACAACCCAGTCTAACACAACCCAATTCAACTTGACCCCATCTGCGGATTTTTAAATTTACTATTTGTACGCAAAGACCTCGTGGAGTTCAAATAAATCGAACAACCCAATCCAATAACTGTTGACATCCAACCCAACCTAACCCAACCCAACCCAACCCAGTCTAACACAACCCAATCCAACTCGACCCCATCTTACAATTTACTATTTCTACGCAAAGACCTCATGGATTATGGCCCATATGGCCATAAAAATACTCAGCAAAATGAAATCAAGAAATTACTTCGATTACAACCCAAAAAGTTAATTTTGGGCTTCCCACCGTCGTAAACCTTTCTACCGAGTATAACCCAAAATTCTTCTATAGTACGTGCCTGTGAAATATTCAGGGAGTTACCTCTTTAGGTACACATGGGATATGTTGTTGCCTTAACCAATCTTGCGTTCTTTTAGCTTAATGGCACGATGTTATATTCGACCAGAACCTAATATTATCATTAACATGATGCGTTTGAATAAAATTCACTAATTTGATCTAAATAATGCCTTAAAGCCTTGTTCCCATCTCAGATAAAAACACTGGATAATAATTTTTACCTAACGGATTAATTATTTTTATTCTTAGGACGAAATTCGAAACGTCTGCAATTCATCTTGTTTGTTTTTAAGTTCGGTCCCCTGCATGAATTTCCTGCTATTGAACGCACGTTGCCGTGAAACGCATAATGTGAATGATGTAGCGTGTAGTTGAAAAGCTTTATAAGATTATTCTTCAAACGAAAAAAAAGTAAAAGGCCATTACTTTTCTGTTTCCTACTCAGCTCGATAAAGTACACAAATCTAATGCCAGCGAGAAATGATATTGGAAAAACGTATATTTTATTATCGTGGGTAATGGCTTTCTGGATTATAATAAAAATAAAATTTAATTTCGTGATGGGTTATTATCGTTTAAAGTGGTACGATTCGATTTCTGAAACAGAATATATAGATAAAATAATTTAAGAAAAAATAGTAGAAAATAGGATAAGTGAACCTAGTGTAAGATACGATGACGTCACGTGTCATTTAAGGAAAACATAAATACTAAAGTCCCTAGACTTCTAAAATCCTCGTACGTCCAAAGTCGTTGAATTTCTAATTTCTAATGTCCTTGGCCTTCTAAATTAGTTTGACTTGTAAAATACATATGTGGATCATAGATTGCACGCAACAATCATTCGTGAGAGAACTATTGTTCTGGTCACCTATGAACAATTGCTTTTTTAATCAATCAAATCCAATGACGTGTCATTTAAACGACACATTTAATCATTCATATTGGTTAACACGACCGCAATTAAATTTTCAAAACACAGCAAACAAAAATCATCGTTTACATTCGCCGAAGCCAATGTTTGACGTTAAACAAATTACACATGCAATTTCAAACAGCGGTTAATTAAAACAGTTAATTAGCAGTTTTTGGGTCATAAACTAATCACTAGTAATCAGATTTATGACTTGGCACATAAAGCGAAGTGCATTCAATTAATAGCCAAAAATAAATTAATTAATTAATTACCGCCGCGAATGTTTACGCTCCCGAATAGAAACGATAAAAACGGCACATCAAGTTCCCGGTTATGAAGGCAAACTTTCGTGTTGTCTTGTTCGCCACTAATGGACGTCGCGGTAAGTGAAATTTAATTTAATTTTGGAAACTAAACCTTCGGTCACGCGACGCTGTTCAAAGGTAATCTGCTGCGAGGCGGCGAGAGGTTTGCATAAAAGAAACTGACTGACGGTTAGCTATATTAGAAAATGCGGCCTTCGTGAACATCGTATCACGCCCTGGCGCCTTTATATCCGAAATAATAACTTACGACGTTACGACTCGGTTAGGAAAATCGCACCTAGTCGCTGGATATTAAGAAAAATTGTAGTTTCGCGCCTTAATTTTATTTTTTTCGTGAGTAATGAGGAACACAAAGAGCGGTAGAAATTATTATTAATTTCATTAATTAGGAGCTTTTAATTAATTATTGTAGAATTTTCCTGACTTAAAATATATATATTTCAATATATATAAATATATATATCAGTTCTTTTAGATCGCTTAGACCGAGAAGACCAACCTGAAGATGGCAATTGTGACATTGCCGAAACGTCGGAACAACCCTTACAGGGATAATTCTACAACGCGGTTCATTACCTGAGAAAAAAGCAGAACATATATATATATATATATAGATATATAGGTCACTAATTGCAAAGTTAATAGCAAAGCGAAAACTTCTCTTTTCCGTTAGTTCCGCAGTGGTGACATTGTAAACTTCGTTAGCGGTCTGTGTACAGTGAATTCCAGTATTGACAAATGCTGAAATGAGATTGCGGTAATTGCAAAATGTGCACACAGCACAAACATTTGATGGCCGCCGTATGGCGTCACGTTCGGCGAATTCTCGAATTCCTCCTCGTGCGCCACCGAGCGTCGCGACGTCTCATCGGTGCGTTTACTTCAAGAGCATTAGCGAATAAAATTAGTCAGTTTGCGCACGACAACGAAATAACTCCGATAACATTTCGAGAATATTTAACGTTCCGTTTCCTGAAGGCGACCGCCGACGTTCGCTCCGAGCGAGCAATTTCAGTAATGCGACACCGATATCAAATATGGATAGTACTTCAGTTGCGTCTGGTGATGCGCAAACTAAAACAAACAGCCAAATTCAGTTATAAACTTACGGTGACGCCGTCCCCCCGTTCCCCGCCCCGAAAGAATTAATTAATCGAGTTACGCGCAAACGTCGCGCCAGACAAAGACCGTCCACGAAATAGTTTTCGAGCGGAATTGCAAAAAAAAAAAACACGGACCGCCGCACCGTCAAACTTTTCAGACATTCAAATGAGGAATCTCCGAGCTTTTATTTGGGAACTCGCGCTATGGCTCGCCTTTTTATGATCGAGGAGGCCAAGGCGTGCGCTTTATAGCCTGCGAATTGTCACATCCAACTGAATTTTTATTATCGGAGTTATTGAAACGCGTTTTTATCGGGACGTTCGGCAGGGATGTTTTCCGCGGAGAAAACCGAACGAAGGCGAAAGTTTTCCACAACTTATTTTTAAAAATTCAAAGCAGTGAATTTCGTCTACGGTTCAAATTTTAATAACAAAAAATTGTATTACTTCGAAATTAGTTGTGTGTCATGGGTTATCTGTCTATCAACGCTTGACTCATCGATTGGTTTATTACGTAAACAAATCTCGTAATTAATCGATTGATGTCACGATTTTTAACTCTTTTTCACCGACGTTATTGTAAAAATGCTCGCTGTAAACAACTAATGACGAAAGCCTTCCACTTTGTTTTCTTTATATCTCAGTTACTTTTGTGTATAAAATTGAACAAAAGTAGTACAAAATTTTACGTGTTTTTGAAAAACTTCGTCATCAATTTTCAATTACGAGCAGGAGCAACAAAATAGGATCAATTGTGAAAAAAATTAAAACGATAACATTAAAAAATAGGTTACGGACTCGGTTCAACTCCTATTATGTCAGGGGCGCTAAATAATAATGATCTCCCCTCGTATAAGACGTGCATCTCGTTCTCTACAAATAGACGAAACATCGACTCCTTCAAATTAAAGACAACTGAAACACAAAGTGATCAGTTTCCAACAATTCTTGCATTCGTCGTTATTTTCCCTAAACTTTTTGCGCTTCGTTTGCTTTTCAGTACAACTACATAGATCGAGTTCTTCATCCACCAACCATGCGAACGATCACCATTACTCGTCATTCCGCTTTCAGCGGAAATTCACGCTCCTTATCGCACCTGTATCGCCTCGTCCTGTCTATCGAACCGCGCAGAGCTTTGACCTCGTAAACTTCAACCGAGTTCCCCCCCCCCCCGCGCCCGCACCACGGCATGTGGGTTAATTCTTACGGTAGGTCGGACCGCGAATTTGCTCAGATGGCGCGCATTTAAAACGAGGCTAGTTTGGTAGGGTTGGTAGGGGAGCGGCGGAAAACCCGAAGCCTTTTTTCCGGTTCCCCTTAATCGCGCTAATCACCGCCGGAGTTTTCATTACGCGCGGAGCCCGGATTTAAATCGGGGACGCGCGAGCGATCTCTGGAAATCGAGACGTCGGGTTCGCGCTGAATATATGGGAAAGTCTGCGTGGCCAACACGGCAAAACTAAATGGTACGTGACGTGCATGCCCTCTTGCGTATATTATATCAGTGACGTTTAATGCAACGCGACGTCACATCTCGCTGTTCGTTTTATATGCGCCGTGCGAGTTCGTCGCTGGGAGAAAAATCTAATAAAATGAGTTTTTTTATTAACTTCGTAAGATTATTTGCAACAGTAACCGAGATTTTGCGCGATGGGGGCTTGGAGGGTGAACGAGGGTACGCATGTCTAGAAATTTAATTTTTAACATATTCCGAGATATCTTACATAAAATATAATATCAGCGATATAAAATAAAAAACATTAATTAACGGAATTTAAATGAACCGTATGCATCAATCGAATAATTTAGTTACTTAGTTGATTAGTTAATTTTATTAAAAGTTTCTTTTTCCCTTGAACTTATCCATTACATCACACCTCCGTCCAATTAACTCAAAAAGTTCCACGATAAAGCTATCAAGTTATCGAGCCGATAATTATCAAGCCAGGTGCCCGTTTCAAACGACTGTTATGGCAAATACTTTTCCAGGACAAGCAAGCCGTACAACTTTAACGAAATTAAATCTCGAACTTTCACGAATACCTCCAACCGTTTTGCGTTACGCGCGGGCAAATCATGCAACCGGCCCATTACGACATAATTATATTAATGCAGGCGAGGCGGAAGTAATAAAAACTACCCCCGTATTTTTTTATCGTCAACCTGCCGGCTGCGACGGAATCGGCGCGGTTGGCAGCGGCCCGAATTTTTCAGCAAATATTTAACCGATTCCGTTCAGTCAACGTCACGAGCTCGCGAACGGAAAACATCGCGGCGCATTATTACGTGCATGTCGCTAATGGAATTTGCCGCGCGCGGCCGTAATTGTTTCCTATCGACGGATTATGGCAAACAAATCGCGTGGTTAATGAACACGACTTTGCAATTATTTTCCACTTGTGTCGGTGACAAATATAAAATGTTAGGGAATTACGATGTTCGCGTACGAACTTGAAATGTTGGTGACAATTTGAGATTGAGTAAGACAATGAATGGTAACGATTTCAAGAAAATCTGTATCTAAGAAAAATGTTAAAGAATTAATAATCCGTGGTATCTCCTCCAAAACGAATGCGTTCATGTAACCCAACCCAACCCAAGCTCTTTGAATTTGAACTCGATGTTCAGCCAAAGTGTCTATGGTCGCTGGAAAATCTTCTGATTCTTTTGCCGATCATGTCCCATACATCTGGGGACCATGCACGCAATGGTAGTAAATTGGCATTATTGTCATTAAAAACTCTCTGCATTACTCTTGTAATGTATGGCCTATTGTTGTCTTGTTTTGCGATGTCTTTGAAGGTATGGCAACAAAACTGGCTCAAAAACTTCGTTGATGAAGCGGGCCGCATACAAACTTCCTTGAATGAAGACTAGAGTTGACCGGCTTCCAAATTGTATTGCACCCCAAACCATAACACCCGGTGTTAAACCAGAATGGCGTCTAAGTGCAAATGGCATATTTACCCTTTATCCTCTAGGTATCCAACCCAACCCAATACTCCCTTAGTCTACATCACTGGAGCCTGGCAATCGATGCTCTGTGGTTAATGGAAGCCGAACAATTGGTCGATATGAGTCTAAGCCATACGAACGAATTCTGCGATAAATTGTTCGCATAGACACCTGTCTTTCCAAATCAGTCCTCCATGTAGCCCCCACCGACCGAGTTGTCTCAAACTGCGTTGTGTGCCTCAAGATTTATAGGTGCGATGATCTCATGTGGTACCGTTTCCTAGTATGATACAATAGAGTCTTTGATTTACGAGTTCTTTGTACTTAGTACTCATATGAATTATTATACATCAATGGGAAGTCAGTCATGAACATAATCAAAAAAAAAATAAACAGGTTATAAAAGTATACAGTCTCCGACAAAAAAAACAGGCATCACCAAAAGTATAAGGAATCCTCAAGGACTATTTATGTGACCATGCATATTACACAGTCAATGAGTTCTTTAACGGATTTGCATAAATTGTTTTTTTTTTTTTCTTAAGGTACGTCAGAATTTTATTTTCATCTTGTAAAAAAAATTGTTCGCAACCCCGTATTTCCTCCTACCACTCGCTCGAACCAAAATAGCGACAAAAACAGTTTAACTAAATTACAAGTAATTGACTGTCTCTCAAATTTTATTTCACCTTGCTGTTTAAGTTTAAGTGCAAACAATTAAAAGAGTGTTGGTTGAGGAAAAAACCTGGCACCCTTAAACCACCGAGAGTACATCAACGTGAGGATCTTTTAATTAAACACCAAAAATATTTAATACGGTACACCAGTTCTTTTTCCACAACCTCCCGACGACAAATATCTTGCAACGAAGGTGAGAAATCTAAAAATCTGTTATGAGTTTGATAATAATTAATTAAAAAATATAATTTCATTAAATGTTGGTCTGATTATGGGTGTTATGGGTTGCTGTCGAGCTATCGACTTGTACCAAATGAAAGTAGAACACGTGCATGATCGTAACACCGATTTTCTTGTCGATGTTCCCGAAACAAAAACAAAAATACCCCACAAATTTTCAATTACCGGATCATTTTATGAAATTGTTCAGAAATATAGAAAATTACGTCCAGCCAATACAACAAGTAATGATTTTTTCTAAATTTTCAAAGGGGGTTCAACAAGTTCAGATCATTTGGGAAACAAGTTGCAACTTACTTGCAGTTACCTAATCCCGAAAAGTATACAGGACATTGTTTGAGAAGATCGTCAGCGACAATATTAGCATATGGAGGGGAAAATACAATAAATTTAAAGCTTCATGGACGTTGGAAGTCAGCTTCGGTGGCAGAAAGCTACATTGAAAGATCCGTAGCTAATAAAATTGAGTCCGGCAAGTGCAGCCGTTTGAATAGCCATCATCGTGTTCTAATAATTCTACTTGTAATAATAATATTTCTCAGCGATCGTGTTCTAATAATTCTTCTTCTAACAATATTTACGTTTCTAATAATAATGATAATGTTTCTAATATTGTTTCAAATGCTACACCAAATGTGGTTTTTTCAAATTTTAATATTTATTGCAATACAAAATAAAAATTAATTTTGAAAGTTTGATTATTATTTATGTTTATAGTCATCTTCATCATCGTGAATTATAGCTACATTATGTGCTCGTTAAATAATATACTATTATTTTCTCTTTTATTTGTAAGGACTTATTAATATTTCGTTTCAAGTTTCATTTGATAACTAATTGTTATATTTTTATTTACGTTCTTAAAATACAAATACATGATTTAACAAAATTTTTGTCTTATTTTGGAAATTCCCGGCGATCACTTACTACCTCACTGGTGCAGAGAAAATTGAATTGTATTACACAAAACTTCTATTATTATAGAATCATTTACTGGCATTTTTGCCCATTTCCAATCATCAAAATATTAACATAAAACATAACCAGAAATCATGAGACGAAAAACTGTTAATAATTCACAACACAATATTTTAATAACAGAATAATAATAATGATATTAACGTAAGATTATAATATGCGTAATATTATAGCCTGTCACTTTGACGAGACGTCCTCTATTAATTTGTGTAATTTTACCTCGTGGACATAATTACTTGATTATGGTATAGAAATTCTGACAGCGAGATCGTTTCGAACATGCAATGTCATGTCAAGCGGTTTCTGTTATTGAAATATTGTGTTACGTGAGTAATTAATAGCTACATGCAAACGGAATAGTGCAATACTAGCATTTTTCTCGTGTGAACCTCAAGCTACAATAGTATACTGTACTGGAGCTCAGAAATTATTTACATTACTAACTAAATCGTCTTTGAAAAAAAAATTTGTTCTCTTGAAAAATCAAATTTTCCATAATATCCTTAACTTATGTGAAGCAGTTTATATGAATTTTTATTTCTTTAGCGAGTACCTGATGCATTACGAACAGTTATTACCTTTATGTTATTCTGAGTGTTTCTAAAGTTTCATTTTTCATATTTAGACATCGTTTACATCGAATTTTTGAAAATTGTCGTTCAACATCAAAATCTACATTAATTTCCTTTAACGTTCAAAGCCATAGCACATATTTTCTTACTCTAGTTGTAAGTAATTTTTTTAAATGTATTCTAATCGTTTTTTAGTTAAAAAGTAATATCGCAAAATACTAAATAAAAACCATTGTTTATGAGTTTATTTCAATAATTTAATAAGAAACCTTTTGTTCGTGATCCCCAAGAAAAACAATTTCCTCAACTTCATTTATTTATGGTTTAAAGCAACTTACGATCCCTAAATGAAAATTTTGCCCGCGATGGTCCGTTTTTTTCATCCACCTGACGTAAAGGCGGGTGGCTCGCAGCGCACGCAGGGTTTACACCGCAGACATTTTTATTGAAATTGATGTCTGCGTTGAATGGATACGTCGAGGTTCTCTCCCGTGGGCCGATGTTTTCTTCGATTACGAAGGGTCTGCGGCGGCCCCCGCGCCGCCACGTGTGCCGTGGAACGGGAAACATCAAAAACATAAACGACTTTGAATTAAGCTGAGTGCTATCTTTTAAACTTGTTAGGGTAATGCGCCCGCGACCGGCGCAATGAGAGAGATCACAATCGACGCAGTCGGCACCGTCCCCCTCGCGCCGCCTCTTATTCAAATCTAATCATTTAAGTAAACGCGGACTAATTACGATGCGTTGACCCGAAAATTACGCTAAACGAACTACGGCGGCGACCGATTGTATTCGAATCGATTTGAATTTAATATTCGTCGCGATTTGAGTTTAGCGAAATTGGTGTTTGAACGGTGATGTTGGGTTTTTTTTTTGTAGGTACGTTAATAAATGATTTGAAATTGTCGTTCGCTAATTACTGGGTAATTCTAAGTAAACGATGAAAATAGATAATTAATAAAATGATGCACATTATTGATTCTTTGATCAAAACCTGATCACATAACTCGTGAAAATACTCCTTTTCATAAAGAACACCCCGAAAATTCCGTTCCTTTAATATCATCCTCGCGAGCTCGTAACATGCAAAACGGATTACGATAAATTCGGCGTTCATCCTCGCATATCCGAGATTGGTGCGCCACTGGAAGCGCGCGATTGTAAAAATGAACGGACCAGAAACGGTCTAGACATGCAGATTGATCTAAGGATTGATGTCGAGCTAAAATCAAACCTCTGTCGGGACTGGGAAAATGCCCCGCGGTAGCGGGAGACTTGGCAGTCGATCGAGGTAAAAATACCTGTGCTGTAGCACGTGAAATGTGCAAGAAGCGGTAATATTCGAAATCCTTCGGTGATTTATTTGCCACGGGGTGGCGACGGGGGGACGTCCCCGTCGTAACTTCAGAGGCAAGTTTTAATCGGAAACGACGGCGCAATCTTAAGAGACGTACCAGTGGACGTCCATTATAACGAGAGCAATATTTCAGGGAACTATGTGATATGTGAATGGGAAATTGTTAGCCCTAACGCAATTTATTTTATTAATAATCTAACATAAAATGTGAATTTTCAACAAGCCCTACTACATAATAACAAGTGATTATTATAATAAATGATAATTAATTATCATTAGCGCCAATAATTTAACTTGCGTAAACAAATCGATGCTCAGTGCACATAGATAACGCGTTATGATGGAACACTGTTAATAAATATGCATCGAACTCTGATTAATACGTTAGGTTACACATAAACTTTATTGCAATGGGCAGCTGATATAAATGATTCATGTAATCAAATTATACTATTGACAATACGTGGCTCCGGTACAATTGCCGAACACGTTCCTGAATGTCCCTATGTATGTAACGTGTTAATGTACAGTTTATGTTGTCCGCCTTAACATAAATTTGCACTCGAACATGCACGAACATCACGTCGACTTAAATCTGTTTACTTATAAAAAAAAACGTTATGTACGTTCCAAGCAGTTTCTGTCAATTAAAAGTTAAGAAGCGTTTATGCCCGGACCCATTAATCATAGGCAAAGTTTAAAACCAGCAAACCCTGTCCTTGATGCGTGCCCGGATCGGAGTTTCTAAAATTACTGCCCCCTTTTTTGCGCCGCCACGACCGCCGCCGCTAAAGCCTAACGAACTCGCGCCCCTTCCCCATTACGAGGGTCCGATAAACGACGCGGCAACGTCACGTCGACATTCGGAATATTTAATAACGCCAACTATTTAATTGTCAGTCAGATATCCCGGCTGCAGACCCGCCCGTTCTGCACCATAACTTGCAGCTCGCGAGATGATCTGGAGTCGCGGCGCACACGCCTTAACTTAATAAGCAGAAGAGGCCGGAAATTATCGCCCGTGGGGTTCTAATTACATCCCTCTTACTTCCGACGACGATGTTCTACATTTCATTATTTCGTGTAGAAGCGGGTTTATCGATGGGCTGGCGCGGTGGGTTCTCGTCGATAAAATTCAGCGCCGGTTTGCGCCACCGCGTTGTACGAATGTATTAGCGCTAATGGGATTTTGTCAATTTTGCTTAAAATCGAAGTAATGCGATCATAAGCGCGTATTAACGTCGATGTGACACTATTTCCCGGTTAATGCAGTTAGCTGTCGAGCCAGTCTAGTTGCGCGAAATGAATATCAATTACACGAGGAATATACAGTCGCCGAAAGTTACCTCGTAAATGGCAACGTGTAACTCGCCCGATGGAAATTGCTCGCAAATGAGGTGACTGCAAATATGAGTTGAAATCGTCAATTTGGTAAGCTCAGAAATCTTGTTTTAGATGCACTTCGAAAGTGTTAATCGGCTTTGAATTCAAATGTTAAATTCAAAATAGTTATATTACATCAAGGAGCATGTGGCGTAATTTTAGGCGTTTCGATGTGATCCGGATGTTTGCAAACTCGCCGAATATAACTTGTGCGATTAAATTTAACTGAGTTAATAGTTTTGTTTTGGGTTATTATAGGGAACTTATTTTCTCTGTAAAAAAGTTGTATTTGATAGTCGATGAATTTTATTGTACAATATTTTAATACAAATTATTCACCGCGCCAATGAATTAGAGGAACACTATGAAAAATAGTAATTTATTTCCTATTTTTATGAAAATAATGAAATTTCATTACTTTGCTGGTGATTTTCATTTATTTACCATAAGGTGCATTCAATTCAAAAGATTCACAAACAATCGAGTGGGCGATTGTCAATTTCTTTATTATTAGTGCTTATTATTAAAGCAGTGGGTCATGAGGCATTTTCGTCAAGTTCAACATGCAAGAGCCATAACATTAATCGAAGAAGCTTACGTCACGTTGCTAGACAATTTTATATAAGCCCTTCTGTTATGTCCAGAACTGATCAGGGTTGGAAACGTACGACAAAACAGATTTTTGCGAAATTGTGCACTTAGACGGCTTAGACTTCTAGAGATCATTTATTGTTTATGGTGTAGCGTTCATTGTTTACATATCGTTGTTTTTATGTGGTTATTTATTTCTTTATTTTTGTTTTCTTTCACATTTTCACGATTTCTATTTTTTTATATTTCGTTGCCTTATTTTTTTGTAGGTTTCAAGTTTCTATTTAATATTTTTTTATTTTTTACCATTCTTTCCTTACTACTTAATATTTATTTACTTTTCAATATTTGATTCACTTTTTTTACGTTATCAGTTACATTTTCTAGGTTTCTAAGTTTAACTATTTTTATTATTTTTCTACCATTATTTTTATTGTTATTCCATTGCATTAAACGAACCATTTCCATTTGGTGGTTTTAGTTACAATTATTTTTATTTTATACACGACTTTATTTTTTGTTTTTATCACCGTTCTAATTCCGTTTGGCGCAATTTCGCATTTTTTGATTACTTTCTTTGTTTTTTATTGATTTAATTTTTTTTTTTAGCTTTCGTTCATTTTTTATGAATTTGTTTCTTGTTTTGTTTTTCAACAAATTCTACTTCGTCTTTCCTGTTTGTTAAGATATCTGTTGTTCAAGTTTTTCTAGTTGCAATTTTTTAATATTATTTAATTATTTTCACTTTATGGCCATTTTGATAATATAATTTCGATAATTTTCATAATTTTAACAATGTTGTTAATAAATTTTTCACTTCATGTCGATTTTTCTTTTTTCGATTTTTTTTAATTTGCATTGAAAATGTTATTAACACTATAGACAATGTTATTTTCACTATTCTATTGTCTTTGACGTTTTGCGTTGAGTTTTCTTGCACTGTGTCTACTTATTCGTAGTTTTGTCCAATTTGCAACTATTTTAGTTTTCTTTTCAGTTTTGTTCATTTTGGTTTTGATTGTATTTTCGACAGCCGGGCAATTACAACAATGTTACCAATCGTGCAAATATTCAATTTACAAAGCGTTTCTAGTATTCTCGTCATATTTGAAAATTTGGGTTGGGTTGGATTGGATTGGGTAGGGTTAGGTGGAGTTGGGTTGGGTTAGGTCCAAAACTTGGACGTTAGCAACTGATCGGTTTTCCCAAAGGCATATACCCAACTTGCGTAATAATTTGCGTAGTGGCAACGATTTTTTTTTTACTTTGGACCGGAGTTAGGTCCAAAATAAAGAAGAAAATTCCATCCATTTCGGGTTTGGCCTAGAAAAGACAGACGCCACCAAAGACACGAAGAACGAACAAAAAAATAATAGAAATAATAATCGAAAATGTGAACACCATTTTATTTTAATTGAATTTTTCACTGGTTGTTTTATTGGTATGCCCCCATACATTTAATGATGCCCCTGCCTTATCAACACGGACGAATGAAATGAGCAGTGAGTTTTATTATCAACCCAAAGACAACAAATATGAATCAAGTCGTCAATTTATTATTTATGATATTAGATTGAGAGTAGAATGCATTTTTTATTGCGATTATATTCTTAAATATTTTATTCGTCCCTCTTGAAATATTTTATGGCGTCCAACCGCACACATCAGTCCACATAATAGAACGTCCTTCGTTTCAAGTTAACCGCAACGAATATATCACGTCGTTAAGTTAAAAATATTCAAAACGGACCATAAATCCGGAACAGTTCCGCAGAGTTTTCGGCCCCCCCGAGCGCCCCGCTCTAAATTAGAACAAACAAAACTCGACGAATGGAATCGCATAAAAACGAAACCTCTTAACCGTGGAGAATATATCAACGGTTATTGGTAATAAATGTCACGAGGGCACCCTTCGTCCCGCCGGAATTAGTATAATGCGCCCGTATATTAGACTCGGTCGGCGAAAAATAAACAGAAAATAATGCCCACGATATTATGGTTATGTGCATGTCGTAAAACTCGGCTAGTTTTTAGTTTGTCAAATGGACCAAAGAGTTATCTCCTATATGCGAGGCGTCTCGGGACGCCTGTGTCAGATTTTATGCGCGCGTTAGTCGGCCGAACGAGTTTAATAACGCTCGTTATGTGTTTTTCCTTTATGGAGCGCGTATCATAATAATTTTTTTAAAGGTTTCGGAAGAATCGGATAAATGACGCGTTGAAGGGATCGGGGGCGGGGGTGGATATATCGTTTTACTGCGCGTAAAGTTTATTGCAGTCGACGTTACCGCCCGTGTAGTTAATTAACTTTGACTGCACTTTAAGAACCACTAAATTTATTTTCGAAACTTCAAGCAAGTGACGCGCATGAAAGATAAATTAAATGGGCACGGTTGTCTCCTGTTTTTAAGGAAACTTATTTGAATTCGAAATTATTTGTAATAAATCGCAGAAAAACTGCGTTGAAGCGAGTCTCCTCTTAGTGCACAGTTGTCGAACGGCGTCCTTTTAATATCGAGCGCTTAGTCAGCGGTTTGCGGAATTGGTCAAATTACGAATCGCAGTGTCCAGTCCCGCTC
Organism: Geotrupes spiniger; assembly: GCA_959613385.1. Lineage (NCBI taxonomy): Eukaryota > Metazoa > Arthropoda > Insecta > Coleoptera > Geotrupidae > Geotrupes > Geotrupes spiniger. The sequence goes on from OY390739.1 coordinate 29,660,695, forward strand.
GTCCATCACGCGACGATGAAATATGTCGTCGCCGGCGCAGCGTACGCTTCTTGCGGCGATCAATCGAAACGTGCACTAAATCAAACGCGCTCCGCCCGAATTCGACTCGGAAAATCGAGAAATTAAGACGCGCGGCGCGCGTCGAATTAAAATATTCAGGACGCGCGCCGCTGGGGAATCGGGAAAGAAGAATGCGGAGGAGCTAATGCGCGATAAAATGCGGGATCGATTTTCACCTTATTATTTCCAGATCCACACCGGCTCATCGCTTAAAGGAATTTAAATTCACCGTGATCGAATTTCTTTGAAATTTTCGCGCTGCGAATGTATGTGCATATTATATGAGACAAAGGGCCTGATGAGTGTCTGAAAATTTCAATTTGCATGAAGGATAGGCGCGGCGCGCCTATGTGTACGCTGTGTATAATGTAATCGGGTAAAAAATGCATGAACGAGTCGTTTGTTCGCGTCGCCGGGTTTGCACGAGCGAAATGATATTTTTGAGGAGTTGTGTTTGGGTGTAAAGACGGGCCCTTTGTAGATACGACTAATAAGATTAGTGATATGACAAATTTTCAAATGTCTTAATTCAGTGTCGACGACTTGGAAAAATATACGAATCCATATAATAAGGGGAGGCAAGGTAAATAAAAGAATCCATAAGCCATCGAAATGCTATTATCCAAGAGAAATATACTAAATATAAGTGAAACATTTGTTGTTACGTTGGTTCAATTGTACTTTTGAAGAATTAAAATTTGATTTAGTTTTTGCGCAAATTATTTAATCCCAGACGTTCTCACACAACAATTTTCGATACCCGCTTCGAATTTTCTCTTAATCATTACCAAAGCACACAAAGCGAACCCACTCAGACTACAATTTCGAGTCAGCGCCGCGCGAAATGCAGATTCGAAGAAATCGAAGTTGCCCAGCACCCGACAGTTAATTGAATAAATTATAAACGTTCGGATGACACTTGCTTTGTGCGACGGAAACGCGCGCCGGAAGCTCGAATGCAAATTGAACTGATACACGAGAAGTACCCGAAACGAAATTATGCCAATAAGAAAAACTATCTGCATGCAACATCTGCTCCGGTGCTGAACCGGCGGCGGCGGCGCTGACATAAACAAAAGCAAATTCCAGGGGAGCGATTCGCAACGCGCACCTAGCGATCTATGGATCAACCGTTTTAAAATTCAGATAAAAACGGGACCGGTCAGCGCATGCTTGTAAATTCGCAAAGAGGAACGAAATTCCATTGTCTCCACCTCGTCTTTTTAGATCCGCATATTTTCACACCGTATTATTTTCAATCTGCGACGAATGTTTATCGTAGGCGGCGTGTTCTCGCGATTTTTTCTTCCCCAATTTCTTGCGATCAAATCTGACGAGCCTCAGACGTCTGGGCGAGATGGAAAACTAAGCGAGGGCAATTTCTTTTTCGACACTCGCGATGCGTTGCGAAAAACCGGATTATGGCGCCGCGCACCCCGCCTGTCAGCGATGTTCATAAAGGTGAGGAATTGCGCGCCTTTCCCCGGCTAATCTCCTTTAACATAAATCACTTGCGTTGCTTAATTTTTATGTTTACAACACATATCGATGTTAACCTTAAACGGACCGTCCGGGGTCCATGTGGCCATCCATTTTTTGAATAATTTTTTTAAGTTTTGAAATTTGGTCACCTAACATTTTTTAGGCTTTATTCTGTGTGTTTATTACATTATTTAATTAATGTTTGTTTCTGATCGTGTCATACATTTTTTTTTTTGGACTGGGGTTCGTTTAGAATCCGGCCCGCTTTGACAAGATATTTAAAATTTGTGTCATTTATTTTCGATCAAGCAATTGGTTTCTCTAGCATTGTCTGTAATTCCCCCCTTTTTGTTCCTCTAAACATATTTCAAACATGAATCTCGAATTATCCAAACTATTGTAGACGTTTTACTGTGATCGTTAAAACTTGTTTTGCACTCGTTACGAAAAGTGCACTGCGGTGAAATAAATTAAAACGGAATAATTTTAGACGAACGAATGGCAAAATTTTAAATAAAAATTGAAAAAAAAAGAAAAATAAATAAAATGCAAAGAAAATCGTTTTCGTTGAAAGTGAAAACTGAAAGTAAGTGGAGTTAAATTTGAGTGTGTTACAAAAGAACTATTTTATGAACACAGTGCGTTTGTTGAACGGATGTAAAATACGAAGCTGTAAGGTTTACGTTATGTTATTTAAAAAGTGATTCACTGGTAAAAGACGTCAAAAAAAATTACTAAAATCAAAGGATTATTTTTTTTATTACGAGAAAATGAAATTACATTAAGTGGCAATTTGTTGTTGTCCAGTCTCGTTAATTAAACTCTGCTGAGTAAAATGTGGTTACTCCACTGATTGTTTTTTATTGCATTTCAATTTCCCCATGAGTAAACAAAAAATCGTGTCAAAATAATCACGAAAAGAAAACACGAATAGAAAGGTCAAAAATCTCACGCTTGGCGTTTCGCTGATGCAAACGATCATTCAGTGGTTTGAACTTTTACAGAACATACGTTGTTTAATAAAATATATGTTCAAACTTTCAACAAATATAAAAAAATATTTGGAACGAGTTCTGCAATAGTATATTAAAAAACAAGTTACAGAAGGCACAGTTTCAGGCATGAGTCCGAAATTGAACTTTGAACTTGTACCAAGGATAAAAGTTTTAATTGCACGACTGGGAATAAAACTCAAACGTCCAATATTTAGCTGTCAGGGAAAATAGTATCGTGTTTTTTCATGAATTGTTTTATATTTTTAACTGTCGTATTAAGCATACTTCATAGTGCCCCCCCCCCCCCCATAACATTATATTTTTAATATGCATTTTTTATCAAAATAATGGTTCTGTTCGACAAACTTATCGTGCACTTCGTTCATTTTATAACGTACATAATCGTCCTTCAGAGGCGGCTAATTCGAATGACAGGAGATCGTTTTCGGACCACGTTAACTCTTATGATAATGTGCATCTAGTGAGATACCGAACAGTGTGCACTGAAGAAGAAGAAACGATGTATGACTGATGTTTTCCCTGAGCTATTGGAAATTACTCAAGAAACAGCCGGGAATGCAAGTGACGGGAGAGGACGTTGCTACATGTGTCAAAGAAAGATCGAAAATGTAGAAAAAAAAATGTTAAGTGTATGCTTTGTATACTTAGATCATTCTATTCTTGAAACTTTTTGTAATAAGTGGCAATATTAAAAATTTGTAAATTTAAAAGATGATAATAAAATTGAGAATTGATAAATTTGTTATTTTTAATTATAAAACGCTGATATTTCAAGTAGGAGCAACAATCCTGCGAGTTTTTATTGCGGGGTCCAAGCGTTAAAGGTTAACCTTAAAAATGTTGTGTGTGCCGCATAGTTCGTCGATCGTTCCGATTTATGCAATAAACGAAATTAACATAAACAGTTTCCCATACCGTACAACATTCATATTTCCCACTTTCATGCATCAGCGCCTACGCCCACCTTTACCGTACACATACACACAATTACGGTCTCGAAACTGTCAAAACCAATAACACCGTAATTAGTAAACTGGGAACTTATTAGGACTGAGCAAATCTGATTTAGCGTTAACACCTCGCTCTGCGAACGGAGTTGGATGGCTCCGTCCGCGTCGTGCTTTCATTTCCGTCGGTTATGGATTGCAGCCGAGGAATTCAGCGGCGCGAGTTTCGCCGGGCCGACGTCCGACGGACGTATGTACGAGTGTTTACCGCCGGTCCGCGTCCTTTGTTCGGCTCCATTCTTGCGCGGACGACAAAATAACATATTTAACCGTTGTTTCTTTTCATATGGAAATTACGCGCCGTCCCCCCGGTCGATATTTCGTTAATCCGCGTTTTCTTTAGGACGTTGCGATCCTCGACTTGGGGTGTCTTTAGTTTTTAGTGTGCATATGTATTTTGTTTGGACGTACTGACGCAGCAATGTTTGGAATAAACGAGAAAAATCTCCCTTCCCTTCTAAAGTAATTCGACGATTTAGAATATTTTTATTTGAATTGAATTGAAAAAAATGGAAAAATGATTGTATCTTATTCAGTTTTATATCCTCTTACATTATCACAAATTCTTGCTAGTACAAAGTACAAAGTAATAACCTATATCAATTTTATCGAAGTTTATGTCTTGTAAAGTAATGAGTTGGAAACGAAATATAATGAACAATACGTTGTATGTGTTTTTCTTCCAATATCAGATATAATTCGTTGCATTAATACGTTTTTATATAATGCTGTTCCAAAACAAGGTTTTCTCAAAATTCTTATCGATTAGAAAAAAGAAAGACGTTAAAGTAAGTTAAGGCAATGAACATAATTGAACTTGATTTTGCATATGAATGTAAATAAGTACTTCTGAGTGCTATGGTTTTAGTTTGAATTCGCAGGTAAACAATTCCCTATAAGATAGTCTACCAACTAAAAATCAAACATCGCGTTCGTGGTTCACGATTGTCGTCAACTCGGCTTTAGGTCAAAATCCAACTCGTCGTGAAGCTCAAAGTCATAAACTCCAAGCAACCAATCGTTCGCACGCCGCAAGCTTTCGTTTCGTGATTTAAGTTTACACAAGAAATCTGTCGCTAGCGAAAGAAATTTTTCCTGTCATATGTCAAAATATTATCACAAGGATTATTATATTAAATTAAAAAAAAAAAAAAACATGAAAAACAAAAATATAAAGATAATGGATGAACTAACGGATACTGTTATTCTAATCCGATGTAAATCTACTTAATTTTTATTTAGATTTTTTTATGTAATTTTTCAAAATATTGGGTTTTTTTTATTTTTAATCATTTTTTAAAAAATTTCTAGCTACGCTTTGTTGGGTTAGGTTTTTCATATTTATTTTTTTTTAATATTTTGGTACAACAAATTCGGAGCAAATCCAATTAAAGCGAACGTGATCTAACGAAATACAACACAATTCGATTAAATTGACGTTGTGTGAATTGAATTGTAAATTGAAAAGTTGTCTTTGAGAGAATATATATTTTTTCATATTTCATTTTGGAAATTCTCCCTCAACGCAATCCAACCCAACTGAAACAAACCCAATCTCCAATCTAACAATCATATCAATGAAAATAAGAGTTTTTTTTTACATTTCATTTTGTAATTTCACCCATCGCCCAACGCAACCCAACCCATTGCAACCCAACCCAACCCAACCCAACATTTCAAGCAATTCAATTACGGGTAAGTTTTTAAATATTTAAATAAACAATAACTACGAATATTTCCGTTATGAAGATTTATTTATGAGAATACATTTTGTGAATTTTTGAAAAAATCCAATTTCTAATAAAAATAATATATAATTTTTTAATTTTAAAGCTTCGAGAAATTTTATATTTTTCCAATAATAAGTCATTGCTGGTCTTTTTATTTTTGTTGTCGCCATTAATTGAAACTTGAGGTCAAGCAAATATTAAACCGTTTTTTCGCATTTCATGTGTAAATTAATAATTTTTAAGCATTTTTTAAATTGATACCAATCACGAAAATTTCATGCGGAAGCTAGCTCCCTCACACCCGCATGTGAGTTGGGTTGGTTTGGCTTTCATATTTTAGATTTGACACATTTTCAAGCAATTGATTTCACTCGTGATTCCTTTAAATATTTTTTTAATCTACGAAAACTTAACTAAATTTAAATTTAAACAAAAATAAAAACAATAAAAATGTATAACAAAGAATACAACAAATATTTTTATTTTATTTTTTTTAATTAAAATTTAATTTTTGATTTAAGTTGGATTTTTTATTTAAAGTTCCAAAAACTTTTGCCAAGTTTTAATGATTTCTTAAATACACCTGGCCGCCTACTGATTTCTTTTTATATCCAAAATTAAAACAATATCTTCGGGTGACCAGATATTACAACAATAATGAGGCCGTAAGCGACTGGTTGTAAGAGCAATCAAAAGAATTCTTTCCAGATGAATCAAAGGTTTGGAGCATCGTTGGACCAAATACACCGACGACGTTCAGATAGATAACGTGGAAAAATAAACGTTTGATATTTCTTCAATTTGTTTCCTTCTATATTCGGGGACCGTAAATAGTGACATCCCCTCGTATATAATAAATATAAAGAATACAGAAAATCACATCAAAACTTCATTAACGTCGATAAATATTTTTTACTACACACACGCGTTCGATTTATGTAAATTAAAATAATTTCTAAATAAAATGAATGAAAAAAAAATTTCAATATCACGTAAAATAATTTTGCATTTGAATAAATTTAAAATTTATTTACTTCAATTGCCCACATCAAATATCACTTGATCGCATTTGGAGGTTTTATTAACGTCGATAAATATTTTTTTACTGCACACATGCGATCGATTATGTAAGTGGCTGCGCTCGCCGAAGTGTACAAACGTAGTTCAGAAATAAAGGCGGCGATCTTATCGCGTCGTAGTTAGCGAAATAACACCCATCTACGATTTAATCGAAAACGAAAACTATTAAAATCGACTTACATGCTCCAGGTCACCTGTTCTCGTAATCATCCGCGTCCTCCACCCAAAATGTTTTAACGCAATCCCCAATCAGTCACGAAAAATTACGAAGTGAAACGTGAAAACGCGCACTTAGACATTACTGTTCCACGTAAATCGCATTTTAAATTCGCGGTAATGAACTGAAATTTAAAGAAAATTGATCGACGCCACACGCACTCGAATGCCGTCGCACAGACCACGACGCGTCACCAAACTACTCAGATCAAATCGTCCGCAACAATTACCGAACTTGCAAAGGAATTTCCAGCAAAAAAATTGCACTTCTGGACTCGCCGGTCCGCTTCGTTCGTTTTCGGATTAGCACGCAGGAAAACGACGACTCGATCTCGACATTGTTGCGAACATGTGTGGAGTATTTCTGGAACGAAGCGTCGCAACGTTGCGTCAATCAAAAAGATGTGAAAAATTAATAGTCATCCTTGCTGTAATGGAGTTGAATTTAAAGAGATTAGTTCACTTAAAGGCTTTTCTACTCAATTGAATGTGGAATTATGTGGTGTAACAATTAAGTCACGTCACTGTAAAATTAATATAATAAATTCATATAGGTCCGTACATTTTAATACTTTTGTTGAAAATTTTTCTTCAGCGATTAGTAGTATTTATGACTTGACGCGTTACAGTGTGATTTGTGGTGATTTCAATACAAATTCACTTATTGAATCACAAAAAGGTATTTTGACCGATCTATTTGAGTCATTTGAAGTGATTAATAAAATACGTGCCCCGATACGAATAAGAATGGGGCCACAACCAAGAGCGCAGTCCTTTTATGTATTTCCTATTGAAAAATCAGAGATCTGTGAAGTGGTCTTACAATAAAAAATTATGAGGCGTCGATGGGCGATTCAACTTGTCTGTCACATTATCAATCAAATTATCGATCCCTTTGTTTTTATATTTAATAATCCTTTGAATAAGGGCATTTTCCAATCTCATTGAAAGTGGCCTCTGTATTTCCCCTATTGAAAAAATGTGACAATAAAGATATTGTAAGTTATCGTCCAATTAGTATTTTAAGTATTTTCTCTAAATTTTTTTAAAAAATTATGTATAAGCGGATTGTAAATTAAACGGCATCAATTGAGTTTTTACAACACATGGGGAAATGGATAAAAATAAATATGTTTTGGGTATTTTTTTGACTTGTCTTGCGCTAGAGAAATTTTATTGGATAAATTACATGCATTATTAGGGGAAGCTTTGCCAATTGGTTGGAATCATAACTATCTTATAAGAAAATAGCGGTAAAGATTAATGATATATGTCCAATCAATTTAACAAAACACTAGGTGTACCGCAGGGGTCTGTTATCGGTCCTCTTGTTCCTATTATATATCAATGATTTGCCTTCAGCAATAACAAAAAGTCTTGTTCTTATGTTTGCAGACGATGCATCTTTTGTGATCGCAGCTGACACAGAAGAAGCGCCATTAGATAATTGCTTGTATAACTTTGTTCGAATTTTATGAATGGTGTCTTAAAAACCGCCTTATAGTCAATAAAGAAAAAACGTCGTTCTTGCATTTTCATAATCGTAAAGTATTGTCAGAAAAATGTATTCTTTCAATTGATAATGTTATCTACGTGTTCTCTGAAACGTCCAAATTCCTTGATACAATTTTAGATCATAAACTTAGATGGTCTCAACAAATACCTAATGTTTGCGCTAAGCTATAAAGTGAATTTTTGCAATTTTGCAAATGAAAGCTAGTGTAGATCAACCTACTTTGCTAAATATTTATTATGCAATGGCGTATTCTCATCTTTCCTATAATGTGATGGTGTCGGGTTGTGCTACTGCTAAAGGGCCATGGGTTTCAATTTTTTTTTTTTTAAATATAATAAATTCATTGCTTTATTTTTAATAATAAAAAATAATACGTAAATTTTTCCCAAAACGTTTGTTTTGTTATCAGTAACTCTGAGGTACGTTACATCACACACCGAGTCTAAAAACCCACGTCCGTCCATAAATACAAACTTCATTTACCCCGGCGCCCGTCGTCGCCTAGTGTTTGCGAGTCCGTTATTTCGCGCTTACCCCAATTTGCGTCACGCGTCATTTCGCGCATTGAATATTAACGGCGTATTAATATCGGACGAGCGCCGACCGTCCAAACACATTTCGCCCCGAGTTGCCACCGTTATTGGCGTGACGGACGGTCCACCGGATCCCATTTCAGATGAAGTTCCTAACGCGGAGCTGTGTGAATCGGGCTCTTCGTTGGGATGGACCTCACGGACGAATTCGCTCCATCTGACCCACTTTTATCCGTGGGGTCAAGTTTAATATCGCAGATATTTTAGCGCCGACATCCTCTCCCGATGTGTTTCCGGTGCATAATCGGGACAAGTCAATATCGCGGGCAGAGCTCGGCGCGTTTTTATCGCCTTACGTCGGTCGTAAATTTCGGCAGTTGATTTACGTGATCCCGTGTCGGTGGCTACGTCTCAGTTTAGGGACTTTGTTCGCATCCGAATAAACTGGTTAAATTAATTATTTTTCTTCTCTCACGTTTCCCTTATTCCTTCTTTGCTATCTGGCACCCACTCAACTTACTTCGTTGAGTCGTGGTGACGCAGACATTGCGCACTACGCATGATTATCATCTCCTTCATTTTGACGAGCCGTTCACTATGTAGACATTTTCAAATTGAACGAAGGTAAATTAAACAACACAAGTCTTGTCCGAAGGATAATCCAGTGACTTTGTCATCACATTCAACAACACTCCCACTCCATTTTTATTCTACCCATTTCCTCAATTTCCCACTCAACTCACCTTCTTCGTTTCATCATTGATCTCTAAGTTTCTCATAAAATGTTTCGTGTGAAGTTTAGGTTGGGCTCATTGATTTTGAATTTCAATATTTCAAGACAAATATTAGCCCCTTGCCTAATTTTATCTTTTCGGTGATAAATTCATTATTAAATAATTTTTCTATTTTTCAGTCTACAATTAAGAAAATATCAAAATACGGATCTGCACGTTCCCGAAGTCCCATCAAATATTCACCCGCTAATCCAACCAAACTCGACCGCATCCTACCTAAGACCGACGCCGTCTCACTCTGGCGTCAGTATTCGTCATTGTCCTTGCACCGCTCTCCGGCTTATTATCCCGGCTACATTATTAAGACGACGGTCGAACAATTACTCACCGACCAAGTTTCCCGTCCCAGGTTCAATACTCCCCCAAGGAAACCTTCCGATCTCGCCGGGGCCGCGGCCGCATATTTAATTAACAGTTTTATATACAAATTGTTTCGCTCTCGGGGGCTTCAAGTTTATTTTATTGAAGGGCCCCGGCCCGGGCGGCCCGAGGGGATTATAAAATATCCAACTTCTGGCATGAATCAAATTCAACTTTTAGCGCGGATTATTTCGGATACGCCGCCGCCGCCCCGGCCAGGTATAATTAATTTAGTTCAGGGCAACTTCGCGATGCGGATCAACTTTTCTACCTTATTAGTGTTATTATACTTTTATTTGATTCGGATTGTAATAAACACAAACTGTCTCGAACTTTGCACGGGATACGCTTTAATTGCGCAGTTAAAGTGCTCGGTTATTAATTCGAATGAATGTTTTATCATTAGTTTCGCGGCGCTATCCATCAACGTCCGCGAGTCCCTATCTGAAAGTTTTGTTTACGACGTCTTTTACGATTTAGTTTATCGAGAGATGGAAAAGTTTTACGGGGCGGGGCCCGGCAAATAATAAAATATTAAGGAAAATTAATCCATAAAAGATTTTTCCTTTGTCTAGTGCTCACTGCTTAAATATGAAAACTGACTTAAGTGCAATTTTTAACAATTATTTTAATTCCCTAATTCCCAGTCGGCTGCACCAATTTATCACAATTCGAATTAACCGCAGAAATATGAACGCAAATACTCGCACTGTGAACGCACCCAGGACGAATCTTTACGACGCGACAAAGTGGCGTGCTCCAAAGATGGGAGAAAAGACTCTCCATTGTGCCGCGCGCCCTTCCTGGAACTCATATGTAACGTATCGGCAGTAAAATCCTTCTCGTGAAAATGCGGACCTATTCCCTTTAGCGCGTACCTCGTGCAGTATTTTCTCCAACAAAGCAGGGAAATAACCCCATCTGTTATTACAGAGCAGAACAGCGGCGTTCGGCGGGGCGGCCTCGAGTGAAACTGCCCTTGTACGTAATTACACATAAACAATGAAACGAAACGTTTCCGCGAAATCGACGTGTGCAACTTTGTTTCGACCGTCCGCTCGTAAGTGTCTCGACCAAAAAGCTCGGCTTAGAGCCACCGACGCACCGGAACGTATGCTTATCCTCGCCGATACCCCAGGGACCAATTAGTGCACCAACTTTGTTTGTGTTGCATATTAATGGTGATCCCGAGGGTTCTTAAAATGTATGTAAGTGGCCTGTTTCGCGTAACTTTCGGCGCACTTCTATAAAAGTTGTTTCCGTGCATTTTTTATTAAGTTTAAAACACCTCAACATATACGAGGGGGGATCATTATTTATGATGTCCCCTCGTAATACCATAACCCAGATTTTTGCGATTTACTTATTAGATCGCGATGTAAAGAAACGAAGCATTAAATTATCCGCGCGTGAATTATGAAATCTCGTTTTTGCGAAATTGCGATGTCAATTCCATTGTGAATTATCGCGGGCGTCGCCGTGCGAAAAAAAAAACAAAACAAAAATTTGAATTCCTCCGTATCGATTAGCCATATATCAGGGGGCAAGGCCGAGATGATTTATCGTTCGGGCATTGAAAGGGCGAGCGGTCGGTTGCTGATCTGCAGGTGCCACTTCCACGGACTTGTATATATCGGCCCCGGGTTCCTAAGCGGATTATACTAAATATTAGATACAATTTGTCTGGGATTAGGTCGCGCTGAGCGGCTCCAATTTGTCTCTGAGCCGACTAATAATGGCCGCTCTCCGATATCGCTAATTAACACCGCAGAATTGCCTCCGTCGGCCGTTCGTATCGCATCGACGCGGGCGATTTTTTCCCCCTCGGGCGAAATAACGAAACATGAAAGGAAATCGCGGCGGCGGCGCGGCGTGCAATTTAAAATAGTTTCTAGTTATTTTTCAATTTCGAAACTTTCGGCGAATTTAAAAGCTTTTAATGAAATCACCCGCCCTTCGGAACTGTCGAGTGGGTAAAAGACTTCTGCGATGCAGTTGACGCATGTTCTGATGGAAAACATCACGATTTTTCTGGTTTTCTAGCTTTATGATTTAACAATTTACGATGGACATAGTTGGTAGTTACCGATTTATTAAGTTTAACTATTTTAAAAATAACGAAATTAGTGAAATTATGCACAACTAGAAAATTATTTAACTGCATGAAATGTAATCAAATCCTGATCGATTACTTGGGTTTAGTTCGTCGATTTATTTTACGAGTAGCGCCTCAACGGGTCGAGAGCAGCACAACTAAAAATAAGTGAATTATAATTTATATTATATATTGAGCGTAAGTGACATGAAGTGAGTGAGCGCAGCTGATGTCGACGTGCATCTGACGTGCAATGAATAAGAAACATTGATGCATCAGACTATAAATTATATTATGAATTTAATTTGACAAAACAAAAACTGTGTAAAAATAATGACGCGACATTTTCTGTCTGCATGAAAATGTGTCAAATATGAGAAAACTTCACGGATACGACAGTTGCATTAAAAATGCTTTTCATATACAAATTTTGTTTGATTTAATTAGGAAGCGATAAAAAAAATTAACGTATTATTACATCGTTTTAGAAAGAATTTAGGCCACAAAAAAGTTACACGTTAGCCACGATTTTCTAACACGAACTTCAACCATCGACCAATGCTAAGATGTCTCCATGTTCGTATAACATTCAAAGGGTATCACGACGATGATTTGATATGAAATATCAAATGTATCTAAGTCAAATATTTGAAGCACCAACATCAAGTTCGTTAGGGGATGTTGTGTAATAAAAAAGGGCGTTTAAAACGACATAAATGCATTATAGTTAATGTACGATGTTTATTTAAGGTTGTGGATGATTTATTTGTAAAAGAAGTAAATTTTGTGACCGACTTGAGCGAATGTATGTGAAACGGAGAATATTTGTCATATATCGGAGAAATTAAATTGTTGTGAACTAGGTATCTTTTAATGCAAATTTCAAACCTAAGTGAAAAGGAAATTTTAATTGCGTTCAGGTGATCGTTCCGCCCAATTAGAAAGGAGGATTTCATCGAGAAGTCAATTTCGATTACGGTCGCCCGATCTGAATCTGAACATTTCCCAACTCACGATTTTAATTTAATTCAATTTGATTGCACTTCCAAACAGAAGGCCCATATAATTCTCATAATTAAAAGATCACGACGACACGTCGTAAAAATTCAAAGCGTTCAAACAACACGTTACATCTGGGTTTTAAATCAATTTCAAGACATACGTCTGTGCGTTACATTGCATTCAACATTTCAGCTACTAGATTTTGAAATCGTTATGGTTTAGAATCAAATTTAACTCACACACTGCAGAAATTAAAAGATATGGCTATTGGTGTAAGAAATTTGAACATTTCGACTATTGGATTACTATAAACGCGCTTTTAATTAAAATAATTACGAAATGATAAACGGAGCTAGGACAATGTGTTAGTGCATAGTTTTAAAACAAATTAGGGAAGCAAATTTAAGCATTTGTAAAATTACAATTTATATCGATCGTATTCATTTTATTCAAAAAGGAAGTGGTGATCGTTCAGAGTGATAGAGATTATGGGCAACGTGCATTTCCTTTAAGTTCCACTAAATCTTTCAAATTAATTTCCTCGTTGCTTATAGCAAATAAAATCTTTCTTGAGGCCAATGTGGCCAATTTGTACTAACAACATCAAAAATAGGAAAAAATTCATAATAGATGATGACTGTCACCTATTATGATATTTTTCCCCTTCAACAGTACATGAGTATGAGTCAAAGGGCAATGATATTTTTTTTAACAATTACATTGAATATGTAATAAATGAAAAATGCTAAGTTGATGGGTCCGAACCTATTCTAGGTTGTATTTGCTAGGGTGCAATAATATAACATCAGTTGGGTTGGATTGCGTTGGGTTAGGTCGGGCTGGGTTTGCTTTGGGTTGTGTTGGGCTGGGTTGAGTTGAATTGGGTTGAGTTGAATTGGGTTGGGTTGGATTGGTTTGGTTTGATTTGAGTTGGGTTAGGTTTCGTTGTCAATCACACATTGTAGCTATAAACATTCGTAAAAATCACTCTGCCTTACAAATAATCTAATTACCTGACCCTTCCATACGACTTGCACATTATAATACATAAATAAATAATTACATATATAAGATAAACTCTTATCGGCATTTATCGGTGACATAAACCGAGCGCTCCTCATAAATCAATATTTAGATGCGCCCCACTTGTACGAACTTGTACGTAGATACGTACGCTCGTTGCAATTTTGCTCGCAGTGTCTTGCGCCGCGATCGACATGATCGATCGCCCCGAACGCAGTCATTAGACTCGAACAGATATGTTGCCCCATTCAAAGAACCCTCGTAAAAATACGCAGACTGCGGAAATGTTAGCGCCGTTATGTCCTTTAGGGGACATTATGTTGTACCGGCGCGCCCCCTATACACTGTCTGCAACATAAAAGAGTTGTTATACAGTGGCGACAGACTACTGCCTATAAATCCTCATGTTAATAGAATATACCCCATTGATATTGGCAGAAATATTTTATCGTTATTGCGAATTGATTTTCTTTCGAAGTTCCAGCGAAGCGGATTTTTAAAATGATTACGTTATTATTTTGAATTATGACTGACGTAATTACTCGATGAGGACTAACCTTAAACAAACGAAATTTAATCTGCAATTAAAAACTTCATTTACCGACCATAAACACGCGTCTTTAAATGCGCACTCGGCGTCCGCCAAATGGCGGAGTGATTAAAGATAATAAATAGAGTAACGATCAATTTAACCCAGTTGGCGTAACGGTGTAACTTTTTCTATTGCGAAGTTAAACAGGAACTTTCGAGCGACCCGCCGCAATAAAAATACGAGGGATTAGAAGGGACCGGGGGCCGGCTCTCGGGAATTTCGAAGCACGAAATTCCAGAATAAACCAAATTTATCGGAAGCAAATTCCCAGTGTAACGCCCGTTCGCGGACCATTGCGTCCAGGAAACGGATATTTGAACATCTTAGGGGGCCAGAGACGGGACATTAGATGCGGCGATTCCGGTATGACTTCTGCCCACCATCGCGTTTTTATTCGGGAACGACGGCTCGTTACGTCGAGGGCGCGTTTCATTAGAAACTATCGGTAAAATTTTATGATTGTGTTTGTGAACACGTTTTACGAGTTGTTTATTTACATTTACCGTGTAAGTCATAAATTTGGGAAATGAATGATTGAGTCATACAAACCCTTCAGTTCGCTATGACAGCAGTTAATATATTTTTGCAATTCATTTTATTGCCCACCATATAGCGCCTATCAAAGGTGCAAAACGTTTCAATATTGCAATTAAAAAAATTGTCTGGAACACAAAATTTAAATAAAGTTAACAATTAAAAAATAAATTAATAAAAAAAATCGACAAAAGTAATTTTTTTTTAATTAATTATAACCAGTGCACAGTTTCATTCATAATTTCTTACGACATGTTTACTACGTTTACGCTAAAGGTCGTTTCCAATGCCGGTCGTAAAACAGTTCCGAGAAACGATTATTTTAATTTTTTACCATCGGCGTTCGAGCCTCCGCAACGCAGCGCTTCTCAAAACTTTTCCCCCGATATACCATAACGTCAATTAATCACTTCAATTAGCATGTACAACACTCCGCATTTACGCCCTTCGTCATCGCTTTCGAAATTTAATTTTCAATGTACGAACAGTTCAAATAATAAAATTATTAAATGAATCGTTAAGTCGCGACCGTTTGGGAAACGCTGACGCATCTCGGCGATTTCGGAGAAGACCCCGTACTCGCATTCCGTTCAAGGTCGAATAAAAGCAACGGCAAGGCATCGAAATAAGAATGTGTTCTATTAATAGATCGGCCGGCGCTAATAAATTCCTAGAAATATTGGACGCGCATCGTGTCTCCTCACAAAAACCTTTGTTATTTTTTACTGCAAGGTCGTTTCCGTTCCAAGAATCGTCGACATTTATTTCATTCTTTAAACATGGACGACTCGATAGGTTATGAATGGAATAAATCGGCACTTTTAATTAATCGTTTTTAATTGTTTCTTTTTAATTTTTTTTTGTTAATTAATTAATTATTTATATATTATTTATAATTAATTGCTTTTATCGACTTGCATTTTTTATTTTTTCCAAATAAATTATTAATTTATTTGGAAATTGAAAATTTAATAAAAGATTTCTTAATTGATAATTGTTACTAATTATTATTATTAATAATTAATGAAATAGTGAAACGATTTTAAGATGAATAATAATATTAAGATTTGCGATGAAAGGATGATTGTTCCCACCTTTGAATTTAACATTAAATAAAACAATTAATGTCATTAATTAATTAATTAATGGAATACAAAATTTAAATAAAGTTAACAATTAAAAAATAAATTAATAAAAAAAATCGACAAAAGTAATTTTTTTTTAATTAATTACAACAAGTGCACAGTTTAATTCATAATTCCTTACGTCATGTTTACTACGTTTACGCTAAAGGTCGTTTCCAATGCCGGTCGTAAAACAGTTCCGAGAAACGATTATTTTAATTTTTTACCATCGGCGCTCGAGCCTCCGCAACGCAGCGCCTCTCAAAACTTTTCCCCCGATATACCGCAACGTCGATTAATCACTTCAATTAGCGTGTACAACACTCCGCATTTACGCCCTTCGTCATCGGCTTCGAAATTTAATTTTCAATGTACGAGCGGTTCAAATAATAAAATTATTAAATGAATCGTTAAGTCGCGACCGTTTGGGAAGCGCTGACGCATCTCGGCGATTTCGGAGAAGACTCCGTACTCGCATTCCGTTCAAGGTCGAATAAAAGCAACGGCAACGAAATAAGAATGTGTTCTATTAATAGATCGGCCGGCGCTAATAATTTCCTAGAAATATTGGACGCACATCGTGTCTCCTCACAAACAGCCTTGTTATTTTTTTACTACAAGGTCGTTCCCGTTCCAAGAATCGTCGACATTTATTTGATTCATTAAAATGTGTGCACGACTCGATGGAATAAATCGGCACTTCTAATTAATCATTTTTAATTGTTTTTTTTTATTTTTTTGTTGTTAATTAATTAATTAATTATTTATATATTATTTATAATTAATTGCTTTTATCAACTTACATTTTTGATAATTTGATAATTAATTGAAAATGTAATAAAAGTATTGTTAATTAATAATTATTATTATTAATAATTATTAAATATTAATGAAATAGTGAAACGATTTTAATTAAGATGAATAATCATATTTCTCGATTGTTCTCGCCTTTTAATTTAACATTAATTAAAACAATTAATGTCATTAATTAATTAATGTTATTTGTTATTTCTTTTTAACGAGTTTGAGAATTTTTACAATTTTGTCAATATGTGATTTTACTATTTCAGACACTAAACCTCAGCATGTCCACGCAATGCTAATTGGAAAAATCGCCCGAAACTAATATAATCTATCAGGTTTCCTAAAATACGAAGGGAGACTTCCTTGTCCATTGCTTCAAGAAATTCGTCAAAGTTACATTTCCATCCATTTTTGAAGAATTACGTTATTCTAGGTAATGTCAACGACTAACGTCGATGATATACATGGGTCGGTCATTATTACTAATAACTCGGCATAACAGTGACGTCAAAAAAGTCTGTGATTGGTTTGCTGAACACCCTTCGTTCATCGTGGGCACAAACGTATGGCCACTCAGCCCAGGAATCTTGGTGATATATCCATCAACTGTTATCAGTGTTTAGAAATTGGCTATTAAGTCAGATGGCCGGGAACGATTTAAATTCTTTCCGTTTCAAGAGAAAGAACAAAGTACTTCATTTAGCAGTTATGCCCAGCAGTGTCAAACTGGAATCAGCACCGTTTCCTATTGATCCATTATTGCTTTTCCAAAGGATGTGCATTTCAAAAGAATCGTCTGGCGACATTAAAGAACCACGAAGAATTGCTGAAGGCTGTGGCATTGTTCAAAGATATAGGAGGAGCGATCCCAAGATGATTGCTCAAGCTGGCGAGCGTTTTTTTTTATTGCTCTGTCCATCGACTCTCTCCGATGCAAGAACTTTGGCAAGTTAGCTCAGAACAAAAAAGCTCAACTTAACAATTCTACCACCGACGCAGGATGCAGCCCGTTACCAAAGTTCCAAAGTTGGCTGGGATTTCACCATGACCCGGAAGAATGGGTCTGGAAACGCACTGCTGATCGCTCATCACCAATTAAAACGAAAAAATTTATACAAAAATCGTAGAAAATGTCTCTAGAACTTTCATCATCACATTCTTTTTCGTATTTCCAAAAATTATCGAGATATTTTCCAAAGCAAAAATTTGTCTCAGAAATTAATTTCAAATAAAAAAGATGGGAAATTTTATTTTTAAGATGGTGGCTAACGCACGCGGTTTTAGATGACACAAACTTGGTTTCATACTTAGGGGACACCCCTCTGACATAACCCAATCGAAAAATCAATTATCAGGATTTTTGCGTTTTTGGTGCTAAAATTCCTGGACTAATAGGGGTGAATAACAATTTCAATCAACGTTTTACTTAATGAGATTTCCTTCTCAGCTCTGTGATAAATGGAGATAGTTTTCGTTCTTTTGGGGCACGAATTGAATACAACAAAGTCCACGCATTACAAACTTCCCGGAAATGAACGACGTGATCCGGAAACGCACGGAATCCCCCAAAACGCACAAATCACTGCCAACGCAGACCCATTTAAGCCAAACCGGCGGAAAACAAAGCCGTAAACACTTATGTGTATAGTACTTCCGCAAGTTTTTTTGTTCCAGCAGTGGATACCGATTATCCCGCGAACGCGGATTCGCCTCTACCCCGATAAATTCGCCCGCCGGAAGGGTTCCTATCGCCCCATCTGGAGAAGGAGCGCACGAAATTGCAATATCCAGATGTGGAAAAACGGTTGTTTTGGCCAATCTTCGACGGCGGGGTCGGCTCGGTATCGGGAACCGCTTGGCTATAAAGTGCACCGAAGTGAGCCGGCCGGCCATCCTCGGCCCGCCTGATCGCAGGAATGTCGGCTCTTTGACGGGCGCGCGCGATATTAAATCAAAACACGGTCCTCAGTATTGAAATCGCCCGGCGGCGCATCGCGTCGGGAATCCGGGCGGCTCCGGCGCGGCCCCCATTCATGCGAAATATTTCGTGTTTATAGTTTGCATATTGGACGGCGCTGCGTGTTTTCCTTGCGACCGAAAATAATATTTTTATGAAATGTGACGCGGGATAGGCGGCCGAGGACGTGGGGAAATTGGAAATGTGCGAAGTACGGGTCTACGAAATCCGCTTATGTATTTCGCACGTATTTCAGAATATCAACCGCAGAACGAAATAAGTGGCCATCGATGTCATCGTTGAGAATTTATAACGACTACGTAACTAAAATGTGTTTAAATTACACAAAATCAGTTGCACATTAAACACATGATTAACAATCGTCATGGTGATGAATGAACCCAACCTATTAACTAAAAATTACATAAATTACGTCACCATGCTACTAAATAACAATCACATCGACAAACACCAGTTGATTAATAAGCGCCTCCGAAACCATAACTCTAACAACAACGACATTATTGTCGCAGGATATTATCGCAGGATAATAACATGCAACTGCGATTGCATCGCGAACAGGTCGGTGCCGAATTTTTTTCGATTAAGACCAGACCTGCCGCGTTGAATGACACCTATGAAAATTTAATAATCGTTAATTGTTCGCAGCAAAGGACACTTTAGCCGGGGCACGAAGCTTTCATGGGATATTGAAGGCGGCGCCCGACATTCTTTATGCGCCGAGCGCGCGGAGTGACTCGGGACATTTAAATACATAATGCAGGCCCAGGTATCTACTGCCTTCATGAATAAAACTCATATTTAGAGAGGCTGCATGGGCATTTATAACGGACGCGCACGCGAAACCATCGGCGTCTCGCTTCAGCGCCGTCGCAGGGTCGTAAACAACAAGGGACGCAAGACGCCGACGTGCGACGCGCGATATTTTCGGCGCCGTATATCACGAGGCGTCTTTATTACGGTGTACTCTCTCGCTCTCTGTCCCATCGTCGTCGTGGCTTATTTTTGCATACTTACGACTTAATTTTTTCCGACGAAGTTTACCCGATATAAAATTCGGAACTTTCTCCATTAAGTTCGACGTTATGAGGACGCTAAAAACTCTAAAACTCAATCGAAGATTTAGTTACTAAGCGCACATTGGCTCGGAACAGTTTTCGTTTTTTTTATGAAAGTTGGTGAAAAATAAAATAAATATAACGGCATAGAAAATGAGTAATGAGTTCGAGCGTCGTTGACAATTATTTCGCCTAAATAATAACCCGACTGAAATTTACACGATAATAACGTCGTCGCCGGTGCACGCTCGCATTAACATCGCGCCATGTGGAATTTAATTTCGAATTTCGAACAATTTCCAACAAAGAAAACAATAATTAATCCACACAACAAACTACTTTCTCGCGTTGAACGCGGAGCAATTATCCGGCGGTACGAGTGTCTGAATTAGCGTTCAGTCATTTCGCAAATCTGTCAGCTAGGTGGCGCTCCGATACAAAGGACGTTAAAAGTTGCTCGATGCCTCGTTGCTTTTTTCCGCGCGCCTTCGAGGAGGACGTTAATGTTTGTTTTTTTCATTCGCGCCGAATGGAAACGACGATGAGGACATTTGCATTTTTATGCGAGTTTTTCTTTTTCCTCCGTTGGAGTTACAATGTTGCCTGGAATTAAGACGGACGCGGCGAGTTTTTATTGTGTTCGAGGCGCTTGCCGCACGTTGCGGCTTTCGGATAAAGAAGCCACTTAACAGATGCGGACAAACTTGAATTAATTTTTTGTGAAAACATTTTTTCCTCGTAACTTGCACAAGTCTTGGAGTTTATTTTTAAATAAAATTTAGAGCTATAACAACGTTAATAACATTTTGCGTATCCAGTGAAAAAATCTTACAGGAGAGTCGAGTAAAGCTTTGATGTCGTAAAATACGTATCGACTGTTTTTCATGTTTTCTCAAACACGCAGTAAAAAACTCAGATATTCCATTGTTCAGCAATAAAATATCAAATTTGTTGTTTACAAGTTTTCCTCGCACTGACAACCGGCGATTGCAATAAATCAAAAGCAGGACCGGATAAAGTGGATAACCTCAGAAACGACACAA
This sequence comes from Geotrupes spiniger, assembly GCA_959613385.1. Classification (NCBI taxonomy): domain Eukaryota; kingdom Metazoa; phylum Arthropoda; class Insecta; order Coleoptera; family Geotrupidae; genus Geotrupes; species Geotrupes spiniger. The sequence goes on from OY390739.1 coordinate 29,681,742, forward strand.
ACGCAATTATTTTTTACAAAAATTAAAATGAAAATTGAGGAATGAGGAATTTCACTATAATAATAATAATAATAATAACAACGAAACGTTTCCGGATCACGGCCGACGACGTAACGAACCACCGGAAGTGAATAAAATCGACGGAGGCCCGATTCGCCTCGGCCGTAAAAAAGTCGTAACTCCCGAAAAAACGGCCGAAATAATGCGAATCCCGCATACCAGATGATCGTTCGATTTTACAACCGCGTCGAGTTTTCTTTCGGCAATAAAATAATAACGGCAACGACTAGACCACTGACGTTTGGCATCGTTCGCCGCCACTCGCCTGATTATTACCGCGATTATCGTTCCTTATTGCTATTGCACGGGGACGAAGGCCGGGGAAAATTTTATCACTCGGCCGTTCCATCGACAAATTGTAATTTTTATGCCCGGTTTACAACCGGGGTTCGTCGTCATCGTAATCTGTACTCGATGTGTTGACGTTTTTTATGTGGATCGGTGAAACGGTTTTAGTCAAATAAATATAATAAATTGTCCAAATTGTGAATTGAGGAGATGTTGAGTATTCCAATAATATTTGACGTTAGAACAACGTCCAATATATTTTTTTAACGATTTCAATTAAATGTAAGCAAAATAAATAACAAAATTTAAAGTTTTTTCATCGTAAATCATCGAAATTATAAAAACAGCAATGCAAGCTCTTAATTCATCTAAGTCACCAGTAAACGAATGCTTTGGTTAGAAAGAAATGCCCTTTGAGAGAAAAGCAAAAGTTTTTGTTAGTATTAATATTTTATGAACGAAAAATAGACAAAAACACTTATCAACGCAATGCCAACTTATTTTGATTAAAATATATTAATATTTTGATTTGATAACAGTCTGGCACCTTATTGGCATGGAGTTGATTAGTTTCTCAATCACCGAAGTAATCTGGTAAAATTTTCATTTGCGTTTTTGGCTTTCATATTTTTTTAATCGACGATTCAACTCGTCCCAGAGGTTCTCAATTGGATTTAAGTCATGTGACTGACTAGGCCATTTCATTGCATTCAGTCGATGGTTATTAAAGTTCTTCACTGCATGAGTGTTTCGGATGGTTGTCGTGTTGAAAAATTAGTCTTCGATCAAAACTATCGCGAGCAAAAGGAAGAATAACATCTTTCAGAGTGCTTTAGGTCAAAATCCAACTCGTCGTGAAGCTCAAAGTCATAAACTCCAAGCAACCAATCGTTCGCACGCCGCAAGCTTTCGTTTCGTGATTTAAGTTTACACAAGAAATCTGTCGTTAGCGAAAGAAATTTTTCCTGTCATATGTCAAAATATTATCACAAGGATTATTATATTAAATTAAAAAAAAAAAAACACGAAAAACAAAAATATAAAGATAATGGATGAAGTAACGGATACTGTTATTCTAATCCGATGTAAATCTACTTAATTTTTATTTTGATTTTTTTATGTAATTTTTCAAAATATTGGGTTTTTTTGATTTTTAATCATTTTTTAAAAAAATTTCTAGCTACGCTTTGTTGGGTTAGGTTTTTCATATTTATTTTTTTTTTTAATATTTTGGTGCAACAAATTCGGAGCATATCCAATTAAAGCAAACGTGATCTAACGAAATACAACACAATTCGATTAAATTGACGTTGTGTGAATTGAATTGTAAATTGAAAAGTTGTCTTTGAGAGAATTTATATTTTTTCATATTTCATTTTGGAAATTCTCCCTCAACGCAATCCAACCCAACTGAAACAAACCCTCAAATCTCCAATCTAACAATATTCATATCAATGAAAATAAGAGTTTTTTTTACATTTCATTTTGTAATTTCACCCATCGCCCAACCCAACCCAGCCCATTGCAACCCAACCCAACCCAACCCAACATTTCAAGCAATTCAATTACGGGTAAGTTTTTAAATATTTAAAATTAACAATGACTAGAATATTTCCGTTATGAAGGTTTATTTATGAGAATACATTTTGTGAATTTTTGAAAAAATCCAATTTCTAAAAAAAATAATTTATAATTTTTTAATTTTAAGCTTCGAGAAATTTTATATTTTTCCAATAATAAGTCATTGCTGGTCTTTTTATTTTTGTTGTCGCCATTAATTGAAACTTGAGGTCAAGCAAATGTGAAACCGTTTTTTTCGCATTTCATGTGTAAATTAATAATTTTTAAGCATTTTTTAAATTGATACCAATCACGAAAATTTCATGCGGAACCTCCCCCACGCCCCCATGTGAGTTGGGTTGGTTTGGCTTTCATATTTTAAATTTGACACATTCTCAAGCAATTGATTTCACTCGTGATTCCTTTAAAAAAAATTTTAATCTACGAAATCTTAATTAAATTTAAATTTAAACAAAAATAAAAACAATAAAAATGTATAACAAAGAATTAAACAAATATTTTTATTTTATTTTTTTTAATTAAAATTTAATTTTTGATTTAGGTTGGATTTTTTATTTAAAGTTCCAAAACCTTTTGCCAAGTTTTAAGTATTTCTTAAATACACCTGACCCCCTACTGATTTCTTTTTATATCCAAAATTAAAAGAATATCTTCGGGTGACCAGATATTACAACAATAATGAGGCCGTAAGCGACTGGTTGTAAGAGCAATCGAAAGAATTCTTTCCAGATGAATCAAAGGTTTGGAGCATCGTTGGACCAAATACACCGAGGTTCAGATAGATTACGTGGAAAAATAAACGTTTGATATTTCTTCAATTTGTTTCCTTCTATATTCGGGGACCGTAAATAGTGACATCCCCTCGTATATAATAAATATAAAAAATACAGAAAATCACATCAAAACTTCATTAACGTCGATAAATATTTTTTACTACACACATGCGTTCGATTTATGTAAATTAAAATTTCTAAATAAAATGAATGAAAAAAAAATTTCAATATCACGTAAAAGAATTTTGCATTTGAATAAATTTTAAATTTATTTACTTCAATTGCCAATATCAAATATCACTTGATCGCATCTAGAGGTTTTATTAACGTCGATAAATATTTTTTTACTGCACACATGCGATCGATTATGTAAGTGGCTGCGCTCGCCGAAACGTACAAACGTAGTTCAGAAATAAAGGCGGCGATCTTATCGCGTCGTAGTTAGCGAAATAACACCCATCTACGATTTAATCGAAAACGAAAACTATTAAAATCGACTTACATGCTCCAGGTCGCCTGTTCTCGTTATCATCCGCGTCCTCCGCCCAAAATGTTTTAACGGAATCGCCAATCAGTCACGAAGTCAAACGTGAAAACGCGCACTTAGACATTACTGTTCCACGTAAATCGCATTTTAAATTCGCGGTAATGAACTGCAATTTAAAGAAAATTGATCGACGCCACACGCACTCGAATGTCGTCGCACAGACCACGACGCGTCACCAAACTACTCAGATCAAATCGTCCGCAACAATTACCGAACTTGCAAACGAATTTGCAGCAAAAAATTTGCACTTCTGAACTCGCCGGTTCGCCTCGTTCGTTTTCGGATTAGCCCGCGGGAAAACGACGACTCGATCTCGACATTGTTGCGAACATGTGTGGAGTATTTCTGAAACGAAGCGTCGCAACGTTGCGTCAATCAAAAAGATGTGAAAAATTAATAGTCATCCTTGCTGTAATGGAGTTGAATTTAAAAAGATTAGTTGACTTAAAGGCTTTTCTACTCAATTGAATGTGGAATTATGTGGTGTAACAATTAAGTTACGTCACTGTAAAATTAATATAATAAATTCATATAGGTCCGTACTTGGATATTTTAATACTTTTGTTGAAAATTTTTCTTCAGCGATTCGTAATATTTATGACTTGACAAATTCACTTATTGAATCACAGAAAAATGTTGTGTGATTAATAAAATATGTACCCCAGCACGAATATATACGAATAAGAATGGGGCGACGACCAATTGGCTACATGGTTTCAAATCTACCTTCTGGCATGTGCATTTCCTTATTCATTATGCCAATCAATTGGAAGTAGAAGACCAACTCCTTGAGCACTAAAACGACCCCGTACCATCACATTGCCTCCACCATGTTTGACGGTGACGGTAGCGTGGGTCTAAGCTTGTTCCAACAGGACGTTGTACGAAAGCTGGACCATCACTTCCGCAAAATTTCGATTCATCGCTCCATGTAATGTTTTTCCGCTGATCTTCAGTCCGTTCTGAATGCTCTTTTGCAAATTCAACACGAGATTTTCGATTTTTTGCTGACATGAGTGGTTCTTTAACGGGGCGGCGTCGATTGAGTCGCGCAGCTTGTAAACCTGTCCGAATGGAACGAAACAATTCATTTCCGAAGAAGTCGGGGGTGCTCACGAGAAAGACGAAGAATATTTCTATCCACCAATTTTGATCGTCCTGAGGTTTTCTTTTTCACTTGCCACCGGCTCAAAAATGGTAATTTTACTTGTACCAACACCACTGCCTAGAAAGTTGTTCGTGGGTCGTTCCCTGCTGCCGCCCACGTACAATTGCTTTTTGTTGTTCTTTTCCTTATTTTTTTTGACGCATAAATTAGTGCCATGACAACTTTGACAAGATTTTAAGTTGATGCCATCATTGATACATTTTTTTTATAAAAATCCTGGAGGTGATAGAATTTTGGCCGCTACTGTACTGAGGGATATGAATGCAAGGGAGTGATAGGTAACCACGGAGAACAGAAAAGAACGTGTAAAGGAACTAGAATGATAGCTTATGTGCTGGCCCCACAAGGACACACAGATCGTCAGTCTGATTGTAATTGCATGCCTTGTTAACAAAGGTACTAAAATGAACGAAAATGGCACTTGGCTTTCAACTCAGTTCAATGGATAAAATTAAGTTATTTATTAAATTGTAATTCGATAGTGGCGACTCAAATGAAAATAATCCACAATAAAACAAAAATGACAGAAAATATATTTTGAGACGAATTTCGTTAATTGACTTATACAAGGCCTCCTTATTTCTTTCGAAGAACGTATAGGAATACGCAAAATTGAATTTTACGGGTAGGCGCGATGCGTGGGAACGTCCTCAGCGAGAATGCGCGTAAACCGAATTACCAGACCGGGACTCTTTTCCGTCGAGCTCCGTATCGTCGCGGCGGAAAATCCCTTATTAAATTGGGGCTGCTCAATCCATTTTTCAAACTGTCTATCTAAAAATCGACCAAGATTATTCGCGTCTGTGAAATTTATGCGCGGCGTAATTTCATTTTCGCCGCTGATGAATGTTCCAAGAGTCGGAATCCAATCTTTGCGATTCAACTTCCGATGCAAAAAATAATTTTTGCGTCGCCCCGTTCCGCCGAGATTGATGGCGAAAGTGGGCCATGAAAGCTAATTTAAAATTTCGTCGTTTTTTCGTCGTCGTCGTCGTAATCCCTTCGCGACGATTCGCGGAATTAAATTTAAGCGCGAGGATTTCGATCGCGGAAATGCCACCTTGAAATTTCGTGCCAAACAATTCGTAATTTATCGGTTTTCGGGTGGGACGCCGTCGAGGCGCTTTTGTAGACGGCCGTGCCGACGTAATGCGACAGGAGAGGTTCTAACCACGTCAACTCTCACAATGGATATCGCATTGCATTTTCTCCGAACACTTCTTTTTCAATAAGCGAGGCACTATAAGAATGTGACTCGCGGAACGGGGTCGGTCGCTCACGTAACGGCGCGCGAGAGAGAGAAAGAGAGCGAAATGCATTGCATGGCAGAAATTTCTATTGAATGTTGTATGGCTTTATTAAACGTCGGAACTTCCGTCCGTATTCAAAACAAAGTTGTTACGAAATGTCAACGATGTGTACGAGAAATCGTTTATTACGTCTCAAAGACGAATTTTATTGGAGACATTGGAAAATATTCCGGGGAAATGCGCGATGATAAAATGTGAAGTAGGTTATGTACCAGAAAATACGAATGCGGACGTGCTGCACAAATTCAAGTTCAATTTGTTGCCTTTGCGAATATAAGGCGGCGGGGAAATAAAAACGGAATTTTCTTCTTCAAAAATTACGTTTAAATTTGAAAACGTGGACAAAGGGGACTTGATAAAACCAAGTACATCTGCGATGTTTTAAAATTATGCAAAATAATTTTGAAGCAAGAAGTAACTATGTTTTAACGTTAAACGTTTTTGAATCACAAGTTTCCTTAAAGTAATTATCGCGCTTGATCATATTAAAAGAAATATATATCGACTTAACTGTTAACACTTTGACATGGAAATCTCTAAAATTAAAACACAAAGATTTAATTTGACATAAATATAAAATTATCAAATTAAACCCCCATTTACCTTTTAGAGTCCTTTACCATCCCACATCGCATTAGATCCACGACAACATTTTTTACCATAAGAAAGTCAAGTATGATTTATTCATTGCAAAGCTAAATAGTTTTGCATGAAATCACAGTTGTCGCCTTGATTAATCACACCGCTTAGCCACCCCTACTAAAAGCTAACAGTACTTAATGTTTCCCGTTTTTACGGAGCCATTACGAGCGGTCAAGTGCGACTGTCGGCATTTTGCGAGGACGTCGTTAGTCGAAACAACTTGGAGCCTTCACGGGTGGCGTCGGTGGAAAAAATCAGCGATAAATGACAGGATATTAGGGAGCCGGAAGGAAACGGGTGACTGTCTGTCTGTTTCCGGCAGCCACTTAGCGAGTCGCCGTACCGTTTACCACGCACGAGTCGAGTGTGTCGTCGCTGGGTTTATTAGGGTCACGTGGACGGTACTTTTAAGCGGTAATGAATCATTGAGGGCCAAGGTCGCTCCACAAGTGACCGTTTAAACTCTCATATCTACCACCGTCGAGTTGTTGGCCGTAAAAGTCGATTAAATCTTAAATTTTACCCACAATGGCAACAAACGAATGAAAAATGTGTTAATTTTTTTTATTTCTATAAACAATTTTTGTATATATACGACGGGAGATCACTATTTACAGTTCCTAACAGGAAACAAATTGAAGAAATATCGAACGTTTATTTTTCTACATAATCTCCCTGATCGTCGAGCATTTGGTCCAACGATCCTCCAAACATTTGATTAGTTTGGAAAAAAATTCTTTCGATTAACATTTTCTTGGATCGTGACAGTCACTGGTCGTCCAACACCCTTCGCATTTTTACATCTTTGTCTTCCCAGTTTAAATTCTGAAGATTTTTCATCACATGGTAAGAAACAGTACCCTCCCCTAATACACCTACCACGTCTTCATGATTTTCTTTTGGCGACAACCCTTTCTTTCGCAAGTATATTATAACTGCATGAAAGTCTAATTTTCCCATTTTTAGAATTTCCCTAAACTTGGCTACTTAAATTGTAATTTATTTGAACAAGTAACAGGTGACAAAACTACAATTGAACCAACGTAACAACAAACGATCAATGTGTCAAATTGGTTCACTCAACGCCTACTACGTAATGGACGCTAAATAATGATCTCCCCCGGTAAAAAACAACTTAGATAATTTAGTCCCGACGGTTCCAAAGGATATCTTTAAATGCAAAATAAATTAATTAAACCTCCCAACTTTCTTCTACAACTAGCCGGCGTAAAACGCCGTATTTGCACACCTAGAAGTTTTAACGTGTAACTTGTTTTACTCTCATTAAACAGTTACGTCACTAATTGAGCACTTTGAATCAACTTTGTATTATAAATATTCCAAGACAAATTAACGCTCGAATTTAACGTAACATTGCAAATAATTTTTAACGCCCTCGTACTTTAAAATTTGAAATTTTGATATGGAGTTACGACAAACAATTGAACATTAACCAGCCAACACAACCAAAAGAAACCCAACCCAACCCAACATAACCGAACCTAACTCAACCCAACCCAATAGAACCCAACCGAACCCTATGTGCCATTCGTTACTACTGCCAGTAACAAAGAAGGTAATTCTAAAAAAATAAACAAACACAACAACACTTTGTTGCTCATTAGATGAGATGCTACGAAATATCTTGGATCGTTTGGACCAACAGGAAGAAAAGAAAAAAATTATAAAAACCTCGTTGGAAGATCGTTTAAACAAACAGAAATGTTTTTGGCAACCAATAATATTGACGTGCCTCTTATTTCTGAGACACTTTCACCAAAACACAAAAGCTATACCAAACTGACTAGACGACATTGAACAGCATCAAGAATAAACAATTCAAACTGAATTGATGGGAGTTTCTTCAGTTATGGTCAGCTGCCAAAATTACAAAATCAAAATCGTTATTTAAGAACTACTCAAGAAATACAATTACCTCCATCTGCTGGAACACCTTGGAAAAAGATTAATTCTTGGAAGAGCACGTTTGGTCACCGCAGAAGGAAGATAATTATAGCTAAGCAACTGTACTCTGAATTCCATGCAACTGGATCACCTACTTGTTGGCCTACAGATCCTAATAAGATCTACTACATCAAGAATCATTCGCTAATAATAACTGACTCTGAGAGTTTTAAAACAGTTGGAAGTAACAAAGATAAAGCCTTGTTTGTAGATCATTTACACGCAACAATACAACAAACTTAGAAGATGAACCAGAATTGGACTCCAGAGTCCAAGATAAATGATAGGTTGGGTTGGGTTGGCTTGAGTAGCGTTAGGTTGGATTTAAAATGAACCAGAATGAACACTAGAATCCAAGATAAACCACAGGTTGGCTTGGATTGAGACCAGATGACAAAACCAAGCTGAATCGACTAACACAATTGAGTCGTGAAATTCAGAAGATTAAAGAGACCTTTACGAAGTAGAGCACTTGGCTGACTTATAAAAAAGACACATATTACTCACCGTGGAAAACTACGAGAAAATAAAAAGACATATCCCACCAACGAACAACTGCAGGTTGGGCGAGAAATAACAAAGATAAAGCTGTCTTGCTTACAGATCACTTAGATGCAACTTTCCAACCAAACGACATCCCAGATGAACCAGAAGTTGTTTTATGATTTTATGATTCACATGCAACAGAACTATTCATATCGGGAATCAAAGTTTCGATGGTGTAAGGATATTTTTTGTCAATTAATTAACCAATTGTTTCGAGTTGCGATTAAAATCGTTCGTTGAGTTATTACCTCATGATTACTTGCCACAAATAATAGCCCACTGGTCCAAAAAACAATCCAAAATGGCCGTTAAACAAATCCAAATTTTGGTTGATTTTATATAAATATTTTTCTTTCCAATACATTTACTCGTTCCAATCCACGACATTCCCCAACCCACCGACCGCGACCCGCCTTTTTTTCCACCAATAAATCCCACCTGCCCACATCGAAACTTGAAATATTACAAAAGGCTGTCCAGAAAAACCCGCGATCGCCCCTAAAACCTCATCATCGCTTAGCACTCACTCAATATCGTCCAAAACGTCCGCTCGTCTCTCGCTCGCCCGGGCCGACCGAATAAAACATTTACGCCCGCTCGAAATTAACGAAATTCCGAATGATTGTTCAATTTGCTCCAATCTCTATCTAGTCGGGCGATAAAGTTCCGGAGCGCCATAAAGAAATTTATGCGCGAACGCGACACTTGTTTTCAGTTTTCGCGGCCTCCTTCTCGGTCGATCGTCGATCCGCGTCCCCACGGTTTTACGACCGCATAAAACCGGGCCCACTTGCGCGCGGGACAAGTGCACGCTACCGAGAGGCGAACGGTCGTAAATTCGGAGGAAGCATCGGCGGGCGTTTGCGCGACGATACAGCGGGGATTGCAAAAATGCAGGTTGAAGTGAGTCGTCGACGACTGTGCTCAATTAATTTTTATCGCAGTGATGGAAGATGGAACTAAACAATGTATAAAAAAATTAAATATTTCTGTGAAAAATTCACTTCGAAGACGACGATGTAATAATATTTTTAATTGGTGTTTGTTTTCATTCTTTTATTTTTAGTGGTTCGGTGTGGTCTAATAAATTAATAAATAAAGGCCTCTCACATCACATCCTCACTATTCGTGATGCAAGTATATCGAACGAATCAATTCAGGACGACACCTTCCGAACACGAAAGGGCACACGGGATTGATAAACTATTCGCACTCTTGAAGTGCACTACTTCAGACTTGGTAACTCTCAATTAGCTGACGCGTGCGGCTGTTTCTAGTAGGGGCGACAAAATAATTGCCACACCGATGCATAAATTGTAATAAAATAAATTTATTGTATTCATTGTGCATTTCTATTAACAATTACAATAATTGCACGAACATTTAATTAATTTAACGACTATTTTTTCAACGAAGTATTCCGCAAGAAAAACAATTGCACAACTAAAACCACCAAACGATAATTCACAACGCAACTACAAACATGTCGGAAATTATTCACAATATCTAATACAAATATTTGCGGACAGTTGTCGAGCGTTCGATATTTGCGCGCGGCGGCCACTTTATGACACAATAAAAATACATTTTAGCGTTTCATGTGAAATTTACCGAGCGAAATGCGTATTAATTTAGTTTGTTTTGACCTTTTCGACGTTTGTGCAAACAGCGATGCCGATTCGGACCGCACGCGAGCGCCAATGCAAACAGCGATTAAAATGTGTGACGCGGACGCGATTATTATTGCGCGAGGGGGGGGGGGGGGGGGGAGGCACCCGCCGATCCATTATTATTATTATTATTATTTTAATCGGACGCCAATAGCGACAGTTCGTAAATTGGTCTCGTTATTTGCCGGCGGGTCGCGCAAAAATTTAATGACCGGCGATTAAAAATTGACGCGCGAGGCGGTCCGCCCGTTCGACTCCTTCATTACGCATTAAGTGGTGATTAGTGGAGTTTTGCGTGGAACAGGTGTTTTGTATTTTTGGTACGGTATTGTTTTTCGATTGCGATAGGAGTCGCGTTGGAATAATTAACGGCGACAATAAAAATGAATTTATTCTATTTGACGATTGTCCAATCCCCGACGTACAAATAATACAATTCTCAATAGCCCTATACTAGAGACAAAAAAGTGTTCGTAGTAACTTATAGAACGTTAGCAATAATATATACAAAGAGAGATCAATATTTACGGTCCTTAACATGTCAGGGACGCTAAATAATGATCTCCCCTCGTATCTCTCACATCACCGGACCTGGCATCACGTTTCCTAATGAAATTCCCGTCACATCATCATATCATCGACTCGAACTTGTCACTCGATCACAACTATAAATATTTCTTCAACACTTTTCGCTATTATTTTGATGCAGCTTTTCCTCTCCAAAAAGTAACTAAATGTAGTGTCAAAAAAGGCTGGTTTACTGATGAGGTACAGCAAGCATCAATCAAGCTTAGACACTTACATAGATTGATTAAAATTGGTGAATGTTCCAAGGCTGACTACAATAAGTTTAAGAAGTACTATGGTAAACTACTATCTGAATCAAAAAAGAAATTTAATGATTCACTCATGCGAAATTCTAAAAATAAAAGTAGATGTGTGTGGAATATAATAAAAACCGAAATCACATCAAGCAAATCAGCGAAGTTATTAAATATTAGAAAGGATAATGAGATCATTACCGATCCCATAAAACTAAGTAAATTGTTCAGTGAATACTTTGCACCAGACTGTTCTATAAATTTATCAAGAAGTTCAATTAAAAATGTTTGCAATTCAACCATATTTTTGGATCCAACGACAGCGAGTGAAATACATAATATTATTGTAGCTATATCGAATAAGGCATCTGCTGGTCTCGATGAGGTCCCTTGTAATATTCTGAAATACGTAGCCAGTTTCATTTCACCTCCTCTTTCTTTTCTTATTAATTTGTCATTTATCCAAGGTGCTTTTCCAACAAAACTAAAGGCAGCAAAGATTATACCGGTTCATAAGAGAGGGAATCGATATTCTCTTGCCCAATATCGCCCAATGTCAGTGCTATCTTGCTTCTCGAAGGTTTTTGAGAGGGCGATGCATGAAAGACTATATACTTACTTCAAAAAGTTCTCACTACTCGGTTCGTGTCAATTCGGATTTCTAAAATCAAAGTCAGTAAACGATGCAATTTTTGAACAGATGAATTACATCTATAAATTATTAGATAGTAAATCGCAAGTCGGTTCTATTTATTTCGACTTGGCTCAAGCCTTTGATTTGGTTGACCATTCTTTACTTCTAAATAAACTGTCATCATATGGTATTCGTGGTCCATGTTTAGAATGGTTAACTTCATATCTACGCGATCGTATTCAGATTGTCTCAGTTAAGACTGACGATTGTACTAGCTTCTCAGAACCCGTAACTACAAATATAGGTGTACCACAGGGATCTGTTCTCGGACCATTTTTGTTCGTAATATTTGCAAATGATTTGCAGCATTGGATTCCCATTAAAAATGTTTACCAGTTTGCCGATGATATATCTCTTGTAATATTGGCAAACTCTACTGAGGAACTCTCAAGAACTGGTACGTTCTATGCTTCGCAAGTAGCTGATTGGTGTCTTCAGAATAAATTAAAACTGAATACATCAAAAACTAAATTACTCATTTTCAATCCGCACAAGCGCTCAACTGATTCATCAGTACTTGTGAGGCTGTGCGGTACCACACTAGAATGCGCACAGTCTACTAAGTTTCTTGGTTGTCAGGTAGACAATCACCTATCATGGGAAAATCATGCCTCTCAATTATGCTCAAAATTAGGATCATTACTCTTCGCGGTCAGAAGACTGAGATCTTGCGTTAATGTGGACACAGTATTACTATTCTACCACAGTAACATCGCATGTCTGCTAAGATATGGGATCATGTTTTGGGGTATCTCACCTCACTTTTCTAGAGTATTTTCGATGCAAAAGAAAATTGTTAGGTGTATCTATTTCCTGCGCCAGTTTGAATCTTGCAGACAGTCATTTGTTGATGGAAAAATACTGTCATTACCATCTCTATTCCTACATGAGTGTGCCCTATACGCAAGAAAACATCAATCATCTTTCATTGCTAATAAAGACATTAATAGAAGGTATGTAACTAGACACGCGGATAATATTAGTGTTCCCATTCACAGAACATCTTTTTACGAGAAAAGTCCAATTTACTCTTGTTTAAAAGTTTACAATAGGCTGCCTGATAACTTAAAACAGATACCTCAAGTTAGTAAGTTTAAGCTCCAAAGTATGGCATATTTTTTAGAGCAGTGTTTTTATAGGATCGACGACTATTTGCAATAGGTCTATATGTTAATTAGTTCATATATGTTATATTATCTCTTATATTTGAGTTGACAATGTCGATATCTTTGTAAAAAGGTCTTATGACAATAAATATTATTATTATTATTATTATTATTATTATTATTATTAATAAAACTTCCCAATTTCACGTACGAAAAAAGAAAATGAAAGTAAACAACTACGAACAAATAAGTTCCTAAACATTGATTCATTCGATCGTTCGACGTATTTCGTAACGATCGTATTTCATTTTCTTTTGCGCCGCGCAATTGAATAAATATTTCACGATCAATTGCTCCAAATATTCGCATGAATCACGCGAAACTGAAATATCGTCGCCCAGATATCTTAACGGGTATGTACGTACGTACACTGGTTTACGTTGTGTGTCTCCGTGTGTGTGTGTGTGTGTGTGTGTGTGTGTGTGTGAGCGGATTCTACGTGTTCTTATTTCTGTAGTGTGATTTGATTTGTTGCAAATGCACTTCTCGTGCAGCGATTTACCTCCGAGCGCGAGTTATTGGTTCGGCGCAGTATATTTCGGTATTTAAATTCCCATTCGAATAAAGTACGAGGACAATTCAGTGCTCGGAACAAGATTGCGACGTCGTGGCAACAGCGACTCTGTGTTCATGCGGCGTGCCTACACGCGAATGTTTTCTGTTTATGGGCTGCGATAGTCGTTTTCTTCAACGATTGATATTTTCTTTGCGAAATAGCGGCGTCTTTTTTTTCGTTTTGGTGTTGAACATCTCGGGGTTAATTTAAATGATTGGAATAATTGGTCGTCATATGTGGATAAATTTGTTAGTTTTATCGAATTGAAACGTTGTCGTCGATTTAACAGAACTGGGAATAATATAATAGTTAAGTTAAATTAGTTGGGGCCACAATTGTTGAAAAACCAAGGCGAATATTTAAAAATAAAATTTCACAATTTTCAGCATCGACGTTAATTTCGCACTTCGCTAATAGAACGGCTTTCGAAACAACGCTAATCTAACGCCGGCGGCCAGCGGACTTGATGCAGTTTAACAGCGCTAAACTCCTTTTAAAATATTGTACACACACGCCGGGTTTATATCGCGATGCTATTAGCCATTTCAGTCTGCCGGAGCCACTTTTTGCAACTCAATAAAACGTGTGCCGTTTCCGGAACATTAACTCCAAACTAAGCCAATACGAAATGCGCAATTTAATCACGAAGTTAAAATTCAAAAGTTATAAAGCGCGTTATTACGGGGGCGCCGTTGAGCAAGCCGACAATAAAACGTCCCGTTCGTTGTTTCGTTTCGCACACAACCAACCGGTGGCGGCAACGAGACGTTTTAATTTCTTTAGATCGTACACATTTTTTTTTTGAAATTCACGCGACGCGAAATTTTAAATGTACGCCGCCGATCGAAATTTTCCCCAAAGTGTAATCTCGTCCGGTCCACCCCCCTCGCTATCTCTCACCCGGCGGATGTAATTTGAAATGCCTTGGGAAATTTTATACAGTTAACTGCTGAATTTAACTTCGGCGTTTGCATTACATCATTTCCATAAACTCCAGACGATACAATAAATTTTAATTCCGACGTCGACGACTTCGAGTCTCTCCCGGCGCTCATTAATTCAATCGAATGTATTTTGATTTCACTTCAACTAGAAAATTAGTCCGGCGTCCTGAAACGCAAGTTAAACGAAAGATAACTACGGTGCGGATCAGGCAGATAAGAATTTTTTTTAACACAATACTAAGAGAAAAAAATCTCGGGCGGCAACTCTACACGCACAGCAGTATCAATCAAATTGAATTTTTTTTTAGTCTTAAGCGGAATTTATTTATGTAATCCGTTATAACTCATCGATAACAAATAATAACTTTTCTCGCCAGCAAGATCTCAAAACTGAACGAACCTGCCAGCGAAAACTTATGCAAAAGGCAATTTTTACCATCCGGACGTATACAAATGTCCTCACGGCTCGGATGCATGCGATGTGTGTTTATTCTTCGTTTCGAGGAGGCGAGAACTCGGAAAGTTATTTGTCATTTTCGTGACTTTTCTTGACGCCGCGCGCGGCGTCTCGACGTCAACCGACAAAAGAATCAATACGGAAATTTTAATGCAAAATGGTATTTCCAGTCGCACTTGTGTCACTATCTATGCATCGAAAAAAGCTTATCGTAAGTTGACATGGATATTTTACGTCGACATCCAGCGTGTATTCTCCGGGAGTGATTTATTACGATCGTAATCAATGCAGGATGGCTTTTTATTGTTTAAATTATCATATTTCTGCCGGAGTGGCAAAATACGACGGAAAAGGGCTTGGAAGTGTCTGTTCGGGTTGATTTAAAGGGAGTCGGTTATTTCGCTCGTTAATTTCATTACGTGTGCAAGTCGAAATGAAAAGACTTTTTTTTGGTAAAAAATAAGATTGGATGGCAATTAACTTTTAATTTAATTTAATTTGAGTTGACCTCATACCACGGCAGGCACAACCTGAAAGTGTAACAGGTGTAACAGGACGAAGTGTTATAACCCAAAAATGAATTAATTGAAGTAACCAATTAAACAATAGTTGAGAAAGGATTTATAATTACAGAATTTTAAAAAAAAACGATGTAAAAACTAAATTTATAACAAGACTAATAGCTACTGCGAGAAAAGTTAAAAATAATGTTTAGCACAACATTTAATTTATTTGTTCAAATATCTCAAAATAATCAGACGCTCAACTGAACAATTTAATAATTTAATAAAACTATCCTTCACACTTCCACGAAATATTTGTAATAAAAACCAATCAATTATTTCCACAGTTTTTGCAGAGTACCTCAGAGCACTTCATACAAGATTGTGATGTTTTCCTGTCACATTTTGGTGAAATCGTGTGAGGATTTTTTTCTTTGATGAATACTTTTTTTATATCAAGGAAAACGAAGGGATTTTTTCACTATCAATCGACGACCATTTTTTCAAAAATTGATATTTTATCAAATCCTTCGATCGACGACTAGATAATACGATGCAAAAACTTAATTCATTTGGTTTTTTGATTTGAGATGATCGGTGTAGAAGTTACAGCGGTCACCGCGGAAGGCCTTTTTTGAACAGCGGTCCGGGAAATATATTATATCTGCTACATTCGTGATTGTTTTACAAGAAAAAATTATGAACCATAGTCTAAAGAAACACAGTCTTTGCTGTTAAAACCTGCAATCATTTTCCCAAAAAAAGATCACAAAAACGCCTTAACCCCTTAAATTAACTTACATTATATTAATAACCAACATCACTTGAGATGATATTAAATAAATCAATTTCCTGAAAAAATCTATTTACACTTCTACCCAAATCGACACAACCCAATACAATTCGACTCAATTCAACCCAACCTAGACCAACGCAACCCAACCCAATCCAATCACAATTTTAACTTTCCACGATGAATTTTCCGGACACCCCACCGACAGGTCTCAAAATGATCTCGTCAAGCTTTGATTTTTTCAAAAGTTCGTTTGATCAATTTCCTTAACCTCTTAGCACAGTTGCAGCACGTCGCTCCACTTCTCGCAGGACCACAAAACCTTTCAAAAGGAATTTTGACGAACACGAGGCATTGCAAACTTTTCGGCACGTCCAAGTGACAGTTGATTATCGGTAACGACTTCAAGAATAAATTATCTGAAGAATTTAACAAAGCGAGAAACTCAAATGTAGAGGAATATTTTAAACCAAATTTTAATTATGTTTCTCCTGAGATGCGCTTAACATTAACCAATGACAAACCACCCCAACTCAACCCAACCCAACCCAACCAAACCCAACCCAATCGTATGGTCTCTTAGAGCCAACAGTCGATTGACGTTCTTCATGGTTATTGATAAATAGAGAGAGTTGATAAATATGGACTAGACTAATCACTGATTCAATTCCAACAAAGGTGGTCAAGGGTGTTGAGGTCTGATCCTAACATCTGCATCTAATCTGCAAAAGTCCTGTTTATGGAAATTGAAAGTCAGTTTTTCATCAAAGTACACTTCAAGATCTTTGTGAAGTACGTTTCATTATCAATTTTGTACGAGTACTGAACTGAGGTTTTTTTTGAGAAAGATACAAATACATTTACTGATATTTAGAATCAGATAGTTGGACTTACTCAATTTATATAGAGAACGTAAATCCTTTTGGAAAGCACGTTACTCTCATTTATATTTAAGGTCATCAGCATACATCATTCCGATGAAATACAGTTCATCCGCAAATATCAAAAACAACAGAGGCCCAAGAATAGAACCTTGTGGCACTTTGTGGCATGTGTGTCAGACATGTATTAAAATGACTGAAAATTTCGATGTACAAAAAAATCATTCGATGCTTTAGATACGAACCTAATCATAACCCATGGTGAACCTCGTTTTCGTACAATTCAATCTTCGTAAAAAATCGGATAATTCGAAAACTGTTGATAACTAAAATATCAATATTAAAACTTGCACTAACATAATCGACATTGACATCACATTCAGGTTCAAAAACACTTTAAAATAACTCGACATATCTTCATGTGGTCAATTATTCATCGTTTTTGATCATAGAACCCGGAGTGTACGTGCTAAGTTAGTTTTATTTGACATTTTTAAGCTTTTCAATTTTTTTTATTACAAGTCTCTGCAGAAAATATTTTATTTGTTAAAAAATCAGGCTAGTCAATGTAAAATTAAAGAAGTCGGACAGCACCGCGAAAATTAAAAACTTTCGCCAGCATCAACAGTTTGCTCCGAAGCGACGCTTAAACAACAAGTTGCGCCCCATTCGCCGCGGCTGCAAAAACGACCGTTCGCCTAAGTCATTACTCAGATAATTTAGAGGTGCATTAACGTGAGATAATGTCCGGTATCTACTTAGACCAAGATTAGAATAACGAACCCGGGAGTATCGTAGAATACCGTGCACCGCGACGTGCACAACACGTAACGACCGCGCGGAGTCTTCGCAGCGACGACAAAATACCGTTCGAGCGAATATTTTTATTCGCAGGTGGAACAGCTTTAATGGCGGTTCGTTGTTCCTTTCTAATTACTTTGTCCTGACGCCTTTTTCGTCGCGAGTTCCGCCACTGCGAGCCCGAGAAATTCGCGCGCATTTCACATTTAGATTCGGTACCGAGTCTGAACACATCCACGGCCGACTTTATTGCTTCTGGCTTTGGGTCGTTTCCACATGAAACTGTAATGGAAAATCTTCGCCGGCGTCTCCCCTCGGCCACCCAGCGGTTGCATTAATCTGCTGGGAAAACGTAATATACCGTCATATCTGAACTTGTTCGGATCGCTGTACTTTATCGCGATTGCAATTGGGTGCATGAATTTTAACAGTGATACACTTTGTCGAAAATTTATGCATGGGAATTTCTGTGATCGCTTTTAATTTTTTTAAGTTGCAATAAGTAATAGTTATACTATATATATATATATATATATATATATATATATAAAAAATAATTAATAACATCCATTATGCGCACTTTTCGCCTTCAAACTTGCGACGCTGCAACAGTTAGTTACGAAACTAAAACTTTTCCATTAGCAGACAAGTAAAACCGTTGAAAATCGAAATCGGATATTCCCGGCAGGGCGCAATTAAAATCCCGGCCCCGGAAAAAAAAACGCGCAAAACGCAAAAATCGACGCGCCGTCGTCCGACGCAACACGACAAATTAATTTCATCGGGGCGAATTAATATTAATTGCGTTAAAGTGGTTCGTTCGTACGACCGTCGGCGTCGTCGTTCTCATCTCGCGCCCGTGGAAGGCGTCCTATTTGCTCCCGTTTTGAATATAAACTTCGCCGGGAGCGCCCGAATATAGTCCATGTTCGGAATAGTTTTGTGTGAAAATGAGCGCATATTTTAGGCGTAACTCGTACGGTCGCACGGTGCCAATATCTCGAGCGCCGTCACGTTGTAAATATCGAGCAAGTGGGAGGAAACTCGGATGTGACAGTGGCGCGTTGTAGCGAAGAAATGTCGATACCGCAGTCGGTACTTACGTGTTTTGCTTGGGTTACGTCAATAAAATTACTCATTGAGCAAGGAACTGGAAAATTAATTTAAAAAATAATACGCGGTGACTCGACAACCAATCAAATCTCGTTATTCGCAGCATTTAATTTAATTTAAAATCCCCAATACTGAATTTGTATTGGCTTTCCG
The DNA here is from genome assembly GCA_959613385.1 of Geotrupes spiniger. NCBI lineage: Eukaryota > Metazoa > Arthropoda > Insecta > Coleoptera > Geotrupidae > Geotrupes > Geotrupes spiniger. The sequence goes on from OY390739.1 coordinate 29,701,174, forward strand.
AGACAAGAACCGACGGCGACGTCCGCGCAAATATTCGGATTGCATCGACCGCGTTATTCATAACGAGTAGGTAGCAACTTGAAAGTTCGAAATACTTCTTCTGCGCCGATGTTAGGTATTCGGGCGGGACGTAATAGGAATGTCCAAGTCTCCAGACGCGAGGCAAACTTATGCATAACATTTGCAACTCGAGACTTGATTATGGCGGATGAGGTCGGAAGTAAAATTGAAATTTCGAGATACATCGGAAAGTTCGGAGGCGGGCGGCGCGGCGTCCGGCGACGCTTTTTCCGAACGAGTTTCGCGAACTCGTGCATGACAACCGGGCGAATGTGTCAGATTTGCGGATACGCGGCCGCGATATGCATCTGGGTGTGCATTTTACGGCATTCGCATTTTCATGTAAATCTGGCGGGGGCGGTGCTGCGAATTAGCATGCGAACGCGAATGATTGCGCGATACGTGTAATCGATGTAAAATTTAGACACTTGACGTATGTAGCAAACCGTTTGAAAGCAATATCTCAACCGGAAGTGATGGCTTACTCTTGTCACCTTTTCCGTATCTCAAAAACGGTACGAGCTTTCGAAAACATTGCTCTTATAAAAGTTTTTTCGAGAATTCAGTACGGACCACTGCATTTTTTTTATTATTGGATTTCGGCAAATTTTACATTTTAATTTACTGTGCTTGTTTTAATTTTATTGTAATTTTGACCATATTGCGTTTATTTGCATTTTTTTACAACTTACATTTTCATGTCAAACTTGAACTTAATTGAGTTATTTTTTAAAAAAATCAAAATTATAACCAGTTCGTTAATGGTCAATACATCATTCACAAAATTACCAAGCAATAAAAGCAAATAGCACTTACCCAAATAATAATTCTTCGTGGAACTGGTACACTGACGATCCAAACCATCTGTAAAAATGAAGTACGTAAGACTGATTGATCAATAAAAATGTTATTGCAATAAACTTGCAATAGCTTCGTTTTTTTCTGGCATGATTTGCAACACATGTTTGGTTTGTCTAAGATTTCGTTATGTTGGTTTGTGTTTTGTCTAATATTTCCTCGCTTTTTTGTATTGTCGATCTTTCATTGTTGAAAACGATATAATTTTTGACTTAAACTAAGCCCAATCCAACCCAACCCAACCCAATCCAATCCAACCCAACCCAACCCAACCCAACACAACCCAACCTCTTAAAATTTCGTTGAATTAAAAAAAAATACATTATTGTGATTTACGAAAACTTTGAAAACCTTGTCCATTTAATAATTGCGAAAAAATGTAAAAAATATCATATATTTCATAAATTTTGAAAAAATTTATAAATTTAATAAAAGTTTTTAAAAAATGTATTCCATAGATTAAAGTTAAAGTTGCTTCTTTTGGGATTTTTTGAAGAACTTTGAAAATGATTTCAATTTTAGAATCTATGAAAATATTTGCATTTGTTTTTTATAATTTACTGAATTTTCTTGGCACTTATTATTTTATTTTTTTTATTTTTATTTTATTTTATTTTTTTTATATTTTTGGAAGCTTAATTTTTGATAGTTTTTGAAAACGTTAGCATTTGTTGCATTTTTGAAAATTATTAACATTTACATTTGTTGCATTTTGTAATTGAATTGTAATTGAAAATGTCTTTGTATATATTTTTTTTGGTGTAAATTTGTTGTTTTTTTGACATTTTTACATAGTTTATGGAATTTTTCAATCATTTGTCATTTGTCATTTGTTGCCTTTTGTTTTACCCAACCCAACCCAACCTCTTAAAAATTAGTTTTTTTTAATCAATTTTTTTTGCATTATTGGCAAATTCTTTTCCAGGTTTTGTATTTTTTGAAAACATTGCCAATTTGTTGTTAAAAACACGCAAAAATATGAGTTTCGTAAATTTAGAAAAATACATAAAAATTGATATAATTTTATTGATTTTTTTAAAAATTTTTTCCTGTTCGAAAATATCATTTGTTGTTGTTTGCTTTTTATCCATAACATTTTTAATATTTTTTTACATCACTGCCATTTTGTAAAAATAGATTTTTGTAATTTTTAACACATTGCCCATTTGTTGTTAGCCAAACCCAACCCAACCCAATCCAACCCAAACCAACCTAAGCTCTTTAATATTTTTATACATTATTAGCTTTTTCTGAAAAGAGATTTTTGCTGTTTTTCTAATTTTCAAAACATTGCCCATTTGATGCAAAAAACGAAAAAAATATCACATTTTTTTTTAATAAATTAAGTAATGTTATATTTTTGAAGAGCTTTGAAAACGATTTTAATGAAAATTTTCACATTTATTTTTATTTTTTTTTTTAGAAATTTATTTTTTGGGCTGGGTTGAGTTGGGTTGGGTACATATTTTACATTTTTTTAAAATTTTTATTTCATTTTTTTTAATTTGTATAAAGTTTTGAAATTTTTGAAATTTTGAAATTTTGATATTTGCTTTTTTGTTTGTTTCTCACAAATAATAATAATTGTAAAGTATTTTTTTTTAATAAACCAGTTGGTTCAGTACAGGTCGACTATTTCATAACAATATTCCCTGAAATTATTTTCTAAATAATTTCCATGGTTGAATTAAATTAAATTAAAAAGTCCCTCTTCATAACACTTCAACCCAATCCAACCCAACCCAACCCAACTTGGACTAATTGTTTAAACAAAATAAAATTCAATCAAAATAAATCATTTAAATAATCATAAAGAATTAGAACGATGTATAAATCGTACGTTTATACATCGTGACGTTTTAAATCAAATTAAATATATAACGTGTAGCCTCTCATGTTCGGAATGTGTCGCCCTAAACTCACATATCGTTTCAGAAATCTGCGAAAATATTTATCGTTGTCAATTTTTCCACCAAACGTAACAAAAAAAAATTGTCAAACTAATCTTAAACTAATTTCACCTCTTGAAGAAATTTGCACGGGAAAACTTACGACGTCACCCAATAACCAAAGTTTCAAATTCGCTCGCGTCCGCACGAAAAAAAAAACACATTTTAAGTATCGATTCACAAACGCCTTTAACGCACCGACGCGACGATCCTTCCGGCGGAGGAGCAAAAGTCGCAACCGCGGGTCGCGAACTTGTAACTACACGTTGTTAAGGCGGTGCCCTGTGGACCCGTAGATTTATTATATTTGCCCCCTCTAGGGAATCGCCCCCAGACAACTTTATTGACAATGCCCGCCCGGCATTGTGTGAGCTCAACCGCAATCTGTCGACACAAGCCACCTTAATTCTTCATATTATACTTCTCGAAACATTCGGCCCCACTTTTATCGAAAAAGTAAATAACGTTCGCGCGCGTTTTTTTTTTTCGCGCCGAACAAGGCGAAGTTCCACAAAGGGCAGCGGGCACGTTCGCCGACTGTGCGCCATTGTGCCTTGAGGAATTCGGCTTTGTCGACGTGTGATTTCGATTGCGGTGAATTTTTATTTTTTATGCGGGGTTTTATCGGTGAAATTCGATTGGAATAATTTACGACGTGGGCGAGGAGTCCAAAAAAAAGCCATTGATTGCAACTGAATTAATGCAAAATGGGTATCAACTTGACTTCAATATAAAACACAAACGCATTTAGTTTTACAAAAATAGCAAAAGTTTTGTAGTAACAGACACATATATCATGACGTCATAATTTTTTTTATAAAAATAAGTTAGATGTAAATAAGTTCGCAATTATGTACAATATTGCACACATTAACTATGTCGATCTAAATTATGAAACGCAACATCAGCAATATGAAGAACTAATTAATCACATGAAATCAATGCCAAGGATATCTTAGTTCTCGCGACTAACGACGACTTACTTCAGTGAGTATCGCTACATAGTTCCACAAGTTTTAATCTACAACCCATCGATCCTACAAACGCATCAATCAAGAAATATCTTAGTTAACACAGTTTTTCATCTCAATTCTAATAACTCGTTTATACATTTTTTTATCAATTTCAGTGATCATAATCCTCTTATTACTTTTATCAAAATTCGCTCCAATTTAACATACAACGAACTTCGTAGGCGCAAACCTCGCCTCGCCTCTCCGAAATAATTAACTTCGACCGGTCTCGATGGCGCAGTCGTATTTTAAACGTCCGAGCGTTTTTCTTCCCGTTCGCCCCAGCATAGTCGAGATATTCCGAATGACCGAAATAATCCCCCTGAGGATATTTCATGAATTCCTGTTCGAGTTATTTTTTTTATCCCGTCGTTTTTAAAATCTACATTTACGAAACGTACAAATGAGTCAGCCGTTCGCTTTATCACCAGGAGCTCTAGATTGAAGCTCCTGATTAAGTACCAATTAAAAAATGCTGTTTTTCAACTCTCTCGTTTAAGTAGATTAATTAAGGCGATTATTGAAATGAAAAAGAAAACCGTGGCCGTCGTGCCCGCGAAACGGAAACGGTATTTCCGTCGCAATTATAATTTTTAATAAATATTTTGGAAATCGTTGATAAATAATTGGTAATGAGGTTAGCTTGAGTGCAATTCCAATTCCAATAAACAATTTAATTTTTTGAATGCCGAAGTGAGGCTTCGCAAACACGAAGGCGACGGAATTAAAACACATCGCAAATCCACCGAATCGAATTTTAAACAACCGGCCCGCGTCAACGCAACATTAACGTTGCGAAATTAATTAACATTTCCTCAAAAACTAAACAAACATTCATCACGGCCGACATGTGAATCGCGCGAGCCGGGAAAGGCGATTTAATTAAAATTTATCCGGGTCGCGGATTTTAATATTTATTAAATTGTTTAGATTCGATTAATTAATAAAGAACCTTTTGAAAATGGCCCGTGCAGTAGTGAAATTACTCCGCGCGACAGAATGATATTAATTGCCGTTCGCGAATTAATAAATTTTCGACGTGCGCGGGATATTTATTGGATCCTGTAAATTTTATTTCGCGGAAATAAAACGTCAAAAACGACTACGTGCGCTCATTCGATTTCAACGTATTGAATAATCCGCTGCATTCTGGCAAAGCCTTTAATTTATTAGTAATTTTAGTTGAGTACGGCACGAACGCCAATGTAATGAACATTAACAAACAACTGCGAGATTAGCAAACGAATGACAGACAACGCAAAACAACAAAGACATTAGAAATATTACGAGATTATGAAAATGAAAAATAAACATAAACAAACGAATTAAGTGAATTAATTCAATGACTAGTCCTTTTTATGGTAGTATTTTTTTTTAATAATTTAATTTATTCTATTTGCTAATGTGCTAAGTTAACAATTTGAAACTACAATCAATTTGTACTAAACTCTTTTAACTTTCTATTCCCCTTAACAGCTCAGATTTTAATCAAGAATTTTTTATTTGGTTCCAACGACAAATTGATTAACCGACGGAACGATCTGTCGTTAGACACAATCCTGCTGGGCGCGATTCAGACGACGCCGACAGCTAAAACCTACAAGAAAGGGTAAACATTAATGCGAGTAGCGATACATATTTGCGCGGAACGCAGCGTTGCGGAGCCAAAGGTAAAGGTAAACTCGGAGCGCCGCGCTCTCAAAGATATAACAAGACGTTTATATGGATTCCGTGTGCTTAAGGGCTCTCGGGCAAATCTTGAAAATGTCGTATCGCTTTATGCCCGGGCTCCTGCCGGAGCGGTCCGTCTCCGTCTGCCGGGGAGCCTCCGGGGACCGGAGCACTGGAAACAGATTCCGGCGTCTCCGGACTCGTATCTGGCCGTCCTCCACCCGGTCCGTCGCGACCGAAATAACGGCGTGGGAAAAATAACGACTCGAAACAAACGCTGACACATTTGGTTTAAGTAAATGCGAGACTGAGAGAGACAACGTAAAGAAAATTTTTCCATTTTTAGAATTCCTCTAAACTTGTCCACTTAAATTCCAAATTATTTGAACATTTAACAAGCGACAAAACTGCAATACTGCACTGTTAAGCATAAAAGTCGTATCTGACAAAAACGAGATTTTGAGTAGTTTACTAAAATTGTAAATAAGTTTGTAATTTTTGTTTTTTCCAAAACCCATTTTAGGAAATTTGTCACAGAAACTTGAACTCAATTACAAATTTTGGTTTTGAAGTCCCTTGTCTTGTTAGTTTCGCATTTAAAAAATTCAACTCTCTGCCTTTATCGGCGAAGAAGTTTTGTAAATTAAGATGTTCTGTTCTCAATAAATAATTACTTCAAATTGTATTCGATTTGTATTGGGAGGTACCATCTTTTCACTCTAAGAAATCGTTTGCTTGCATTTCAACGATATTTACTTTTTTGTTGTGTTTCTGACAGAATAATTTTATTAAGTTGTCACGTATTGATTGATTGGCTTTAATCCAATGCAATGAACCCAATCCGACGAAAATACCCAAACCCAACCCAACCGGACTCAATGGTTTTTTTAAAGAATCAAACGTTTGCAGTTTCTAAGAATTACAAATTTTTGTCAAATACATTGGATCGAAGATATTCAAAAAGAAGCCCACTGCAATCAAACGTAACTAAATTGTTTAAAATGCCGTTCGATGTTTTTTTTCTTAAAAGAGAAAATTGAAAAATTTTCAGACTCACCATTGGAACCACAAGAACTGTATCAAATTTGGACGTACGATTGATTGGAGGAAAGATATTCAAAAACAACCTCAGGCCAACCTAACTTAACTGTCAACCGATGTTTTCAAGTTTTGCAGGCTCGTCATTGAAATTAAAGAATTTTATTTGGCCAAAGACATAAAATAAAATAAGCCCAGCTCGATCAAACTAAAGCCTGAAAAAATCGTAAATTTTTTTAAGAAGCGAATCTTTGCATTTCTGCGACTCGTCGTTGGGTTGAGTTGGGTTGAGTTAAAATGCCGTTCGATGTCTTTTTCTTAAAAAAGAAAATTGATTTTTTCAGACTCACCATTGGAACCACAAGAACTGTATCAAATTTGGACGTACGATTGATTGGAGGAAAGATATTCAAAAACAACCTCAGGCCAACCTAACTTAACTGTCAACCAATGTTTTCAAGTTTTGCAGGCTCGTCATTGAAATTAAAGAATTTTATTTGGCCAAAGATATAAGAAAAATAAGCCCAGCTCGATCAAACTAAAGCCTGAAAAAATCGTAAATTTTTTTAAGAAGCGAATGTTTGCATTTCTGTGACTCGTCGTTGGGTTGGGTTGGGTTGAGTTAAAATGCCGATCGATGTTTTTTTCTTAAAAAAGAAAATTGATTTTTTCAGACTCACCATTGGAACCACAAGAACTGTATCAAATTTGGACGTGCGATTGATTGGAGGAAAGATATTCAAAAACAACCTCAGGCCAACCTAACTTAACTGTCAACCAATGTTTTCAAGTTTTGCAGGCTCGTCATTGAAATTAAAGAATTTTATTTGGCCAAAGATATAAAAAAAAATAAGCCCAGCTCGATCAAACTAAAGCCTGAATCCGCCTCGCGTTATCACCGTCTCGTTCACGAACGTAATGGATCAATTTGCGCGGCCCGCTTAAAAACAACGCCCGTACGTGTTTTAAGCTAATTCGGTTTCGAAATCGCCGTCGCGTCAAAAAATAAACGCAAAAATTGCATGTAAATTTCCGAGGAGGAGGCCGGTGGCCGGGCGTACGTATTTACAAATAAGTGCCCTCGCATACGTGCAAATTTAAATATGTATGAAATATGTAAATGGACGTTCGGAAAAAGGGGCGGATTTTCGCGAACGGACGTACATACGTATTTGTAACGCAATTTGCGGCGGCGCGCCCGTCTTTACGAATTACAGCTTTTAAGTGGTTCCTTTGCAAACGGCGTTAAAATTAAATCATCAATTGGAAATCGATATTTCGTTGGGGGTTACGATTAAAAAATTTAAATAAATATTTATGCAACGGGACAATTTTGAAGTCAAAACCCTTACACTCGTAACATACATTATCAACTACAAGAGAAATATTTACTGAAATTTAAATTTGCCATTAAACAAGTGGTGCCAATTGTATAACGAATTTCGTTAAATTAAACCCGAAATTTCAGTTCATTTCAGCCTTGGAAAGAGAAGCGTTGACCTTAACAAAACATCACGTTTCGTTACCTCGCGATTCTGAATACGCCCACATAATTGAATTTTATAATCTCCCACATTCGGTGCACTTCGCTCTCGATTTCTCCGCGTACGCGGCTCAAAGCGGAGCATTCAGGCGAAATGTAAAGCGTCTGAAAGATTTGTAAGGGCGGTAAATTACAGATTCCTGTATATAGACCGGTGCGTGCAACAATACCTTTTGAAAGGGCCCCACAATGAGGTCTCGTAAATACAGAAATCCTCGGGAGATTTCGACACGTTAACTTGAAACACGGTTGCGCCACGGCCTCCTTGTGCCATGGATGGCTGAAGTGAGTGTACACAAATATTACACAAGACCTCCACTTTGGAGCCGTCAATTCACGTCTGGAGCGATTGAGACGCATGTAAATTATAAAGAAATGCCGCGTTTGCATGAAACGTTACCAAGTAAAATATTTTACTAAAAATGTGTTTTAATAAGACTGCAAATTAAAACAGTGAAATTGGTTATACCCAAATTAATATTAAGACATCCATGGACGTGAAGAAACCAAGAGGGTTTTTAAAAAAATCAAGCAAAGCCTTCAACTTTTGTCAAAAAACAATAAACATTAATTTATAAAATACGACGAATTTGATTAGAGCGTTGGTGTACAACACTGTTTTTAATATTTTTAACAAAATTATTACATTATTTACGAGTCCCATAAAATATGCAACATGACATAATTTAGATACGACGGCTCCGCAAAAAAAAATACCCAGCTATGTCATTATATACGCATTTGTTTCTGATAAATCACAACCGACGCGCTAAATAATTTAAATCGCGTGGGAAATTATCGCCATCGACTTTCAATTACCGCGACAATTAAGCGCCCTCGATGTGTGAGAAACGCGCGTTCGGCGCGGCCGCTGAAAAAAAGGCGGCGTATTTTATTAGCCCGGAGGCGGCGGCGGCAAATATCCGCAATGGCTTCGAAGCCGGCGGTGTGTTGTATTGTGAAGTCTGGAAATGCTATTAGTGATCCCTGGTGTCTTCGCTCGAACCACCTGAGTCCTTCACTTCCTGCGAGTGTAATAAGAAAAAGTCGCCCGCTTGCAAACACCGCCGTCGGAACGATTAGTTCGCCGTTTTATTTAACGCGTTTTAAAAATAACTTGCACACGTCATAAGTAACAACGAAATCGCGACGAATTATTTACGGCCCTTTTGTTTTTCTTGTAAAATTTATTTGAGGAATTCGAACCAGCAATTGATGACAGAGGGCTCCATTTGTTCCTTAACTACGGAACTTTCTAACAACATTAAGGTGGCCCCGGAGTCGTAATCAAAGTAATTCTGTTCGACCGATGTGTTTTTGTGTTATTTTCAAACTTCACGGGGCCAATTAACATTATAAATCGCTGAGAGAAATTGAGACTGAATAACACACAAAATTTCCAAAATTGATAAATATATTCACGAAAAATCCAATAAAAATATATTTCCATTCTGACCGTGACATAACCGAGAAGACGTTGAAACTGAATAAAATCAAAAGAAAATCACTAAAATACTAAAAAAAGATTATAATTAAATCATTTATTCGTCTCGGTCAACATCTTTACGACCATCGGAACTCCATTAAAAAAGATTTATTAAAGTTAACGGTACCTTAATTTTACTGTCCACGTGGATCGCTAGCGCCGCAATTCCGTCGCAATAATTTTTATTTCACGCTGAAAAATGATCATCGCTTTAATTTTTTCCTTTAAGACATCAAAAACGTCCTTAAGCGCCGCAAAAATATCAGCTCATTTTATCGTCGCAGTTCGCTCGCTCAGAATTTAAACACAAATAAAAATTTAATTGTCGCAGGCGACGCCCTTAACGATTTACGATTCGAAGAAGCGCAACCTCGCGATAATATTTATATTGCAAATTTAACGCGTCCTTTTAATTACGGGTCGCGTACGATTGTGCATGTGTATAAATTACGTGTTTTACCGGTTCACGACCCCGGTCGTAATGGGGTATTATCTGGATCGCCCGCCGTTGCCGGATCGCAATCCCGCCGCCTGTTTCACTTTTTTGTTTTAATTATTTTACGCCAAATTTATCGTAATTTAATTTCGCCCGCGCGAAATACGACGTCCGTCTTTTTTAAACGAATCTATAAATTTCGGATGAAATACGCGCGCGCGTCGCCTCTAATTTAGAACGGAGATCGCATTTTGCTGCGCATTAAAATTATTGTTATATAGATCTCGTCGAGTTGATTTTATTTATTTACTTATTTATTTAAATAACCAAACAGTTTTCAAGGGTGCGTGCGAATTGTTGAATTGATTGCACGAACCCTCATTAAATTCAAGTTAACCCGCAACCAACATGAAAAAGTTTAAGGACCCACCGAAACAGGGCCGCACGTCAGAAATAGCCTAAGAGGATTGGAAAAATATAAAAATGTAAGCTTATTTACAAGAGAATAAATTTCCTCGACCAAATAAATCCGATCGAGTGCGTCCGGAATTTTCCGAAAACAAGTCCCCTCGCCGACTTTTAATCCCGATTCGTTCGCCCCCGCGTCTCGCGTTTTACATCTCGGCGCTTGTTCTCGGACTCACAAAATCGGGATTAATTCGATTTTCTTGGGGGGCGAATCGTCCGTACGTTGCGCTCGCACGCCGGGTCCGGCCGTTGCGCTCCGAGTTAATTTGTTTATTTTAATTAAACGGGAAAGAATAAATCCGGACGATCGTAAAGCGTCAGTCGCTCCGGGATCGTTTCCGGACGTCCCGGCCAGAACCGTCTTAATCACGGTGATTCGAAGTTAGTGCTGTCGGATACGGGAGCAAGTGTCCGTCCGGACAGGGGTTCACATGTAAATGACTGTTTACGACTAAATGGGTAATTTCGGGCGAGAAATAAATTTCGGTCCGAAAATCAAACAATGAAAATCGCTATCGCAAACATATATCTTCAGAAATTATGTATTTAAAGCAAATCGTAAACTAATGAATCGCAATCGTAACTAAGACATGTTGACAAGGTTGTAGCAAGTCAAGATCGACCAGTACTTGCTCTAGATGCAGAGCTGCGAGGCTGGTTAATAATTAATAGTATTAATAAGACAATGGTCCAAAGAAGACACACAGAAGCTCAAAAGTAAATATAAAGACATAACTCTCAGCGTATGTAACAAAAGTTTTGGAAATTTTTCGAAATAAAATTATTCAAACCACAAATAATCAAACTGCAGGAGAAACTTGATATATTCTCAATATCCAATAGTAAGTTGGTTGCTTTATTTTAATGGGGAAAAATAATACGATTTTTTTTCCAAAACTATGGACCTATATATTCCTTCCATTCCTCTGTTGTAACATTACCGTCGAAATCGCGATTTTTAATAAACTACAAATTGATCCATATTGCGCAACACGAGTTTTTTGCGCCGGTCGCTCCTCTGATCCGACACGCCGCATTTCATAAGCTGCTTACCGGCAAAAATCCCCAAATGAATATCAAGCAGACTACACAACATGCATATTCACGTGTTGCGGAACCGAATGCACGTTATTGTAACATTATTCACAATCTCTCGGAGCTCCTTACCGCGCGGCGCCGGGAGAACGTGGTTTTGCATACCTTTGAACACTTAATTCATTAGACGCGAACTTCGCGCGCAGTTTGACTCGGTGTTACATTAATTTCTGAAACGCAAACATCGTTTCGCGATAAATTTATTAACCGAGCGAACATCGTATTAGGACGTTTATTTCGCGGTAAACTTTCGCGGGGACGCGGCCGTAGGTGGAAACAGGCGGAGGCGGAGGCGCAGCCGTCGATTAGCGTTTAATGATTTAGTTTGCGCCGGCGATTGCTTTAGATTCGTTTGACGATTTTCGTTCTAATTGTTTTACGCGGATTCCGAACGCGAGCAATTGCACAATACGCGTTAAAATAAACGGAAACGACGGTTTTATTCAAGTGAGCAAAAACGAGACTACAATTAATTATCTTTAAATATTATGAATGGCCAGGTGTACCAATAGCAACAATTCGCATCAAATGAATTGCTAGTTATAATAATTTTTTTTTCATTATTAAATTTTACAAACGTCGTCTACCTTCGGATGTTAAACGGCTTCTGGACTCATTACTCCATTAAAAATTAATACGTTAACGTTTTGCTTTGTGTTTGTGTTGTGTCAATTGTGGAACATTAAAAACAATAAAAATTTGCTAAAAATTAATGGCACCAACAACAACTCCGATATATTGCGGGAACGAAATCGAAACAAAAACTACCCCTAATTTATGTAACTCGACCTAAAAACAACAAATGTCTAGATACATTAGACAGCGTTTATTAAATTGAAAATGCAATCTACCTTTAGATGTTAAACGGCTATTAGCTCCCAAATAATTCAAATTCGAAAAATCCTGATATTAAATTCATATGGACACACTGACCCTCCCCATTTGTTTTATTTACAAGAATTTGGTGTACAATTTTTTTTTTTTATTAAAAGTTTATTATTTCATGGATGATTGACGAGTGGCACTTTAAAGTAATTCAAGTCAATTCGATTCATTAGATTGATCCATAATAACATGAATTTCCAAGTGGTACCAACTCTAGATCTACATAAAACTACAAAAGTCGATAATATAATTTACTGCGTTCATTCATAGTAACTATATTTCTGAGAACCAGTTTACCCACAAACGACACACATTTGTTGACGGCCGCGTTCATTATGACGCCGCGCAATCTGAAATGTTTAAACAGGACGCGGGATTAATTAAATTTGACCGACAATTAGGGTAGGCGAGGTGTTTCGTCGTGAAATTTATGCGGGAAAGGCGACCGGTCGAAGGGCACGAGGGTCCGGGGGACCCCTCGCGCCCCGCCGAGGTCCCGTGCATGAACGCAATTAAGGTTCCTTCCCGGTCGTTCTTACCCGTTGAATTTACAGGCGAATTAAGAAAATTACTGCGTCTGGCCGTGTTATTAACACCGCTCCGCCGTACGTACGGCACGGCGCGCTGAAATAAATTAGGTTGAATTTATTATATCTATACATTTGGAGCAGTTTAAATGCGCGCGGAAACGTAAGGTGGAACTGGTGCGACGCCAGAGAAACAAGATTCGCGATTTACCATAGAGAATTGCCTCAAATTTAAGGCCAAACAAAACTCAATATTTTTGGAAATATTAACTGGAACTGAAAAATTACTTTTGAAATCTGAATCGTGATAAAAATATTAAAATTGATTTAAAATACACTTACATTAACATTCCTTGTGGGCGTTTTCTATTACATAAAATAAAACAGTTTGCAACATCGTTTCTATTGTAAGACACAATTGAGACGTAAAAGTTAAGAAAAGATCGGGCGATCATAGATTACTTGATGAAGGTCTATTATGTTGAAACGTACAGTTTAACTGTTCAAAAATAATCCTATACTTAGAAACCAACAAGAAGCTCCATAGCAATGAATGGGCGAGAAGGTGGAATCAAATGTACTTAAGCCACTTTTTATAACTCTATAAGATTGTTTCTGTCAGCAACAATCAACAAACAGTCCCAGGAGACTTTGAAGTACTTAGTGATACAAATTCAACTAGGGGTTGCATCCGCTGCATCCATTGAATGAACGATCGATCGCCAGAGACTTTGAAGACAAGTGACAACTGATGAGGGAAGATGAAGGGGTTAGAAGTTAACGTCGAGAAAGATTAGTAGACCGTTAAATAACAAATAGGGTCAATTTTTTAGACTGCTTTTATACAGAATTTTGATACTTGTGCTTGCAGTTGTGTCAAAATTTACATAAAGTTAATTAAATATTTATGAAGCTGCACTAAGATTTATTTGTTAATTATTGTCTCTGTAATCAGTGACAGAGATAGTTAGAGATAAGAAAATTCGTAATTTCAAGTATCCAGCGAATGGTCAGTCGTCTATGTGTCGTTACCATATCGTGTATACCATTAATATTTTCTTGGGCAATGACAGTCCTGGTCGTCCAGCACCCTTCGCACGTGTACTTGTTTGTCTTCCCAGTTTAATTCTCCAGAAATATTTTTCACCACTTGGTAAGAAATAACCCTCACCTAATACACCCACCATGTCGTCATGAATTTCTTTTGGCGACAACCCATTCTTTTGCAAGTATTTTATAACTGCGCGAATTTCTGATTTTTCCATTTTTTACAATTTCTCCAAACTTGTCAACTTAAATTCTAAATTATTTGGTAACAAGGTACAAAACTACAATTGAACCAACCTAACAACAAATGATTAATACCTTAATGTGTCAAATCGATTCAACGCTAATTAATGATCTCCCCTCGTACATCAGGCATATGGTTAATTTGTAAAAACAACTATTAAAAAGATTTTATGTCATAATTACCAACATAACAACGGACCGTTCACGTCGCAGATAATTACGTCGCGACTCGCAACAGAAAACCATCAGAAACCCGATTTAGACGTCAATTTGTCACCTGATAGAACGTAAACGGACGCATTAATATTTATGGGCGTCGGCAAATAGTGAATAATGACGGCGACGGCGACGTCGACGGCGAAACTTAAAAGTGCGACTCGTTAGGCGAAAAACCCTCCAATTGTCGTAATGGGCCCGGGCGCAAAGGAAACATCTTGTGACGGTAATCGTAACAATATATTCCTCCGAGACAGTAACGCTTCTTAATGGGCGGGGTGGTTTTCCTTTAATTAAAGGGAAAGCCACGGACACGTGCGTCAATTTGAAAATTCCTCTCCGCCGCCGTCCCTGACTCGCACGAATTTTTTTAATCATAATAAAACGCCGGCGGGCGCGGGGGCGGCGCCGTTCGAAATTAATAATCGGGTTTTTGCGTTCGTCGGATGATGATGCATCGGCGAGATGTTTAACCGCGGAATGTTATGGACGGCAATTTATTGCAAACAGAGCTTGCGATTTGTTTGCATCCGGATGTCCATTAGTCACAACCGACGGATTTCTATTCACTTGGTTTTATTTCTCAGATAAGTCACGTTGTCGGATTAATCGATTTAGAATCTCAGGTAAAAGTTGGCAAAACTAATAACGTCCATTAGCAAAATGTGTGAGTGAAAATAATCGATAATGGAATCAGAACAATGTATAACATCTGGGTTTAAAATCAACATTAATGCGTATTGTTAAAATGCATTAACCCTTTGCATAAATCCCGAAATAAAAATTCCAAAAAAAATTCAAACATTAGAACAATATGTTTGATCATGATTTGAAAACGAAATTAACTCTCTTGGAAGTACTGCATCGATAAACGATCAAAACATTTTAAACTAGAAAAAATTGGTCAAAGTTTCATCATTTTACTACTTCGTCGTCGTAGATAAATAAGAAATATTATGCAGACGATGTTCGTTCACTCGACGTGGAATTTTAGTATCGTCAACTGCAGGCGGAGCCCCTTTGTCTGCGTCTGATTGATATCGCCCCGGACTTTAAAATCGACCCTGGATATCTTAATACGCAAAGCGACTGCTTTGAATAGATAAGTGGTTTAATAACGGGCGACGTAAATCAATAACTTTCTGCAGAGATGGCGCGCACAATGGTGCCGTCGAAACACGTGAGCGACGCGCGGGCACATTTCACGCTTTGTGTCGACGCGACGCGTTAATTTGTTGCGTTTACGTAACCGTCCTCGTCAAACATTTCGCGGGACGGAGAGGGTAATGGATTCGTTCGTTTGGATTTCGTTTGATGTCGCCTAATGAAATTGCGCGCCGACGACGTTCGTTTAAATTAATTGTACGGTATTTTGCGCGAATCTTAGATGTGTGTGTGTGTGTGTGTGTGTGTTCGTCGCTAATCTCGTTCCGGTATTAATCAGCGAACAATCCGGGAGATTTCTCGCTCCTGGATTAATTAAACTTGCGTTTTTATGCCGGAAACCCGCCGCTGTCGATTCAATTGGCTTCGTTAGAAATGTTGCTTGCCTGTTTGAAATCCACCCTCAAAACGTGACGAGGACGTTATAAGGTAAATAATCTACCTTCGTAGAAGCCCAGAGGCTAGCAATCGCTTCATCTGCACTCGTTTTAGTTCCCACTTCAACTTGATGAAAAAAGGCAAAAGAATTTGGCATCGGATAAATTCTGCTTCACGTGATACGCACATTTAAATAGTTTAAATCATTTGTTGTTACGTTGGTTCAATTGTAGTTTTGTTGAAATAATTTAGAAATTAAGTAGACAAGTTTAGACAAATTCTAAAAATAAAAATCAGAGGTTCGTGAATGCCATGAAGCACTAAATCACTAAAATCCAGAGCCTGAATAAGTGTGACGAAGCTAGTCTTTGCGGTGAAATGCAAGAGGTAAACATGGGGGGAAGGGAAAATACTAAAACAATAGCGGACCACAAGGGAAAAATGACTGAGATAATTCAAACTGAACGTGACAGATTTATTACTGAACACGATGCCAACGTTGTTTTTTTAATACTGAAATATTATGATATTAAGGGGTGAAATGTTATCAAAGGGTGTGAACCTTATGCCACTCGTTAGAGAACGTTATCCTAGTTTGGCCGTAAATTCCAATAGGAGGAGAATACTTAAAAAAACATTTAATTAATATAACTAACGTTTAATTAAAAATTGCAAGAAACCGTCCAAATTGTATAACTGCAGAAAATGTCAAAATGGTACAAATACATCAATTTATTTTTTTATTTTTTTTAATGTCATTAAATAAAATCGACTAATGTAAAATTTCTAGGTCTAAAATGAAAGGAAAATATTAAAAATGTAAAAGAATTAAAATTGATAAGTGCGACCCCTTGAAATTGTAAAACAATTTGTCGAAAAATTCAAAAATCTGGCAAAAGAAATTTTGAACAAATTGAAAAATATATAAAAAATGCAAAAATTGTAACAATGATATAAATTTTGTACAATGTTGACGTTTTTAATTATAAGTTCTTTTTTTCAGTTTTGAAGTGTCTGCCATCTTAATTTCATATGAATTTTGAAGTTGTGTCTTTTAAAAATTTTAAATTTTGTTCTTGCATTTTTTGACATTTTTTTATAAAACGAAAACAAGAAGACAATAATTATACTGTATGACCCAGATGGGAACGCATAAGCAAAAAAATACTCATTCTGGAAATGGTTGAAAATTGCAGTGGAAATCATTTGCTTTGGGAGATACGAATGGTACAGTGGGGATAGAACCTAATTGGACCAACAATGAAAAGAGACTAATTGACGCTGATAACCAACTAATATAAGCAAATTCATTTTTTAAACGAAGCATCAACAAACACATCATGGCACGAAAGATCATAAAAAATCCACACATTGTGAAGAGGCACTCTAAATTAAAATGAGTTACAAGAAGTTAAATTGTATTCATTAAATATATTTTTTTCTATAGCAGATGTTAAGCTATTTTTTTATCAACAGCAAGGGTAAGATAAAATTTATAATTTTTTATTAAATTAAAAACAATTACTTTTAATTGAATAAATTTCGTACTCGCTTCGTACACAAAACGCAAAAACCAGAAAGAAAAATTTGTTGACAGAGTACTCCATACGGACAACGCCATTGCGATTTTTGTGCCAAGAATTGTAATTTTCTTTGAAATTTTTTATTTTCTTTTGAACTTGAAGTCCTTCTATAGACAAAAAATGTCGTTATCTTCTCGAGCGTAATTAGATAAAAAGGCTCTCAAAGATAAACTAAAATTTTATCGTAATTCGTACTGTTCGCGCAGCGTATCGAATGAAACGCATCGGCGTTCATCTGGCTAAAGTTTCGCCCCGCTCCCGTTGGTATTTTCGTGCAATAATAGCCCACGTGTCCAGCTCACCCCACATTATTCGAAACGCTGCCCAAACAATTTGTCTTGTAAAACAAAAAAAGTTTTAGAGAATTAAATTGCCTAACGGAAACCCTGCAATATCTGTCTAGAGACATTTGGAATAAGGAACGACACGCCGCATTTCATTTTATTTGCTCCCTCTTTACTTGCTTTCGCTCAATTTCATATGAACCTGTTTTGCTTGATTTTATTTGTTCTCACCTTCGCGCGTTTCATTTGTATTTGTTTTTATTATTTCGTTTCCCTGTAATTATTCTTTCTCGTCCTGATTTACTTTACGAATTACTTTCAATTGTACTTTGAAAAATACAATAAAAAATTAAAATTATCCATTATCCATTGATCGATTGAATCTCCCAACAATTTAGTGAACGTATTCTTCTTCCAAGCATGTAAAAATAACTTTTAAATGGATAATTACAAGTATCTTGTCGTTGACTTGGGTTGGATGGAGTTCAGTCAAGTTGGGTCGGGGTGGGCTGGTTTGGGTTAGAATGGGTTGGATTGGTTGGACTGGGTTGAGTCGTAGTCTTAACTATTTTTATATTATCGATTATGCAATTTAACTCGATTAACTCACTTTGCCATCGATTTTTCCCATTTCACTCCCTTTGTGATGGCTCCACCTTACAATAAATGAAGTGGATCCACATTACTTGGAACACAACTGCCCCTCGCATGACTTGAAATTTGTTGCCACTTTGTTTCCTTCGATTATTTATTATAAATTGTAGTGTTTAAATCCGTACACTTTCATATATCTAAATTTCGTCTTTACCACACCTTAAACTACATTAAACGTTGCCATGCCTAGCACCAACAACTCTAAAAGACACAACATTTCTATTGAGTTAGTTTTGGCCACTTCAACTAGTAGTATTTTTGTTATGACTCAAACAGCTTCGAATGATAATATTTTACCATTTTGTATTAACCAATTAAACATCCCTCTTGGTCAAAGAGCAATGGAATTCTATAGAGTTATCTTTTAGAAAGTAATGTAAAGAACTAAAGCAATGTATTATATCTGGGTTGTCGATCAATTTCGTTATATAAACACGAAGTGTTCATTCATAGATTTCAGATATTTCTTTTTTAACTTTTTTCCCCATGGATTTAATTCTTAAAATTTTACATTTTTGCATTTTCGACATAATTAAAATTCCTAATAATTTTCGCAAAATGTTTTTTTTTATGTTAGACAATTTTGATATATTACACATTTTTGGCGCACTTTACCATTTTAGGTTTTTTTAAATTTTTTTTTGCGAATTTCCAATTTGATAATGTTCAGTACATCTTAATTGGGTTTTTTGAAGTTTTGTCAAATTTTATGTTTTTGTCATTTTCTGCAATTTTGATTTTTTTCATGTTTGACAATTATATATATATTTTTTAATTTTAGATACTTTTCGCCCATTTTTAGTGTTTAGTCCTTGAAATTAAAAACTTTCCTTTTTTTTGGCAATTTTGATTCATTTGAGAACGTTCGCCATTTTAACATTTTGGACAAACTACCAGCACTTTACTGCCTACTATACAGGGTCGTAGGCAACAACAACAACGATATATTTTTGGTTTAGCGACTATTAGCAAAAATAATTTAACAGAAACGAATTGTATTTTCAAAATTTACAATAATTTCAAATATCATTTATTTAAATATTTCAATGTGAGTCAACTAAGTTAAATATGAATTAAAACTTACGTGTGACCGATTGACACATCTGGCTATCACACGGAAGGTTAAACCAACCTCATGCATCCAGACAATTCATCCTCGTTCAAGAGGCGTAATTTGATGAAAATTTGTCTTCGAACTCGACATTCGAAAGAAAAAACTCCTAACCAATGCGATAAATCAACTGTCGCTAACGATATAATTTCTGTCAGAAGTGGCTTCAAAACTTAATCATTTGTCTTTTCTACGTGAACTTGATACTTTCACCAAGTTTCATCATTCTACGTTTAGTGATTCGGGGTGGTCAATTTTATTTGAAACGCAATGTATGATAATACGACCTACATACGGTGAACTATTACGTGCCCTAGTTTACTATATCCAATATAACTATAAAAATAGGTGTATTTCTATAAACCTGCATTGACGATTCGTTTACTGGCGCCGTTCTCATTTCCCTCGAGAAAACGCCAGTCGAGCGTTCCGCAAAAAGACCCCGACGCAGCCCTCGTAATTTCCCGTATTTAATTAAATTTAATACCTGAAATTATACGAAACTCGATGAATAACATTATCATTTCAATCCGCGGCGCTGGCGGCGTTCCCGCGAATTATTATACAAAAGTGCGATATAAATCGTCCTTCGGCAACTTTAATTGAAATCAGAATTCAAAAGGGCGATAATTAAGTGAGTAATATTCACGAATATAAATAAGAAATTAAGAGAAGACGCGGCGAGTGACCGCCAGTTTCGGGTGAAACCGCGCGGATAAACGGCGCCGGCGGAGGAGGAAATTAAAATGCTTAAAGTGCGGCGGAGAGGCTCGAGGAGTTCGAGAAACGCTCACACAGTGCAAATAAACGACGGTGCAGCGGTTATTTCGCCGGCCTGGTCCTGAGTGATATCAACTTATGTATTATATATATGTATATATATATATATATATATATATATATATATATATATATATAAGAATCGTATAAAATAGAAGCTGGAGCAGATTCTACAAATGTAAATCCGAAACTGTTTATTCTAATCCTCTGGCGCGGATTACGGAGTCCATTATCCTTGGTCTCGTCTCAGCCGCGGCATTTACATACGCGTCGTACCTGCTCCATTATCCTTACTCTCGAACGTGAAGACGGGAGATGCGAAATAACAATATTGATATTACTGCGGTTATTTCGGTACGATGATTGTGTTATTATCAATTGCGAGCGGCGGTGGCGTGACGACGCCCGCGCGCGACGTCTGCGCCACCCGTTAATGCGGAAGTGTGGCGAAAAGTTTTACGCGAGCTATTAACTCACCTAGTGTTTGTTATGTAAACAATATAATCCATCAAATTTCTCGAGATTAAATTCTTGTACGGCAAACATTTGCACTAAAAATTTACATTAGCGTCGGAATAATGATTTTGTTTGTGAGACGTCGGCGATGGTTTCTTTGGGGATTACGCGTCGGAATTAATTACCTCACGAGTGAAAAATTCGACTTTTCGTTATTTTTAGCCACGCGGTATTAACAAGTGACAAAACTACAATTGAATTAATGCTTTAATGTGTCAAATTGATTCAACGTCACTCAACGCCTACTATGTCCATGACACTAAAACTTAATGATCTCCCCTCGTACTTGCGATTGTACTTAAACCAAACATTTAATAACAGAAAAAAATTAACAAGCGATGATGAATACGCGCAATTCAAACGAGTGGAAAACACATGTAGACTCGCGAGTAATGCAAACGCGGAAAAATATAAATTACCCCGTATCGGATCATATTAAACGCGGACGCAATAACTCACTTTTAAATAATTATCCCCTTTATCTGCGGGAGAGGGAATTTCCACCTCGACAATTTATGTTTAACTATCACGAAGTATAAATTTAAATGCCCTTCCTCGTTCGAATTCAATTTACAAAATGCATCTTAAACACGGACATAAATTTTTCGCGACGGCACGAACGCCGAAACCGCATCCATCGGAACCCCGGGCGAAGGTGGATGGACATTTCTGTCCGATCGTTCATTACTTTAATTGGATTAAGTGAACGGTTTGCGTAGACGGCGAGTCGCCAGGTGAGGCTTGATAGAGAGAGAGAGAACGCGTCGTCGGTAAGAAAAACCGCCGACTTTATAAAGCACTGGCCGTTGTTAGTGAAATGTTGTTCGGATTAATCGAATTTTATACTTTGTTAAAAGGCAGTCTGGTCAGCGGTTTCGGGGCACCGGCTTTGCGAGTTTAAACGAAAATCGAAGAGCCGGATCGCGGCGGAGCGTTTCAATGAATGATGGGGGAAGTGATTGTAGTCGTGTTTGCTTTGCTGCGTTGCGGAAATTTTGCAAAAATATTTCAATTAGAACGGCGGAGGGTGGACGACGATCGGATTGCATTTTCGTGCTGGATGGGTTTCCGCCAAACGAATTTCTCAAACGTTTCGAATTAATTAAAAATCACTGGACGAGTTTTCTTAACCGCACGTATTGCAGCGGAGAACGGAAAGCACGCTACATGAAAATCAATAAATTACGATACTGGTGTTGGATAAACATTGTTTGCAAACGCAATGAAAACTTTTGAAATGTATCATAAAATGCATTTAAATTATTTATAATACAAAGTAGTTTCAAAGTGTTCAATAAATTATTAAAATATGTGATATTTTAAATGTACATGCTCGCTTGATTATAAAATTGAACTGTTACAATAAATACGTTGGAAATTTAATTTGCATATATAAAATATAAATGAAATTACAGACAAAATGAAAACTTAATTTATAAATATAGTCAGTGACATATAAACTGCACCACCTAGAAGGGGTGGGAATTTTTGGACCAAATTTGGCAGGAATAGTGGACTAGTCCAGGGAAATAGTTGATTAAAATTTGAAACCCAATCATGAAGTAGTCATGGGATTTTTGACGTTTGTGTCGTTTTTTAGAGGTGGTGATAGACAAGCAATTATCGAGTCATTTTTTGAATTTGTTCCACTTTTTCGGATCCCGTTCTTTAGTTTAAAGTGTTTCAAGTGTTTAACGATGCCTAGAGGAAGGAGACCTCAAGTTTACCAGCAGTTGAGTGACTTTGACCGAGGACGGATTGTTGGTTTACGAGAAGCAGGTTTTTCGTTTAGAGAAATCGGCAACCGTTTGGGACGGCACCACTCAACAATAATGCGTGTTTATCAAGCGTGGTCTGAACATGGGGTTGGACGTCGGAGAAGAGGCACTGTCGTTCAAAGACGAACCAATGAACGTCAAGATCCTTAACCAAGCCGCTTAAGACTAATGGCATTGAGAGACCGATTCTCTACAACTAGATCAGTAGCTGATCAATGGTTAGGTGAACAAGGTCGTTCGATAGGCTTGCGAACAGTTTATCGTCGAATAAGAACCTTTGGCTTGCTGTCTTGCCGCCCACATCTTGTGTTACCCCTCACTGCTCAACATCGCCAGGAACGTTTGGCCTGGTGCACGGAAAGACTTCAATGGAACTTGGAGTGGCATCGAGTTGTCTTTAGTGACGAATCGCGATTTTGTTTAGGAATGCATGATGGTCGGATGACTGTTAGACGAAGACGTGGAGAAAGGCGCAATCCTGATTTTTCGATTGCGAGGCACGTTCACCGAACTGTGGGGTTGATGGTGTGGGGTGCTATTGCTGACGGCAGTAGGTCACCCTTGCTCTTCATTCGGGGCAGTATGGCCGCCCGACGCTACATTGACGAAGTGGTAGAACCACATGTTCTTCCATATCTTCGAGAGCTGGAAGACCCAGTTTTCCAGCAAGATAATGCACGACCTCACGTAGCAAGGGTTTCTCTTGACTTCTTTGAAGAGGCCAATGTTAATCGTTTGCCTTGGCCGCCAAGATCTCCCGATTTGTCGCCCATTGAGCACGTGTGGGGCATGATGGGTAGAAGATTGAGGAATCTACCGAACCCACCGTTGACAATAGAAGCTCTACGGCATGAAGTGCAGGCTGCTTGGGATTCCATACCCCAAGAAGACATTGATCACCTGCTGGAATCAATGCCAAGGCGGGTCAATGTGTGTATCAGAAATAGGGGCGGACCAACACATTAAAAAGATAAAGTGTTTTCTTTATCAAATTTTAATCAATTGTTACCTTAGACTAGTCCAATGTTTCTGTCAAATTTGGTCCAAAAATTCACACCCCTTCTAGGTGGTGCAGTTTATATGTCACTGAGTATACTTTTGAATTTATGACTTTTATGTTCTTTTCACAATTTTCTAACAAATGTAATCCACTTTTAATTTAATTCGTCGTCTTCGCAAGTTATTTTTATCCCATAATTATTTCCACTTAATAAATACTACCCAAGTGCATTCCTTGCGAGATAGACAAAGCTGTTCTACAACCATTAAGTGTCCACTTCAAGTGAATACATAACTTGTTCCTAATGCCCCGTCTCTAATGAATGCACGGTTCAGTCGCCTCAAATCGATATCCGAATATGTCGGCGAATGAGGCGAACTGCAGGCGAAGTATTAGGTATGCAAAGCAGGACCCCGCAGATATGAGCATGTCATCCGAAAACGCATTCCTCTCCGCGATCGGTGCCCGCTCACCGTGAAGCGGCGACGTCATCGACCGATCCGAAAAAATGAACGAGCAATCCGACGACGACGGAGCGTCGTTCCGCTAATGTTTCCCCATTAAGCGCGCGCAAACGCAATTATTAATTTGGCAAAGTGAAAATCGCAAGTTCGGCGCAGTTAATGATCAAGCAATGGCTAATTTAATTATTGGCGCTGGCGCGATAAATTTTAATACGGGCGACGCGTTGTAGCACATTTTAATTAGCGACGTAATGTACGCCCTCGATGGGTAACACACTGCGATCTAATACCGACTGTCTATTGTGCATTACGGCCGGGCGTAATTATGAAATGTGTTTAATAACTCATGAAAGTTTCCAGGGCGACCGACCGGCACACGCTAAAATTGCAACGGTGGCGCATTACACGCGATAATTATCGCGTACGCACTTGATTACGTGGGTATTTACTACACATTGATTAATCCATTAAAACTAACTACGCTAACATTATACGATTACCACGTATTTCAAACCTAATATATTAATCAATTAATAAAAAAAAATAACGGACGATGCATGGACACATGACTCAAACTATGATTCGCATTCGAACGTATTGCAGATTCGTTAACTAAAGCAAAGTGAACTTGGAATAATTTAAATGAATGAATGATTGGATGGAGGACGTCGTTGCTGCATTAACACCAGTAAATATAAACCAATTAAGATGTGAGACATGACAGGCAATGTAGCTTCGCTGGTGCACTCCACGTTGATACCGATAATCGCCGAACATCGCCGTAATTCAAACGCAAATGCCGAATATCCAATTCCATTAGGAACTGATGCGTCCAGGATTAAAACTACCCTCACGGACACTATAGATAATTGCGCGCATCATCAAACAAACACATTTTTCGCGTTTTATAATTAAGGCGCAAATATTAACGCCCGGCGTGTAAAAAATTCGCCGTCGCTGAGCGCCGATCGAAATATCGCCGGAGCCTGAAATGCTAAAAATTTCTAATTACGCCTCTCATTTAATGACCCCGACGGTGGGATATGATTGGGAGAGATCGTTAGCGCAGAGGTTTCGTTTTACGGTCAGAGCTGACGATAAGGAATAATGGTTTTTATATGGAAATCGCACCCAATACCTCTCTAATTGGGGCTCGTAAATGTGTATTAATATTCATCGACGCCCCACCCTCGCGTACAATTTGCCGACCTCGCAGGACCCCCCAAACGCTGATTACTTCATGAGATTAGCAGTACACATCGATTTCGAAGAAATTAATTTTTACGATCAAAGGCCCGATGAGAAAATGTAAAGTGTAAAGCACTGCCGTTTAATTTGAAATTAACAGCAATAACATTAATACCAAGGAAACCCGAACGAGCAAAATGTTCCATGTGTTCACGTATATAGTCATCGAGCCTTACGGTATCAGCAACTTTTCTCTTTCACTCTTTCTCTATCTTTATCTCTCGCCTGCCTTCTCTCTCTCCCTAGTCTTCTTCAGATACCACCCTAGCCCGGTGTATCTACTACCAAAAACCTGACATATTATTTTGTGTTAACATCACTACGACCGTCGGAACAATTTGCGTAAAATATATTTGAAAAATGTCCAAAGAAAATCTAATTCAGTTTAAAAAAAAATTGTACCCACGTCGAAGTACTAAGGATGATGAGGATACGTTAATACGTAGGGAGCAATTCTTGTAAAGTACATTTGAAAAAAGCCCAAAAAAAATCTGTTTATGTTTAAAAAATTATTTTAATTACATCTTTTGTAAAAGACGGGTAGGTTTCAAAGCATTTTCTATAATAATAACGCCATCAAATGTTACTCGACCAAATTTCTCAGACCCTCAACTACTCATCGAACTACGTCCACACGTTGGGCGCCAAACGATCGTCCCGGCGCCGATCAATTCCTCCAATAATAGAAATGATCGAACACACCGCTCGCCTTTATAAAAAGCGGGCGATCCGTCAGGCGAAAAATGGGGATTGTTGTGTCAGGCGGGCAAAAACGGCAACGCCTAAATCAAACTTGACCCTAATTTGTACGGACCGAAATCAAATCGGGACGTGCGATTCTTCGCCGACGTATGGAAATGGCGACGATATATTACCGGGTCGCGGGGACGGCCGGGAGTCCACGCATCCCCCCCCCCACCCCATCTGCACACCGGTCACGCGTGCGTCGCGCGGGAACCCCCGGCTGACTAATGTCTTTCGGTATTACCGACGTAAATCATACCTGGCGTTGCGCATCGAAGTCCTTCTCTTCCTGCATAACCGCACGATTTAAATCAATAGACTCGGTCGGCTCCCGTAAATGCACTTATACCTTATACGTATGCACATATACAGGGTGTTATTGAAAGTCGTACAGATATTTTAACCCGGCGTTAGTGGTCGTCAAATAGAGACTAAAAACTAACTGTTGGAAATATTAACAAAAAAAAGTTTGAGAGCCACTGATGTGTGGTTGTCAAATACAGACTAAAAACTAACTGTTGGAAATGTTAACTCGTTTGAGAGCCACTGATGTTTTTCAAGAAATTTAATTGCAAGAAAAATCTATTAGACTAGGTATTACTGAGTATATTATTAAAAAAAAAAACAAATAAAACCAATTTTATTTGGACAACTTCCAGAGTAGAGAAGATGTCGTTTGCTCTGCGAATCCAATTATCTTGATTTTGACCAATCTGGAAAGGAACATTATTGACTCGTCGCTCTAATTCTTCAACGGTGTCAACTGGGGTGGCATACACCAGTTGCTTCAAGCAGCCCCACAAAAAAAAAATCGCAAGGATTTAGGTCGGGTGAACGAGGAGGCCGTAAGTTAGATCCTTTACGACCTATCCAACAATCTTGAAATCTCTCATTCATCCATTCATATCGAACGTTTAGTGGAATATTTACGAGAAGTCCAAACAACACATTTTCCAAGAAATCTAGATAAATGGCCCCAGTTGTTGGTTTTGGCAAAATGTGAGGACCAACGAGATGACAATACCGATCCACATTAATGGAAAATGGACGTGCGACTACATCTCATAAATTTCCTCAATTCAGTGCCGTAACATTTCACTCCAACCTCCTTCGCACGGTGCGTCGATAAATCCCACCGCCACACATCCGAACACATCATAATCGATATTATTAAACGGCGTCATATTACGAAAGCAAATCACGATTTTAATATTGGACCACGTAAAGCGCCGAGTGAGTTATCACTGCTTTGGTTACACGCCTGACCGTTAGATGGAGTCACGCGCCCGCTTTAATAAATCGACGCACGTCACCTCGCGACTATTTAAATTGACCGGATCCCCGCGAGCCGGTTTAACTCCGACGCGCCGCGGCGGGAAATCAAATCGTCGGGGAAAATATCGCGCGATGAAATTAGCGCGCGACGCGTGAGGATCCTCGCCGGCTTTCAGTGCGTCCAAATGAAGTGCGCTTGTCGTCTGCCTGATTACATCAGCCGCATTTGCATACTTCTAGGCTCGCCTAGGAGTGCCTTGCGTTTTCGCGCGCGGCTCTAATGAGAGGCATTGTTCGCCGATTAAGCGCCGAGGAGCGGCGCGAGACGCCGGGATATTCGCGAATTTCTTGATGGGGAGTAGGATTCGTTTGATTGCGTGCGTTTAAGTGGATGTGAAGGCGTTAGTTTGCTGCACGAGTCTATCGCATTGATGTGCAGTTGTATTTTTGTAAATAAAATTATAAAAAATTTCGCAACAGACGAGATAACAATGTATGGCATATAATAAAAATATTGCATAACGGATCACGAGCCAATGATTTTGTGCATACAATCTGAATTGTCGGAAAAACTCAAGGAAACGCCAACAAATTAAAAAATTAAATTAATAAAGTATTTTGAAATTAGAAAACGTGAAAGTATGAAATGCTAAAAAAATGATCAAAATAATTCACAAATACGAGAAGAGACCATTATTTAGCGTCCCCGACTTAGTAGGCGTTGAGTGACATTTTTTTCAAGAACTTTTTATACAGGAGTGTGTCATGTAACAGTGACCAATATCAACTTTCTTATTTTAAATGCAATATCCTGTATATTATTCAATTTTTGTATTCTTCAAAAAATTCATATTTCATGTAAGATGTCCTATACATGTCTTCAACTGTTACCGAAATATTAAACTTTGATTTATTATTTGCAAAACTAAAATATTTGGGCTTTTCCAATAACTCTAGTTCGTGGTTTAAAGATTACGTCCAATGCCGTTTTGAAAAAGTAAATTTAAATGAAATTTACATGCAGACCAAAAGTGGAGTACCTCAAGGCACAATATTGGGGCCTTTACTGTTTTCTCTGTTCATATTTGACATGCCTAGTATTATAAAGTATTGCAAGTGTCACCTTTATGCTGATGACATTCAATTATACATTTCTTGCAAACTAACACACATACAGGAAACACTAGATCTAATAAACGATGATTTAGCTAATTTATCGAACTGGTGCTATGGGCATGGTTTACAAATTAATTCTAAAAAATCACCAAAGCTTATAAGTATCTTGGAATTAAATCGTCGAATACCGTAGACCATAATTATGAAATAACAAGCAGGGAAATGGGAGCTGCTACCGGACAAATAAATTGTGTTCTATGGAGGCAACAAATACCCAAGCGAACTAACATCCGAATATATAAGACGGTGGAGTGAGGAATACCGATATAGTAAAGGAACTGGGAATACAGATTGACACACTTGAAACAATAGAAGTAAAAAGGCTTTGATGGTTCGGAGATGTTCGACGAATGAAAGATGACCAAAGAAAATGATAAACTGACGGTCATGGAGAGTAGAAGAAAAAAATGTGGAATCGAGAAGACAGAATGAGGGCGACTGGCGAACCCAGAAACGGCTTTAGGCTAAATAGCCGTTAAAAAAAACACCGACGCAAATGGAAATTGCGTCGGCAAATTTCCAAATTTGCCGCCTATATCCAAAGGAACAATTAGTAAAATAAAGAAGCAGTTGGGCGAGCCAAGACATGTAAGGAAGATAACAAAAAAGCAGGTGCCAATGCAATAAGTGATGATACCAAATTGGATATTATCCTCGAGGTTGATGAAAACCTGCATTCTGCCAGTCGACAAGCAGCCACAATATTCGACGTTAGCCATTCATCGATTACTCGAACAGTAAAAGAAAATAAAGTGCATCCCTATAAAATGATACCAACTCAGGACCTCATGGAATACAATTTTGATAATAGAGCGTATTATTGTCAACAAATGCCTCGATTGTCAATCGAAAATCCTTACTGGATCCTCGCCCTGTAAAGGTTAATGTTTGGGTAGAAATTGTGGGAGAACAAATCATAGGTCCCAACTTTGACAAACTTATATCCTGACCCAGCATACCCACAAGTTCCAACGAATATGACATGTCAAAAGTATTGCATACAAAAGTAAACCCCTCGACTTAGCTGACTTAAGAAGACGAGTAACGCTTGCGATTATATATATTTTTTTTAATGTTAATATTTTGCAATAAATCTGAAAATACTTAATATTGAACAGTTGAAAATAAATATAAGACTTTGTACATGAAATATGTCTAGAATTTTCTGTTGCATTTAAAATAAGAAAGTTGGTGTTGGCCACTGTTACATACACACCCTATTTAAAAAAATATATTGCAACTAAAAATACCAATCGAGATATCCAAGCGTTTTTTCGAACACGTCCCCATTTATTTATTATCGAATTTAGTCCATTTGCCTGACACACAGTCTATAATGAATATAAAGAATAAAAAGATTTAATGAACTTCACTAACGTCGATAAATATTTTTTAATACGCACATGCGATCGATTTTTGTAAATTTAAATAATTTTCAAATAAAATGAACGGAAAAAAATTATGTAAATATCACGTACGACAATTTTTCATTTGAATGAATTTAAAATTTATTTAATTCAATTACCAATGGCAAATACCACTTCAACGCATCATCCAGAGGTTTTATTAACGTCGATAAATATTTTTTTACTGCACATGCGATCGATTATGTAAGCGGCTGCGCTCGCCGAAATTTACAAACGTAGTTCAGAAATAAATGACCCGATTTTATCGCGTCGTCGTTAGCGAAGTAACACCGTCTGCGATTTAATCGAAAACGAAAACTATTAAAATCGACTTACATGCTCCAGGTCGCGTTCACTCGTAGTCCTCCATCGTCCAAAATTTATAACACGATCCCCAATCAGTTACGAAAAACTCTCATCTCAAGTCATACGCGAAAACGCACAATTTAAACAATGCCGTTCCACGTCGCGTGAATCGCGTTTTAAATTCGCGGTAATAAACTGAAATTTAAAGGAAATTGATCGAACCGAAACGACGCCGCACGCACTTCAAGGTCTTCGCACAAGAACGCGACGCGTCGCCAAACTACGTAGATCAAATCGTTCGCAACAATTACCTAACTTGCAAGGCATTTCTAGCAAAAAAAATGCACTTCTTGACTCGCCGGTTCGCCTCGTTCGTTTTCGTATTAGCCCGCGGGAAAACGACGACTCGATCTCGACATTGTTGTCAACATGTGTAAAATATTTTAGGAACGAAACGTTGCAACGTTGTGTCGATCATCACATGAAAACATTATGTTTTTAGGATCTTAAAAACCGCAAAAAGCACAAATCGTTACAAATCTTTATATTTAAAGATGTGAAAAATTAATCGTCCTTGCTGTATATAATCAACGATGTTTTTTTTCTTTCTTATACTTAATGTATATGGAAATTTATCAATGATTATTGTTGTTGAGTTAATAATTTAATAAAAGAGTGGAAAAAGTAATACGTAACGCATTAAAGCTTTGTGGAAACTTGGAAACTCTAGGAATCCTCTCTAATTGCGAACCATTGGAACCCATAGCCCTTTAACATTATAATTATAATTTAAGCTTCATTGAATCGTTTTCTGTACTACCAGATTAAATCAAACAATTATAATTATATTTCAAAAAATTAGTTTCATTTTCCATTACAACTTGTCATCTTTTCCGACCATTATTACCCCCACAAGCGTTGCCACACACATGCTGATTAAGAACAACCCAAAAGTATGAATTGGATTATATATAATCAGTGACATATAAACTGCACCACCTAGAAGGGGTGGGAATTTTTGGACCAAATTTGACAGAAACATTGGACTAGTCTAACAATTGATTAAAATTTGATAAAGAAAACACTTCATCTTTTTTATTTTTCTTTAATAATGTGTTGGTCCGCCCCTATTTCTGATACACCCATTGACCCGCCTTGGCATTGATTCCAGCAGGTGATCAATGTCTTCTTGGGGTACGGCATCCCAAGCAGCCTGTACTTCATGCCGTAGAGCTTCTATTGTCAACGGTGGGTTCGGTAGATTCCTGAATCTTCTACCCATCATGTCTCACACGTGCTCAATGGGCGACAAATCGGGAGATCTTGGCGGCCAAGGCAAAAGATTAACATTGGCCTCTTCAAAGAAGTCAAGAGAAACCCTTGCTACGTGAGGTCGTGCATTATCTTGCTGGAAAAGTGGGTCTTCCAGCCCTCGAAGATATGGAAGAACATGTGGTTCTACCACTTCGTCAATGTAGCGTCGGGCGGTCATACTGCCCCGAATGAAGAGCAAGGGTGACCTACTGCCGTAAGCAATAGCACCCCACACCATCAACCCCACAGTTCGGTGAACATGCCTCGCAATCGAAAAATCAGGATTGCGCCTTTCTCCACGTCTTCGTCTAACAATCATGCGACCATCATGCATTCCTAAACAAAATTGCGATTCGTCACTAAAGACAACTCGATGCCACTCCAAGTTCCATTGAAGTCTTTCCGTGCACCAGGCCAAACGTTCCTGGCGATGTTGAGCAGTGAGGGGTATCACAAGATGTGGGCGGTAAGACAGCAAGCCAAAGGTTCTTATTCGACGATAAACTGTTCGCAAGCCTATCGGACGACCTTGTTCACCTAACCATTGATCAGCTATTGATCTAGTTGTAGAGAATCGGCCTCTCAAGGCCATTAGTCTTAAGCGGCGATCTTGACGTTCATTGGTTCGTCTTTGAGCCCCAGTGTCTCTTCTCCGACGTTCAACCCTATGTTCAGACCACGCTTGATAAACACGCATTATTGTTGAGTGGTGCCGTCCCAAACGGTTGCCGATTTCTCTAAACGAAAAACCTGCTTCTCGTAAACCAACAATCCGCCCTCGGTCAAAGTCACTCAACTGCTGGTAAACTTGAGGTCTCCTTCCGCTAGGCATCGTCAAACACTTGAAACACTTTAAACTAAAGAACGGGATCCGAAAAAGTGGAACAAATTCAAAAAATGACTCGATAATTGCTTGTCTATCACCACCTCCAAAAAATGACACAAACCCCAAAAATCCCATGACTACTTGATGGTTGGGTTTCAAATTTTAATCAACTATTTCCCTGGACTAGTCCACTATTCCTGCCAAATTTGGTCCAAAAATTCCCACCCCTTCTAGATGGTGCAGTTTATATGTCACTGAGTATATTTATTTATATAAATAGTCTAAAAGAAACTAAATGTGTAATTATGCCATTTTTTCTAGGTATGTCTACTTTGCACTTGCAGATTTCATTTGCAGTCAAGGAGACCCCTGGATTTCCATAGCTGACTATGTACATTAACATCATAGTTACATCTTTGATATTTAAAACGAAAAATCAATCAAAAATCAGTCAATCAAATACCACTAAATTTACCTGCGGAATTACATTTAAAGTAACAAATAACCGACAAAATATTGCGCAGTCGATTATTCTCGATCGCTTCGAATTCCGCAATTCACTTTCCGATAATCGAATCGAAAGCCGACAATAAGAATCGAAGTGCTGTTCGCGCCCTAACACAATAATCCGCGCGCGTGAGAACGCCTAATTGCGTCATTCAGGAGGCGCATGTATCAAGCGCTCGCAATTAGTTGAACGCAGTTAATTCAATATTAACGGCGCCTCTCGTATGAACGGCAGCATATGAAATTACTTGTTCGGTGCAGCTGCAGTTAAACTGTTTCTAAATTGTTGCGAAACTCAATTTCAATTCATCGCGCCGTGTATCACTCGTCATTTCGTTCGTCCGCGCGTGCAGTCGGGCTCGCTCCCGCACGTTCGCGCGATACGTCCATTGTGACGGCGGCGACGAGCCGCGATCTAAAATTTCGCGTGATCGGGCGATAATGACGGGAAATGTGCGATCGGGGGTAATAGGTAGGCGCGTTTTTATCCGATTTATAAAAATTAGTAGTTGTGAAAACGAAAGGACCCACGAACAAATTCCAAAGCGAACTTAATTGTCTTAAACAATTCATGTTTGATCGCCAATCTGTTCTTTTTTCCAATCATGAAAGAGGAAACAAAAATGAATACTAATTAAGAAAAGTAAATAAATATAGATTTAAGAATAATATAATTATGTGACGTAAGCAGAAATTGGGGACATACCTTATCGCCCATATGTGCCGGTGAAGTTAGAAATACACAATTTAATTTAACCAGTTGTCTTAACGATCGAATCGTCCATATTTGGCGGCGAAATTACATTATACAAAATATAGTACAAAAAGCATTTGATAAAACCAATTTTTAAATCGATATTTTTTTACACTGTCGACTGACGAAAGGGAAGGTCAACCCGGGGAATTTTAGAGCGAAAGAAAAAAAACAATTTAAAATAAATCAAAAACGAATGGAAAAATTACACAAATAAAAGGAAGGTAAAGCCTGGAAACGGAATAATTAATTGCAAAAACCAAAAGGCAGAAAATCAAATTTAAAAGAAAAAAGGTGACAGCAAATGGATTTTTTTTTTCTAAATTGTAAATTTGTTGTAAATATTTTCAACTGTAGCCAAAGAAAATGTTGATGCTGAATTGCGTTGGTATTAGTGCATACACAAATACCAACCCAACCTAACACTAACAGTTTTCTTGCTTCAGGAAACGGAAACCAATAAAGCGATCAGGACGAAATACTTAAATTATTTAATGAACTAATTGAATTATTATGCAAAATTATATTTTGACAATTATTTATCAATATTCCTTCACTGAAATTAAACAACTGAATGTGAAAATGTAATACAAAATAAAACAAAAAAATCGTGAAAAGCAAAATTGATAACAAGACACTATAAACGCCATCTAGATGTCAATAATTCAATTACAACGGTCTGCTTAGACAGATTAAGTCTGTACTGTCCAGTCTTGCAACTACCCTCTAGCGAATGTATGTGTGGTGGTCTGATGAACCCAGCAAGGACGAAACGGTCGACAGTCTGAATAGTATCGAAGCAGACGTCTGTGATGACACAGCAAAACAAGTGTGAGCGTATTAACGTTTCATGATATGATGCACGCTGGATGTAACCTCAGCGAATGCATATGTGGTGGTCTGATGAGCCCAGAACCGACAAATCGTTCCATCATCATCTATTGCATTCGCTAAATTGCATTTTCAACTACACCTAATTGAACATATTTTTCCCTCATCTGTTATCTGGTGTAAATTTTTCTTGTGTATAAAATGTAATCAATAAAAACGGTCATTATTATTATTATTAATAAAATTAATAAAACCAATCTCTGATACCCAATTTTGCACAATCGCCCACTCCTCCCACTATATCAAACAATCGCGGTCAATAAACCAGCTTCGGCACGATCGCCAATTCACGTGACGTCCGAAGCGCGCCCGCTCAAGCAGCGCCAACTTGTTGACAATTACATAATCCATGTCGACTTTGATTGGGAGTCGGCGCGGCAGGAAACACAAGCGGTATATCGAAACTATTAACGCCGTGACAAGGGTTTCCACTTCAGAAGTCGAGGTCCGACGTTCCCACGCCCCCGGGCGCGCCGCCCCCGTTCCCCCCCGATCTCCCCCCAAAACAGTACGTAATTCCCCGATAGACAGACTTCTCAAGATCCGGAACTTATTCGGCTTACAACTGCAATCTTGTCTTAACTTTATCTTGTTACGTTTCACTCGATCCGTTCGGCGAAGTTATACTCCCGGACTTGTTCGGGCAATAAATTTTTTATTTCGTCGTTTAGTTTCAATTTAAACTCGAAGCGAGATTTAAAACGCGTTCATTCGGTGCGTTCGAGTTAATTTACGTTTTTAATTAGCAGTAACGGGGATCATCGTCACGAAGGAAATGTGGGAATCGATTCCATATTTAAAAATTTTGTCTTAATCGCGCAATCAAACCTGAAAGTAAGTCTCGACCTGACGACGTAAATAAATTTTATGCGAATGCCCCCGGGGTGTAGTCGCGATGCGGCGGTGGCCTAGAGCGGCGCCTTATTAAAAAAAACGCGTTCGCTCGTTAACGGCGCGAAAAATAGCTCGGGCGCGAGCCCCTAATGAAAGTGAGAGACTGAGAGACTGCGAAGCATCGCCCGCCCCAGAGTTCTCATTACGCAACGTTACGCGAGCACGTCCAAATTAAAAAGCGCAGGATCTCGCGACACGCAATTTATACCATTGTCGGTTGAAAATTGCGCGAGATTTTTTGAATCTGGAGCTAATGTGTAATTTCATTTCCAGGCGGCCGCGGCGGTTCGAAAAGTGCGCCGGAAATGCAATTTTCTCGCAGCTAAAACCGGGTCCCCGGTTAATGCAAATTATTTTCAAGCCGTATCTGGGATAAATTGCACGTACGCCTTAATTAAAGCGAATTGTCGGTTCGAAAGTCTCACACGGACGTCGTTTAAAATTTACGACGCGTCGACCCCCAAAGAACGACACAGAAAACACGAGATGATAAATCAATTCGCGGAGACGTTTTATTTGATGTATTTGTGAGTGCGTCAGTGACAGGGGTCGATAAATGTCACATATATTTCACTCGAATTTTTCCGTTTCCCGCAAAGTGGTCACTAGAAAACTTGGGTTCATTCTTTCCGATAAAAGCGGAATTTCATCCCCATGTATTCTTCATTAAATGCAATGAAATATAAAGCGGCAAAAAATCGTTTCACCCTTGTTGCGATGTGATCAGCAATCTGTTTCACATCACAGTTTCCTTCCAATGATTTCGTGCGAAATATTAGATCGACGAATACACCCGGCTCTCTTTGATTAATTCCTCTAGATTAATAAGTTGGAGGTCGTTAAAACTTTTTGGAAATTCGTTAATTTTCCGTGCACGCCTCGGGGATCAATCGCTTAAGCGCGAAATTTAAATATACTCGACGGCGGGGATTTCGCTCCGTCGGAGCGCTTTAAACTGTAACTCGCCGGTCGCGCCGGTGGTAATTATAAAATATGAAGTAATGTGAATATCGGGGACGAAGTGAAACGTCGAAAATCCAATCAAACTTGCCGACGTGGAAAGTTTAATGCGAATTACGCGAGTCAATGTTTGCAGTCGCGACGTGCGATTCGAAATTCGGACAAATATCGTGCGAAGTTTGATGCTGACTGCGTCGTCGTCATCCCCGACGGCGATTTCCCCGACGTAAAATCTGATAATTCTATTAATTGGTACGTGCGAATGCAGTTTAGTTTAATTATAATAAGTTGACGTTAACTTATGGTGTGTTTAGTACACATCCAAATTTAACAGAACAAATACTGGGTTAGAAGAATTTAACGACATGATGGTTGACCTTAAATCCTAAGATGTAAATAATTTGTCGAACTGTAAAAATGATCAAATTTATTAAACGCGAAATATATTTTTGTTAATTAAATTTAAAATGATGTTCAGTACTTTACTGCAAGAAGCAGTTGTATAAAAAATTCGTTGTGTTCCTTACTCAGAAAACATTGACATTTTTAAATCCATTTCGAATACAATTAAAACTTCACAGTTTTCCATTGTAAGAAATTTAACTACAAATTTTCTACTAATTACATAATAAACTGAACAAATTGTTAATAAACAAACTTAATGAAATGAGAGATAAGTGAAATCAGATTAAAGAAGACGAAAACGAAAATGTAACATATGTGGTGAAATGGGCGATAATTATAGCGTAGCTGTAAATGTACTTCAAGTGATTGTTTTCATCTTTATTTCCAGCTTCCCTCGATAATTTAGACATTGAAATAATAAATTAAAAACAGCATAAATAAAATATTAATTTAAATAATTTAATTACCCACATAACTTAAATATATTGTTATCACGGGCGTCCATAAAATAACATCCTATACATTACTGGATTAACATTTAATTTAATTAACGTAATTATTAATAAAAATTAATGCTTTGTAAAATAAAACTGCCCATCTCACCATATTTACTGACAAATGGATTAATATAATCAACATTTGAAGATTGATCTTTTATCAACATAATTATCACAGTATTCATTGTCCTTGTTATAAAAGCTTTTTACGTCGTTTTTGATATCAGTTAAGAATAATTAATTGTAGCACAACTAAAATTTCCAACTTTATTTGTTGAGCATTAGATTGTTTAAATGAAAATTTAAAATTCCTCTTTTCTTTTTGATTATTTTGTTTTGTAAACCAACCCCGAATCTACGTTTGAAGTACATGGTCTATTTTGAATCTATGGTTGTTAGGCGTTCACCTTTTAATGGGTGATATTAAAAAGAAACAAAATGACAGGCAGCCATTAGTGCCACTAATGCATTTTATACTCGTGCTCAGATTCTTTATTATTATATTTCATAGTAAAATTTAATTTTTATTGTTGTTACCAATTACCAATATGCATTTCTTTTAACGCTGTGACTTTGCTTTTCTGAAAAATAAGTGACCCAATGTGATACATTTACTATTCAAAATCTTTCGATTTTAATGGACTTGCGACTACTATGAAATTTCAAGTCGAGCCTTCCTTTAGTAATTTTTTGTCTATAAATATATATAAAGGCGTTTCCATAATTATGATATTTTGGAAATAATAGATAACTTGTATCAAATAATTCCGTAGTACATCCGGAAGTCAATAAAAATTAAAAACGTTTTTTTTAACAAAAATTATTGTCGCAAAATTCAGCCCGGCTTTAATTCAAATATTTCCGTGATCCGCCCGCTGAGTCAAGTATGCGCTCGGTCGTATCGGAACGCCGCATGACTAATATTTTTCGGCCGGTTACGCTATACGTAATCGGGTGTCTCATATTTCAGTTAGTAATAAAGGTGCGGTCGGTGCGTGAATATCTAAAATTCGCGATTAAATTTTTACTCGCGGATAGTGTTTCGGGCGGTGTTTGACTTTCGTATATTGACGGGTTCGAGCGATGAGTGCGCGGGATGAAGCTTCGCACTCCTACAAGAGACGTAAGTAAATTTTATATTTTTTTAAATTTCTTATAATTTTTTTAAATGATAAATTTCGATCCATTGTGACCTGAATTTGGGATGGGCGAAGCCGCATCGCCCATCGCAGAGTATTTGTGTCATTATTTGTTGAAAAATTCCAACGAAAGGTCAACGCCTTGTTTGAAAGCACCCCGTGATTTACAGTTGCTATGTTAGGTCATCGGTGGCAAAATTTTCTCCGACATTTTTCACATTCGAATAAAATAATATTAATAATAAACGTGGTCTTGTGCCGTGAGTAATAAGTCGGCGAACGAAACCCTTTTAGAAATATTAAAGTTTATTGCGTTTATTCTTTTTTGCAATAAACTCTTATCAAGTAATAAACATTAATAAGACAAATCACATCTTTCCATGTACACAAGTATGTACAAAAACAAACATAAAAAACACATTTTAAAGAACCTAGTCTATTCGAACAATATTTAATTCACTAAAATGCAACTAAAAGAAGAAACAAACAATTCGTCAAAAAATTGTATTGTAATGAATCAAATTTGCTCACTTAGAATTTTGTGGCCTTGTATATTAATTCAAAATTACTTTGATTTGCGTTGGTCACTGGTTTTCAATTAGTTATATTTGAACTGATTTAGTTCATCTATTTCGCCAGTATTCAATCTCAACACAACTTTTCCAACGTTCGGTATTTAATTCGTTTTCGGGTTTTAATTTTCATGTTAATTATTCCTTTATATATACGTAAAACACATACCATATCGTACTTACATTTTGAATATTTAGCACACATAACAACGAATACTTCATATAAAATTAAAAATAACAAACGTCGGTTGGGTTTGATCGCTATCACATATTTTTTCCTATGCACTTCATTAATTCGCCAACTACGTTGGTTGATCGAGATTCATTTTAAAATTTTTAGTTAAAGATAAATTATTTGGATTTACAACCACGTAATTTCAAACCAAACAATTTAAGTTTAACTAAAAATTTAAAAATGAATCTCGATCAACCGATGTAGTTGGCGAATTAATGAAGTACATAGGAAAAAATATGTGATGGTTATTAAACCCAACCTAACGTCTTTTATTTTTAATTTCATATGAAGTATTCGTTGTTGTGTGTGCAAAATCTTCAAAATTACATGAAATAAAATTCTGGTAAATTTGATTTATTATTTATTATTATATTATTCATTTATTTTGCAATGAATTAATCCCAATTAATTCAAGGGCAAACAACCCACCTTAATATTTGCAATAATTTGTTGTTGGTTTAAATTTAATTTATTTTCACAACTTCGGCTACCATTGATTGACATTTTAAGATAAGAAGATCGTTTAGTTTATCATCACGTTATGTTGAGTGAAATTTAAAGACACCTTCTCGGTCAATGCGTTTCAAGTCCAATTGTTCAACCGGTTTACAATAAACATATTTCGCGGTATACGTCAAAATATTAAATTCGTTAATTATTTCTTTCAGATATCGAGAGCGGGTTTCCAAGAACAGCAACAAGACCCCCACACACACCGTTGAGATGAAGACAGATAAGCTTTTAGAAAATAAGAAGAAAAAAACGCTTGCAATTGTAATGTTATCTATCAGTAAAGCAAAACCCATCATGCCATACAAAGTGTTTTTGCAATTTATATGCACTTTGATTTACGGGGTTAACTCGCTGTCGACTTTTTCCTGCACGATAACACGCTACCGTAATCCGACAGGGTGAAGTATCAACTCTGGGTATCTGTTCGCCTAGCCTACAAAACTAGCTGTTACCCGCAAAGAGTTAGGTATATCCAGTGTCTATCGTATGTTTGGAACACGACCAAACACGATCAGGGGAAATTGTTGTCGGTCTAGGATCTATGATCCAGGACTTTGGCTATCAAAGACGTGCTTGTTCCCCATACTTCATACTTTCCCACATTTAAATGTGCTTTGCTAATAGTAACATTTAAAATTAATAGCGTTTGTCTTTTGTGTAAGCCGGTGCCCAACGTGATTGCGCCACACACTCTTATACAGGAGTGTTACATTTAACTAGACTCATTTAAGCCAGCCCATTGCCAATGATACATCTTCAATGAATAGTTTTAGTTTAAAAAAAAGAATTTAAATTAATTGTGCGGCTGATCGCAATCCTGGATTGTTAGAAGTTCAGCAAACTTGAGCTGTACACCTTGATAGCCGTCAACTTGAACAATCTAAGTCAGAGCCACAATCAAAATATTTATAATTTATATTAAACCCTTTAGAAGTAGGGACAACTTTTCAGGAAATGAAAAACGCTTGTAATTGTAACGTCATTTATTAGTAAAGCAAAACCAATCATGCCATACAAAGTGTAATTAAAATTTGCTTTGCTGATAGTAACTTTTACAAATATTAGCGTTTTGTGGTCGGCACCGGCTTCCGAATGTAATTACGCCCCACACTCACACACAAGGGTGTTATATTTGACTACACTTATTTAACTGTGCGCAACGCAAATGATTTGCAATGAATAGTTAGCAAAAAAAAATATTTAAATTAATTGTGCGACTGATCGCAATTATTATCGCACTTATTAGAAATTTAGCAAAATTTAGGTGTTCACCGTAGTAACCGTCAAATGGAATAAGGTAGGCCATGAGCACAATCTAAATATTTATAATTTGTGTGACAAATATTAATTTTGTCGAAATTGACAATATAGCAAGCCCCTAAAAACTGGGGCGGCTTTCAAATCTCTTCAAAGGGTAAAGCGATTATTTTTTAAATAATCGCTTTAACTGTACCCTTATTAGAAATGTTTGATTAAAATAATATAATAGGTACGGATAACATCGACTCAGAAGCCGATGACCCAGTCATATGTGATTACATATGCCAACTAATTTCCCTTAAGGATTTTAGTTACATTTTTGATAGCTAGAAACTTTAAAACATATTTTTGTTGGATCCTGTTGATCCTGTGATGTCAGTTTTGTGTATATTATTGTATAAGGGTTAAATGAAAATGCGTCGTCTAAAGCGATAACAAAGACATTGCATGAAATATAAAGAGCGCATGAGATATTATAGGGAGCGCATGAGATGTAGAGAATGCATGGGATGTAGAGGGTGCATGAGATATAGAGAGGGGTGTTAGCTTTTGGGACAGTTGTTAATGGTAGGTACATTAACTTAACTAGTCGATGCATGTGTAGACAATAGTAGTGTAGTAACTAGTGGGTGCGCAGTTATGAGTTGTGCGAAACGCTAGTGAGGCAAATCTTTGCGAACAATATTATGGCAACTGTAGAGTTGTTGAGATAATGTTGACTAGCTGTTATTGATGTATTATATGGTACGGTTGTTATATGCAATGTTGTGAGACAGTCACCTTTGTGGTGACTGTCAAGGTATGCTAATAAACAAAGTTGCCTGTCGAGTACGCCCACGCGATTCTTGGACGCAGCATGGAGCTGTCGCCCACCGGTTCTCCCATAACTCAACGGGGGAGCAACGAACACGTGAAGTGTAATATTTCAGATAAACTAACATGCGAAGATATCCGAAAAATGGTAAAGATGTCCAAAGCTGATAACACGACAGATTCAAGGATAGCTACTAG
Source organism: Geotrupes spiniger (assembly GCA_959613385.1). Taxonomy (NCBI): domain Eukaryota; kingdom Metazoa; phylum Arthropoda; class Insecta; order Coleoptera; family Geotrupidae; genus Geotrupes; species Geotrupes spiniger. The sequence goes on from OY390739.1 coordinate 29,743,354, forward strand.
AGGCAACGTGGGACCAAGCGCTCCCCCTCCCCGAAAGGGGCCCTGTACGTAACTCTCTGTATTGTATTGGTGCCATTTACCTTTTCATGTGGTGGCATTGTTGCCATTGCTTTTGCCGTTGTTTTTCCTACGGTGTGGTTTTACTGCTTTTAGAGTGTGCTGCCGCTGAATCGATTTGTTAAAAATTATTTTAATTATTATACAAATTATTTCAATTGTTACTTGCTTATTCAAAATATAAGTAATATTCCAAATAAGGCCGATTTGGAATATTAAGTTTTTTTTTAATAATTACGTGTTATTACCTCTCCTTATAGGTTCCGTACAGTCGCTGTACGATTTAAGCTCATCAGTAAAAATAAAATTTGACTAATATCTGTTTAAATGATTTTGATCAAATGCAATTCTATTTCGGTTTATGTTTATCAATTAAACAACGCCGTATTGTATGGCGGCTGCAACCTACATTTAAAGTTTCTCTGCGACTTGCGCTGGCAAAAGGCCGGCACAAAACGTTTTCCATAAGACGACCGATGTCTTCCTCCGACATCGCTCCTCATTGGCTTCGCTATGCCGCTTAATCCTTTCGTATATCCTGCTTTTCTCTGTACACAAATATTTTATAAAATTATTAAATTGTTCCAGTGAATAATTGAATGATGAATACATAAATCGACCTGCTGCGTTATGTCGCTAGCAGCAACTCCTTGCTCGACAAGAGTTACTACCTTCTGACAAACCTCCACTGACGAGTGCTTTTGGCACATTTAATTAGGCCTCGTCGTCCCTAAATATATATACCAATGTGCCAAAAATATGTGCAGCATACGCATATCATTAACACTAATCTCTTCAGATTTTCCCGTTTGAAGCAGTTGTTATCCATACTATACCTTATCCATCAAGATGTTTTAATGTTTTTACAAATTTTACTTATTTCACAGAAATAATTTCATAAACTTTTAATATTAATAGGTAGTCGTAGTATTTAATTTTTAGGGCTTGTTTTTGTATTCTACGTTAGATTAGATTAGGTGGTTGATTTCCCGTCTTCGGGTTCTGGTTAAACCACTACAAGTAATTGGGATATCTTATTGTTCATTTGAAGTGGATATCTGCAACGGTGGTTCTAGAAGATTCGGAATTCCAGTCTCTTCGGAGGATTTGGGTGGAGAGATGGTTGGTCATTTTTGTTGTATCCGTTCGAGGAAACCATTTGGTTAGAGGTAAGTGTGTTTTATGAACTTTTGGAAATGATGTTCACGTTTTTTATTTCGTATTTAGGGTTTTCCAGTTTTTAGCTATAGTTCAAGTTTTATCCTAGAGGTTACGTGATGCTACCGCCTGGTGGTAATTCTAGAAGAATCGGAATTCCAGTCTCTTCGGAGGATTTGAGCGTAGAGATGGTTGGTCGTTCTTGTTGTATTTTTTCGAGGAAATCATCTGGTTAGAGGTAAGTGTATTTTAATGAACCTTTGGGCGTGATTTTCACGATTTTTATTTCGTATTTTAGGCTTTTCCAGTTTTTGGAGTCTAAGTCTTATCCAAGTCTTATCGAGACGTTACGTACCTACTTCTTTGGTTATTGCGAGGTCGTCGTTGGACAACTTTTGAACATTTTGGAAGTTGAACGTTCCTCGAATATCGACAATCCTAACGCTGGCTATTTTGCATTGTTTAGTGCAAATCAAATACAGCAATCCGTTGTAATTTATCACAAAGTGAAACTAATTTAATAAATGAACTTTTATAGTACAAGTTGTGTTTTAATGCCATATAATTTCGTCATCAGATGAATTGTATGTGCTCGAATGAGTGTGAATATCTATAAGAAGATTTTTGAAGTGATGGTGTTAAATTTGCGGAATGTACGGTAAGAGATCAAGCATGTCTTCATTCTTTGCGTTAGTGACTGGTCTTCTTGCTGGTTACAGTTTAGTTAGAGCTTTGTACTAAATGTACTTTTTGAAAGCGTGAAATTGCAAAAGAGGATTTATCTCAAACCTCAGCCAACTAATATTTAGCCAGTTAAAGTCGTACCCGAAAGTTCTCTTTTTTATTTGTAATAGAATTTTCTTGTGCAGCAGGACTCAAAAACTTGTCATTTTTCATTTTGGTAACAACTTTGCCATAAATTTGTCCAACGCGACGACTAGTAGTTATGTTGACTTTAAGTTGGAAGAGCTGACACAATTAGTAGGAATCATCCCTAATTAAATAACTTGCGTTCAGGAACAGAAAAGAAACATTCGCAGCCACGGCTCGTCGCGGATTTTGTTTCGATTCCAGTCTCGCGTCTCGATTCAAAAATTTTAGTGGTATGTGGACTCAATATTGCACATAATAAACAAGGGTGCGTAACAAATATAAATCAATGTCAAAGTAAACAAGATCATATAAGGTATGTGATAAAATATAAAATCTTGACATCAGCAATACAATTTACTATATAATCGAGTTCGAGCGATCCGTTAGATCGCGTCAGTTCGCACAACGTTTAAGGTCAGTGACAATCGCGCCGATGTTGCATTGTCATCAGAATGACTTGCCACTAAACGTCGGTTAATCAACCAAGTTTACCAAACGATAAAGGAAGTAGTGATGTGAATAAAGCTGCCCATTTGAAGAAAAAGAATACTGTTATGTTAGGGACCGTAAACACTGATCTCCCCTCGCACATTTGATCAAATTATTGAGCTTGAAACAAGTAGCAGACGACGTAAATTATGGAATATCATTTAATATGGAACTAATGTGTGAGAAATCCACCCTTAATTGATTTTGACGAACAAGTTACCAGCGAAATCGCTACGTGATGTCCCACAAATGCACTTTTAATGTTAACACTTGGTCCGTAAAAGCTATCCTGTGTAGTGTTAATTTCTTGCCTGAAATAGACAGACCAGCCACGATTCGAGAACTGCACCGAAGCCTCCCAATGAATCATATATGTGTCTGCGGCATCGTTTAGTTACATCGATCCGGCACCTGGGGTTAAAACATTTACAAACTTTTCCGATTTGTTGCTCGAATTTTCTTTGATACGCACTCGCGTACTATTTTAATTAAACGTGTAACCGACGCGCAAAGAAATTCCTCGAGATTTCCCCGAGAAGATTAATACCGGTCCGAATAATTAATCTTCCTTCGTTAAAATACGCAAATGTATTCGCAGGCGCAAATTAAAACATTCGAAAGCGCATTAGCGTAATTATGCGCGTTTACGACGCCGTTTCCAAAAAGTCAAACGAACGGCACGCCGCGCGGCCGCCGGGGAGCGGGCGGACTGAATCCAAACAAAAATCCGAGGCCGGCCCCGAAATTAAACAAGGCAAGCGACGCAATTAAATTATCAGGGGCCGAGTTGTATAATAAATGCGGACGCAAAAAGTAAGTGGCAAAACGTAACTCCGGACGGTCGTCACTGCCAACCCTTCGTGCACGTAGCATTTACATAAGTAACTAGTCGGAAGCGGACCGAACTCCGGGCAACGCAAAACCCCGAGGTGCAAACCACGTAGAGCAATAAATTTCGTACAGATGTCGTGCAATAACTCGGCTTTTTGCGTTCCGAACGGATGCCCGGCGATACAACAACGTATCGAATCGCATTTCGGTTTGTTTTTTTAATACGTAATGGTTCCATTGGGCGTCGGTTTAAAATGCCGCTGTTGTTTAACGGATTCGTTGAATTAATTGCAACGATTAGACTATGCGTTTTTTCATGGGTACAAATTTATTTTATTGAAAATAAATTTCAGCGGATATAACAAGTGACGACGGTCCGTTTCGTCCTTCTCGGCACATCAGACCACCAGTCATGCAAACATGACTTATAAACGGTTTGTGTGAGTTCATTAACATCCAGGCGTCAATCTAGACTATGTAATAACATAGCAGCGCGAGTGCGGGCTTATGACGGCCAAGAGGGAAATTAGTAGAAATAATTTAAAATATAGAAATATTGGAGAGGATTCTAATGCTGCGACTACAAAACAAATAGCAACTCGACTCGCGTACTACGATATTTGATTTATTATTAACAGTACACAATCTCCCCTCCACGCGTCCTCATAAAAGACCAATAAATGTATTAGTTGGCACCCTCGCTGACAAAACAAAGCTAATTTCTAAATAAACCCCTCGTAATCGTTCGAAGCCGCAGGCTTTGCACGACCACTGCTAAATTGGGGTTCCGCCGTAATATGCGCTTAGATTATTTGATGTTTCGGGGCGAAATTAAAAATGTATTTCGCTTTGATTAGCAGTGGACTTAAACAACAAATCAAAGTGGGCGGAATCAATTTACTAGTAATTTTAAAATGACTCACCTCGCATTTGCAATATTCCCGCAGCAGCTTTCGAGCAGCAACAATCTGAAACAACACAAACTTTAGATTTATAGTAGAAACGAGTAGTTAATTGTTAACGAAACGTATAGCAAATTAAAATAAAATGGCAACCAAAATCGAATCATTTGATACTATGCACCCGGCTGTGTGAGTCGATTATTGCTCTCCCGACCGTCGACCGTCATTGGTATATGATCATAGTTGTTAATTAATATCAAATGTATATGACTTAAATTATTTTTAAGTCCATAGTGAAGATGTAAGTATTAAGTTTACAAAATTGTAAAATAGCGTAAAATATAGCAGTTGGCTTTACGACGAGATATGTAAATGCCATAAAATTTCATAAATAACCACAAGAAATCAAACAGAGAAAGGTGACAAATTAATAGCCATCACAGGACGTTTTCAATATAAGGCTTGCTGTTGACAATGACATCATCACTCGGATTAACATGGGCAGCTTCTTTAGAGTTTACGACTTAATTATGTGCTATACATCGTTTAAAAGTACTACAGTACATGTGAGTTTTATATTTTTAAAAGCATTTGTTTCTGTTATTGCCCCCCCCCCCCGCGCGTTTCTTCAAATATGTTTCTTAGCTTTAAACACAGAGAAATTATATAAAATTTTGCAAATGTTCGATTGGGTTAGGTTGGATTTTTGGGACGAGTTTCAACTTTTAAATCGTTCGTTCGTCATAAATTTCTGGAAATAAAAAATTTAAAAAAAAACGATCTTTATTTGCATTCTTTACGTTTCCTATATTTCATTATTTACAATTTCATGTGCCTGTCCATTTCCTTTACGTACCCCTGTGTCTCTCGTCTCCGGTCATTTTCTCTTTTCTCCTCCCTCAATCTCTTTATTTTCTCTCACTTAAAATGTTTTTCAAGTTTCTTCCCATTATTTTCCACAATCCTCTATCCAATGCTTCCACTCATCTGCCCCCCTTCGCAGAACTCACACTTTCTATACTCCTCGTCCATCCAATATTTGTTCCTTCTCTCCGCACCTGAATCTTGCTATCACTCTTTCCTCCATTCCCATTCCAGTCTACCCCCATATGTGCAAATTTCTTTATATCTCTTATTATATCTTGCATTCCTCATTTTCCCTTCTCTTTCTTGTGCTTCTACCTGTTTCCATCTTTCCAAGATTTCTCTCTCTCTCTCTCCATCTTCTTCCCTTCTCCCCTTAACCTTAGTGCTTCCTGACACGCTAACCCTGCTTTTTCGTGAAGGTTCTTCCTATCCACATCCCATTTTGATATTTCTGCTTTTACTTTTTCTTTGAACACTTCCATTTTCCCTAAATAGTTCCACAGTCTTGTTGATGAACATCGTCATATCTGCCTGCTTCGGCTGCTCCTGAAACTCTTCATTACGGGCAACATACGAATTCTGCCATTCACAGTTTTCCAACTTGACTCCATTTCTAAATTATGATACTAAAGGAAAAGCTTTGATTTTCATTTTGTTCATGGTCAACTTCGACTAATTTTTTATTCGATCACACTGTATAATGCATTTCAATCCCCCCTGCCATCTTTTCTCCATCATTCTCTCTTCTTTCACGCCCCACACGTCGGCCCCGTACATTATGCTTCTCACACAAATCCCCCCATATTTTCATCCTTTCGCACAACTTCCTTACTGTCGCTCTCCTAGCTTTGTCTCCTACATATTTCATGTCTTCGCTCCAATTATTTCCGCTGTTCCCAGATACATCCACCTCGATCTCTTTCCCTTTCCAATCCATCTTCACCCGCTTTCTTTCCCCCCACCTTTTCTGAATACCATAATATTTGTTTTTTTTCTACGTTTATTTCCATCTTCTTTAGATATTTCCCCAACCTTATCCCTTTAATCCTTCCTCACCTTCCTACCTCTTCCATGTCCGATGTATATATATTGTATAATTCCGGGTTCAACGGGCACCCCTGTCTCAGTCATCTTTTCTCGAAATATATTTTAACGTTGCCTCAAATATTTTTTTCTCCCTTAGCTTCAATGACCGACAAATTATGTAAAATTTTACCAATGTTCGATTGGGTTAGATTGGATTTTTGAGACGCTCGTAAATTATGAAAAACACACATTACATCATCAGACCAAACGTATCGTTAATCTTAAACCAATAAAATTACATAATACGCTCGTTCATACTCCATGCATAATTTAATGATGGCCATCGGGGACCGAATGCCCGCTGAGACGATTTAATAAATCGACAAGAAAGTCGCAGTTACATCAAAGTGCGTTCGTGGTGAAATAATAAAATTTTTAACGTATCGCGTTTCACGAGCTAATTCGTTTTCAAGACGCGGCCGAATTAAGTTAGCAGACGTGGATTTTTTTCTCTTCGATTTTTCCGCCCGGCTTATAATTATGACGCGCATTAGCCCCCTTTCGACGTTTGAGGTGCAGTTCGAGCTGTCTGGCGCACAAGTGGAACTCCTCGAAGTTCAAACTTTATTGAACATATTGGATCGTTCAACTCGACTTGTCCGAGCCGAGAACATGATTGTAAACGTGCCTTCGCGGAGTTGCCCCAATAGTGGAGCCCGCCCCCGCCGCCCGCCCCGATCCCCGTCGTCGCTCCGGCGGAGACCGATTTATTTTAATCGGCGATTAATACCCGAGCAGCTTCGTTAGTTTCAGTTTTCTTTCGCCGTCGAACGGTACGCGCGCCTTCGCGCTGAATTATTCGCACTCCTTTGATTTCAGACGCCGCGCATTTCACTTGCAAATTGACTGGGAAGAAAACGCGATTTTATTGTAATATGGTCTGGTGGAATATTTCTAGGAACTGCAGTCGAATGTCTTCAGGCGTCGTTGCGCGTCGATTATGAAATAAAATATGGCGCAATACAATTAAAATTATTCGTGTAATTAATCATCGAGGAAAATTGGCGCCCAACGTGGATATGATCGAATCACGTAGTGAATCGTAGAATTGGAGTCAAGAAGTACTCCATATATTTGCTTTAAAAAATGAAGACTATTTGAATTAATTTAATTTTTTAATTTTTAATTTAGTGTTATTATTAAAAATAATTTTCTATAATTATCACGTTTTCCAAAGGTACAAATAGTTTGACGGATCTCAATGCAATAGCCCATTTACCAGCGCCCCCGACCGCAAATCTCGATACTCCACGAAAACCGCCGTACTTGTGAAAAAAGACATAAAGCTGTAGAGAATTAAATTTGCTAACGGAATCGAAGCTGTAATCGAAAAACGTTTCTGCGAGGTTTAAATTTCTTACTTGCGTTATTTACGTATTTTTCATATAATTTTGAAAATTTGCAACAATGTTTTAATCCCCGATTTCACCTAATTTATTCGTCTTATCATCAAACAAAAATTCCGTCACATCCCCGCTTAATTACGTGCGCGGCGTCGAAAATCAAACGGCCCGCGGGACCCGATCGGATAAGCGATCCTTCCGTCCCGATGAGCGAATTATGAGAGTGCGCCGAACATCGGAGAGCGCATTTTCGCGCGCTCGCCGGTTACGTGAAACAGACGCGAAACTAACTGATTGCCGCGGGCGTGCATCGAAACTCAATTCGCCCGCATCTCTTCGTTTCTCGCGCGCACGTTTTTTCGCCCGGGCCGCACGAACAAACGGAAATACCCGCGGACGTGACAAACTAACGTCGCAATTGGATATTATTCGGGGTTGGAAATTAAGTTATTGGATCGGACGAGCCGCAAAAACGCAGTTGGTGCTCAGCGTCAAACTGATTGGTCGGTAATTGGGTTAATTGTTTGCAAAAAAACATAGTGAATGTCATTTAAAAAACGACAGTTAATATTCGTTTTTATGAAAAAATCGATGCGATCGTTTTCTAAAATTTAAATGAGAATTGAAGAAAAGTTATGTCGGTAAATTCGAACACGTGAAGATGATCTGATGATGAAAACAACGATTCTGCACTACTCACTAACTGCGAGGAGCAGAACTTTTCATCTCGCAACAAAGAGCGTGGTACGGTACAACTACAGTACAATAAAACTATTCAAGTACTCATCTACTCAGCATCGAGTAACAACTCATTGGGAATCTGACTAACTCTTGAGACGTATAACTGCTGTAAATCCGTGAGCGTGAGATGTATTCGAAATTGTCGTCGGCAACACACAATACTATCAGTCGAGTACAGCTACAAGTCCCTACCTTCTCCGAATCTATTTACAAGTATTTATGTGTTGTCACATAAATGAAAATTATGGCAATTTTTCCAAGCTTATTAAAAAATCTTTCGTCCTTTGATCCTCCACCAACACTCGCCCTTTCATCCCACCCGGGCGCGACAAAGACTCATCCAATCTCGCCAATTACTCGCATCACTCGTTTTACATTTTTCATCGAATTGTCACATTACGACGCAGATCCCGCCCCCCTCGCCGCTGATTATCTCGACCGACTTTTCGCTAGATTTGAATTTTAAATGCGCCCAGAAATAATTCTTTTAATTAACCGGGCGAAACTCCGCGCAGTCCGAAAGTAACTAATTTTCGGCGCCATCTTCGTTCCGTTCCGGCCGAAGGATTAGACGCCATGTCTTCCTCGCGGCGAATATAAAGGAGCTTAACGCGCTCACCTTCTAATTTAAATCGGTATCAAAGAAAAGCTCTAATCAAATATTCATTGCGTCGTTAAGTTCTTCGCGGTTCGACGTTTTTTTTTTTTCTTTTTCGCATAAATCCGCGTCCGCGTGCGTCGACTTGTGTACACACGTAAATTTTAAGTGGGTTTTAATGGCAAATTGCCGGCTTTACGACCGACGTGGTCGGGAGATTTAATAAAGAGTTTAGCCGCTTTTTATTGACAATACTTCGCGTAAGACTTTCGTTTTTTTTTTTGGGCGGCGCAGCCGCTTTTATTTATTTAATTATTTTAATTAATATTTTTAATTATTTTAATTTCACGATGGAATAAAAACTGATCGCAATGTCCGGAACGATGCGCCGACGTGCGTCGCTTTGTAATTTACACGATATGCTCGTTTCACGTAAAAGCGCCCGTATCTCTTTTCACTATCGGATTCGTGTACACTTCAAAATTGTGATATATAATCTATTGCAAAATTCGTCGATAGCGCTTAGCGGTGATTAATGTAGCTTGATTATCGCGTAATCTAATGCACCTCTGAAGTGGAAACTGGATGTTTGATGAAGCCGTAGACTTTATTAGCGTCAGTTGCATAGTCATCGTGACCCAATTTCGCAAAACGAAACGCAATTAAACTCAAATTAAATTAAAATTAAAAGATAATCACTTTGGATCTGCAAAAAAATCGTTTCACTTTTATTTTGACCTCATCAGCAAATACTAATCATTGCTAGTTAGTCCTAAGTTAGAACCATTCGCATTCAAACCAATCCAACCCAACCCAACACAAGCCAAGCCAACCCAACCCAATTCAACTCGTTTAATTATTTTTAGTGGAATTTCAATATACGGACACCACCAACATAGCAATTTATATCCGTCACATTTTCCTCTTTGAATTATCAATTTGTCGATGTCGGTGCAATCTGGTTCATTTTGTGACGACATTTAAAGTTGGTACTCGCGCCGACCTGCAAAACGATACGTATTGGATTCGTTCGTTTCGTTATTATAACGTCCTCATCAGCAGACATACTACTCGTTGTCAATCTGTCTTCAGTTCTCAAATTCGAAATCGAGTGAACCCAATCCAACCCAACCCAACCCAACCCAACCCAACCCAACCCAACCCAACCCAACCCAACCAATATTTTTAATTGTTGTTCATTGCGTGCGAACAGTTTGACTGACTAAGCTGGTACTGTCGAGACCTGTAACTACTTCGCAGTCGGCAGCAAAAACACCGCTTCGTTGAACATACATTTCAACGGATGCATTACATAGGTGATGACATGTATGTCGGTATTGTTGTTTAGATGGCGCCAGTACACTCACATAAACATCTTGCGACTCAGCTCAGCGGATGTATCGTTGATGATCTGATGAGTCTAGTCGGACGAAACGGCTGTCATTAAATGACACATCCGCTTAAATTTATTTTCAATTATTCACGGCACTTTAACGCACGATTAACATCAATATAGTAATGTTTATGACTTTCTGTCATAAATGACACGATTTCGATTTTGAGTTTAGGCCAAAGTTGAATTTAATTCTTTTTTTCGAATATTAATCTCGAGAATCTGCAAAAACGAAACTGATTGGATTCTTAGGCGATGGTTTCGCTTTTATTTTGACCTCATCCTCGATAAATACGGCTCTTTATTAATCTGTCATCTGTCAGAATTTACGCAAATCCAACCCAACCCAAACTGACAAGATATTAAAAATTCTATTTTCGTTAAATGTACCAACAAGAACTCAATATGAAGGACTCGTACAAAAAATCAAACATAACTAACATAAAAACAAACGCAAAGGTAAGATGAAACAAAGAAATACACAAACACACAACAAGACGCAAATTCTCAACAAAGAAATATACACAAACATCGACGACTTATGCAATAAATAAATACAATGGATTACAATTGAACGGACATACTTTTAAACTAAAGGTTAAAAATAAAGCAAATACTATCTGCGTTCCTATTATATTCCTATCGCCGTACGAATTCGCCACTTAAGGAAACTAGTGGCCCAAACAATTCTACAACTTCTAGATTATCGCATAGTCGATACATTAAACCGTTTGTACCGTTTGGGCGGCGCATCGAAATGTTTCCAGAAAAGCTGAATTTCGACTTTGAACGCCTGCCATTTCTAAACTATTACAGCTAGACGTATGCACTCCGGGTTGGTCTTTGTCATTGGCAATTCAATTTTCCACAACGTTATTTACGAGCAATTTTTTGTATCTCGTACATAAATGGAAATGAAATTATCGAAATAAATTGGTTTGTAAATACAATAAGAACATTATTTTATTTATTTTTAAAAATTAATGATAAAGTAATTGATTGTGTTGACGTTTCGTTTTCAATGACAAACAATTTTCACGCCCATTTGCATATTTTCGTTGTACATCGAAAAGCTGTTAAATCCGAATTGATTTTTTACCCTAGCGAACGCCGCCGAGACAAAATGGGGCAATTTGTTTAGAGTTAAGCGAAAATTTCGCATTCAATCTTCTCTCGGCGCACAAAGAAAATCCCCGTGTGTCGTCAATTTCCACATAAACACGGAGGAGCGATGTAATTATCCGGTTGCGGATCGCCGTTTTCGGGCGTCAATTAGTAGGCGGTTTGCGAATTCGTCGGCGCGGCGCGTCGAGGGGGGCAGAATTTCTGAAATGGCAGGCCGTGGAAATTTAATTATCTGCGCGGAATATCAGTCAAAAGTTGATTAAATTTCAACGGATATATTTGTGCATCGGGTGCGTTAATTGCCGCGCGGGGGCCGGGGACGAATCGAATTAAGCGAGGGGGCGGCGTCGCGACGTCGGCGTTAAAGCAAACGTTTTTTTTTTTTTTTTTAATTCGCGTCTTGTCGGTTTCTTGTAAGACGTGAAGGATATAAAACTACAAATAAAACAGCGGCGCCAGTTGTCGGAACAAGAACTTAACGGCCCGGCATATATTCAATAAGCTGTGGAAATTTCTTTCTCTCGTCGACTGGAAATATAACAGACAATGTTAAATGAGATTATTGATGAAGAACTCTTCAAGTCTCGAGCAGACATCTTCTTTACACGGAACAGCGACGTCGCTTTTGTCTAGTTCGATTTGGCGCCTCGGGCGTCGCTCAGACATAGGCTGCAATTGAGGAGATCCGTCGCATTCGATACAGCGAACCCTTTGTCTGCTCCGTCGATTGTTTGCTGTGCGCGAAATTACCGCGGGGTCCCCCCCACGCGGCGCAAAAAAACCGGACGGTTCGGCTGCTAATTGCAATTTAATTAATGTTAAGTTGATTAATTGCCGCGGAGGATATTTTTCGCCGGTGGTTTTTGTGCCCACCGTTTTGGATTAATTACGTCTTTTGTCGCACATTCCGGCGACAATGATTCTCAATTACTGTGGTGGACGGGAAATTTTGATGGGCCACCAGCGGCGACGCCACATACAAAAAAATAATTTAAATTAAATTACGTTTTGATTATTTTTTTTGCTTAACTATTCAACATCGGCTCCCGCTAAATATTTCCTGTATTGACTGTCACTGTAGGCCTTAAATATTCTTCTTTATCGTACGTTATGATTAGACATCTGTCGATCAACGCATTTGATATATTCTTTCCTCATTGAAACTCATAGTACGGTTATCATCTCTACAAATGACAGACAATATTGACTTAAAAAACTGACGTTGAAGTAACTTTTGTATAGGCGACGAACGTACGGCCTTAGACAAAAGGCTATCGCGTTAGGTTCGAATGCACTCTCGCATGATGTGAGGGAATTTGCGAAATTCGAAATTCATTCCAATATTGGTGGTCATCTGTCGATCAACGACTGATTAGAGTCTGACTTATTGATTTGAGAAACTGAGGTCGAACCGGCTCTACTGTTATAGGCGGCAACCGCACAAATTCAGCAGTGGCGTAGAGAACATCTATTGAAAAAAAATTCATTTGAAACATTGCCTTTTTTAAATGGGCACCACGTTCGATGTCAATTGAATTATCCTAATTAATCAAGTTCTCTATTTTGGTTGGGTTGTCCATGTCCGAGCGAATGGTCACCCTAATTAATTTAATTACATCCCCCAGTTGAATTTAAATATTTGATTCGCACGAAAATTGTTGGGATTTAGACTTTTAACTAAATGTTTTCGATTTACATTTTCGTTTCTTTTAGCGAATTACATTTCATTGCACATTTACGATAAGGTTCTGTACTTTAGTTGGATTCAAATATTACAGCTTACGCTTTCATTTACTCTTCCTAGCCTGGCAAGTTCATAGATCAACGTCCAATTCAGCGAAACGACTAACACGTTATGAAGAGAACTCATGTTGTTTGATAAAATCGGAAATTTAGCGACTCTTCCAGTTGTTTTTATTTGTGATGATTGTAGCAACCCCAGCTGATCATATGCTTATACAAGAGCGCTGCCACTTTGATTTATGAGTGCACTCTCATTTACATTCATCAATGCCCAAATATATACACACAAACATTTGTGTAATTTATGTTCTTGGCGTGGCATATTAATTGGTTTCTTCGGAAATGATATATTTTTGATTGTAAGTAAAAATACTTTCTGTCGAAAATTCATAATAAGGAGAAATGTTAAAGTAAGTATAAGACACAATCCGGCCAGCTAGAGAACGTCACGGTCATTAACTTGCTTACTTACATTGTGCATAGGAAAAATGGCGTCTTGGCAACAACGTCCATTAATAAACTATGTCCACTCAATGCGTCAGTTTCCTGTATTAAATTTTCAACTTCTAGAAAAAGTAGTCATAGTTTAGAATAGTCTTTCTGGTTGTATTTATACATGTCTGCTGCTCACCAGTTCATTATGATTCGTTATGATGTTGGGACCGCATGTGTGCACATTAGAGCCGTCATTTGGGTTTTTGTGTGCACTTCATTTTACGATCTAAATGCCTGCACACTCATAAAAACGCACACATTCGTTTGATTTACATCTTTGGCATGGGATAATAGTAATGTTATTAATTAATTCGTAGTTTAGAATGAATCGCTTTTCAGTGGTTTGGATGAGTGCACAATAGAGCCGTCACTTTAGTTTACGAGTACACTTTCCTTTAACATCTAAATTGTTTATATTTTGTAGATTGTTCATATTTCACAATTTTCTTTATATTATTGATTTTCTGTACGTTTATAAATATTAGGGGGCATTAAAATTTTAAATACCAATACGTTTGCTGCCGGAACTTTGCAGTTGGTAACAAAAAAAACCCTTCGCAAGTATCATATTCCTTTATTATTTTAATTAGACCACTAAATTTAACATAACAAAGAAATGTCAAAGTGAAGAAAAACACCAGCGAATCAATGAACGTCACGAACGGAAGAAACTAGCGTTTAAGGTAAATTTAGCATGAGAAGTCACATAAATTGTGTGCAGCAATCCTCAGGACCATTTGCATTTTTCTATCAACAGTACGTTACATTCATGAAGATGGGAAATACTAACCTGTGAAACACTTTGTATGGACGAGGCTATAGATTAAACGAAAGGAAGTTAGATTTGGTTTCTTTATCACTGTAATGTTTAATGTCTTTTTTTATAATTATGTCAATAGCAGCAATGTTATTAGCCACTAGTTTCCTTAAGTGGCGAATTCGTACGGCGATAGGAAAAGAATAGGAACGCAGACAGTATTTCCCTTTGCTTTATTTTTAACCTTTAGTTTAAAAGTCTGCCAGGGATACAGTGCGTTTAAGTTATTTTAAATGTTTTAATGGCACTCGAATTATTGCATTTTAATTAAGGGTGATAGAAAATATATTTTATGCTTGACATATAAAAATAGTTAATATGCGTAAATACCTGACACAGAGAGAGATAGAAATATTCAAAAGCACATCATTGTCTCAAATATCACATAATAAAAAATATTCAACTTTCCATACAGCACATGAATACATCAAACATACGTATTCGACTGTTTAATTAACTCGTGCCCTTGCGATGCTCGTATTGTGCGCGGGGCAACGATAATTTTAGGGTGACAAGAAAGCGTTGACAATTGAAACGTCTCCTTAACCCGTCTGTATAGCGTCTCGCTTGTTATCGCCGTCTGGCAGTCCCAATCACTTGCTCATTCGCCCTATGCACCTACAATAATCCGCATAATCAGCCGGCGCCAGATCTGCTTCGCGACTTGCTCCCCAAAAGGACATTCACGTCCCTATGCCCAACGAACAGGCCCATTCAAAAAATTGCATTGTCGCATAATTCGAATCAGTGGCGTAACCAATTTATTTTGTATATTTTTTTATATATATATTTTATTTTATAACCATTTGAGTTACATTGTGATTTTTAGTAAAAATCCATTTATACGACGTCGTAAAAGTTATTTTCGAGGAAATTGGGGTTTTATATTTTCCACATTTTCGAGCCCCGTGTCTCATTAGATATTTGAATATTTCCACCCATCAATCATTGTGATGAATGATCAGTGAAGACCATTAGAGACACATCCATTTCTTTGTTTAGAAACTAAATTTCATTTGCCAAATTTTCCCCGTTCCCAATTATTTCATCTTTTTAGTCCACTCGAACGACTACAGAATAGACTCATCTCGTCTATATTACGACGTCGTAAAATTTATTTTCGATGAAATTTGCACCCAACGTGTCGAAAAATTAACTAATACATTTTTTGTTTCGATTAAAAATTACAAATGTATTACCAATGAACTTATGCACGAGACGCCACTGCGTTAATCGCAAGGCAAATCCAGCGTGCGGCTTTCACAGCGTTCGGCTTTTGTTACACATAAGATGGGCGCGGTATTAACAGCTGATTCCGTTCACTCCGCCGATCGGCTTTACACTTTAAGGAATCTCTTTGAACCGGCTCCATTATTGAAGTGATTTGATAATTGATTAACCTTATTCAGGGCAATATGGCCGCGTATAATTTCCTCCTCTATTTGATGTCGGCGAACGGTTACTAACGCGAACCGCCCGGGCGGAAACGCAGGAGTCGCTCTTAGGTAAACTGCGCGAGCGGATTCCGCCTCCGATTCTTACCTCCTCGCGAGCCGGATCGGGCCGGAGGCGTCGCGCGATGCAAAGTACGCGAACCGGAAACGCAAATAGCATTTTTGTGTCTTAATAAGGCCGGGTCCCCAGGTCTCCCGGGCGATTATAACGGCGATCCGCGCGCTCGTTCCAAGACTCGTCCTCGATTCCGATCAAATTTACGACGTACGTCTTTGCATCGCAACGATTTAACGAACGTCATCTCCAACTCGGCTAATTTGCAAATAATTTGAAAAGAACATTTTAAACGACGACGATTCGGTCTTCGTGCGCCGTCGGAATATCGAAGATTTATTTCGTTACACACCAGCTTCCATCTAAACTAAAAGCATCATAATCGGAAATACACAGGAAATAGCCTTTCATGTGAAACTCGATAAGACGACTCGAGCGTTTCACGTTATTCCCAATAACAGAGATTTGATCAGGAGCACACTTGACCCCATTTGCAGCCGGCGTGATTACCGACTTCAGTCGCCTCGAAAATATTTTTATTATCGAAATTGAAGGCTTGACAATCCCGATCGTAACGACGTAATATTCGACGGCATTGTTCCCCGAATTACTCTCTGAACGTACTGTAATTCGTGCGCTTAAATTGCCCCGACTGGCGATTTGTAAATTAAATTGAAATAATTCCTCACTTGGGCGCCAATTATAACTTAAAGCAATCAAATTTAAAATATAATTTGTCACTTTTACGTTTAACATAAACATTTTATTATCGATTAGTTTCAAATTGATCCGGTTTACACAATGGAAATAGATGATTTATAACCACATCAGTCACTTTTAAATGCTGGCGACTCTAAGATCAATAAGAAGATTCCACGAAATGTCGTTAACAATCTTTAATATACAAATGGTCGCTACATAGAGGCTACAAGTTTTTGCCCTGGTTTCGATGGACTTAGTCTCGATACATTGTTTATAAATTTTAATCGGCGATTCGTTTTAATTTGCGATAATCCCCCCGACGAGCGACTCGCCTAGCGAATCGTAATTGAGAACGCGTGCGTCTAGGTGCGCCCAGAAAGCATATCGGCGTCTTTGTCCCCGAAGCTCCGGCAGCGAGTCACAAAGGCTTTTAGAATTCCTCGCATGGAAAATAACCGCACTCGCGTCGAAATGAGTAAACCGAACCTCCTCTGCCGGTAAATTGCCGCTCTCGAGCGCAAGACGACAAACGCCGCCGCCGCGCTGCGTTCCCGTTTTTGTTTTAATCTTCCCGATGTGTGCTTTCGGAATTGTGCCAGCTCAGACGCGTTTCGGCCCCGCACGGCGATTCTTTCGCTCAGCCATTCAAAAGCGCACTTGGGCACAAAGAACCGCGTTTTGCTTCGTCACTAGGCACGAATTAAAACTAATCAGGAAATGCGGTGTTAATTGCAGTTAAAATTCGTTAGACGTGTCGAACCGTAACGTTTTTCAAATCCGTATCAATGGAGTTCCGACGTTCATTGACATAATCCAATTTTTAACCAATGTCGGAGCGCAGATACTTCAATCACTTGAACAGATGATTTGATCGAAGCGATTCACGTTTACGTTTAATTCTCGTTGGGAAATAATTTGCCTTGTAAAGTATGTCTAGTGCTTCCTTTATGTCAAAGCTTGCGCGTTTCTCTGTTAAATGCGTCGGTGAAATCTACGTCGGCAAAATCAACTTGAAAATCAAAACAATTCCTATTCACGTAGTACTTACCAGTGTTCAAACAAAAACATCGCCCGATATGTTGCATTTACTTCGCGTATAGTATTTATTTTCCAACTTGCATTACGTATTAATGGCTTTTCGTGCTTTAGTACTAATGCAGATGGTGCGACCGATCGCCATGCGAGCAATAGCGCTGGTGGGTTGGCAACACGTTGTGTTACATGTTCGATGTTACTTGCAAATCAATAGTGTCAAGAACTAACAGTCCTAAGAGAGGTAATAAATTTAACAGCACGTTCAATGCATTGCTGTTGTGTCTTGTACGTCGTTTAATAATTAATAATATTAACTAATTAACTCAAACTATTTTTTTTTAAATTAATAAAAATCAGTACAGAGAAATTAATTATTCACAAATTTAATCAATGTTACAGAAAATAAAAAAAAAACATTGTTTTTGCAAATATTTTTTTAATTAATTTTTGCAATAATGCAAAAAAGGTCAAAATTACTAAAAATTGAAAAATGTACAGTTCTCGTTGCCTGTGTTTTCAAATTAGAAATTCTTTTACTTATAAATTTTGATAAATCACAATTTCCACAAATGGGGAAATGTTAAAATTATTAAAAATTGAAAAAACGTACAAAGTTCTCTTTTGTCTACATTTCCAAGTTTGACAAAAAAATAATCTAATTATTATTTTTTTGTGTTGGGTTTGTGGAATAAAAATTGTTTTTGAAAATATTTTTTAAATTACTTTTAATTCAAAATACTTTTGCAATAATGCGAATTAAAAAAGTCAATGTTCCCAATGTCAAAATTTAAAGATAATACTTCAAACTTCCAAAAAAGTGGTAAAATCCCAATTTCCAAAAATGGGGAAATATCAAAATTATTACAAATTTGAAAACTATACAAAGATCTCATGTTGGGTATACTTATATATTTGCATAGAAATCAAAATGAGGCGAACTTGTTTTTTTTCTGCATTTGTGAACTTTGACCTAATTTTTTTTATTGGATTATGTTCGTTGGGTTGGGTTGGGTTGGGTCAGGTTGGGTTGGGTCCCCCCAACCTGACCCAACCCGACCTGACCCAAACTAACCCAACCCAACCTAACCCAACCTATAATAACTATATATATTTTCATATAATTATTAATCACTAAAATTGTGATTTTATAATTTTCGAAAAATTTTACAATAATTAAGTTTAACATAATATCATTTTATAATAATTTTCATATATTTTTGGACCATTCCCATATTTAAGCATTTTTGATTAGACGCGACATTTTTGAGATTTTTTTTAACTTTTCGATTTTGTCATTCGAAAACTTTGTATTGAATTTTAGGCAAATTTCGAAATTATTGATAATTTTAGACTGGTTTGGCATTTTTTAAAAGATTGCCATTTTTGCTATTCGATCATTTTGACCATCTTTAACCTATTTAGTGGTTTTAATGTTTTTGTCATCGTTCGACAAATTTAACATCGTTTTACATTATCCAACAAAATAGACAATTTTAGAACTTTAGCTATTTCGTTAGAAATTTGCAATTTTGAATTTTAGAAAATGTCGTAATTTTTGACATATTTTTCCACAATTTTTTGCATGTTTGAGAATTTTATGAACATTTAAACATTTCAAAAGTTTTGAGAATTTTTAAGTTGTTCACAGGTTGACATTTTTTCACAGGATTAATATTTTCTTGTACTTTTTGATAATTTTGACATTTTTTTGCGTTTCTGAACTTTTTGCCACGTTAACGATTTTTTTACTTTTAGGTAATTTTTACATTTTGAAATTCTTGAGAATTTTGATCATATTTGACTTATTTTGTGTGCGAACATTTTTTTTAAATTTAATCAATCAATTTTCATAATTTATACATTTTTAAGATTTTATTTTGATTTTGAAATACGTATACATTTTATACAATTTTAGCATTTTCCACGACTTTGACGTTCTTACATTTTTTTGTCATTTGACAAATTTAACAATTTTATTAAGAATTTTATATTTTTACACATTTGACATTTTCTCAATGTTATCGCAAGATATTCCCCAATAATTTTTGGCCACTTTTAACATATTTAGTAATTTTTGCCATATTCGACAATTTCAATATTGTTTTACGACTTTTTGGCATTTTCGACAAGTCTAGCAAATTCCGACGCTTTAACATTCATGGTATTGTTAATTTGTCCTAAGTTTTGACAAAAATAACCATCTTCAACAATTACATTCTTCACAATTTGGCAACTTTGTTATTTTCTAGAAAATTTCGCAATTCTTACTATTTTAATTTTCGAGATCTTGCAATCATTTTGAGACATTTGGCATTTTGCACAATTTTGGCATTGTAGACAATTTTGACTTTCCCACGATTTATATTTTTTTAGAAATTTTTAAAATTTGCTACATCCACATTTCTTCAACTTAAGACATTTGTGACATTTGCATTTGTGACAAGATTGATATTTTTGCTAATTTTCGCAATTTTTCGTACATTTGGGAATTTATATTTAATATTTTTTCTCGTCATTTTCGACAATTGTAACATATTTTAAGACTTTTACGATCTTTAACGTATTTTTTACTATACTTAAAATTTCGTTTGCAATTTAAACATATTGATATTTTTTTTTTAATTTAATAAAAAAAAAATTTACAAACAAATTTTAATATTTTTCCAGTTTTCTTTATTTTGAGATTTGAGTAATTGTAAGAATTTTTAAATTTGTTTTTTCACATTTCTTAAATTTAACAGAGTTTGAATTTTTGACAGTTATTGTGCCAATTTTTGCAATTTCTATACATTTGGGATTTAATATTTATTTTTAATATTTTTTTTCTTGACATTTTTGACAATTGTAGCAAATTTTATATAATATTTTTAGTACTTTTCCAATTTAGACATTTACACTATTTTTACTTTATTGAATTTGAAGTACTTTTAAATCTTTAAATATTTTGGCCATTTTTTATATTTATTGAATTTTTAACGAATTTAGAAATTTTGACATCCAAACATTTTTGACATCTTGACGTTTTTAATTTTTATTTTTTACACAAAGTTTAAATTTTCCTTATTTTTATTATTATACAGTGTGTCCCACTTAAGAGTTTGTCATCTCATTGTAGACAATTGTCATCTCATGTCACCTTTATCGTAAAACGAATCGACGTATAATAATTTATTTAATTTCAATTTAATTTAATTGAAGTCAATCATCGATCCGGCGCGGCGACGACCCCTCGTCACCATCTCCCGACTCAAAGATTAAAATCCAATTTTAGCGCCGCCGAATTTCCCCAAAGTTGAGTAAACGTGTAGCACAATTCACCCATTGAAATTCAAATCAGCGCACGGCAAAGGTTCGCCGTGTGTATTTATAGGAAGCAATCTCATAACTGCATCGCTAACTACGCCGCCGCCAACTTCGCAAGATTAAACAACTTGCCAACTTACATTGTTACTCGCCGGCTATTACTAAATATGAAATTATCAATAATGACGGAGGCACTGAATAATGCAGCGCCACGCGGAACGAGTTCATGCGCGCCCCGCCGAACCCTCGTCGCAAATTCGCGATCGGGGCACCCCCGACCCCGCCCCGCTTGTTCGAAAAACACCGGCGATTTTTTACCGTGACGGCGTGCGTATGTACGACACAAACACTTTGCGCGAATTTACACACAAAATATTCCCCAATTTACAATTTCAAGTGTCATTTGCGCGTTTTCAATTTTGCGCGCAAAAACCGACTGGCGAATTAGCATTGTAAATGCGTCGCACAAACGGCATGCATTACCGACCGCATCACGCGGGGCCTTTTTACATGCCGCTTCCGCCATTAAAGCACTCAAAACGCATTAGGCCCAATTTATATAAACCTTTGTGATTACCGATGATATATGCGATCGTACAGATCGGCGCCCTCGCCGGTCCAAGTGACGTTCGCTTATTTTCCGTGCGTCGCTACGCCCGCAATGGATGTGGCATTGTCGTGAATGCTCAACTCAAATGGGCGACTTAGACGACGTCAATTTATGGACAGTGCAGTTAGTTACTACGTCCGGGACGTATGGAAACAAATTGACTGGTATTTTTACCCTCGCACCCTTGAAGTTGCACGCACAATCCCTAAAAGACATTCATCGATCGAAAAATCCCCAAATCAACTCAAATCACCAACAAAACAAATCCAAATTGAATTGATTACAACCCAATAAGTGCACTTAATAAATCAAAGCATGCGTACTAACCTTAGCAAGCGGCCATGTCCATCCATCAGATGTCGCGTCCACGCAAGCAAATTTATTTCACCGAAACCAGCTCTGTTTCTCAAATAAACCCGTGCAATACCAGTTTGTCGTCGACGGCCACGTTTCTCACCACAAATTCCCGAATCCCAATCCATCCCGCCTCGCAAAATTCTTCTTCGCCGTCAGACACCACCACGAAATTTTCACATCGATTCTCGCCGTATTTGCACCACTCGTCCAATATCTCTCACCGATACCTCGTACTAGCACCAGATCCGTTCGATCACGACGCGTTAAACACCCACAAGACAATTTAACCGGTTAATTGCGACGCGACTCGCCGTTCGAATTTAAGATCCGCAAGATGTCGGATTCCACGGCCCGCTAAAAAATTCGAATCCCTGCGCGTTTCCCAAACGCGAACGGCGTAAGTCGATATCATTGGTTCTTCGGGAAGAAGAAGTGCTATTGTTACCCCCTCTCAAGATTTGCCTCGCACGAAACGAACCGAGATACGTATCAATGGTATATCGATTCTAAAGTAATTAAAAGAAAATCGCGGATGTATAACCGATAGCCGAATTCAAATAATCCAGCCATCGGGTCGATATGTTCGGCAGATGTTGACAAGATTTATTAATCGGTTTGACGTTTGTAATTTGGATGAAAACGAAACGCGGTGTTTGCGTGTCTAGTGTTAGTGGAGGTGGAGTTATTATTCTAAGGACCTTAACCGGTAAGTTAATTTAGTTGTTTTCATGTTCTTAACTTTGATTACTTGTTACTAATTAAACATAGCGATAAAGTAGATAAGGTTACGTATGAATTTTTGACGTCGGCTAATGAAAGTAATTGGTTTTGATTTGAATCTTATTTACGTTGTCCTATATTATCAATTAATGCATTTTCATTAATATATAAGTGGGGCCTTCACACGACTCGTACTTGCGTTATTTACAAAATAGAGACGTTAGGTTGGTACAACTGTATTAAAATAAGGGACCTTAAAAGGCAACTCAACGGTTGGCGTCGACGTAATGAAGGCAAAAACTCTGCCAATGACTATTTCGTGCACAGTGTCCTTTATACGAACTTTCTCGCCTGTTTCCATCTATTTTATAATAGGATAGTAACGAAATCGTTGTAAGCAATGTAGAAAATATCGTAAATGCAACACAACAGTCCAATTATTAAATTGTTGGCTGCAGTGTTTATTGACGTTCGCACGCGATGTAAAAGTCAATAATATTGTAAATATTATAATACGAAATATGGAATTAATCACCAACGTAAATTTTTCTAAAATATGTCGAACGTGTCTGCTAGAAAATCCCAACATGCAATCGATCTTCAATTCTCCCCTAAACGAGAAACTCATGGAGTGCACTTCGTTGCAGGTAATCGGTTCAATTTTACACACAATATGCGCACGAATAAATCGTAGGTTCAAACGGGCGACGGCCTGCCGGGGTCAATGTGTCCCCAATGCGTGCAACAACTGGACAGTTGTTACGAATTTAAAAAACAATGCGAGAGAAACGACTGCAATTTGAGAGAAATGTGCGACGAAAGCCAAATCAAATTCATACTATCCGACGATAAGGAGTATCAGGTGGATGTTAAACACGATGACTGCGATTCATCGCAAGAACGCGATTTGAAATTTGACGCACCGGACAGCAACGAGTATTACACAGAAGTTAAGCGCGACGATTCCGAATCGCAAGAGAATCGCACGAAAAAGAAACGCAACTCGAAAAACGGTGGCTATGCACTGCGACGTTTGACCCCCATTTACGTTTGAATTTTTTAGATAATTCGTGCAAGCTGTGCAATTATGAGTTTTCGCACGACGAGGAAGCGCATTCCAAGTCCTGCCACCAACCGACCCGACACGTATGTCACGTTTGCAAAAAAGTCTACGCCGACGCGAAAATATTAAAACGACACGTACGCGCTCACAAGTAAAACCCAAATTTTAATTTAACAATTTCCTTAATTTATTGTCACTCGTGTACATTTAAGATTACAGAAGCTCCACGTTTGCAAGACGTGCGACAAGAGCTTCTACGGCGTGAACGACCTGAGCATTCACACGAGGACCCACACCGGCGAGAAACCGCTGACGTGCACGAAGTGCTCGCGAGCGTTTTCCGACCCGAGAGGTTTAAAAAGTCACATGAAGACCCACACCGGTGTGAAACCGTACGCCTGCGAAACTTGCGGCAAGAAGTTCGCGCATTCGTTCGTTTTAACCGGACACAGGCGGACGCACACCGCCGAGCGACCGTACGTGTGCGCGGTTTGCGGGAAGACTTTCATGTACAGCCACAACTTGACGATACACACGCGGTCGCATACGGGGGAACGTCCGTACGGGTGTAAGGTGTGCGCGAAGTCGTTTGCGTCCAGTTCGACGCTGAGCGCCCACATGATGATACACACCGGCGAAAAACGGTTTGTAATTGTTGGAGGTGATTTAAGGCGGAAAACCAGTTTGGGAGGCTGAAATTTTTGTGTTTTTCGTGAATTTTTTTAATAATATCTCAAAGTTAACAATTTATGAAATAATAAATTTTTTTGACCCGTCTACACTGGTTTGCCGCTTTAACTCGCCCCTTTTTAGATTTGTGTGCAGCGTTTGTGGGAAACGATTGGCTCGATCCGGAGATTTATTGTACCACATGAGGACGCACACGGGTGAAAGGCCGTACACGTGCACGTTGTGCTCGAAGAGTTACCGAATGTCCTGCCATTTAACCGAACATATGAAGTCGCACACCGGTAACTAATCGATAAATTGCGTTGTTTGTTCTCACCGTCGCTTTTCAGGCGAGAAAAACCACGTATGCACGATTTGCAAGAAGGCCTTCGCGGTTGCGAAAGTCCTTCGCCAGCACATGACGACGCATACGGGGGAGAGACCGTACAGTTGCGAGGTTTGCGGGCGAACGTTTTCGCATTACAGTGCACGATCGACGCACCGAAAAACGCATTC
This sequence comes from Geotrupes spiniger, assembly GCA_959613385.1. Taxonomy (NCBI): domain Eukaryota; kingdom Metazoa; phylum Arthropoda; class Insecta; order Coleoptera; family Geotrupidae; genus Geotrupes; species Geotrupes spiniger. The sequence goes on from OY390739.1 coordinate 29,768,356, forward strand.
GCCGAATTTGTAAATTGCAAATAAATAAAAACGATATAAAAGAGAAAACAAGGAAACTTTATTATATTAATTATAATAATAATGATTTGACGTAACAAAATTGTTGCATCAAAATTCGTGCAAAACTACGGGTTGGGGCCATGTGTCGCCGTACAAACTGCTCGTTGTCCATTTGACGCACTGCAATACCACGGAAACGTTCAACAGCGATATCACGCTGAATATTATGAAGAAGACTATATCTGAGATTTGGTTAAGGAATCAATGACACGATAACGTACGTGATTGAAAAGGATACGAATCATTACTCTTTCCCATTTTTCGACCATATACAATTCGGTGACCAGCAAATATCTCATGTACCAATATTGCACGAACACCCAAAAGGACTTGAACATCTTGCGTGGGTTTTCTTTTAAACTGCTCGTGCAAATTTTGACGTTTGATTGGGAAATAGGCGTAGCCAACTTATCAGAATTGCCAACCTATGGATATCGAGTTGGATGCGCGTTTTTAAATTATTAACAAAATTGTGGTCTTAATTATGAAGCCCTCGGAAAACAACTACAACAACTACAAAAAATCTAAAATGTTAAAATTATCGATATAGAAAATTAAAATTGTAAAAACTATTGCGAACTTACGAAGTTTATATTTTCTTTGTGAATTAATTTTTTTAAATCGCTTCATTAAAGTGAACAATAATAATAAATATCTTGATCAAGAACAAACTTTGAAATTCCAAAAGATTCTTGATATATATCTCATTTGCTTTGCTCACAATTTTATTAACCCTAGATTCATAAACGTACTTTGGAGTTACGTTGTTCATAAACATTCGCCTGATAATTTCTGAGTTCCGAGTATTTTACTCGGACATCACCTGGTTGGGAAAAACTTTCAGTGCTAAGAAACAGGGTGCATTCTGTTCGACATGTTGAAACCCGGTGATGACTAATAATAATATATAATTAATACCACGAGTCAAAACTTTTATTTGAATCCTAATCTATTTTTACAATATAAAAAATATAAGTAAATATACACCCAATACATAATTAAAACCTCGACCCGTCCATTCAACTGAAACATTCGTAAATATTGGCACCTAAAGTCTTAACTTTCGGATTCTCGATGAGGTGCTGTACGTGTTGATCGGGGAACGAGTTCTTCGACAGCAGCCCGTTCACAATCGGTATCAGCTTCGCGATCGGTATCTCGACGTCGGTGGGAAGAACGAAGTCGCCGCTGGCCCCCGCCGCTCCCGTACTCTTTTCGTTCGGCGTGTAATACTCGGCGATGCAGTCGTTCAAGAAAACGAAACCCCTGTTGATGCAGTGATTCGCGAGGCTCTTAACCTCGTCGCTCTCCAGCAAATCGGCCGTGTCGCGAATCTGAAATTTTAAACGTTAATCGACGTCCGGCGAATTACGATCTCGTACCATGTTTTCGAACAAGTCGTTGTTGCCGTTCTGCGCGTCGTCGGGCACGACGTACATCCGGAGGTTCTCGACGGGGTTTGCCTCGGTGGTGGCGATCGTGCTTTGAATGGCCCAGAAGATGTTGTCCAGGTCTTTCAACTTGAGCTGTCGCTTGAGTTCCATCGGTCCGATGATTTTCGTGATCTAAAAACGTGGTATGAGAATCGTGTATTTCGTACGACTTTGTGTTTAACCTCGCGTTCGACGACTTTCAACATCGCCTGCACGCCGGTGTCTAACAAATTGTGGCACAGCGTCAGATACTTTTGTTGCAAGTCCGTGTGCACGGAGTTGGGGTTTTTGAAAAGATACCCGCCGATGATGTTCAACTGTATCCTCAACGTCAACACCAACATGACTTGGAGGTATATGAAACAGCTGGCTTTCGTGAAAACTAAAATCTAGATTCGGGGATATACGAACGTGATCGTTCAATTAGTGCACAGTACCTTAAGATTTTCCCACAATTCTAGTTTTTTGTCCGAGTTGTTTCTCAACTCGGCGATTAAATCGTCCGCGTTCGCGAGACGCGCCAGCGACTCATGTAACGTCCCCGACAGGCTCAAAATGGTCTGGTTGCAGGTGCGTTCGGTGCTTTCGAAGTGCTGTTGTTTCCTCGTCCTCTCCAAAATTAATTTCGCTTCGTTTTCCTGCCATTCTCGCAACTTGCGCTGCGCGTACACCGTCAGTAAGACGGATCCCGTTATTATTATGCCGCTGACGACGAATTTGCTCCGGTGTCGGTACAAGAAACCTCGTAATTTCGAAAAGACACTCATTTTATCAATCAATCGATTTTTGGGAATATGTCACATAGTTTCGAACGCTTGCAGTTGGTATAAGAGCAAATATTGATACAACAGAACTTTAGCGACGAAAAAATCACGCACGCCGTCTTCGTCGTCCATGACGACGTTCAACTTCTTCTCCATAACCCACAACAGCACATAATCCGTCTGATCCTTGGACACCTGACACTGCACAACGATCCTCGTCGAATTCACCAGCGACTCCCGCAAAACGCTCCTCAACGTCAGGTAAACGTCGCCGAGAGCATCACTTCCATGCGAGACAATCCTCTCGTTGAAATTCACAGTGTTGAACCAGACTTTCAACGAATTTTCGTTTAAGACGACGCCGAGCCAAGATAAACAACGCTTGCAGACGACGTTGGTCGGGGTTTTAACGACACCGTCCAGTAATTTCGAATTGACGTGCGCCGAACATATCGAGTAAAATACGTCGTTTAGCTTGGGATCTAGATTGGGGGCGGTGCCATCGGTGTGCGCGTGGGCGTGGCAGAACCAGTCGCTGGGTTCCGAATGCTCGGAAGGCAGAGGTAAGATCCGCTCGAAATCGACGTCCTTGCACAAAACTTGCGAGCAGTTGTTACAGCACACGTTGTACGTGACGTATCTCGTCAAAAACGGCTCGACGCACACGTTTGGATCCGAATCGTGCAACGATAGAATCTCAGACTTCAAAGTGCCGAAATTTTCGACGCAGTTCGTCGAGAAACGGAACGATAGACACTTGTCGTTGATCAATAAACAGGTCAAGGTTTCGGGGACAGGAACGACGTTTTTACGAGGTAAGCTGTAGCGTACGTTTTTATCGGTGATGACGATTGCGTTGTCGACGAACGAAATCTTAAAATTTTTTAACGGCGCTTTTAATTTGATGAAGACGTTCACCGATCGCAATCTCGGCCTAATTTCCATTATGAAATTCTCGTACAACTCGGTAAGGTGTCCGTCAATCGACATTTTAACTCAAACTTAAACTTAATGTGAGGTAGTGACTCGTTTCAGTAAACCTTTCGATTCGAATTTCCTGAACAAAGCGTCGGTTTCTCGAACGACGAACGGCAAAGTAACTTTTTTGTAGTAATCCGGCAATAGCTCGATGTTGCTGATCACGTTCGATAACAAATGCGACCGTTCGGCGAATATCCCGGGCGCTTCATGCCGCAAATACGTGAAATGAACGTGCAGGTGGTAAAACGAAGGCTGGTAATGCAAATAAATTCGCAACTGCGATCCGTTTAACCCATACTTATCCTCGATGGCTTTCTACGAAACAAACGAATTAAAAAGTGACGTATGAATTGGTTAAAAACTTACGATCCCTTTCGTCTTGACGTTCGTCAATAAAGGTAAATGCTCGTGGCGCAGATCTCGTAAAGACTTCACACCGTGCAGACGCACTATAGCCAACAAATACAACGTCTCAAGTGTAGTCCCATTCCATTTAAGATCGGGCAACAGGACGAAACCATTAATCGGATCGGAATCTTCGTAGACGATTCGTTCCACTTCAGATTTGTGCTCCAACACGTTATAAACCCACTAAAAAAAATAAATAAATATAATCGACAAGTACAATAAAATTATAATACCTGCAAATCGAATTGTTCCCCGTTGATGTAAGGCAATGTAATCTCGTCGTAAATTTCCGGGGTCTCATCGACGATGTATGAGTTTTGAACCGAATACTTCTTTATGTGTTTATCGGTGGCCGGGTGAATAATTGTGGTTTTGATCGCTGAAACACAACTGTCAACGATAATTAAACGATTAAAACTCGCTCACCGTTCAGTTCGATTTTAGGAAAGCACTCGTAGTTCCCGTAAATGTCATTGTGGAACAATTTCTTCAGCGAACTGCTGGCGGTAAAGTAGTCGCTTTCCGGTTTTAAATTGTCTTCTTCGAAGGCGGTCTTCTCCAATATGACAAGCCCGATGGCGCCCGAAACGCCGAACGAACCCTCCAGACAGACGCTTTTACCTTTCGTGTTGTTGTTAACGATCCGTTTCACGCGGAACGTCGACAAATCTTTGATGTCCGAGTGAATCGACTCGTCGTCTTGTTTGAGTTTTTTCGCCACATGGCCTACCGGCGAAGCGTTTGCAAGCTTCACTTCTGCCATTTTAAATGCGGATAATGCCAACACAAGGAAACGTTAATTATAATCAATTCGCCTTATTATTAAACAACGTTTTACATTTGAATTCAGTCTTGATTTTGATTATTCAAATATATTGAAATAATAAACGTCGTATGTGAATGTGAATTGCGGAAAATCAAAATTCTGAATTAGGGCTTTGATTCAAATATTCAAAGCCTTTGAATATTTCAGAACGCAGCCACTGTTACCAATGTCAAATGTGTTAAGTGCAACGTGCACGCCTCAGGAACTTAAATGAACAAATAAATATCTTCACAACATTAATTCTTTTATAAAATTATTTTAAGTGAGTATATCTTATCTTGCATGCATGTGATGTAATCTCTCATAACTTCTAGAAAATGGTCGAAACCAAACCCGAAGCTGGCGACAGCAAAAGGGCTTCGAAAAAGGAAGCCAAAAAGGCGGACAAGGCGGCGAAAAAGGCCGAACACAAATCCGCCGGGGAACCGCAACCACCAGCCGTGGTCGATGGTACTCGACGTAAATTCGTATCTTTATATCACTAACCGAAATTTACTTCCAGTTGACGTCTCCGTCGGTAAATACGGTACGTTGCCGTTGATTCGATCCGACACCACCGCCCTTAAGCGTGATTTCACGTACGTTTGCGAGTTGGGCGAGAGCGTCGTCGGTAGAGTCGTTTGGGTTAGAGCTCGGTTGCACGCCGTTAGAGCCAGAGGCAAGCAATGTTTCATCGTTCTTAGACAGAGAGAGTATACGGTCCAAGTGATCGTCAATGTTTCGGAGACTGTTTCGAAGGCGATGGTGAAATTTTGCAGCAAGTAAGTTACAATTGTGATCATTTAATTGTATTTATTTCGTTTCCTTGTAGTGTGACTAAAGAGAGCATAATCGACGTTGAGGCGGAAGTTGTCGAAGTTGCTGCCGGAGTCGCCGGTTGTACGCAACAGGACGTCGAGTTGGTTGCATCGCAGTTGTGGGTTGTGTCCGCGTCGGCTTCTCAACTGCCTTTGCAGATCGACGATGCCAGTAGACCTGAAAAGCCGGAGGTAATTTAAATTCTTATGGTAGTAGTAGTAGTAGTATTTATTTTACCCGTCTAAAGTTGACGGTACATAGCAGATAATAAATTTCATTACAGTTTAAAATGCAACACAACGTGCAGTGTACAATATAAAACTACGTGATTGTGAAGTGTCCCTTGGGACTTTTCGAGGTGTAAGGTAGTTTGGTAAAAATCAAACACAACACTTCTTCATGATTACTATATTGAACCAGGAAATGATTTACATCGTGTACAGCTGAGGGAATATTACCCATAATAGTGCAATGTTCCGCGGTAATAGTATTGATACCTCAGCGAAATATATGTAATGTTATATCCAGTATCCGCTCGACAATTCATTGACATATTGAGTGCAATAGACTGTATTGTTCCATTACATAATTGAGAAGCTTTCTTTTAAGTTCCTTGCCATATCTTTCAAGGGTGACTGCGTTATTTATTTTTTAACCATCTTGAGACTTAATGTATCTTAACTTTTGTTGTAGGACACCGAGGGTCTTAACATTCGCGTTAATCAAGACACTCGACTGGACAATCGAGTGCTCGACCTACGAACGCCCGCCAACCAGGCGATCTTCCGCCTAGAAGCGGGTGTTTGTCGTCTCTTTCGCGATACCCTCACCGAACGAGGTTTCACCGAAATACACACGCCGAAAATTATCCCGGCCGCTTCTGAAGGTGGCGCTAACGTCTTCACCGTCAGTTATTTCAAAGGTAATTGGTTTGTCGTTGTAGACGATGATAAATTGTCAACGGTCGTTGTTTAGGCTCCGCCTATTTGGCCCAAAGCCCGCAGCTTTACAAGCAGATGGCCATCGCCGCCGATTTCGATAAGGTAAATGAAATGTCGTCGTTTTTATGCGATTTACTTTGGATTTGGGTTTCGTCAGGTGTTCACTGTCGGTGGCGTTTTTCGAGCCGAAGATTCCAACACGCACCGTCACTTGACCGAGTTCGTCGGGTTGGATTTGGAGATGGCTTTCAAGTATCATTACCACGAGGTAATGATGACGATCGGTGACATGTTCACTGCAATTTTCAAAGGCCTAAGAGATCAGTAAGTTTATACTAAAAACTTAAATAACAAAAAAATGAAACTAATAAATCTTGACGAAATTTATAACTCTGCCACCTGAGTATTATGTAGTTTTCATTTCTGATGTAATAAGCTTATATATTTTTGTATTTGTGCTGATTTAAGGTTTATTTATTCTTTTTATTGATATATCAATAAATCCTTAATAAGAATAGATTTTGTAGATATTCACTCAGATTTATTACAAACGACAGTCAATAGTACCTAATAATAACATCGATGGTTTTTCTGATGCTTCGATTTAATTCCTAGGTACGTCCATGAAATGTCAATCGTCGCCCAACAATTCCCATTCGAGCCTTTCACGTTCTTAGATCCCCCACTCGTGCTTCAGTACAAAGACGCAAGAGTCATGTTGATAGAAGCCGGCGTTGAAATCGGCCCCGAAGACGACCTGAGCACCCCCGCGGAGAAATTACTAGGCCGTCTAGTCAAAGCGAAATACGACACCGACTTCTACATCTTGGATAAGTACCCGTTGGCGGTGCGTCCGTTCTACACGATGCCCGATCCCCACAATCCGAAGAATTCCAATTCGTACGACATGTTCATGCGCGGGGAGGAGATCTTGAGTGGCGCGCAGCGAATTCACGACCCGGAGTTGCTGACCGAACGGGCGAAGCATCACGGGATCGGTAACGTTTTCGTTTGTCGATTGGAATTGGCGTGACGTGTTTTGTTGTAGATTTGAAGACGATTGCGTCGTACATCGATGCCTTTAAGTACGGGTGTCCGCCGCATGCCGGCGGTGGTATAGGGATGGAACGAGTTGTTATGCTGTACCTGGGGCTCGATAACATACGTAAGACTGCCATGTTCCCTCGTGATCCTAAACGTATCACGCCTTAATTAAATGGGTGGTTTCATGTTTGACTATTTGTGGAGATACGCAATAAAATGTTGCTTGTGATTATTTTATTAGTAGGTCCTGACGATCATAAAAGTTTCCAATTTTAATTTAGTTAATAATTTGAGTCATTTCGAGGGTAATTTCATCAGGTTATATGGACAGGACATTTCTCATCAAGTCTTCATGTAATTTTCAAAGTTGAGATTATCGTTGACATACTGATATATGAAAGGGAATTGAAATTGAAATTCCCTTTCCCCTTTCATTGCCGAAATATTTATGAATACACTTAAAAAATATTATAACTTCTCAAAAATTTGTAGTGAATGGTGCGTTAATCGCTCCTCCACTGTGACTGCAATATGTTGTGGCTCACACCTATATTTATAGTTCACCCCCATTCACAGCTTTAAATGTGTTGAGGGTGAGATTTTGTCAAATGTACCCTGCTGTAGTTTTACCTCGACACGGAATTTGATTTGTTTCTCCGTGGGGCAGGCACACCTGACGATGCTCTGCTGTCTTATTGTGTTCAAGACATATTTGGCACTCTGTATACATGGGTACTATTTTAATTTATTATTAACACCACATAGAGTAAGCCATCGAATTATTCAGCCAAAGCCATTTGTAAGGACTCTGCTGGTACATAGCAAGGTGGCTTTACTTTGTCAAAAAAAAATGGTTTTGTGTAAATCGCCTAAAATGTAGGCAACCAAATATACTCGATGTATTTCTTAAAACGCGTATTTTAAGTGCAACTGTTCCTATGAACTTTTCAAATTCATAGGAAATTCTGATTTAAACATTGCCTGGAGCTTTTAATATTAATTAATTAGATTATTTCCCTTAATTAAAAATTAGTACCCCGCTGACGTTACAGCCTTTATTTCTTAGATGGCGCCACAATACGCACCAGAAATTATAATTTAACGATACTTTAGTTACATTTTACAATTGCACATGTTCATAAATAAACAAATCATGGATTTGCAAATCGAATAAATTGGTTTTTAGCGACAATTTTAAGCGAATTTTGCAATTAGCAAAGTTTCTAACAAGCTCCCTAAAATGTAGGCAACCAAACATACTCGATGTATTTTTTAAAGCGCGTATTCGTGTTTTAAGTACTACTGCTATATGAACTTTTCAATTATTGGTTTTGCATGCAAATTATGAGCGTTAAATATCGCGAGGAGCTAATTAATTGCATTATTCGTGTAATTAAAAATTTGTGCGCCGTTACAGCTTTTGTTTGTTAGATGGCGCTACAAAACTTTATAAAATTATAATTTATTTATTTATATTTTATTAACAATTGCACATATTCACAAATAAACAAATAATGAATTTGCAAATTCGAATAAATTGGTCTTTTAGCATTCCGAGTTTTCCATTTAGCAAAGTTTCCAACAAGCTCCGTGTCTACAACGTTGGCAACAGTATTTGTTAGAATGGCGGCGCAGTGTTTGACGTTCCAGTTTTCGTAGCGGACGACTTATGTCCTAGTGTCATAAAACTGGTAAGTTTACCCAAATTACGACTTTGCGTGTCGCGAACTCGTCGCCGCACCGCTCTCGTCGATTAATCGCCAATTCGACGTCCCACGAGTGACGTAATTTGTTTGTCACTCATTAAGATGTTTGCGAGTCTTTCATCGCCGTCAATTGAAGAAACGACCGAACGGGACATCGAAACGTCGATTCAATCGAATAGGTGCACGCTATTTAAATCGCGTCAATTGCGTTGCGCGTCGCTCAATTTCGCATTAACCGTTTGTTTTGACGTTACCAATTCTCGCATTTACGCGATCGCTCCATTCATGCATACTAATCCACGGGCTCATTAAAACCCGGACAGGTACGCACTGGCATACTGAGATTCGTGTGCGCGTACCTGTCCGCGTAAAAGATCAAAACTTGCTTCTAAACGCGTGAATGACTTCGACCTTTTTTCGGTTTCCCGTCGTAGTGACCGCAGGTAACAAACAATCCACCTATCTATGTAGGCAGGCCGATCGGAGAAAGTAACTTCGTCGACGGGCGAGATTTTATGCAATCGCAATATTCGGTTATCCTTATCTTTCGACGAGTTCTAACCAGTCGGGCGCGTTATCATTCATTCATGCTCGCCATTCATCGTTTTTTTTCCCCGACGCACGAGTGTAAATAAGACGGACGCGCGGTTGAAATATCCGAGCGATTCAATTCATTTCGGGCGACGTTGCGTCGATTTGCGTGTTTTAGATAAACGTCGCGAGTTCTAGGAAGTGCGGCTTCCGTTGCGCGAAATTGACCTTCGAAACGATTATGCAACGATTTTAATTAATTCGGTTTTCTTTTGACGGATTCCGGGTTGAATCGTAGGGCGCAGCTTGGTTCGCATCAACTGTCAGTGAAACGTCAAAGTAAGGATTTAACGACGGTAGCAAAATCGATGCTAATTAAATTAACGTGGTGGTTGATTTGGTAGCATATCTTATTTATTTGCAACGCGTACTCGTTAGTGTGAATGTTTATTTGCAACGTCCGTGTTTTATCTAATTGTTGTTTAATCAGAAAATTCGTCAAATTCGTTTTTACTGTCACTTTTACTGTCACTAATTATCGCATGTTTCGCTGTGATCACCTTGACCTAACTTCAGCGTGTTAAAAAAAAATACAAAGCTAATAATATCCCTATGTACGTATTTTTAAAGACTTGTTTACTAGGAATGTCGAAAATGCAACGCGATATTGCACCTCGTTAAAATTCTTTAAACGCGGCACGTTTTAACGACGGTGTTTGTGGTCTTGCGGTGGTGAGTGTGCGCGTGTTTTTCGCCCGAAATCTAAATATTTGTATTTTTCGTAAAATCGTGACGCGGTTGCACAAACAACGTGGTAGAATAACGAAACGCAATATTTTTATTTGCGCCACACAATTATTTGCACAAATAAAATCCATATCGTCGGTACGTAGGCAAAATAAATAACTTCGTTAACGTTAACGCGATTGCATGCGCGTCGCGCTGACGATTTATTTAAAACGGAGCCAGCTGTGGAGATAGTTCCAGATGTTTAAATTTGAAAGTCACATTTCTAGTGCATAGAAACGGCAAAAGTAGGCTGCGATTCGCACAGGCGTGTTTTTACGCGATGGAAATATCGTCCGCGGCCGTCTGTGCGCGCAAGAGGATCGCGATTTTATTGGCCTTAAACGAATTCATTGTCGTTGCGACGAAACGAACTGACCAATTGGATACATTTAATAAGACGATCGAATTGGACGAGTTAGATTAATTCGGGTTCGGTTTTGATTAAATACCAATGAAATAAATATTTGTGACGGTAAACAAATCGTTGCCACTTGATCGATTGCAACTTTCCGTGCCCCCGCGTGAAATATTGTGTTTCAGACCGATTTGCGCGGTTTTGTGTTCAGGTGCGAAATTTATATCTAATCTGCGATGTTTGGTTGGATTGTTTACTTGCGTTGCATGAATTCGCGGCCTTCTAGGGCGTGCGTCGCCGAACGTTGCGAAAGCCTGAATCGCGATGTTTAATCGCACGATCAAACTTGCTCGGCCGTAAACAAATAAGTCGTATCATCGAAATTTCATTTACGATGTTCGATTTGTTGATTTGTTGTTAATGACTCACGAAATCGAATACGAAACCATTAAAATCACTAAAATAAGTTGAAGGTTAAAGGAATTTTTTAATTTGTTTTTCATTAAAATTGTTTTAATTTAGTTTTTTTTAATTTTAAATTATCGTTCGTTGTGATAGGTTTTGTTTGCCGTTTAAATTTCTTTATCATTTCAGATTCTCAACTTTGCAACTTATACAAACCGAACATAAAATGAAGTGCGTCGCGAGTACTTAACGCCCCGCTGCGACGACGACGAGGACGACGCGATGAGTTCGCAGAGCGAGCGCTGCACGTGCGAGAAGGGCGGCGACGGCACCCACGACACCGACAGCAGCAACTCGGACTCGTCATCCGCGAAGGAACCGAAGCGGAACAAGATCAGCCTGACGTCGCTGGCGCTGAACTTGCGCCGCGGTCGGTCGCTGCAGTTCCGCTCGAAGCGGACGAAAAAGAGCTGCGCGAACCTCTGCGGCGACGCCGGTACCTGCGGCGGCGGTTCCAGTAAGAAATCTTCGGCGAAGTGGCCGCTGAAGTTCTACTGCGGCAAGAAGGAGGCAAAGATCGCGGCGGCGCACGTGGCCCCCGACGCCCCAAGTTGTTGCAAGTGCACGTGTTACCGCCGCACTGAAGAGCACGCCTTGGGCGCTGGCGTGGTGTTCTCCAGTGACGATTCGGCGAAAGATCGGCGACAGCCGGTGGAGGACGTTGTTGAAGATACCGCACCCGAGGTCCACTCTGCCAGCGAAAGCGAATGCCCCACCGTCGGCGACAGAGATGAACCGCAACCGGAAGTCGTCGGCGGTGGTGGTGTCAGGAACGGCGCCCACATAGTCGTCACGTCATCGTCCTTCATCGATTTGCAATGGTTAGATTTTTTTATGATTGCCACAATCTCTTGTTTGTATTTCTTATCGCTCCGTGAGTAAGAAACGCCTACGTTAATTGTTTTCAATTCGATTGCGATGTTTCCGTTGGCCGTCTGTGATGATTTTGACACTTTGGCAGGATGCGAACCGCGCACGAGGACTCGGAAGAAGCGGCGAGGATACAGAGGGCCAGGGAGATTGAGCAAGGGGTCGACCCGCCGCCCAGCTTCAGGCCGATGAGAAGAGTGCAGTTGTTATACTCGGACGGCGAGCACGAGGGACAGGCGCCCCGGCGCTTCCAGCTGGTCTGCCCGCCGGATTTGACCGTCGATTCGTTAAGATCGTTGTTCCAACACCACGTCACGTTAAGGTCCTGCCCGCTCGACGTCTTCACGGGGTGTCACACACAAGTCGATTTTATACATTGCCTCGTTCCTGACCTCCTCGACATCACCAATTGTAGTTTCTATTGGGGTGAGTGGTTCCCCGAATTAATTAATTAATCAACGAGGTCGTAATGCCAACAACTTGACCTAATTGTACTTAATTGGTATTAATGGTTTTTTTAAAAGGAGTGCACTTTTAATTCTTTAAGATCTATTTTTAGACTTTTAAAGATTCAGCCATTGTCACAAATAAATTGCTACCGCTTGGAAACTAATTAATATTTCTAAAAAGTAGCATCTAGGTTTGCTGTATTAATACATTTCAAACAACTACTGACATCTAAAGGGATTAGTTGACTATCAGTTTTTCATTCCCCAGTCTTAAACGACGAGTTTAGTTAGTTAATTAATTAATCGTGTAACATTTACAGGTAAAATGGATCGGTACGAAGCGGAACGTCTGCTGGACGGCAAACACGAAGGCACCTTCCTCCTGCGCGATTCGGCCCAAGAAGAGTTCTTATTCAGCGTATCGTTTCGTAAGTACGGGCGGTCGTTGCACGCCAGGATAGAGCAGTGGAACCACAAGTTCAGCTTCGACTCGCACGACCCGGGCGTGTACACGTCGGACACGGTGTGCGGCCTCATCGAGCACTACAAAGACCCGAGCAGTTGCATGTTCTTCGAGCCGATGCTGACGTGGCCGCTGCACCGCAACTTTGTCTTCTCGTTGCAGCATTTGTGTCGGGCGACGATCGTCAGCAAGCTGACGTACGACAACGTCAACCAGCTGCAGCTGCCCAAGTCGCTTAAAAGTTATCTCAAGGAGTACCACTACAGGCAGAAGGTGCGGGTGGAACGGTTCGACGACGACGTCTCCTGGCTCGACCTGCGCAACGGCGCGCCTTAATTTGTTTGTAAAAAGTACGTATGCGTGCAATTTATTTACTTTGAACGTTTGGTAGCGTCCATCTTTTTTACCACGTCGCGGTTACACGAAAGTGCCTATTAATTAGATCAACAAGGGGAAATTTTCGACTATCGAGTCTCTATTTTTAAGAGACTAAAGTAAAGAGATTCCGAAGGTTGTGTAGAAGTTTACGGTTTGTTTTTTTGCATTTTTGTATCGAATAGTGCGAGAAAAAGATGGATCTTACGTCAAGCGATCTACGTGCATTTTTCGAGAGTTAACGGTATCCCGGTTGAAGAACCGACATTGTTATATAATCATTACCACTAATATACTCTTGTTTTGTGTAATATTTGTACGGACGGATGAATAGCTTTAATGATGTTGAAAAAAAAATGTATTATACAACCTTTTATAACGATTATTTCGGTGAGTAAATGATTATTTATATATACATAAGTGTATAAATTGTAAGATCTGCTTTAAATATATTTATATTGTTTGAGAACGAATTTTTAAAATATATAGATTCTATTTCTTTCCCTTTGTTTTCGTTCGCTTGAACTGAACCTGTATATTTTAAATATGTTGATCGGTATTTTCCAATTTCCAATTACTTACAATTCTTCAAAAACCAATTCAGTTGGTTTAAAATTAAATTTACGATATTTACTTTAATTTAGAGCAGGTTTTCTGTTTTAATTTTTGATTCCTCACCGTATTTAGCATTATCTTGAAACAAAATACTTTGTCATCATAAAACGATTGGATACCTCAGTGCAAGATTAGGATAAGGCACATGTTTCGTTTAAATTACTAAATTATCAAGCGTCATTACAGGACCAAATTATCGAACGTTTGCTTTATTCCTACCGTTCTATGGGTTCAAACATTTGCTGTGTGATACTGGACCGAAACTCATCGCGTCCACGTTGCCTATTGTAGATTTTGCACTCGTCTTGTTACATAAACGCAATGTTTGAAATCTTGTTTATTACAAACAAAAACTCGACCTCACAGAGCATATCTAGTACTAGTGACTGATCCCCTGAATGGCCATCAGTATGTGACCTGGCGTTGAACAACCTTGTCGGGGACATTACCTAATCCCTGGAGTGCAATGGGATTGCAGTGGCTGTCTTCCTCGATATAGAAGGAGCGTTTAACGCAGCATTACCTGTATCCCTCTGTAAAGCTGTTGTAGCGAGAGTTGTATTGTGGCTGACTGGATAGGAGCTATGCTCAAGGCCAGAACAATGACGACATCATTGTGTGGAGAAACGGTTAGATTTAAGGCGGTAAAGCTCAATTGGAACTACCATATGGAAAAAATGACACACAAGGCCAGACAGGCACTTTGGATGCGTCGCAGAATTTGTGGAAAAACGTGGCGATTAGTCCCCAAGCAAATGTACTGGCTGTATGTGTACGTAACTTCGTTCTTTTTATGTACATGGAAAAATACTCGGAATTTCAAACCTCACTTTATTTACACATGTACAGTATTAACATGACAAGCCACGAAGGCAATGTAACATCAACCCTCTTTAGAGAGGGGATTCATGACGACAAGTATGACGGAATCGCCTCGAAGGAACATCTTGGAGATGAAGCGGTCCCTGCACACGGGTTTCTTGCACTGAATCAATCAAAATTATTAGTTAGCGCCGTGACATCGCGTTTTCGACTTACGACTCCTTTTCCCTTGCGCGGTTCCTCCTTCCAGAGCTCGCGCACGTTCTCCAGGATCATGTTCATGTGCCTGTCGAACGCCTTGACTCTGCCCAATATCTTCCTGTTGTTCCGGCAGTTGATCAGGATTTGCGTGTGGTTGCTGACGGATTCCTGCAGAATCGACATCGGACCGACGCGCAGCTCCGTTTCCAGCTTCTTTTCGGTCGCCGAAGCCATTTCCAGGTGCGATTAGTCGACTTGTACGTTTGACGACGCAAATCCTGTTCGGACAGGTCGCGCATAAATGTCGGTAAAGTTGACGTGGACGGTTATCGACGATTCATCGAGTTTCGTGACTAACTTCACTACTGCTTCTTGCAAATTCCGCTACTCGTATATAGATGGCGCGCTAATTGCAAAACTAAGATTCAAATAATAAATATTAATTTAATAAGAGTTAATCAAATTCCGCTATATGTCTAAAAATAAAGTTATTTAATAATAATTTAACAATTAATTTTAATTGACATATTTTATAATCGTGCTTTGTTGACGAGTTTCGCGACTAACTTCACTACTGCTGTTTGCAAATTCCGCTACGCGTATATAGATGGCGCGCTAATTGCAAAACGAAAATTCAAATAATAAATATTAATTTAATAAGAGTTAATCAAATTCCGCTATATGTCTAAAAATAAAGTTATTTAATAATAATTTAACAATTAATTTTAATTGACATATTTTATAATCGTGCTTTGTTGACGAGTTTCGCGACTAACTTCACTACTGCCGTTTGCAAATTCCGCTACGCGTATATAGATGGCGCGCTAATTGCAAAACGAAAATTCAAATAATAAATATTAATTTAATAAGAGTTAATCAAATTCCGCTATATGTCTAAAAATAAAATTATTTAATAATAATTTAACAATTAATTTTTAATTTTTATAATCGTGCTTTGTTGACGTGATGTGTTTCTATTGGTTGGCCTCTTTGGTAACCTTAATTTTTTCTACTTGGCGACACTGATAACTTAGAATTCTAGAATTTGTCAACGTATTTATGTTTCCCTAAATTGTACGCGTAATATCGCGCAAATTTAATGCGTTTCGTTCATTTCTATAACTAAAGTAAGCGGTGAAAATCTTTTATAACGGAACCGTACAATTTGTGTTGAGCCAACATGGCGGTGCTCCTGAGGTAAGTCAACGTCGTTTTCTCGAATACTTCCACTAATTACGCATCTTACACACCCCCTTTGACCCAATGTGTGTAATAACGCACCGTTTCGTCTTCGTATTACAATTCGTGCAAAATTTGCCGTACTTTTCATACAAAAATCGATAACCGGTTTAACCTTACATTTCGCAGGTTTACGTTATGTGTCACCGCCTTCGTGGCAGTCGCGGCCGTAGACAAGCACAACTTCAAGTCGTGCGAGCAGAGCAGCTTCTGCAGGTACGTACGCCGACACCGACACCGAACGAAATCGAATCTTAACCCGAAACTTCCAGGCGGCTTCGAAAGGTCCAACCCGACAGTTCCAAGTATGAGTTGAACCTGGACACCCTGCAGGTCTCCGAAGATTCGATCGAGGCCGATTTGGTGAACACCGAGGCGCAGGTCACCTTGAAATTTGCGCTTTTCGCGTTGGTCGACGACACTTTCAGGATACTGGTGGACGAGATCAAGCCGTTGCATCCGAGGTATCGCGTCGAGGGGGCTTTGGACGGAGAACCGCAGTCGGCAAAGTAAGCGGTCGACGTGAACTACGCGTTTTTTTAATGTGCGATTTGGTGATAGATTGGAGTTGCTGGAGCGTTCCAAGCACGTCGTGGCGTTGCGTGCCGGGGATAATAAGGTCATTGTGAGAGATGCGCCGTTGAAGGTGGAGTTTTATCGAGGGAGCGATTTGGTTTCGGTGGTCAATTCCAGGGGATTGTTTACGTTCGAGCATTTGAGGAGCAAACAGCCGGAGGGGTAAGGCATTTGATGGATGAATTCGTTGCATTAAAGTTTCTTGAATTTACAGAGAGGGCGAAAATGGTGATCAGGTATGAGTGCCTTAATTTTTACGTATTGAAATGTGTCGGTGTTGTCTGTCGATAATTGCAATTTTTGAAAACTTGCCATCGAAATTGCAATTTTTGATTTATATCCCTTACATAACCTAAAGCATTACAAATTTTATAAACAAATAATTTAGGAAGATCCTGGTGCTTGGGAAGAAAACTTCAAATCGCACCACGACAGCAAACCGCACGGTCCAGAAGCCATCGGCGTCGACATCACCTTCCCCGGGGCCGTACGAGCCTACGGTTTACCCGAACATGCCGATAAATTCGCGCTGAGAACCACCGGCGAAGGCGGATTGGATCCCTACCGGTTGTACAACTTGGACGTCTTTGAATACGAAATCGATTCGACGATGGCCATTTACGGCGCGGTTCCCGTGCTGTACGCCCATGGGTACGTGTGCACTCTGCGAAGAAACACTACTACAATTTCAATTTTGTTTTCAGAGCCGAGCACAGCATCGGAGTTTTTTGGCACAATGCGGCCGAAACTTGGGTGGACATCAACAACAGTAAGGACGTCAATGTGGTGTCGTCGTTGGTGAATCTGGTTTCGGGGAATAAGGCGGAGAATCGCGTGGACGTTCATTTTATGAGCGAAAGCGGCGTTGTTGATTTGTTTGTACTTATGGGGCCTACGCTTGCTGACGCGGTCAGGGAGTATGCGACGTTGACTGGGACGGCTCCTTTGCCTCAGGTAATAATTAAAGATTAACAATTTTGATGTACATTTCGACCACAACCAACCAGAGTTTTGATTGTTAGGGACACAAAGCTAAACATTTGCTTTATATCTATTTTTTTGTAGTACTACAGCTTGGGTTACCACCAAAGCCGATGGAATTACAACGATGAAGACGATGTGCGCAACACGATTGAAAATTTCGATGCCCACGATTTCCCCGTCGATTTCATCTGGTTGGACATTGAGTACACCGATGGAAAGAAGTACTTTACCTGGGACACGGTTAAATTTGGCCATCCTGTGGCCATGCAGAATAATCTAACTGCGACTGGTCGTAAGCTCATCGTCATTATCGACCCGCACATCAAGCGCGACGCCGGATATTTCTTACACGAAGACGCCCTTGCCAACGATTACTATGTCAAAAATCGAGATGGCACAGTCTACGAAGGTACATTGTTACAAAATTAATTTTGTAGATGTAACAAAGTTAATTGTATTCGTTATGTGCAGTTTAGAACGTTTTAACGTCTTTTTTCGTTGCTGAAGTAATTAATACATTTCCATACCTGGAACATGAAATTATCTGGCATAGATAAATTCCCGAAATTACTAAACTTGAAAATTATAACAGGAAATTAATTGTTAAACACCGAATGACATAGTCTATGAAAAAGAATTGATGCATCACTGTGTACACGGCAAGATTTTGATAATTCACTTATTGATGTTCGATATTTCCTTTTCTAATTTGTTGATTTGAAGAGTGCCGGTTTTTCTGCACCAAGAGCTCAACACGACAATTTTTTAGGTTGGTGCTGGCCAGGCGCGAGCAGCTACTTGGACTTGCTGGATCCGAAAGTCGCTGAATATTACGCCGAGTTGTACAGCTTGGATAAATTTAGGGGATCGACGCATAGCATGTATCTGTGGAATGACATGAACGAGCCGTCGGTTTTTAACGGCCCCGAGGTCACCATGCCGAAGGATTGTCTTCATTACGGTGGATGGGAGCATCGAGACGTTCACAATATTTACGGCCTTTATTACGTAAGTTTTCTGATGTACAAACTCTACCCTGATCAGAAAATAACTGGGACTCAAATATTTTCAACCAGGAGTGTGACGTGCTCTGGTGTAGTGGCTCTCGTATGCTGGGACACTTAAAATATGTTCTCGTATAGCTTTTATTTTAATTCTTCTTTAATTCTTCCCACGACCATCAGTTCCAGGTGTTTCAGCATTCCGAGCACGAGTTAACCGGCCTACAGAAATTTTATAGTCATCTAAAATAAAGTTCCTGCGAACCGACACTTCTGACTTATTATTTCATGACAGAAAATACTTGTAGCTGTGTTTTCTCATAGGTCTTTTGAAAGTTCTGGGTTTTCTTTGTTTTATTAATCGTTGATGAACTGTAGTACACAGATATAGATTCTAGGCTTCAAAATCTTTTAGTTTCGAGATATTATCAAAATTTTCTTTTAATTTTAAAATTGTTGCAGACTATGATTACCTTCAACGGCTTGATGAAGAGAACTCACGACAGACGTCCTTTCATTTTATCGAGGGCTCATTACGCCGGATCGCAACGTTACGTGGCCATTTGGACCGGAGACAACGCGGCCGATTGGTCCCACCTCGCCATATCGCTTGCGATGTGTCTGTCTGAAGCGGTCGGCGGGATCAGTTTTTGCGGAGCCGACGTCGGCGGGTTCTTCAACAACCCCGATCAAGAATTGCTGCAGCGGTGGTATCAAGTAAGCAACCGCTCACATTTCTTTTATTATTTGACCACATCACTTGGCGATTTAGACCGGAGCTTGGCTACCGTTCTACAGGGCTCATTCGCACATCGATACGAAGCGACGTGAGCCGTATTTGTACAGCCAGGACGTCCAGACGACGATTAGAAATGCACTGCGACAAAGATATTCGCATTTGCCGTTGTGGTACACTTTGTTTTGGGAGCACGCTCACGCGAAAGATCCGGTCATACGTCCGTTGGTTTACCACTACCCCAAAGATAGTAACGTGTTTGATATTGATAACCAATTGCTCGTCGGTTAGTATTTTTGTATTTATGGGTGATTGGTGGATTTATATGTATTTTGGTAGGTTCTTCTGTGTTGGTTAGGCCGGTGGTCGAACCGCGAGTCTCTAGTGTCAGCGTTTATTTCCCGGGAGGTTCGTCGGAACTTTGGTACGATATCGATGATTATAAAGTGTACCGTGGGACTGGATTCGTCAATGTCCCTGTTACAATAAGCAAGGTAATAGTCGCGTGATCGACAATTGAGATTTAAAGATTGTAATTGATGTACATTTCAGGTTCCTGTCTTTTATAGAGGTGGTAGTATAATATCGAGGAAAGATCGACCGAGGCGAGCATCGAGCCTTATGCTAAACGATCCGTTCACCTTATTCGTTGCTTTAGACGAAAACGTAAGCCTTTTTTTATTCTTTTGTGTTTTTATTAATATTTTAATGTTTGCATTTTTTGCAGAAATCTGCGACTGGTACTCTCTACATCGACGATTCCCAAAGCTTCGAATACAAGAACAAGCAATACTTGTACAAACGCTTCGATTACAAAGACAACACCCTCACAAGCCGGTAATATATATACGATTATATTTTTTGCACGTCATGTTTATTTATTTATTTATTTTTTTCAGTTTTATTGATAAAGATGCCGATTACGACACCAAGGAGTGGTTAGAGCGTGTCGTTGTGCTGGGTGCGCCACCTGGATTCAAGCACGCTGAGCTTAAGACTAAAAGTGAGTTGTTGCGGTTGTGTGGGCGAGTACAATTTTATTACAACGTTCATTTCTGTTTAGGTTTGGGTACGTTGAAGTTGGAGGTGTCGTACAACAGCGAGGAGAGATGTTTAGTCGTTCGTAAGCCTGGAGTGAGCATGCGGGAGGATTTCACCATCACTCTTCATTGATTTATGGCTTTAATTTAATTTGTACGTTGTGTATTCGCCGATCATTGTCTGTAAAAAAATTTATTCAGTAAATGTGATATTTGTCGAAAGTTGTTGGTATTATGATGATCGCTTTATAAAGTAAGCAATAAATAAAATTGTTGGAAACTTGGCTTTTATTTATATTGTGTTGAGATCAATTCACTATACTGAAACTTGCATTAGGCACAGGAAAATTTTGCAAGGGTTGGGTTGGGTTGGGTTATGAATTTTTGCAAATTTAAAATTTTTGCCCTAGTTTGAATACTTCAAAAAAGACGGAGCTTGATGTTGTCAACCGGAACTTGCATTAGGTAGAGGAAAATTTGCTAGGCTGTGCGGTATGGGTGGAATAGCTTATCTCACCTTGGTAGAGAAACTTAATCCTGTTGGAAATTGATTGAGATTGTTGCAAATTTTTATTAGTTTGATATTGAATTGAGATTCTTATATTAGTTGGGCTACTCTATTAAAGATAGCGCTGTATTCTCTCCCTGGTACTAGCTACCGAAACTTGGGTTAGGTAGAAGCAAAACTCGTTAGGGTACGTGGTATGGGTGGGTTAGCTACGCATCCCACCTAGTCGACATACTTAAATAGCGACGCATGCCACTTGGATAGACATTCTTAGATCTTGTTGCAATAACTATATAGATTTTATATAGTTTGACTGTATTAATTAGCCACTCATCTCGCCTAGGTAGACAAACTTATCCTGTTGGAAATTTTTATTAGTTTGATATTGGATTGAGATTGTTGTAAATTTTTATTAGTTTGATATTGGATTGAGATTGTTGCAAATTTTATATTTCATGTGAGCGCCATCTATTTTCGAGTAGCCGAACTAAGGTTTGGCGCAAACAATTTTTTCCTTAACTTGGCGCCATCTGTTTTCGAGTAGTCGAACTAAGGTAAAAAATATAAAATTTGCGAGTGCTCAAACAGTGGGTATTTTTTAACTTGGCGCCATCTGTTTTCGAGTAGTCGAACTAAAGTAAAAAAATATAAAATTTGTCAGTACTCAGTCTGTATAGGGTGCCTATGACACAGAAATATGTAACTATTAATTAATTAGGTCAGTCAAAATAAAACTCTTGTTGAAATAGGAATGTCGTATATTAATCAACATTTATAAAATATTTTAAATTGTAACAAACATGACTAGATTCATACTGATTCACAAATAAATGACAATGAGCGGCGTCGGACGCGCATATGGTTGGTGTAGGGCGGCCGAAGGTTGCGGGGGAGGCCGGATCCTCCACGGCCCGCGGCCACCGCAAACGAAACAACAATAATTAACATTAACATACACAAGTATACCGCTTGATACAAATAAATAAATCACTGTTCGGTGTTGTTTTTCTCTTTTTTTTTTGATTATTTGATTATCTACACAGTAATGATTATTAGCATTCGAATTCGATTTAAATAGTGATATATTGCGAAGGGTCGCGGGCCGGCCGTCGACCCGGGGCGGCTGGAAGCGGGGCGGGGCGCGCCGCCCGCACGCTCGGGTGGATATGTAACAAGGGCTAAAGCTAATCCAACCCTAGGTAAGCTTCACACAGCCCGATATACAAGCACTTAAAACAGTGCCGACTAAAAAGTTCGGGGTGAGCACTACACGGCGGCATTCGTTCATCGCGTTCGGGCGATGTTTGGCAGGATTCTCACCCGAAAACAACCGTGATACAAAAGTACCGAATCGGAGGCGGCAGTTCTGAGAGCGTCCGGAGCACTGCGCGCACACACTGGGGCAGGGACGGCGGGGCGCGGGGCAGCCGTGGGCGCAGCGCGTCCGTCACTGAAAAAACAAAACGTTATCAACATACAATTCTACACGAATAACAAAATTATAATATAATACAACCCAACCCAACCCAACCCAACCCAACCCAACCCAACCCAACCCAACCCAACCCAACCCAACCCAACCCAACCCAACCCAACCCAACCCAACCCAACCCAACCCAACCCAACCCAACCCAACCCAACCCAACCCAACCCAACCCAACCCAACCCAACCCAACCCAACCCAACCCAACCCAACCCAACCCAACCCAACCCAACCCAACCCAACCCAACCCAACCCAACCCAACCCAACCCAACCCAACCCAACCCAACCCAACCCAACCCAACCCAACCCAACCCAACCCAACCCAACCCAACCCAACCCAACCCAACCCAACCCAACCCAACCCAACCCAACCCAACCCAACCCAACCCAACCCAACCCAACCCAACCCAACCCAACCCAACCCAACCCAACCCAACCCAACCCAACCCAACCCAACCCAACCCAACCCAACCCAACCCAACCCAACCCAACCCAAACCAAACCGATTTAATATTTCTGAACAAACTGTATTTAAAATTATCTTGGACTGCGATCGCACAGGCGCACACACGCATAGAATTTGTTCGAAACGGCAGTGATCAAAATTAAAAAATTTAAGAAACTCAATCGGAACATTGTGCAACGAAAACGAGGCCTTTTCAAAGGTGTCGAGCCAATCAAGTTCTGTACAAATGTACCCAACCCAACCCAACCCAACCCAACCCAACCCAACCCAACCCAACCCAACCCAACCCAACCCAACCCAACCCAACCCAACCCAACCCAACCCAACCCAACCCAACCCAACCCAACCCAACCCAACCCAACCCAACCCAACCCAACCCAACCCAACCCAACCCAACCCAACCCAACCCAACCCAACCCAACCCAACCCAACCCAACCCAACCCAACCCAACCCAACCCAACCCAACCCAACCCAACCCAACCCAACCCAACCCAACCCAACCCAACCCAACCCAACCCAACCCAACCCAACCCAACCCAACCCAACCCAACCCAACCCAACCCAACCCAACCCAACCCAACCCAACCCAACCCAACCCAACCCAACCCAACCCAACCCAACCCAACCCAACCCGATTTAATATTTCTGAACAAACTGTGTTTAAAATTATCTTGGACTGCGATCGCACAGGCGCACACACGCATAGAATTTGTTTGAAACGGCAGTGATCAAAATTAAAAAAATTAAGAAACTCAATCGGAACATTGTGCAACGAAAACGAGGACTTTTCAAAGGTGTCGAGCCAATCAAGTTCTGTACAAATGTACCCAACCCAACCCAACCCAACACAACCCAACCCAACCCAACCCAACCCAACACAACCCAACCCAACCCAACCCAACCCAACCCAACCCAAGCCAACCCAACCCAACCCAACCCAACCCAACCCAACCCAACCCAACCCAACCCAACCCAACCCAACCCAACCCAACCCAACCCAACCCAACCCAACCCAACCCAACCCAACCCGATTTAATATTTCTGAACAAACTGTGTTTAAAATTATCTTGGACTGCGATCGCACAGGCGCACACATGCATAGAATTTGTTCAAAACGGCAGTGATCAAGATTAAAAAAATTAAGAAACTCAATCGGAACATTGTGCAACGAAAACGAGGCCTTTTCAAAGGTGTCGGGCCAATCAAGTTCTGTACAAATTTTGTTCAAAATTGTCTGCACCAACAAAATTTCACCTTGCAATAAACGAGTCGTTCAGAACTCCATTGGCCAAAGTATTTACTCGTTAGTAATTTAGCGGAGCTATGACTAGATTCGACGTGAGCATGGGGTTGCTCACGTGTTTCTGAAAAATCCATCGCAGAGAATTAAAATTATGATTGGGTTGGGTAGGGCTGGGTTGGGATAATTTATTTTCTTTTTCACGACGAATTTTACAACGATCAATTTTCCACGATGAATTTTCCGAAAATCCCGTTGGACCAACCAACCCATGGCTACGGGCCTGCACTTCACCATTCATTGTTCCTTTCGAATTAAAATTTTTAGCGAGCAGTGTAAACACCCGAGAACGGCGAAACGGCAGATGCGAGAGAATTCATGTCATGCAATGACAAAATAAATAGTTGCTGAATGAGGGTATAAATAGGCCGACGAGAGTTATATATAAATTGCTTTGTGTACGAAACTACATTGTCTGGTGGGCGATATCTTGCCGCGTTGCAATAACAAGATGAACATGACAATTTACGGCATCGATTTTCGCCGCGAGAGAGTTACCTCGTAGTCAGACGTCAGTCTCGATGCTCATGGCGTTGATGTTATTGTTATGGCGCGGGTTACAGTTCTGCTTACGGGCCAGCTGGTCGCGCGTTACCAGCAGGCCCTCCTCTAGTTCCACCAGGTCGGACGAAGACTCACTCAGCGAGCTCTTCTTCATGTGCTGACCCAGCGTGCCGGGAAGGTACGGACAACTCGTCACGTGGTTGAAGTTCTGCGACTGCATCTCTTCCTGGTCAGTCTCACGGTGATAGAAATAGTTGAAGTTGGAGACGATGACGGGGACGGGCAGCGCAATGGTCAGCACGCCGGCGATGGCGCACAACGAACCCACGATCTTGCCCCAGACTCCGACGGGCCTGCGAAAGAAGACGCGCGCGTTACGCAAGGCAAGAAGGGGCGCGACGGCCACACAAACGCATGCAAAATCGCAAAAAAGCAACACAAACTCAAGCGCCAGCTGGGGAAGGGGTCGGTCCGGAGGTTGTTTTCGTGTTAGTTGTGGGGGGAGATGTCGGGGGTGTGTGCATGCGGGGATCGGGCGGTGTTCGCATTCCATTAGAAAATTCTTTGTTCCTCGGATCGACAGTGACAAGCAACATCGAGCACACAGCGGCACGACATTTAGGGTGGAGGGGGTTGGTCCTTGACGCGTCCCCGGAGCAAAGAATTTTCTCGTGGTCCCGCGCAAAGAGTACGCTACGGTGGTGGTGGCAACTAAATCTGAATTAGGTGTGTACATCATACGTCATGTCGCCGTAGCCCACAGTCGTCATGGTGACCACTGCCCACCAGAACGCGTCTGGGATGGACTTGAAGAAGGAGTTCTCGGAGCCCGCCTCGGCGAAGTAGACGGCACTCGAGAACAGCACGACACCTGCAAGGAGGAGGAGGGTTGAGATTCGGATATGCACTGTACCTCATGTCGCCGTAGCCAACGGTGGTCATCGTGACCACGGCCCACCAGAAGGCGTCCGGGATCGACTTGAAGAACGACTGCTCGGATCCGGCCTCGGCGAAGTACACGGTGCTGGAGAAGAGCACAACCCCTGAAACATAGACTTGGGGCTGAGAGGGTGCGCGCGGCGGTCGCACGGGGGACGACGGGGGGGACGTCGGCGTCGGTCGCGTTGTCTATTTAAGGCCACTGTCGCGTCGGCACACTTACCGATAAAGAGGAAGAAGATGAGCAGGCCCAGTTCTCGCATGCTGGCCTTGAGCGTGCGCCCCAAAATCTGCAGCCCTTTACTGTGCCGGCTCAGCTTGAAGATGCGGAAGACGCGCACGAGCCGTATGACTCGTAGGATGGCCAGCGACATGGCCTGGTTGGTGCTCTTGTCCTGCGGCGACACGGGCGCTCGCGGCAGGTTCAGCGTGTCCTCCTCTTCGGCCACGACGGTGGCCAAAGTGATGAAATACGGAATGATGGCGATGATGTCGATTATGTTCATGACGTCCCGGAAGAAGTTGAGCTTATTGGGGCACGCCAGGAAGCGCACGGACAACTCGAACGTAAACCAAATGATACATATAGTCTCGATGAGGAAGAACGGGTCCGTGATATCCGGCACCTCGTCTTCCTCGATCTTGGTGCCGTTGGTCGTGGTGTTGAACACCTTGTAGTGCTTGAACTCGGGCAGCGTCTCGAGGCAGAATATGACAATGGACAGCAGGATAACGAACACGGATATGATGGCGACGACGCGCGCCGCCTGAGACGACTCGGGATACTCGAACAGCAGCCACACGTTGCGCTGGAACTCGTGCGAAGGCAACGGTTTCTCCTCCTCCTTGATGAAGCCCTCGTCCTCACGGAACTTGTTGATGGCCATCTCGCCCAGTTCGTAGAACTTGATCTCCTCGGAGAAGACATCGAGAGGCACGTTGACGGGGCGCCGGAGACGACCGCCGCTCTGGTAGTAGTAGAGGATGGCGTCGAAGGAGGGCCGGTTGCGGTCGAAGAAGTACTCGTTACGCAGCGGGTCGAAGTAACGGATGCGGCGCGCCGGATCGCCTAGCAGCGTGTCCGGGAACTGGTTCAGCGTCCGCAGCTGCGTTTCGAACCGGAGACCGCTCACGTTTATCACGACCCTCTCACAAAAGTCGTGGTCGTGCGGGATGGGCTCGAAGTGGGCCACGCCAGTGAACTGGGAGTGGGGGGTGTGCCCGTCCTCTTCCTGGCTGCTGAGCTTGGGCAGCGACCTACGACAACAGAAACACCTCAGCAATCGAAAATTATTACACGATTGTAAATGTTAATGTTAAATGTTGAAGCATTTACTGAAAAACAATCACTCCAATAAAGAACGCGTTTTTCACTGTAAATCACTGTAAAATCCTTTCCCTACAGTGATTTTAGTTCCCTGAAAGTTACAGATTTCTTTTCCGTTAAATATAATACAAGACCTTCTGCCTGTATTATTCAAACGATTTGTTACTATCTTTGACGATTTTTATCATTTTGAAGATTTTTAATTATTTTTATGTCAGACACAGAACGTCACGCAGCATCAAACTACTAAACAGGATGCTGCAGTCGTTAGAATCGTTTGACACGATTTTCACGATCGTTAGGATTTTTACGACGGTTGCAATTTCTAAATTTTTTTAACGACGTTAACTATCGTTACGATTTTTAACGACGTTAAGTATCGTTACGATTTTTAACGACGTTTACTATCGTTACGATTTTTAACGACGTTTACTATCGTTACGATTTCTAACGACTTTACTACAGTTTCGATTTTTAACGACGTCTACCTAGTTACGATCTATAACTACTGGTAATTATACAACATTGACGTGCAAAGAAGTCTGCCCACAGTACAAAAATAAAATTATTAATCACTCACACTCACCGCCAAAATTCACATAACCTATGTTCGAAATGAAAAGTACGATCGCCACGAAAACTTGTTAACAAATCGCACTCGCAAACACATTTAAAGGAAAACAAAAACGATTGTGAAACACCCCCCACCTCACCGAAGGGAACACTTACGATAATGAAACGTTTTAATCGTGACTTTTAAGAAATTTGCAGTCAATGTGATTTAAAAGAAATAATGGGACCTCTCTTTCTAATTGCTTTAACGTTATTTTCTATTTTTTATTTCTGTTTCGTGTTTTATTTTTCATTTCATACTTTTTTTTCAAAATTTTATTAATAAAATCAATCGAATAAAATAAATAAATGAAAAGCAAAAGTAAACAAATTAGTTTGCAACTCATTCGTTAAGTCTTAAAAAATAATGCACGAATTTTACAAAGATTTTGTGCGCATTTTTTACTCCACTCGATGCTTATGGAAAAAATTAAAAGTATAGTAAAAACCAAAACCATACGATACCATTTTCCGCGCTTCAACGAAACGCACGTTAATTCCAAACAAGTCATGACGGCCGACACAATCACCGCACAATCGCACCGAAAAGGACGCCTCGATTGTTTACGAAGATTGCAAATGATCCGAATGAATAAATGGAAGCCGGCGAAAAATCCGACCGCGAAAAAACGCACGGAAACATCGAGAGCGTCGTTTTTATTCCGTGTCAACGAGATGAATTAGTTTCCAAGGATGTTTGACTTGCACTGAGCACTGACGAAAAATTTATTAAATAATTGCTGGTTGAAACGATCAACTACAGTTAATGCGTATTGAACATCTAAGTGATCTTCGTTAATGATTTGCGTTAAAAAAATAAAAATTAAAAAAATTGACGCAGAAAATTATTTCCATGATTTTCTTTATAACTTGTTAATAAACCATTTTTTTTTTAATAATTCCTCCACTTAGTACACACCCTTGCATTTCCTTCTAAAACTATTGCGCTCATAAATTAATTGGTGGAGAGCCGAAGCAAAAAAAATCCCTTGTGTCTCAAACAACAAAAGCCTCGATGCGAAACTTATGAAGTGTATTCATCATCGACGTAAGCCTTTAAAACATAAAGTTTGGTAAATACTCGTGCAGAAGTGGTTATTGTGCTCCCAACTTGTTGTTGGAAAAAACCGATCGAGAAACGTGCATCTTTTAATCGCCGTAAGCCGAGCATGAAACTTTTTTTTAAAGCCACCAATCGTTTTAATGCGCAACGACTTAGCAGCTCAAAGCCCCCTTCATTATTTGTAGGGAGCTTTGGGGGTGGTATTTACGGCGTAATCGCCGCCACAATATCGAGGTAATTGGGAGATCGAATTAGAATCAAAATCTGTGCCTCTTTAGACAACTTATGCACCAGGTTACGTCGACTACAAAACGTGAAATATTACAATAATTTTTATTCTCCATGAAACGACGATATCAAATTAATGTGATGTTAATCGTATATAATGTCATTAATATCGATGAAATGTATTTTGTATTTCCTAGAAGAAGAATTAGTCAACGATCGTTTCGTCCTCATTCCGAGGTCGTCGGCGAAAACTGTGCACGAGTTAAAATGAATCAATCATATGAACGCGTAATTACACTAAACGGAAAAGGCAGAAACAACGATGTTGCGAATTGCAAAGACACAAAAGTAATAAAATAGATAAAATATAAAAAGTCAATGTCATGTCAACTTACTGTTGTATAAAAATCAATAAAAATGGACAAATGTTCGAAAATTGTCACAATCGGCACAAATCGTAAACATCCTCAAGGATCGTCAAAATAATCATAAATGGAAACGAGACAAGTAAACTTGGTTAAATAGCAAGAAATTGCCAAAATGGGCAAAATTGCTAAATTTCAAAAATTTGGAAAGAACTCATTACGCACTTATCCAAACAAAGTGACAAAATTGTCGAAATATGCACAATGCAAATTGGAAAAAGCAAGACTTTTGAAATTGCTAAAGACGTCAAAATTGCAACGTGGGGAAATAGAAAAAATAAGAAATATTTTTGATCAGCGTTTAATTTAGGATTGGGTTGGGTTGGGTTTGTTTCGGTTGGGTTGAGTTACAAAAAAGATATTTGCGAATAAAATAAAGGATTGAGTTGAGTTGAGTTGGGTTGGGTTTGGTTGGGTTGGATTTGGTTGGGTTGGGTTGGGCTGGATTGGGTTGGGTTGGGTTTGGTTGGGTTGGGTTGGGTTTGGTTTGGTTTGGTTGGGTTGGGTTTGGTTGGGTTTGTTTGGGTTGGGTTTGGTTGGGTTTGGTTAGGTTGAGTTATAAAAAAATATTGGTAAATGGAGTTGAATTGGGTTGGGCTTGTTTGGATTTATTTATAAAAAAAATACCAACATTTTTTTATAAATCAACCGAACTCGATTAAAATCAATCCTAAATTAAATCCTGGTTAAAAATTACCAAAATTGCAAAAGTGTCGCCAAAATTGTGAAAAGATCTCGTCAAATATTTTAAGTAACAACTAAAAATCATTAAAAATAAATTATGCAAAATAAAAAAATTGTTAAAATGCTCGTCGTAATACTTATGTCAACAATCTAAAAGCCTAAAGTGCAGAATTGGCCGTCAAAATTGTCAAAATATATTTAAAAATTTTCAAATTGTTAAATTTGTATGACTGTGTTAATGCCAGCTAGACGTTCACACTCGTGCTGCTACGCGATCACAGATTTATAATCTGTGTAATATTTTTATAATAAAAAAAAATGGGAAAAATATTATTGAAGGACCACCAAGATTATGTACTTATCTTTATCAGGATACAAGATAGAATTGTGACTTATTTAAGGCGGCAATTAAAATAACTTATAATTAATACTTGCGGCTTTATGTGACGAAAAATGATTGCCTGAATCCATTAGAAATTTAAGAAATTTTCGAAATTTTCGACGATAGATTCTAGTTGTAAAACATCGCAAATTTCACTAACTCTTTTGGTTATGATATTTAATAAACAACCTATAAAACATGTTGTGTGCAAATTATCGACTGATGAACCCTAACAGCGGACACCAATGCATCGAATATACGATTCAAAGCATCTTTGAAAGAAAAAATCCCCCACGCCGACAACGTTGCTAAAAATTATGGAAATATTTTGTTGACACGTGGCAAAATTGTTAAATAATTAAAAAAAATAATTGGTTAATAAGTTTTAAAAGTCCCAAACTGCGATGTGGTATTTAATTTAGGATCGAGTCGAGTTGGGTTGGGTTTGGTTGGGTTGGGTGATATAAATGCAGAACTAACCGTCAACAATTATCGAAATATTTCGTCGAAAATTCAAACAGCAACACAACGTACGCAGAAGCATGTTAGGTTGCTCTCTGTTTTTGGACGTTTAAGGGGGGGTCCTGCTTTAGAAGGTAATCTATGCCTAACATATCTAAGAATATGTATAAAAAGTTATAGCGGCTAATTCGCAATATTTTGAAAGATACAGCACTAAACACAGTGAGGTGTCGAGAAAAAAATATACGAAAGCATCAACGCTCGGACAAACGAAACGCGCGCCCCTCCCCGCAGTAACATAACACCGAACTATGTACTGAAAAAGTTCAATCGGTCGTGGGAAACAATAATATTTTGAGTTCGTAAGAGCTATAGTAGGATTATAACGAAATATTCCGTAAGTAATCGAAAATTAACATTTTTCCTGATCGTAAACTTTAGAGCGCGTTTTCTCGAGTTTTCGTTTTTACGATTTTTCTAAACTGGTGGGCGTGATTGCGAGAAAACTAGACAAGCAATCAAAACGAAACAAAACTTTTGTTGGCTTCAGTAGCATTCTATTCTATTTCAACTAAAAAGATTAACGAAAAAAAAATTCTAAACAACTTTTTTAGGAAGTTGAAATGATTTTCTCTTCCTGCAAAGAGCACATTTATTTTCAAACCTGAGAAAAATCTTGAATTTCAAAATTTTAGGTTTTTTTTTTTAGTTCACATAGAAGAAAATATATGAGAATTACCATTTTCTTTGGTTTTTTTTGTTTCAGACAAAAATTACGGGCTACATCTTTCCCACCGATTGTAAATTGCAACTGAAAGGTGTTGCACAAATGTGCATAAAAATCGGTTCCGTTTAAATATTTTTCTCTCGACATATTTTTTTTTAATGCTCAAATATGCAATAAAATGCTCTAAAAAGTTCACTAGACTTGCTCATTTTTTTCTGCCCTAAAAAAATTCCCCCAAAAACGATATTTTAAGGCCTCCTAAAGCAGGACCCCCCCTTAATGGGAGCAGCGACGAAATCAAACGGAATTGGAAAGATCGCGAGTTTATGAAAGAAAATATTTTTGTTTACTTACACATGGAAGCAATTAGGTGGTTAAGTCAGAAAACCAATCAAGCAATTTAATTTCAAGTCAATATTTTGGGTGACCTGTGCACACAAACAAATTCCAGCTTGTTTGTCATGAATCATCGAGTTTGTCGATTACGTGATTTTGCAAATCAGTGGTGGTGGAATGGGGGGATTTGGGGTAATATTTTAAAGCAAATTCTTTTACATTAGACTGCACCATTTTCGTAAAATTCGATTTTTGAAAATTATTATGAAATTAGCGCCAGTGCCATTTATGTCACCGATTTGCATCGCACCTTGCACATTCGACGTGAAAACAGCTCTCGATCGAATAAACGCCGCAAACGTCCGTCCAAAGCGGCTAAAGTCCACGGCGACTTTTGATATTAATATCGCCGTAACTCGTGACTCGATTGTTTTGCGCTGTCCGAGATGCTCGTCGGCCGAAATTTATTATCGCAATCGCGTAAATCTTTCGATGACCGTTTCAATAAATATTTCGGATACGACCGCATATTTACGCCGGCGAGCCCGACGCGACGGTTTACGGCCGTAAACAAGGCGAGCACTTAAATTTCGCGTTCGGTTGCGCTCCGGAGTTAATTTTTATGGGAGACACTTACTCCTCTGCGAGGAAACAATGAAAATCGAACGAAAATTCAATCGTTTTTCACCCATCGCATTGTTATTGTTGTTGTGCGATGTCTAGTTGTGAAATGACTCGAAAAGTGGAAAACTTTAAATTACCTCTTCGACTTGGCGCGCCCGTCTGGTGTGGCGTTCGTCCCGTCCTCTCCCCTCAATTCTTTAAGCGAACGTCGATAATTTTAATTGGGGAACTCGTTACGTGCGCGTCGAGCGGTTTCCATTTATTTCGAGTTCCATTGCGGCGACCGCGAGTCAATTTCCATGTCGTTTGGTTGGCGCGCGTGACGCACGGGCGAACTTCGCAACACTTTCGTCGAAGTGGTAAAGATAGAATGGCGATTTGAAATAATCCTTGCCGTACGCTTCGCAAAATCGTCAAAAAGAAAAATGAGTTGACGTATAGTCGATTGATGCGAGTCCAATTTTTAAATAAAAATTGAATAAGATATCACGTAGTTAGTCGTTTTATTTTTTTACATATATCGGTTTCAGCTAAAATTGTCAAAAATTCACTGACAAATCGACGATTTTTTTTTTAATATTTAAATAATTAATGCCAATGTTAAATATGTGTAGAATATTAAAATTGTCGAAAAGAGTAAAATTGCAAAGAAATGTCAAAGATGCAAGGAACTCAAAATTTATAAATTCTCAATGATCAAAAATTGCAAATTCTTCTTAAACTTGAACATCGTAAAATATCTGTACAAGTACAAAAAATTGTTAAAATTATAAAACCGCCAAAATGTGAACAATGTCAAAATATCTAAATTAAAAAATGATAACCTAATCAAACCAAACTAGATCGAACCAACCCAACCCAATCCAATCCAAACCAACCCAACCCAACCTACCACAACCTAACCCAATCCAACCCAACCCAAACCTACCCAACCCAATCCAATCAAATCCAACCCAACCCATTTTTTAAATTTGGGGACAATATTAAACAAAAAATGTTAACATTGTTGCTGTTTGCCTAGTCGTCGAAAGTACAATAAAAACCAAAACGAACAAAACAAAAATTGCCAAATTGGTCGAAATAGTTAAATAAACCCAAGTTGCAAAGTACTCAAAACTGTCAAAATTTACTCACAGTTCAACAAAATAACACAGAACAACGTAAAAAATTTAACAATTAATACACGAAACGATAAAATACACAAACATTGAAACAAAAACATCAACATCTCGAAACAAGTGAAAAAACATGTCAACATAATTAAACATGACTAAGAAAAAAAAACAAAACCAAGCTAAAAAAAAATGCTGAAAAGCGAAAGGGACAGAAAGTGAAAAATTTACAATCAACGTCGTTAAACTTTTGGAAATTATCGAAATGATTTTGCCAAAATGCCATAAAGTCGGAATAATTAAAAAAACTTGAACTGGAAAAACGCAAACAAAAGAAATCTTAACAGACAACAAAGACGAAGTGAAAATTAAAACGAAATAAGAAACAAATTCATAAAAAAAACAAACGAAAGCAACAACATATGAAACTGATGATAGTAAAACAATAAAAATAATTTAAACTGAAAAAGTCCTACACGAAACAGGAAAGTTAAACTTTAAAAAAATCAAGAAGAAACTTCATAGAAAATATAACTGATAACGATAACTTAAACAAAGCAAAAGCGAATCAAATATGAAAAACTAAGTTAAAATTACGAAAAATATCAAAACTGTCAATATTTATGTACAATCCACCCCAACCCAATCGTTTAATTTCAAGAAAATTAAAATTAAAGAAAAAAATCAAGAGTTTGAAAAATTAAAAAAAAAAAAATAAAACAAAATCGAATTAATTCAACACCAAAAATTGTTCAAAATGTACTAAATGTGCACAATAACAAAATTGTTATAATACCAGTCGTGGAAACAGTAAAAATGTTAAAAATGGTGTAAATGGAAAGAATGTCAAAAGTATAAAATTTATAGACAAAAATTGAAAATAACAATTTGTTAAATTGTTTCGTTGAAAGTAAAAACAAACTAATTATTCTCAAAATTGGAGCACTTATCAAAACGTCTTATTGTAAAAAAATAGGCAAAGACACACAATTATCAAAAATAAACAAAACAATTAAGCCAAACATGGTCAAAACTGCAAACAATATTAAAATTGTAAACCAACCCAACCCAAACCAACCCAACCCGAACCAATTCAACCCAACCCAACCCAATTGGGGTTGGGTTGGGTTGAATTGGTTGGGTTTGGGTTGGTTTGGATTGGGTTTGGTTGTTTTCAAACTAAAAAGCTCTTGGTTTGGTTGGGTTGGGTTGGATTCGGGTTCGTGAATTGACATTTGACGTTTTTCGTAAATTTACTCATTTAACAACTTTGATAAATCTAATAATTGAATTTTTGCAATTGATAAACAATATTCGCGCGAAAAAAAAAATAATAAAATAAAATATCATTTGTCGAAAGTAGAAAAAAATATTAAAATTTTAACATCGGAACGATCAAAGTTATCAAACATTGACATCTGAATTAAAAAAATATTCAAAAATTAAAAACGTTAAAAACTGACACAATTGTCAATGTGATCGTCCCTGACATCGTCCTATTCGTCCATTGGCGACTTACGAACTTTAACTTTAGGATCGTAGAACCTCGTCCTTTGCAGGTAATCACGTAATTGAGCAGACGTAGCACAAGTTTGCGATAGGGCGAGTTAGGTCATCTGACCTTCACGACTCGACGCAATGCTGGTTCGTTTGTAAGTCGTTTAAAATACCTGCCGCTGTTGTTGGCATGACAATATATGTTTGTGTATTTAATAAGTAATGTTGTTTCTTAAATTAAGTGTTACAATATGAAATGCAAAAATGTTTAAATATGAAACCTGCCAAAAAAATACAAAATCTGTACGAAAAATTGGTGAAAATTGTCGAAATTTCAAATTCAAAATCGTATCTTGACGAATAAGCGAGAAATTAAATCAAGTTAAAAAGTAAATTTTCGATTTCATAAATAAATTTCAGCGACGCGATCGATTTCCAAGGACACCTCCTGCGCACCGATACGGCCTCCGTTGGCGTCGCTCGTAAACCGAACGCGTCCGAGAAAGAAACTCGATTCTTAGAAGTAATTAAGTACGCGAGCATCGAACGAAATTGGCGCGTATGAAATAAATTCGTTAGGGCGCGACTGAATTAACGAAGTCTCGTGCCCGAATTAAGTCCTCGAAAGCATCAATTAAATTCCAAGTGGCCGTTATTTGGAATATCGATTGCGACGGAGATGGAGACGACGCGATTGTACGCAACGATTTGGGGTACTTTTGCGTAATTACGTTATTTTTAAGTGCACACGCAGTGCAGTTATAACAAAATTTTTCGTGGCTCGAAGAGGGTTTATGGTAGGGTACTCGGCACACCCAGTAAGTTATTTGTTATTTCACGAGATTCTCAATCATAATTTTGCTCGAATCGGCCGCGATTTATTTTGCGTTCTCTGTCTATAAAACACCTACGAATGAAAAAATTCCAAACAAGTGTTAACTAATTACTTAGTCGTTAGTACAATTATATTGACATCATCGACATTTTTAATGACTGCACCGCACACACTTTTTAGGAAATATATAGTTTTCCTATTCAACGACGTCTAAAAGTATATTTTGATAACTCGAAGTGTGTCGACGTTGTGCGATCGGTGCGCCCGGTGACCGCGCGCGTGATTCAAAATAGATTAATGTATTATGAACACTACCGCCAGGTCCGAAAAAACAAACACATAAAAGAGCATATCGAATATTCGCTTCTCGCGCGTAATTACAATCAAAACACGTAAAATATGAAACATAAAAGAATGTTTACAGTGGGATCGCGCAGAGTACGTACCCTTGAAAATCTGCCCGAAATAGTGCCCGCGTTCACTCCGGCGCGGCGACGCTTCGTCTTAAATTCTCGGGAATTTAAAAATAAATTTGCATATAAATAAGCGGGAACACACACACACACATTAGATTTTTAATTAGCCGCCCGGTCCGACTACTCTGGTGGACGCTTAGGCCGTTTTTAAATCGTCCGGATTTGGCCGGAGCGATTCGGCGGCTTTACGGGCCAGCGACCCCGTCACCTTGGGCGTTCTTTTGTGCTATTTTCAGGAGGACGAGAGTTAATATGCGATACGTGGAAGGAAATGAATGGAGACGAAGAAGGAGAATATGCGTAACAAGGGGAGAGAGGACAAATTGTAATTTGAAATCGGTGAGGGAACTGAATCAGATTATCAACCTTCACCAGTAGGGACATATAAAAATATTGGTGATATATTGTGGACAAGAAACGATAAGTAATACTAAAGAAATTTTGAGATAAAGATATTTATAGAAGTAGACATTTTGGCACTAGACGACAATACTGGATCGTTAGTTGTTGGATTATTGGCCTATGGGTCCAGATATCCAAGTCAGCTTCTGAACACCAACCTCGACTGAATTCAGATTTTTAACAAACCAAATATTTCTAAAATTCGTTTCAAGACTCTGAAGAATTTTCTGATATAAAATTGTATAGAGTCTAAGATTCAAACTCTATACAACTTTATATCAGAAAATTCTTCAGAGTCTTGAAACGAATTTTAGAAATATTTTTGGTTAAAAATGTTAAAAATCTGAATTCAATCGAGGTATAATTTTGAACGATCAGAATTTCATTGCAACTGTAATTAATTAAAATTTAATTTTCAATGTATTTTTTTTTGATACTTTTGATATTTTTTTAACAATTTTTATAATCACACGCACCCCTCTCAATTTTTGTTTTATGTGTGGCGCCCTTATAAATTTTTTTAACCCAGCCAACTTATCCTGGCGATCAAGCGTGTCGTGATTAACAGCTCACTACTACCGAACCGATAGGGCTTCGCTGCTCCAACCAACAAAAAAATTCATCACATCACATCTCTCACCTTTCAACGAGCGAGCGTTTAACGAGCGGCTCTTGGACTTGCTCGGAAGTCGCATTAACCATGTAAGTCATCATACGCGACGCGGAACCAAACCACCGTCGCGGGCAATTTGAATTCCCGGCTGCAACGCGGGAGTTAATTACGACCGGAATTAGCCGCGCCGGAGCTTTCGCTCCGCTGCGCCGAAGAAGTCTAATCGTTTTCTTGCACCCGCGTTGCGTTCCTAGGACTTCCGCGATGATTATTGGCTTTGGACGGCGGGGCGAACGCGGCGTGGTTCCGTCTCTGTTGGGGGCGCTCAGGCGCCGGCAGCGCCGTTCTCAATCGTCGCGGAGACGTATTGGAAAAGTTGCGGGTCGTCGCGGAAATGGATTATTTAAATCCGGTTTGCCGGTCGGTTATTAGGCGCGGGGAAAGTCGGAGCCAAGAGTTTCGTTTACATGGAATCTTAACGTGAACCGGAGCTTAGGTTGCTGTTACGAGTTGAGCTCATTACGGAGGCGAGGAGTGGTGGTTCGATGTTACGGCTGAATTTATGACAATATTTTTTTTATCAGGACAAGTAATATATGTAACGACTTTGATACTACGAACTGAACTTAATATCCAACGAACTGTATCGCCTACATTTGGAACTAAGTCGGCTACTATCAGAAGATATGTGGCAAACAGTGGACCGGATTAGTTACGAACACGCAGAGCATCACCTCAACAACGCTACTAGAAATCAGATCAAGAAGTTTGAGAAGATATATCGTAAGAAGACCGAAGCACTACCAGGATTGGACCTTAAGAAGACTGTCGTGAACCTCACCAACCAACGGTTATCAGAAGAACAAACCAGAGTACTATCGAAAGGGCTAAATTTCTTAATTGCACCAAGCAGGATACCGAAAGACGAAATAATCACCCAAGTGGAATGTGCAATAAGGACTCTACCAGCAGAAGAAGCAGAACAAATAAGACACGAGACGTGCAAAATACTCTGCAAAACCAAGCCACCAGCTCGAAATATCTCAAGGGCAGAAGAGGGCGCACCGAAAGAACTTCGTGAGAATAAAGACATCATCATTCTACGTGCCGATAAGGGAAACGCGACAGTAGTGATGAACCGGATAGACTACAATGAGAAGATCAGCACGTTATTAGATCCTGAACACTACAGGAAATTAAGCAGAGATCCAACAGCCAAGATAGAACGTCAAACCAGGAAAGCAACCAGGAAGTCAGCCATACCGAAGGAAGAACATCGACGTCTACTGCCGTCAGAAACTCAGCCTCCAAGATTATATGGACTGCCGAAAATCCACAAAACTGGAAACCCTCCACGACCAATTGTAAGCAC
The DNA here is from genome assembly GCA_959613385.1 of Geotrupes spiniger. Taxonomy (NCBI): domain Eukaryota; kingdom Metazoa; phylum Arthropoda; class Insecta; order Coleoptera; family Geotrupidae; genus Geotrupes; species Geotrupes spiniger. The sequence continues at coordinate 29,807,207 of OY390739.1, forward strand.
ATGTGGATCTCCAACTTATGAACTAGCCAGATATTTTGCCAAACAACTGCGACAGTACGTGGGATTAATTAGCAGCTTTGTGAAGAACTCCGAGCATTTTGTGGAGATTTAAATGGATATCAAATAACCAGCGAAGACATACTAGTGAGTTTTGACTTGGAATATCTCTTCACCAATGTGCCAGTAGAAGAAACCCTAGAACTAATCAGACAACGATTTATACCGCAGGGACTCCAAGAAAATATAATCGACCTAGCAAGATTGTCTTTAACTACCACTTACTTCCTGTGGAATGGAGATTTCTACGAGCAGAAGGACGGTGCAGCTATGGGATCACCACTCTCACCAGTCATCGCCAATATTTTTATGGAGACTTTTGAAGAAGAAGCTATCAGCTCTAGTGACATGAAGCCGAAATGCTGGTACCGCTACGTGGACGACACATTTGTGATATGGCCCCACGGTATAGACAGCCTGCACAACAGACAACATGCCAACATCAACTTCACGATGGAGATGGAAGAGAATGGCTGCTTACCTTTCTTGGATGTACTGGTAAAACGCAACAACAGTGGAAAATTGGGACATGGAGTATACCGCAAGAAGACCCACACGGACCGATATCTACACGCAGACTCTCATCACCATCCACGGCAGAAACGATCGTTAGTCACAACACTGCTACGCAGAGCAGACAGGATTAGTGATCCTAGCAACAAAACTAAAGAAATCCAACATAAAAGGACGCAATGCAGAAAAACACAGGAGATTGAGAGACTTGCCAGGGCTAGGAATAAAACGAAGGATGACCCAAAACAAGAACGAGTAGGATACGCGTACCTACCTTACATTGCCGGAGTGACGGATAGGCTGAAGAAAACTCTACAGAAGAAGAATATCGATTTCAGATTCGGCACCGCTAAGAAAATAAAAGAACTGGTTCCGTCAAATAAAGACTCGATACCAAGATTGCGAGTTAAAGGAATATACGAGCTTCAATGTCAGTGCGGGAAATCGTATATTGGACAAACTGGACGCAGCATACAATGCAGAGTAAACGAGCATCGCAGAGACATGGAGCGTGGTAGCACAGAAAAATCCGCAGTAGCTGAGCACTACCAGACGGGAAGCAATGATATCATCGATTACGACGACGTCGAGATCCTCGCTAGAAACAGTCAATACTACCCACGGATAGTGAGAGAATCTTTGGAAATAATGAAGGATCCGAACAACTTCAACCGAGAAGATGGGTACAGACTGAGCAAAGTTTGGAAATTGGCACTGAAAGGACCATCGAAGACGCGGCAGGAACCATGGAAGACGCAGAAAGAACCATCGACCACGCAGCCGGGACCACCAAGGGCGAATCCAGGAGACGCATCGGGCACGGATCAGCGGACGATATCGGATCCGGATCAACGGAACTTAACGGATACGCATCAACGAAGCGCAGCAACGACCGGCTATATAACGCGGAGCAAAAGATATCAACACCAATCTTTAGAAACCTTCTGAAGAAGCTGACAGTATGATCAGCGAAACGTCAAGTTTACTTCAAAAAACACGGCAACACCCGGAAGACACATCTCTTTGGAACGATGGCCGTGAAAGCCTACATTTTATATTTTTCTCTTTCAACGTCTTTCCATAGTTCTGGAACCACGTTCACCCAAACCATTTCGTTCGCCTTTTCTTCTATCACTCGCCGTTTTATCTTTGATGTATTCGTGAATTTTCTTCCATGTCATTTCCAAACCTTTTTAACCTATCGTCAGCTATATAAGAAAATATATTCATATCAAAATATACTTAAAAATATCGACCTGGATTATCGTGTTCGTGAATTTCAGTGACTTTTATTTTCATTCGTGTTCTTTCAAGTTACCTCGACCCAACCCAAGCCAACCCAACCCAACCCCTTTAATCAACCAATATTAATAGGTGGTGTTCTAGTGGAAGTGGTGTTCATACTTGTCCATTCATCATTCTTTATGTATTCATGAATTTTCTTCCTTTACATTTTTAACCTCGCCCCTCTGGTTGTTCTTGATCACAAACATTTTATTTTCTTCGCCCTCATATTCAGATTATATAAAAATTATCTCGATCAATCCAACCCAATCCAATTCTTTTTGACCACTTTGAAGAACTTGTATTAATGGTTGGTTGTTAAAGGAAGCGCTCTTCGTGCTCTGCCACTTATCCAGGTTCATCTTCTATGCATTCTTCAGTTTTATTTCCGATCTTTTTGAACCTTGATCTCCTGGTTCCTTAAGTACACAAGCATTTTCTCTTCTTCCTCATCTGCGCCCACTTTCACATGTTCTTTCAAATTATCTCGAGCGATTATCGAACCCAACCTAAACCAATCCAATCAAACCCAACCTAAACAAATCCAATCAAACCCAACCTAAACCAACCCAACCCAACCTAAACCAATCCAACCCAACCCAACCTAAAGCAACCCAAATCCAACCCAACCCAACCCACGTTTGTTGTAAATGTTTTTGTCGGATTTAGGGACACATATTTTGAATTTACCGTTCAGGTTGGTTTCAGTTCAAGTTTCGTTTACTTTAGATTGTCCTGAACCATAGATTCGTCTCGAATTAAATACATAAGAAAGGGTGTAATTTGGGATGAAGTTAATGAAAAATTAAAATAAAATTAAATTAATTAAAAATATAAATAACGAAAGGAACCGCACACTTCCGGTAATTCGTTTTCACTGGATTTCTAATTTCCTTGTTTACATCGATTTTTGTTAAATATTCTTCTTTGGTTTAATACGTATTTTATTTGTGGACATTTTGATGTAATTTTGTTTGAAAAAAAATTCGGCGAATGTAATAGGTGCTGAAGTTGCATTAAATCATAGACTTCTGTAATTGCGTCTCAGCACGAGTGCGCGGGTATTTGCGCCTACATAGCGTTCACTCACAAACTTTTTGGACTTTTATCTTCGTCATGAGCTATTTGCTTTATTTCTTTACCATAATTGCTGATTTTTAGCGTTTTGTTTTTTTTTCTAACCACATTCTTTTAACTGAAGCCATTTGTTCAATTTGCATTGGTCTAAGAAGCATAATTGCGTCCACGATGGCGATTTCAATTGTCCCAAAAATAGTTTATGCCTCGAAAATTTTTAAAAATTAAGTTCTTGTTGCTTCAGCGACAGAATTACGATTGTGGTTGGATTCAGTTTCGATATTCGCTGGAGTTAAATTTGACTGTATTCGCATCGTTTAATCCGCCCGTCGGTCCGGATTCGCCCCGAACGGATCGATAACCGTCCAGGAGCGCCCGCTGGAACGCCGACGAAAGAAAACGACGGCCGATCGCAATACCATCCGAATTAACGCACTCGATCCGCGCGCGATTTTCTTCAAATTGAAAACTCCGAGTCGCGCATCCACACCGGCGCCGAGATAGCGATTTTCCGCCGCTCGAGAACCCCTCGCCTCGTAATCATTCATGAAAAATTAACAAAACGTGCTCGACTGAATGGCGTGTAGTATGAAAGGGTCGCCTTTGTGCCCGCGGAAGACGCGTTTGAAAAATAATTAACGAGCGCGATGTTGCGCGGCGGGGCAACGGAGATTGAAATCGTTCTAATTATAAGTAGTCTTGAGAAGTGGACAAGCCAAGGGTAAACACCGCTATATATAGAGGACGCGCGATGAGGCGCTCTAGTGGTTTTTGTTCTTACGGCCAGGGGAAGGTCCCGGGGTCCCTGTCCTGTCATGGCGCGACCTACTTCCGCAACTGACGTCACTGCCCTCACTCGGTTGACGGGGCTAGGGGGGCGGCGGGGCGCGGGACGCGAACGCGTCCTGACGTCACAGTTTCCACCGTTGCGCCGGCAGCGTCGATAAAAATGAATGCGGACCGAAGGCGCTTCGACCCGACCACGGTCCTACGGGATGCGGCAAAATCGAAAAGCGACAAAATCGCTTTTAACGTTCCGATGGACCGGCGCCAACCTAATCAAACGTATGCCGCAGCGGAAAATTCACTGCGCGATTTAAATTTGTACGTTTTCATTATTAAAATTGTCATGTAGTTGAGGTAAATTGTCGGCGATTTCAATAAATCATTATTATTATGGTATGGTTAAGGTATTTTCATCGCATTGAAAAATTACTTTAATTTCTAATCTTGCTGACTCAAATTCCAGCCAGTGCTTAAGGGGGGATCCTGCTTTAGAAGGCTCAAAAAATCGATTTGTTTTTATTGCTCAAATCTATGCCTAATATATCTAAGAATATGTATAAAAAGTTATAGCGGCTAATTCGCAATATTTTGAAAGATACAGCACTAAACACAGTGAGGTGTCGAGCAAAAAATATACGAACGCATGAACGCTCGGACAAACGAAACGCGCGCCCCTCCCCGCAGTAACATAACACCGAACTATGTACTGAAAAAGTTCAATCGGTCGTGGGAAACAATAATATTTTGAGTTCGTAAGAGCTATAGTAGGATTATAACGAGATATTCCGTAAGTGATCGAAAATTAACATTTTTCCTGGTCGTAAACTTTAGAGCGCGTTTTCTCGGGTTTTCGTTTTTACGATTTTTCTAAACTGGTGGGCGTGATTGCGAGAAAACTAGACAAGCAATCAAAACGAAACAAAACTTTTCTTATCTTCAGTAGCATTCTATTCTATTTGAACTAAAAAGATTAATGAAAAAAAAATTCTAAACAACATTTTTAGCAAGTTGAAATGATTTTCTCTTCCTGCAAAGAGCACATTTATTTTCAAACCTGAGAAAAATCTTGAATTTCAAAATTTTGTTTTTTTTTTCAGTTCACATAGAAGAAAATATATGAGAATTACAAATTTCTTTGTTTTTTTTTGTTTCAGACAAAAATTACGGGCTACATCTTTCCCACCGATTGTAGACTGCAATTGAAAGGTGTTGCACAAATGTGCATAAAAATCGGTTCCGTTTAAATATTTTTCTCCCGACATATTTTTTTGAATGCTCAAATATGCAATAAAATGCTCTAAAAAGTTCACTAGACTTGCTCATTTTTTTCTGCCCTAAAAAAATTCCCCCCAAAACGCTATTTTAAGGCCTCCTAAAGCAGGGGACCACAAACATTCAACTATGAGCACAAACATCTAATGGAGAATGATGCATTAGGCACACATATTGTCGATCAGATAAAAGAGGAAAAGTTCCATGGGTTACACGAAGACAAAGGACTTGGTAATGAACTCGAAAGGTACGAGATATGGCGAAAAGTGTACCAGGAGAATTTAATGAGGTCCACCAGATGAAATAGGTAAAATTCCTCCACACAAATTATGTGTGGATAGGCAGATGCATAGGCCAACTAGGAAAGTGAAAGCGTGGGCAAGCTTCACAACGATTCTTCTGCTTTTTGTTCAGCTCGTAAGGCACGAGCTGAACAACTTTTCTGCAAGAGCATTGCTGTTCCTGGTTCTACATCCACTAACGTATAGAGTTGGTCGATTTCAACTGAAGAAATACATTATTCTAGTTCTTCTAGTTTTCAGCACAATATTGTTGGAATCTTTATTGCATCGCGAGCAATTTTGTGCTTCACCACCACCTGCTCTTTTTTCATTTTTATTTCAATCGACCAAGGAACCAAATGAACAGAACAAGTTATATATCATAGTGGATAACAGAACTGTAACAAATAATTATGAGCAGTCTTCATTATCAATGAAGGAGGTCAGAGCAAACGAAGAACGATTTTCAAGTAATTACCAATTAAGAATAATGAACAAATTCTTTGCCCACTGCACAATGGATCAAAACGTAATGGACATGAAAGAAACCTACTACCACTAATTACAACAGATACACAATGGTTAACCCCATAAGTATAATTCTGTGAAAAATGAACGTCAAGGTGGGCAATTATCAACAAGGAGGTGCAAAGATGCCAATGACTACGCCAACATGATGAGGAAAGATAGGGTGTAACTAAGATAGACACATCACTATAAATACATAAGCAGTTAATCAAACAGTCTAAACACAAGATTACCAAGAAAATGAGATGATACCCAGAGATAAATAAGGTCCTTGAATATGGCGATGTACCAGTTGACCGCAAGGGCGAGTCGTTCAACAACTCCACGTACTCATTTTGGAAATAAAAAGAAAAAAAATCAAAACTGGAAGAGAACGTGTCAACCTGGCCAAGGGTTGGAACTGAAATAAAAAAGAGCCAACCAAGAAAATATGGCTCTTCCCCAACTCAACCCAACTTAATCCAACTCAACCCAACCCAACAGAACAAAAACAGAAATTTTATCTATTCGCCATATGACCCAAGAGAAGGACTGCATTGGCTTGCAGTGCCTGCTAATATATTTATTTTTTAGGTTTATGGTTTGTGACCACTATTAGGGCAGCTATTTTTTTCTATGAGGTACTTAAACTGTAACTATGGTACTGGTCCTGGCCAACGATTCAACGAGCCTTATATGGCTAAGGTCTTAAATTTGTTTCAAATTTTCAAAAATTTAATTTCTGAAATTAATATTGTGGCAGTTCATTGCCAGGATTGCTAGGCCATGAAGTAGAACGATGAACATCATTATGTTATGAGGAGTGAAGATTTCAACATTCTTCTATGATTTATTTCTGTATTATTGGTCAGAAAATCGAGGAATGTTATTGGACCTTTTAGAAGGTTACTGAGTCAAAGCTAAGGATAGTTAGGTTTTCTATGCAACAGCTTGTGACTATGACACTACTTATTATGTTATGTGTCTGGTTATCAGATTGAAGAAATTTATTTGTGCAACTTCTACTGGAACAGTTGGTGTGTTTGTAACTTTTTGTTTGCTTTCCCAAGAGATCACCTAACTTAGTAGGAAGTGTATGCCAGGAAAAAATGTATAACTTGCTATAAGATTGCTATGAACTATTGGATGAAACCCGAAGCTAATCAAAAGATCTATTGCTCTACAAACAAATCATTAAAAAATTGGAGATGCTAATTTGTGGAAGTACCTGACAAAGTGGTCAGAGTTGGTCGCTCCTGGTGTAAAGAAATGTCGACGTTCACAGAGACAAATAGAACCAATAAAGATCAAAGCCTCCTGCACAGTACTACCCACAATACGACCCAAAATCATCCAGTTGTGTTCTCTCCTGTTTTTCTATATTTTCATCCCATTTCAATTATTTTTTCTACCAATTTACATTATGCTTCTATTTTGTGTTATCTCTTAATATTTGTTCAAGAGTTGCACTTACATAAAATGGGTACCTGGCAAGTATGTGTAGGAACAGTGTTGAAAGAGAATGGAGAGGGACCGTAGTTATTAGGAGAGATAAAGGAGGAAAGAGAGGATGGTAGGAAAAGGAGAGACAGAAGGTGGCTAAGGTACAAATGTTGCTGGCAAGGTGTCAAAGCGAGGGTTCGAGGAAGATGTATATAGAATATTTGTAATTAGGACAGTCAAGGTGGGTGTAAGGATAATTGTAAATTGTAAAGGATGTGCCATATAAAGGTACTTGTTCAACTGACCTACGAGGAGCTTACAAAGCTACGAGTGACTAAAGCTACCATGAGTGGTTCATATTGTATTGAGCTAAAACTCTCACCGCAGACTAAACAAATATTTTTGGGGTTGAAAAGTTAAGGCTAATGTGACTGTCACTGCTTGAAAAAAACTATTACGACACTGGGGGTTGATTATGTCAATGGTCAGAGTACTGGTTTTCTACGAGGAATCTAACTAAGGAAGAACTTTTGATACACGTCAAGGGCTTGGGTTGGGTCGGGCTGGGTTTATTTACATCGCAATTTTCATTTTTCATATATTTTTTTTGGGTTCCATTTAAAATTTAGTATTTTTCATTTTATGTTCCATCCTTTCTTTTACTTCCATATATTCTTTGTTTGATAGATAGATCGATATAATTTTATTGATATTACCAACAAGCTCAATTAGTAATTATCCGAGTGCCTCAAACACCCTAGCGTTAGCCCTCTTCGAAATTCTCCAATGTTTTATTTTGTCCCGCTTTGACATTTTAAATATTTTTTTATATATTTTTTTAATTATCACGTTGATCTTAAATCGTAAATAAATTTTAGTTGGTAACAATGTTTTTTCTTTGAATCCTCTTCGAGTTTCTGTTTTGTTTGCGAAAAATTACAAACGCAACCTTTCCAGAGCAACACTGCACGCGAAGCAAGCGAACGCAGTCCAATGCATAAAACTCACTTCGGACATGTTTACAAATCGACGTACAGCAACGCAGCATTCGGGTCTGTTTACACCATCCAGTAGTAAATTTTGACATTTTACGACTTTCGGAAAATTTTATGCCCCATTAAAAGCGGGGCGAATTTGAAAATAGAGGAGCGTCGAAATCGAGCGCGAGGCCGCGCAACCCGACGATTAAAAAAAAAAATTTCGTCCATCACATTTTTTCGTCGGTTATGTCACATCTGAAAGTTCGAAGGAGAGTCTGCTCGCTTATTTACAATTTCGAGGCGGTATCATATCGGGGCGCGCGCATGTGTGCATGCAACTTTAAACGAGTTTATAATTTAAGTGTAACCAATTAATAGTTTGCGGAATATCGACGAGGTCGGCGCCGCGCCCGTCCGCGCATGTCGGCGGTGGCGACGCCGACGTTCCGAAGTCGCGTCTCGGGCGAGATCTTTACCTGGGTGGACGGCGACGTCGTGCCCGCGAGAGGGACACGAAAGCCATCGATTGGGACGCGGCGGAAGGCCGCCGAGTCGCGTTTAATCGGCGGCTATTTTCGGCGGCGTAAACACACTTTATTATTGCGAATTTTAAATTTCGCATATTTCATCCTGGCAGTGTCAATATACACACACGTATAAATATAAGTAAATGCGCAAGCGATGTCCTTCGGGCGTGTTCATTAATAATATTTTGGATTGACACGTCGCGCTTACGTTTATCCTTTAAATAGGACGTGCATTCATTCATTCATTGATTAAATTATTAGAAATGGGAGTTGCGAAGGGGATCGATGCTAGGGTTCCGGAGACACCCGGTATCGTAACAATCATAATAACTATTGTCTAGTTGTGTAAGCTCACTGCTTATTTTTATCATCGCGATGTTATGCAAAAATTTGATTAGTTTTTAAGTAATTTTCAGAAGGATTTTTACTCAATTGCAAATGTCAGTATTGAATCCTTGCTTTTATTCTCATTAACTTGTTTTCATTTTCTTTCTTTTCTTCTTTGCCATCGTCCTTATAAATTTTTGGAGTCATTTTTTGATTGAAAAATTACGCGTCCTGCTTCCAGGACGGTGCATATTTTCATAATACTCGCCACCCAAAACAAAACAACCCAACCCAACTCGGCCAAACACAACCCAATCAGATTCGATTCGAACCGACCCAACTTGATCCAACTCACCCCAAGACAAGTCTTTGAATTGCGGCATTTTGCATTCACTGCAATATATAATCCATACGATAAACTTATAATTTTAAATTGGGCCACACTTACGTTCCTTTCATTCATTGAATTTGCTAAGAATATATCGTTCGTGATGAGTTGGATTCTTGTCAGATCCATTTTGAGAAGCGAACCGTAATTACTTCACTTAGTTAGACGATCATGAGATAGTCGTGTATGATGTCAGTGTCGTGGTAACACAACGAAGTAACGTTGAGTTTCATAACAATAACACAACGAGAAGTGTAAGTGCATTGGGATCATCCTTCTCTGGAACCGCTCCAATATCCCCATCAACTGAAGAGGTGGGATTCTGATGAATATAGACAACGATCCATTTATTACGAAAAAGTGTAAAAGCGTTTACGATTCAAGCTCAGCTCTGGAATGAAAAGTTTTTCATTCGAAAACTAAGGCTTCGACTTTGGATGTTTGCTTCACATTAGGTTCGGTTGGACTCGTATTGTACCATAATTTTAATTTCATTAAATTGAGGTAAAAAAGTATTGCATTCAAAAGAATGCATTGAGATCCGTTTTACCTAGAACTGTACCAATATCCCCATCAACTGAAGAGATGAGATTCTGGTTAATAGAGACAACCCAACCCAGACCAGACCAGACCAGACCAGCCCAACCCTTCATAAGCAACGACGAGAGTATACCAAATGTGGTTATTTTTTCCCCCCAATTAACACTGTAAGGAACTTTCCATTAGTTCGAATTCAGAATTAATTTCAGATTGTCTATTTAGGTCATTGTAGTCAAAATATCAAGCTGACCAGTTGTTGAAAGTATCTGGGGTGAATCTCAAACTGCCAAATTTCATGAGCTCCTAGTGCTATAAAAATGGAATTGACATTCAAAGTTCTAATCTGCCCAGTCATTGGAAGAACTTCGACCATTGTGAATCCCAAACTGCCAAGCATAACTTCATAAGTTTTTCAGTGCTTTAAAAATGAAATTGAAGTAATTTCAGTGGACTCCAATTCAGGCAACGACGTCCAAAGTGACAAGCTGTCCGGTCATTGGAAGAACCTGAAGGTCTTGTGAACACCAAACTGTCATACTTATAACTGTATAAGCTGTTAGTGCTCCAAAAATTCTTCTATGAATTTTCAAGACAAGAAAAGACTTAATGTGACGATGACTTCAAAGTATACGAACTTGTCGAGTCACTTGGAGCACTTTTTTGGATTCTGAACAAGTGGATGATAGTTAACTGAAATCATTTGTGTGATCAATGCAAAATGGTTTTTGTTTGGCGTCAAGTTATTGGACGTGTGAGTGTTCAAGATCACTTCATAGGACTTTCAAAAATCTTCAAGTGGTAACTAAGATAAATAGTTCTATGTTTAATGCAAGTCATTAACGCTTAACTGAAATCATTTCATGTTCTTGTCTACGAATTTGAGAATAAAAAACCTAACCATCACTTCAACGAACCTGTACTGTTCATTAAGTTTCAATGGCTGTTCCAGCATCGCATCACACAGGAACGAAAACTTTAAAAAACGTTAAAAAAGCAAAAATATGATCGATGAGCAAGCTATGCTATTGATCAATAAATCCACTTCATGTATTAAATATAAACAACTGGCATTGGACTTAAATTAATCATTGGTTGGGCTAGGTTGTGTTGAGTTGGGTTGAACTTCTCAATGAACCTGAACACAACCCAATCAAATGTAATTGAGTTATATCATGCAGGTTTAGCTTCGAAGTTGTTTGCAGAACTGCATAAAGCCAGGAAAGAAGCCATACCTTTTCTTAGGAAGGAAAAAAGGATACTCCTGTACATGGAAGGTAAATATAAACAAAGGGATTAAGAAATTGTTACCAAAAAATATGGAAATATTCAAACTTTGACCAAACCACCCTTTACTGCAAAGCTAGGAGATGAAGAAAAGCAGCTTGGAAGGTGGGCAGAATATTTTAGGGAATTGCTGAATTGGAATAACCAAGATGGGGACCAAATGGAACTGTTGGAACAAGAAGAGGTAAGTTGTAGCAACGAAAGGGGTATGGAACCTACAAATCTGGCTGAAACGACAGAAGGATTGAATCAAATTGATAAGAAAGCTCAGGTGAAAATGACATCTGCTTGGAAATAGTGGATATTTGATAGCAGTTGATGGATACGAGAAAAAATGTCGATGTAATGGACAAAGAGCATTGTTATGTCATATCATTAAAAAAAATTAAATAAGGTAATGCGTGAAAATTATGGAAGTGTCATATGGTGCTGAGGATGTCGTATATAGTTATTGGCCAAAATTTTCAATAATCGAAAGAGGGAGTATATGAAGAAAGTAGTTTGAGAGTATCAAATTGATTTCGTAGACAAGAAATTGATGTAAGTCAGCAGCAAGGACATGGATTGGATTCCAAACAAAATTGGTGGGGACCTAGGACCTAGGAATACCCCAACAAACTAAAGCAATTGATCGGTGTGACAATAGAAAAGAGCGACAGTGCAGTAAAATTTCATGGGAAAATATTTCGGGTGGTATTAGACCAGGGAGCGGAGGTTGGGTTGGATTCGTTTGGGTTGGGTTGCCTCACCATGAGACTGCCACATACCATTGGATTTCAGCCGATTCTTATCTTGACAAGTTTCACAGTGGAAAAGTACGAATTGGAGCCGTAAAAGCCCATTTGAAAGAATTGAGTGAAATGGCCCACAAAAATTGGATAAAGGGTCTCAAGTATTGTTTCTAAGTGTATTGAGTTGAGATGGTTATCAAAGAACAAAAATCCTTGACCTCAAATATCCTGTTGGGGAAGGACAACCGATGAGGAACGACTCATGAAACGCACCACATGAAATCAAATATAACACCAGGCGTTTTTACAAATGTCAAACGTCTACGTCTAGAAGACGATGTCGACAAAATAAAAAGCATAACGTAGGGAAGCCCAAAAAGGGTTTCTGGTTGAATACATCCACGAAATTAATTATCTAGGCGTTAATATCAAATAAGCGCCTTATGGGTTAATACTTATGTTGACTTATCGGTATTTGTGATAACGGATTTCATTTCGCGAGCATCGTTTAACTATTTATGTCTTCCAAAGTAACTTATTTCATGCCGCAGGGTAATTTCGTAATTGCAATCTTTATCTTATAAATCTCTAGCCCATCTTAAAATCTTCAGTTCGTTCGAAATAATTTTCGGGCGCCGCTGGTTCGTCACTTCGCAGCGTCAACAAACCATAACCGATCGATGCGCATTAATTCCGCCACTTAAATGCACGACAAATTCCAATTTCGACGCATCGCTTTGCCGTTCCGAATATCTGCTTAACATCGTCACGCAACATAAACCGAATTATACTTCATTAGAGCTAACGTGCGAGCTTCCCGGCGCCGTCGTCCGCACACGGCGCGGCGCGCGCCCCGACGGCGCACAAACACGACGGCGGGCGCGGACGGCGCGATTCAAAAACGACCGAATCCAATTAAAACGGTTTATTTACACCGCCCGAGATAAATCGCGGAACGCGTTGCATTTTGCACATGGGCCCGCGCGAGCTCACGGACGCCTTACATAACGTTTATTTATAACGGAGTGAGTCTGCGAATAGCGCAACGCGAACGGGAATAGAGGTGACCTTCGAGTGGCGCGCTCCCGACCGGTTGTTCCAGAGCGAAGAACTACCGAGCGGAACCGGCGCGCCGTCCTTAACCCGGGGCGTCGTGAGTAGCTTTCGGAATCGGGTGCTTTTCGCGCGCGTGTCTCCCGAGCGTTCCCGCGATGCGCGAGGACGGCGTTTAATGTGTTTCCCGGATCGGGCGGGCGACGAGATTGGGCGACGATCGATCGACCGGATTTTTGCTTTGGTTCGTCGACACGGCGATAGTGATCTAAACGACGTTGGGGGTCAATAGGAATTTGTCGAATACGCCACGGGTGTGATAATTTACGAGGGAGTTAGGAACAAGACCAGAAATTAAACTAAACCCAACCCGACGCGTTCGTAGAAATAATAATTTGTAAATACGCCACTGATTAATTGATCGGGAGAGCTGGTACGAAAGCTTAGTTATCAGCTACATTTTCATTAATATAAGGCGCGCATAGGTCACGGTTCAACTTCAGTGGAGACGGCGTGTTTCGCGGTTAATAATTTAGGGCGCCACACCCAAAGGAGTTTAGGAAGTGGCGACGTATTTTATTTTATTCAAATATTGTTTAACTTGCCACTTATTCCTTCAATCAAGATTTGAATAATTTTGTTCAAGCACCCTTAATTAATTGACTGAAACTTAACTGAAATCAATAATTAAATTAAATTAAATAATAAAAATTGCGGTACGAAAAAAAAGAAATTAAATGCAAACAAAATGAAGGCAACGCACGCCTCTTGGTCGTTCGATGAGTGCACGATGTATTTTTTCAGAATCATCCAAGGACTTGGATGAGTTTTTCAACATTTTCCAAAAATAAAACTAACGAAGAATTAAATTAATTAATTGTTCCGATTCGGAAAACTTCGACTCGTTCAAACCAGCAGAAGGCTTCGGCTATCGCAAGTTGCCTTAATTACGTTTTCGTAATAAACCATTGAAAGTTAGGGTCAACTCGAACCAATTGGGTTGGGTTGGGTTGGGTAGATCCATTTTTTCTTCAAGTGATGTTCGTATCCTTTTCGAAAAGGAGTCGTAATTAATTAATTAATTATTAATTCGCAATTAGACGATTGATTTATTTATGACGCAACCATCTATTTATCAAGCGGTCGCCGTTACAATGGAATGTCGTCATCCGGAAGTGATGCCAACGTTTTTTAACACAAATGTCTTGCATATGTGTATCTTTGGATGGTTGCTTTCAAAAACTAGTAACTCGGGAGAAAATAATCGAATCATCAAAAACGATTTCCTTTTCCATGAAGTGACACAGATATGACATAGAGATGTATACAACGTGTATCAGCCAAATGGAATAAATTCGATAAGAAATAAAAGACACAACCCTGTGGACCGGCGGGATTGATCGCCGAGTATTCTTCTCAACCCAACCCAGCCCAACCCAACCCAACTCAACCCAACTGCTAGTTCTATTTCATCTTCAAATGTATTTTAATATTTAAACATTTTTTTTTTTTGGTATATAAGCGGTATATCACATATATACAAAAAAACACGAATGGATCCTAAGACATAACCCTGAGGAACGGCGTGCTTGACCACCGAGTATTCTACTTCAGTCCAACCCGACTCGATCCAACTGCTCGTTCCATTTCATCTTCAAATGTATTTTAATATTTTAACAGGTTTGAGACTGCCTTCAAAAATAAGTACGTACACTTGACCATTCGTTGATTCGATTTTCTTTTTCAATTTAAGCGCCATGTCAATGTACTCTATTCCGTTTTGATGATTCGTTACGTTCCCATTTAGGTTAGAAAAAACGTAAAGTATTTTTAGTTGCGCATTTTCTTCAACAAAAACTTTGTATACAGGGTGTGTCATGTAAGAGTAGTCAACACCAACTTTCTTACTTTAAACACAACACCCCATATATTATTAAATTTTTGGATTGCTCAGAAAATCCTAGACATATTTCATGTACAACGTCCTATAACTATCTTCAACTGTTTTCAGATTTATTGCAAAAAATAACATAAAAAAAGTTGATTACAGAAATTCGCTACAACACATTCAATGATTATTTCCCACTTAGGTCTTGATAATGAGAAGGTAACAAAAAAACCATTTCAGCGTTCCTTTTTACCGATTTGAAATAAATGAAAGCTATAAATACTTCTGTTTGCTTCGGTTTAAATCGCCTGGCCTTAGCAAATTATTGTGTAGCCTGCATGACGGTTTAATTGTAAGTGTTACAGTCGTTTGAATTTCTTTATATCAGAAAAATGGTTCATTTAACAGAAATGAACAAAATAACAATTCTAGAGATGATGAGAGATGACAATTTTGACAGATTGATTGATCTGAATACTATTTAGCTCTTTCGCTTTATATGCATTCGCTGAAGTCATGGAAACACGAGTGACAATATTTTTTGTCATTGATTGTCATGACTTGATGCAACTTCAGCGAACGTATGTACGGTGGTCTGATGAGCTCAACTATAGAGCGAAACATCCGTCATCACCTTAATACATTCGCCGAAACTTACTTTCAACAAAGTTCAGCATTCAATTATGTTTTTGTTGCCGCAAAATTATACATTTTTAAAATTCGAGCAGTGAGGAAAAAAATGATCGCTAGACCAAAATATAAATAAGACGAAACAAAGAATTGCATAAAAAAAAATTTGAGGGTTTGGACAATTTATACAATTTTTATTATTTTAGCTAATTTTTTAATTTCTGGCAGTTATGGACGATTTGGGTGCAAGTAGAATAAAACTTAAACCGGAAGTGAAAAAGTACGAAGAAAAAGCAAAATAAAAGCTGTAGATAATTACGAAACGAAAAAATTTAGCAGTAACCACGTAATCAAAAATCAAAGTTGGGTATTTTGCTTCATTGCCATTATTTTTGCATCGGTTGGGAAAACTTTACGAATTATGAATCACGAAGTAAAATTCAGAAAATAGGACTAAGATTTGAACCCTGGCCTTTACGATCCGATCCGAACGAACTTCCCCTAATTAAACATGAACTTTAACTCTGGCACCGTTCACGTAATTCACGGGTATTAGCAAATGCAATTAAAAATCGGGTGCCCGTTTCCGCTCCGGCCACATTCGCGCCGCACTTTTGCAACAACAGTTGTAAACCGCGTTACCGAAATAACGGCCGTAAATAAAGTCCCAATAAACGCCAATTAGGTTAAGTGCGGCGGCGCTTTATCGCGCTTTACGAGATAACTCGTTAACTTTACGAACCCGAATCGTAACAATTACGATACGACGGGCGAGAAAAAAACCGCATCCGGCGGACGAACCGCGCCGATTGTTTAATCGCCGCGCGCGCGGGAAGATTGATTTTCTTTTCGCGCGAAGACCCGGTCGATATGTCTCGATTATCTCCGTCGCTCACGTGTCGGGCCACGTGCGGCTGCGACACACATACGTCTCGCACGCATATTTCGGTAATAAAGGCGCTCTAAATATACCGCTGGTTCATTGGTATCAGGTGGTCAAGTCTGCAGTGCATTCGAGCGTTGCGTATAAACAACCACTGGCGAGCTATTATTAGCCAGTTGAAGGCACGTACGCGCCGATTCGCCCACTATAAATATACAAGTGGGAGTTATTAATATTTCGTCATTTGGGCGTTCGGTTTTCGGCCGACGAGCGGAGGAAACTTTTTTATGCAAAATCTTTGAAAACGTTTATGTAATTAATTCGAAGAAATAATTCGCAAAGATATCACAAACGACGGGACATATGACACAATCCATGAAATACTAGTTTTACTGTAATCACTCGACCATGTAACAATTTAAATCGATCCGATTTGAAAACACATAACAGCTGACTGTGACTGGGTTCTCAGTGGGCTTTAGCTTCACTTCGAACGTCTGCAGCGCACTTGTTTACGTCGGCGAAATTCGAGTCGACTTGTCTGGCTCGCGGATGAAAAGGCGCCGAGTAACTTCGGGAACGGCTGGCGTCCTGAAAACGTTGTTTGTCGACGCGAAAAATCGAAGTAAATTGCAGTCGTCGAATTTATTGTTCGCCCACGAGAGCGTAACACCTGTTCCAATGGCAAACACAATGCCGCGCAAAGTGCTCGGAATAATATCGTGGCGTGTCGAATGACATTGTGTGCGCGCCGCCGCCGCCGCCGCCCGAAGGCTGCGACATTATTCAGCACGATTCGAGCTGAAAGCTCCGAGGCGAATCACTTGATTTATTTATTTCATCGTTGGTATCAATTTTTAATTATTTTCGCGATTCATAAAATTTAGTAATTTTACTTTTTTTATTACTTTAAATCCTGTATTATTTTCCTTCGGCATTGTTTCGTCAAAAATTAAATTTTATTATTTTTCTAAAAAAAAAATTAAATTACTAAATCAAAGATTAGATTACCACAAAAAACGTCGCCCTTATCTCCCAAACTTGCGAAATAATAGTCGGGGTCGCGAATCAGCATAATTTATGCGCGCCGTGCACATGCGTGCCGACTTCCAGCGGTCGCATAAATCGGGACGAGACAACCGGAACACGGTCATAAGACACGTCGCGCGGGTGGTGCAGTGCGGCGCGCGGTGGTGCAAGCCCCGGCCCCGGACCGTCGTCTTTGTGCCGGAGCCGCCGCAACTGCGCTTGGCCCGCCGCCAGGATCCTCATGCGGAGAACGCTCTCCACCGACACAAACATCTCCCGACTCATTAACGCCGGTCCCCGCGACGTCAAAACGAGCCGACGACCGCGTCGACGGGGGCCCCGCCGAGTGCACTCCACGGGCCGGAGGACAGAGCGTCCGGACCGTCGCTAATTCGCGTTTTGCGCAAAAACGCGCCGGAGCGCCTCCGTAATGAGAGGACGCGTCGAGGGGACTCGTGTTTCGAGTCGGATTCGTTGAAACGCGACTTTTTTTTTTTTAATTCTGAAATATATCGAGTAATAAATAAAGCAATCAAAATTATCGAAAATTATGCAAAAAATTTCAAATTGTCATAAACGTATTATGAACTAATCCAAAATTATAAAGTAATCAACATTTTCAAACAATAAAGTTGGTAACAAAAGCAAAAATTAAAAACATTGCCCCAAATTAAAAAACTACAAAATGTCAAAAATTGTAAAATGTATAAAATTGTTTAACATTGTAAAACAATTCTTTTTAATTAAAACACCAAGATTTCCAATTGGGGCTACACTGGAAAATATGCAAAAAAATTTTTTTTTAAGAAATTGGCAAAATTTTGGCAAACGTGCAAAAAATTTCAGATGTAAAAAATTAACGAAGTTTAGTTTAAGTTTAGATGAGAACGAATTGAAAAATGTCGACCATTTCCGGTTAAAGCGGAGGAATTGTTGGGTCGGGTTGGTTCGAATTTAAGTAAGAGTTAAAAAAAACAACTAATAAGGAGCTTTGACCTTATTAGCTGTTTTTTTTTAATGCCACCCACTTCACACTGAAGTAAACCATTAACACGTCATGTTGGGTGTCAAATGAAAACATTTGTAAAATAAATCAAATAAAAAAACCATAAAACCACAAATTGCCCAACGGAACCGAATGACGACGTATATCTATCTATCATAGTTTAGAAATGGGACGCGTTCAAATTATCAATTTATTTGAACTGTACCCGTCAGCATTATAATTAAGGACGCCTTGCAATTAATTAAGCAACGGAAAATAAGATTGATTTGTCATTTGGTTACAAAGATTTAATTTTTATTAGATCTTAATTACATCGATGATTACGTCACGACCACCTAACTCTAACGTTTCTCTTCTCATGAAACCAATCGACTCGAAACGAAGCGAAACAACCGAAACACGAATAAATTCAAAAAATGTTTATTCAAAGTTCGTTTGAGAATAGTCGACAACTACAAAATAGGGTAATATATGTTTTTTTTTAATCAGCAGGTGGGGTCGAGTTGGGTTGTGTTGGATTGGGTTGGGTCGGGTTGGGTTAATTAATTTACTTGAACAAGCCGTTAACGTGTATTTTACGTTAATGATGAGATTCCCGTACAAAAGCAGAAATGAAAAAAATATAAAAGTATTGCGAATTTCTTGTTTAAGATGACAAAGATTAAGAGAGAAGGGAAGAGTTGGAGCATATGCGCGGTTTATGGCAATCAGAAGATAAAACAGTTAATATGAGAAATAAACGAGTGCAGCAACGGCGCCAGGAGGGTGGATGGGGTTAGTGGAAAGGGAGGAGAGGATTTCAAGGGACGAGTTGATTAATGGAGAAGGGAATGCTGGACTGGCCAGGTATACACTCAATGGTTAATACACGGGGTGGAGAGGGGGAGTTCACGTACGTCGGACCAAACGAAAGATTAATCATCGACTACGTCATAGACACAGAAAGATCCAATGTAGGAGAAAGAGTAGAATCGGTCCATTTAGCGGGGACCATAAAAGAGAGATAAGGGAGAAGAAAGAGAGAATGGTAAATATTTGGAATGAGGAATCCAGAATAGGATATCAAAAGTTCAAGTTGAATAAATCAGCTAAAGAACAAAGAATAACTAACGGAGGACATGGAAGTGGCCATAACAAAGGAGAAGAGGCGGAAGATAAATCTCGGTTTGATGAAGAATGTATGAGAATGAATAAGAAGCTGAGGAAAGTTATGAAGGATGCAAGAGAGGGACAGAGAACGTGGGAGGCATTTGTAGAAGATAGAAGAAACCAGAAAGAGATTGGGGGGGGGGCAACGATCAGCAACAAAGCGACTTGGAGGAAGTGCAGGCACTAAATGGGGAGGATTTACGAAAGTTCCTGTAGAAGAAGAAAAAGACGAAGAAAAAAGGCAAGCAAGAAGCAGGGAGCACAGACATAAAAAGCGAGCTAAAAATTTATGAAATACGTTCAACGAATCCTAATTGAGCCCAATCGAATTGTGAAAAACGCGGGAAAAGCAAAATGAAGACATTAAAATACGAGAGACAATATAAACAAAATGGAAACTGGAAAAGAAAACGCAACATATAAAGCAAGGAATAAAAGAATCTAATAATGTAAAACAGACGCAAAAGGAGACGACGACTTAAAAATGCCGGGCACAATAAAAAAACTAAAAATTAAGGAAATTACCTTAAAATAAAAACCAGTAATGTAAGGCAAATAAACGAAAAAAATTATAGAAGAACATAAATAGTGAATCAAATTAATGAAAAAGTTGCATAAAAATAAACAATCAATAATGGTGAGTACTTTGATTAAGTAACCGATACATCCGCGCCAAACACCACCGATAAAAAAAATCGAGGACGTTTCGGAAACTTTCCTCCGGCCGTAACTTATTCATCCGGCAACGAAAGTGCGCGTTCCAGGAGCCGGCCCCGAAGGACACCTCCGGCAAAATAAACCCAACGGTTTCCGGAATTTATCGCTGCTATTCACCGCGGCCCCGGCCGCCGGTTTACGAACAGTTCGGCGTTTTTTTCCGATCCGATGCGCGGCTAAATATACCCCGTTAAAATAAACACGGAATGTTTCGAGTAAATTGTTAAATATAATGTACGACGCGTCGATGACGCCTCGGACCGCACGTCACGATCTCCGCCGGCGGATCATGTGTGCGAATTACAAGCCAGCCGCGCGGCGCGCTCGGGCGCGAGTCGCTCGAGCGCACCGCTTAAATATTAAAATGCTCATTAACTATTTTCGCATGTTTCGCCTTTTGAGGCGTTTCCGGGGGCAGCTCGGACGCCGATAGAAATTTATTATTTCGCGACTGGCGCGGCCGCAGTTTTTTGTTGCATTAAACGAAATTTCAAATTTGTCTAGTTGCTTCTGTGGGGCGCACCTGGACACATGACACATTTCTGTTGAAATATGTCGGTAATGTGCGTGAGGGCAATTAATCATGATGTTCCTTCCATCATTAAAAATTAAATAAATGCCATTGCTTTAACTAAAAACATAAAAATTGACAATTATGGATAGCTTAAGTAGCGCGCCTTTTCGTCCATTCGCATTACCACCGTTCGACTACTAATCGCAATCTCGCTGCTTCGACATCACCATCGACGATAAATTACCCGAAACTATTTTGTGTGCGAATAACTTAAAACGCACGGACCCACAAAAATACAAAACTTGGCCGTTCCCACCGAACGCCGCAAAGGCCGCCAAGTCGGACTAACCGGCCGACCGAAATTATCGACATTACCACGGGCGAAAAAACCCCGCAACCGCGAAGAACCAAAAATAGCCGGCGAAAAATGCAAACAATTGAAACGGACTCGATTGAAATCGCTCCGCGTTCCGGGCAATTGGGCGAATTGTCGCGCGAGACGAAATCGAGCGGATCGCGTTCCGACAAATTTTGACTAATTACGAAATATTTTCGTGCTCGTGCGTACGCAGAAAGCACCGTCGAAAAACACTTATAAAAATGTCGAATTTTTGACGCGGCGCCAAGGCTCCGCAACGACCGTCAAGTACGAGGGCAACGCGACGTTATTAATAATTGTAATGGGGGATAATTCGCGACTGCAATTTTGCGACATTTGAACAGATGGAGTGGCTAACTTGCGTCGAGTCGTCCTTTGCAAATTATGTATAAAAATCCTGTTGGGGAAAAACGCCTAAAATATTAAGGGGTCCGATGCGGAAGTGGGGGTGCACCCGGTGAGTTAAATGAAAAATGCAAATAATTTTAATTTTTCACGTCGCCAGATATCAGTTTATTAAAACGATCTCTATGAAGTAAACTTAAAAATAAAATGTGTGCAAAGTCCAATTTATTGTCAAAAAAAACAGTCGGTTAGATTTTTAAATCAGACAGTCTATACATTGTAACATTTTTGGTGACGTTTCGTTTAATTGTTATTGGCAACTGAGACACTTACACATATTTTTTTTCGCTAAATAATAAATATAAAGTTGTATCTCACTCAATTCAACTCAACTCAACACAATGCATGGGATTTTATTGAGAGCTTGAGATGACCCAACAATAATATTAACAGATTCACGGATATCAATCCAATCCAATTAATAAATAATGTGTTGATCACATTTCACTTAATTTAAATCAACATTTAATTCAACTGTACTCAACTCAACGTTAATCTCAACTCGTCTTCTCAACGTCACGATTTTCCAACAGCTAACAGCTTGCAATTAATCGTCGGTTGTTAAACGTTAATTGTTGGACTTGGTTATGTTGCACGTAGTTGTTGAAATCGATTAGAATTGAATCAAAACTAAATGTTGAGGCAACTCAACCCATCCTTATCCAACTCAACTTCAATATTTTTGGTGAACGATATGAATATTATTTTTTTTCAATTGATGACTGAACGATAAGTCGATTTAGATTGATCTGCGTTGATTCGATTTGAATAAACATCAAACCCAACCCAAGCGAACCAAACAAAATTTGACCTGGATTCGGTTGAGATTGAGTTTACTCAACATAATGAGATCAGGCCAATTAAATGTAACTCAACTTAATGTTTATAAACCAGCAGCGATTTGCGTTTAATTTAGATCGGGGTGGGTTTAGTTTACTCAACATTTAATTAAATTAAACTCAACGTTAACGTTGTTACCCATCTACTGGTCGAACGAAACCTAGGATTTTCCAATCAGTTGTTATTGATAAAAAGAATTCAATACACACTTAAGGCTACTCAGCCCAATTCAATTCAACTCGACGCAATTTTTATTAAAAACGAAACGTTTAAAATATTTTTTATTGGCTTGGGTCAGGTTGATTTGGGTTGGGTTGAGTTTACTTGGTTCGGTTTGGATTTGAATGCATTGGGTTGGGTGTAATGCAGACTGTGCTGATTCAACTCAATCCAATGCGATCCAACCCAAATCAACCGAACTCAACCCAACCCAACCCAGTCTAATTCAGACCGGGTTGATCCAACTCAACGCAATGCAATCCAACTCAATTTTTTGTTTAGAAGTAACGATTTGCTTCAAACAAACTCAGCCCAATCATATAGAGTTGAGTCGGGTTCGGTTACGTATCAATCAAATTTTATTTTACAGAGCTTGTAATGTAACTCAATATTATTGCTGATTGATTTCCGAGTTGTGTTTTCAACTCAACCCATTTCAAACAATCACAACGTAATTTTCTTTAATCAGTGTGTTTGGAAGTGAAGTTGAATTAGATTGAATTATGGCCAACTTATTTTGGGCGGGGTTGGGTTGGATTGGGTTGTGTTGGGTTGGGTTAGATCGATTTAAATCAACATAAAATTCAACTCGACGTTTTTCAACTACTCCTTGGTTGATAAACGTTGTTTTAAGTCGGATTGTGTCGAAATGTTGATTAGAATTGAATCAACGTTACATGTTGGGCTGGCTCAACCCACTCCAGTTCAACACAACGTAATTTATCAAACAATTGAGTTGAACTTGGTTGATCCAACTCAATTTTTTAATCAATAATTGAACTCCACCGTTGACAATCTTGACGATACTTCATCATTAATTATTATTTGATCAATTTATTTTTCAATTACGTCTTCAGTTATTCAGCTTTGCGATGAGTTTTCCTTATTGATGGAGAATTTAATTCTCAATTAATCTAAATTTAATCTCCAAACGAAGAGCAACATTTCTCCGTTAAATTCGAACAACAACGTTATTAAAAATTACGTCAATTATCCAAAATTAATTAAAATTTTCGTTGGTGAAATTAATTTGTGATTACCATATTTTTTACAATAGTTTCGTTGGGTTATCTTGTACCAGAAAAAAATGACTTATTATTACAACAGTCTTCTCAATTCGGGGAAAATAATTTTATGCAAACATTCGATTAATGTGCCCCAGAAATTAATCATAAACTAAAAAATATTTTTTGGCAAAATTTTATGAAAATTTCACAAATGACTCACTCGATCAATTGGTCTCGTGGTTTACCTCTTCCTAACGAATGTCAGAGTAAATAATTAAGGAATTTTATCACATCCAATAAAAGAAAAGCCAATGGCTTCAAGGTTTCAAAAAGAACACAACCAACAACTCTACAAATTACCCCCATCCACACACACACACACAACCCAACAAACACAACAATAAAAACAAATACCGCGAACTAACTTATTTCTCGAATAAATTGTTGCTCCAAGCCGAGACTGCCAGTTCATTAATTCAAAACTGCGAGGCCGATTTGTTTACACTGGTTACTTTAACAGTTCGTGAATTGACTCGACGTAAATATTTACAATGGCGTCTAAATCGAATGCTGGACTTTGGGATAATTTTCGTCCATGCCGGACGGACCGAACGAAAACATTCCTCGACGCATTTACCGGTTCGTATTATTTTGAGAAACGTAACTTTCAAAGGCGGATGTGACGACACACATCACACATCGACACCCTAATAGTGACACGATTGACGTTGTAAATTGTCATTGGTTGTGATGCAATCGTGGGAAAGTGGAACAAGTTCACGCAAGCCTAGTCTGAACAAGATAAAATAAGAAGACAAAGGTAAATTTTCAAAATTGTTACGATAATTTGGGTTGTAATGACGTGGTTGTAAAACGGTGAGTGAGTTTTGAGAGGCTATGGTGAATCCGTTTTTAAACATTTAAGACTAATCTATGGGATTAGATCTAAAAGAGTATAAAAGTAAATGGTATTCACTTTTGGGAGTGGTAAAAAAATTATACATAAATTCAAACAGTCAGCGATTTATTTCGCAGGATACCTATATTTTATGAAAATGAAAAATTTAAATTGATACGTTCGTCGTTCGACTGCTGTGGGCATTCGTCGTCATGGAGGAACAGAATAACGTTTCAATATATTATACTGCATAACATTATTTTAACAACTGAATTCGTCATGCTCTTAAACAATATCGTCCAATGATCCAACTGCGTCAATGCATTTTTGTACAGTACAGTAATTTTACATATTTTTATTGACATTTTTTTTAAAGACATGGTTGATTCTTTAAATGGGTTTAATTGGGTTGGGTTGGGTTGGTTTGGTTTTGTTTGGGTTGCATTAGGTTCGGTTAGGTTGAGTTGGATTGGATCGGGTTCCATTACATTGGGTTTGATACTTTTTCCGATGAAGGAATTGAAAATCACGTCGACATTGTTGCCCCAAATACTAACCACACTTACCTAACAAATAATAACATTTATTGCTGTTGTCGTTAATTAAGTAAAAATATCATAATTTTATCAAAAATTTTTGAAAAATATCGTCAGTGTTAAAAGCGAACCACTTAAACGTTAACAGAGAAGGAATATTAAAAAAAAATTAACAGGTTTACAAATTTATGTCAACGTCACCATGAAATTAACGGCGTTGATATTTTTATTTGCTGACACTTGACATTTGACGTGAAGACGTTTAGTGGTTAGTTGGAAATTAAAGTTTTTGATATTCCTCGTTGACAATGTCAAAGAAGAGCGAAACGATGTCGTCCAACGATGCAACTATGTTAGTTTATTTCGCTGGCCTGCTTAATTAAAGTTTTACATGCGCTAATTTTTAAATATACATCATTCACTACTGATGTCCAAGTTTTATAAAATTCAGGTTGTGTTGGGTTGGACTGAGTTTGGTTCCTTTGGACTTTTGGCGAAAGCAGTCGTAAAATTGCTTGCTTAGGGAACGCACTTTTTTGGTGCTTATTTGTTGTAGAGAATAAAAATAAATATATTGCAAACAAAACCGGTAATCAGGTGCAGATAAAATCTCGAAGGGCGCGGTAAATAATTTAACAATTGCGTAACTAATTACGTAACTGTCGGTAGAGATTCATTGGACGTTCCTATTTGCAAAGTATTCACTCCGCACAACAATCATCGTGGAACAGGTTTTAAAATATTTTTTTTACCACAATAATATTTATCCTTTCAAATCGTTTTTACTCCATTCTACGATAAATTAGTTTATCTTAAACTTTGTTAATATGGATGACACTTTCGCCACCTAAGTCCACTAGCGGACTGTTATTCTTTGGAAACTACTAAAGCTACCAATGATGAATCTTCCCACCAATTTGACAAAACAACTGAAACATACAATTTCTGTGGAAGATAAAATCTTAAATTCCCTCGAGAGCTGCGAAAAAGGGCAAAGAAATTTTTCAAGTTTTGTAAAATTCAAGTTTTTACTATTTTTTTTGTTAGGACTAGTATTTCGTGGCTTTGATATGACGGAAAAAGATGGTCAGATCAGAATAGTTTTCGAGAACTAGTTGTGCCACGTTTATCGCCATAGCATTTATCAAGCTTAGCCTTGGTTTGAGTGATGTTTCTTTTCAACAAAAAATAATTCTTAATGAGCACACAATTTTTTTCTCTCTATATTTCCTCTATCGATGGCTGCCAAACACAAACTAAATGACGGAGCTTGTTCAAATTTTGACAGGAGTCAACTGACAAATGCCTGTTGACAGGAGCAGTGCTGCCCTTTCAGTTAAGATGCGTGAAATTGAAAAAGTCACGGACTTATTGACCAGACTTCGTAGATTTCGGTTGGGTTGGGTTGGGTTGGATATTT
This sequence comes from Geotrupes spiniger, assembly GCA_959613385.1. Classification (NCBI taxonomy): domain Eukaryota; kingdom Metazoa; phylum Arthropoda; class Insecta; order Coleoptera; family Geotrupidae; genus Geotrupes; species Geotrupes spiniger. Next base: position 29,833,777 of record OY390739.1, read on the forward strand.
TTTGTAAAAAAGGGGAGAATCATTTCAATATTGTTAACTACACTTACCTATCAATAAACAAATAATAACATTTGTTATTGATGCTGTCAATTAAGTAAAAATATCATAATTTTCACAAAAATATTTTTCTAAATTATAGAAAACTATGCCATTTAATCTTCAAAAAAGTTTCTCGGGCAATGAAACGTAGTTGAAATGTTTGGTGTTAAACCCCAAAATGGGTTCAAATCTAATTCTTTACGTTTATTGCCACTAAAGTACAACCAATTGCAAAAATAACGAAAATTACAAAAATAACAAAATTAACAAAATCAAAAATCATTTAAAGTTTTTTGATTTAAATCGAACGCCCCGATGGGAATTGGGTACGTAATGCTTAATATTTTTCAAACTTCTCCAATACGTTGAAAATTCCGAACGGAATTCTCATGACCTGCATCGAAAACTTACGAGGACAGCTAAAGGCTTAATAAGGTAAGTGGTGGAAGTGGAAAATATGAGACGATGTAACTCGAACGCAGAAAATATGGCAACGAAACCTAGGTGTACGTGCAATTTTTTTCACCAAGCCCGTAACGCAATTTTTTTATGTCAATTATATTACTTTGATTATTTTATTATAAAGTGGTTCAAAAAATGGACTTGTTTATTTTAACAACGTTTGAGAAACGGTGCTTTTTTATTTAATTTCATTTAATTAAGTGATAAATTATCAAACGAATGGTAATTGTAAAAAAAAAACCAATAGAATCAGATTCATTAACACGTTTCCGTATAAATATTTATAAAGAATTATTTTGTTAAATTGGCGAAAATCAACGTTGATTATTTATTTTAAAAAAGAACTTGTTTATCTCAGTTCATAATGGAACACCGCGGTTATAAAACGGTGAGTTATTTATCGGCCAATTAAGTCGTTAGTTGTTCAGAATCAAAGTAATCTCCGGCGATTATTAAAAACACGGATTCGTTAATTGGCTCCTCGGCGGTAAATAGCACCATTTGCACGGCGATTATGTCGGTGTCTAGATTTTCTATAACGAGATCGGCGATTGCGCTGGAAATAGGAGACCCCCATCGCTAGTCCATCGGTTTGTGTATACGTAGAATTTATTTTTGAACGGCATTGACGGATTCATCAAGTGGCAATTCGGCGGTGCGGTGTCGCAATGGCGACGACGACGTTTCGAGAGAAAAACGCCGCGGACGCGACCGAATTCACAAATCGCCAGTCTGCGTTGCGATCCGAGTCATTGATCGTAACGTGTACCTGCGTCTTTTCGCGAATTATTGCACGTCGCGGGTGGGCGTGAATGCGTTCGAAAATGTGTTTGGGTTAATAATAAAACGTATTGTGACTGCGCCAATTGCGTCCGTGTACCGGCAAATGTCAATTTTGAGCGTTTCGCACGCAGGTTAAAAGTCGATCGCGTTAAAGATTCAAAACCAAAACAGACGCGTCTAATAATAGAAGGCGATTACCGTGCGCTTCTAATTTAGGTGATAAACATGGATGCGTGCACGCTTCCGCACAAAATATTGACCCTGTGAAGGTCAGACGTCGGTATAAACAACGCCAACCCGGCCCCGAAGATGCGGCGACAATTAGGAGAGCGTTACGTAAAGCACTTTGACAAGTAGCAAGGTTGCCGCAAAAAGTAGGTTGCGTTTAAAATAACGACGATGGACGCCCCGAGATCGCGTCATCGTATTGTGATTGTTATTAATAACGCCACCAACCTTGGGGTTACTGACTAGTTGAATTAGTCGCGCGCTTCGCGAATTTAGACGCCGTGTGTGTGTGTGTCGTGCAATCGCGAGCACGTTTTAATGCACGTCGGGGTTAATTGGGGCGTTTTGATCGTCGATTCTTGAAGCGGCGCGTTCGCCATCGAAAGGGAAAAGTTAACGGACAATGGCCACATGCGAGGTTAAAGTGGGGGGATGTGAAAAGTTTCGCTGCGACATGTTTTCGAGGCGAGAGATCGACGCCGGTGTACGCGAACGTCGGGGAGCCGCGAGGTGGGTTGGGGGATGGATCGAGATGCAGCATCCGCGCCAACGGCGGGAGTGGTCCTACCTGGCGCCTTCGGGGGGCCGTGGGTCTTGCCTCGGCTTGAGGACAGGGGTCAGCCCCCATTTCTCCACCAACTCGAAGCGGGAAATGTTGGCGGATCACGAGAGGGGAGCCGCGCCTCCCCCCTCGGGCCCCATGCTGGACTTCAGGGGCTGCACAAACACACGGCCGCGGTCACACACAGACTGCGCCCGGCGTTGCCGACGTCGGTAGGCGTCGTCGTCGATCGTGTCCGACCGCCGCACGTTTGCCAACGTTAACCTACAAACCGGATAACATATTCCTGCCGCCGCCGAAACTATCCTCTCGCGAAAAACTAAACGATCACAGTAACTCGCCCCCTAACCCATCGGAACCGAACGATCGATTCGAAACAGTCAGTCACCGCGCGCGCCAACTCTACCACGCAGATTTATTCACGTGCAGCATCGCCGCGGCTCCGCTGCCAACTAGATCCGACTTGGATGCGCCGAACATCCCGACGAACTGGCGATCGACGGCCTCGCTTTCGGCGCCGATAACTCGATAGTCGGGTCCTGCTGCGAAACGCCGCGCTACGTCGGAGACGCGCCGTCCGAATTTACCATCTCCGCGTGAAGTATTACTGCGGATGCGATGCGAGAGCTTTGGCATGGGCGATCTCTGGTGCATTCGCAGCGTGCAGGTTGGCAGCGCCCGCGCTCGTCGGGGCGGGGGGAGAGCCGGAGAGCGTGATCATTGATCAGGAGAGGAGAACGCCGCTGCAGGAACGATCAATAGCGAACCCCCGCACTGCTACAGCTGATCGCAGGCTGACAACCGCAGCGTAGCCCTAACCCTAACTACGACGGCGTCGCCGCTTTCGCCCGCGCGGGGACGACGGCGCTGCCTACCCGATCCTTACGAGATGATCTATTTATAACGGCGCCGCGAAAAGATTGTCGGCTTATTTCGGCGAATCGTGCGCTTACTTTGTGGTCACAAATTCTGCGACAACATATCGGAAACCGACGCCCTGAACGGAATTTATAGCTCGCGAGATAATCGCACTTAGTTCTCATTAGAATTCTTCACCACTGAAGTGCTCTAATGAGAACGAAACGCGTCTAAGACTCCAAAATTTAATCTTTCATTATAGACCTTTTTGTATAACATTACAAAAAAATGCTATACACACGTAATACAAATTATGGCCTTGTACCTTTATACTCACATAATTTCGATGTTCCATTAAGTTTCTCAATAATTAATCCTACAGTTTGTAAATCATCGTATCCTTTGACGAACCTTAAGACCACTAGGGCCTGTTGGAAGGCATCGCTCCCGCGATATTTTCTCCACGCCTTTTAAAAATGGCTGTGATGGGTTCGTAATTTTTACTCCGAACGAGTTCAAATTACTGTGGTCATAAAAAAAACACTGTGCCTTCCTGTGCCATAGTTTTACATCTGTTACCAAATAAACGATTGAAGCACTTTATGGATAAATTTTTGTACCAATTCAACGCTTCTTCTGTATCCAAGGTTTCCTTATGTTTCACAATATTTTAATTTATCGATCGAATTTTAATCCCACACACGTATATGGCCACTAAATTCTAAAACTTTTCCTAAAACTCCCCATCGAGGGCGAAATCGACAATACAACTTATTTTGCCTACAACCAAATTTTACGCCGTCTCATGACAGTTGAACTACAATAAGAATTAGACAAGAACTGGAACAGAACAACTCAGTAAGACTCAATAAGGAGAACTCAACAGAGTCAAGTTTAAATCAACGACAAAGAGGCAATTTCGTAATTTTTGTAAATGTTGAATGTTTGTAAATAAATGTACACTGTTAAAGATTTTTTGTAATATGCGCTTTATGTCCAGAGAACAAAGGATGTACAATATTGGCGTTGCGATGAATAAAAGTCCGGGCAAAGTAAGGGCTCAACAGTGGCGCACGTTACGGCGTTACATCTTTGTATCGGTTTGTGACATAATATCTACGTTGTATTAGTTTGATGAAGGACCATATCCTGGCTGTGGGGTTGAGCTAGTCTTATTTTCATAGCAAATTTAACATTATAAAAAATTATACAAATAAATAATAAAAAAAACAGTAAGTACAACGAACTATAAAAATGTGGGGTAAAGTCCATATGTGCTAAAAAGGGATCTAAGAATTTTAGCGAATGTGTCGGAGTGGTCTGGGACTGATGAAGGGTAATCGAGGGAAAAGCAATGAAAGTGCATTTTTGAAAAATGTTTGTATTTTTTTTTAAATTTGTCGATAATTTTATTAATTCTTGACGTTTTTCGCTTAAATTGTTTTTTAAACAAAATCAATTTCGAATTAAAAAAAAATATATTAACATAAATATAATAAATTTCAAAACTGTAATGTTTTAAAATGAAAAATGAAGTTCAGATCTTGTATTTTTTTTCAATTTAATTTACATTTTGTAACGGTTGTAATTTTTTATATATTTTTAAGCATTTTTAATTTTTTGGGACATGACATTGAAAATGTTCGACGTTTCGGTTGGGTCGGGTAGGATTTACTCGAGTTGCGTAAATAATTTAACATCTTTATCAATTTTCGATATATTTTTGATATAATTTTGACAATTTTTTCGGAATCAAATTTGTCTTTTTAATTTTTTTTATCAAATTTTAGATGTGTTTCATTTAAAATTGTGCATTTTTTGTTGGCTTGGGTAAACCCAACCCAATCCAACCCAATTAAGCCCAATCCAACTCAATACAACGCAACCCAACCCAATCGAACCCAATTAAGCCCAATCCAACCCAATACAACCCAACCCAATCGAACCCAATCCAACCCAATACAACCCAACCCAACCCAATCGAACCCAATTAAGCCCAACCCAACCCAATACAACCCAACCCAACCCAACCTAATTAAACCCAACAAAATTGACAAATATCAATGGGATACCAAACCGAACTGTGTTAGTCATTTGAGAAAAAAATATGTTTGGCGGGAATAACGAGCGCAAGTAAAATAATTGTGTCGTACAGTATTTGTGTTAAAGTTTAAACCCTAGATTCTTGATCCTTGAATGACAAGGAACTATGAAACCAAGAAGGGGATGAAATTTCATTAAATCATGTCGATATATGTACTTTGGAATCGTGGAAGTGTTTCGTTCTCATCGAAACTCTTCAGCTAACCTGCGCTGAAGAGTTATAACTAGAACCAAACCCGCCCAAGGATATAAAGCACCTTGTGCTTTATATCCTTGTGAGTTATAAATTGTAATTAAGGTTTCGTTCAAATTTGTAAATAAGGTTTCCAAATAATTTTTTTGATAACATCTTCGATAATTAGGAAACTTTTATTTTAGTGCATATACTTATCTAGAACTGTTAAATGTGACTTTTCCAAATACAATTCGACATTTCTGCAACATCTGGTTCCAATTGAAGTTGGAAAATTAAATTAAAAGAGAATAAAAAGAAGAACTGAATAGAAAATTGAAAGTGGCCGAATTGAACAAGTTTGTCAGTTCCAATACCTGGGTGCAACAATAGAAGGCAACGCACAAAAAGGGAAAGAAATAAACGAAATGATCGATAAAGCCACCATAGTGTACTATTCGATCAAAAAGAGATTTATTAACAGAAACTAGTTGACTGCACAAACAACAATTAGCATCTTCATGGACGTACCAACGTATAGAAATGAATCGTTTGAGGAACCAAGAAAAGAAAAAAAAATAGATGCAGGGCACTGCAATTAGAAACAATCTGTAAAAAAATAAAGGATTCACCAGAACAGGGACAGGATTAGAAAAGATCATATAAGGCAAGAATTCAACGTGAGGCCCATGTTGTCAGTCATCGAGTAAATATGGAAGGCGAGATGGTGGTAAGAAGAAGGAGGAGAAGATCAAAAGAAGATTGGAATAAGTATAGGAAGAATCGTGGAAAGCAAGGGAAAGACGTGAAACGAGTCAAAGGTGTTGGCTAACGACCCATTTCATTCTGGGTTTGGGTAGACCATACCTCCGCCAAATGTTTCATATTGAATTTTATTGTGACAGTCAATTTTTGACTAATTTCGTATTTTGTAACTTGTATTTTTTATGTTTTAGATAAAAATGGATCTAAAAGACTAGAAGAAAATGGTTACGTTGGCTTGGATCGGGTTGGGTTCGACAAGGAAGATTAATAATGACGAAAATAAGCAAGGCATATTTTCGTCCTTGTTACTTGTTGTTTCTTGCCCAACCCAACCCCAATCAACCCAACCCAACCCAATCCAATCCAACCCAACCAACATCTCCCAATCATTGCCATATATTCTTCAGTTTGGGTTATTCCTTTTTCTTTTCTTTTAGATCTCCTGTTCCTTTTTGTTAAACAATGAAATTCACAAAAATTGAAAAAAAAAAAACTGTTAGCGTGTAGCAACAACTAGGACACTACAACGAACTTGTTTTAATAAAAAAATCATTAGACCACAAAATTTCCCTACATAGAGAACCGATGCAGAATTTAATAGACACAATGACGTCCAGTCGTGTATAATGTCAGTGCTATTACGACTCAATGAACGTAAATGTAGTGATGGATTAAATTCGTACTATCAGAGGGCGTTATATTCGTTTAGTTGAATTGTCAATTCAGGTGGATAGTTAACTTGGAGATTCATCACAATAACTTGGCCAGAGAAAGTATATTGTAGGGCAATAAAAAGATAAAAAAATCGAAAAATGAAACGACGATAGGTAGTAGTGACCTATGGTTTGCATGACGATGCAGAAAGAGACAAATAGAGGAAAATGGGAAGATATGAAGAGAGAAAGAGGGGGAGAGACGAATGGAAGAAAAAATATTATTCGTCTTAAGAATATAAACGTTCGACATTTGACATTATGTCGAACGTATTGATTACATTGGTGTGTTGATGTGTACTTTTATGAAAATGTATCCTTCTTTCTAACTACTATTGAATTCAATTCAATTCAAGGGACCTGGGCCAAATAAAATTTAAGCGAAATACTAGTTTCGATCCATCAATGATTATTTGTGGAAAAGATTTATATTCCTCGCGTTTCTGTACTCCTTGTCGGAATTGTTACTAGTTTTAAGATCTGAAAGCGTACGGTAATTGCAAATTTCGAACGTTCAATGAATTTAGCGAAACACTTTTATTCGTTTTCATTTTTCAATTATTATTTTCATCCGTCATGTAAATGGGGTGAGTAACGCCATCTAAAACGAAACATAAAAAAATCACCTAATCAATCTCGCGAAACAAATCGCAACGAATGCATCAAAAAACAAATCAAATTATATCCCCCCCCCAGCCCCGTTCGCAACTAAACGCGAAAACACAAAACGTATTTCCACATAAGAAACAGCTGCCGCCGAAGATAAAGTTAATGGCGGCGCAGTTACTAATATTGTTCCACTTCGACGTAATTGCGGAAGCCGTCCTGGTTGGTTCGGCGTCGAAACGCGCTGACGCGAACAACCCAATTAATGCAAATTCCCAGATGTTTTCCCGTTCGAATGAATTGTGTCTGAATCGAGTCGAGTGTGCCGCATGCGACACGTGGTGCAGGTGCCGGCGTGCGCGCACGTGTTCGCTCAGGAGACAGCGCCATCGACCGGCGGATCGATGCAGGTCACTCCCTTGAATTATTTATAATGATCAGTACGTAATGACGCCGGACGATGCGTGGATAAGGACGAAAATACGACGGTTTGTTTCCTTACACATTGGACGCGTTAACAGTTTTGTTAAAAAAAAAACATTAAAACTATGGACGATCAGTATAATGGGCAGAAATGTATGACTAGCTAGAAAAATAATTGAAAAAATGTACAAATAATAAAAATTTAAGTACATTTTTTTAAATAAATCAAAGTACGTTTCTTATAAATATTTTATCAATGCAGGTGTGAAAGTGAAATAAACAAAGAAACGAAACGTCAGCTTTTATCAGTTTTCAATCGAACGCATTTTAATTGCTCGTTTTCGATCGATTCTCGTTCGTTTTATTCATTTGTTGTGAATTTGTGTCATTGCACATCGAATTCGAAATAAACGTTACGCCACTGTTATCCGACAAACAACCAGATCGTCCCCCATTGACCTAGCAAACCGACGAACCCCAACTCCGACGCCCCAGTTCGACGCGCGTCCAACAGATGGCCGCCGCCACGACGAATCGAGCGATCGAAACAATCGCAATCCGCTCGGCGTCGCGATGCGCGAAAGAATCCGTCTTCGTTTAAATGGCCGAGAGAACAACGCACTTCGACGTCCTCGAATAAAAGCGTACGTGAAAAGGTGCAATTTTGTGAATGCACACACGTCGCCGGCGAGGCCTTTAACGCCCCTTTTCCATCGCTATGCTGCGTCCTTGAACGTGGGGATTTTAAAATATTAGTTTTTTTTGTGTGTACGCGCTGAATGGATGGGATGGGACGAAATGTGGAGACGTCGCACGTAGGTGGTGGGGTGGGGTGGGGGGGTGGGGGGTACGTACGTTTAATTTGAGACACATTTCGATATTAAATTTGGCTAACGGGAAATTTTAAATTGAATCAACTAAGAAGTTTTTAGAAGTTTTATTTCTCAAACTATCATAATGTATATGACATTTTTAGATAGAAACCATAGCAGGTTTGAGGACAATGTGCAATATAGAAGATAAGGAGAATTCAATAAAATAGCTGCGAATAGGCTGGCGAGTTTCAGTAGAATTGAGGACCCATATGTTGAAGATGACCGATGCTAAGTGATGACAATCACCCGGTGAGTACAAACAGAATTGGACAGCATGATATTGCTTCCTAGTTTGTTTGTACGTTTGAATTTTTCAGGAATTGAAAAAAGTAACTAGGCTGGAGTAGTCAAGGATCGATGGATACAGAAATTACTAAAATAGCCAAAAATAATGTTGGTGATATCGCAACGGTAGTGCCAACAATAATCCAGAAAAAAACATGAAGGAAGACTAGCGACAGAGAGGAAATTAAAAAAAATTGCATGAGAAACAAAGTGGGAGTAAGAAGTGATAATACAAGCTGTTCAAAAAATCTTCCGACAGAAATAAAAGAGGAACTTAAGCAACTTAAGAAATATTTAGTTAAAAATCCCAACGTGTCACGAAGAATACGGAACGAGGACAATGAGTAGAATTGAAAAAGATTTGCAAACCTGGACTTGGAGGGAATGAAAAATTTTGGAAGAAATGGATTACGAAGAAAGCTCCCTTACAGCCTCTTAGGGTATACGAGAAGCAAAATAAATTTCTTCTAAACTGTGTACTATTTTTCTTTGGTCCATATAAAAATTTCGTGTCTGCGCCCTCATTTTCATTATTTGTCATTAGCTTCTTGTTTTTGGTTCCAGGTTCATTAAATTTTCTTTGGTGGATTATTAGGCCTTAGAACGTACGATTTTAGACTTTGTCAAACTTGACACATAAAGAAAACTACACGTCGAGGGCCCAAAACCGGGTCTTGTGATCTTCGTTTGACGTTTCCAAAATTTTAATTTAGTTTGCGTCCATCTATCGTCGTCTTTACAATTCGTTTGCTAAATTTTATTTTAAACTGATGATTGATATGCCCCGTAATAAAAATAAACGTTTACTTTCATTTTACTCGCACCGTCACACCGATGATAATGAGGCGACAAAATCGATAAAAGTCCAATTTCCGCGGATGTAAATAACCATAAAGTTAGCCATCGAACAGAACCGAACCGACAAGAACAAAAATATTTATTGCATTCGGATGTTGTCCGAACTACGTAATATTCAAACTCAATTTTAACTAAAAACTCATTTAAATTCAAACATTGTCAATAAATTAAATTAAATATTTACACCGTTCACTAAATTCGTCAAAATTAAAGCATAAACTAATTTGTCTTTGATTCAATTAATTGATACTTTGCAGATTAAATTTCGAGTAAGTAATTACAACGTACAAATTAGAGCGTGTGATGAAGGGGCGGATCGGCACTGGAAACGTCACCCACAAATCACAACGCATAAATACGAAGTCGCCTTGTATAATTCAATTTTTTCACACAGAAACAGCGATCTGACGGTGACGCTAATCGCGTCGACTGAAATAGTTCATGCGGAGTAATTAACGCACTCGCGTCACCGGCAGCTCGCCGTTTAAATTATGACGCGTCCGAATACCAAATCAAAACTAATAACGAAAGCCTCCGAATTGGCGGGGCGTGTTACCTGGGTAAGCGAGCCTCATCTCCGAGCCCGTATAAGCCGGCGACCGCCGCCATGGATTTTACGTGGAGAGACCCGGGTCATCCCTCCTAACGCCGCCTTCCGATAGGCGTCGCAACATAGCAACTTATCCAGGTTAAAATCGTCGACACGTCCACTACATAATGACTCACTTTGTTGCACATGCGTCCGCCGAATATTCACAGTCAGTCGCGGCCTAAACGACAGGGGTTGTTAGACGCGAAACGCCGCGTCGGCATTGTTTGTGGTGCTTTGGAATTTTCGACGTTTCGACGATGAGTTCAACGCTCCTCGAGTTTTAAAGGACTCGACGTAGTTTAGCGTCTCGAGTGGTGACACTAACTGTGTCGATGTTACAAATGTAAAAGCTTAGCGAATAAAAAAACTATTTGGATTGACTCATCAAAGGAGCTCGTAAATCAATCTTTCTATTATGTTAGACAGGATGGTTTAAATTTTTAATCACATTTTTCAATTTAGATACAAAATACTTCTAAAATGTTCAGAACGCTTTTAAATTACTTGGTCTTATAAACATTGAAATATTTTGCTTCGGATTTTATTTTTGTGCGCGAATTAAAATATAAATTTAAGACGAGTTTGGTGAAAATATTTGAGGGTAGAGTTTATTTCTGAGTAAAACCACGACAACGTTATTGCTTTCAAATTCCGAAAACAGGTGAAACGGTCTACTAGATTCGATTTAGTAATAATAATTTGCATAAATCTCCAAAATTTACTAAATTCTGTACGAGATGGCGTTACGATTGGTTCCATTTCACAAAAACGATTTTTGAACCTATCTTGCTCGTCCAATAGTAGCAGAAGTCTATTTCACGTGAAACTTTCTGGTTTTTTCAAATTAATGTGCCTTTCTCGATATAACTTTCTGATGTATCTCATTTTTGAATCTCCCCAATAGTAACAGTTTTCGAAAAATGGAATCGAAACGGACGTCTCAGATTCATCAACATATATGTGATTGCAATAAAAGTGATGTGGGCTCTGCTTAACGAAAAAATTACCTAATTATTCTTAAAAAAAAATCGCATTCATTGAAGAAAACTTGGTTTGGTTGTGTGCGGTTGTGCGAAGTTGTAAATCAAGCATCATTTTGTGTTATCGCCAGAAAAGACTATGCTACGTTGAAAGAAGTAGTAAATCGATTATTCTATTACGCAAGACCGGACGACCCTCACAGCATAAAGTTTTTACAAATTATCCTATAGCATTCAGTACATAAATCGAAACGTCAAAATATTGTTAACATTCAAGTAATTTTCTACAATTAACTGGATTTCAAAATAATATAACTTTAATGGTCACCGGAAAATTCATCGTGGAAAATTTATTGCACGAAAATTCATAGTGGAAAGTTCATCGTGGAGAGTTGAAATTGTAGATTGAGTCGGGTCGGGTTGAGTTGGACCGGGTTGGGTTAACTTGGGTTGGGTTTTCAAATTTCTCAAATTTTAAGCTAAGTTTTCATTTTTAAACAATCAGTGACAAACAATTACATTTTCCTTCAAACGAACCCAACCCAACACAACCTATACAACCAGAAACATTTCATTGAAATTGCCAGTTTCGCAGATTTTCATTTTCAATTTTTTTTTTTTAATTACAACATGTATCTCCCCAAAAACGATGGTTTGCAAAAATTTTATTTGTATACAAAACAAACTGAACCCAGCCCAACCCAAATCAATTCAACCACAAACATTTCACAATTGCAATTAAACAAATTTTAATGACGAAGAATTTTCCGTGAATCAATTTGAATGAACGAATTAAAAAAAATCCCAAAATGCCGCCCAGCAAATTTTAAGCAATGTTCTTCATTTGTATGCAATTAATAGATCAAAAATTTTGCTTCGTACAAAACAAACCCAACCCAACCCAACTGAACACAACCCCAAACATTTCAATGATTAACGAAGAAACTAAACATTTCTTCTCACACATTTAGGCAGGATCGCCATGTATGTAACAGAGTAAAGGTTATAACGTGTACAAAAATTACTGCAAACCCACCCAATCCAACTCCAATAATTTCACGGAAACGGTGAAAGAGTTCAACGAATCAACGAATTGATTTAGACCGAGATATTAAAAATCTGATTCGCTTTGTGGACAATTAAATAAATGAAGAGATACACATTGGCAGGATTGCTATGTAATGGAAAAAAGATATTCTGTGTATTATAGTAAACTGTAACATTTAGTAAAATTGTCAGAATAACACAACTTGAATGGTGTTCGGAAAATTCATCGTAGGACGTTAAACATTGTGATTGGATTGGGTTCGCTTGGGTTGGGTTGCGTTGAATTGGGTTGGGTTGGGTTCGGTTAGATAAATTAAAATCAAACAAATTGATTCATTTGATGCAAATTTTGTAGACAAAGTAAACACATTACAGGCAATAAAAATAAATCGAATGGGGGGTTTCGGTTGATAAGAAGAATTGCATCGCACCTTAAAAGTAAGCCAAGGGCAAGACCAGGCATCACAGATAAGGATTTGAAAAGTTGGCGGTTGGAATGTTAAAAGAGAACATAAAAAATAAGTGCACGACTCAATAAAGATAACATATATTTATCCATCAATTACAGGACAAGACGATAAAATGATAAGAAATATTACAAAGACCAAAAAGGTTATGGAATAGGTTACAACGGTTACGGTGGGTCGGGCATGTGGCAAGAATTGGTGATGATAGACTACCAAAGAGAACCCTAAACAGACGAATGCACGGGAGACCACAAAAATGTTGGGTTGGGTTGGGTTGGGTTGGGTTGGGTTAGGTTGGGTTGGGTTGGGTTGGGTTGGGTTGGGTTGGGTTGGGTTGGGTTGTGTTGGGTTGGGTTGGAGACACAAATTACAGGAGGTCAATACCCAAGGAGGACTGTAGTGCCATAGGAAGAAGAAAAAGGTTATGGATGGAGGGCGACTTTGGGGTGAAACACTTAATGGAATGGGCACAGATCATGCTGGAAGGCATAAATTAATTGAGATTTTTCCGAAACAACAAATTAGAAGACATTTTCAGTTTCGTATCAGAGGAAAGAAAGAAACGTGTAATTGACTTTATCGCCTCCATAGGGAACTAAAATAAGAACAAAATTTGCAAATTATTATGGGTTAGCAAAAATGGCGAAATAAAATAAATTGCTAATGCAACGAAAGGAAGGAAAACGAAGGAAAATGGTCAACAGATGTAAGAGTTTAAAAAAAAACCTGGCTGGAAAATCGAACAAGTCGTTGGGCAATACACCTATCAGCAAAGATTATAAGAAATTATGACAAGAGACTAAAGAAAGCGATTAAAAATGTAATGCAGGAAAATCAGAACGTGAAGAAAAACACTGAAAGTAGCACGAAATGTACGGCAGTTTGGGTAAAATAACAAACCAGAGATGAGCAAATAGATGAAAAGAATAAACGATGACTACGTACACTATGTCAAAAAATATGGGAAACGTAAAAAAATCTAATCAAGTCAATATATAAAAATATGTGACTATACTATGTACGTACGAAACGAATGAACGGTTTATGTGCAGAGACGTACAAATATGATGTAGAGGGAAATGAAAAAAAAAGAAACGAACAAGTGGTAGAAACAGTGAAACCAACAAAATTTGGCAAAGCCAGCTCTTTGGTTTGTCATTAATTTTCCTCGTATATCACTTTTTTGTGTCATGTTCTCCATGTGTTAATTTTTCCCGTAAGCTCCTGTTACTTACGAATCGCTTAACTCAATTTCTTAGTTATATTTTTGTCACCATTTTTGTTATACTTTATTTCCAAGACATTAATGGAAATTCACGATTTTGTGAAGATGTGTAATAAACTAAAAATTTATTCTTGTACGTCACCATGACAGGATCGCCATGTAATTAGCCAAACGTGGGTCAATGCAGTTCTTTATTTGTTACAAAAAACCCTGATTGGATTTTAAGTAAATTTGATAAAAATCATCGATGTCCGTTTGCATTAATGCAATTACACAAATGTGAATTACACAACTCCCCAGTCATTCAGTCGTTCGCAGCCCCGTTTGAAGAAAGCGGACGCGTCAGGTGGGCAACTCCGCCCCTTTCATACCTACATTTTTTATTACGCGTTCGGAAACGCTCGAGTGCGATATATCGCCGTTCCTTTTATAGAACCATAGCGTGATTGGACATAATTAATTCCGTGAAAATTCTAATAAATTTATTTCCGCCAAGGCCGCGAAAAATTTGTATTTATATTGCGTCACGTCGCCCGCGCTGCATTTATTATTGCGCGGGATCGGGCCGGCCAACCCTTTCGTTAATTTCGTAATTGCGAGGGGGCGGACCGATTTGCACGCGCCGCACCCGCCAAGAAAGCCGATAAATCACCGACGATCGCGATAATATCGAGGAGCCGTCCGTCTGGGCTCCTCCAACTTCCTAACGATCAAACTTGCCTCGTATAAACTTGTCGCGCAATTGTCGCGATTCTTAGTTAAAAAAACTACGAAGTAAAATTTTTTTTATTGAAAATGTGTCTTCCATTAAAGAATTAATAAATTACTATAGAGTCGATGCAAACAAACAAACTCTCAATGGTCATGTTGCACAATTCCCCGAAAAACAATCAATAGTCCCATGAATCGGTTATCGCGAGTCACGCCGTTTGGAAATTTTTCTGCATCGTCGCGTTCGCCGGAGGAGGAAGCGTTCAAACGACGAATAATTAACGAAAACTCGTCCGATTCATAAACATTATTGTGCATTGTCGGCGGTTTAATTTCTGTTCGTGTGTACAAAGCTCCGCTCGCGGCCCCGGCGCGCCGCCCGATCGATAACAACATAACGAAAGTTTCCGGCATTATTAACGGCGAGTATTACGACCTTCTGTCATTTAAACTGCCAGGAAATTAAGGCGTTAGCCAGCTACTGCGTTTTTATTCATCTCGCCGCGCGACCAGAGACGCGGAACGGTATGGGGTAATGTAGGGTGAAATTTGCGTAATGTTGAAATAAAAGAAAATAACAAAACGGGGACGGTTAAAAACGTGCTTAAAACATGCATACGGGGATGGGTTAAGTTACGATAAATTTTTGCAAAATTTGGCAGACTTTCTAAAATGATCGGAAAAGTTTAGAACGTTTTATGGTTTTCTACCTTTTGTGGATGGAACCGTTTAGAATAATTACAATCAATTGGAACTTTCTGTAAAATTTCCTGAAAGTATTCGGATCTTTTTTAAACTAGAAGTACTAAAAAATTTAACAACATTTCACTGGATCAGTTCATTACTTGATATTATCTAGAAAGTTTACGAACCTTTCGAAAATTCGTGGGGCATCAAAAGTTGTCTACAGAGTACTAGAAGATATCCGAGAATATTTTACGAGCTCATAGATTAAAGCTCCACGATGTTATCTCTAACGTTTTCAGATTGAAACATTGAAATTTTTTAGAGCGTATTGGAACGTTGCTCGGCATGTCCTGGATATTTCCCAGAACGTCAATTATCAAGTGGATACGATAGTATGCAGTTGTACATGATTCTCGAATGTTTTCTAGAAAATTCACCAATAAATCATTTAGCTTGTTCTGAAAATTGGAGACGTTCTCGAATATTTTGCAGAAAAGTCTCAAATTTTTTTGTTATGCCATAAAACGCCTATGATTGAATAAAAGGGTTTGCAAAATATCATGAAGTTAGCTACGTTTTATTATTGCAACCTTGTGGATCACTATGTATGTCCAGATACCTCTAAAATTTATCGGTTTTTTGCAATTTATTAAAATCTATTTGAATTACCTTTGAATGTTGAGGGACAATGAGGGTTAAGTTATAGCAATTTTTATCCCAAACCATGAAATAAATTCCCCCCTATCCCTACCTCAAAACAAAATCGTCAATGTATTGCATTTGAACTTTCTATTTCATTAATAATCCAATATATTTAAGAAATATCTAGATCACTTAGTATGTCATGTTATTTTTTTTTGGTTAATATTTTGGAACCTTCCCAATAAGTTCGTGGACGTTCGTAAAAAGCTAAATAGATTAGTCAAAGAATTTTCACGATTGCTTGGATTATTCAATTCTGGAATTTTCAGGAATACTTTTTGACAACACCAGTATCCTTCAGAACGTCCAGCAACATTGCTCATCCTGTCTGTTCATTTTTTAAAAAGTTTTAGGCCATTCTGGGTACTATTGACCATTCTCCATGAAATTCGAGAACTCTCTAGAACTTCCTTACCGACTTCTCCAGTAATTTTTAAGTGGGACATATCGTCCGAAGTACCTAATTATCATCGTGAAGTTGAAGATACCAAACAGAGTAAGTAATCTGAAGTTCTAGCGAAGTTGACGAAGTTGACATTGGGGTGAATTTGGAATAGTTGTCAGTGATATGTGAAGTTGTGATTTCAAGTTTCGCGTTCCGTTTACAATTTTTAACTTCAACCTGTCAAATATCACAATTACGAGCGGGAAAGGTCGTCCAAAATCGCCACTAGTTTGAAATGACGAATTACAACTTGTCGTTGTCGTGAAGTTGAAGTCGTGAAGTAGATTAATTCGAAGTCATCGCAAATTATTTCGTAAAAATAAAAATAAAATTTCAAGTTGTGATTTGAAGTTTGAACCCAACCCAACACAACCCAGTCCGATTGGGTCTGCCATAATTTAGTTAAAGATTTGGATGCAGATTCCTTCAAAGTAAATCGTCCTTCACAGTCCAGATCAATTTAGGTAATTAATAATTTGAAGGCGTTGCAACTTCAATCGAATTAAGTTGGGTAAAAATTTGGTAAACGTTCAGTGAGTTGCATCCGGCACACATTCAATTGAATTAAATTTCTTCGAATTGGATAGTAGGCAAAAATCTGGTTGCTTTGTCAAACGCAATTCATGCCAACGCAACCCAACCCGACCCAATTTAATAAAATTTGTGAAGGCAACGAGCTCTACTAAATTAAGTTGCGTTAATTTCAAAATTAATTGCAAAACTTGATTAGAGGCGACGAATGTTACTCGGTTACTTTTTTGATTTTAAAATCCTACTTAAAAATCAAAAAAGTAACCCAACCCAACCCAACCCAATCGAGTTAAAATAGTTAACAGTTAAGTAAAAATACGGGTGTAAAAGTAAATTTCATATTTCATTGAATTGAATTGATATTATTTTAGAAATGTATAAAATGCAATTAGTAATAAATGATGATTAGTAGAAAAAAAAACTTTTTTCTTTAGCTTCCAATTACCTTTTAATAATGCAGGTACTAATGTAGGTACTCTATATTTACTTGACCACTATTCCGCCGAGGTCAATTTTAATTTGTCTATATACGATTCGATTTCTCATTTTTCAGCCAACCCGACCGAACTCAATTTCAACAGATTTTGGTCAAATTTTATTGGCTTCGAAATGCGAATAACCTTTGTTAAAATTGGATTGGGTTGGGTTAAAATCATCATTGACTATTACAAATAGGTTAACCTCTATGTAATTTACATGAACTTGTTCCGTTTTCGGATTTTTCAATCGACCCAACCCCGACCAATTTCAAAACATTTTATTAAAATTTTGCGTGAACAAGTTTCGTTAAAATTGGATTGGGTTGAGTTGATCGAAAAAACTGAAAGAAATCGACACATAAGACACATACGGGGCACTAACGAAGTGTCATATAGGACAAGGAAGAAGGAGAGGCAGACCTAGAACAAAATTGCTGGACGATGTTTAGGGCGATTTGAGGTAGACAGGAATAGCGGAATGAAGCTAGCAGAGGATACAAACAAGTCAGAAGAAATAAGCAAGGAGGGAAACATATGAAGGGAGGGGATAATGATCTTTCAAACGACCCAACCCCAACCAATTTCGACCGATTTTATTCAAATTTTACGCGAAAAACTTTTGTTGAAATTGGATCGGGTCGAGATGACCGAAAACCTGAAAGAAATCGTAATTGTTTCAACTTGGGATTTTTCAGCCAACCCAATCCAAACGAATCTCGACAGATTTTGTTCAAATTTAATCGGCCTCGAAATGTGAACATTAAATGGTTTGTGTTGGGTTGACTGAAACATCCAAAATTGACTACAAATCAGTTATATTTAATTTGCATGAATTTGTTTCGTTTTCGAATTTTTCAATCGACCCAACCTAACCCAACGTCGACACAGATTTTGTTCAAATCTTATTGGTCTCCAAATGCGAGCAAGTTTTTTAAAATTTGAATGGGTTTGGTTGACTGAAAAATCTGAAATTAAAATTGACCACGAATCGGAATCGCTTGGCTTGGCCATTTAATTTGCTTGCATTAGTTTCAAGTTTGGATTTTTCAATTAACATAATCCCAAGCAATTTCAACAGACTTTGTTCAAATTGTGTTGGCCTCAATGTGAGGACAACGACTGAAAGCTGGAAATGGAAATGAAGGCAAATGAAAACCCACTTAAAGTATCTTAAAGATTCTGGAATCCTCACGAACACTCAATTATGTCCAGAATTTCTCTCGAATCCTATGGAACACTACCACCATATGTCCTGATATTCTTTAAACAATGCAACAAGTTTCTGGACGTCTCCTTCAACTTTCTAGATCTGTTGATATTTTCTGGATTGTCCAAAAAGCGTCTAATTATTTTGATCATGGGGACATTTTTCCTTTATTTTATTATTATTATTATTATTATTATTTTATTTATTGTCGCTTTACCATTGATCCAAATTCGCAGAATCATTGGTTTTTCTCAATTTACTAGACAACTTTGAATTTTTCAAATCTTTAAAAAAAGTTGTGAACTCTAGAGATTTGTAACTCGTAAAGATTTTTTTGATTTCTATAGAATGTTCGAGGATCTTCCAGGACACTTACTTTGAGCATTCAGAATACCTAGTGACCTTCGTGTGCCTGGAGGTGGACCTTAAGATTCTCTAGGATCCTGGACGTCTTTTCAATTTTCCAAATCTGTTTATATTTTCAGGATTGTCCTGTTTAATTGTTTTGGTCATGGGGACATTTTTTCCACTGTGTCTATAATCCAAACTAGTAGAATAATTGTTTTTTTTTCAGTTTACTAGACAACTTTGATTTTCTTAAAACTTTTAAAACATTGTCAAAAGATTTGGTTCAACATTTTTTTAGAATTTTATAGAACGTCCGGAGATCTTCCGAAACACTTACTTGGATTATTTAGAATACCTAGCTCAGGAACACATCCGGGCCTTAAGATACTCTATGATTTGTAAGCTTCGTAACATTTATCAAAATTTGCCTCAAAGCGTCGAGAAAACTTCCCATCAACGTTCGAGATTAAATATTCTTATTATGGTTTTACTAATTAATATTTTTAATTTTTTTCCACAACTCGTAATTCAGAGAATCACCTCCATCTATGCAGGATATTTTAGAGTTGGAATATCTCCAAATCCTCTACAAAGAAATGTGAATTCTGAAGAGTTGATGCTCATATAACTCTCTAAAATATTTTTAAATCTTCTGGAACATCTATTCGCCTAATGGAGTTCTGCATAATATGTGAGAGCCTCCTGGGATATTCCAATGTGTGTGACTTAATATTTGGCGATTTTTTGACCATTTATCAAAATTATTTTAGAATGTTTTACTTTATTATCATTTCTTCGTTTACATCATTTCCAGCTGTTATGTTTTATTAATTCGCAATTACTACAAAATATGTCCGAATGGACTTGGGTTGGGTTGGGTTAGATTCAGTTGGGTTGGGTTGGATTAGATTTCCACAATCATTTCAGCGTGTTCTCCACAATTACAACTCTTGTATCTTTGTTTCAGGGAGTGAGAAAATATTCCTGGCATTGCTCTAAGACTGCTGAATTGTTCCCCACCAACGGTTATAAGAACATGTGTCTTATGAGTCGTAAACAATTTTCAGTAATGTCCAGCGAGGTTTATTTCTAATCAATTTAGTTTTGGGACATTTTTTTTATCTTAATCATTGGTACGCCTTACAATTTGTAGGGTATGCTCAGGTATGTTATGACCTACTAAAATATCAAGTAGTCGTCCTGGAGATTTGCTAGCATCCTGTGATCCTGCATAGTATTTTTGATCCATTTGGACCACCCACAAAAATTTGTTACATTGGGGTAGGATTGGGTTGTCATGTTTCATCTTCATTGATTTAATTATGGACACCAGTTCAAATTTTGGAACGAAACTAATTACTTCGTCACCGGAAACCGCCCGAAACTTTCGAAACATCTAATGAGCACGCGCGCCAATTTCGCCAGGAATTCGGCGCAAATGAGCGCCGCACGTAGGCCGCCCTAATTAACAAACAATGCAGGTGCTAGAGATATACTCGACGATTTGATCGCACGCATACCTGCCCGTCAATGCAGCGCAGCCGAACAATACTGCAATTATGCGACGTCCCGGCGCCCATGGAAAACCGAGAGAATTTCGGCGCAGGTCGTAAATTAAACCGCGGTCTTCACTGGAAATCGCTGATTGGGACACTAACAGCGTCTGACGTTCGTCGACGTCACCTGAATCCGAGGACGGGCATCACGGTATTGCTCAACGTGGATAACGCAAGTCGGGTTGGGTAATTGTGATGACCCGCAAAGCGTGGTCGACGCGGAGCTCGGATAAAAGAAGTTGTTTCATCGAAGATTTCGATCAATACATTTGACTATTAGTCCAGATATTTCTGTTGATGAATGCATAATAGATTGGTTAAAAAAATTCTAACTTAAGTTAAGTCGTTCCAGGTTGAACTAGAATTTCTTCGACGAAACCACAATTCGTGCGAACGAATTGATTTTTTTTGATACGCCCGAACCAGACCCACTATTACCCGATTACATTACAAGCAAAATAGGTGCGTCCGGTTACCGTACACCCACTTATGCATATTGCGGGGTTCCGGCGTCGAAAGTCGACTCCGGTCGCGAAACCAATCCAGCACGCTCTCAAATCGCCTCGCGTGCCTCCACCTAATCTCCGATCGAATATAACTATCGCATTAACCAGCCGGGCGAAAAAATTCACAGCCTCATTACGGCGAACGTGGACAATCTCGGCGCGACCGATCCGCGGTGAATAATCGGCGCCGAAGGCCGATAAATTAGCACAAGACATGACGGATTGAAATTGCCGTTTGTTTGCTTAGCTGGAGGTGTTAGATCGTACGTTGGAACGGCCGTAAGTGATGGCGATGGCAGGTCGGACAAATGGCGCGATAACTCAGTGATTGCGTCGGTCGCGAGGAGGTTGCGTACTTGCGCGGTTATTTATTTCGAGCTAACAAGTTGCGATTTGAACCTTGGCAGTGGAACGTGCGCGCGCGATCTGATAAGGGTCGAGAAATATCAAATTACGACGGGCTGCGTGAACGGCCCCGAAGGGCATCTAAATGGGGCATGGACGTGGGTTCATTCGTTGAAGTATTAGCGTTCGTTGTTCACCCTAGAAATATTTGTATTTGAGTTTCTAATCGTTCTATAATCAAATCGATATAAATATTTATTACATATACTGCCGTGTATGTAGGGTTGCACCACCAATTAGGTGACATATATGTATGCAATTGATTTAAGCACGTCAGGGAGTTTAAATTAAAATCAGAAAATAGAAAAGTCTTTTAGGAACGTTGTAAAGGGCCAAGACATTTAATTTGAAAGAAATTAAAAAATTATTATTTAGTTCGATTGCACCCTTATCTTAAAAAAATTAAATTTAATAATAATGTTCTTCACTCCCATAGGAGAAATCACCTGCTTATCTAATCTGTTTGTCTACGCAATTAAACTCCATGAATTCACAATAAAAAAAAGGTAAAATTTTCAATACAAATTCATTTAATTTTATTAAATATTTTTTTTCTATAACTCAATTGCAAGGACGAAGAGGATATCAGGACTTGAAGCTTTCAACTTTAAAGCTTTGTACTAATAACTGCGAGGTAGGTGCGAGCTAGCTAGGACCACAAAAGTATTATATTTTCCTGCTTAATTTGAAAAAAAAAACTGCACAATAAAAACAAAATAGAAAAAATTCATTTCCAAGAATTGCAACCAACGACATGTTTCATGCATTAAAATGTCATGAACTTCAATCGAACGGTTTGAATCTGCAAAATCTGCATTTCTCTCTCTCTCTATCTTATTATTAGTTACTCAGGATGAGTTTAGTTGATATATTACAGTAAATATTTTTTACACTCTGCCCTGAATCGGGGTGGTTCCTGCTGTTAAAGCAACGTCTTGCGTAGAGTGCTTAGTTAGTGAGAAGATATGAGACCCTAACTGGGTTTTCACCAAAATTGTTGATCAACAGAAGTTCTGTTCGCAACTTGGATATTTCCTATGACGAGCTCATAATAAGAGCAAAACGATCGTCCAAGATCTAAACCTTGTTTTCCACATTTTTTCATTTGTTTTCATTTGGTACAAAAGTATGACGACGATCGGCATTTTTGTCAGAAAATTATTTCAATTTTTTTAAATTACCCAATAGGTCTTTTCGATTGTTCGCAAATCAGATGATGAAGATTAAAATTTTAAGACCGATAGTGAGTCCTGTTGTTACACCAGTAGTTGTACGAGCGGATTCCTATGTACTTCTAGTTTGGGTGATGGCGTTTATGCTTCGTTTTGTAGTGGGGAGTTGGGCTGGGTTGGGTTGATCAGCCAGATCGGCTCGTACCAGATGATGAAGTTTAAAATATCAACTGATACGAGTAAGCAAAAATATATACCTAGAGAATGAGACAACCAAACCAAACGACAACTACCTTAAAATATTACTAACCGACCAGAAAGTTGTTGTCGAGGATTAGAAAAAGACGGCAGTGAGTTTCGTGGTTATATCAGTAGTCGTACGAATGGAATCTTATGTAGTGGATGATGGTGTTTGTGCTTCGTTTTGTTGTGTAGCATTTTCCGGGTATGTATAGTGAGGAGACGGTTCGGGTTGTGTTGTGTTGGGTCGGTTACAGTTCATTTTAAATTATGAACTTTAAATAATGGCGCAATTAGATTTACTGGTACAACCCCTTCGTTATGTGCTCCACATGTTATTATCGAGTGGTACACGCGATCTTCTTACAAGGCCAATACGTCTGATTATGCCAATTTATTTCCTCTTGTTTTAATTCTCGTGTCCTCCAGTTCAGATTTTTTTTATATCTAAACGTACAACCACGCGTTTCATTGGCAGATGCTGATGGGCAATTTTTATTCATTGAAATCATGAAATTAGTGAACTCTGGCAATGCTCACCACATCATCGTAAATTTAATAACAACAAGAAAAACTCTGGAGCCAATACAACGCCCTGTGGTACTCCATATATATATATATATATATATATATATATATATATATATATATATATATATATATATGTGTGCTTCTTGGTTCTCGGGTTGTGAACCGCGTTGTTGAAATGTTCCCCGAAGGGTCGCTTCGACGTTTCGGCGTCGGAGTCCCATCTGCCATCTTCAGGAAGCTCTTGTAGGTCTCGCTGCCTTAGAAGAACTGTTCTTCTAAGTCAGCGAGACCTAGAAGAGCTTCCTGAAGATGGCAGATGGGACTCTGCCGAATAAAATTTTAAATAATTTAGCAAGGAATACGAATATCTTTTGATAACGAATTATTCAAATTATCCAGTTGCTCTTTTCACCTTTTCGGATGATGAAGATCAAAAATTTAGGAGTGGTATGAGTTGACATATCTAGGGAGAATGCGACAACGAAACGATAGGTGACTTACATAATGAATGAATTAAATGTATTTTTTTACTAATCGGCCAGAAGAGTTGTGCTCCAGGATTAGGAAAAGGCGGAAGTGAGTCCTATAGTCGTCATGTCAGTGGTTTAATTGCATATCATTGAACTTTTAAATCAATTGATCTGCATTGCTGATTGGCGTAACTAAGTGTAGTTATTCGAAGGGGGTTGCAATAATGACGATAGGTTAAGGTAATCCCCCCGAGTCGCGAACCCCAATTTCCAGCCCCTTATTCACGATTGTTATTTTACTTTATTTTGTTTATTTTGTATTAATGTTACAAAAAAAAATTATAAAAATACCAAAAATTTTATAAATTAAGTTAAGTTGTAAGAATTGTTGTGGAAAAAAATGACAAAATGCTCAAACGAACTTTTGTTGGATCGATTTGGGTTGGGTTGGATTGGTTTCGATTTGCTTTCGTTTATTATATTCGTCACCATTTTTTTCCCATTTACTCGAAGTAAATCAATAAGGCCCGTTCGTAAGTGCACACTAACGCACTTCTTCCGTCGAAACAGAAACGCAACGCGGCGATTAATAACACTCAACCGGACATCATTGGTCCGAAGATAGACGTCGATATACAGCTCCCTTGATTGATGACAACGACCGCCACCGACCGAAAAGAGCCCGCAGTAATTAATTCATTTAATCACGCCGACGCGGACGCCCGGATCGGTCCACGACAATACCAACTCAACCCTCACCACCGGGGCCGAATTCATATCTTAAAGTGACGCAAATCGCTCGCGCGTACAATCGCAACAAAGATACGTCTGAACCATTTGATCCAATCTTCGAGGGGTTTCGAACGCCGGACGGGAACTCAGTCGGCGAGATTTCGTTGCAATAATTAAAATCTGCCCCGTTCGTGCTAAATTCTTATACGTATTGGAGCTATTAACGACGTCCTTCAGAAACACGCCGCCTTGAAGAATTCGATTGCGCGGCGCTCGCACGGTAACAACCGGACGTTTTCGATCGCAACTGCTGCAATAAAATCTTTTCCGGCGGAGAATGGATTTTCCCATGCAAGGATTTGTACGAGGACGAAGCTTATAAATTTCTTCTAATAGACAAATATTTACGCACAACATTTCTTTAACAATTTCTGTCTCTAAAATTTGTGCAGTTTACAAGAATCAAAAATCTACCTTAGCATGTTAAACGGCTTCCGGACTCAACCCAACCTAACTAAGCCACAAAACTCAAACGAGCAGAAGGCAACATTTGCAAATTTGCGAGTAAGAGGATTTGAAGCAACGTATATAACTTACAAGGATGGAATTGCCAACGTGGATCAAAATGGGCACGTTTTGATGACTGAATCTTTTATAATTGTGAACCACGTCAAGTGTAGAGATCGCATAACCTTCGGGTATTTGAAAAGTTAATAAGTTCAGAAAAGGAAAAACTATCTTTGATACGAAAGGAATTATATTCTTGAAAAGCTAGGATGTCGGCAATGAATTTGGATAAATACAAACATAAGAACAAAACTCAAGAACAACTCACGCACATATTTGGAGCAAATGAAATTGGAATAACGAAGAAAAACGATACATGTTAAACAAATGAAGCAAAACAAATGGAAAAGAAAAGTCTGTGAGCAGAAATGCAGACATAACGTGAAGAAGAGGAAGGAGGAATAGTCAAGAGCAATGAGACAATTAAATCGCATGGCACAAGTTTAATTAACATTCTGCATTGAAAGTGCAAATAATGACCAATGTTTTGGGAATAATAAAAAATTTAAATAGACAAACAAGAGGACTTCAAAGAGGACGAAGATGAAGACTGAACTAAAAGGTGGAAGATGTGAATAAGGACGAAGGCACATGTCTGAGTGCAACGAAAAAACGAACTGCTTTTTTCGTTGCAGTTGCGTCAGAATGAAAATTAGATTTGAAGCAGAGCAAATGCAAAAAAAATTCATGAAAAATAATCAAGGCATGAGAACTTTGGCACATTTTCCAGTTTTTATTTTATGACATCAAAATGTTTTATATGTGACGTCTTTTTTAGAATTTCAAAATTTTGCCATCTAGAAAAATTTTGATATTTTTAAAATTTAGACAATTTTAAATGTGAACCTATTGCTAAACCTGCAAATGTAGCCCCCTTTGCACATCAAGTTACGACTTATGAAACAATTCGCAACAAAACTGGATAAAAGATGCAAAAAATCAGAAGCAAAGGTTAAAGCTGGAATTTTTGTTGCTTCACGAATTTGCCAGTGAAGAATTTCCAAAATTACTTAATAGTCCTCAACAAAAAAGTTGTAATAGTTTTAAAGGGTTGTTTCTGGATTTTTAGGTAATAACAAAGTTGAAAATTACCGAGGACTAGTTAATAACATTAGAAGACTTTAAAAACATATGCTGCATGCTCATATAAATAAATTTGAAAACAACAAGGGGGCGTACTCAGAAGAACAAGGACGTTTTCATCCGGATATACAACGAAAATATAGGGGATTACGTTTGGAGTTTAGTGAGAGCAAGTAATCACAAACATGAAAGAAAAACGAATGGGCTTCACTTTTAAACTCAAACCCAACCCAACCCAACCCAACCCAACCCAACCCAGTCCAACCCAACCCAACCCAACCCGTGAAGTTGGGTTGGGTTGAGCTGGGTTGGATTGTATTTGCGCAAAGTACAAATTTTAATCGTAATAGTATTGGTAGTATTGCCAGTAAATTTTGTTGAGATCAAAAGCGTAAAATTTCAAATTAATTGCAGTTTCAAAATCTTAACTTGACCCATTAGAAATAAAACTTGCTTCAAAGATTAATCATTGAAAGAAAAAAAAAAACTATCACAAAAAAGGACTACTCATTGAAACTTAATTCAATTAATTAATTATGGCGTAGAACGTTGTTAAAAGCAGATGTAGCTTTAATAGAATAACGTCATTTTTGTATTGTGTCATAAATGAATGTCTTTTTGAAAATTATTTTGTGACAGATCAAAAAATGCAAAAAAATTAAAAGATACCAAGTTTCAAAAATAACAACAAACAACAATCATACAAAATTAAAAACTGTGCGGCAATAAAAAAACACTAAGATACAAATCTGCTAAACAGGTATAATAAATTTGATTCTTTAAAAAATAAATAAAAAATGTAATGAAGAATTCTAAAAAATCCAAAAGTACTAATTAAAAAACCGCTTCGAAATTTCAGAGGTCTGCTTTGGCCGAATAAGCGGGTACTGACGAGAAAATGTCGCAAGTGTCAGCCCGAAAGACATTCTTGTTGAAAGTCAATTTCAACGAATGTTGAGAGGTGGTGACGGACCACCAAATATTTATTTTCAACGGAGCGGTTTCTCGTATTCACGGCCGCGACGAAGTCTACACAGTATCGACCTAGTCGGGCAAAGCACACCTCTGTAATTGCATAGTATCACGAGTGTAGCGGTATTGACGTCTATGTGATTAATAACCACACACGTTTTGATGCGATATTCGCCGTTGCTGGAACAGAACAGTATTGAAATCTTCGAAAAAATCTTTAAAAGTTAACACTGACAGTGACGTGGAACTTGACAACTAAAAGTTAACCTCGAAGATTTTGTGAAACGTCAATCAAAAATAAGAATTCCTGTTTTTGCCTATAATCAAATATTGATTTAATTTAATTTGATTGCACCTGTCAACTAAAGATACACCCGCGAAAATTAACATTCTGATAAATTCTCAATTCTCATAAAATTTTATTGTAAAAAATATTCTGTAATATTTCTGTGCTGAGTTAACTTCTATTTATTTTGGTTTCAATTGCAATTTTGTTTACGCGTTAATAAATAGTTATTAGCCCCAAAAAAATAAATAGTTATCAGCCCCATCCACGGCCTATTAGAATGCTCTAAAAATGGAAAATGTCAAGTGTGCCTTGTATAAGCAAATTTATGTTCTATTCAAAAATGTAAAGACGTCATAAACTAAACACTTCAGAGTTTAGTTTATGGCAATTATTTGATATGGTGATTGAGTTATACCTAGGAACAATTAAAAGTGCAATTATTGTATTAAGATTTAATTTAGGACGTAACAGTTACGTATTTTATTAAGTGCACACATTAATCAAATATGTCACCTCTAAGGGATCAACCGTTTTCCTGGATACGAAAACCATATATTTTTTTTTCGTCTACCTATCGCAAATATATCGAAATTTCACACCACCCATCATAGTCAAAATTCGTGTTGACTCGGTGACAATTTTCTAAAAAATCACGATCGCGATTAATTAAATTATCAGTTAAATTATTTAAATTGCAATTATTACAAACGAACGAATCAGTGATTGTATGGATCGATGAGTTCGTCTAAGAAAGGGCACGGGTCGGAGACGAAACGAATTTAAAAATCCAACTGACCGTCAATCTGTCGCCGACTGCGACATTTGGCACGGGACTCGAGCACCAATTTAAGTATTGAACGAAGACAAGCGTCTCCGATAAAACGACTCCGACTATTTCCATATAAAATTGCTGGGATGCGAACGGTGGGTTCGGCGAAACGAAAAAATCGACCGTTCCAAATAAATTTTCAAACACGTGGGCGGTGAACTAATTTTTTTAAAAGTAATTTTCGAATAGATTTATGTTAATGTTTGACTGTTGGGGATTTGTTGTCAAAGTAAACCTGAACATTTAGTTGTGAGTTGTTGGACGGAGTTAGCGCGCAGCCCGAACGATTGAATTAAACGTGAACTTTCCCTAATTATTTTCCGATAACGTCACCTAAAATAACCCGTCCGCCGAAGAACTATGGATTTTAAGCCGTGGACGCAAATTTTTAAACGCGACGACCTCGTCGCCTACGCACACTTGAACTTATCGGGTATCAATAAAAGCACCACAAACAACAACATACGTAATGAAATATTCACGCGTCTCGGATCAATTTTCGAACTGACGCCAGATTTACCGTCGTCGAAAATCCGGTGCGGCATCGTCGGCGTCGCGGAGGATCCACCACCACTCTCGGACACCACGCGTCGCGACGCGCACTCAAAAACCCCGACGACTTTCGAAAACTCGCCGACGCCGAAGTAGCAAAAGAAACGCGATGAGTGACATCCGTAGTGACCGTGATACAATGTAGCGTCGGCGGTGGTTGCTGAAAGGGGTGGCGTCGCTAGCCGACCGTTGGCGGCGATTCTCGAGCGCCCGCGTGGTCGCGGTTCAAACGCGTCACGTCGGGGCGACTCCGGCCCGCGGAGTCGTGCGTCCTGGCCGCGTGCCAGCGACACTCGGACCGGAGTCGGCGGAAGGTCCGCAGGACGACGCGGCGGCGGTTCGAAAAAGGCGCGGGGTTTTTTTTGCGCCACGTCGTCGTCGTCGTCGCTGACATCATCGGTCTTCGTCTGATATCGATTCTATTAATATTTATTTATTATGCAGGAGTCATTGTACTTTACACACACGACCCACGGAGCGTTCGTGCCGTAATTATTAGGCTAACGTGGCTCCAACACCACCGCCGTTCATTGTGTGACCTAAATATTAATGACAGACACTTCTAATAATGTTCTATATAAATAAAAAATTTTGACCTTCTTCATTCAACACTAAAAATAAAAACAGCAACTAACTTACTTTTACCATTAAGCAAAAAAATTTGTAAAAATGTAAAAACCATAACCATGTCAAATATCCAAAAAAGGTAAAATTTTTAAAATCATCGACAAATTAAGAAAAATTCCAAAATGATTCAAAATAAAAAAGACAAAGTCTTTAATTTTTGATTAATGTACAACCTCGTTCAAACACGTGGCATAAGTGTGAGCCCCCGCTCTCCGCAGAGTAGCTGTCGGAAAATTGAAACAACACGATTTTTTCACGCCCTTCGACCTTTACGACTTTCGAAGGATATTTACCCGACGAAAGGAAACGGCAACACCACCGAGCATTCGGGTTCGAACCATCGCCCGGAATAATTCCGATAAAAACGCGGGCGTTTAATTTTCCACGTTGATTGTGACGCTCGTAAATTACACGCGACTCGTTTCGTTGGTTCGTTATTGATCCGGCCGAGTGCCACGGTAAGAATAATTTACGCTTCATGCATATTTAGATTTATACTACATCAAAACATGCAAAACAGCTCATTTAGTAGCGATTGTTGATGGGCGGTAATGGCCGAACGGGCCTCTTCAAAGAAAAGGAAATTTATCGGCGGTTGTGGCAGAAGTGACCGCGATGAGGACTTGCGAATTATTGATTGGTGCGATGTCCGCATTACAAAGTTTTTTATAACTATTATGCGCCACGTCAGTTTTTATTTTATGCGAAGTCTTGTCATTAACTTAGACATTTATATCTTGTTGTTTAGAAATCGGATATTCCATGATGATATTAACTCTTTCGGCCATCGACCGTTGTGATAACGGAATTCACATTGCGAGCATAGTTATATACGTCTCGGTATTAGGCGCTAAAAACTAATATAGTAATTGCGACTTATAATATTGGTGAATCTCAATTACTTTATTTCGTTCGATCAAGCTTTACAGTGTTAATGTATCCTATATCCTGCAGGATCAATCGAATTGGCTCTGTGAATTTTTTCTGGGAAAAATTAATATTGAATGAAAGCGACTAGAAAGAAGCAAATGAGGGATAATTGAAGCCAGAAAAATTCACCAGGAAAAAAATATGATTAAGTTAATTTTTCACGATGCAGCTTTTATCGCCAATTAGTACAGCGATGATGACGTGACATGCAGCTTTAATGTGGTTGGTTCGAATGGAACTAACGGTTTTTTAATCCAAAGAAGTGGAGCAGTGAAATAAAAATTAAATGAAGAGATTTGTATATGTTATGAATAAAATTTTTGGGGTGGGGTGTAATTTTATTGATATCCAAGTTATCAGAACGTGGACTGAGACATGGAAGTAAATAATTTTACAAGAACTATAATAGAATTAAGTGGATATATTTGAATTAGATGCTAGGTGTATATAAAATGGAAACAAATATTTTTTATAGCTTGCTGTTAAATTGTAAAAAATCAAACAAAACTATCTACCTGCCAAATAGCTAAAAAAATCATAAAAATTGCAAAAATTGTAAAAAATTATTTTCTTAAAACAACGTGTAAATGATCTTCTAAACTTTTTCCTTGTCAAAAAATTGCGAAAAATAGCCCAAAATAAAAAGAAAAAAATGCAAAATATTTTAAATTGGTTCAAATATCAAAATCATTATAGATTGAGAAAATTGTCCTTAACTGTGGAAAAGTTAAAAAATATACGAAATTGACAAAAACATATATTTTTTAAAAATCATCTTTTCCAATGAAAGTAAAAAAAAAATTATAAAAATAAACAAACCTCAGAAAAACAAATAAAATTGAGTCAGATTTATAAAAAATAAAATTCTTCTAAATGTCACAAAATTGTAAAAAACCAAAAAAGCAATTTTAATTTTGGAGAATTTAAACAACTGTCAAAAGAGTTAAAAGTACGCAGCTATATTAAACTTCCTCCTCTCACTCGTCAATTGAAGAAATTATCAATGTTTTGAATTTAAGAATTACTTTCATTGCCAAAAAATTGAAAAAAAACATACTAATTGGTGAAAAATGAAAAAAAAATATTACAAAACATTTAAAATGGACAAAATTGTCTTAACTGGAGAAATAAAAAATGCTAAATTGACAAAATTCAATAATTAGGTTATAACAAATTAGTTATAAAATTAACGAGCTTTGTGTGTTGAATAATATTTCTTTAGATCCGTAGAGAAACATTACCCACTCTACTCTACACCCTATAAAATTTCCAAAAGTATTTAATGCTAAAAAACATAAAAATTGCAGAACTTGCACAAAGGCCAAAGAACTTAAAAGTCCCTAATCCGCCCACCTCCAAATGAATTTTTTTTCTTATTAAAACATTGTCAAAATACCAATGGCATAAAGATGCTACAGATATCAATAATTTTAAATTGGTTCAGATATCAAATCAATACAACACACCACGTAAAAGTTAAAAAATGTACGAAATTGAGAAATTTTTTTAACTGTAGAAAGATTACTCCATTTATTCTTCCATACAAAATTCCCAATGTGTATGAATGTCTACAAATTTTCAATTGTCTGACACGAAAAAATGGGAATAAATATCGAAAAAATTTAAATTGGTACAAACTATAGAAAAATTAGAACAAATCAGTCTGCCAACCTCATCATGAAAAAAACACAATTACATTTTTAAAAAATAAAATGCAAAGATTCTTAAAAAATGACGAACAATAAAATTAAAATAAAACCCCACAATTTCAAAAAATTGTCAAAAGATAAGCAGCTGTATTAACTCTCCCCCCACAATTGAAGAAATTATCGACGCCTTCTTGAATGTTAGAATTTTTTCAGTAATCAACTGATTCAGTAATAGGCTTAAAAACGATACAGTCATTATATGTCAAAATTGTAAAGCAATGAAAATTGTAAAAAATCGTAAAACTCGCCGATTTGAAAACTCGACGAATATGAAAAATAAAAAAGTTAAAATGCAGCTGTATTACTGTACTAACCCCCTTCCCCACCATCATCAATTGGAGAAATTGTCAATGTAGACCTTTTTGAAGTTTAGAACGTTTCCTTGTCAAAAAAAAATGGTCAAATTTATCAAATTATTAATTGACCAAAAAAAGTGAAAAATGCTACAATATAAAAATTTAAATTGATCCAAATATTAAAATCATGGCAAGTTGACAAAACTGTGTAAAAGTTAATGATACATGAACCTGACAAAATTCAGTAGTTGGCTTGAAAATCCGAGCTTCGTGCGTTGAATGATATTTACTTACGTCCATGGAGAAAAATTACCCAATTTACACCTCCATACTAGATTGTAAATGCATTTTATGAATGTTCATGAATTGTCCAAAATTTTTTTGAAAATAATTTATTTTGGCATTCTTTATCGTTTAAGGCTAGGAACGGGATCAATTTTTTTTGAAAATAATTTATATTGACTTCCATGTATTTTTTAAGGCTAGGTGCCCCTACTTTAAAAAAAAAAACAAAAATTGAAAATAATTTATATTGATTTCCCTTTATTTTTAGGGCCCGGGACCCCCGGAACCTAGTTTAAAAATTGAGAATAATTATATATTGACTTCCGTCTATTTTTTAAAGCTGG
Source organism: Geotrupes spiniger (assembly GCA_959613385.1). NCBI lineage: Eukaryota > Metazoa > Arthropoda > Insecta > Coleoptera > Geotrupidae > Geotrupes > Geotrupes spiniger. Next base: position 29,867,025 of record OY390739.1, read on the forward strand.
GGCTGTGCGTATTTAATTTTTAACTTTTTAATTTTTTTAATTTGAAATTTTTCAAAATTTAAAATTATAGAATTTTTTAATTTCAAATAATTTTTACACAATTTTCAAATTAGAAACTTACCTTTCAAAGTGAATTTAAAAATTAATTTAATTAATTTTTATTGCAAGTGAATTATTTCAATTTCTTAATTTTTAATTTTACATAACTTTCACTTTACAAATATTGATTGGCAATTCAATTTAAGTAGATGTTTAATTTATTTCAAATAATTTTTACGCAGTTGGAAACTGTTTTTCATAAAAAAATTAAACTTAAATAAATTTAATTATTTTTTTTATTGCAAATCAAATCATTTTATTTTAATTTTCAAATTATGGAACAAAATTTACATAACTTTAAAATTTTTTAAAAAAATGTGCGACAGTGTAATTGAAATAGATTTAATCCATTTTGTGCCAATGGAAAGAAAACATCGAATTTGCAAAAATGATTAAAATACAAATACATCTTAAAAAATGTAAAAATTCTCCAAAAAAGAAACGTTAAAAAAATCATAAAACCCCACAAAGTATACGAATGTAAACAGTTGTCGAAAAATTGGTGCAAATATCAAAATAATCACAAATTGACGAAACTGTTTTCAAGTTAAAAATTTACGAAATTGACAAAATTCAATAAATGGCTAAAAAGTCCGATATAAAATTTCCGAGTTTTGTGTGTCGAATGATATTTATTTACAACCATAGAGAAAAATTACTCAATTAACTTCCATATAAACATTGCAAATGCCTTTTATCAATGTTTTCAATAGTCTGACTTGAAAATGGTGAAAAAAGCTATAAATTGTAGAAAAAAATAAAACAAAATTGTCTAATTGTCAACGTCACCAAATGCAAAGACATTCAAAGTTGTAAAAAAATCATTGGTAACTTTTACCAGCCTAGACCATTCGTTTAAAAAAAATTATATCACACGATGCCAATACGAATTAAAACCCCTGTAACTTGTAATTGAAAGTCGATTCAATTACAAGTTAAAACGACTGGCAGTCATCGGCGACGAAATTCCCGAAAACGGCCACAGCGACGTCGCCCTAGTACATCGTTACTGCGAAAATCTCGCGAGGAAGTTTGTTTGCGGACCGTAATCCGTAAGCATGTGAAACATTGTTTGCTGCGAGCCGTTCGACAATTTCCTCGCCGCCTTGGGACGTCCAGGACCTCGCGGGAACGCCGAGGGCAGAGCCGGCCAGATTCTTCCAGATTACCGTTGGAAGGCGTTACGTGACAAAGCGGCCGCTTGACGCGAAACGTCGCCAATGAAATTTCACGCCGTTTATTCTTACGTCTCGATTATATTGTTAAAGTCGATAATATTATCGTAAGTTAAGAAAATAAAAAATAAATTAGTGAAACGGTGACGATGATTCCGATTCGGACGTGCTTAAGGTTTATGATTGGCCGGAAACAAAACGCTGAAAAGGATTGCAATTTGCGAGGCGGCGTTTGTGCTCAAACGTCAAAGGAGGCGCGTCGCCGTCCGCGCCGAGCATGCGGCAAAATTTCGTGCAAAACACACATTTGTTTTCCGAGCTGCAATGCGAGCCGAGCCAACTTCTGTGATCTTGCAGAGTCGAACGGCGCGGGTAGCGCCTCACACAGGCGGATTATTTACTGCCGACGTTTTAGGTTGTTTTAGCGCAAGTTGTACGTAACAATGTCAAGATAAGGAAATGAGCACGATTTTAGTTCGCAATTAATTGGCCGACATGAAAAGGGCAAAATAGGTCGTCGCGATGGTCGAGCGCTGACACCAGAAGTTGTTGTCTGATTTCTTGGCATAATTCGTTCGAAGAGGTTGCTGTAATCGAAACAAGTTCGTAGTTAAAAATTCCACCGCAATTTTCAACTTAAATTATTGCGTTCGTTTCTCCATTAAAAATCCGATAGTTCTGCCAACTCCCATTAACATCATCAAAGCGACGAAAAAAAAAAAAACAACCAACTAAATCAAAACGAACGTTCCGCGCCGCCGGCCGTCCCACGGGCGGGCACATACGACTCCTCCCGAAAAATCGCGCCGCGTAAACAAAGTCATTAGCGAAGTTTCGGCGGAAACTCACCCTCCGGCCACCAGGATCATCTGCATCTCTCATGGGCTTCAGTTTTCCGAGTTCCGTTGGACGGACGGTCGCGAGGCTGCTTCTTCTTCCATCGGCGGTTGCGGGTCACGTTCGGCGCCTTCCCGCGCGGCTACCGCAGAATTCGTGACAAGTTGCGCGGCACTGGCACCGACTTCCGAAACGCTTGCGTAACGGAAAAGCAACACAAAACGCGATCGGTTCGGGAGACGCGTAAAACTAAAAATATACACGTCCAACACTGCATCGGAATCGTTAAAATAGGCGCGAAGTTATGTCACGCGGCGCGAATTTACGCGCGCACCCAAACAGAAAATGTCGGAGCGCGTACGGGTTCAAGGGCGCCCGCGCCGCGCCGCTGCGATAATGGCTCCGCAATTAGTTTGTTTTTCGGGCCGGCGAAAAGTTCCGCCAATTAACGAAATTCATGCGAGCGAAAGCGTACGAACTTAAATAGTTAACGTGAAATGGTTACGAGTCGATCGATACGTTTTTGAAATTTCGGGCGCCACTGGTTTGGCTAATAATCGTAGCTCACGTCACGCGATAAATCAAATCGGACATTACCGACGTTCCAATCAATAGGAATGACCCATTTCGCGAGCAGAATTAATCGGGAAACGCGGCGCAATAACTATATCTTAAACGAGGCCATGGAATAACAAATATCGTTCTAAAACAAACTATTCAAGAAAAAAATCACAAATTGAAATTTTAGCGAAAATAAATTAACAGCGAAAATAGACGTAAAACGCTGCCAATAAGAAAACAAATCACAGACAATACCACGCAAGGACTCGTCAACGTAAATGTGAACGCATCGAAACTGAGTTAAAAGTTAAAAACCAAGAACAGAAAAAAAATTGTTTATAATAAAATGTAGTTTCAAAGCATTCAATTTCCATTAAGTTACATGTTGACAACAAAATGATCAATGCAAGTGAATATGTAGCTATATATTTAATGTTTCAGCGATTCTGATGTTACAGCGACATTGGATAAACTTAATAGACAGAGTGGAAGCGACGACGAAACAAATTACTTCGAAGCGCACAAGCAGTTAAGAGGTATTCGTCAATGAAGTCCTTCATCAGCATTAACGAAGGAGCTTAAGAAAAGCACAATCATTTACATTTACGAGCACGTTCACGCAGTGATCTAAACAAAAACGTAAAAAAAACACACAAGAATAATCAAAATGCAAGAAATTCAAGTTCGTTCATAGTTGAAAAAAAAAAATAATGGCAATATCAAATAAAATTTAAATAACTGACATGTAAGGTCGACAAAATTGACTTTCAAATAAATTTAAAATTACTTTAGAGAAAATTTAGTTTGATTGTCAATCCGATGTAACTCTTGAAGAAAAATTATGAAAAATATTTTTTATGCCCAATTCATTTTTTAATTTAGTTTGGAACCTCAGCGCAAGAAGCGTGGTTGCCTAACCACCGAGTCGGCTTTAGGCACCAGCAACTCAACAATGTCACCGGCTAACAAACATCATTCAAAATGCCTCATAAAATAAATCATTCCGCACTGCGGTTTTTGTGGAAGTTATGTAGGCATTTGACAGGGTGTGGCACTCAGGACTATTATACAAAATCAAAAGAGTCAAGAAAACTCAGATCCTTCAAAACAAAAATGTGCAATGAATTATCCCAAATCAAAGAGAGAAGAAACGGAAATGGGTACCATTGCTGACGACACAGCAGATGCATTACAAACACATCTCAGCCCAATTATACCTCCACATAAGTGGAAACGAAACCAAATCAACACAATAAACCAATCCCACAGTCCATCAAAGTTAAATACCTCGGACTACATATGGACAGAAGACTGAATTGGAAAACTCATATTAGCAAGAAGCGAAAGGAAATGGAAAAAATGTATTAATGTAGTCTATCATCCGATCAATCTGGACCTATGGCTGCCAAGTAGATCAAACATAGAAATCATTGAACGCTTCCAGTCTAAAACGATTCGAAGCATGGCAGCCGTACCTCGGTATGTGACAAACCAAACGCTCCACACAGAGCTCAATATCCCATATGTGAATGGAACCAACAAAAATATGCTATTAAGGATCAAACAGTCTTGGAATTCCACCTAAATCAAACTATTACACCACTGACAGATCCTCAACTCGGATGCCTTAAGAAGAAATGGGTCAAAGATCTAACAAATTAATGTGGACGTGGATGACTCCACTGGGAGCCATTTATATCAAGCACCGTAAGCACAAATCATTACCTCATACATTTTACTAATATACTGATTGTTAATTAAATTTTAAATAATAATAAAAATATGTGCCTGATATTAGGTAGGGTTGAATGTCTAATACTTAAAAGTGACATGGTATCTCATAAATCGGATATGCAATATCTTCCGGGGAAAGATAAAATGGAAAATTATCGACTCCGGTAAAATACAATAGAACGTTTGATTTATGATTCCTTTCGAATGTAATAATATTTTATTACCTTTTCTCGTTGCGAACGCTGGTACCAACCCCATTTGTTCAAATGTGTTTAATCGCAGCTTCAAAAGTGCTTAGATACGTCGGACGTTATTATAATTATATCTAGGATTATTAATTGGAAATAACAATAAAATTTATAAGTAAAAAAAAATATTATTATGTAATTTATTCTTACAGCCTTCAGACTATGATCTCTACAAACAAACAAATAACACTGTCAACATACAATAGAAAGCAAGTGATACAACTTCAGAAAAATTAAAGAACTACTAAGACAAAAGCAACGCAAATAAAAGAAACAATAAATATTTATTTTATACGTTTGATACGAAGCAAATTACTTTCGAGCAAACAAATAGTTTAAGTGGTATTCGCAAATGAATTTACATTGTACGAGCTCATTGCAATCCTACCCAACCCAACCTAACTCGACCCAATCCAACCCAACCCAACCCAACTACGTTGGCGACATTTGTTCGTCCAGCGGTCGTGGATCCAAACTATGTTAATCGCAAAGCGAAAATAAAATAGAAACTAATGAAAATCAAAATAAGAGGCAAATCGAATGACGGTAATGAAATAAACGACCAAGAAAAAAGAATAATTAAGCGATAAAATTTTTACGGGTGCAAGTAAATGTAATTGCAGTTTTTTCGCATTTCGTGAAATCGAAGATGGTCGAAATTTCTCAATCAAGAGATGCTATAGAATTACTTTTGATGAGATCATTTTTTCGTTGCGTTTGTTCAATGCTCCCCGCAGCACCAATAAATTTTGTTACGTCCGCCGCGCTAATATTATCTTAAAGTATTTTATTCTTGTAGTCTCTTGGACCGTCGTATCAACAAAGTTACAAACTAACTTTTCTGATCGACTTTGCAAGTTTACAAGTCTTTCGTTTTGTTACATGCGCTACCAACGTGTTAGGATGCTCTAGCGTGTTCTCGTTTCTTTGCCACTGCAAGTCGTAAAAATGAGCAATTTATTGTGATTGATTTTACAACTAAGTACTATCTTAACGATATGAATCCGACAAATACACGTCACGTCGAAATTCATTCCACGAAAGTCGATATATACGTATTTTTTATTGTGCGATATATATGTAAACCGCCCATATTTTAAGCTTACAATTGACTATAATATTTTAACAAGGCGAATAATTTACCTTAGTCAAAATTATTTAAATAAAAATAATTTAAAATCTGTGACGAGTACCAATTGAACTCGTATACAATTTGTCGACTTTGTCATTCACAAGATTCTATTTTATATTTCATATTACAGTGTTGGTAGTGTTTGTTAGTATTTATTTAGCATAAACTAACTTCCCAAATGGGGATTTTTTGCTGAAATTTGTTTAACAACTTAGCTGAAATTCGTAACGTTTGGTATGTTTTGTTGAAAAGTGCAAAATAAGAACGAGTCAGTTGTCCCAGAATCCAACCGGATTTTTTTTCAAGGCCCAGGTCATTTATATGTAATTTGGACATATTATCGTTTTTTCACGATTAATACTTTTTTTTATAAAACATGTTTAGTGAGATTCGAGTTGGTACAATTTAATTTTTTCTATAAAAATTTTAAATAATTTTATTATAAACAATTGTATCGATAATAAAAATGTAGAATATGAATCAAAGTTAATCAACTCGTATTTAATTTATATTTTGTATGAATGAAACGAATAATTGTGATTTACGTAGTTTTCTTAGAAAATTGTACAAAGAACAATTAAAGTGGCATAGAAAAGCATAAGTAATTTTTTTGCTGTTTGAAAACACTTGGTCGTAAAAATTGAGTGGTCATTTGTTGACGAAGAAACACAACAGGCAAGCAGTGACCAAAAAAATTGTCGAATATAGATAGAAGATAGGGACGTCCGGAATTAATTCTAAGCAACATAAACGAACGCATCTGATAACGCATCAATTAAAAAAAATATATTGACGCAAATTTCTGGATTCTATACCCAAAGACTCAACAGAACTCGACAACATGCACATCGGTAGATTAGCATATACGGTTCTTAATACATACGTAACATCGGATTGACTTTTGACTATTCATTTAATGTAAATTTTCCAAACTTTGAACTAGGAAATGATAGTTCATTTCGGAGATTTGAGGATTCAGAATTTATTGATGAAAAATATTACTTAGTCGAGCTGTATATCAACTCTGAATTGAAATTTTGTTGATTTAATCTTGTAAGTGATTTTCTACGACAAATTTAAAAATACTATGTTTTCAATACTGTGACATACAATTGTATTAAAGATTGTTAAAAAAATCTATTCACATGCTATATCATTTTTTAAATTAACTGAATCCATTAATTATATTTCTAACGCGAGTTAAAAAAAATGTCGCAAATACTCAATGGGGAGGAAGAAGGCCCACATGATACTCGTAAGAAATGTTAAAAATTGTTGAATCAAAATCCAAAAATGTTGTCATTTTTGATATGAATGCTAGTTAAAAGTACTTTCAATTAAATTCAATTTTAAATGCAGTTATTTAAAACGTTCCTAATGACAGTCGAACTCAAAATGTTTCTCGGTGGATGAAATTTCAGCAATCTCGTATTTTGAGAGCGTGCTTTCGAGCAACAGCATTGCTTGTTGATTCGACAGTTCCTCAACAATAATTCCCAAATCGACACACCCGTCGTAAAGGCAAACAAATTTTTTTTTCAACGAAATTTTGTTAAGTTTCATTCTTTCACGCAACGTTTCCATGCATTGTCCTTTTCGAATTATGGGGATCGCGTGTTCTCAAAATTTTCCTCGGCGCGCAGAACCGTACGAAACAATTCCAATGAATGCTGCCGCGTTTAACTGTCCACGTTGGCAACGGTCCACTCGGAAACACAACAATTTTCCATCCTGAAGTTGCGACACTGCTCGCGTGTCAGCTGCGCGACCACGGCGAATTATTGCCGACCTACTTCCACAATTGAAATTTGATTAAAACTAAATTTCGAACAAATAAAATTTAATGGCCCCGATTATTTAACATTTAATTAAATTTGCGCTGCGGACGAATCGGCGTCGGGGGTTCCACCGGTCGGATAAAGTGTCGGCGATGTAATCGTCCAGCTGAATTTAACACCAACGTGAAGAAAAAATATAAGAAACAATTAAATTAAATTCCAATTTAAAAAAAAATAGTAAGATATGTTTGCCTCATCAACAAACAGGGCCGTTACTATTGCATTTTATTGCTCTATTATTCAATGGCGCAATCGGACATCTGTTGATCGTTAAGTCGAGACGTTTATGTGGCGGAAATGAAACAGAGATGCGATCCCAGCCGTTATGTGTATCACATTTTAAGAGACGTCTCAATCCAAAAGTTAATATCCAAACTGACAGTTAATGGATTTGTTGAGCCTGCAAGGATGAATCACAAATAAAAAAAAATCAGAATTATTGACGATAATAGCCCATGAAAAATATATCGACCTTAAACATAAGATGTGAATCAGATCGTTCGCGCGCCGATGTGATTCACGCAACTTAACGTACCGCGAACTCTATAAATAAACGCGCAGTTGTCTGAGTAACTTTTATTTCGCGGCTTAAACTAACGACACACTCCGATTTCGGGCCATTACGACGAAAAGGCATTTTATGCGCGCGTTATATTTAGTCGAAGCGAATCGAAATCGAAAATATCCAGACGCGCGCGCCCGTGGGCGCGCACTCGGGAACATGTCGAGGACTACACGTTTGCACGTTAATTGCGCCGGGGTCCTAATAAATCAGCGACGCGGTCGATTGTTATCTGCACGAGCCAGACACGGCACTATATCTGCACAATCCCATAACAGTTGCGACGGTTCCCAATACTTCGTGGGCTGCGACGACGCTCCGCCATCCGATCGGTTTGTTTACGAGGATCTGAACGGCGCGGCGTGGGGATCTCGATTAGTGGTCACGTTAAAGTTCGATCTAAAATTGAAAAAATGAGACTCGCATCGGAGTGTTTTGAATCTTCCCATCTGCGTCAAATCCAATGCATCCAATTTCACCAACCGCATGAATACCCAGACATACGCCACCGCGAATCAAAACAAAATTAAAGAAATAAATGCCTAAACGTATCCAACGAACGCCGAACACGCGAACGCGCAACCAAGCCAAATTAAACAAACGAAAAGAAAGTACAAACAAAAGACTCTTTAACGCGGGCATAAAAATAAAAGAAACACATTAAAGCGAATTTGTAAGACATGCCCCAGAAATAAAACAGGGACCGTTTGTAAAAATAGATCGAATCGGACGTTGCGAAACGAACTCGAACGTGTCTGAGAGGTTATATTTAACAAGAACTACTTAAGCTGACGTCGAGTCGAAGACGCCTTAGTGGCCCATCGAGCATTATCGAAAAGATTATTGCATGTTTGAGTAAATTTTCTACCGAGTTGTTTGCTGGTAAATTGTTGCGGAAATGTATAAATAACCATCTCGAAAAAATCGCCCGTTAACGGATTTATTATCACCGAGGTGCGTATTTGTTTTAACTTGGCGTTTAATGGACGTGATGTGTGGAGAAATTGACCTGTTTATGTACGTTATCATATTATAGGTTTAGTGATCTAGATTACTAACTAACCCCTTAAGAATAAATGGGGTTCAAATCTCCGTTATAGCTAAGTTTGTAACGATTAATATTTTGTTAAGGGGGGATCCTGCTTTAGAAGGCTCAAAAAATCGATTTGTTTTTTATTGCTCAAATCTATGCCTAATATATCTAAGAATATGTATAAAAAGTTATAGCGGCTAATTCGCAATATTTTGAACGATACAGCACTAAACACAGTGAGGTGTCGAGCAAAAAATATACGAACGCACGAACGCTCGGACAAACGAAACGCGCGCCCCTTCCCGCGATCACATAACACCGAACTATGTACTGAAAAAAGTTCAATCGGTCGTACGAAACAATAATATTTTGAGTTCGTAAGAGCTATAGTAGGATTATAACGAGATATTCCGTAAGTAATCGACAATTAACATTTTTCCTGATCGTAAACTTTAGAGCGCGTTTTCTCGAGTTTTCGTTTTTACGATTTTTCTAAACTGGTGGGCGTGATTGCGAGAAAACTAGACAAGCAATCAAAACGAAACAAAACTTTTCTTGGCTTCAGTAGCATTCTCTTCGATTTGAACTAAAAACGTTAATGAAAAAAAAATTCTAAACAACTTGTTTAGCAAGTTGAAATGATTTTCTCTTCCTGCAAAAAGCACATTTATTTTCAAACCTGAGAAAAATCTTGAATTTCAAAATTCTGGTTTTTTTTTTTAGTTCACATAGAAGAAAATATACGAGAATTACAATTTTCTTTGGTTTTTTTTGTTTCAGACAAAAATTACTGGCTACATCTTTCCCACCGATTGTAGACTGCAATTGAAAGGTGTTGCACAAATGTGCATAAAAATCGGTTCCGTTTAAATATTTTTCTCTCGAAATATTTTCTTTTTAATGCTCAAATATGCAATGAAATGCTCTAAAATGTTCACTAGACTTGCTCATTTTTTTTCCGCCGTAAAAAAATTCCCCCAAAAACGCTATTTTAAGGCCTCCTAAAGCAGGATCCCCCTTAAGGTTCAGATCAAGAAAAGTTTTTCACGTTGGTGGTGAAGGACATTTCACTTTTTCATAGTTTAATTTATATTCATTTCTTATTGCAGGTTGGGATTTACTGTCATCGAATTGTTCAAGAACAATAATTGCACGCAAGTAACGTCCGGTGAAATACAAAATAATTAATGATTTACCATTTCAAACGTCAGTATTTGGCCCTTGTTCCGCGAAAAATGTATCGTTTTATTGTCCCATGTTGTTTTTAAACCGCAGAATATATTTTAATACAAAATGACTATGAAGTTTCTTAATCTACCGACTTGCGCATTTAATTATTTATGTATGCAGTGCAAGAATTTTTTGTTTATATTGTACACACATCATTTTTGGGGGGCGATTTTTGAGGTTGATGTGGATGAGTGACATCTCGAAAAGATTACGCCCCTCTGACATGACTGACTCGAGTGATAAATATAGAATAAAAATTTAAAACTATCGAACACGACACGTGGCCTCCAACAATTCCACGAAAACAAATCGAATTTGACTCTAACTCTAACTTTGATCAAAACGATCAAAACTTATAAATAGAATTTTTAAATTTAACAAACCCTACCACACTTGATCTTAATACCCGACCCAATCTAACATGTGGTTAAAATCACAAAATGTAAATCCAACCACAACCCGGTCCATTACGAAGCTAACAACTCAAAATTTAAAACCACGTCCACGTCAAAATGAAGTTGAAACGTAGATCCAAATGTAACTATCCAACGATGGAAGACCCAACGAAATCAAAAAAGGCAGCTGAAAGCCTTAAAAATAAAACAGAAATCAACCCAATAGGAAAATGAGGTTAAATCCTCAAAATGGAAAACCTGACCAAACCCTACACGAGGTAACCAAACTGTGACACTCAACCCAACCCAAAATTGAAATTAAAATGGGTGGAGGAAATCCAAACATAAACGTTTTCACAAAAAGACGAAAATATAAGAAAATTTACTGAAGCAATATGAAGTTCGAGTCGAATTTATTGTATTCAACTTAAACTTGAACTTAATTATTGCATTAAGAATGCGCAGCCTTCGTTTCCAAAATCATTTGCTAGTTTATGAACTGTTTTGTAAATAAAATGTAAACATATTACGACCAACCCAACTATGGAAATAAACGAAAACTAAATAAGTCAAAATAGCATTTTTGAAATGTTCCCAAACTAGGTGCCCACAATCCAACTATGAAAATAAATAAAAACTAAGAACAAGCTATGTGCTCAACCTAAGCGCCCAACGGAATTCTGAAAATAAACGAAACCTTAAAAATGGGATTTGTGGAACTAGTAAAGTGTGAAGCATGGTTTGGGGAAGAGGCAAAAGATTATTATATTTTTTGGAGACGTCACCATCAAAATTTACTGGTGGTTAGGAAATGTGAGATATGAGATCAGGTCTAGTAACAAATGTGCTGTAAAATATGAGAAAAGGGGAATTCATTAACAAAAGAAATGGAAAATATGAGAGGAGGTGGAAGCAACTGGAGATTTAATAAAATAAGATAAGACTAAAAAGTTCAATGAATAGGACTTGGGGAGGCTCGTAAGATACTTTCAAATAAGAAAAATCCCAAAAGCCATACTAGCTAAAGGTTAAAATGTCACTTGATAAAAAAAAAACGTCGAATGGGGAAGACATGTGAAGGCTGGGAACTGGATAAGCTTAGAAGATGGGGGAACGAACCAATGAAAATAATCATCACGCAACTTACTGCCCATCCACTATGCACGTCAGTGTCCCATATAATTTTTTTTATTTCAATATGGCGATGAAACTGAAATATATTTGAGCTTCGAGTATGCAGATATTTTGATCATGGCCCATAATGATGACCCACCTGCGATACGAATAATTTGTATTTATAATTTTTTTGGAAAATTTGTTTCGAACAAATTTTTACTTATTATTGACGAGAACAGATTTTATCGAATAAATTTTAAAAGGAGTTAACCTGATGGAACAGACCTCTTGTAAATCACATAATTTTTGTGTTCGAGTGGGTTGGATTGGGTTGGGTTGGGTTTATGTAAATGAATATGCCAGCTTTGCAATAACTTGCACTAAGAATGCAGGCTTCAGTTCCAAAAACGATTTGTTAGAGTATGCACTGTTGTTTTGTAAATATTATACATATGCATATTTTTGTTTATTTTCACAGTCGGGTTGACTGTGAAAATAAACAACACGTAAAGATATTTTATAAATTATGAATTGACAATTCAACTTTTGAAGTTTCCCAAGCTAGGAGTCCAACTGAACTATGAAAATAAACAAAAACTAAAGAAATTTTGAAAATTTTTAAGTCAATGCAATTTTTGAAGTGATCCCAAGCTAGGTGTCCAACCCAACCGAACACAATCTAACCCAACTTAAGCTACATACGTGCCCAACCGAATTCTGAAAATAAACAAACCTAAAAAATTAAAAATTATGAAGCCAAATTTAATTTTTGAATTCTTTCCAAGCTAGTTGCTTAACCCAACTATGTAACACATAAGCCTGCACAATTAGTAATTATATGAGTGCATGTAGAATTGTCAAAATGTTACGTTAAACCGTTAATGGTATTGCACGAGTCTACCTAAACTATCCCGATCGTAATATCGCGAAAGTCAATTCTCGCAGAGAACCTCAAATACAACATCAAGTAAGTAAATCCAATTTCTCTTAACATCTAATAAAACTCTTTACAATTTTAAAACATTTGTGAAGTGCAAGTTAACCTTAAGAGTAAAATAACCGCCAATGTCAGTTATTGGACGAAAAGCAAAACATAAAGTAAGTAAATCCATATTATTATATTTTCAAAAATAGTGTTCAATAATAATAATAATAACAATAAACTTCAACACAAATTATAATTTCATTTGTGTCCATATAATTTTTATTGCATCGTTGATAAAAAAATCGTACTATGAGGGTGTCACTGATTATGATCTTTTTTCATTAACCTCAAGAATCAAATCAACGTTTGCACCTTTTCTAAACTAACATATTTTCGTGCAATGTTCTCAATGAAAATAACGAACTAATGTGTTGTGTAGATTTCTTTGTCATCACGTTTGATGACGTATCAATGTAAACAACGCATAAACAGCTACGTACTTATTTTTACTTTATTATCCAATGAAACCCAACCCAAATCAAACCAATCAAATCCAACCCAGCCCAACCCAACCGAACCGAACCGAACCCGACCCAACCTAACCCAACGCAATACACGCCAACTAAACGAAGCCCAACCAAATTGAATTAAATTAACCCTCGTGATTTTGAGTTTGACGTTTCACGAAATTTTCCAAGGTTGGGAAGTCGGGAAATGTTTAAGTCTGATTCAAAATTGACCGTAACCTTCACAACGATCACATGAACGCAAGAAATTTCAAAGTTAAAATATCCTCGCCACTTAGTTTTAAAATTTACATTAAAACATATCCAGTTCTTTCTAGAATGACTTGATTACTTTCAACGTAGCACAAACATTCGCCGTTTTACATAAACACATCGGTTCAAAAAATTATACTTTCTTTACAATTAAATCATCTAAAACCTTAAATAAGCACATCGTATCTTAATTATAACGCATTCGCGTCATTTTAAACGTTTTTATTGCACGATCTTCCCTTCTCATTTGACGTTCGTGCTTCAATTTTCTATAAGAATTTTTGTTGCAAATATTTGACTTTGATTCATCTATTTGGTATCAAGTCATCGTAGTGATGATGGTAACGATAATTTTACACATACATCTTAAAATCGTTAGCTGAAGATTATGTGTCTTCAACTTTGTGGCCTAAATTCGTTCTAAAAGGATCTAATCGTACGATAAATCTTTTTATCGCTTCCTGAATAAATCAAACTAAATGTGTGCATCAAAAGCATTTTTACTGCCACTGTCATATCAATGACATTTTTATAAATTTTCCCAAATTTGATTTGATTGTTGTGTCGAGCCCAGGGGGTTGGGGTAAGGTCGTCGTTGAACCTGAGAGACGTCAGTATCAAAATTTACTGGTGTTATGTAGGAAATGTGAGTTATGAGATCAGGTCTAGTAAAAATTGTGCAGCAAAATGTGAGAAAATTGAATTCATTAAAGAGAGAAATGGAAAATATGAGACGAGAACTGGAAGCAACTGGAGGTTTAATGAAATATTGGGGATGCTCATAACAGACTTCTTCATAAGAGAAAAACCCCAAAACCTCAACTGGTTAAAGATTAGAATATTAGTTGATAAAAAGTCGTCGAATGGGTTATGGGGAAGACATGGGAAGGGTGGAAACTGGATACGCTTAGAAGACTGCCAATGAATACTAAAGACAACTTACTGCCCATTCCTATATACGTCAATGTCCCATATAATTTTTTTTATTTAAATATAAGAAGCAATGAAACTGAAACATATTTCAGCTTCCAGTATACAGATGATGACCCCTAAAGAAAACTCTTGCTAGTTAATGAGTTTCACCTACAATCCAAATAATTAGTTCACAACAACCCGAACGGTCTGCAGTTCAACCAAACGTACCCAACACCATCGATTTCGCATTTCGACTGCGGGCGCACGGCGACATGAAATAAATGCACGAACGTTCGTGAGACAGAGGGACGTATCGACCGGATCGCGGATGATTCGACGGTTCGCGGATATTGTTGCGCTGCACTGCCGGCCCCCCCCGAAACGACAAGCCTCCTCGGCTTTTTATTTTCGCGGGGTATTGATTTCGCCAGTTACGACGGTTAAAAATGGAGCGCGAGGTGGCGGCATTTTTACGACCCGCCGAGGAACCGCTTTTAAATTTCCGGTACGGAGCGCGGATCGTCGCGAAGCTGCTTCACCGCGTTTATCGCAAGATTAACATCGTGTTTTTTTTTTCGTCATCGTTCGACTCGGACGAACGTTCGTCGCTTGTCCAATTACGGCTTGTAGTGAATTTCAATTACATATTTGCGTGTTTGTGTCGGCGACGTTGACGGGACTTGGGTAAACGAAAGTTCGTCACTTGTCGAATTACGGCGCGGGATGTGGCGAATTTCATTTCCCCGTCGCTCACCCTATTTGGATTCTTTAACCTCCTGACTGTCTTTTATTTCTCATCGACACGATCAAATTTTTGCGTTACAATTGTGCAAAAAAATATAAAAAAAAATCCAATTGATTTATATTTGCATTTTAGTTACATTTCATGAAAGTTATGATTAAAAAAAAAATACTGGTCGCATACTACTGATGACGTGTGAGTTATCTTGTAGGATTTTATAAATTTGAAATTTTATGTAGAACCATACCCGTCACATGCGTGCTTTTTTATTCGCGAGATGCGACCGCACGAGTTCGGGTCATCGAATCGGGATGTTCGTGGAACGAACGGTCTCGCAACTGCGGCGATATGTTTTATTTATGGGAATTTTGATGCGCGTTTTGTTCGTTTTGACGCCGCGGATCAAAACCAGCCGCCAGCGGAACATTTACCTTGAGAATCGAATCGCATTACTTGTGAAAATAAACGAACTAATGCAGTGCAGATGTGTGTCGTAACGTTTCGCCGATTAATTTCCTCGAATTTGGTCGACGTTGCTGTGTTTATAGCAAATGCATACAATTTTTAAAAAAGTTCGATATAATTTGTGTACATATATAACAAGAAATAATCAGTGACGGTGGTGGTAAAAAATTGGAAATCGAACGAGAAAATGAATTGTTCAAAGCTCTTAAAGCTCTTCGTGAAATCAAGAAAGCAGGACAGAAAATACGAAACGTTAAACCCTACAAAAATTTAAATGAACCCTCAAAGGACAACCGAACGATTGCCAGAAGCCCAAAATACAAAACCAAATCCAAATTTAACACAGAAGTGGCGGAGAGATTAATTAAACCAACCCAATTCAAATCGAAAAATAGAAAAAACAACCCAACCAATTCAATCGAATCCAAACTGACACTAACCCGAAAATGTATAATCAAATCCACCCCAACCAAAAACTGATCTAAAAAGCTAAAATAGATTCCAACCAAAATGAGATCGCTTGATTAGAACCTGAAAGCAAATCCGACGAACCCAAAATGAGTCTAAAGTCTCAAAATCGAGTACCCAACCCGACAGTAAATTACACTTAAAGACAAAAGTACAAAACATAAAATAAAACCCAGGCGATCAAAAGATAAATTATAAAAGTTTGACGCCAAATAAAATGAGGATCAAAAATTGAAAAGTACAATAAAATCAAATCTGTGAGTGGCCACTTATGTATGTCAATGATAAAAATTCAAGTTGTTCAGTGCTCTAACTGGCAGTCATTTTCTATATTGTTATAGTTTATGTATTGTAAGTGGATCTTCCAGCTATGTCATTTCAACATTTCAGCTCAGTTGTTGTGCCTTCTGTGTAAAAATACACACATTACTACTATATCGATGTTATTCATTTAAGTCCATGCAACTGGAAACAGAAGTAAATAAAAAATAATGATAACGATGGGGGGGGGGGGGGGGCATCAAGACTCGGTAATAATAACGAGGATGTTTGGACGATGAAAACGTGAGAAACACAAATGGCGACAGAATTATAGAACCTAGCCTTGGACATAATCTAAAAGTAGGAAACATACTTCAAGCTTAAGGTCATAAATTAAGGAAAGAAGGACACAGGAAGGAATGTTAGAATGCTAGACATAAAAAAAATATCAAATAATTGGAAGCAGTGCTAGATTCAGAAGAGGAAAGTCGGTGTATAGCACACAAAGTAGACAAAAATGTCCAAAAAACACATTGGTGGTCAGCGAACGTTAAAAAATGGACATAGGGGAAGAAAATTAAATGGATGAATTGCCCATACGATAGACACGATACGCACTATGAAGAGCAGAAAAAAGAACACAAGTAAATATGAAAATAAAAAATCGTGGGAAGTCTTTGGAGAAAAGATGACAATGGAGTCAAAAGAATCAAAAGCAATTTTAGATCGCTTAGAAATATGAAACATAAAAGATGATAATGGAAGCTAAGAAAACCGATTCTAAAATTTTCAAAATAAATAATGGAGGTGAAACCCTAACATGTGTAGCAAAACCCAAGTGGGTGTAAAAGCTAAAAGATTTAATCTAAAACCAAATCCAACCCGAAATAAAGCCAAGAGATTAAAATGAAAAAAAAAACAATCCAACTAAAGGGGACAACATCTTAAAATGGAGAGCTCAATCCGATCCAAATTTGGGTTACAAACCTGACTATAAACGAAACTAATTTCATCTTAAAATGCAGTTAAAATCTCAAAATGTAAATCGAAACCCAACCCAAGAGGTTAAAAGAGATCAAAACGTAACACTCATTACTCGCCACATGTCATATTGGCTATAATTAATGTCGGCCATTTTGGAACAAGGAACGTGTGTACCGATTAAGCTGAAATTTGAGAAAGACTTGGCACATGAACTCTCATACACTATCCACCATATTGAAACAAAACGATCGTGTTCTATCTCAGAAATGCTGAAACAGTTGAGATTTTACATCGACATAGCTGGAACAACGACTTGGCACTTCGTCCATGAAAAAATGTCCATCATCAACCCAACAACAAAACATAAAACGTAAAATTTACGAATGGGCGAAAGAAAAGTATCGGGACAACGTCTTCACAAACGAAGAGGAAAATTGTCGAAAAATCGAATTTCAAGAAATCTCCTTTCTCATGCAAATTTATTCCATCCTCAAGTACGCGCGAAATTCAACACTCAATAATTCCTCTCCCAAAAAAAGCAACGTCACCACTTAAAACAACGACGAAATCAAAAAGTATCCAAAATTTAATGAAATATCAGGAGTAGAATTTAATACCATCGATGAAACGTTAATATTTGAAAATCTAAAACTCATTATTTATATATATATATATAAATTCGTGGGAAAAAGTAATAGGCGTAAAAATATAATAAAAAACATAAAAGCTTCATTGAAACAGATTGGGTTGGGTTGGGTTGTGTTGCATTGAGTTGGGTTGACTAGAACTCTATTTGACATAATAACAAGAAGTCGAGTCAAAATGTCATCAAAGCAGTTGTGTTCAAACATCCGCTTTATATTTTGTTAAAATTGTCGAAGGAGATAAAATAAATCCAATGAGTTGAAACAAATCTCAGGAATTGAACAAGAAGAAGAACTAGTAAAAATAATGAGAAAGAGATCGTAACAGATCACAAGATTTTGTTAGATTGAGTAACAATACAATTGAAATATCGAGAATTTGGGTTGAGAACACATTATTCTGTTATGAAAGGTAAGGAGGAAAATTAATTCCAGGAGTTGATATAAATGTCAAACGAGAAAGAAAATCAGAAATCAATTATTAAACACAATGGAATAATAATTATGGAATAATCGCAATAAAAATTATTGGGATGGGTTGAGTATCAATCCCATTGATATAACAAGAAACCGAATCGAAAAGTTCATGAAGTTGATAATCGACGAAGAAATAAATCAAATAAGACTGGGTGACGATGTGGATCGTGGAATACATTACAAAAAAATCACAGAAGTCAATTAAATTAAACTGAAATAAAGGCAAGTTGAAAGTTTGTTAAAAAGCAAAAAGTTTAAGGCAAAATATAAAACGACTGAAATGAATCCAAGTAGTACTTTTTGTTACTATTGGGACAACTATATCATCTACCAAGAAAAACCGGCACAATTTAAATTCCAGTTTTTAATGTGACTGCCTAAAGATAAAAAATGTAACACAATTACAAAGAACTATTAAAAATGTACATAAATTTTGATCAAATATTCTAATTGAAGCAATAACTTAATTCGAAACGTTCATACATTGCAGTAAAATATAAGATATTAAGATCTAACAAAATAGTTACAATAAAAATTATTGGCATAGGTTGAGATGGATAGCAATTCAAATAAACTAAGTACAAGAAGACAAGTCCAAAAGTTCAAAAAAGCGGTTGGGTTGAGACCACATGCCTCATTCAGCTAAAAAGTTACGATTTGCATCAAATCTAAAGACCCTCAGGAATTGAAGAAATGTCATGAGTTAGCACTCAACTTTGAAAAAGAATACAAGACGTTGCAGTGTAGGATTGGATTGTGTAACGATCCAATTTGACTTGAAACCAATTAGGTCAAAAACGTTTGAATTTAATTCGAAACTACGATTACATGAAACAGGGACTTGAAAAGTCAGGAGCTCTTAACAACTACGAAAAAATCACTCACTTTGAAAATGACTAGATTGAGTTGAGCAACAATCGAATTGAACTAATTAGAAGAAGTACAGTCGATAGTTGAAACATGTCCAATTTTTTCAACAAAGGTGAAGAGTTCAGATCAAACCTATGAGTGGATATAAATCTGAGAATTCGAACGTGTTGGAAATTAATGGATAATAGGAACGAAACAAGTATCAGCTAAATAAATTTACGAACGTTTCAGGGTTGGGTTGATTCAAATGATAATAACAAGTTGAAAATAAAATTAACAAGTATAAGTATAATGGGGGGGGGGGGGGGGGCAGCGATTTTTTTTTATTGCCACTTTAATGGCAAATTTAATGTAGATCCTATAAAGTGCTTAATTTTTCGGGAGCATTTGCAAATTGAATTAAAGTATGTAGGCGTTTAGCCGATTTAAAAATATCTAAAAAAATTCTTAATTCGTAATATAGCGGATTAAAATTGTATTCAGTTTTAAGGGGGCTGCGTTGAAAATTTTAAATTAACGTGAATTTTTTTTTGAAAATTATCTTTTACAGATTTTAATGAAAAATGAAACTATATGCAATTATATGAAATGCACGTTAGAGGGGCTTTGAGGTGGGGGGAGAGCACATGTAACACAATTTATTTAATAATAATATTGAACCTAATTCTTAAGCTTTTCCCGACAATTGCTATAAGCAAACAATGTGTGGGGTTTGGAATTTTCAGTAAAATTTGATTTTAAATTATTTTTGTAATACCCAAATTTTTAACGAAAAACTAATTTATTTAAAATAATTTTTTCGATAGTTATTATAAACAAATGGATAACGTGGGAAAGACATCTATATGTGCCCTTACGTTGGGGGGGGGGGGGGGGGGGGGCATGCTCTTTTCTGCATAAACTAAAACATTTTCTAAAAGCATCAAAAAATTTAATTTTAGTTTTTTCTGTAACATTTAAGTTAACCGAAAAACCCAACCCAATGCAATCCAACCCAACCCAGCCACTCCAAATGCAACACCTTTTGCAATTAAGAGCCTGTGTACATTTTAGTCGATTTTTCGCAATTTGCCTTTTAATTCGTTTAATTGTTTTTTTTTTTTTCTATTACATATTACAATATTTCTTTAGTTTATGCTATGCTAATTGTTAAGTTAATTACAGGGGATTCCTGCGACTGTCGTCAATTCTTCGAAATTCAATAACTAATTTTTTACGCGGAGATTCGTCGGCGTCTGCGATTCAGGGGCGATTAATCCGAGCCAAAGAGGCGGCAGTTCCAGTCGGCTAGGTAACATGCAAATGCGGGAAGCAATGGAAAGAGAACGGAATTTAAATAACAGGCTCGCGGAAGGTTTAAATTGCACCGTGCGAATAAATCCAAACACAACGCGATGGCGGGCAAAATAAATCATACCGCAAGGCACCTTTCAGCGACGCCACTCGATAAAGATTTTTTAATTGGCAATTCGAAATTCCTTCGAAATTCTCGCACAGTTCGCGACGAGAAGGGTCTGCGATGTGTTACTTTTCTCGTTAACGCCCAGTTTACGATTTTAAGCGATCCCGTAAATATTTCGCTGCTTGTTTCATTTCACTCGGGCAGACGCGGTCCGCACCGCGCAGCGGCTCAGACGTGAATTTCCGACGATGCAGTTGAACGCAACGTAAGTGACCGCGGTAGGTGAATAAATAAATAAATAAATAAATAAATAAATAAACAGTGCGATTTTTGCGCCGCGCGATTGAACGACGGGGCGGTTACGACGAATTTTCACCCAAATTGATTATTGCCGCGCGCCAACGCCGTACGAAACGCGTAACGACGAGCCCGCGCCTGCCCGATCCGCGCAATAAAAGAAGCAACGAATTTCGTTTAAAAGGGAAAAACTCCGGCGTTACCATGTATCGAGTACGTGACGGGCGTGAATTCACGTCGCGCTTCCCGATCAGCAGCGGGACGGGTTGCGCGTCGAGGGGCGCATTTTTCCAGAGCACACACACGCACACACTCGTCGTCGCACGTCGCCTTTCACATTTCGGACACACGTCAACAAGTTAATCGCGTCACTCGTGCACCGCACACATTTGGTTTTACGCGGACGGACGGCCGCCGTGGCATTTTTAAACGACGCGCGATGACAAATCACCGATGAGATGGGTGGTATCCGTGCGGGGGATGACGAGGGGGCTGCGAACGAGGAAAAGGGGGGGCGCGGGTGTGTGCGTGTGTGTCTGTGCGAGAGTGAACCACGTGAGGGTGTGCGAATAACGCGTGCGGCCGTCGCGAGACTCTTTACCGTCTGGCAGCGAGCGCCAACCTCGGCGCTACCCGCCGCCGGGTCCAGGTCAGCGTCGCGACGCCAGTCGATATGGGGCCGTCTTACGCTCACCGGGATTTTGGGGGACCCGACGCGAAGTGGCGCGTCCTTTGTGCGGCGTCGGGGACGATACGACGGCGATTTTTACGATCCGGCGGATACGTACAACGGTGATCGAGTGGACGCGCGCATCCAAAACGGATATAAATAACGTTTCGGTGCTTCGTTTTATGACCGTTGCTCCACCGTCGACCCTCCCGAATTAAATTCGAAACGAAACGCACGTTGCGGCGGTCATTAAAAAAAAAAATATTAACAACAAATTCACCGAAATCCAATTTTATGCAACATAAAAAAAATCGCAACCGACGCAACCGACGTAGCTAAACAATTCTGTTACAACTCTGTTACTATTAACAAATATCACCTTGCATTTTAACGTTAAACGGTGATATAGCACATTAAAAAACATATTTACAAATGTGATAAACATGTGCGTGCATTTCTTTGATCTAAAGTTCGCCTAATTACCGGATCGATCCCCAAAGCGTCACAGATAAAGCCCCCGCCTATTAACAATTCGTATCGTTCATGCAAATAAATTAAATGCCAAAAATAACCTAAATACACAAATGACGTATTAACGTAATTTCTTACAAATTCTCATAAATCTCTCCACCTTTAAATAAATTTGCTCGGTAAGCCAGTTCAATTTCGTTGGAACGAACGTTGCCAAAAAATATTTGGAACGTTGAATGGGACACCCTGTTTTTTCACATCGATAATAAATTTTTTAACGCATCAGGATGTGTAATTGGAGCAGCGCTCGAAAACGCCAGTCGGGTGCTAAATGAACTTGAAAATAAATAAATTGTTGGGTATCTTGTACCGGTTGATATTTAAGCGTTACAAATTAGTTTGAGTTAAGTCGGTAATTATTTTTAGTTAATGGTGAAATAAAAAATTTCAAAACCATATCTGAAGCGACGTTAGAAAGGATTTAACCTACTGCGATTAATGTGAATGAGAAAACCGTTGAGGATGATGACGGCAATGACGTGTTGCAAGACGAATTCAACATAACCGCACGAACGTTCTTTTCGGAAAATTACTAAATAGAATACAGACAATGGACGAACGCCGATAGGACCACTTTGCAAAGTTACGGTGTCTCCAGTTGACGAATTTTCGCAAAAATTAAAAACCGGTTTAGAAACATCACTTCTGCATTGATCTCTTGTAAGAAAACAGAATGATTTCATGAAAAAAAAATACTTGACAGAAAAGGTGTGCATTGTAATCTGTGATTTTTCCCAGAACTATTATTGTTCGAGATGCCGTGCAAGGAATTCACTGGAATAGCAACCGGGCAACAAAACACCCATTTGCAATATACCACAGGCGCGATGACGGCGTTGTTCAACTCACTCATCACCTAAACGATTTTGGTTCAGCTGCAGAATGGCAAAGGTGCGTGTGATAGCTTGGGTGGAAAGGCTGGCCGCTGGAACAAGCCTTCAAGGAATAACCGATTCAATCCAATGGGCAACTCCATAACATTTATAATTTGTAGATGATAAAGAATACAATGAAGAAGAAATCTGCTGATAAATTAACATGCAAATGTAGCAAGAAGATAATTCAGGAACAACAATTAATGATGTTTGATGAATATTACAGTTTACAGACATTAATAGATGAGAGTCTATCAAACCAACTCATACCAGTTAGTAATAAACAATTTAAAAAACTTTAAGTTGAGAAAAAAGAATCCTTCAAATTCTTTTACAAAACCGTTTTCGATGAGTTTCGATTCAAATCCGTTGACAAAACTGCCAGCCCTCCAAAAACCCTATAGTCCTAAACAGAAACATCACCTACATGAAAAAAAGTTAAAGATTTGATTTTTCTTACAAAAAGGTATACATTACGAAGTACCATGTAGCACTACATGAAACTTTTGAAAAAAAAAACTATGAAAGTTACATATCGTTTGTAACATTACTAGTAACTTGTGTAACTGTTAAATAAACAACAATAGGTTTCTATAGAATAAGTTGTTTAGTAGTGTATTAAAAAACAAGTTACACTGTTTCAGACATGAGTCCGAAATTCAGCCACGAGCCGCGAAGGCGAGTGGCTGAACGGACGAATGTCCTGAATAGCCTTCCGTACGAGTATTTTATACTATTTTTCTACTTTGCGCCCTTGTGTAAAATTAAACTTTGTTAACTAATTCAACATTTAGGGATATTTGCGCGGGTTGGCAACGTTTGTGTGAAATTAAATAAGGAGGCGGTCGAACGTTTAATTTGAAATGTCAGTTTTCTTTGACGCAATACGAGTTGCAAAGACTTGCGTTGTACTCCGCCCGAAATACGGGAAATTGGACAAACTACGATTGGGAATTTATTTCCCAACAAGTCGCGTTCTTAATACGAACACAACGAAAACAATGCAAAGATTATTACTTACAACTGACATTTCGTTGACGTTAGAGGCTGCCAAACCGTTGCCAACATAAAGAAAAAAAATTATACCACACTCATTTTAGCACTCAAATTTTCATTTTAATACTGTTTTGGGTGCTAAAATGAAGTTATTATTAAAGTAGAAAAAATTATATTCCAAGCCCGAAAGTAATAATTATTTTCAAAGGAAAACTGTAATATCGCTTATTAAGTAATATTATATCTTTCACATTTCAATTTTGTTCAAACTCAACTCCTTAGGCAAACTCTGGTTCAATTTATTTAATTTTCAATTATAGAAAATTTTATTTCGCTTTTCCGGTAAAATTCAATTATTTGGTATAAACTAGACATCTACAGATGATAGAATAAGTTGACCGCACGGTCACTACGCAAGGTAATTTTTGGTATAGACCTACGTCTTCCTCCACAACGGTTATAGTAAGTAAATCTGAGAAAATCGACATCAATAAAATTCAAACCCGTTGCATCGCAAATGAAAACAGATAAGAGGAATGGTTCATATACAAAGGAATGAACCGAGTGAGCTAGCATTAACGAGATGTGACTGGTTCTCGAGTCGTCCACCGTTTTACTGCGTTTGAATAGATTGTGGTAGGACGGTTTATTTTTGTTTCTTGTTGAAACATAGTTCTACCGAAATAAATGCACTATTGGATTTATTACTTAGTTTCTTTACAAAATAATTAGCAAATGGCAACGATGGCTCGTTGAAACCGGTAGAGACTGAATCAACAATCAGATAAATAAATAAATACTTCAAAATAGTTATTACGTTCGGCTCCAACTATTTTCTATATTTCAGGCATATTACATGACTTTTTCGTGGTTCATTGTATGAAACAGTATGTAACCCAACCCAACCAAACCGTACTAATTTTGAACTTTGATGATGATTAATATCAAAAGTAGCCCTACCCAACTCAACCCAACTCAACCCAACTGAACCCAACTCAACCCAACTCAACCCAACTCAACCCAACTCAACCCACTCAACTAAACTCATTTTGAAATTTGATGAAGAGTCGCTTCAACAGTTTCATACGCACCAGTCGCATAGTCTCGATCAACGAATTGTAAACCATTACTGGAATAGAACATTGTAAACACTTTTGATTAGCAAAATGAATGTTATTATCGATGGCCATGGTTGGCTTGGGTTCGGTTGAATACAAGCGATAGAAGGCCATTGCGCCATGTGCGCCGGTACACAGGGGTGACATCAAAAGTATTTTTTTTTATAATCCAATGGAAATATACTCTTTCAAACTAGTTTCAAACTAGATGAGGAAATTAACGAAAAATGTATTGTGAATTTTTATAATAATCCTGATCCTGATGAATGATGAATGAGACCATAAGTTGAGTAAGCATATGCATTTTCTAATTTACGTTATTTAAAACCTTTGGTGGTCTGAGATGTTGAGCTATCTGAATTAATTTTAATAGAATTTATATTTCTTTTATTCCAGTTGCTATAGTCGAAGTCATTCCATTTCGACTTTGCCACATCTACTTCGCTGTTCTCATATTCGCTCATACACTTATCAATCTTGACGAAATTCAACTATCCACTAAACCCACGAAATATTTTCTACGCTCTATGCCGCCTCATCCTTGCTATTAAACTTATCTTTTCACCACTTCTTTGACAATAAAAATATATACTTTCTCCCTGTTTCATCTAGCACCGACTTTTGCAAATTAAACTGTAAACCTCGTTACGACTAGTTACTTTTTTTGCCCCAATCAAGCTAGTTCTTGCAGAATTATCTGCGCAACTTTTTTACCTTTTCTACCTTTATTACTTTTCCACACCTCACTTCTCGTGCTATTCAAAGCTATTACTCGGACACAATATTCTTTCACCTCATCCCCATTTTGCCACTTTCTCTAGAACTTCATGACCATAAGTGACTCTTCATATTCTTTTCTTGCTTGGGTATTTTCTCCAGTCCTTATACGTAAAAGATAAACAACGATCTTTATTTCAGCCTCAGGCCATTAAGTTTATTATAATTAATAATGTTCAAGTACGTTGACTCCACTTTTTATAATTTTTCATAATATATTATTCACCTTAACAATGGATTATTTTGCGTCAGTGAAATGTTAGGCATTTTCTTCTAGGTTCAATATAAAAATTATCTCTGGTCCCTTCTCCTCTTCTAAACCATGTCGTGTACGATTACCTTTTCATTTGCATCTTTCCCTACCCACCTTCATAAAATCCTCACATTGAATTAATTGATTTAGTAACAATCATTTATGGTTTGGTGATTTCCATCTCTTTTCTTCCATGGTGGCATATTTAGTCTCTATCCCCATCCCACCGATGCCTCAATAATTTTCTTCCATAACAGATTCATACAATTAGCAATCCTTGTACCCTTTTTATAGGTCTTAGATCATTTCATCTATTCATCATATGGCCCTCGCCTGACTTGCCTTTTTTCTTTACTATCCCCCATAAAAATATCTCGAAATGTGTTTATGATGGCTTAAGTACTATATATTTATTCACTGCTACGCTTCTCCAAAGAATTGGAAAATTGGTAACACGGAAATAAATACAAATAGTTTAAGCAATATTAAGGCAGATCTAACCATTGAAGGCAAAAACTAATAAGAGAAAGTCTATTACAGAAAAATCTACAAAACGTAGCTGTGAACTTGCGGAAACGAAGTTAACTCAATAGTCGAAAATTAATTTTAAAAAATTAACTGAACATTTTTTCGCAGAATTGATGTACATAACCATTTGATCAGAATTAAGAATGCGCCACAAGTGGCGAATAAAAACTTCTCAGTTTTGGTCAAGTTTTGGTTTTGCAAGTATAAAGTAAAGTAAACGATAGGTCCCAACACTGATCCCTCCGGTATCCCTTTCCACGATTTCGTGCAAATCTGAAAAGCCACGTTTTTGTTTTTCTTTGAACAATCCATTATGTATTACTCTATCGGCAAACAGCAGTCTTTTGTTGGAAGATCAACAAACAGTAAACAACGCCACACTTCATCGATTAACGACATTGTTGTTAATTTCCACCTGGAGCTTTTTCAATAAAATTTGTGGTCCTGATCAATTGTTATCAGCGAGAATTCTTGCTGATAAACTAAACAATACGACGAGAGTCAAAAAATCATTAAATTGATTTTATCGCGTTCTGGAGACATAATTGCAATGCTGCATTGAAAACCATAATTGATGAATGACGACAACAATTAACACTCAATTCGATAAGAAACTTGAAACTGTGATCTAGACATACATGTCCAAAATTTTCATGAATGGCAATAAATATGGAGTTGTGAGTTGTGATCGTACTTTTAATTTAAACTTAATTTAATTGTTTTGTGTGCGTATTTAATTTACTAGGGAATTCAAATCGTCACGTCGAAAATAATAAAAAAAAGAAAACGT
Source organism: Geotrupes spiniger (assembly GCA_959613385.1). Lineage (NCBI taxonomy): Eukaryota > Metazoa > Arthropoda > Insecta > Coleoptera > Geotrupidae > Geotrupes > Geotrupes spiniger. The sequence goes on from OY390739.1 coordinate 29,894,752, forward strand.
GACACGGTATTTTTTCGAGCGCATCGTAAACAAAACTGATTTATATAAAACATGTATTGGCAGTTTACATGAATAGTATGTGGTACCTACGCCATTGGCTCGACCACTTGGCTCCAGTTCAGATGATAATTCTATTACTATGGCATTCACTAAGGTGAACAATAAAAAAATAACATCAACAGACGTCCATGAACTACGTCAAGGCATATTTTAGTTTAACGACGTCTGCGGCGATACAAATTAACTTAAGCGGGGATCCTGCTTTAGAAGACTCAAAAAATTTTATTGCTCAAATCTATGCCTAATATATCTAAGAATATGTATAAAAAGTTATAGCGGCTAATTCGCAATATTTTGAAAGATACAGCACTAAACACAGTGAGGTGTCGAGCAAAAAATATACGAACGCATGAACGCTCGGACAAACGAAACGCGCGCCCCTTCCCGCAGACACATAACACCGAACTATGTACTGAAAAAAGTTCAATCGGTCTTTCGAAACAATAATATTTTGAGTTCGTAAGAGCTATAGTAGGATTATAACGAGATATTCCGTAAGTAATCGACGATTAACATTTTTCCTGATCGTAAACTTTAGAGCGCGTTTTCTCGAGTTTTCGTTTTTACGATTTTTCTAAACTGGTGGGCGTGATTGCGAGAAAACTAGACAAGCAATCAAAACGAAACAAAACTTTTCTTAGCTTCCGTAGCATTCTCTTCGATGTGAACTAAAAACATGAATGAAAAAAAAATTCTAAACAACTTGTTTAGCAAGTTGAAATGATTTTCTCTTCCTGCAAAGAGCACATTTATTTTCAAACCTGAGAAAAATCTTGAATTTCAAAATTTTGGTTTTTTTTTTAGATCACATAGAAGAAAATGTATGAGAATTACAATTTTCTTTGGTTTTTTTTTGTTTCAGACAAAAATTACGGGCTACATCTTTCCCACCGATTGTAAATTGCAATTGAAAGGTGTTGCACAAATGTGCATAAAAATCGGTTCCGTTTAAATATTTTTCTCTCGAAATATTTTTTCTTTAATGCTCAAATATGCAATAAAATGTTCTAAAAAGTTCACTAGACTTGCTCATTTTTTTCTGTCCTAAAAAACTTCCCCCAAAAACGATATTTTAAGTCCTCCTAAAGCAGGATCCCCCCTTAACGAAGCGAAGAAAAAATATTTGGGATCATTTGAACGATTATAATAATTTGGTGTTTTTTTTTTTTATTTCGAGGCTGCAATTTCCAATTATGTCACCAGGCATTTTACGTAAAATTCTATTTCGAATTTTAGTCCTAGGTTCGAAATACGGTTTGCGATGAGTTTTGCCACCGGATATAGCTGCGATTTTCAAACAACGTCATTGGCCAAAATACACAATGCAGCACTAATTATTGGACTCGTTGAGGACGACAGTAACCGATAGAAAAAATTGAATTGAAATTTCACGAACAAGCCGTCGCCGTGGCCGTCGCCGAAATCGTAAACAACTTGAAAATAGTTCCGTGCGCGCCGAATCCATTCAACCCAATTTGTTTATTTCGCGCCGCTTAACCTTTATTGTCCGAACGCGAATTAATCGTCGAATTAGTTCGGCGAGATGCGGCATAAAAGACCCGATCTGCCGTTAAACGCCGCGACGCGATTGTTTATTTCTCGCGCTCGAATTAGTCGTTTACGACTCTTTCGGAAATTTACGGGAACTTGCGCAATTATTTCGTCCGGGCCTTTTTTCTTGCCAGGATCCGATGGGGACATAAAGGACCCATTGATCCGCAAAAAATAAAATTGTTAGCCAGTATCAGTTGAATCACAACGATCGCAAATCATTTCCATAATTTGATAGATTAGATAAGCAAGTCGGAATTATTTATCCAACGTGAAGATGATCGGTGGATCCTGTCGGAAAAATGCGAGGAACGTTGCGGCGGATAATCGCACGTTATTGGGACGCTTCGAGTGCGGAATTATTCAAATCGTCCATCTCGACGCGGAGATCGCTTCAGTTTACACGGTCGGCGCTAGGTGCGAGGCGCGACGAGTTCCATATCGCGCTCCGGCGGAAGAGGAGCACTTACGCGAGGCGGGGACGAAATGGATTGTTATTCGGGGGGGCCGGAAAACGAACGTCATACATCGTTAATGAGGGCGCCCGCGGCGGCGAATCGAATCCATTCGGAAACTCATCGTGCGTCCGTCGGAGTCGCACGATAATAAATCAAGCTCGTTAAACGTAAAAAAGAAACGGGGCGTCGTTTGTTATCGGCGCCGAAAAAATTGGGTCAGCCGGGCAACAGTACGGTTGCGTTTTTGGCGCATTCGCGTTGGCGCCGCTCGAAAAAAAAAATCGTTTCGTCATCTATGAGCTCATCAGATACATTCGCAATTAATCGTTTCATCCGCAACTATCATTTCCCATCAAATCGCCATTTCGATTCGAATCATTCCGCGCATAATCGCCGATAAATCGTTCGGTGGACGCAAACGGATCCCCGTTCCGCACACTCGCATAAATTCGATACAGCCCGGGACGCGCGCCGCGGAAACGAGTGCGTAATTTACGACGCAACTTCGCCCGCCTCTCCCGACGAAAATATTCACACAATAAACTCGGCGTCGACTCGGACGTTACGGCGAACGGGGAAATTTACGGCGTCATGTGCGGTAATTCGCCTTAAAGTCGCGTCGGAATGTATGGTGAAATATTTCAAAGTGTGCGCGATATTTACGACCGGTGGCGAAACTGCGCCCGTTACGTCGATTATTGGCGCACTGGCGCAATTTCAATGCGTTAACAAGGGCGCGCCAGGATTTCGAGCGCCCGTTATCTTGAGCGTCGCTTCGTGGCGCCGCGCGGATGCGAAACGGATAATTTTCGCCGTACGCGGCCACTTGCGCGCATATGACAGGCGGAAGGAAGCGCGCGACTTTCCGACTAACGTTTTATTTTCGGGGCGTTCTGCAGTCTCATTTGCCGATTCAATTTCAGATTGCGATAGCTCGCCAAGTTTTACGTCTCTGTTTGGGCGTTCATAGTTCGCGAGACGGACAATTTCGCGTTACTTCAAGGTACGATGTTCTTCTAGCGTTTATCGGATTTATTTTAAAAGAGAAAGATGCGGAGCAGTTTAGCAGGAAGATGCGGGAAATGGTAAAAGATGCCCAGGAATTGAAGACCAAAATAAGAGACATCACAGAGGAAATAAGAAAAAAGAGGAAACATTTGACAAAGAAAGGGAACGGGTCGTAGATGGAATAAAAACACTAGAGGATAAAGTGGGAAAAGATGAAAAGGATGAAACGAGGAATAAAATTATAGTCGAGGGTTTTTCAAATCAAAATACAACAAAGAATTTAGATGAAAATGATTCAATTTTTTATTGTGACGAAACAAGTAAGCTTTGGCAATTATGAATGAAAAATGATATCGGACATTTTGGCAAAATCGCCGGTCTGTTTCGTTACTAACGTCGGGGATTTTTAGCTTTAAGGCTGCACACGATTCGATTGGCTCCTTATAGGCTCCATCTTTACCATAGCCCCATAAAAAAATAATCCAGTGGTGCTAATCGCATGATCGGTGCCACCAATTAACAGCTGAATTTCTTGAAACTATGCGATCGGGAAATTTGGTTTGCAATAAATTAATTGTATTGTAATAGCCATATCATCAATAATAGACCAAAATTTAGTTGTTAACATCTCTCGATAGTGTGACCCATTCACCGTAACAGCATTTCCAAAAAAAAAAAATCGAAAAAAATAGCTCAATCACGCTTTCAGACCACGTAGCTCACCATACATGCAGCATGCAAAGACTTCTCAACAATTGCTCTTCGATTCTCAGAAGCCCAAATGCGACAATTTTGCTTCTTGACGTCCAGACAAATGAAAATTTTCGCAGAAAAACCAGCGGGTATATAATGTTTTGCATTGTACACTAAAAAAATCTTCACGTGCAGCAAGAGGTTCAATAATATTTTTTAGTAATTTTTGCTTTGCCTTCATTTGCAAATTTCAAAATCAGCAATTTTTCCTAAATTCGTGTCATTATCATTCGGATTTGATTAGTTTCGGCCAAGTTTCGTCGATCGCTTCGGTATGAGTTGAGTTGGGTTGGATTTTGTTGGGTTAGGGTTTAAGTTGGGTTGCTTTGGCTTGGGTTTAACTGAACTGGATAAAGAAGCAAATGGAAATAAAATAACAAAAATCGAAGCCAAGTGCTATACATTGGAAAAGAACGAGATCAAACAAACCTACCAAGACCTATACAACTAGAAAGTAAAATAAAAACTACGATAGAAATAGAAGACAAATGGAAGCAATTCAAAGAAATTGTACTAGAAGCAGCAAAAACTAGTTGTGGAGTAACCAAAATTACGAATTCCTATACAAAAAGCAGATGATTCAGACAACATAAATACAATAACAAGTAAAAGACAAGAAAATAAAATGGAAAAAATTCCTACAAACAGACCAAAGACCATAATATATACAAGCGGAAAATTGTGGAGGCAAAACAAATGATTAAAAATGCAAAAAGCAATCAACCATGGAAAGAATTTGGACACAAGATGAAAGAAAATGATTCAGAAAACCAGAAATCGTTCCACCAAGGAACAACTTTAATTGAGTTGGGTTGTATTGGGTTCTGTTGGGTTGGGTTGGGTTGGATGTAGTGGAATGCACTTTAAAACTGTGTATACACCCATCACGATGGTACCCAACCCAACCCAACCCAACACGTCCTCCCTTAACCCAACCCAAATAAATGAAAAAAATCTAATTTCAATTTTCTATTATTGTTAATATTATTGCCATTATTGTCATACGGTGTTGTTACATGGGTTGGCGAAACTTCAATTTATATGGGTGACGTAGATTGACAGGAAGCAACATGAATGCCCCCCCTCCCCCTCCAACTCCGGCGAATGTACCGAAACTAATATTAATTTTGTCTGTTGTGTCTGTCTGGCACTGAATACAACTTTTCTATTACCATTAGGTAATTATAGGGTAAAATAGTGTTAGGTATTAAAAATGTGACAGGACTTTATCTGATTTTATTTCATTTAGTTCGAGACCCGACTTGTTAATTTCGAAAATATTTACTATAAACATAAAAAAAAAGAAAAAGAAGTGTAATTTTGTGCAATTAGATTCCTTAAATGCCTTAAATCCTCCAAAAATGATTTCGATGGAATACCATTCAACATCTTCAGGTGTAGTTACATTGGTCTGAATTTACTGACCAAGATTGTTTGAAAAAAAATATATATTCTTTCTGTATTATCGGAGTTAAAATAACACAATCCATTTATTTTTTTTTTTAATTTTGTTTACTCGTCGATATATTACTGATAAAATTTGTAATAACTGCTTTTTAAATCGGAGACTTACTTTTCGAAATATCGTTGACGTTCGTCAAAGTTTTAAGATTGACGCGAGTGATAATTCTTAAGATAATAATTCCGCGAGATCGAACGACACAGACACAGCAACTTTCAAGAATCCATCGATACCTCATAGCAACGGGAAAATTTTATGTATCCTCGATATTAACAAATATTAATGACTCAACGAAAATGAACACAGGGCATTATCTCATCTTAACAACTTAACGAACCACGTGCACACAAAGATCAGCACAACACGCTTACCCCCAGCATAAAATAAAATTTATTTAGTTGCTCCACTCGACGTGGACACGAAACCACCCACAATATTTTCACAACAAAATCGCATTAATGACAAATAGACCTCACCCCACCCAAACGTAACCCTCGTTACTTACAATGTACAATATTTCAGTCGACGATTTCACGCGGTTAACGTTTGCGCCTCAGCATCACACGAGCACGTAAATTAAAAAGTTATTCGCAGTCATTCCCGGTAGCGTTTAATTAAAGCGATAAGTTTCCGGTTGCATCATTTACAAAACTGTTCGTGAAAGTCGTTAATAGACGTAGCGTCCCTTCGACGATGTGTGGGTTACGTATTTTTAAAAACGCCCACGTACGCCTTCGGCTGGCGATGCGTGCGAAGTTATTCGAGTTAAGTCGTATTGATTTAATCGCGAAACGCAAAAGGGACGAAATCGTATACGAAATTTAAGTGTTTTGTTTAGAATCGCAAGGAGTTAAACAACTCGACGTTCGATTGTAAACAACTGCATTGAGAAATAAGAAGTCGCCGATGAAACTTAACCTGGTTGTTGCGAGCGTCGTCAAAATATTCGAAGCCAATAAATTAGATCGTTAAAACATGGCCACCAACTAATTACAAAAATGCCGATAAGTGTTGTCCACTATTAGTATCGTATGTTGGTAATTAGTTGGTGGCTGTGCTCATTAAAACGAATCGGTTACGGATTGCACCAAGTGCACCATCGACATCGACCAGTTATGACATTGCAGATTGTTTTCCACGCCGAGTTACGTCGAATTAAACAACGGAACCTGGCCGCCCGCCAGCGCTGCCATTACCGTTTATTGTCGACGTTACCGACTTTTATGCGAAGATTCATAACCTACTGATTGCCGATGCGTTCGCGATACAATAGCGCCACCGGACGCGGACGCTTCGTATTTATCGCACCGAGTTTTATTAATTTTCGTAATTAATGCAGCGTGCGTCCGCTATTGATTTTTCGAATCAGACTGCCACTAAGGCGTTAAACTGCTCGTTAACGGCGGGATTAGGTGACGGTGGTGTTTCACGTCCATGCAAAATAATACCAGAATAGAAATTGAAAATTTTCCCATTATGTGTCGCCACGCGACATTTTCGAAATCACCGAATTTTCCCCGCTCGGTGGAAATAATTGATAAACCTCGCCGCGTTTGAACGGGCGATTTGGGTCAAGAGGCGAACCGCGTCCCCAGACCAAATTTAATCCTACTCTTGAACTTAAGCAGAAGTTTTCTATTTATATTGCGGGAATGTCGTCGTCGTCGTCGTCGTCGTCGTCGTCGACGACTACATTGTTAAACGGAGTTATTCCTGCGCGACTCTGAACTTTAAGACGTCGCACGAACGCCGAGCACAAGAAGAACTTTAAATATTTCACTGCCAAACTCATTTGACGATTAAAACGCACTGTTCGAAAAGTTGAACGTTGGACTACGATACAAACTACGCACGCACATACGCAGACGTTAATTAATTAAGTTCGAATGGCTGAGGAACATCGCGGGGACGCGATATCTAAATTTTAAATTCGTTGTGTGCGGAGTAACTAGTTCGGCGAGTTATTGTTTTTCGTTGGGAAAAAATCGATTTTAAATTTTCTTATACAACGTGGTAAATTATTTCAGAAAATCACTGGATAATATTGCGATGGCCCAGAGTTTTGCATTGATTTCCACGAACTAGAGGTCACTGGAGCGAGAAATGTTCTGAATATTCAAGGAAATTAATGTAAATTTTGATGATGAATGATAATTTTAAAAAATTCGGCGTAAACGACGTATAAATCTAACAAATGAAACCCCAGAAACACCGTTCGTAATTAAACTTAGTAGAGGAAGAAAAAATATTCAAAACAAAATAAAAAACTATAAGAAAACCAACCGAATAGAATAAAAATAACCACAAACTTAAAATGCGAGAGTAAATGGCACTAAATTTTTAAATGAGAATTTATCGAATTTATGTTTTTATTGATACGAAATATTTCTAAAAAAAAAAAAAAACCTGCAATTATAATTTTTCCCTATGGCCAAAACAGTGGTATCGTCAAAAGTCGAATTGATGCTTGAAATTGAAACATTGTTGGGATATCTTTAACATGAAGTAACTTCTCATAATCAAGTTTGAAAATAAAAGCGCTCACGATTTGCAAAACCACATTGTTTCCGATCCCACTTCCAAAACACCTGCAGAAGACCTTGGGCAAAATTTAGTTAGCAGTTGGTAGAAGGCAAGTCAAATAAGTCGAGTTTAAGTACCCGCGAGTAGGACTGAACCGTCCTCGTCGAAGATGTGGTAGCAGCCGACGATTTTAAAAGCCCTACTCGGTGATTGGTACGCCGAGACGCCATGTGTCCTTGTCGTTAGTGATATTGCAGATACCTCTAGTGGCTGAAGGTTTGGGAATGTCACTGGGGTAAACTACAGGGCCTTTTTTTTAGTTTGCCACTGATGGGGAGATCTCAGGCTCGTAACCACATCTCACTAACCAGTAACACGTCGACTTCCCACCTTTCCAGAAACTCTTCAACATCCTTCACCTATTGGCGGATACTATTAGCGTTCCATGTTAACAACAGCCATTGTCTAGTTAGTGTAGTGTTCGCATTGGGGAGGATGTTTCTCAGTTGAGTTGCTGCTTCAGTAATACGAGCGAATAAATTTTGTAGTTTCTAATGAGTTTGGTGTTGTGTTTTGCTGGTTAGGGGCTTGCTTGGTATTTGTATTCTGTTCACTACCGGATGTATCGTCTCCTTTCTTTGTTGCGTCTTTTGACGAACGGCAACAGATGCCATCACGAATTGCGTCGGTTGCGTCATCTTCTTTAGTTAGTACCCGCGATAGGAAGCTGGGTGTTTTCCCAAGCAATTTGCGCAGGTAGCCTCTACGTCCTTTGGGATGTTACACTGGTTTGTCTTTGCCAAGTCTTCATTATCCTAATCTTGCATTTTTCAATTATAGAAAAATTTGTGGCGGTTAAATTTCGGGCTTTATTAGCTCACCCAATTAATCTTATTGTTGAAGTGGAAGGCGAATTATTAGGCGTGATGAGGTTGAGTTGGGTTGGGTTGGGTTAGGTTTGAGTTGGGTTGGGTCAAGTTGGGTTGGATTTGGTCATTCATCGCAAGATTAAGACATGTCGTAATTTTATGTTTGCGTTTTCAACTCGTTATAACAAAAGTCAAAGGAGGTAATAAGAAATTATAAATTAAGACAGACTGAAATAGCAACAATGTATAAAAAGAAAATAGAAAAAGAAATGAAAGAGCTGAACAGCTTAGATGTGAATACGGACTTAGAAGTACTTTGGGCGAGCATTAAAAATATAATAATGAAAACGGCAAAAGAAACGTGTGGAACCATAAGAATAAATAAACATAAAAAACAAACGAACTGGTGGAACGAAGAGATACAAATGATAAAATAAAAAAAAACATGTGGAGGAATTATCTGAAAGACAAAACGATAAAAAAACTACTTAAAATATAAACAACAAAGAATAAAAGCAAAAGAACTAATGAAGGCAGCAAAACAACAGTCGTGGGAAAAATTCGGGGAAAAAATGGAAAACGATAGCCACACCAATAAGAAATTGTTTTATAAAATACTGAAAACGCTGATGACAAGTATAGCAATAAGTACATTAAATCAAAAGACGGACAAATACTAGAAGAGGACAAAGAAATAATGGCAAGATCGAAGGAATATTTTGAAGACGTGCTTAACACAACAAAGATAACATAAAGATATGAAGCACAGGAAGAAGAACAAACCACAATAGAATTAACCGAGGAACACGATCAAGAAATACAGATAGAAGAAGTGAAGGAAGCAATTGCAAAAATAAAAGTAGGAAAAGCGGCAGGTTACGATGGCATATCACCAGAGATGATTAAAAACATGGAAGAAAGAAGTATAGAGATATTGACGAAACTATTTAATAAAATTTGGAAAGAAGAAAGAATACCACAAGACTGGGAAATTGGAATAATAATGCCCATCTTTAAGAAAGGCGATTGCAGAGATTGTAAAAATTATAGGGGAATAACGATGATAAGCGTAATAGCCAAAATGTACGAAATAATATTGGACAATAGACTAAAAACACAAATAGAGACGCAAATAGAGGATGCACAAAGTGGTTTCAGAAAGGGAAGAGGAGTACAAGATCACATATTTACAATAAAACAAATAATGGAAAAAAGAAGAAATAAGAACATATACATGGCCTTCGTAGATCTAGAGAAAGCATTCGATAGTGCATCAAGAAAAGAAATACGGGAAAGCTTAAAAAGAAGAGGAGTAAACAAGAAGCTGATGGACAATATAAAAATCATGTATAAGGTTACAAGAAACTATGTACGAACGGGAAACCAAGGACGGACTGAGGCAAGGTGGAGTGTTGAGCCCAACCCTATTTAATGTAATCATGGATGATGTATTAAAAGAAGTAAAAGGCAAAGTAAATAAACCACCAGTGGGCTATAGAAATGTGGAAATAATGACAATAAGTGATTGCGCATTCGCGGATGATTTAGTAATATTTGCAAAAAATGAGATAGACCTCCAACAAAATTTAGAAACATGGAATAAATCACTACGAAAACGAAATTTAAAAATAAACAACGAAAAAACAAAAATAATGATAATTGGGAAAGACGATAAACAAGTTCCAGTGACACTGGATGGAAGAAAAATAGAGCAAGTAAATACAATTAAATACTTGGGGGGTAAACCTGAACAAGGATGGCAAGAACGAGGCAGAAATAAATGAAAGGATTGAGAAAACAACACGTAATTACTATGCCTTAAATAATAAATTTATAAGAAATAAAGAAATATCAGTAAAAACTAAGATCAAGGTGTATAAAACTATCTACAAACCAATTTTAACATATGGCAGTGACAGCTGGGTATTGAGAAAACGGCAAAAAAGTAGAATACAAGCGGCAGAAATGAGATATTTGAGAGCAACTAAAGACATTACGAGGAGAGACAGAATAAGAAATGAGATAGCGAGAACAGAATTAAAAGTGGAACCGATCCTAAGCAACATAGAAAGTCAGCATTTAAAATGGTTCGGACATTTGATAAGAATGGAAGATCAAAGGCAACCGAAACAAATATGGCAAACAAAGACACAGGAGACGAGGACGAGAGGGAGACCCAGGAAAAAGTGGAATGATGTAGTAGCGGAGTGCCTGGAAGGAAGAAAAATTGACTGGAACAAAGGAATAAAAATGGCAAGGGACAGAATGGAATGGGCAAGATTTGTCCATAAATTACCTTAACACCTTCGGGTATAAATAAGGAAAAATGATTATATATATACTCAGTGGCATATAAACTGCACCACCTAGAAGGGTGGGAATTTTTGGACCAAATTTGGCAGGAATAGTGGACTAGTCGAGGGAAATAGTTGATTAAAATTTGAAACCCAATCATCAAGTAGTCATGGGATTTTCGACGTTTGTATCATTTTTTAGAGGTGGTAATAGACAAGTAATTATCGAGTCATTTTTTGAATTTGTTCCACTTTTTCGGATCCCGTTCTTTAGTTTAAAGTGTTTCAAGTGTTTAATGATGCCTAGAGGAAGGAGACCTCAAGTTTACCAGCAGTTGAGTGACTTTGACCGAGGGCGGATTGTTGGTTTACGAGAAGCAGGTTTTTCGTTTAGAGAAATCGGCAACCGTTTGGGACGGCACCGCTCAACAATAATGCGAGTTTATCAAGCGTGGTCTGAACATGGGGTTGAACGTCGGAGAAGAGGCACTGGGGCTCAAAGACGAACCAATGAACGTCAAGATCGCCGCTTAAGACTAATGGCCTTGAGAGACCGATGCTCTGCAACTAGATCAATAGCTGATCAATGGTTAGGTGAACAAGGTCGTTCGATAGGCTTGCGAAGAGTTTATCGTCGAATAAGAACCTTTGGCTTGCTGTCTTACCGCCCACATCTTGTGCTACCCCTCACTGCTCAACATCGCCAGCAACGTTTGGCCTGGTGCACGGAAAGACTTCAATGGAACATGGAGTGGCATCGAGTTGTCTTTAGTGACGAATCGCGATTTTGTTTAGGAATGCATGATGGTCGGATGACTGTTAGACGAAGACGTGGAGAAAGGCGCAATCCTGATTTTTCGATTGCGAGGCATGTTCACCGAACTGTGGGGTTGATGGTGTGGGGTGCTATTGCTTACGACAGTAGGTCACCCTTGCTCTTCATCCGGGGCAGTATGACCGCCCGACGCTACATTGACGAAGTGGTAGAACCACATGTTCTTCCATATCTTCGAGGGCTGGAAGACCCACTTTTCCAGCAAGATAATGCACGACTTCAGGTAACAAGGGTTTCTCTTGACTTCTTTGAAGAGGCCAATGTTAATCTTTTCCCTTGGCCGCCAAGATCTCCCAATTTGTCGCCCATTGAGCACGTGTGGGACATGATGGGTAGAAGATTGAGGAATCTACCGAACCCACCGCTGACAATAGAAGCTCTACGGCATGAAGTACAGGCTGCTTGGGATGCCATACCTCAAGAAGACATTGATCACCTGCTGGAATCAATGCCAAGGCGGGTCAATGAGTGTATCAGAAATAGGGGCGGACCAACACATTATTAAAGAAAAATCAAAAAGATGAAGTGTTTTCTTTATCAAATTTTAATCAATTGTTATCTTAGACTAGTCCACTATTCCTGCCCAATTTGGTCCAAAAATTCCCACCCCTTCTAGGTGGTGCAGTTTATATGTCACTGTGTATATAATTACAACACATAAATATGAAAATGCGAATAAACGTATTTGCTTCGGATATCGGTTAACGGCTGCCTAATTAAACTTTCCGATCGCGAACATTGGGTTGTTTTCAGCGCGGGATGCGCTACGTACCCGCGAACAATTACAAACGCGGACCGTAATTCGCACCGCAATATGAATATAATTTTCTCCCATTTCGGCATTGTCGCCGCATTACCAGTGGCGTTATGTAATTAAATCGATGCGGGGACCAACTGGCACGCACCGGTGAGTCCGCGCCGACGAGGGGACGTTCAAATGCATTCCGCGTCATCACTCACCCGCCGAAACGCAACGTGTTCGCCTTTATTTATGCAAACGGCGGCATATTGCGCCGACTATTAATAAATAACTGCCCCGATTGACGTGTGCGGTTTTATTCGAATTTATCGTTCAATCCGGTCGCACGACCGATAAGTTCGATGATCGTCGCGGCGTTCGTTCACCGACCGCCGGCCGCCTGTAATTTACGGCGCGACATGTGCGCGCGTTATCTATTTCGAGGCGGTCGCGGCCTTTTTTCGTTTTTATTATTTCGCGTCGCGTAACGCGCGAGACGTGACATTGCGGCGGATCCTCCCGACGGGCAACGTGCGGCGGCGTTGATGCGGGGACGGTGGGCGTCGCGGCTTCCGCGAATAGCAGCCCCGACCAAGAATAGCACTTGCATCGCTAAATAAACCCGATGTCCCCCGTTTAAATAGATCGTTGCGCAATAATTAATCGACCTTTCGCCCGCGGGCTTTGATCTCTCGGTTGTCGAATTGCGTGAACGACGCAGCTGCGTCCTGAAAAATCTGAAAGATTTTAAGAGCAGAACGAAAGCGGCGTTTACGGTTTAGTAAAAAAAAAGAAAATAATCTGACGGGCTCGGTACGCAACGCGAAGCCGTTTTTTTTTTCGCATCAAACGAATTGCATTTTCGGTCCGGTTTTCATTGCGACAATGGCGCGACGAATTTTTCGCGGACGGAATGCGTTTGTGCCAAAACACACTTTGACAATTCGCTCGTTTTCATGGCGCGTTCGCTGTCGTGCCCGGTTAACGTTAATTCCAATTTGTTCGGCGCTACATTATTCATGTTATCTACTTTTTATCGATTTCTGAAACGTTCTGGTACAACGGTGTTTTGCATTATTTACATCGAACGGGAAATGAAATAAATTGCCAGCTACATAAATTTTCAGTTTTACAAATTGTTTCGTATATATATTGCTCAATGTTTAATGTTTTTAAGAGTAAATTGTTTTCGTATTTTATTATTTCAATGGAATGTCTAATAATTAGGCTTTGACTGGGTTGAAAAGTAATTTTATTTGATCTCAATTTCACATGCAGTTGATTTTCGTATTTTTGTTTATCTTGAGCAATCACTTTAAGGGGGGGATCCTGCTTTAGAAGGCTCAAAAAATCGATTTGTTTTTTATTGCTCAAATCTATGCCTAATATATCTAAGAATATGTATAAAAAGTTATAGCGGCTAATCGCAATATTTTGAAAGATACAGCACTAAACACAGTGAGGTGTCGACAAAAAATATACGAACGCATGAACGCTCGGACAAACGAAACGCGCGCCCCTCCCCGCAGTAACATAACACCGAACTATGTACTGAAAAAAGTTCAATCGGTCGTTCGAAACAATAATATTTTGAATTCGTAAGAGCTATAGTAGTATTATAACGTGATATCCCGTAAGTAATCGAAAATTAACATTTTTCCTGATCGTAAACTTTAGAGCGCGTTTTCTCGACTTTTCGTTTTTACGATTTTTCTAAACTGGTGGGCGTGATTGCGAGAAAACTAGACAAGCAATCAAAACGAAACAAAACTTTTGTTAGCTTCAGTAGCATTCTCTTCGATTTGAACTAAAAAGATTAATGAAAAAAAAAATCTAAACAACTTTTTTAGCAAGTTGAAATGATTCTCTCTTCCTGCAAAGAGCACATTGATTTTCAAAACTGAGAAAAATCTTGAATTTCAAAATTTTGGATTTTTTTTTTAGTTCACATAGAAGAAAATATATGAGAATTACCATTTTCTTTGTTTTTTTTTTGTTTCAGACAAAAATTACGGGCTACAACATTCCCACCGATTGTAAATTGCAATTGAAAGGTGTTGCACAAATGTGCATAAAAATCGGTTCCGTTTAAATATATTTCTCTCGAAATATTTTTTTTTAATGCTCAAATATGCAATAAAATGCTCTAAAAAGTTCACTAGACTCATTTTTTTATGCCCTAAAAAATTCCCCCAAAAACGCTATTTTAAGGCCTCCTAAAGCAGGATCCCCCCTTAATGAGAATTTTTAATTAAACAAAACAATTTGAAACACACCGTAAATAAATAACCACCTAATTTATAATAAAGGCAATTAAAGCGTGAAATTATCACAAAATTTCACCCACGTCGGACGCCAATCGTCGCCGCCCGACGTGTGTACGAGACCGTCCCCGTGTCCCGGTATAGACACGAAATTTATGTAAAAATAAACAACGACGCGCCGTCATATCGCCGTTTATTATTAGAACGCGAAGCCCGGTGGTAAAACAGAAGACCGTCGAGGAATTGAATTTGATTTGGGGCGTGCAGCGCGCAATTTGCAAGTAAGATTTGCCGCTGCGGTAATAGCGCAATCGTCTTGGTCGATACGTCCGAGAGCGCGACTTGCGAATGGAAAACTGTCGCGTCGCGATACAACCGAAAGCCGGAATTCGCTGTGCAAATAATCTCGAGCCGTTCGGGGAGTAAGAATTGGCAAAGTGGATGAAATTTTTAAGTTGGGTGATTAGGCAAGCTACGAAAATGGCGGGAACGATTTTGGAATAAATGTGAATTGGCTGTTTTAGAAGGGGGGAGGGGGGATAATACGAGTGGAGATCATTATTATTTCTGTAAAGCTATTCCAACGAAAATGTTTGGGTTACATTGGACGTTCCAACCAAACCCACTCTAATTGAACCAATCCACCGCAACCTTGGTGGGGTTGTGTCCAATTTGAAAAATGAAACAGATTTATGATCTTAACCGAAAACGCATTTTCCTTTTGGGCAGAAAAAACCCTGGATTTTCAAAATCCAAAATATCACTTGCAGCAAAAATAAAATACCACGAATGACACTTGGTGAAGATCCACACTAAGACGAAATAAATTAAAATATAAATAGTTGCACTTTGGGCTCAGTTTCGTTGAACTTGTTTCGATCACGCTCACTTTGGTAAAATGCACAGTGCCGTACTAGTGAAAATATTTGCGAAATAAATGATTAAAGAAATAGTGCAAATATGTAAAAGTAAACTGTGGTCTCCTTCCCAACAGATTTTCGTTTCACAAACGGAATGAACCCAACCCAACCCAACCCAACCTAACGGATAACGAACAAAGCCATTTACAGCTTTAGAACAGTTTTACAGTCCACTTTCTCCTCCTCCACTTTTTCGCCTTTGTCTTTTGATCCAATTCTGTTCACTCGCATTCTTTACACCAATATTCCAATTTATCTTCTCCACATATTTCCCCTTTCTTAACTTCCACAGCTGACTCTTCCCACCATTCTCTGCTCCCCCTTTTCATCTATTTTTTTTCAAATATCCTGGCAGTCCCTGAACTACTTGTAAGTCTTTGATACTTTCCACTGTACCTGATCCCATTCACTATCTTCTCCATTTCCTGTATTTTTTTTTCATTCGACTCACAATGTTATCTTCTGTACCTTTTGCTCCCTGTTCAGTCGTTCCACCTCTTCTACACTCAGTTCGTCGGTTCCATACGTTCGTCGTATGCTCTTCCCCCACCTTGTCGTTACCTTGCAAGGATGCCCCACTTCGCAACCACTCTCATTCCTTTCTTGCCACATTCCTTCCTACCCCACTGCTCACTTTCATCTGAGATAAACTTTCTTAAAGCACTCAACATCACTTTCAAGATACCCTGGCTTTGTCTTTTCGACTTTCAGCGCTTTGTTCAAAAGCGCTCTCGCCACCTATTTTTCTTCTTCCACACACCGTAGCTCCTCACCATAGCCTTTTCACACTTTCAATTCTTTCTCCCATCCATTTAAAAACACCTCTCCTTCTTCCATCCTCAATCTAAACCTAACAAATAAAATCTTTTTATCTGCATTTACTCTCAGATACCTTCTTTCAGAAAACCTGTCCAATCTAACAATCACCTCCTTCATACCACCTTCCACATCTGTTAATGCTACACGTCATCCATCTATGCAAGCACCCATACTTTCCACCTGATTGTCTTTTCCTTAAAAGTTCTTCCACCTCTGACATACACGCATGGCCATATATCTCGAAAATTAATCGAAGAAAATCTGAACCTCCAGGAAACGAAGTATAGAGCTTATAGTCGTGTATACTTCCACAAATCAGCGAAATTAAACGAGTGTCGGTAATAGATCAGTTTGTCGTTCTCTTCCTCTACCTCTATCTGTCCATGCAGTCCACATGAAGTGGTCATTAAGTCGAGATCGGTGGTTCTGTGGCTAATGGGGGTCCGGCCAATCCTGCTGTGGGAAAATGGACCAAACCAATATAATAACTCAAGAATAATAACCTCCTACATTCTACAGACCTTACGTCGATTTATCTCAACTTCCCAAAGGTGACACGCACAGATCTTCTAAGCTCAGTCCTAAGTTTGATTTCTTCTTTTGCTGATAAATTACACAATTTTCAAAAACTTCTTGGGCGGGATCAGTTCTATTTTTACAGTATTTTCATGCATTTTTCATTGTTATTAATTTTTAAATATCCGACAATTTTCTCGAAGTTTCCACAGTTTTTGATTAACAATTTTTATAATTTTTTTTAAAATTGTTGTATTCGAATTTATCAATTTTAACATTTTACGAAATTTTCATTTTGATTATCTCCAATTTTTTCTTCTGTGCACTTTATGGCATCAGTGGTAATTTTCTCAATCTTGACGTATTTTACCATTTCGTGAAAAATTTACAAATTTTCAAATATTTTACCACATTACCATGTTTTTTTATTTTTTTGAAACTTTAACGATGTGATTGGGTTGGATTGGTTGGGTATTTTTAACGACAAAATAACTTCAATGTAAATTATTTACAACGCCAGAGCTATCAGATAAAAAACAACTAAAAAATACCATGAATTATTGCTCCAACCAACGAATCACAATACAAAGATATAATAGTCACATAAAGAACTCGTTTCATGGACACCAATTGATTGGCCAATCAAATGTCACTAGTTACCACGAAACGCAATATCTGGAGTCACCTGAACGAGTAAAATTACTCAAATTCATCGCAGTGCAGTTGTCTTATCTTATTCGTCAGATTATCGACAGACTTCCAATATCTCAATATTTTTTATATCGAGCAGAGATCATTAATAAATAAGATAAAACGCAGGGGACCCAACGCCGATCCTCGCGGCACACCACACCTAGTAGTAAAATCACAAAATTTGTAACCATAATAATTTTACGTTTAGGATAATTCTGAGACTGTAATATGTAATACGTTACGCATTTTACGTTTTCAAAACAGTTACAAAAATTTCTTCGACGCGGAAATTCTACAACTAACCGGACTCGATATTTAACGCGTAGGTAAAACGAACTCCAACGAACGTGTTGAGATTCGAGATTTGAGTACTAAATTATTTTTACATAGTTTCCTTCTTGCGAGTTCGAAGACTCCAGGCATGTTGAGTACCAAGATTTCGGTATTGCATTCCCCGTATTGACTACGCATCAAGAAAAGCCGATCGAATAAATGGATCTTTTGTAATTTCGCGCCCATATAGCAGAATCCTTACGTAAGGA
Source organism: Geotrupes spiniger (assembly GCA_959613385.1). Classification (NCBI taxonomy): domain Eukaryota; kingdom Metazoa; phylum Arthropoda; class Insecta; order Coleoptera; family Geotrupidae; genus Geotrupes; species Geotrupes spiniger. The sequence goes on from OY390739.1 coordinate 29,913,058, forward strand.
AAGAAAAGCTGATACTAAGAAAAGAGGACGACTTCATCATCATCTCTTCAAGAAGTATATGAGAAAAAAGAAGAAATGGCCCAACAGCTAAGTTTTCTTCTAAAAATGTAAGATTAGATGGAATGCATGATTGGTCTATTATCCAAGGAAGTTAATTTACTACAAATCGTACCATAGCTGTGGGCAGTAAAAAATAAAATTTTTATGTTTTTAATAAGTAAATTTTTTTTTTAATTTAAATTGTACAATTCAGATGTTAACGAGGTTAATGGGCGACATCTTTCAATCCTCATGTTAATAATTAAGGACCCCAGCGAGGAAAATTTCACACGATTTTTTTTTAAAATATCGCTGTTAGAGTGAAACAATTTTCAAATTCTTTGTATGACAGTTTGCAACAATTCACCATTTAATTGCCATTATTGTGAGCTTCATCAACAGTGATGGGGTGCTTTTTTTCTGTAGTTATTTAACAGAACACAAAATTATCTCCATTTACTAACTAACGAAACAGAGCAACTTCAAAGCGAATCGCAATGATAATTAATAATAATAATGAATTAAATCCAAGAAGTAGTGATGCCTAATGCGTTAATGTTCAGAACATCCCGAGGCGAAATCTCGTGCATTCAACGTAGCTGGCGCACGGTCAGGAAACTTCGGTCCCGCCGCGTATCGACTCCCATCGCCGACGGCGGAGCCTCGTGTCGCGCGCAGCAGCGGCCAAAGCTCAGGAGCGTTTCTAATTGATTAAAGCGGAAGGGCGCTATCGACCGGATGGGCCGGAAGCGCAGGGATGCGCCATCTGGCGGCGCGCGCCAGACTGCGCCGCCGACGACGGCAGACAGAGTGGCGCCATCCCACATCGCCGCTCCGCGCTCCAGATTTAACTTTTTCTTCCGCGCGTTCTCTTCGCCGTTCGCCCCGGCGCGCCGCAAAAATACGCGACGATAAATCTCCGCGAAATTGCGCTCCTTCGCTCCGCTGCGCCGAATTGGCGGATGATTTACGACCGCCGACGGACAATTAAACGGCGCCCGTGTCATCGGCGTTATTTTGCGGATTTTACGCGAGCACTGGGTGGAGGGACAGGGCATGGAATAGAAAATAGATCGGCGATTGCTTAGGAGGTCAAGTTAATGAGGTCGATGGACGATCGATCGATCTATTGCGTCCAGTTTAGTTTAATCAAGTCGACGTTTCAGACTTTTATTAGGTCTCGCAAGCAGTTTCCAAAAAAATTGAAAATATACGAAATTAAATGATTTTTCAAATTAACGTTCACGGTTGAAAAATTTGCGGACATTGCTCAAAAAAATCTTTCCTGAAATATTCAATTTTCTGTTTCCTGAAATTCGAGTCAATTATTTTACCAACTATTAACCCCACCCTACCTAACTTTCATTTTTAACTTTTGCCCAAAATTTTGCTTCAGTACAAGTTCACATTTTCGAGATATTTTCCTGTTAAAAAAAAAAATTTAGTCAATTATTTCGCCCTCCACTAAACCCCACCCTACATGACTTTTATTCAAATTTTCGCCTCGGTCGCCAAGTTTACATTTTCGCGCAATCCGCTCCGAGTACGCGCGCACTCCAAAAACTGATTACTTCCGTTTTTGAGATCAAATAAATCTATTTGTACACCCGTTTCGTTGTTCCATTCATCGGCGCCCTTTGTTCGGGACGACAATGGCCAACTTTTATCGCGGAAAATTGAAAAACCGCCCGCCGTCCAACGGGGCCCGTAACTTTTACGTGCCGAACGAATAATTTTTTTTCATCGGAAGACGCGATGTTTTCAACGATTTCAACGTTTTCGAATTTCACAAAATCGATCGCATTGTGAAACAAGTCGCCGCGCATAGATACCAAACCTTAATTCGCAGGAAAACGACGTGGAATTTGCAGAAAAACGACTTACCTGAAACAAAAGAAATAAATCATTAGATCAATGGGTGGTACACATAGTTTAAAATTAAATTAAATAAAAACCAGTGGAAATAAAATAAACAACAAGTAGATTAGAACATGCAGTTATAATAAAAAATAAAGTCGAATAAATACAAACGTGGGCGTTTTAAAAATACATCAAGCAATAAAATTTATGAATTAGCGACATGTCCTTGAATTGAATAATAAAAACTATATGAGTAATGTTATAATTATTTGGGCGGCAGAACTTAACGCGTTGTTGATAGGCGTGGAGTGGTAGTTTAGGTCAACATCGACAACACGACCGTCGTCATGGATCTATGCTGTTTTTTTTTGCTCATCGGAGATGTTTTTAATTGGAATGACGCATATGTGTAGTAGGTGAAGTAGTCTTTAGAAAACTTCTTAAGAAACTGACCGTTTGATCAACGAAACGTCAAGTTTATTTCAACACATACATCTTTATCAATGACCGTAAAAGGTAAAGTGGTGGTCCCAACGCGCTGCCTTGCGGCACTTGCGTCTGTTTTCAATTCTGAATATTTAGACGAAGGTTCGATGGATGCTGTGAGCTGCATCTTTTCTTCCATACATTTTTCTATGACACGATGTACTTGATTGGCCGTTTATTTAGTTTCTTCAAATATTTCTTTGTGTGTAACTAGGTCTATTTCTTGTATTATTTGTATTTGATTAATTTCTTTTAGTGTTATTTTCTAATTGTTCGAAAAACGGCGAAGAAATCAAAGTAACAATTTCTCAAAGAGACAAATCAACGACTACTGAAACGAAAGCAGCATTCGAACCGGAGTATCTCCGCCGGCGCGGCAATAATAAAATTCATGCGATTCCGCACGACCCGAAAAAAAAGTCGACAGGGGTGGACGAACGTGGAATTTCGGCGGGCGGGGGCGGGCGCGGGGCGCGAGGAGACGTCGAACCGGCGCGCGGGAGAGAGAGAGGGCGAACGGAGCGAGGATGACGCACGCGGCCGCGGGACGGGGGCGGCGTTACGGTTCCGCAATGCAGCATCACGTGCCGGGATTTCAATGATCCCATTCTCGCGATTCGGGACGCGAGTCACAATCATCGCACGGCCGAACGGCGGCGCGGCGGGGCCGCGTTCACGGACGCACGTTCGGCGCGCGTCAATACGAAAAATGGAGCGTGAACCGGCGAACGCGCGCGGCCTCGCGGCACGCACGGCTGCGTCCTTTGCGGCCGCCGTGCGAATCGGAATTAGCGGCGCGGACGTGCGGTTACGCGCGGACGGTTCGGGGATTGTTTGTTGTCGGCGAGTCAGGGTCGGATTAGCCAATTTATAATATTCTTCATTAAAATGAGCAAATCCACCCTTTGTATAATTTTTATAACATCGTACTACGTTGGACTTAGCTTGTCTATAATACAAAGTCGTTTCAAAGTGTTCAATAAATTTTTCGCATCAGGATTTCAAATTCTAAATCGAAAGATATTATTTTAATCAAAATATTATTAATTTACTTTTAAGAAAATTACAATAAATGGAACAGAAAAGTTTGTTAATCCACATTACAGCAAAATCGTTCAAAATTCATGATTTATTTAATTAATTATAATTATTTGCATAATAACACAAAGGGGTTTCGAGGTACGTGTGACGATTTCAAGCTCTGATTTCAAACGTATCATTTCACTATATTCACCGAATTAATAATTTGATATAATTTACATCATCATATTTAAAATCAATAACCCACAAACATTAACAACTTCGCTGCAAAGTAGTTCGACATTAAAATTAGTTATTTATTATGGTCATAATTTTGCAACGTGAAGGTGTGCCACCATTTCAAATTCTGAATCTCATTTTTACTCATAAATTACGGATATTGAACACAGAAAGTCAAACATGATTTTCGTAATCACGGAATATTTTAAATTGTTCTTTATTTGGTAAGGTGTTCCGTAACTTTGAACAGGACTTTGCAATTATTTTTATAGTAACTAGAACATTTAACTGGAAAATATTTGGAATATTTATTTTATCCTTGTGCAAGACGAAAATTGAGCATCTACGTCTATGTGGTTTTCGTTTATGCAGGCGCACAATGCGTTCGGATGATCTCGCGTGCTCTTATTTTTCAAGATGCACCCCGAAAAAGTAAAATTTAATTGATTTATTACTTACCATTAGTATCTTAACTGATATTTTAACCGATTACTTCCGGTACAATACAATAGAGCGTTTGATTTCTGATTTCAACCCAACCCAACCCAACCTATCATTAACATTTTTAATTATTTTTACGATTTTGATGATTTTCGATTATTGACAATTTTTAAACCGTACGCAAGCCAAGCCAACACAACCTAACATTAACTTGAGATTTTTAACATTTTTTACGGTTTCGATGATTTTCACGATTTTTATGTTTTTTGATTATTAGCTATTTTCGGCCGTACCCAACCCAACCTAACATTGGTATTAGATATTTAATGACCCAGCAAAAGCTATAAAAAATAATATACATGGTTTAGAATAATGAAGAACAACAGAACAACAACAGAAAAAATAATTAAACAACGAAAAATAACAGGGGAACCAAATTGGCATAATGTCAATTGAAAATTTTGACTTGTTTTTAATGCAATTTAGCCAAATTTTTTTGTCTTATAGTAAATTTTTCACATTTTGCAATTTTTTACAATTTTCTATGATCTCAACTATATTTCAATTCCCCAAATTATTTTTGATTCCCGCAATTTTGACATGTAATTAATTTTGACACATTCCACAAATGTCAATTTTGACATTTTAAGAATTTAAAAGTTAGTGGCCATTTTGTCAATTGTTTAAGTTTTGGTATTGGCATTTTGATACATTAGTAGTTTTCTCATTCGATAATGTTCGATAATTTTTTTTTGACGTTTGTCAATTTATTTGCATTTTGAATAAATTTCCATTTTTTGGACTTTTTATACAATTTTGACATATCATGACACATCTTACGAATTTTAGGCAGTTTTAACTTCCTATAAATTTGTTACATTTAATGTTTTTTGACTCATGAATTTTTAAATTTTTGGCCATAATTTTCAGATTTGTAATTCTAATGTTAAGTATCGTCTATAATTTCGAGGAATTTGTGTGTGACAGCTAAACGTCAATACACTCACAGGAAAGTTGCTATGACTAAGTTGATACCGTCGATACTAAAGTTGTTTTGAAATAAATTTCAAAGGATGGATTAAGTCGTGACAGTTGTTTCGTCGTTTAGGACTCACCAGATCACCAACGGTACATTGGTATGTGATGAAACATGAATTATGAGGATAAATGTTACGAAATTTAATATTTGGACGACTCGGAAGAAAGTTTAAAGGACAATCCCCAATGACAAAGTCAACAATGTTAAAGTAATTAATTTTAAATATTTTGTCATTATAAGCATTTGCTTCGTAGATTGAACAGTCTTGTGTTCATTTATACCTACAATGGCTTTTTAAGTTTATTTATTTTCATTCTACATAAAATAACTCATTTAATTTCCATCAATTAATTCAGTAATTTGCCGGAATACAATAAACAAACTTTTCGAATAAACGTCCGCGCCGGTTATTATATTTGCGTTTAATTAACAAACTTTACGTCGGTAAACAACGCCGCACGACGCGCCGTTACACGAACAACACAATTAAAAAGTGCGCATTTTTCGCCAAAACAAACAATTTATGAACAACCTGGACGCGCGCGCATTTCGTCGATGAAATTTCGGTACCGCAGCGTTCTCCGGCGGCGAGCTTCGGAACGTCGCGCTTCGCGAACCTCCCGCTCGGTGGCGCCATCCGCCGTTCTCCGACTCCGGTCGCGAAACACTTGTTGATATCGCGCGGGCGGTAATCGCCGGAGTTTACGCGACTAATCGCGTCACATGCACAAACGTGCAGGCGACGCCGCCTAATCTCGTTAATCGGGCGATATTAGAACCTTCGTTATCGAATTAAAAACGGAAAGTCGTAAATGGGAGCTTTACGGCGACGTCAAGCGAGCGCTCGAGGACAGCGTAAATATGACAAATGAAAATTTAAGGCGTCGGCGTCGTAAATGCGTTCAGTCCGGCGGAAATAATTTCCAATCGTGAAATTAGCCACGTTTATCGTTTAGTTGCGTTACGTTTTTATCACTGAACGTGAAATTGTCTTCACGACTGTAATAAATTTTGTTTAATATTTTGTTGTTGTTGGTAACTTCAATGTAATTGTTGTATTTTTTTTTTACTTTGATATTTTAATAAGTCGGTGTTAAAACAAAAATACATAAATTCCATCACTCATTACCAACCCCTTCAGTTCCCGATTTATTAGATCCGTTCGTTGTTCAGTCCCGCGTTCTTCTCATTACACCTTTTACGGCGGAGGCATTTGTTCGAATTTACTTCGACGTACTCAGTCGCCTTTGTCTCCGGCGCTGGCGTCGCTAATGGCCCGTTTGGTAATTACACCGGGAAGTTTAATTACTGACATAACGAAGGAAATTGTGTTAACTGCGCCCGTCTTCCGAGCCCCCGGCCCCATCCGCGGCACTCTGCGTTAACTTCGTCGATACGAGGCGGTAACAACGTCAGCGAACTATGTACGTAAAGTACGAACCGATATGTTAACAGTCAACCTAAATATACGGAAATATTTGCACAATTGTAAAATAATTGTATGTATTAAATTATAAATTCATTTTTTCAAAAATTCTTGATATTGAGTCAGAGAATCGAGAAATCTCAATTAAATTCTAAAAACGCCATTATCTGAAAATGCGAAATTCAGGCTTGAAAAAAAAAACAACCAAATCGATGTTAACAACCAAACAGAATTAAAACAATCAATTACGCAAATCAATCGCGAGAACCGGGTCGGAAACAATTCCAAGTTTCCTCCTTCGAGGGCGAGATATTTCACGGTATTTACGACCTCATTCCGTCCCGGTTTGACTTACGGTTTGGCCGGAACCCCCCCATATTCCGCACGTACGTTTTAAATTTATTTCGGATATTTACGACGTTGTTCCCCGGAATTTATGAATTCCGCCGACACCAGTTTCGCAGTCGCTGTGCGAGTTTCTTCATTGAAAATTTCGACGTTGGCGATTTTTTTAACGATCTCATAATCGAGAGATTTTCGTCCGTAATTCAAACGGATGATCGTCGATCAGTTTTACGAAGTGCAACTCAACGTTTAAATTTTATTGTCGTTTTCATCCGGTCGAAAAATTTGCCCTAAATAAGTTTCGATGCAGCCGCTCATAAAGCTGCCGCCTTCAAAGTATATGACGTATCCGAAATCCCATCTTGAATCGATTTTCGTTCTCCTGCCCGTCGAACTGGAATTGATCATCTGCTCTGTCTCAATTGACATCGGATAGAAAGGTAACTCCTCATGGTAAAAATACGGGCTCCCGCGATCTCGATTTGTTTCATAATTGACAGCCGCAGAAGAAACCCAGAACAACAACAAGACAATTATTGTTTTGTTCCCATGTTCTATTTTTAATAAATTTTATTACTTTGTTCGTTTTTCATTGGTTATTATTTGTTACTGTCCACCGCCGACATCGAAACAAATCTCAATTAAAATTCAAATTCGGACATCGAAAACCCATTTGCGCTAACGAACCGGTCGGCGAGAAAAAAACCGAACGTCCCCGACGTAATTATTTCATCGGCGTTAAGTGGGTCGCGTTCGATTTTCCGAATGTTCGGCGAGTCCGGAGTCCGTCCGGATCAATGCGGCGAAAGTCGTCGGCGCCGAAACCGCCGACTCGGATCGCGGAACCGGGGCGGCGAGAGGAAAAATTAACGAGTTCCCTCGCATCTAATTGACTCCGGAGTCGACCGCCCACGACGCAACTTAATCGCCGACGCGTTCACCCGGAGGAGTTCCCACGCCGCCGGCTGGACGACTGAATATGTCAGCTGCAGACGGACGATGTCGATCAATCATAATTTTTAATGCGGTTTAATTAGTAAAAAAAAATAAACGATTGTCGAATCGCTTAATGTATTTGTCTATTGATCTCAGAATGGGAGGGAAAATTTAAACTTACACTAATTGGTGGTTAATTAATTGAGGAAAGGCTGACGATGTACAAACATTTTAAGGAAAACGACAAAGTCAATCGATAATGAAACGCCCTTTGGGGGTGTTCTCGTCATCAAACAAGAGACGTTGCAAATAAGTTGTCCGAGACAATGATCGGGTGACTAGTTTGAAGTAAATTGCAAAAAGTTGTAAAATATTTCAAAAGAAAAACAAAACTACGAATAATAAGAAACTCAATGGAAAAAGCCAGAGAATATTGGAGAACAAACTGACGTACATAAAAGCGAAGAAACGGCTGACGATGTACAAAAATTTTGAGGGTGTTCTCGTCGTCAAACAAGGGACCTTGCAAATACCAAAAGAAGTTGTCCCAGACAATGATCTGGTGACTAGTTTGGAGTAAATTGAAAAAAGTTGTAAAATATTTCAAAAGAAAAACAAAACTACGAATAATAAGAAACTCAATGGAAAAAGCCAGAGGACATTGGAGAACGAACTGACGTACATAAAAGCGAAGAAACGGCTGACGATGTACAAAAATTTTGAGGGTGTTCTCGTCGTCAAGCAAGGGACCTTGCAAATACCAAAAGAAGTTGTCCCAGACAATGATCTGGTGACTAGTTTGAAGCAAATTGAAAAAAGTTGTAAAATATTTCAAAAGAAAAGCAAAACTACGAATAATAAGAAACTCAATGGAAAAAGCCAGAGAACATTGGAGAACAAACTGACGTACATAAAAGCGAAGAAACGGCTGACGATGTACAAAAATTTTGAGGGTGTTCTCGTCGTCAAACAAGGGACCTTGCAAATACCAAAAGAAGTTGTCCCAGACAATGATCTGGTGACTAGTTTGAAGTAAATTAAAAAAAGTTGTAAAATATTTCAAAAGAAAAGCAAAACTACGAATAATAAGAAACTCAATGGAAAAAGCCAGAGAATATTGGAGAACAAACTGACGTACATAAAAGCGAAGAAACGGCTGACGATGTACAAAAATTTTGAGGGTGTTCTCGTCGTCAAACAAGGGACCTTGCAAATACCAAAAGAAGTTGTCCCAGACAATGATCTGGTGACTAGTTTGGAGTAAATTGAAAAAAGTTGTAAAATATTTCAAAAGAAAAACCAAAACTATGAATAATAAGAAATCTTAATGGAAAAAGCCAGATAATATTGAAGAACAAACTAATGTACAAAAAAGTGAAAGGCTGATGTACAAAAATTTTAAGAAAAACTTCAGAGTCAAACGATAATGAAACACCTTTTTAGGGTGTTCTCCTCATCAAATAAAATACCAAAAGAAGTTGTCCCAGACCATAATATGGTGACTAGTTACAAATTAGAAGACGATATAGTTGTGTAATAAACTATTTCGTCCACAGGGTAAAGAAAAGACAGAAGAAATTATTCAACTAGAGGCCGAACAGTCAGAACAAGATATCAATAATTACGAAGAATTTCACACTTAAAGCTTAAAGCAATTCAGTGCAATCCTACTTGGTCGTATGCGTAAACATTTTGCTTAACTAATTCAAATTTAATTTATAATAATTAATCGTTTCGATTTAAATATAAATTTATTTCGTTCCAATTTCGATTAAGATCCAATAATTGATCAGGAAATTTCCGACGGCTTATACCCCTAATCAGCCCAGAGTTTCCAACAAAATAAAATTTCCATATCATTACAATAATCAACTTAAAATATATAATAAGTAAAAGAAGCGAGCACTTTACTGTTGGATTTGCTGCTTGAAAGCTCAAAATCCTCTTTGCGTACCGCTGGTAATAAATTAGTGTAGCTTTCCTGGTCGCTGGGGGGTAAAATAACGATACGAACTGGGCGCAGATCCATATCTTTGTGCGAGGATTGAATTGATAGTAAAATTGAATACAAAAAAGCAAAAACGACAACATTGATTTAATCGAACCGTTTCTTCAGTAATACCAAATTTTCAAGACAATAAAAAGAACACGACTAGTTTGATCCTTAAGGACGAAATGGAATAAAATTGATACGGTAAAGAACTAAATGATTAAAATATAAAAATGTAACCAACGTACAGATGAAAACTTTTATATCCACCAGCCGTTACAATATTCATTTCCCGCTAATGAACTGCGGCCAGTCGCGACCCCCGATCCACTAACTGGATTGCGTAATGGAATATTTAAGCGGCCATTGAGTGCATTTAAATATTTAAATTCTTCGAACGTCGGGCGCGGTCGCGTCGGCCGATCGAATTAAACTTTTAATCGGTTCGTGGGAACCTGCGAATTCGCCGCCGGAATAAATCTGAAATCGATTGTCATGGTTTTATTGAAAGCACTCGGATACAAACGCGGCTCATGGTGTTTCGTCGGACAGTGGCGATGGTCGTCAGCCCCGGAACTTGAAGAAGAGCACGGTCCAGGAGAAAACGTGGCACATCATAAGGAACTTGTAGAGATCCTCGGCGGACTTGATGTCGAACAGTTCGATTTTGTTCAGATACGCGTAGATGTCACCCAATAGATCTTTCATCGTGTCCCGCCTGACATTTTGACGAACGCGAGTTAATTTGTTTGACAATCTAGGCGTCCTGTGGCGGTGATCTAGATCGGATAGTCGTCGCGCGGTTCGTAATTGAGATTACGTCGTTGAAATAGTTTTTCGGTTTATCTCTGTTTTTTCTAGAAATTTCATTTCTATCGGATTTATTCTTGTCTTTTGTTTTGTGGGTTAAAAAAACTCCTCCGGTGAAGGGAAGAGACTAATTGTTCTACATATAGGATCAGATGGCGGGTTTGTCGAAAATGGTTTTGAATCCAGAAAGATAAGAGACTACCATGAAAAAATGACTTCCACAAAGGATGGTTCAAAAATGTGTTACCTACGTTGGAGGAAAACTCCATAATTGTAAAGGATACTTCGTCCTACCACTCAAGGAGGATCGAAACAATTCCAATACAAAAAGTGACTGAGTGGCTGCGGAGAAAGAATATGAAAAAGAATAAGAAAAAATATTCCATGTGAGGAAAACATGATGAAGCAGAGCTTCTTTCCTTAGTTAAACAAAATAAGGGGTAGTTAATAATAACTACGTCATTGATGCATTAGCACAAGCTAGCTTCCAATAAAAGTGTTAAGGCTGCCAACCTACCATTGTGAGTTCAACCCAATTGAACTCACATGGGCGCAAGTTAAAAGTGAGGTAGTATTTAAATTCCAAGATGTTAAAAATCTTTTCGATGTCCCATTGTCAAATGTTACTGCAGAAAATTGGGTCAATGCAATCAGGCATGTACACGGAGAAGAAAATGTGGCAGTTAGACAACAATAGAAGTACAAGCAGAGCCTCTTATTATCAATGTGGGAGGTTCTTCATCATCTGGCTAGTTTCTGGCAGAATCAGATAGCGACTGAAACTGTTTCTTTAATTGCTTACCAACGTTCTTGTTTATGGGAATTATTACAACTTTTCCATTCTTATGGGATTATTGTTGTTTTCGTTATTTCCCCGTTAGTTGTTTTCTTCCTTCCACCCCCATGTACTTTAATCATTTCTGACGTTGTTATCTATTGCTGGCATCTGTTACTTTTATTATCTTTATTTTTTTTTAATCGGTATATTGTTCCTGTCTTGAGATTCAAACGTTTCCTCGGGTTCTAGCGTTTCCGTTTCTCCTGCCGTTTCATCCTGCTTTATCCTTTATATTCATCATGACCATTCCAGCCCACGTTCAATGGAGCAAATTTCCAACAACAAACTTTCAGACCACAAAACCGGAACTTTCGGAATCAACAACAATTCCAAGTTCAACGTCACAATCAATTCAGTAACCAAAAGCAACAGCAATTGAGGCAACATTTTCCAACCGGCCTAGTAAACATACAACCAAGACATGGTCAACCACAAAAAAACAAGTCTTCCGAAAAGAACCTCAGCTTAATGTCTGGAAACCACAGAATAATCCACCACAAAATCGCCCAACTCCTATGTCAGGAATGAGCACACAAACTGCAATTACTCACAAAATGGACCACAAAATTTTATGTCACAAGAACTGTTTCGCATTGAAAATATAGAAGATCAAGAAACCGAAACACCCGAAGATGAATACCCAGAAGAACAAAACGTCCAACAAATAGACTGCGAACCACAAGAAAACGAAACCGGAAGAAAATCACGATAATCAAGATTTTCACAAACTCTCTATTCCAAGAAAATAAATATTCCAACACTTAAGGAATTCAACCAACGAAACGCAATGAAATTTAATGGATTTAAATTTCACGACAACTTTCACGGATTAATTGGACCTTAAATTAATTGGATCTTAAATTAGACAAAAAGAACTTCACAATTGAAGCAAACGACGCAATCAAAGTTAAAATACCGGTTAACTTAAACGGAGATATTTTCATCGAACGAAGAATAATCCAGAACCACGAAATCCCAGCAACCATCACAGCAGCAAAAAATGGTTAATTAATACCAATCTACACAACCTACAGATATCAATTCGTAGACAAGAACGAAGTAAAAAACCAAGTACAAGCGATGTTAGATCAACAGATCATAAGACCCAGCTATGGTCATCACCTGGATCGTATCCCAACGACCCCTTTTTTATTTCAGTTATTTATAATATTTCTATTTTATTATTTCTTCTACTACTAGTTCTTCCTCTTTTCCTTATATACTCGTTATGTTATTATTAATTACAAATTATTATTCTAATTTTATTTCCTTTCTTCTTATCCGATATTTTTCCTTTTCATGTTATTAGTTTTTTTGTCTTGTTTGAATTCTGAACTTTCCTTATTGTAACCTTTTTTTATTTTCGATCCCAGGTGTAGTTTACCTCGTTCATTACGATTTTTCTGAATCCTGTTTTCATCCCCCTCTCTTTTTCTTCATTGGCAATAGTTCTAATCTGTTTGCCTCTTAAGTTACTTTTTGCTTTCATATTTTTTCTTTTTCTTCCATGCTTCTATTTCTGTCACTACTACTGACCCTGATCATCATCGTCGTTGCATTGAATGCGATGTAAACACCCATTTCATTAACGATTAATATTAAAAATTTATAATCAATATTTCATTGAATCGATTACGATTATCCAAGACCACCACAATCCACAAAAAAAATTACCATGTACTCAACTTAAAATTATTTATAATTGCCATTCGATTTTAATTAGTGCACCAGTTGTTATTATCACCAATTATCATCCAACAAACCCCGATCGATTTAATTCAATCCATCGCCCGTCGCATTTCGTCCAATTACTCGGAATCTTGCGCAAACACAATAATCCAAATTTATTGACTCACTTTAATCGAAGTTGCGGTTCATATTAACGAACATAACGACTCTATCCATAGCTTTATTAATTGCAAAAATTCATTATCGGAAAAGTCTGCATAACAGTCTGGATTTTTACTCCGCGAGATGAAAATGACAAATTGGCTCAATTTTTACAATCCGTCGGGTATCTCCAAGTATTCATTGGCCAGCGCTACAGAATACATTAAAGTTTCGAATTTACAATTCAAGTCGGATCAATATGTACCCGAATGAGAAAAATACAGAGATACGCGGGAAACAATCACGTGTAACAAATACAATCTATTAAGAAGTCGAAATTGCATCAAACGATCTATTTTGTCGACGGGGACGAACAATTACGTAACTTTCGCAATATCTAATCGCGGAACTCGCAGACACGGACGACAAAGCTCGTGGACGACTCTACAACTGCAATTATCGAAATTGGACGGCGAGGGCGACCCCCCCGACGTATATACTCGAGTTATTTTCCGCTTGGTGCAAACGACCAACAAAAGGTCCGAGATAACGTAACGGCGAGCTACTGAGATGCGGGTTTATTTATTTATGCGGATGGACGTCACCGCCAAAAGGATTCGTAAAAATAATAAGTGCATTTGTCTCCCTTGAAATTGCTTTTGCTTTGTACGAAAGCTTATCGCTTATCGCATTATAATCAATATCTATTGAACAATATTCGTCAACGTATCAGTTACAACCACTTAGTTCCACCAACCTGCTGCGCAAGTTAATTACACGTTAGTTAACCCTATCCGTAGCTGCGCTAACTCGATTTGGCACACTCTCATTAACGAGCATTGTCACCAACCGGGGCAACATAATGCAGTCGTTGTGTCGGAGGGCTAATGCAGCTTTGTTTACGGCGCGTGTGTGGCAGACGTGGAGAGTGCACTGCGCTATTCGCGTTAGTGACGCAAAGCTCCGCTAAGTAGTGCACTGCGCTCGATAAAGTTCAACTTATGTTCCGCGACCAAAAAACACGTCCGTTTATATGCGGCTTTGTTGTTGCGGATTAATCCGGCGTGTTTTCGCGTGCACGCTGAAACGACGCATTTGCATACGGCGAACGTTCGAAACGTGACATCGACACATTTAAAAGCTGTGCACGGCGGAAGCTCTGGTTGTAGTGCGCAGGGTCGTGGCACCGACACATTTAAAAGCTCCGGTTGTGGTACGCAGGGTGTCACAAAAATGCATTCCATTAAGCGTCGTACGTCTTTATTTGCATAAGATTCACAATGATATGGCAATAAATATATATAAGACATGTCGTGCGACTCCAGCTCGCACCCAATCCACCCCATTCAATGTAATAGTAATAGTGTTAATGTGTTGGGGGTGTGGACTTATTTTATTATAATTACAATTGACTACCAATACTTTAATAATTATAATTATTATTCTATTTAGTTAAAAGTCTAATCACTCCATCCACCAATTAAATTATAGATCACATCAGGTCCTCGTAATAAATAAACTCGTCCACTCAACTTATAATAAATTAACCAAAATAAATTATTTGACTGTAATTACACTAATCAATCAAAATGAAAATTCGAAAATTCTGTTAGCTAATATTCGATGCGCGACTTCGTGTAACAGCATCGAATTTAATTTCAAGTCGTTTTGGCTTGGTTCTATATTTATTTGCGAACAAATATAGCCGGGTTCAATATGTGAACTATTTCCGACATCGGCGACTTGTATGACCTGGATTAAGTTTTAGTCCAGGAGCAATTAAAAGCGAAAGACCGGACGAAACGCGCCCGAGGTGATTTAAAAGGTCGCACGGGCTGATTTATTTACTCCCGATAGTGGACGTTTCCGCAAACTGGACGGCCCGGCTTCGGCCCCTTCTTATTTATCGTTTTCGGATTTAAAACGCGGACGTCGCGAATGTTCGACGGAAGAGGAAGTGATTTCGTTGATAATGTGGCGGAGTAAATTTGGTAACATTGCTGAAGAAAATTTACAACGAACTGGAATGGTCAACGTTACCAATGCAATGTTTATTATAATTTAATAAATAAAATATAATATTTAATAATATACTCAGTGACATATAAACTGCACCACCTAGAAGGCGTGGGAATTTTTTGACAAAATTTGGCAGGAATAGTGGACTAGTCCAGGGAAATAGTTGATTAAAATTTGAAACCCAATCATCAAGTAGTCATGGGATTTTTGACGATTGTGTCATTTTTTAGAGGTGGTGATAGACAAGCAATTATCGAGTCATTTTTTGAATTTGTTCCATTTTTTCGGATCCCGTTCTTTAGTGTTTCAAGTGTTTAATGATGCCTAGAGGAAGGAGACCTCAAGTTTACCAGCAGTTGAGTGACTTTGGCCGAGGGCGGATTGTTGGTTTACGAGAAGCAGGTTTTTCGTTTCGAAATCGGCAACCGTTTGGGACGGCACCACTCAACAATAATGCGTGCTTATCAAGCGTGGTCTGAACATGGGGTTGAACGTCGGAGAAGAGGCACTGGGGCTCAAAGACGAACCAATGAACGTCAAGATCGCCGCTTAAGACTAATGGCCTTGAGAGACCGATTCTCTACAACTAGATCAATAGCTGATCAATGGTTAGGTCAACAAGGTCGTCCGATAGGCTTGCGAACAGTTTATCGTCAAATAAGAACCTTTGGCTTGCTGTCTTACCGCCCACATCTTGTGCTACCCCTCACTGCTCAACATCGCCAGGAACGTTTGGCCTGGTGCGCGGAAAGACTTCAATGGAACTTGGAGTGGCATCGAGTTGTCTTTAGTGACGAATCGCGATTTTGTTTAGGAATGCATGATGGTCGGATGACTGTTAGACGAAGACGTGGAGAAAGGCGCGATCCTGATTTTTCGATTGCGAGGCATGTTCACCGAACTGTGGGGTTGATGGTGTGGGGTGCTATTGCTTATGGCAGTAGGTCACCCTTGCTCTTCATTCGGGGCAGTATGACCGCCCGACGCTACATTGACGAAGTGGTAGAACCACATGTTCTTCCATATCTTCGAGGGCTGGAAGACCTACTTTTCCAGCAAGATAATGCACGACCTCACGTAGCAAGGGTTTCTCTTGACTTCTTTGAAGAGGCCAATGTTAATCTTTTGCCTTGGCCGCCAAGATCTCCCGATTTGTCGCCCATTGACCATATGTGTGGGATATGATGGGTAGAGGATTGAGGAATCTACCGAACCCACCGTTGACAATAGAAGCTCTACGGCATGAAGTACATGCTGCTTGGGATGCTATACCCCAAGAAGACATTGATCACCTGCTGGAATCAATGCCAAGGCGGGTCAACGAGTGTATCAGAAATAGGGGCGAACCAACACATTATTAAAGAAAAATAAAAAAGATGAAGTGTTTTCTTTATCAAATTTTAATCAATTGTTACCTTAGACTATTCCAATGTTTCTGCCAAATTTGGTCCAAAAATTCCCACCCCTTCTAGGTGGTGCAGTTTATATGTCACTGAGTATAATAATTCAATACTACCGAAGCTTGAAAATTATAAAATTAACCCCTTCGAGTTTTTATGTTTAAATTGGTGACCCTGTATACCACATTTAAAATTTCTTTTCTTTTCTCTCACTTCTCTTTTTTGGTTCTCTACTTTACCTACACCCCCGTTCCCTTCCCATATCCTTTCTGTCTTCATGTAACCAATCTGAAATTCAATTATTCAAATTGTTTTTCCTATCTGACTTTTTTCTTCAATCCATAACCATCTTCTTCCACCTCACTTAGAATTATTTCTTGATGATCTTCCATCCTTATGTCTCTTTCGGACAAAAGCACATCTCCTGTAGTCTCTCCATTTCTCCTTTCCAACCCAACCCAACCGATACTCACGCCTTCATATACATATTTGTCACGTTGTCTGCTGCTTCTGCTAGGGTTCTCTTTAAGTCCCCAATTTAATTTTTATTTACATTTGCTCCTCACCTTCTTTCTCGCTGATATTGTAATCGTTTCCTCTCACTCTTTTGGATCGCAATGTATTCCGGCGTCGACTTCGCCCATTCAATCCATTCTTCAATACCCTTTATAGCATTTTATCCCTTTTCAGCTTTTTCAACCAAACATGTTCGTCAGGTACGTTTTCAATAATAATCCTTTCACATTTCAAGGATTCCTCATCAACTCGTACACATAATGTCCATGTTCACAATGTTCATATTTTTAACCTTCTCTCATTTTCCTCTATTCCCACACCACTCACCCCTTTCGTGGAATTTAATTGTAAATTATTTCTAACCCTGGACGTCCACGAAAACTAACCACCAGTTTTTATCGTCGTAATCTAACCACATCGCCTTGTCCATCGTTGCATCTCCAGCCCCGCTATGTAAATGTTAAAATAATGGCCCAGCACGCACCCTTGCACAAATCTTTTCGTCGTTATACTAAATAGCGATAGTAAATTTCTTGCCCTCAACTTACACCATGTTTGATTGCATTGTCATCATAGTTCATAATTTCATTCATATTTTCCTATATATATATATATATATATATATATATATATATATATATATATATATCAATTGAGACCCTCATGTTAATAAATTAATTCAATAATTCGTACCTGTACAATATTTTTTTGAAATATGTCTTGATGACAATCAACTAAAATTTATTGTATATATTTTTACAAAAAATCGGATACAAATAATCGCAAAAAAAACAAAATGATGACCAGAGAAATGATAAAAAAAACTTAATAAAAATGCAGGATATAAAACAACGATTAGAACAGTTTTCCAATAAATTAAAAAACGGAGAATTTTTTCCAATAGTTCAAATTTGGCAGAATAAGTTTGAAGCCTATTGTATCGAATCCATTCAGTAAGATCAGGATCGAATTTAGTCGTCCAGAAACTTAATCCAACCCAACCCAACCCAAACCAACCCAACCTACCTCCAGCAAAATTCAATTAAAAAATGAATTGGTAATTAAATAATCAAGACCACGAACTAAAGCAAAAATCAGGCCAAAAACCAAATGCGAATTAAAAGCCAACAATGAATCGAAAGAGAAACCATAGACAACAATTCGAATTAATTGTAGTTTTTTTTTATGTCTTCGTTATTATTTTTTTTTAATTTAATTTGTTTCTCGTCGATAAAATGTTAAATCTTAAAATCTTCAAAATTAATTTTTAGATTGCATTAATTTTTCATCCATTTCCTCGTTTATTTACTGCATTTATCAATTTTGACTTTTTTGATAATTTATGCTCCGACTTTTCTCGTTTTGGCAGTTTTGTCCATATTCACAATTTGCACATTTTTGATATTGCTCCCCCACCCATAAAATTGTCTGTGCTCAAATAAATGAAATAAATCAAACAATTTACTTTGCAGTCGTCGGCACGAAAGAGCACTTTGTTGGAAATACATTTCAGCGGATGTACCAGTTGTTCGTTCTACTGGACTCATCAGATCACCTAATCGTTGGTGATCTGATCTGAAGGACTCGCCGCTGTCATCGCTTGATACATTAATTAACATCCTCGATATTACAATTTTGAAAATGTAACCAACACGACAGAGAACTGGAAAGCAATTTGACTGAAAAAATATTTAGAAGCAAAGATAATATAATCAGTGAATTAATAAGCAAATGGCACAAATAAAACAAAAACAGCATAAAATAAACTTGAAACAACTAACCAATTAAAAATAAAAATAAAACTAATTGGAGAAAATTCTCTGTTCATAAAATTTTGTAATTTTGGAGAAAAAAAAATTAAAAATATTTAAAAAAAGTGGTCTTTTAGTGCAAAATATTGATAAAATATTAATAAATAGTATAATAATAATCATGAATTTTAGTAATGTTTGGAAGAGGTAAATTATTTTTGTTTATTTTTATAGTTGTGTTGGACCTAGTTTAGGAATAGTTTAAAAATTCGGACAAACTTTGAATATTCACTGGAAAAATAATAATAAAATTTAATTGAGAAAGAATTATATGAGAAAAGCAAGATTTAAAAAAGTTTGCTTACTGTATTTATTTAAAACGAAAAAAATAATAAGAAAAGCAAATTAAAACATTTCTTTTTTTGCAAGTTTTGCAAAACGGAAGATAAAAAATTTATTAGGGAGACTAAATTGTAGGAAAAATATTAATGAATTAACGAATGATAAGGGTCGGGTTGGGATCGTTTGTTATGGGTTGGATTCGGTTGGGTTGGGTTCGGAAATAATATGACAGAAAGGGCACCAAAGAAAAACAAACCTCACCAGGAGAACATACATAAGACGAGACCTCAAGTGTCACAAAAAAAGAGAACGAAAAATGAAAATAAAAATACAATGAAACACAGGACATGTTTTACAAGTTTCGCAAAAATCCATTGGAAAAATGACAATAAATATCAATCGTTCAGGAAGAAATATAAAAATGAAACATCTGGTAATTTTTTACGAAAACTTTGATATCTTTCTCTTGATTTATAAAAAATGTGTAAACTAAAAATTGGGCGAAACTTTTTGTAACTCGTTAAATCAAAAGTAAAAAAATAGGAAGAATTGAAGAAAATATTTATCCTGCAAGTTCTGCAAATATCCATTGGAAAAGGAAAGAAAACAGCAACCAAAACTAATTGTAGGCTCGGGTTGGGATCGTTTGGTGTGGGTTGGATTCGGTTGAGTTGGGTTCACAGATAATATGACAAAACAAACCTCACCAGGAGAAGATACTTAAGATGAAACCTTAAGTGCGACAAGAAAATACGACCAAAAACGAAAATTAAAATAGAAGGAAACACGTGACATTTTTGTTGTAAAAAAACTTATAAGGTTATATAGGTAACAGAATAAAATTTTATAAGCCATGGGGAATTTTTCAAAATAAATACGTAAATGGAAACAGCAATCGATAAAAAATAAAATAATAATTTTGTTTGTTTTAAAACGAAATAATTATTTCAAATTATAATTATGTCACTCTTTAATTTCTTGGCTCCCACTAATTTTCAATTCAAAGATGAAGCAGCAAATTTACCACCGAAGCAAATCAGCATTGAGTTTAATTCAGATTTAGTTTTAAAACACTATGATGGTTCCATGCTACGAAATACTGGTTATAGGGCACATGTAACTTGGCACTCGTCCCTGTCCATCTGATTACAACCCTGGTAGGTCAACATTTTCTCCAAACCTCTTCTATAGCATACAACTAACCCTCATTATCCTTTCTATAATCCCACTCCACCTTCCCTTTATTTAGTTTAATGTTGCTTTTGCTTGGTCTTCATTAGTTTCCATCATCGGCCTTTATCATTTTCGATCCTCGGCCTTATCGTCCTCTTCCTGTACCAATCTTCCTTTCTAGAAAATTCCCCCCCTACATTCTTCACACATCTTCCAAGTCCTTTAATGATTTTGCTTTACATTTTCTGTTCACCTCTTGGAATTCCCCACCTTTTCGATATGTTTTCCTTCATTTCAGATTCTGCACCCATTATGTTCCCCTAAATTATTTACTTTATTTTCGTCTTCACTATAGCATTATCTGTTAAATCTAAAGATTATATACTTTTAACCCAACCCAACCCAACCCAACCCAACCCAACCCAACCCAACCCAACCCAATCCAATTCTTTTTACAATTTCCATATATTATTTTTGACAACAACACTTTAGTATTTTCTTCATCACCATCTCCACTAACCTTCATACCAACCTTATTTTTCCCCACATGATATATTAATGTTCATAACCAATTGATTAAACGATTTAAGGGGAAAATGAAAACATACAAAATTACAGGAAATGCAACGACAAAACAACAAAGGTAGAAAATATATAAACAAAAAATATACTGAAAATGCAAGCGCCCAAAATGTTGTGGAAAAGGTTACTCAAAACGATTGAAATGGAAATATGTAGGCCAATCAAAAGAAACGTAAAAATCAGAATTGAAGAATCAGAAGTTCTAAAAGAAATGCATGGGAGTAGTAACAAAATTGCAACAAAAACATTTTAAATCTCGCTCTCGTGGTTGTTAAAAATATTTCACCAGTAATGGAGGTCAAACGCTAAATAATATCCAAATGTCATTTTAATCAAATAATTATATGAAACACTCGCGTACATCCATATTGCAAATTTCACCCTCTTCAGTAAAAGCAATCATTTCTACTCGTCGAATAATATACTATTTCCACATCGATATTATTTTTCGATAATACACCACTCCGACCATATTTTTTTTCTTTTGATAACGAACCAGCGACCGAAAAAAGTCACCACGCGTTCAATTTAAATCCGCGTGCTCGATTTAACGGACACGGGAATGAAGTGCGGCGCGTTATGCAAATCTAACAACCGACTGTACATTAATCTAGCTATGCAAATAATCGATCCAGTGTTATTCAAATTGGGAAACGCAGAGTGATTTCCATACTAAGTACCAAGGTCGATTGAATACCGAACAGCGGCGAATACCAAACTGGAAGAACGCCACCCCCGATGGAAGTATTGATTCGGACCACGTTCATCTTTATTTATTAGTCGGGGTATAATAATAAAAATTTGCAATTGACATTTTAAAAAAAAATTACGACGTCGCCTTGAAGTAAATTAGAAAAAAAACAATTTTATTTTAATTGAAAACGACAATAATTTCAGTTGTTTTTTTTCAATTGTAATAAATTTCATTTTTATTTTTTATGATTCACTATAATTGTTAAGGAACGTGGATAAAAATTATTAACAGATCTTCGTATACAAAAGAAATCCCACACCCCTTAATTTTTTAATGACGTGAAAATAATTGAAATTGTTTCAGCAGCATTTTATTTTAAAGTTTCTCTATCTACGAACTGATGGGACAAATTGTATGCAATTGTATCGATTCGCTGTTTAAATAGGGGGAGCAAAATTGGTTCCATGAACGCATCAATTTTTAAAAGTAATAGCTCCGTCATCGGCAATACGTCACTGTCGAGGCTTTTGATTCAGCATGCGATGCTTTCGCTAACGACCACGTTATCAAATCGTCGTGCATAAAATAATGATTAAATAAAATTGATTTTGTGTTTCAAGTGATGGGGCACGAACGTGGTGGGATAAGTTTTGTGGGTTGGAGAAACCATTGAGGAAATTAGACAATGAGAACAGAGCCAGGGGTAAGATATGTGGGGGTGGGGGTTAAAATACATCGGAATCCTTGATCCAATTTTATGAGATAGTTTTCAAAACCATGAATAAGGATTTTTTTTAATATTTTGTGTGGAAAGAGAACAATGAGACGACGAAGCAAAATATTAAAAAAATTCTCGTGCATGGTTTTGAAAACTATCAAAATTTTAATAAAATTAAAAAAAATAATAAGAGGTAATTATTTAATTCTGTGCGAATAAAATTTAAATATTTTTTCTGCTAGTTTTCCAGTAAAAACGTTTCAGTTCCAATTACAAATAAATTGCCAATTGACATAAACATAAAAAAAATGATAAATCAATAACTCTATTTAAGAAAAATGATTGCGATAAATTAGAGAAATTATTTAAGATCCGGTTTCTGTAAAAATCAACGCACCCCCCATCAATCCGTCATCTTCCCCGTACCAACCGCACCTCCCTCAACGAAAACCACAATTTATCGTTTAAATAAACACCGAAACAAATAAAATAATCCCGCGACGCTTTTATCGCTCGATTGCGACGAAAATAATGCCATTCCCGTTCAAAACACGTTATTGTTCGGATCGATATTTCACGCGTGTTTACTACAAATCGACGTTGCGACGGTTTACGAGTCACTTACGCCGAATCCGATCGCGAATTTTGCGCGCAGAGCGAAAAAAAAAATACGTACGTGCCGCGTTAAAGTGCAATTAAAGTCGAGTGGTTGGCGCGCAACGCGGGCTTTCATCTTGGACCCCGTCCAAGAGCATAAAACAAATTTGTCGAATAATAACCACCGTTTGACAGACTTTTAATTTTCAGTGTTGTTAAAACGCGAACGACTCGGATTAATTACGAGCTGCGCAGCAAATTGGAATTATGGAGAAAATTGCCAGGGAATAAAATTATAATCATTTGTTTAAAAAAAAATAATTTATAACGTTTTGGTGATTTTTGTTCGTCGAAAAGGATAATTTACGGAATTGTTTAAATTACACATCGATTCGTTTAATTGTCCTGCTTTACTTTTATATGTGGGTTCGAATCGAGATACATATGGATCGTGAAAACATAATAAACGTTGATGATAATTTATAACAACACATTTATAATGCAGGCGATAAATTAAAAACGGAGTGGGTTAAGTTTGTCGTTGAGTCACGATTTAAAAAAATATAAATCGCCGAACACATGTTATCTCTCACGAAGTATAAATACCGACGTGCAGACGAAAATAAACATTTCTTGCATCGCAAGTTCGTTTTGTTGAAAATTCGCCGAAACATTATTTCATTCCGTTGCGGTGCCTCGAAGACGTCGCACTGTTCGCAAACTGGTCGGCACTTCGCACAAAACAACGAAACACTGACGAAGATGACGTGCGACGTCCTCGAACACTTACCAAGCGCGCTTACGAATTGGTACAACAGTAATACACCAATGCATACAAAACATTTGCACTATTAAAATTTTACGGGTATTTTGGCGGGAGAAGCGTTTATGCGTATGGGTGTGTATGGTATGTGTGTGTCTCGACAACGTGCGTAATTCCTTCCCGTCGACTGTATTGGATGCCGTCGGCGAAGACGTCCAGTGCAGTTACGGCGGGCGGACGTGGGGTACGGGAATCGTGTGCAAGCTGATGTCACATTTATTAGCACCGACACAGCGGCAGCATCCAGAAGGAAAAGAAAAATTAAAAGTCGTCTGGATGTTGCGCGGGGGCGGGCGAACAGATAAAGCTCGTGCTGCGTTTCGGGCGGCGGTGAGAGCGGGTGGCGTTTTTTTTTTTTTTGTTGGTCGGTACCTGCGTCGGTGACGCCGATGTCTACGCGGCTGGTAGAGGCTGTTGGCCTCGGCTTCGAGATTTGCGCGCGCTTTAGGCATGTCAGCCGGGCCTCCCATCGGCCCGAGCGCCGGCCGCACACTAAACAAGTCGCCGTCGCCGCCCCATCGATCCGCCGCCGCCCCCCTAGCCCAACGTACGTTGCGCAGCCACCCGAACGCCGCGACGCTCCGGCACGTGCAACTGCACCTGCCGAAGACCATATGTCCGACTGCCCCGCCGACGATCCCCTAGAGTCTTCGATAATCACATGTGTTCCACTTCCTTGATCAGCGGCAACATTTAAACTCCTTTGTGGTATTAGTTCAGACATAACATTTTAGATTTAGTTTCGATTGACTTTCTCGTTCGTCATTGGTAAAAACTTTTCAAGTTATATATGCGATATATCCACAGTTATATCGTAGTAGTCCTATAGCTCAGTGAATACTGCAGTCGTTTACGAAAACAGTTTAGAATGAGCTACCACGAGCGACGATCATATTGATGCTCACACAGTGTCGTGCGGGTTCGTCCGGCAAGGGGCGAGCGTTTAACGCAGATAGAAGTATTAATCACAAAATGAAATTAAAAATATAAGTACCAAAACACCTGCCAGTAATCCAGGAAATGCGTTTGTCTTTGAAGAGGTTCTTCAGGAAATGCAAGAGCGTAGAATTTAATGTTTAAGCCAAACCGAATACTGGTCGTAACGCTACACTGGATATTTTAAAATTTATTAACGTTGACGGTATGATACAAAAAACGTTGAAACTGGGGAAAAATTAAGGTAGCCATTGGATCTAGATCACTATGGTCTTAAAAAATTCAAAACTGATAGCATTTTTGCATTGATTTCCATTACACCAATTTATTCTGTTATAGCTGCATCTTGTTTGGAAAAAAAATCGTCCAAAAATTGTAAAGTTGGGAGAATTTGCATCCAACGAAATTGCAAACCCCATAGTAATTCTTTTCAAAAATTGACAGTAGCAGATTTGTTTGAAATTGCATATCCCTTTCTTCCAAGACCCAGACGAAAACCAACAAACTATGATAATACATGAAAAAGATAGAAGAAAATGGATATCGGAGAAAAACATCAATTACAACAATGAATAGAATTACTAGAACATAAGATGGAAAGGCAAGAAAAGGAAAAGATGACAAACAGAGTTGACAAACCACGTACAAGATACATGAGGAACGAACTAAGTGGATGAAAAGATAACAGAAGCATTTAAAATAGTGAGTAACACACAACACTAATTATTGCAAAAATTGACACTCTCGAGAAGAAGGCGGAGATAATGGGAAACAAAAGCAAGCAAAGAGATGGCAAAATATACGAAAATATAATAATAACAGAAGGTCGAAAAACAATACACAGACATTGTGAGAGAAGAACAGAAGAAGGGAAACAAGGCTTACACACATGTAGGGTAGCAAAAGAGTATAAATTGAACCCAGAAACCAAAGGAATTGAAGAAGCAAGAAGCAACCCTAGAGCTACAAAAAACGAAATTCAAAAAAACTAGGAGGCGACCCAGGGGGTAACAAAACAGAAGGATACAGAACATATAAATATAATAAAGATAAGAATGTCAGTAAAATTGGAAAAGGGGAATAAATAGAAGAAATGGTAAAGTGTACATAGACTATCCAGGGATACCAGAGACCAGGAGACCGAGAAAAAACAAACAACAGTAATACAAGTGAAGATGCAGAAAAAGAAGATAATGGAAAGCTTTTCGTTACAGGAAAAGATTGGCGAAAAAGTTAAGAATTCTATGGTAATGGCAGGGTGGGCAATAAAAATATTCAATAGCTCGCCAGGCACATCAGTATAGGAAAAATGAAAAGAATTAAAGAGATAGAAATAGCAAAAAATTCCTGCGTCGTAAACAAAGTAAGCAATCAAGCAGTGATGAAGCGAAGAAGTAAAAGAACAAATAAAAAACAAGAAACTGAAATGGAGAAAGTACCAACTAACGAGAAAAGGGAAAGACTACGAATAACGGAAAGAAAGTAGAAGAATAGGAAAGGCGCTACTAACAGAGTTGATATATAAAAAGTTTTCGATTGAATACGATAAGAAGATGTAGAGAAGTATGGGAATGCCTGAGGAAAAGAGGAATAGAAGAATAGAAGACTTTCGGAAGAAATCAGTTGAGGAAAATCACGTTCTGTATTTAATCTTCCAACAATGTTAATAATACAAGTCTTGAGGTTGGTCAAGAGATTGCTAAGAGAGGAAACCATAAAGTTATTTTATGCATCCGAAGATTTTTAGAAAGTAACTAGAAAGAAAATTAAAGGGTTGTAATTGTTTGCTAACATCGTGCAAAGATAGAACAGTTGAAATATCTTCGCTCATAACCAAGCAGGATTACGAAGATCGCATTTGACGAGTCTTGTGACATAAATGATACAGCGCAAATTTTCGTACGATTTATGTCATCTGCAGGTCCTAAGGAAGAACTTTTATTACCACTCAATGGTTTGTTACTATCTTGAAAAATAATCAGGAGATAGTTGCTCGCATTCACCAAAAAACTATTTGTTTGTAGACATTTCCTGAATAAATTTCCAAAGTTATGGACTTTGTCATTTTCATTATCAACTAAAGCAAATCCCATCACCAATTTAAAGATTTTTTTGGTTGAAATTGAGAGTGAAATTTACAACAAAAATGTAATTTCTTGTTGGAAAAAATCCATAAGTAACGTACGATCAGTGGATCCAAAAATTATATTTCACTGGCATTTCTAGTTTCTAGTAAAAATTAAGTTACCTGGTTTAAAGTAAACAACTGAATTGGACGAGACTTCAAACAAAATTGAAGACAATTAACAAGACGTTTGAAAGACAAGAGCAGGATGATATTAGTCGATATTACTTCAAATACGCTTTAAACAGAAACTTAGATCTAGACATTTATTAAATTGATTAGAGCGGATTAGATTGATCATTTTATTGGCATTTTGTAGAATTTAAGACAACTTTATGGCCTCGTAAACTTAATTCACTTTAATTTATTTATAACAAACTAGTCAATCATCTAGAAATTTATTAAATTAATTAATTTAAAAACTCTACTAAACGAACTCATTCCCAAACACTTCTACGTCACGCTTAATTTATATGCAACTTCCAAATTGATAAGCGCAGCCCGCCGTTCATTAAAGTTTTAATTAAGGCTTCCCTTCGGAATCTTAAGGCAATCGGCGGTATCCGCCAAACAGCAATTTAAGCACGTACGCCTCGCGGCTTAAAAACTCCGCATTTAAATAACAATATCTGTTTTGAAGTCGTTATACGTTTTCCGCGAATTAATTTTTCCCGGTGCGCCACCAAACGAATCGCTTTGCGATTTACTTAACTCAATTATAAGATTAAACGGTTTCCACGATAAAACGTACAAAGCTGCCCTAACTTAATATCGAAACCACGCATGAAGTTACTAGTTTATTTACGTCAGGAGGTACGTACGAACTTTGGGCAACCGAGGTTCGAAGTTTTGCGAAGCGCGAAAGTTTTTAAATAAACGTCAGACAGGGATCCCTAAGAAGCAATAAACTTAGTTTGATATTTTCCGACACGTTCGTTACTTGCTTGATAATACGATTATAATTAAAATAACATTAACGATATAGTCCATTGAATTTATTTGAATTCAAATCTAAGAATGTGGTCCCTTCGTCGCCATATACAATATTTCACCGCTTGGTCCTTTTCCAATCGTCTTCAGCCACCGCAGTCTCGGCGAAACGTTATTTGCAGTGTTTCCGGGTCAAAGCGCTTAATGGACTTGATATTGTTAGAACTAAAAAGCAATTACTTTTGCGAAACGAAGATCAAGAGTTCCTGTAGCCTCAAAACAACCGCACCGCGAAATTTTTCCACCTTTAATCTTGTCAGATAAATGGGAACTTTTTAATTGTTTCTTTGATAACAGTTCGCGTATGGTCAATTTTGTACTGATCAACGAATCAATTCATGAAAACATTACGGCAAAGCGCAAACTTATAGATTTTTGTCTTAGAGTCGTCTGAGTCGAACTGGTTGCATCTCGCATGTGGATTGCGATATTACGTCTACAAACAATTACTAAGACAAACTGTCTAAAATCAAAATGTTGTTGAAGGTCATAGGATTTAACTTTCTCATTGTGTAGTCAGCACAGTCACTATTTTGATATTACGTACTGCTGACGCTATGACAATTAAATAAGTTCCACGCTTCATTGCAATTAGGACATGTTCTAGTTTCGTATATCATAACATACTACTTATTGAAGAATCAAAAATTCAATTGCTTTTCACATTCATTTGATCTTTTTTTTTAATTTCTCATAACGATTTAAAAGTATATGATGGATGTCACTGAGAGAGTTGAGCGGTGTTCGCCAAACTGTTGAAAACACACCCCGTTTGTTTATATTTTAGTTCTGTTGTAGTTTACGTTCCCCAATTCTCAAGGCATTTAGATTTTTTGTATTTTTCTCAACGGTTTTATCATAAAACCGCACATTATATTTGGATAGGTGAACATAGATAAACCTTTATGATATAAGTCTCACCAAGTCCAACCCAATCCAATCCATCCAACCCAACCCAACCTAACCCAACCCAACCCAACCCAACCCAACCCAACCCAACGCAACCCGAAGTTTCGTTCAAAAAATAGCAATTTTTTTTTAAAATATGTAATGTTAAAACAACAAATTTGGTTATGCTACTGTCCAACCCAACCCAACCCAACGCAACCCAATCTAACCCAACCCAACCCAACGCAACCCGAAGTTTCTTTAAAAAAATCGCAATTTTTTTAAAAAATATGTAATGTTAAAACAACAAATTTGGTTATGCTACGGAAATTAGAATTCTTCAAGCGTTGATTTTTTTTTTAAATTTTTCTCATAAATTTTCTTATCTAACCTTGAGATAACTCAGTCCAACCCAACTATGCAACTAAAAATGTAGTTACTCAAAGTAAGTCTGTGATTTATTTCATCATATTTGTCATACTTGCATTTTTCAAAAATCAAATCCCCTTCAAAACCAACCATCAATCGCATTCGTGCCCTATTTAACTCAACTCTTCGCAATTTTTAATTTCTCTTCCTACCCCTGTTCAATACCCCCAGCAATTTCCTCATAACTTTAATTTCCATTGCGGTAATTTATTGTACTATACACCATTTGGTTGTTTATTTCGCTGTATCAAAAAAAAAAATTCTTTGTGTCCCTATTGCCATTGGTCTTGACTCTATTTGTCATTTACATTTTCCAGTCATTTCTTAACGTCGTCTCTCGACTTTCAAATGTTGTAATATATTTTATTTGTCTTTTTTTGTAGCAATTCTATTTTTGATTTTACTCATCACTTGTTCTTATTTATTTCCATTTTGTTGAACATCTTCTTTTACGTGTTTGATAGCAGCACCAGGTCGTCAGCATATACCAAAGTATAAGCAAACAGACCAGTTGGACATTTTTGTGTCTTAAGCAAATGCCTGGCGCTTCATTTTTGCATTTCCTTATTATTTCGTCCATATAAATAATAAACAGAAGTGGGCATAGACTACCCCCCTGCTACAGAGTCGTTTCTATAATATTTTCCATATTATTACACTATTTTCCCCCTTCGTTGCTCCTTTACATATGAGCCACATCCATTTCTTTACACTTTCCCCTCCACATGTAGTCATCTATGGCACTTTCCCATCTTCTCCTCTAGCTTTCCATTTTGGCTTCTTCTCTCCTTCGTCTTACTTATTTATTTTCTTCCTCATTCTGAGAACGTTATCTCGAAAAATTCCCCACATTCTTCTACTAAAGTGTCTTGCACAGTACTTGCACCTTTAGCGAATATGTCTTTGGCGGTCTGATAAGCCCAGAAGGGTGAAACGGTCCATCACCATTAGTTACATTCGCTGGGAACACGAATAATTAATCATCAATAGTGACCATCCCCACTCACAACTATGATACGACGACGACCTCAAACCCCACACATTAACGAACCAAGTCGAAACCATCGAACATTATTTTGTAACAAATTTATTCCATGACATGTACACCATGATTGCTTTAAATTGAATTGTGTGCTGCTAAGTTGATCGGATTACGTCCAATTTTAAATCCTCGTCTTGCACATAATACGATAGGTACCCCGGATTATCTTTAATAACGTCATTAAAATTTGTACGTCCGCCAGCTCAAGACAAAAACGCAGACGTTAAAATCAATAACACGGGCTTTAAAAATGGAGACACCCATGACTCAACCTACGTCCGTAGTCGCTGCCGTCGAAGGGGAAATTATCCGGCACCAGACGAGAAACTTTCCTTTGTTTTCGAGGCGACAGACTTTTCCTGCGCCCCGAACCGTTAATATTTAACAGAAACTTCGGACGCAATACAACTCGATCTTTTAATACGGAAAGTTCAGCCCGTGAACCCAAGTCGACCCGGCCCGACCCGACAGAAAAATAGATCATAAACATAGTAAACGTTTTATTTCTGTACCACAATTCGATTGTGGCAAGCACGTGCAATTAAAAAACGTTGCAGTATAAACTATAATCGAACATAAAACGCGCAGATGTTTATAATTCAAAGTAGTTCCAAAGTGCGAATTGTTGAAATGTTTAGAGGCGCAGTAAATATTTAATTGAAATGAACTTCGAAGTAGAAAATTGGCAACGTTCTAAATGAAAATGTTGAACGTTTCGGGCGAGCTTTCTATGGATGCACGACGTTTAATTAAATCGCTAGAAATGTGCACGTGAGTTATATGCAAGTGTAAAATAAAATAAACATCAACGCGTTAAAAATAGTTTTAAAGTTAAATTAAATAATTTTTATTCATTTATTTTATTTTATGAATGCTATGTACACGTTTGTGGAAGTCACAAAGATGGATTGATGACGAGCCTGGCAGGATAATGTTTTTTTTATTTTTATTACTTGCATCCGGTTTACATAAAAGAATGAATGATTTACGAGTCTGAATCATCGGATATAAGTGCGCATTACAATAAAATTAGCATAAACATGTAATTTTAATTGTGTTATTCAGTTTAATATTTTTATTATCGTTTATTAAAGTTGGGTCCACATCACTTTCACGCAATTATTTATTTATTTTAAATGCAAGTTGACTATCGATTTTTTTTTAATTAAAACTATTTAGACAGATCTTATTAATTTTTAAATCGTTACCTAGATCTAAAAACTTTATCATCGATTATGAGCCCCATTTAAAGTCCCAGTTCCGTTCGTTGGTTATTTAAACAAATGCATGTCTCGACCTATCAAGCCCCGGACGTCAACGCGACGTCTCAAGAGTGCATGTCGGATTATATTACCATAATGATTTAATTCCAGAGTGCAGCCGAGCCGTTCCATTCCTGCGGCGAAAGCATCGCGTGGTTATTTTCAAACGGGGGCGCTGGCGGCGGTGCCGCCGCGACGTGTCACGTAGGGGCGATCCGGGGCGAGACAACGCCGCCGTCGGGGTGAGCTCCGCGATAAGGAGACCTGTCGGCGAGGCGCGCGCGAGGAAACTTTCGATGGCGCCCGCGGCGCAACGAACGGCGGCAATAAGCAGCCGTGCAAGCGCGATACGACCCGCCCTGCGGAATTAACGGCGACTCTGTTATTCGAAATTATCCGTCGGGAATTTAATATGCGGAATTTATGTTGCGCGGCGTGGGTGTGCCGGCGAAGATAAAAATTACGTGTGTTTACGTTTGCAGTCGGGTGTGTGCGTGGGACGTCGCTCGTTCTGCTTCGCAACGTGTAACACAATAAAAAAAAAGTAGTTCGTAACGTAAATCGCAAGGGTATGTAAGAGTCTTTATTTAGTTTCTTACTTTCGAAAATTGAAAGTGAGAAACAGTGCAAAAGAACTCAACCCAATAGTGGTTGTTGGTAATTGGTTGGTGGCGGTGCTGTGTGGTCGATTGACCTTTTGAGTACTTTTGCACATAATGGTTCGATTGTGTTTTCTCGACGAATTTGTTACTAGAAAAAAAATCATAGACGAATTCATTCAAGCTGCGTTGTTTTTACAAATCACATAACATTTTATATAAAATATTCGCCTACGAATATCTAAACGATTCAATTTTAGAAAATATTTTAATGCTTTAGTAAAAATCATACAATTTCTTGCGTAAATAGCATCAACGTAGAAGAAATTATTAAACACTTTGAAACTACTTTGTATTACAAACAAAATTCACAACATTCTCTTGGACATAAACAATTCATTCTCTAATTAATCTTAAACGATCGGGCGTCCAGTAACCTCCAGGCCGTCTAAAATAACTTTTGCTTCCGACCTCGTTACGCACAATTTCGCGGCTTACCTACACACACACACACCAACGCTCACGCATTACCTCTTTCGCTATTTTCGACATCCGCATTACTGCGGTGCGGGAACCCGCGCTATAAATCGCCGTGCGGTTTATTTTCGGCCGTCCCTCGGCTCGTGACCGATCGTCGTTCGAAGTTTTTAGCTTTAATTGCGCGGGGCGCTGACATTGCCCCGTTTTCGCGCGACCCCAATAAAACAGGTGCGCGGCGATGTAGGTCGTGCGTAATTGCGAGGTTGATTGCGCCGTTACGAAGGCGTTAAGCGCGAATTAATTTTCTGCTAATAACGTGAAAAAAATTCAAGTATTTCGAGTGGGCTTTAATTTTTTTTTAATTTTTCGTATGTGGAGCTTTCGATGAATTGCACCCCAATTTTTTTTATAAATCGATTTTATGTAACGATTGCATACAACGCATACTATGTCACGGACGCTAAATAATGATCTCCCCTCGTATAGTTGACGATTTAAATCAATGACGAATATTTTCTTTAAATATCGTTTTCCAATATTGTTCCCATTTCAGTTTTTCTTTCACTATATCGATTAAATCTGTTCATGCCATGCAAACCCATCAAGTTGAGAAGTACATTGCAATTATACCCGACTGGCTGCGCTCGAAGAGACTCACAATGTTTCGATCCGTGCATGTGTAATTAATACGAGCGCCAGACGCGTCGCAGTGGCACATCAAGTGCTCCACCCTGAAATTGACGCTCCATTAGCCGACAGCGTTTCCCACGCTGGCATCATCTCGTCGCCGGATAACGACAGTTGGCCGCCGTCCAATAACGTGACGAACGTGTCATCGCTGCTCTGCACATTTATGCGGCACCGACTGCTGGAACCGGACGGGCGAATGCACCAGAGCGCCTTGTTCGTGCAAAAGCACAACGAAGTCCACGCTCGCTTCCAGGTGCGTCGACGCGTCGAGCGCGCGTGATTTTTCGTCGGATTAAATTTAACTTTGAATTTTTAATAAACGCCCGCGATATTTTTGGTGGCCGTAAATTACGCGCGTAAACGAACGAACGTAGAGGCGCGCTGCTGAACGTGTTTTCGGTGGATTTCGAACCACGCGATGTTTAAATCGGTGGCGGTTGTAAATGCAAATTGTTCCGTAACGACGGCGACGTTGGGAAAGTTAACGGTCGGGCCGTTCGGGTGCCAGGAATTTATGTTTAGCTCGAAATGACGAGGGACCGTCGCTGTTTGGGTTGTTTATTAATATCGAAGTGAGCCAAAATTCAACCTTGCTCCGAGGTAGAAAAATGTTTGACGTAATTCGCAAATGGCTCGACGTCTGCAGGTAAACGTGATGAAGTTTTAATGCGAAACGATTTGTGGACATCCGACCAAACTCTTGGAGTTCTTCGTATTTTTTTTTTTTTTAGTTTCCTTGCCTCGTTTCCTCGTTGTCTTTTTCTTCCTCTCAATTTTTGTTCCCTACCTTAGCCAATCCTATCAAATCGTTTACAGTTCCTTGCGTACTTCTTTATGTTGCCCTCCTACATCAACTCTACTTGACTTGGCGCCCTGTGACGGTGTCTTTGGTCTAATCAAGTGATCGATAAAATCGATTGTCTATAGTGTCAAAAAATTGCAAGGTGATTAAACCTTCTCGGAAAGCTATCACTGTGAAACGTTATTTTACGTCTCGTCATACCACCGCTTCAAGGGGAAGTTATAGATGGCCTAGGCACGGATGTTCACGTGATCTATTGGCAGTAGATTACAGCTTGGCCAAGTCATCACAAAGCCAATGTTTTTGTTTTTTAATTGTAAAGAAAAAAATGTTTTTAATTTTTTGCAAAATGTGACTTGTCTATATATCAAATTTGCCAACTGCGTTAAGAAAGAAACAAAAATGTTAAATTTCACGTCAATTTATGGAACACATATGCTGTAAAAATGCGGGGAAAAATAATGTAATCAGTTTTTTCATCTCCTGAAAATATCTGAAAATGTTTCCGTGCTGCAATTGTCGCAGTCGAAGTGGGATTTTATTCTTCCTAATCTTCAATCCATTTCTTCCTCTCCTCTTCGTCCTTTGACAATCTTTTCATTTCCTCATTTTTGCTAATCTCTGTGATTATTATCTC
This sequence comes from Geotrupes spiniger, assembly GCA_959613385.1. Taxonomy (NCBI): domain Eukaryota; kingdom Metazoa; phylum Arthropoda; class Insecta; order Coleoptera; family Geotrupidae; genus Geotrupes; species Geotrupes spiniger. Next base: position 29,947,853 of record OY390739.1, read on the forward strand.
TCCCTGTCTTCTCCTTCCTATTCCTCCTAACTATATTTTCTTGCTTCATTCTGATGACATGCCTATAATTAAATTGTTACATTTATTCTTCTCGATTTTAGTCACCAGATTTTCTTTTGAAACAGCCACTCGTCTAATATTTTCATTTCGTCCTCTTTGTCTTTCCTACAATTTTTTATAGGAATTTAATTCTCATGGCTGTTAGTTTTTCATTTACGTAAATATTTCTCTTCAGCTCCTGATTATAAAAACCCAGCAGCTGATCACCATTGACCTCAAAATCTAATTAACTGGAAAGATCAACTTCTTCTGCTCCGTTTGTGAAAAAAATATCGACAACGTTTCTTCCAGACATTATTCAATGTTTTTTGTTTATTTCGTCTATAGATTTCTCAATTATTCTTGCAGTATTTAAAATTGTTTTCAAAAGCCTTTAACAAATGTTTCACTATTTTGTCTCATATCTTCAATCAGACGTACAAACGAACGCCTTGAAATCTTGAATGTCTTTATCACTCGTGACTCATAAGTAAGTGGGTTGCCTTTTTGCTAACAGCTCGTGCGTCGAAATCAATTAGGGATGGAGAAAGGTGACAGAGTCAATATAAGCAGCAGCATTTTGAATGTAATCTGCTTGGACTTACAATAACTTTGAAGTGGTGACGAAACCAGTCCAGTGAGGTTATCTTGATTTAAACTAATTAAATCTTTCATAATATAAGCAAGCAATTTTCTGCAAATGATATGCGCGGCAATGACTGACGACTTGTTATATCAGAAATGAGATCGAACATAAGAAACAACGTCACACACGACGACGACAATCACTGCGTTTAATAAATGAATTCGGGCGGCAACCATACATACATAAAATTATTGGCATTTAATATGTAACCAACCAAACCCAGCCCAACCAAACCCAACCCAGTACAGACAAACCTAACTGACGGTGATCAAACCCAACCTGACCCAACCCAATCCAACCGAACCCAACCCAACCCCACCCAGCCCAACGCTACATACAATAAATTACACAAGTTGAACAAATGTTATTTGTTTACGATTGAAGCTGACAGCTTAAGCGGACGAGTTAATAAAACCATTTCATTTGATTTCATTACTCAGTGATGATTATTTCATTTGGTAACATGGCTCTCAGTGCGTAAACTTGTACAACTAAGTAATTTATCGCACACTAGTACTTAGCTGCGGTTCAGTGATCGTTCATTAGATTTCTCGTGTGTTTTTTCTGTGTCGTTTTAAACTATTTTTTTCCAAATTGCGTTTTATATTTTTCTCCAATTGAAAACCATGGTTGCATTTATTAATTTTACTTAATTATCCTATCCCAGGACTATCTCAGTAATGTGAGTTTAAGCGAGTTAATTTTAGAAAGTCATGTAACTTCCCGGATGTTTTAATTTAAATATTTTGCGTAGTTATAAAATTCCCAAAATGTTGGATGAAATTTTCCTGAAAACCTGAAGCTGATTTAACAAAAAAATGTTGACACCTACAAATCTTGCGTTGCAAGTGGCCGAACGTGCAACGACTTACACATCTGAATACAATGTTAAGTAGAGTAAGATAAAAAAAGTTGCTCTAATATTATAGTGGGTTGAGTTGAGTTGAGTTGGGTTGAGTTGGGTTGAGTCGGGCTGGGTTGGATTGGGTTCAGTTAGGTGAGGTTCGTTATTTTATTTACTTCGCAATATTCATATACATTGTAGGGCCTGAGATATTAGCATCGTGTCAATATATTTCTAGTTCAATTAAAATTGTCTTTAAATTATCCGAATTTAAAATCCATTTCAAGTTAAGATTAATCATCACAACCAATTAAAATTCTCGTTAAGCAATTCAATTCAATTACGCCTGGAATTTAAAATTGACGAAATTCATTTCCTCTGACACAAATTTTAGAGTCCATAACCACCCATATCACCTCCTTTATGCCCTTGTTTGTCATCTTAATTGTTCGTTTCGTGATAATTTTATAACTCAAATGCTTATACCTTGTAACTCAAATCTTTAGACATTTCAGCAATTTAATTCGCATAACTTAAAATTATTGTTAGCACATTGGATGTTTACTTAAGCTTTTTGAAGCATTTTACGAAATCAAAGCAAGAATCGTTTGACGTTTCATGATCTTTAGGTTACATTCACACCAAAGCAATTGAATATATTGGGGAAGAAGTTTTTTTTGCTATAAATGTTACATAGAAAATAGGACGACAAACACGAACAGAATATAACAACAACATATGGAGTGAGGAACTAAGTAAACGTAACATGAAGATAACTCTATGTAAAATGAAGACTATGCTGGAAATATAATTGCAATGTAACAACAAAGTATGTAGAACGAAATTTATAGCAGAAGTTTTTTATTACTACAAAGTTGACAAATTTATTAACCATGTTTGAATATTATGGTTTCGACTGTTGTCCAATTTTTCGCTCCTTCTTAAAGTTACGCCTCGCACTGTACATAGAAATAAATAATCAGATATTGCAAATTGTGATTGCGAGATTTATTCAATTCAATTTTTGCTCCGGCAATAAAGTCGTCCACTCAAACATGTTCGTACACTCGAAGCAAATCGACGCGATGAAATAATCGCGAAGTGTTTTTCATTACGTGAGTTATTGCTCGATCTCCTTGGGCAGGTCGTTCGTTATGAATTTCGAGGCCTGGAAGTGCGCCAACCGTACTCACGACCGCCCGAAATTTCGACGTTTTAGGCGACGTCAAGCTTCGTACCGGGTGAGTCTCGTCGTGCTCGACCATCATGCGTCAGTTTCGTAGAAAAATAATTTCTATGATATTTCTTCAATTTGTTTCCTTGTATGTTAGCGACCGTAAAAATTGATCTCCCCTCGTATTATATTTTTTTTCAGTCATTCAATTTCCGCTACCACTACATCAAGTCCTTCTTGTCGGTGTGTTATTGTTTTAAATTAGCTACTTTAGTTGCCCTACCTTGCTATCGTGTACACGTTCATTAGTTGCGCAATAGACTAACTTTACTTCGAAGTCAACTAAAATATCTCGAAATTTATCGCAAAACATCGGCGACTTTAACTTTCAATTCATTCGTCATTGGCGTCGTTATCGACGCCGAGAGCTGTCACCACTGAATGCATTTTCGTTGGAAACGTATCGCGATAATCTGCAGGGTAATTCCCGCCATCCGAATGTATTAGACTGCGTCGGCAAACCGCAAATTGCCCATCCGAGCGACCGACTGACTTCGTCGATTGCCACCAAAGGGCGTACAGTGGAACAATCGAATTTCCAATATCAGCGGTGACACCGCCGTCGCGTTATCTCTCGTTTGAGCGAAGCGAACGATATACAAATACAAATTGCGAGAATTGTATCTATCGCACCGTTACGAATTGCCCCCCGGAAAAGCAAATACACCCCCCACCGTAACTCATATTCGTTTCGAAATAGTTTAATTATTAGTTTAAAGAGCTATTATCTTCACCGGTTTAGGTAAACGATCAATGATAACGACTACTGAGGTTAGGACGAACGAACGAATATATATATAAACAATAATGCAATAAATAAATAAATACAACTTTGTTGTACAGTTATGGTTGTAAATCAATGTTTCTATTGTATTCACCGGGCGATCGGTGGATCGGCGCGGCTCAAAAACCATTAAAAATGTTCAAGAACTTTCATTTAATTTTTTCCTCATTTTGGTAAAATCTATCATTAATTTTAACATCAAATTATGTTACACTTCATTAACTTTAGAATCATTTCATGGCAACAACGACCGTTTAAAAGCACGCAAATCCTTCCAACGTCGATGCGAGCGGTGATTACCGCGGGAAACGACTACCTGTTAAATAGGTGCCGACCCAGATCGAAAATTTGGTCAATGTTAGTAATTTTCTATTTGCGCGTATTCGCGAAATTGCGCTGGCTTCGCGTTAAATCCGTAACATAATTTTGTAGCGAAATATAGTGCCGCCCACTCCGCACTGCATTCCTCGCTCGCTTCAACTCATTCGCGAAAAATTCCCGTTGTCAACGTCGAAAATCGATATTTACAATTTCGGAAATTGATTGACGACATTTTTGTGCGATAAATGAACGGGCGATAATTTTTCATTATGCATGCATGGCACGAGCTCTCGCTTTTATCACTGCGTGTAGAGTACAACGCATCAAATCAAGGCTGGTTGGGTACGTCGCGAATACAACTGCGTTGGAAAAATAAATAACATTTGCATTTGCGTTCCTTTTTTTTGCGACATTAAAAGTATGACTAGTGTATACCTAAATACTTTTTCAATGCATTTGACAAAATAGTCAATACACATTCGTTCGAAAAATCGTTAGTACACGTCATTAAGTGCCTCTGTTCTACAGGGGATAGATATATGCTCAGGAATTCCAAAATGATCCATACAATCTCAAGTGCCAAGGTAAAGGGGTCGTTACCCCGCCAGGAATGATCTGCAGTTTATACGAAAGAAAATAAATTCCTGGACAAAATTAACGCACCACTTAATTAATGTGTTTAATTTTTAAGATAACGAACATGATTAAGGTTACTTATTTTTTTACTAATAGGGATGGGTCGTTTGATTTAAAATCATAATTGTCATAATTTTATATTTTCTCAAAAGTTTATTAACAAAAGATTTCATTTGCTAAAATGTGTTGTGATCGCCGAAGTAATTTATCGGTCGAGGACGCAGTAAAAGCATCAACTTTACTGGAAGAAGGATATTCCATGCGTTATGTCAGGACGAAATCGCACCACTATAAGTCGAATGGTCAAACGACAGGATCTTACAATCGCAGGCCAGGACAACGGCGCAAACGGGATCTAAGAATGCAAGGGATGAGCGTTTTCCGAGACAGCCTGCTCTTAGAAACAGGACAGTCACTAGTACAATGTCAAAAAATGAGTTGGCGATTGAATGTCGCCCAAGATGTTATAGAAAATCTAATCTCTAGTATGCCAAGGCGAATGAATGCAGTAATAAGAAGTAGAGGAGGCCATGTATCTTACAGGGATCAGTTGAAACACGTTAATGAAATTGTTTACGTTTTTTGTGCGTAGTTCATGTTAATGTTAATTATGTAATAAAAATGATTTCTGTTCAAAACAATTTCAATGATTCATTTAAAAATTTCTATGAATCTATCAGTCGACTGCAGGAAACCTTGTACTTATTTAATTAAGTGGTGCATTAATCTTGTCCAGGAGTTTATATTTCGATTATATGAACATATTTTCTTTCTAGATATTTTTGTTAAGCAAAATTAGTTATTAAACGCAATCCAAATCGCTTGTGACTATAGAGTTAAGACTGAAGAATATAGATCGCAATTAAATAAGGAATAAGTGAATGTTATGAACTAGCAAACAGGGCAAGACAACTTTTATGTGCATCGTCGACGCATTTTACTATTAAAGATATGCAACGCGTATATGCAACGCATAACTGAAACGACGCAGTATGAGCAGAGTCGGCAGCGCCTAAGAACCTTGTCGATGCAAGCATTCTTGTTGCGTGATGTCTGCCCAAAGCAATTCATGGAAATCAATCCCTTACACACTGAAGTGAACATCAACTTTGATACTAATCCTTTATGTATAACAATACAAAAATTTTAAATCGAGTCACGACAATAAAAAATCTATCATTTGTGCACTTTGAACGAAAAAAACTTAAACGAAGATTTTTACTGAAGATCCTTTGAAAATAGGTACAGAATACCTATTTTCAAAGGATCTTCAGTAAAAAAATCTTCGTTTATGTTTTGAATGACCATCAACGGCGCAAACAGTCTACTAATGCAAGGGATGAGCGCTTTCTGAGATAGTCTGCTCTTAGAAACAGGACTGTCACTAGTACAATGTCAAAAAATGAGTTGGCGATTGAATGTCACCCAAGATGTTATAGAAAGTCTAATCTCTAGTATGCCAAGGCGAATGAATGCAGTAATAAGAAGTAGAGGAGGCCATGTATCTTACAGGGATCAGTTGAAACACGTTAATGAAATTGTTTACGTTTTTTGTGCGTAGTTCATGTTAATGTTAATTATGTAATGAAAATGATTTTCTGTTCAAAACAATTTCAATGATTCATTTAAAAATTTCTATGAATCTATCTGTCATATCAGTCGACTGCAGGAAACCTTGTACTTATTTAATTAAGTGGTGCATTAATCTTGTCCAGGAGTTTATATTTCGATTATATGAACATATTTTCTTTCTAGATATTTTTGTTAAGCAAAATTAGTTATTAAACGCAATCCAAATCGCTTGTGACTATAGAGTTAAGACTGAAGAATATAGATCGCAATTAAATAAGGAATAAGTTAATGTTATGAACTAGCAAACAGGGCAAGCAACATTTATGTGCATCGTCGACGCATTGCATTTTACTATTAAAAATATGCAACGCGTATATGCAACGCATAACTGAAACGACGCAGTATGAGCAGAGTCGGCAGCGCCTAAGAACCTTGTCGATGCAAGCATTCTCCATTGCGTGATGTCTGCCCAAAGCAATTGATGGAAATCAATCCCTTACACACTGAAGTGAACATCAACTTTGATACTAATCCTTTATATATAACAATACAAAAATTTTAAATCGAGTCACAAGATTTTTTTACTGAAGATCCTTTGAAAATAGGTATTCTGTACCTATTTTCAAAGGATCTTCAGTAAAAAAATCTTCGTTTAAGTTTTATTCGTTCAAAGTGAAGAAATTATAGATTTTTTTATTGTCGTTTGTTTTGAATGACCATCAACACCATGTCAGGCAACGCATTCTGTTTTGGTACCAACTCACATTGACATGCTCTACAGTGGCGATAACTGATCCCAAAACTTTCATTTCCTTCATGAAAACCAAAAATGTTTCTATTTAATTGGCATTATATGTTTTCCGCGGATGCTGTCCGTTATTTCATACGATTTTTACTTTTCTGATTTAATTCGCTTTTATGCTGTTAAATTTTTTTTTGTCTTGATTGGTGGAGTTGGGTTGGGTCGGATTATGTTAGGGTTGATTTTATTGAGTTGCAGAAACCGTTGGGTTTATTTGATGAGAGTTGACTTGGAATAGGTTGAACAAGTGAGCCCTGGGCGAACTAGACCAAAAAGATAAATGGCATGAAGATGCAAATCAAGGCAAATAATAACAAGACAAATAAACAAATGCTCAAATCAGTACCAGAAACCAAAAAAAAATAATCACCACGAAGCCCAAGAACTATAAGATTGGTAAAAATTGTAGAGAAAACGAATCAATAGGACCTACTATATCCTGAGACAACTAAAAAAAAATACAAAGACAACGACGACAACCCAACCAAACCTAACCCGGCCCAAATCAATGCTACCAAGTCTATAATAAAAAGTCAAGGGCACCAGCTTAAATGGAAATTGTTAATTATAATGCAGACGGAACTCATTCCGCATCATTTAAAGCATTTTATTTATCTGCTGTTTTATGAAAGAATTAAAAATTAACACAAACAGACATAAATGAAACCACGTGAATCGAGCGATATCTATTCTGCAAGTTAATTATTAATTGGAATCGACATCATAACATTAAAAAAAATTAAACAAATGCAAAAAAGATGGTTAAACATTAAATTGGAGGACGGCAACAACAAAAAAACAACGAAATAATTAATACGAGTTAAATAAAGAATAGAAATAAAATTAATGAAACCATCGAATGGCAGTGAACCAAAATAAATCGAAAATCATTAAAAAAAAACAAAAAAGTACGAGGAACTGAGACAAACACAATAACGAAAATGGAAATGAAGTAAATGATAAAAAATAGAGCACAAATTACATCGAAACGAAACGAATCCAACCCAACCCAACGCAACCCAAATAGAAATAAAAAAAAATAATAGTAATCAGGACGAAGGATAACTAAAAGAGGACAGTATTACACTTGGACAAGTGATCAAAAAAAAAATAAATTGAAACAAATTGACTTAAAACGAAGCAAAATTCTATGACTTTTATAAAGAAAAAAGAAAAACACAAAATTTTAATTGCCTTTGATAGGCTCACGTTTTCAACTCAAACGATGCTCAGATTTACCAAAATAGGATAATGTTAGTTAGTGTTAGTTCGATAATGCATGTGAGACGAAAGTTGACTAAAAAGAACACAAACAATCATCTTTGGGGTAGTGGCTAAAACTGGCGTTGCGTCAAAATAAAGGCGGACCCGACTTTGCGTTGCGAACCACGACATTTCAAATAGATTTCAATGGAATCACGTTTGGTAGATCGTTATCTTAAATATTTTTTCATCAACAAAACGTCGACATTTCATAGTACGACGTGCGAAATACTCACATAAATTACATAAACTTGCTAGGTTTGGTTCCAACAAGATTTTCATATGCTTTATAATTTTACAAAAATTGTTTGCATTATCCAGAATAAGTTTTTACTTATTCCATACAACCCTTTTTTTCTTATTCTCATTCACTATTTTTGATTCATCGGAAGAATTTCTTTTCCTCATAATCTTCCAGAATTTCCTTTTACCTTGCACATTTATTTACAACTTATTTTTAAGTCACTTTGCTCAAGTACATGGTCTTTTGATTGACGTATATCTATTTCAGATTCTTTATTACTTTTTCATGCTGTTCATCTCCAATTCTGCATATTCACTATAAAATTATAAATATGCAACGCACAGCCAGAAGTATGAGCAGAGTGGGCAGCGGCTGAAAACCTTGTCAGTGCAAGCACTCCTCATTGCATTATGTCCGCCCAAAGCAATTACACACTGAAGTGAACATGAACTTTGATACCAATACTTCAAATATAACAAAACAAAAATTTCAAATCGATTAATTTTTGGTACCAACTCACATTGACATGTCCTACAGCTGCGATAAACCAAACATGCTTCTATTTAATTAGCATTTCACATGTCTTCCATGAATTCTGCCCGTTATTTCATATGATTTTTACTTCATTTTCTATTTTATCTCTTTCCTGATTTAATTTGTTATGGTAAATAGGATTGGCGCAGTTGGGTTGGGATTGACGGAGTTGGGTTGGGTTGAACTATGTTGGTGTTGATTTGGTTTTGATTGGGTTGCAGTAGGTTTACTTGATGAGAGTTAATATAATTGGAATAGGTTGAATAACTGAACCCCAGGCGAACTGGACCAGGACAAATGGCATGGAGATGAAAACCAAGGCAAATAACAACAATGGCTATGGGTACCATCTTTATAAATGTTGTCAATAATGTTTTGCCAAAATTATCTTTTGAATTTTATTTTTAAATATGTTGATGATGTTATTTGTGTGGTACTCGTAATAAATATGCAACGCACAGCCAGAAGTATGAGCAGAGTGGGCAGCGGCTGAAAACCTTGTTGGTGCAAGCACTCCTCATTGCATTATGTCCGCCCAAAGCAATTGAAGGAAATCAATCCATTACACACTGAAGTGAACATGAACTTTGATGCCAATACTTCATATATAACAAAACAAAAATTTCAAGTCGATTCATTTTTGGTACCAACTCACATTGACATGGTCTACAGCTGCGATAAACCGAACATGCTTCTATTTAATTAGCATTTCACATGTCTTCCATGAATTCTGCCCGTTATTTCATATGATTTTTACTTCATTTTTTATTTTATCTCTTTCCTGATTTAATTTGTTATGGTAAATAGGATTGGCGCAGTTGGGTTGGGATTGACGGAGTTGGGTTGGGTTGAACTATGTTGGTGTTGATTTGGTTTTAATTGGGTTGCAGTAGGTTTACTTGATGAGAGTTAATATAATTGGAATAGGTTGAATAACTGAAGCCCAGGCGAACTGGACCAGGACAAATGGCATGGAGATGAAAACCAAGGCAAATAACAACAATGGCTATGGGTACCATCTTTATAAATGTTGTCAATAATGTTTTGCCAAAATTATCTTTTGAATTTTATTTCGTTCGGACATTCAGAAACTTAGTACCAAGATCTATATGACTTTTATGTATTTAGTGAGTACCTGATGCTTTACGTCGAATTTTTGAAAATTGCCATTCATCATCAAAATTCACATTAATTTCCTTTAACGTTCAGAGCCATAGCATAGCACTTTAACTTCATAAATTATTTTCGACCTTGTTTTATTGCTCCAGTTGTAAGTATTTTTAGAAATTATGACACCGTGATTCTCTTATCGATGTCACGAATTATTTCCGATGACGAATCCATGACGACGTAGACAATGCATCCAATTCATTGTCACGTATTTATAACTCGCGCGGCTTCAATTCGACAAACAAATTTTTCCACGAATCTTGGTTGTCGTCCAACGATTCCGAATGACGTAAGTGACGAATCTCCACTTTAACCCCGACCGCGTGGTTAGTTTCCATAAAAGGTATCGGTAAGGTATTTACCTGTCCTACCTTCTGGTGATAGGAGGCGGCGGAGTGCTGCGATGGGTTGCCGTGTGACTGAAGTAGGCCATGTCATCATGCGCCGGTAATCCACCTGAGCGCACCCACAATCAACACCCACAACGCACAAATGTCCGCCGACACCGACCGACGACGGACGTGGAGAGACGACGCGACGACAGGTGCGAAAAACTACATGGCGTCGGGCGCGGCGGCGGTCAACGGTTTCGCCGGAACTAGATTGCAGGACTCCGCGAAGGAACCGAGTTTCCTTCGCCGAAACGCGCGACACGGCTATTATTAGGACGGAACACAGTCGCCCAGACCGCACCGCGAATATTATTATAACTAATCCGCTGGGGATTGTTCGCGGATAAAAAACGGTCGGTGCCAAATCGCTGGTGAATAGGGCCCCCCCGTTACGCTTTGCATTTGTTATGCGCGCAAATACTTAAAAAAACCAATTTAAATTTTAATCTCAAAAATTGTAAAACATAATTACACAACAGCGGCTCTTAATATATTTTTTTTTTTTCAAAGTCGACGGTGGTAAAATTTTAACAAATTATTTCATTCATATTTTTTCAAACTGTCCGTCTCACCGGTGCCACGAAGTCCGTCATGTACAACATAAATCAACTCGGTCTTAATAAAATAAACAAAATATATAATGTAACATAAAAAGCAAAAATAATAAACTTATTTCTCATTAAATTTCTAGGTACATAAACAGCGCAATTCATGTCCACCAGTATCAAAGGTATCCTACGATTGATGTTCCGTTACCTTCGGTTTTAGTTGCGTTAAAAAATTCTATGACGTCTTTTATGGCACGTTAATGTACCCTCGACGAATTTGCTATGGTTATTGGTAATATTTTTATTGCTTGTAAAATGGAACGATGAGTCGATAAAAGATACAAAATAAAAACAATTCAAACAATGCCCAATAAGACCTGAACTGGGACAATATCAATGATTGACAAAGCAAGGCCTTGGTTTCTTTTAAAACGTAAAGCAGAGTCCAACACAACACCGAGATTTTTTTGCCTCATCAACAATAGGAAGCAACTCATCGTTTACACAACAATTTGCAAAGATTGTTAAATTTCATCAGACATCGGTGTCGATTATTTCGGCGACGTGACGCAACAAGTCCGCGATTTAAGAAATTGAAGAGCTCACCCCAACGGCCGCCTCCTCCGGCACGTCTCCGTCCATTTGGATCCAAGATCGACGCCGCCATCCAAAAAGTCCGTTCACTAAACGTTTAAAGTTACTCAGGCTATCGATTAAATCGCGATTTTACTTAACGCGAAAATTACGTTTTAATGTAACGCGAAACAAACGTCCGAAAACTTGCGAAGCGCGTACGAAAATGAGACGACGAGCGTCGCAATTGTGAGTCACCGGCGACTGCATAATCGCTTTTTTTGTGCATAAACTGCCCGTTGCACCTAAGCGACGTTATCTTTGCGTTCTTTTCTGGAAGTAATTATCGAGTGATTTTGATATGTACGCCGACGACTATTGGAAGTTAAGATTGTCTCTTCATCGGTTCATCGGCTTCGTAAGTTGTGCGAAAATTTTTATTTTGAGTTTGAATCAATTAATTAATCAATTTGAATTTCCTAAGAAACCCAGACACACAAATTCGTAATTAACTTAATACATTTCTTATTAAGGAATGAAACAGCTCGATTTTTCCATGACACGCGTGCCATTAATTTAGTTCCGATTCGCACCGCCATCTATCGGTGTTTATTTACGCGATGTAAATCACCGCCCGCGATTTAAGAAAGTCAAGTGCTTAGCGACCCTGCCGCCTCCTGTCTACCCGACGCCGCCATCCAAAAACACTAACATTGATAAGTTTGTTAACCGAACGTTTAAAGTTTCTCAGTTCTTAACGCGAAGCACAAACGCGATTGTGCACCCACTCGCGGTTTAACGTTTCCCTGGTTAACGCGAAACACCCGAAACGTTTGTAAAGTACGTGCACGCCACTGATTAATTGATCAAGAGAGCGTATGCGAAAGCTTAGTTATCACTTTAAGCCTTGGCGCTATTAGATTTCCATTAATTTGCGATGGGCGTACTTCAGTGGAGACTGCGTGTTTCGTAGTTAACAACTTTTTAGTTTAGCCAAATTACATGATTTTATCAAACGTCTCAAGTGGCGACGAGTTTAACATAACTCAATAAACAAACGAATGTAATAAAGTAGTTAATTATTTTGCTACATACATACATATGCATAAAAAATTACCAGCAATTTTATTAAAACATACCCGACATATAAGACGGCCATAGAGAAAGAGAGGAAGAGAGCTGGCTTGGAAGTAAGAAAGGAACAGCAACCGCAGCAGAAAGAGGATCATAAAATGAATACAACGCGCAAAGTCTGCTGGCACACAAAGATCAGATACACCAGATTACGATCAGAATAAATCCCGCAATCACAGCATCGTCGGAGACCAGGTTAACAGCTGAAATTTTGGTTAGATGCGACGCTGAAAATAGATTTACGGGGGGTGTCATTCCATATGTAAGAGACGACATCATTGGTCTCGTCGAAAAAGTTAGAAGCGAACTTCTGGGTTGCAATAGAAGTAAGAGAGAAGATATTCAAAGGAGTGATAATGGCTATGGCCAATAACTTATCACTCACCGAGTGCGTCACATGGCGTTTTCTAAGAAGTTTAGAAGAAATAATTATAAGAAATAATATTAGGTGACTTTAAAATAGACTACAAGACAGATTATTTGTATGCAAATAAATTCAGAACGACTATGCAACGCTTAGGGATGAACCAGTATGTCGAGAAACCAACTAGAGTGACTGAAAATGGTGAAACAATGATAAACTTAGTTTTTTCAATTAAGGACCTCATTGTACGAGTAAAACACGAACCTAAGCTAACAGACCATGAGTGGGTAAAGGTTTTGCTGAATGCAAACAGGACGGCGTGGTGAGTAGAGTAGTAAAGGAATTTGTTAAGTTAGTGGAAAGAAACCTATGGATAAAACAAGACATGGATATTAATTAATGTAGGAGCGAGATAACTTATCGATAGTATAGTGAAATAGAAGAGCTAGCGGAAAAGCATTAAACGACAGCAAACAAAACAGGACAGGAACAAAACCGGCAACAATGTTAATAAATCCAGTAGTTAAATTAATTAGAACAAAGAAAAAAGAGTATTATGAAACTACGATAGACCATAACAGTAACAACCCTACAGTTATGTGGGAGACATTAAAGGAACTTATTAGAGGCGAACACATCAGTACAGGTGCGAAAACGGTAGAAAATATAGACTTTGAGATATTGATTGAGAAAGGTTATTAGAAAAACTAGGACAGTGTGGCATTACAGGGACGGCCCTGGAATGATTTAGGTCATATCTGAGCGATAGAGGACAACAAGTTCGGCAATAATGGAGAAGGTATTCGGAATACCGCAAGGAACGGTTTTAGGCCCGAAGTTATTCATAATATATATAAACGACCTGGTCAAAGCCTGTTCGAAGGTATGCAGCATAAAAATGTTTGGAGACGATACCCTATTTTACGTAGTAGGGGAGAGTAGTGCTGAGATAGACGGCAAACTGAATATGGCATTTATTGTAGTGGAAGAATGGATGAACAAAAACAATGCATCCCTGCTAATAAGCAACTCAATCATATCTCATATAACCTATGATGGAAGAAGCAGGTTAATAGAGATAATAGAGAGTTGAATTATTCACCTATCCCTCTCCAATTCATCTGCTCCGAGATTGCGACGAAATGGACATCTCCTTTTATTCACTTACAGATTCCATTTATTCTACATATTTATCCAACATATTTTCATTCTCTCAACTTTTGATTTATTTCACGATTACGATTATTATTAATCATTTATAAACGAAATGTTTTCAGTTTATTAGTAAATTAAAGCAGAAGAAATGTTTCGTGCCATATCAAAGTAATTATATTTATTTTCGTCATCATTTATATTCAGCGATCCAAACACACGTTCAGTCTGCAGCTGAATTAGGTTCAGTTCGGTCGTTTGTATCAACGACAGTGTATTTTATCGCCGTTGCAACTATCAACAACCATTGCCGCCACACCGACCGCCCCAGTTGCATAATTCACGTAAACGACCACCCCGCACGCATTAATTTCAAATATGCATTAGCTCGCCCCGGCCATATTCCATATTCGAACGTCCCGTCCCGCATTCGCGACGATATCTGTAATTCAAATATCGTCGCGTATCGATCGGATCGGTCGCGATCCCGAAAATAACGGCCGGTAATGGGTTTTATTTTTACACCTGTCGCCGGCGCCAGAACTGACGACTTTCGAGCCGCGTCCTCAGTCAATAATAAAGCCGTTAATCTTTTTTTTTTGTATATTTTCGAGCAGGTGGAAAATTTCAGCGACGCCGGAATAAGTCGAGGAGACTAATCGACGGGACGAAATAAGTTAGTGGTTTGGATTGAAATGTGGGCGTAATTTGTCGGGTCGACGTTTCGCGGACGTCTTGAATTACGAGTGCGGACGAGTACGAAATCCGGATGGATGGAGTGGCTGCGATGGCGGGAAATCATTGATTTTTCGACGCCGCGCGCTCCCTGTCGGTTAGAATCCGCGCTACGGGTTTCGTGAAAATGCCGAGGGGTGTCGCGTCCAGTATCAGAAACCGCGGCCGACTAAATTAAACTTAAGTTATAGCCATTGCAATGAATACTTGAAGTTTTGCAATTCGTACCTTAAAGGCATCTATATGTTTTTGGCTCAAATTGGCAATGATTATTAAAAATTCATGAAACGCTGAAAAACGCCAAGCAGGCTAAAAATATTAAAATTATCGAAAATTCATTGACTGTTTTCATTGAGAATTTTTGATAATTACTTTGGGCTTCAAGAAGAATCTCAATCGGATACTACAAATAAAAGCCCTACTACAAAAATTCAAAAAATCTATTTTTGAGTTCGTGTGTCATAATCTCACATTATCAAAAATGTAAATTTTCAGAAATTGAATAATTTTCAGAAATTCATAAAACGTGCAACGTTTTCAAAATTCGAATATTTAAAAACACTCAGCATATTTTGGTTTAATGACAAAAACTGTAAGCCTAAAAATATCCGACATTAAAAAAAACTGTTACATTTTATGGTAATTTTTTATTTTTTTTTTTTGTAGGATCCGATTATTTTATTTTTAAAAATTCATAAAACGCTCAACCTAACCCAAAAATAATTAAAATAATTCACAAATAAATGTTTTTTTTGATTTGCAATGTTTTGAACGACAATTTTTGACAATTACTTTGGCTTTTTCAAGGACCCCCATCGGAAAAAGCCCAAAAGATTATCAAAAAAGCTACAAAAGTTGTACATTTTTACGAATTCCTGAGAAATGATTCTTCTTTAATTTTATATTTAAAATATTACAAAAAAAAATTAAATAACCCTACCCAAACCAATACAACAAGAAGAAAATCAAAATATCAAAATATTAAAAAAAATTAAACGATGCGAAAATTGTAAAGTTTATAAAAATTCGGCACATACCAACCCAACCCAACCCAATCCAACTTAACCCAACCCAACCCAACCCAAACCAACCCAACCCAACCAAACCCAACACTATCGAAATTATCAAAAAATCATAAATTTACGTTTTTTTTTTTTTGACGATCGAACAAAAATAAATTTTAATTTATTTTTGTCCAATTCATACCTTGAAACGACCCTATAAAAATAACGTGTACGACATTTAATTTTTCAGATTTATTTAACTAATTTGGTTATTTCTAGTCCTTCTCATTTCTTATTTCACTTTACCACGATTTGTTAAACAATTTTATGAAACGATTTTTTTTAATTAATTGGCTAATTAACTCGAATTTTTTGGCATCTTGTTGTCGAGTTCTTTTGTCCAGTTAAATGTCTATTATTTCTGAATTGTTTGTTCAAATTCTTCAAGGTTTTTTGACTTTAATATTATATTTGTCACTCTATCATAATTTACTTGCCCCATAATCTATTCGATTCACTTGGTATTTTCTTAGAATATAATTTTTTATCAGTGATTTTTTTTCGTTCGTATTGAATCTTTATTTGTTTCTTCTCCGAGCTTTAATTTTGCTTCGTTGGTAACATTGTTGCGTCTTTTAAGATTTGATTGACGCTTAGTTTAAAATCTCTCAAGTATTATTTTACTTTTTAGGTGGTTATTAGAATTATTGATAATTTTGAAAATTTTAAAAATGATTGATAATTTTTTTTTTTAATTTTTCTTTGAACTTGTTAATAATTTTAAGGGGTCCAAAAATGTTATGACCTTTCCCTTTATGATATGCATCCAACCCAATCCAACACAGACTGACAGTGTATATTATTAAAAAATTGAATGATAAATATTATTGCGATGATTGTCTTATCCGGCTATTGTCTACCACTCTTCCTGGACCCTTACTCAAGTTGATAATGTTGCAAGATCGTGGAGGTTTAACGTATCCAAAGTCTTGGTCTGTGGGATTAGCTAAGCAGATGGCAGCTATTGTATTGAAAGCCCTGCCATTTTAAATGGCTGAGAAAGCTTGTAAGCAAGTAACGACTATTTTATAACCTCACCTCGAAAAAAATGGAATTATTAAATGTCCAGATCACAAAAGTGTGATTAGTAACTGAACTCGGTTTGTGCGATTATTTTTTTATTTAGCGAACTTAAAATAAGGACCGACTTATTTTTTAACTATAACTAAGTCGCAGTTACTTTCGATGCCCATCAGAGACGAGAATCGCAGTCGGAGAATAATTTAGCGGTATGCTCATTCCAAGATCATATCCCTTATCTGTTGAATCCATTAATGGGGAAACAAATTTTCGTTAAATCGTATACCAATCGGCAAGAGAATTTATGAAATGACATTTTAATTAGATAAGTGTTTAAGTGACTTTTGTCAAATGAACAGTTTTATATCTTTAGTTAGTTAAATGTTAAATGTCCCAAGGTAATTTTCTACCTTTCTAAGCTAAGAACCATTTCCTCCAAGGATTTTATCGCATTCTTAGGTTCGTTTAAATTTCAAAACATTTCATTTTAAATTGTGTAAGGAATTTGCTATAATTGCATTCGAAACTTTTCATCCATTTAAATAATCCCACTGTAATTTAATCCATAATGGGGGAACGGCGTAATGAATTCCTCGTCGAAAAAAAAGACTCGAAAATTCAAATAATACCCCCCCCCGCCCCCAAATACCAAATTCGTCTGGCGTTCGCAGTTGGAAATTTATATTATTTACGACGGTTAGAATGACTAATTGCCCATTCACATGAACGCATAGTTTTTAACTTGATTTACAGGTGCACAAATCTGCATCGCGCGCATTCGCGAAATAGACCACCCCCGAGCAATTTAGGCTAATTCGGATCGATGGCCCCGAGCAAACGCAAACTCGATTGAAACCGTAGATACGGTGCAAATAAATAACACAGATTCGCGAATACCTGAAACAATCGACAATAATCGTTTTACATTTCCTACTTAATGGAAGTTGATGGTCAATCATCAACCACTTATTTTTATTCGACGAAAATAAAAAACAATTCAACTTTGACTTTTCAACAATCCACAATAAATTATCTCTATCCAAATCGCCAGCTTTGCCACCCCATCCCACTTCAGACTTCAATAACGTCGACTGCATTTTTTCCGATGCTTTTTTTCATCCCGGCCGCCAATTATCGTTCCGCTCCCAAGAAGAAATTAAAATCGGATTGGACCGCGCGAATTTATGGCGGCCGCGTCGCGCCGCCCCGCGCCCCGACGAGAAATTCAAAAGCGTCCATTGGATAAATAAATAAATGTGTCGGGATAGATTGAATTCCGGTCGGCGCGGCGGCGGAAAAAAACTCATTTCGAAACTTTGTTTTCCGTTTATCCGAAAGTCCATTACACACAATCTCGTTTATATTTAGATTATCGCTTTTAAAGTCCGGGACCGGGTGCGTTATTGCGACACGTCCGACGCGAATTGAACGAGAGCTTTCCTCCGCCGTCGGAATAACGACGCGCGGATTAACGTCGAAGGCGGTCGTTGTGTTTTGGAGTGGTGCCCGTTTTTCGGCTCGTTACCGTTACGCCCTCGTCCCCCCCGAGTCGACTTTACGACGGCGTCACTTATTAATATTTGTGAATATGCCACTGATGACAAAAGTGTTGGGAAAACTTATGGTATTATTTTTTTCTATTAAAGGAATCAACTTAACTTGGATATTGAAAATCCGTCAAGTTTCTTCTGCAGTTTGACAAAATGTCCAACAAGTTAGAATTGCGGAAAGTATTTACAATTTGGAAATTTTCAGAAATAATTTAATATATAGGCATAGCCGGCGGGTAGGTGGGAAATAAAAAATACCACACGCGGACCAACAGGATGGGCAGATCAAGGCTTATAGCTGCAGATAAAGCAACCGATCTAGGAGAAGGAAACTCCGAAATAAAACCCTGACACTCCTAGCAGGGGATTGAGGCATCGGGCTAACTCATCGATACTCGAAAAAAACTGTTAAAAAACCAGTCAACAGCCTCGGAACGGGACGGGAAAAAGACAACGACAACACAGGCAAAGAAAAATGAAAATGATTTTCGGAACATGGGTGCAAACAACAAAGAACCTAAAGTCCACAATAGACTACACAATAACACGCCCAGAAAACAAACTTAAAGATAGAGGACGTAAGAGTATATAGAGGTGCAACATGCGGCAGCAACCATTACCTCTTACGAGCAAAAATAGTTTTCCAGAACAGATAAAAAAATACGTAAAATCAAACACGGAAGAAGGTGAAAGAAGAGTACAGGAAATGTTAAACTTAGATAGCTTAGATAGCTTAGATGATGATGATGATGATGAAAGCATCAAAAATGTATGTAATACCAGACTAGTCAAGCAGCAGTACAAGAAACATTAGGTTACAAAGAAAACAGACCAAGGAAGATACCCTATTGGTGGGACGACGAAATAGGAGGAGGATAGAGACAAGGGAAAAAAATATAAAGCAAACTAAAACAAACGAAGGCGATACTGCGAAAAAAGCAGGAAGAAAAACGAAATATGGGAGGAAAATGCCAAGAAATAAACATGCACATGAAAGCTGGGAAATACTCAAATCCCTTAGACAAGAGAAGACCAAAAAACCTAATGTCTCCAATAACTACTTCAAAATGTTGCTAACCGAAGATAGAGAAGAATTTCCAGGAACACCAAGAAGAAGAAAATATATATATACGAAGTTTCACGTCAACAAAATCATGTGAATCCTTAAAGAATGGCAAAGCAACTGGACCTGGAAATATCCCATCCGAACTTATTAAATGCGGAACAATAAATCACTATGCAAAGATATAGATCTTGGCAAATAAAATGGAATCAGAATACAAGGATATGGAACAGAAAGGCTTTCGGAAGGAAAGATCAGCAATAGACCACCTATTCCGCGTCTTCCAAATAACTGAGAAGAAAACAGCCTATAACCAAGAAACTCACCTGGTGTTCATAGATTTAAAAAAAGCATATGATATCATTCCACATAATAAACTATGGGAACCACTAGAAAAACTAACATCAGTGTAACTATAATGAAAGCGATAAGAAGCCTATACCAACAAGCAACAGCAAACATCAAGATGGGACAGAGAGTGTCAAACGGCTTTAACGTCACTTAGGGGCTTAAACAAGGGTGCTGTCTATCAACGACCTTATTCAAAATATACCTAGAGCAAACTTTAAAATAATGGAAAATGAAATGCGGTAACATAGGTGTACCACTAATCGATAACATCAATACACACTATGTTTCGCAGATGATCAAATAGTACTGGCACAAGATCAGCATGATGTTGAGTACATGACGACTCATAGAGGAGTACGACAAATAGGGTCTGGAAGTCAATATCCAGAAAACGGCGTACGTGTGTGTGGGAGGACAGCGACAAGACCTCATCCTGAATGATGGGAAATGCATTAAACAAATAAAGAAGTATAAATACCTAGGAGCGTAAATAACCAACGACGGAACGCTAGATGACACCATAAAAGATAGAAATATACAAGGCAGAAGATCAATAGCCATGTTAAATACATACAAGGCGAAAAGAGGCAGACCGAGGAGAAGTTGTAGAGAGGGTACAGATAAAGAACTCAACGATGGAGAAATATAACAGGACTTATGGACAGACAATGGAGACTGGAAATCTGAAGGGGACGGAAGACGTTTTAAACCGACCGACTATCCTCTTGAATTATCAAATATTTTACGCAAGTCGACATTCAACTGACTAATAGCTGTGCGTAAATGCTCGCCGTAAAACGAAGTATATATTTGCGTATCATCTGCACACATGTTATTTAGAGTTTTCCAATGACTTCATTATAGTAGTGTAAATAGTATACAGAATTGGCCCCAAAATTGACCCATGTGGTACACCAGATCCAATCTTTACAAATTCAGAAAACTGTTCATTAACATTTTGAAATATATAATTTAAGTAATTTTTAAAGAAAATTAGTGCTGTTGAATCAATGTCGACATACTCAGTATAGATAATAACATACTTTAACATACTTTAGCAAGGCATTGGATCGTTGCTAAAGTACACCAACACTAAAATAGTAATTTTATCAGAATCCATAGTGGTGATGATATCATCAATAACTTGTGTTAAAGCTACGTTGCAGCTACAGCCGGGTCTAAACCCGGACTAAAATTCTGGAAAGAAAATTATTTATATCCAGATATTGCAGTAACCGGGTGGCTGCGACTCTCCCAAGAACTTTGGAGAGTGTGGGGAGAATGCCGATCGGTCGCAAATCTTTAAAGTTATTTACTGCACTACACTTAGGGATAGCAGTAATTACAGCAAGTTTCCAGCAATCAGAAAAAAACCCCTTCGCTAATGCAAACATTGACGGTATGAGTTGTGTTCGACCCTATCAATGAATTTTCTGGAGAATCACTACTGGTGCGGTTGAAGGGTCAATCAATTGTTGTCAAGAATGATATAAAGTTTCTTGGCTGCACCGTTGATAGCAGCCTAAACTGGAAAAGCCATATATGTGCACTGTGTAGTAAATTGTGTTCCTCACTTTACGCTCTAAAGAAACTGAGATGTAGTGCAAACATTGAATCTCTTATCTTATTTTATTACGCGCGTGTAGTGTCACACCTGCGATATGGAACAACGTTCTGGGGAACTCCTTCTGATTTTAACAGAGTTTTTATTCTACAAAAAAAATTATACGAATCACATTTTCAACGAACAGGTTAGATACTTGTGAGCCTGTGTTTAAGAAAAATAAAATTACGTCACTA
Source organism: Geotrupes spiniger (assembly GCA_959613385.1). Taxonomy (NCBI): domain Eukaryota; kingdom Metazoa; phylum Arthropoda; class Insecta; order Coleoptera; family Geotrupidae; genus Geotrupes; species Geotrupes spiniger. The sequence goes on from OY390739.1 coordinate 29,969,688, forward strand.
CCTTCCCTCTATCTCTACGAGTGTGCCTTATTTGCAGGGAAAAACCTCGATTCATTCACCCTTAATCGAGATATCAATAAAGTATATGAGACACGACAGGCAAAAAAAATTGGTGTTCCCAAGCACAGAACCTCACTCTATGGGAGAAGTCCCCATTATTCGTCTCTCAAAGTTTTCAATGGCTTGCCTACAGAGATTGCTGAAGTGACTGACTTTAAAAATTATAAAAATGCTCTTAAAATGTATTTTGCGTCTCGCTGTTTTTATTCAGTCCAGTCTTTTTGTCTGTAATTGTTGCAACTTTTATCTATATTGATATTGTGTGTGTATATATTATGTACTATGTATTTTGACAATGTCTATATCTAATGAGATCAATTGACAATAAAATTTATTATTATTATTAAACGTGTGCGGATAGGGTAATGTTAATATCGTCAACACCAGAAACAATCGATAATACTTTGTTAACCACTTTAACTTGTTTGGACGAATCAAAGGCACCCTTTGATGACATTGCTACCCACGCAAACACCTTAGCCTCAGATTTCGATTTTCTGTCATATCTATCATTGCCCTCGTTTCCACTTAATTTATGGTTGTGAAATTTTGAAGTATTTGTCATCCAAAATGATGAAAATTCCATTCGTGAAGTGACTGAGACGAAACTGTTATTAAATTGAGTTCACTGCGGATAATTTTTGACCAAACTTGAGCTTTTAAGTTCCTTTTAAATCCAACTATTACCTATTGAGTTTATTAAATGCCTGTAAACTTGAACTGCATTGAATTCGTATCGTATTTGAAGCAAATTGATAACACGTTTTGGCCGAGTCGAATCAAATTGTGGAATGCAGTTGGGAGCTTTTGAGTTCACATCGGTTTGGACATATTAAGTAAATTTTAATTGAATTAGCACGAAATTCTTTGATAAAAAAAATAACAACACGTTCGACTTCTTCAATTTAATTTATATAAAAAAAATTCACATCAACTCAAACTTGTTGTAATACTTATACAATATTTCTGAACATTAGAAAAATATTATCGAGTTTGTATTGAATTTTTATTGTACGTGGGTTTGTGTTAAATTTAATTGAAGTTAATTTTAAAAGCTTTGAATTCGTTTAAGTTCAGTTGGATTGGGTTGAGTCAGTTTTTATGACTTAATACGTTTTTATTTTGACACACGTTTTATGTGTTTTAAATTACATTGAAGTGAAAATTATTGCTTCAGTCTTTATGGCTTAAGTTTAATTTTTATGTAAGTGCTAATTTCGTTAAAAGCTTTAAGCTCGGTTGGGTTGGGTTGGGTTGGGTTGGGTTGGGTTGGGTTTGGTTTGGGTTGGATTGGGTTGGGTTGGGTTTGGTTTGGGTTGGATTGGGTTGGGTTGGATAGTATTCTGGTATTTTTCCGAGTTGTTGCTGTGTATATTTTCGTTGTTCTGACACTTAATTTCGTTGGACGACCAGATTTATTTTTATTTTCCGGCTCTTTACCTTTACGACAATCCTTCAAAACGCGTTGCACGCGACATTCGCTTGTCTTTGAAAACTGCAAGAATTTAATTTGTACTGAGCCGTCAAAACAGATTTGAGATACTTTTGAAGACACAAATGCCTCAAACTAAAACTTTGTCCATTAAATTCAAAACCGAGAGCTATAACTTAAGTAACAGGAAATACTCATCGAACACCTATGACTCCAATTTAACCCCACGTCCTCACTGACAACCACAAACGTTCATAATAACTTGAAAACCAAAAAAATTGCATCGAAAATCGATGTGGACGATCCCTATCGTCGAAGAATAATAGAAGCAAGAAAGGAAGGGAGATGCAACTATAGACGATCACGAAACATATGACACGGTAAGTGAAATAAGAAAAGAAGAGGCGAATGAAAGTATTCATAGAAGATAACAATGAGTAAGGACGAATGTGTTAAGAAAGCTCGAAGAGAGACAACCTCGACAAAAATTTCTCCAAATCTAAAATAGAACCCCAACTGTACAAGTAGTTCAAAGCAGATTTAAGGGCGGAATGTTAGAAAAAAAAATTGCAGTGTCTCGTCATATGTCATAGTGTAAGCATTTAGAATATACTTCCAGCATTGTGCTGCTGTTCATCAGGGAGAATTAAATAAAATTCATTCGACCACTGGATGTGATCGGAGATTTATTCCGATAGCCAACGAAAATTAATTCGACGACTTGACACAATCGAAGTACAACGTGGAAAGCACTCTAACCCAACACCAACACCAACACCCAATCCCGACATTCCAAGATAAACGATCAAAGGGCAAGTTCACGAAGTTCGAATAAACGATGCGTCGAAAATGGAACGAACGCGTCCGGGACGTATCGATAATTTCGTTAACCGGAGCCATCGATCGATCGCGACGCGGGAACGACACCGCGACGCTTTGCGGGCCGACGATCTACGCGCGCTCCTTCCCGATGATATTAATGGGCGCGTATCGCGCGCCGAAGCGCACACGTTCGTTCGCAACAGCCGTCGGCGAAGCAAAAAGCCCCATCACGATCGGCGCTATCGCGCCGAAAGCGAACCCCGCTGGAAGGAGCGCTGAATGGGAAATTGGCAACGACGACGCCGCCTCGTAATAAAGGATCGACGATATTAAAGTTTAATGGGCTCGTCTAACTCGATTTTGCGTCCATTGTTCGAGCCGGGTTTTGTACTCGGCGTTCAATTTGTACGAAGCACAGTCGTTGTTATTCGTGTCGTGGGGAGATTCAAGTTCGATTGGAGATCTACCTTGGACTTATTTACGTCGATATATGTGTCACGTTGACCTTTCCAAGTCAAAATAACATCGCGAAAAAATATCGCGTTTCGATTAAATTACAGCGGCGTCGTTGACGCCGGGTTTACCACAGTCCGTAGCTATGTAATAAGACGCGGGGTAATAAATATCGAGATGGAAGGGTATAATCTCGTCTTTTGACTGGATAAAATGTGGCCGGCGCAATTTCGTCTCGCGTTACTAGCGTTCAACCCATTAATCACGCAGACATGCGGCATGAAACCGAGGAAGTGTTTATTATCCGCCGTCGCCGGTATAGATGTTTTACTGTAAGAAATACACATCAATTAAAATGCGCAGAACACGAAAATCGGTCGAGCGAGTCCATTATGACTAATAACGGGGGAGGCGCTAATCACAGTGGCGTGACAATTGCTCGTAATAGCGTGTGCAGTGAATACATCGCATATATTTATGTGTATAAGTATATATTAACAGATAACTTACATTTATTTTACTCCCTATTACTGCCAACTACTTTTACAAACACTTATTTTCAATAATATTCCATATTTAAATAAACGCCCCCGGCTTAATATTGCCCCTTCACCTCCGCCTAGTTTTGTTGGCGCAACTTGTGATGAGTCATTGTGTATTTCTTAAAGTGCACGGAGTCTACTACTCGTTCCCGACTCGCGCGCGCCTCCGGCCATACACAATTAAGGGGGGATCCTGCTTTAGAAGGCTCAAAAAATCGATTTGTTTTTTATTGCTCAAATATATGGCTAATATATCTAAGAATATGTATAAAAAGTTATAGCGGCTAATTCGCAATATTTTGAAAGATACAGCACTAAACACAGTGAGGTGTCGAGAAAAAAATATACGAACGCACGAACGCTCGGACAAACGAAACGCGCGCCCCTCCCCGCTGTAACATAACGCCGAACTATGTACTGAAAAAAGTTCAATCGGTCGTTCGAAACAATAATATTTTGAGTTCGTAAGAGCTATAGTAGGATTATAACGAGATATTCCGTAAGTGATCGAAAATTAACATTTTTCCTGATCGTAAACTTTAGAGCGCGTTTTCTCGAGTTTTCGTTTTTACGATTTTTCTAAACTGGTGGGCGTGATTGCGAGAAAACTAGACAAGCAATCAAAACGAAACAAAACTTTTCTTGGCTTCAGTAGCATTCTATTCTATTTGAACTAAAAACATTAATGAAAAAAAAATTCTAAACAACTTTTTCAGCAAGTTGAAATGATTTGCTCTTCCTGCAAAGAGCACATTTATTTTCAAACCTGAGAAAAATCTTGAATTTCAAAATTTTTGGTTTTTTTTTTTTTAGTTCACATAGAAGAAAATATATGAGAATTACCATTTTCTTTGGTTTTTCTTGTTTCAGACAAAAATTACGGGCTACATCTTTCCCACCGATTGTAAATTGCAATTGAAAGGTGTTGCACAAATGTGCATAAAAATCGGTTCCGTTTAAATATTTTTCTCTCCACATATTTTTTTTTAATGCTCAAATATGCAATAAAATGCTCTAAAAAGTTCACTAGACTTGCTCATTTTTTTCTGACCTAAAAAAATTCCCCCAAAAACGCTATTTTAAGGCCTCCTAAAGCAATCGCTTACACTAAAACACACGTTAACGTCAGCCAGCGAACGGGATCGAATCTGAAATTGAAAGCTCGCCGCAATTTACCTCGAAATTTCGTCTTCGAAAGTGCTCGCGGACGCGAGCTCGGATTAATTCCGACGCAGTCAATTACGCCTCGCGGTTTCCAACCCCGCGCGAAAGAAGCCGGCGAACGTAATGAAATTCGACGTCGGGGCGGCGGAGTGCCCTTTAAAGGTAAACGATGCCCGCACGGCTGGCTTGCTGCCATGTTGCTTATCTGTTGCGAGCCGGCTATGCAGAACGGCGTCGATTAAACCCGCCGGATTTGGACACCATATTTACGATTTCAGCGCGGATTTTCGCGATTTATTCGGCGCTTTGTTGGCGTTCGACGGCGGGCGAGTTGGAAAATGGGGCCGCTCGATCGCTTTCTGCGCGGGCTCGCGGGGCGGGAGATAAGATTGAGTGCGTCGGGGTTCACAGTTGACTGTGGGTGTAAGTGAAAAGAGCGTTTGTAAAAATCGGCGCCCTTGGTGCAGATAAATCAGTTTGGGAAAGCAATAACTGATGTTGGAGGTTTTAGAGGGGCAGAGGTGGATTCGGGCCATAAGCTGGTGAAATACGAACAACAGGAATCACCAACGATGTATAAGAACGTGAAGAAGACGATGTCATATCAAAAAAAAAAAATAATAAAGGAAGAAGGAGCTCTCACTAGCGAAGCCCCAACAATCAAAGAACGTTGGGGAATAATTGAGAAAATATTAAAAAAAAACAGACCATAAAAAACAGACGAGGAACATTGTTGGGTTAGCATCGAAAGTAGGGAAGCTAAAAATAAAAAGAGAATACACTGCAACATGGAATGTAGGGAAATTAAAAATAAAAAGAGAACACATTGCGACAAGAACACTATAAGCAAAGAGACATAAAGGACTTCTAGCAAGAAATCGGAAACGGACAAGAAGAACAGCCCCACTACTACTATTTGCAAGGATAAAAATGGAGAACTTATTGGAGATGAAACAAAAGCCACAACAGTTTGGAGAACACACTTTAACAACATCCTGAACCAAAAGAAGGTATCAGAGAATATTCTATTTTATTTCTTTTTTTTTATTCCTTCTTTCATTGCATTTGCCTTTAATCTTTGCTTCTCTTCTAAATTTTCTCAATCTTTTTATCACATTATTCTTAAGTTCTTCCAGTTCCACATTTTCTGGGTCTCGTTTCTATTCCATACCATTTATTGGTACTTTGTTTTATTTCTTTTTCTTAGTGCCTTCTTCTTTCGTTGTCTTTAATCTTTGTTTCTCTTCTTCAAATTTTCTCAGTTTTTTTTTGTCAAACTATTCTTGAGTTTTTCCAGTTTTATTTTTTCCGGGTGTCATTTCCATTCCACACCACTTATTGCTACTATTGGGATTTAATGTTAGTTTGAATTTCACTTTTTGCTAGGTCGTTGTTTGTGTAGATTATTTTATTTTTATATCTTAGTTTCTATCGTTCATTATGATCATTTCTTGCTTACGGTCTTTTATTTCTTTTTTATTTCCAGCTTATATTTTTAGGCCGTTCATGTCGATGCCATTTGCAGGTCATTAACTTCTCTTTTCATGTTTTTATTTTTTACAACGTACATCCGTTTGCCCGCTTCAACTCAAAGTCTCGTTCGACATCCATTTGCCAGAGAATGCTCGACTCTGATTGGACAAAATCGAAAATTATGCGCGAAACGATTTAAATTCTACTGAAATCGCAAGAGAGACCAACGGTCCATTTGAGTAAAATTTGCATATTTTTAAATTCAATGCAATATTGCAACTATAATAACTGAGATCCCCCCTGGTATCAATTCTACTAGGTTTATCAATATCATTTTGGTACCAATGTACCCTCGCTGATGATACCACCATTAACAAAAAAAATAGAAAGGATATCAAGTGAAATGGGACAAGACTATTAACAAAAAAATAGAAAGGATATCAAGTGAAGTGAGACAAGATGAAAACAAAATGGGGCTAAAAATAAAAGTGTTGTATATCTAAGCCATTTTGAGGTCAAAGGGTAAATCAAGAAATGATGATACACTTACATAAAATGGTTTTAAAACAACAGGGGGGGTGGGGGTGGAGTAGATGCTGAAATTAAAGGTATGGGCAAAATAGATTTGAGAACATTTTTGGAAGATTTTTGGAGCGAACAAAAACGGTGAAATATGGAAGCGAAGAACGAACGAAGAACTTAGACAGCTATGACGAGATGAGACGTCACTATCGTACAATTTGTATGAATTGCTGGGGCACAAGGGGGGTACCACAACAATAAAAAGGGCTTCTCGTCGTCATTACGAGAAGAGAAGGTCGATGGCAAGGTGGTTAGAAGCTTTTTAAGGTATTTAATCGAAAAGCGGAGCGGAGTTAATTAATTTTTTGTTCATTTGTTAGTGAAAAATCCAGGTTTTAGACTTCAGTTGAGGTTTATTTGTGAGATGAATAATTATGAGTTTTTATGGTGAAAACCTTTTATAGAGTCTCATAGATTGCAATGAGTTTGAGACCTGTTTGCCTTTAAATTTAATACCCGATCATATCTAAGCACTGTTCAGAAATGTGTGCAAAATGCAAATATTTATGTAGATTTGGAATGTAGGGGTAGTGAGTAAAACAATTGTCTTTACTAAGGCAATTGAACTTTCACTTAAATAACGAACCAATTCAAAACCATTCAAAATACACGATATTGGGCTCAAGAGATAATAATAGATTAATATGTCGACCAGAACACAGTATCCATAAAAAATAATAATTGGGCTAGGATAATGACATTATCGGAAACATATTTATCATATTTAGAAACTTTAAACGAAGGTAGATCGCTTAGTTGTAAATAAATTTCAGCGAGTGCATCAGTTGATGACAGCTGTTTCGTCCTTCAGGACTCATCAGGCGAATAAAATCATTCAATGAGTTACGAAAACTAACAATCAAAATAAATGAAATAAGCGCTCAAGCTAACCACTCTATTTTGCTCAAATTCTCATTTGAACTAATAAACTCGGCAACCGACTAAATTTTAATTACGAGCTGCCGCCATGAACATAAATGCGCGCCCGCGACGACTTCACTTCGCATCGAGTTTCGAATTATTGCAATCACGCCGATGTTTCGCCGGAGGCGTTTACGCGACCGCGGGGACGAAGGGGATTAGTCCGGGAAAAATTCACGGTGCGATTTCCCGCCGACTCCGGATTGTTAGCCCCCGTTCAAGAGGGCAATCAGCGCGAGCGTTGCGCACTGCGACTAAATAAATTAAAAATGCGCAACGTTTCGCGTCCGCGATCTCTGACACGGTGTGAAATTAAAATATCTATCGCGTTCATTTCCTCGCCGGACGGTTTTAATTGTCGCGTCGTTTTTTAGCGCCGCGTTTTAATTGCGCGGCGCAATTTGCATTTTTTCGACGTCGCGCTACGTGCGATGAATATCAACGTAAATGAAAAGAGGAAGTTTCTGGGTGTTGATGTGGCTGTAATTGTGTCACCAATGTTAATTGGTTAATTATGTAATAAACGTATTTTAGTTTGCAAAAATGTGAAATCGAAACAAATATGCGAAACATTAAACGTCGCAAGTTTAATTAAAGCGATTTTTCCGACTGCTAAACGCAGATTAACGGCCAATTTAACCCGGTGGCGTTAAGCGATAATCGCGGATCGTGGCGGAACGCGGCCGTGTTTGTCTGCAGTACAGCCGCCCAAACGACTTTGCATCGACGATCCGGGACCGGATCGCCCGGATTAAGCTGGTCCGCCGCGTAGGTGGACCGCTCGCGATGTTAGTTAGCCATACATCAGCCGTGGCGACATTATCTGGAGGAGCGGGCGCGTTGCGGACCCTTCGCTCTGAAACAACGAACGCGGACTTTGCACGCGCGCGAAGCGACAATCCAATTAGCCGATTGCGGATCAAGAACACGGATTGAAAATGTCCCCGCAGTTTCAATTAACGCGGCGCCGAAGTTTCGAAAGGAGCCCGGCGCCCGAGAAAGCTGTGCTCGTATCGATTGGATACAAAACGCACGCGTTCGTTCGTTGTTTATTTAGGAGGGCGAGATTGCGCCCGGGATGTGTAAGAAGGGGTGCGCTTTGATCTCGGTCTGTGGTTGATGACGATTATTTATTAATTTTTATACCGAATTTATTTCTGAAAAACTTTTCAATCCCAGGTTGAGAAGACCACAAGAAATTTACACTGTTTGAGTGCGTGATTACTTACTACGAAGCTCGTTCGCCCACATTATTTTGATAATATTAACGATCAGCTACTTCACACGACCGATAAATGATTTATGATCCCGATCATGAATCGACTGAGATCGCTATAATAATACAAATAAACCGATCTATTGTTGCTATAACGGATTTCTTTCGCGAGCATTGTTAAATTATTTGTTTGATTCGCGTCATATGTAACAACCAGACTTGTGCAATTATTTAACTAAATTAATTAAATTTAATAAATTAATTGGATGATTTAACTTGCAAACACACCTACTCAGAATTTGTCAACTTTATTGTTCGATTCCCTTATTATCATCGTGTGCCTGCATTCATTCATATAATCGTCGATATTGCCGTCACTTCGTAATTACTTCGCTCCTTGCTTATTGATTCCCTCGCAAGAATAACGTTATCAAAGTTGAATTGTGTAACGTCTTGTTTATTTTCTTCCTCGTTAGCGCAGCTTCGACGCAATCTACCCCGTTCTGCCTGCGTCCCCGCCAGCGCCCGCGGCAACCCGCAGCCTCTTCATCAGTTTAATTATCTTGTCTTGTCGAGTTTTCCGGGAAATTTGATGTTATTGATCACGTAGTATACGATGTATCCACTAATGCGTTAGAGGCGTCGCATATCGATTGATAATTCGTGGGTATGAGATAATCACAATTGTCTCGTTGGACGCTATTGATCCAAAATTTATAACAGGATCGAATATTATCGTTTAAAGTTTTGAAATACTACGACGAGTAATTTTCGACTGCAATATGAAACTTTTCAAATTTTTAATAATGACTAACAAAACAAATAGGAAACTACACAGTTACTAAAAAGAGTTGGGTTGAGTTGGGTCGGTTTAAAAAAAATGCATCAGATGATCAAATTGTTAGTTTTTACTTCCTTATACTTTTGCAATTTAAAATATTTTATTTGAACCATAAGACTTGACAAAGGAAATTTTTATCGACCACTTTAGCTGAATTCGTGGTTATTTTCAAGCATAAAAATATTGGAGCTTTACATTTTTTATTTGGATCTGGAGCAGGTATAGTAGGACCATCTAAAAGAATTTCAATTCGAGCTGACTTAGGAAATCCGGGATCATTAACTGGTGATTATTTTTTTTATAGTTTTTCTATTATAACTGGAGGATTTGGATAATTCCGATAATACTAATATACCTGCAACAGCCTTTCCTCGAATAAATAATGAAATGTTCTGATTATCACCCCCACCATTAACTCTTTTGTTAATAAGAAAGTTAGTTAAAAAATGAGCAGGAACAGGTTGAATTGTTTATCAATCTTTATCGACAAATATTGCCCATAGAGGAGCCTCTGTAGATTTACCTTTTTTCATTGTTCCCATAGCAAGAATTTCTTCCACTTTAGGCGCAGTAAATTCTATTGCTATTGTTATTAAAATACGACCAACAGGAATAAGTTTTGATCGAATACCTTTATTTGTTTGAGCTGCAGTATTAACAAATTTGTTACTCCTATTATTTTTACCTATTACTATATTTTTAACTTAAAACGTAGATTGTTTATCTTCATAATTGGTAAACATTTTACAAGTTTGATAATTTTTTTTGCAAACTATCAAAGAAACAAAAATCCAGAGCAACCCAACCGAACACAGTCCAAATAACACAATGAAATAAACGTAGATTGTTTATCTCCATAATTGGTAAACATTTTACAAGTTTGGTATTTTTTTTGCAAACTATCAAAGAAACAAAAATTCAGAGCAACCCAACCGAACACAGTCCAAATAATATAATGAAATAAACGTAGATCGTTTATCTTCATAATTGGTAAACATTTTACAAGTTTGGTAATTTTTTTTGCAAACTATCAAAGAAACAGAAATCCAGAGCAACCCAACCGAACACAGTCCAAATAATATAATGAAATAAACGTAGATTGTTTATCTTCATAATTGGTAAACATTTTACAAGTTTGGTAATTTTTTTTGCAAACTATCAAAGAAATTGAAATCCAGAGCAACCCAACCGAACACAGTCCAAATAACATAATGAAATAAACGTAGATTATTTATCTTCATAATTGGTAAACATTTTACAAGTTTGGTAATTTTTTTTTGCAAACTATCAAAGAAACAAAAATCCAGAGCAACCAACCGAACACAGTCCAAATAACATAATGAAATAAACGTAGATTGTTTATCTTCATAATTGGTAAACATTTTACAAGTTTGGTAATTTTTTTTTGCAAACTATCAAAGAAACAGAAATCCTGAGCAACCCAACCGAACACAGTCCAAATAACATAATGAAATAAACGTAGATTGTTTATCTTAATAATTGGTAAACATTTTACAAGTTTGGTAATTTTTTTTGCAAACTATCAAAGAAACAAAAATCCAGAGCAACCCAACCGAACACAGTCCAAATAATATAATGAAATAAACGTAGATTGTTTATCTTAATAATTGGTAAACATTTTACAAGTTTGGTAATTTTTTTTGCAAACTATCAAAGAAACAAAAATCCAGAGCAACCCAACCGAACACAGTCCAAATAATATAATGAAATAAACGTAGATTGTTTATCTTAATAATTGGTAAACATTTTACAAGTTTGGTAATTTTTTTTGCAAACTATCAAAGAAACAAAAATCCAGAGCAACCCAACCGAACACAGTCCAAATAATATAATGAAATAAACGTAGATTGTTTATCTTAATAATTGGTAAACATTTTACAAGTTTGGTAATTTTTTTTGCAAACTATCAAAGAAACAAAAATCCAGAGCAACCCAACCGAACACAGTCCAAATAACATAATGAAATAAACGTAGATTGTTTATCTTAATAATTGGTAAACATTTTACAAGTTTGGTAATTTTTTTTGCAAACTATCAAAGAAACAAAAATCCAGAGCAACCCAACCGAACACAGTCCAAATAACATAATGAAATAAACGTAGATTGTTTATCTTAATAATTGGTAAACATTTTACAAGTTTGGTAATTTTTTTTGCAAACTATCAAAGAAACAAAAATCCAGAGCAACCCAACCGAACACAGTCCAAATAATATAATGAAATAAACGTAGATTGTTTATCTCCATAATTGGTAAACATTTTACAAGTTTGGTAATTTTTTTTGCAAACTATCAAAGAAACAAAAATCCAGAGCAACCCAACCGAACACAGTCCAAATAATATAATGAAATAAACGTAGATTGTTTATCTCCATAATTGGTAAACATTTTACAAGTTTGGTAATTTTTTTTGCAAACTATCAAAGAAACAAAAATCCAGAGCAACCCAACCGAACACAGTCCAAATAACATAATGAAATAAACGTAGATTGTTTATCTTCATAATTGGTAAACATTTTACAAGTTTGGTAATTTTTTTTTGCAAACTATCAAAGAAACAGAAATCCATAGCAACCCAACCGAACACAGTCCTTGGACACGTCCTTGCATTATCACGCACGAAAATATTCGACATAAATCTTAAGAGCGGTTTTAATTCGCGATGAATTATACGCGTTCGACTGCGAGGACTAGAATGTTACCGAGTGGTCAATTGTTGACGCACCGACGCCGACGAGTCGATTATTATGTGCATCGGCGACTGCTATTTTTTGCGTAGCTTAACTTCATGTACCAGCGATGTAAATGCGTAATGCGCAATGTAATTATTATTAACAATAATAATTCGTTTAATTCAGTTCGCCAAAATAGATTTGATTTGAAAGGACATCATAATACACATCTACATAAATTATCCACGCAGGTCGCTCGGAAAAAAATATATCGACTTCAATTCGCATTTTTATTATTATTGAACAAATTAAACTATTATATAACGGATGATCCGTAAATACAAAAACGATGCACTTACCGAAATCCATCCGCTACTCGTCACCACGTCATTCATTTGACCTTCACCAGTTACGTACAGCATCGATTGCAACCATCCAAAAAAAACGCGCACATTTAGTCACTGGATTCTTCCAAAAGTCCCGCAATCGCAAAATTATCGCGTTAATTAAGGCACCATTTGCTACAAATTGACTTTCGCGACGATTACACGCGACCGCCTGCGAGTACTTCGCCGGAATGTTACCGAGTCGTTGATTGTTAACGCACCGGTGACTGGATTATCAGAGTTTTATTGCACCGACGACCTCTACGTTCGGATATCGATGCGCTTTTTTTGCGTGCATCCGAAGTCAGTGATAAGACGGTCCGTACAACATAAACAAGCCTGCCAACTAAGTAGATGCGCCAACGTTTGACACAGTTTGACAACGATGTAAATTTATAATTTAAGGGATAATTAATTAATTTTTTTGTATTATTTATTTATATAATATGATGTAGCGCTTTACGAAGTTTGATTACAATTGATTACAGTTTACAAGTATAGTATTCATGAATTGAAATTGTCACAAATGAAACTATGTTTTTTTGCGTAATTATTTTTTTCGATTGTTTTATTTGGTTTAATTCATTTATTTATTATTATTTATTATTATTATTATTATTATTATTATTAATCATTTGGTAATAGATCTTTAAAAAAGTATTGTGACCAATATACAAAGGAGGAAAAACTCTGGACCCAACCAATTAAAGGCCAATAATTGTTAAGCAATTTCAATAAAATTGTAGAAAAAATGTATTAAAAAAGATTAATTCAATTCTTCGAATTATTTTTATTAAATAAATCACAGTTTGGATTTCGAGCTGACAAAAGTAGAAGTTGCATAACAAGACTCTGGTTAATCACACAAATCACTTTAACATAAAAAGCAACTCAACTTGTGCAATTTTTGTCAACTGTGTCAAAATATAACTAGGAAAATTTAAAAACGTTAAAACGAAGATTGCACTACCCATTTTTCGACAACGTAATTTACAGATGATAATAATTTTTGCTAGAGTTTGAGTTGAAATTTTGAAAATTCGATTTTAAGACGCTTATAATAATAGCTGAGAGTTAAGAGGGCCACCGCAAATTAAATTAAAATTATATGCATTTTTATTAAATTTACAGTTAATTATACCCAACTCAACCCAATCGATGATGGCGTTGATAATTTGCTAATGCGCTACGAACGAACCCAACCCAAAACTGACAAACCCAATCCAATTAACGACTTGGGTTGGGACATGATTTTCGAGAACTTTTGTTGGGCACGCAAGTTTCACTTCTTCAAATTTGACAAAGTGCGCGCAAATCGCTCTCAAATGAAAAGCAACGTCGACTTGGGCGGAATGATTTCTGGAACTTCAGTACTTCTTTGGAGTCCAAAGCGTCGTTACAATTAATGAAAGCCTAATGTACATCGATCGTTCAATTTTAGTGATAAAATTAAGAAACGTCAAAACGAAGATTGCAAGACACAATTTTTGAAACAGCGTAAAATGCAGCTATTAAAAGAAACACCGACTACTAAAATTCAATAAAAAATGACAAATTATAATGATGTTTGATATAATTCAAGTTGAATACGAACTCAACAGAAAACTCCCAAACCAAACCCAACGATTTAGGAGAATTTTTGGAGTCAAGAAATTAATTTGTGACTTAAAGCTAACTTTATGTAATGTTGGTGCACTATTTGGAAAATCATATAAGATTGCTGCTAAACGTACTAATGCTTTGAGCGGTTTTGAATAAATGGCATTTTTCCATCTAATCTAAATATATTTCTTGAATGGCGCTATAAACCATCTTGCATCACCGATCGTGCCATAACAGCTTAACAATAATGAAAATTCCGAATTCCATTATTTTCAAAAAGAAAAAATTTCAATTAAAAAAGCCAAAGTCCTCCACGAAAAAATAAAAACAAGTAGAACAAAGGCAGACACATCATCTTTTACTGAATCAGATGAGTGGCGACCTATTGGGAGTTCCTCAGACGTTGTCAGTATTTTTGGGAACAACGCAGGCAATAGTGTTGACGATGCTAACCTACAACGAGTGGAAATCATGAGTCCTTTTCAGATTTACTCTCAGTTCCAGTCCCTTCTCAAAATAAAAACGCAAGGATCAAAGACTATTGACCTCAACTCCTCATTAACAATTAACAATTAACAAAACAAACTAAATCTGATATTAAGAAGAAGCTAACAACAACTTCTACAAAGTCTAAAGAAGAACTAAAGATATTTTTCTTAACGCAAATTAAGGACATTCAACAAAACAAACCGCGCTTATTGGAAGAATCAACGGCGTGGGACCAAACGCTTTTATGCACACCGGAAAAATTCGAACCTGAAACTGATTTTTTTTTCATCGACGCTAATGTCGCCATTAACCGAACCGATTTAGCGAAACGGCGTTAGCGAAAGCTTCGCAAATGCGGTTATCATCTGCATTATCGACCAGCCTCCTTGCCTTAATTTCCGCGACTCCCACCGACCCGGCGCCGTCCAAATATCGGAAACGTAACCGAAAACCATTTACGAATTCGACTCCGATCTCACCACGAAAAGACGATTTATGCATCAACGACATCTTGTCCAAATTTTAATAAAACGATTACGAGTGGTTTTCAATAAAATTGTGGTGGCTTGAAACAAAGACGAATTGCGAGGAAAATAATCGCCTAATTTAACAGACCGGTTAACAAAGTAACTAAATAACAACTAAGGTGTTTTTAAAGAACTAAGAGCTTATAACCTAACCCATAAATAATCCAAAAAATCCTTGCAAATTTTTTTTAATCCTGTCACTGGCGCTACCAACCTCTTACGTCCACTTCGAAAATTCAGGTCGCATATTTTTAGAATGACGAAACGTTGCGGCAGTAACGAAGCAACTCCGACGTATGTACGTGCAGGACGTCAGGACACATATTGAACGCTTCCGGTCCGCGATTGCAGGAAACGTCCAAATGTTATCTATCCCGACTATCCCCCATTACTAAATTCGCTCCACTGAGCAAAACTCCTATTTTGAAACGCGGAACGGAGCGGATCGCGCTAAATCATCTTGTCTGCGATGTATACTGCAGCGGGAAGTCCGGACCGTTTTAATATGCTAATCGCGTTGCACGAAACCGAATCTCATCGCGCTGGAGGTGTCCGCGCGTTTAACGCGAAGTGAAACCGAAGCGTCGTCGACTTTGTTTTAACGCCATCTGGTGCGTTTTCTATCTCCTTTCGTCGTTTCAGTCGCACGCAAACTTCGCAAGTGGGTGGCGGTTTTGGACCCGGGGAAGTTTCGGCGGATTCCTTATTACGTAAAGTTTTAAAGGAGGTGCGCAAATTTCGCTCGTTTGTTATTAAGACCTCGGAGAAAATTGGGCAACGTGCTCCCGAGCACACGTTTACAGTTTCAATAAAAAGTCGACGGAGACGGGTACTTTACTACAGTAGACTTTAATAGGACACGTGTTAAGCTAAACGTAAAATTTGCATATTTATTAAAAGGATTTTTGACAAACACTAGTTTAGTTCCAGTTTTTGGTTCCTGCTTTAGAACACTCAAGAAAACGATTTTTTTTATTGCTCAAATCTATGCCTAATATATCTAAGAATATGTATAAAAAGTTATAGCGGCTAATTCGCAATATTTTGAAAGATACAGCACTAAACACAATGAGGTGTCGAGCAAAAAATATACGAACGCACGAACGCTCGGACAAACGGAGCGCGCGCCCCTTCCCGCAGTCGCATAACACTGAACTATGTACTGAACAAAGTTCAATCGGTCGTTCGAAACAATAATATTTTGAATTCGTAAGAGCTATAGTAGGATTATAACGAGATATTCCGTAAGTAATCGACAATTAACATTTTTCCTGATCGTAAACTTTAGAGCGCGTTTTGTCGAGTTTGCGTTTTTAGGATTTTTCTAAACTGGTGGGCGTGATTGCGAGAAAACTAGACAAGCAATCAAAACGAAACACAACTTTTCTTATCTTTAGTAGCATTCTCTTCGATTTGAACTAAAAACATTAATGAAAAAAAAATTCTAAACAACTTTTTTAGCAAGTTGAAATGATTTTCTCTTCCTGCAAATAGCACATTTATTTTCAAACCTGAGAAAAATCTTGAATTTCAAAATTTTGGGTTTTTTTTAGTTCACATAGAAGAAAATATATGAGAATTACAATTTTCTTTGGTTTTTTTTTGTTTCAGACAAAAATTACGGACTACATCTTTCCCACCGATTGTAAATTGCAATTGAAAGGTGTTGCACAAATGTGCATAAAAATCGGTTCCGTTTAAATATTTTTCTCTAGACTAATTTTTTTAATGCTCAAATATGCAATAAAATGCTCTAAAAAGCTCACTAGACTTGCTCATTTTTTTCTGTCCTAAAAAAATCCCCCAAAAACGCTATTTTAAAGCCTCCTAAAGCAGGATCCCCCCTTAAGACAGAAACTGTATGTGCCTGGGAGTGAGGACTTTTATTTTCAAAGTTGATGCTGGACAAGCTTTGTGTCTATCTTGACAGGACCTTGACAACTAAGTTTAATATAAAGTGACGAAAACATGGATTTTGTAAATGGGTATCTTAGGTTCTCCATTTCCCAATCTAGTTCCACATGTCTTTGCTAGGACTAGAACTGTTTTCAGTTATTTTTCTGCCACTAACAAAATTGTCATCATGTGTGGTAAGGGCATCGTCGTCGAAGATTCGTTTCATTTCCGTGTCCACGTTGTCCAGCCGAGCCGAGCCATTCGTAAAAATATCCGAACATTTCGACGGCGATCGCGACACAGCGAACAATTTCGATAAAAATATCAATTCAATTAAACCGAACGCTGCTACATCCATGTTATTCAAATGCCCGACCGGAATTAAAACGCTTTAACAAACACACAAATTAAATCGCCGAATAAATCGAATTAATAACGCGGTATTTATGTGAAATTGGTTCCGACGCGATTTGTTCTGATTTACGCGCGGGTCGCTGCGTGACGCGGACGCCCGGCCGGAACGATGCGCCGCAATTGTTGGATTGTCGTCGCGGGGACGGCCGAATAAATTATGAATTATTCGAAACGACCCGTTCGAGTTCAACGAATCGTAGAGACTGCGCCAAGTTGTCTTATTTATTTGTCAACTTCGACGTTTTGATTTCGATGATGAAAGTTAAAAAAATATATCAAATTTCTATAAATGAACTTTGTTCGCTTGTAATAAGTTACAAGCTACGCTTGACTTACGCCCATAAACTGCTTGTTTAGTATCCACAACATTCCGGCGCCGTCCATAATTAAATTTCGCGAAAGACACGTCCAATTACAGCCAGTCCGAAATTGGCGTTCTTGCCTCGTCGAAACTCGCCTCCTCAGACCACGCTGAACTAGGAACGGGGAAGTATTTCGTTATTGCACACCGACGTGGGGTCTGGGGGGGACGAAGGACGAATTTTAATCGATTATCTTTTACGAGGCACCGGTGCGACTTAATTCGTACCGCGCCATTGCGCATTAATTAACGGTCGCCGCGGACTTTTAATTCGCGTCGCTCGCGGAAATTAAAATGCAATTCCGCTTCGTTAAAGCTACCGGTTCTTCCGTAGCCGCGCGAACTGGGGTTAGACTCAACAAAGACGCGTTCACGGCGCGGCGCCGACGCCTTGGGACGCGTTAATTTACGTTAATTTATCGCAAGGGTTGCTTAGGAGTTGCGGTTTTTGCACTGGAGTCACTTTATTACCAAGCTTCTGCAGCATATAATATAAATAATGCACTAAGTAAATTGCAAGTAACTGATTGTTTCTCAAATTTTATTTTACTGTTCTGTTGTAGGCTGAAACCAGAGCTCCGACTCATAAAAATCAAGTCTTGAATCGACCATTGAGTGTAGTGGAATAAAATCAACTATTTTGCAAACTGTAATACCAACTACCGACCCCAACGGGAGATCAAAAATTATGGATTTTCGGGGGTAACTCTGAGCCTCATTAATTCATACTTACCTGACAGAAAACAACGCATAGCAGCATCAAATGAAAACCGAAGATTTCTGTCATCGTTGAGGTCGACAGAGGAGTACCACAAGGTTCGATTTTGGGTCCTACATTGTTCCTGCTATATGTCAACGATCTGCCTGAAATACTAACACATCTGCAGTTGTAAAGGCAGCAAATAAGGATTTGTTGAATCAACTCGTGAAACAGTCGCTGATAACAATGGAAAGATGGCTCACACGAAATAATTGCCGACAAAACAAAACTGATAATGTTTTCCACGACGCATGTAGACACCACATCAAACACGAACATGACACTAACTTCTCTTTCCGGGATAAAAATTGACGCATCAATAAATTGGAACCATCTTCAACTATGCTGTTAGAATGATATCTTCATCAGTAAATCTAGATCCGAACTCACGACTCAAGCATGGGATTATATTTCGGGGGACTAGTGTGGATGTGAATCGAATATTCTTGCTATTGAAGAGATGCATCAGGAGTGTTGTCAAAATGAATGGCAAAGACTCAACAGACAAGTTTTTAAATCAAAAAAAAAAATACATACTTTAACGGGACTCTACGTAGTGGAATGTGCAAAGTTCGCGAAAAAGTATTACAAGACTTTCCTAAAAGAATACGAACTTAATCATTGTCACCTCATCAGCAAATATATAAAAAAATTAGTGCAACAGTTAATAAAAAATTATAATTATGTTCCGCCTGACATAAGAATGGCCAAGAAGGGGGAGGGGGAGGCTGGAGAAGAACAGGATCTGGTCCTTAGCGTACGCAGACGACATCGTCCTACTGGCGGAGACTGACAAAGGGCTGAGAGAATTTATCGCGTAGGCTGGAATGGTTCCCAGGAAAAAGAGAGGAATTAAACACTAAGAAGAGGAAAGTGGTGGTGTTCAGAAAAGGAGGAGGAAAAATAAAAGAAGTTCAAATGAGTTGGAAGGGGGAAATGATCGAACATGTGAGGGAATGGACGTACTTGGGAGTAGTATTGAGGGAAAACAATAGTTGGGAAGGGCATTTTATCCATATTTGTAAGAAGGCGAGGAGGGCGGAAGAGGCAATGAAGATGTAGGATTGTTGCGCGAGGAGTATAATGATGTATCGGATAGAACTATGGGGGGTAAAAGAACAGAGAAGATTAGAGATGGCATATTTAGGACAGATGAAGAGAACCCTATATCTAGAAAAGTCTACCCTAGACTATATCTTAAGACATGAGGCAGGGAAGAACAGAATAGAGGTAAAAGTAACAATGAGGGTGGTAAAATACGAAATATTGAAAGGAGATAGAGGCATTAGTTTGGGAAAAAGGGTGATGGAAGTGATAGAGGAGCGCAGAAGACAGGGGAGGGGACCATCAAACTGGGAGGAAAATAAAAGAAAAATGTATGACAAAAGGAGGTAGAATGAAGGAGGAGGGAGGGCAGTGGAGTAGAGAGGATGGTAGTGAACAGGAAAGATAATGAATTCAAGCTATAATGAAAAATACAAAGAAATAAGAGTATTCGAGAGGAGATCAAAATATCTGGAAGGAGGAAAGATGGAGGAAGAGGAAAGAAGAATAGCAAGATTCGGATGAAGAAACGGAGAAGAATAACAAATATTGGATGGGAGAGGAGTACACAAGATGCGAGATATGTGGTAAAGGAAGGGACGAGTGGAAACATTGGTGGGAGGAGTGTGAAGAGGCGGGATGGAGCGAGGAGGAGAAAGATAATGGAGGAAGGTGTTGGGAGAAAAGGGTAGAGGGATGGATTTACTGAAAAAAATATGATTGTTGCAGGTTATAAGGAAGTGGTTGGAGACGGGTGAAGGGGAAGTAAATTCAAGGAATAAATATTATGTCATTTTTTATTACTTTATTGGAATTTGTTGACGTAAACAAACATGAAAGTATCAATAATCATCTTATTACGTAATAAAAATTAAAAACACCATAATCTAAACTGAACCAACCAAAAATTTAAATAGTTTACATTGCCCGTTCAACGACGCGATTAAAAAAAAATGACAAACTTTTCCGGGTGAGCGGTAATCTAAAACGACGGCCGTAAAAAGCAATTCACGCCATACGCGCGCGGACTGCACCGCACACACACAACACATATTTAATTACGCCGGGCGCGGCGAACAATGGGCATTAACTGCCGTAAAAACCAATGTCTCGTCGACAGGCTCTCGCATGAACGATCCAATCGCATTCAGTGTCTGCCGACAATAAATGATTGCGTCGGCAATTTGTAAGCGGAAGCAATTAATCAAAATCTCGTTGTCCGAGCCGCGATCAGAAACAAAACGCGAATCGTATCGTCGTCGAAACTTAAATGATGATTAAAACGTCAATGGGTACGACTCGCGTGGAAGTCGCGGTTGCAGTCGGGCGTTGGTCGTCCCCAAACGAGCCAATAATGCAAGACAAAAAAATCCTGATTCCTGAGTCATTGATTTCGTACTAAACTACCGTTTTTGTCACATTTGGATATTCCATGTTTATTATTTAAGATAAACTGTAAATAATATGGAGTATCTTTGGAGCAACAAAGAGAGAGGCGTGGTTGAGAGAAAATCGACAAATACGGTTTTAAAAAAAACTAGTAACACAGGAGAGAATAATAGAAATGCTTCTCAAACGAATTGGAAAATGGAAATGACATAGATATTGCATATAACAGAAGGGGAAAACCAAGTCAGAATAGCAAAAAAATCATAAAAATCGGCACGTGGGCGTGAACAACGAGATCAAACAAATCCACCAAGAACTATGGAAGCAATTCAAGTATACTGGAAGCGGCAAAAGCTATTTGTGGAGTAACCAAAACTACGAAATCAGATGGTGGACAACTGATTTTTCCAAATCCGATTTTCAAATCACCCCCTCAAGGGGAAACTTATTGCAAAATCTAGGATGGCTTCGTAAATTTGGGACAAAGATGCTTCAATTATTTCGGACCAGTTGAATTTTGCGTCAACGTTTCTGCCAATTTGTTGAACTTCCTTAGCTCAACCATACGAAGTTTTACGTCGACCCAAATCCAACATCGTCGTGATTAGATTTTTATTACGAGATTGAAGAAATTCAAATTTTCGATTGAATTATTTCTCATTTAAATCGCAACGTGGGATGGCTTCTTAAATTTTAAATCCGAAAATCGTAGATTACGTCAGTCCAGTTGGGTTTTCTGTTCATAATCATTTTTCCAGTTTATCAAACCATAAGTCAATCCGACCAAAAATCATCACGAGTGGATTAAAGAATTGCTTCCAACTGGTGCAGGTTTCATGACAGTACCATTGGGCTCTTTTCCATGCTTACTCGTAACTCTTAACTTAAGTTTGTGGCGCAATTTTTGGCAGCAGCTTTTTGGAACAAATCCAAATCAAAAACTTTTAAAATCATCTTGCATTTGCATTACAGTAGTGATGATATTTGCAGACAATTCATTTTCATCTTCATCTTCTTGTGTGTATTGATCGTCGCCGCCGATCTTTTTGTAAATGTAACAAACTGCAAGTTGAATTCCATGGTTTAAGCAAAAATAGTGGATCATAACTTGTGATTCCCTTCCAAATCCCAAACGTCATACAAATTCCATAAATTACGTGCACCGCATCTCCCACTATAGTACACTTGGTTAAGAGACATTCCTCGCTCACCAACTTTTAAATTAAATTGATGATCATTTTTATTTCTTCATAATTATATTCATTTCCTTCTCCAGGACGTTATGATTTAATTTTTTTGCAATTATACTAATTTTGGTTTTGTTTTGGATCGAGTTGGGTCCAATTGAAACAGTCGTAATGATTGTGTATTTTTCTCTGCATTTAATTTTCTATTAGCCCACTTGAGATTTGAACTCGTAATCAAAGGATTACGAATTAGAGATTTCGACCACTTGTTCGTGATCTCAAAATGATTAATTGTCCCAGATGAAACTTTAAATGTGTAATTTAAATTATTAATCATAAATAAATATTAAACGATCAGTTTTTTTTTTCTAATATTATGTTTTATGATTAACGACAGACGCTAAGATGTGTATAGAGGCAGTTTGATGAATATAATGTAAAACGTGTCCTTGGTACAAAAAAAAAGTAATTTGGGTTAAGTGAGGTTGGGTTGGTTAGGCTGGGTTGGGGTGGTTTTGGGTTGAGTTGAATTGAGTTGGTTTTGGTTGCAAATGATATAAAGCACAAATAATTTTTAAAAAATTATAAAAAAAACGAGAACGAAACGAAAGATGCAAATAAAAATTATTGATTATGGAGGAACGAAACTGGAATAAATGTAAAATAAAGATAATAAAAATAGAAAATAATTTTCAAAAATTTTACAATTTGTTTGCCCTCTTTTTGTGTAATTTAGTTAATTTTGTATTTTTTGGCTTAATTGAAATTGATTGCCTGATCAAAATTATCAATAAATGCAAAAATGTACCAAATTACTTAGAAATGTAAACATTGAAAAAATGCAGAACGTAAAAATTTAACAAAAATACCAAACTGGCAAACAATAACTAAATTGGTAAACATGTCAACATATAATTAGGTTTAGTTTGTTCACGTGACATAGTCAAATTTATCCAAAATATGAACATTACAGGAACGGAAAATCATTTACAATCTTGACATTTTTGTGTTTTAGATAATTTTTAGATTCTTGTAAATTTAATAAATTTTTAATTTTTGACAAATGTAACAGATTAATCTTTTGAGTTGAGTTGAGATAGGTACGAACATAAACTGTATTTAATTAAAATTTATGAAGACCACTTCGTGGGCTATTTTTGTAATCAATATTGTTATAGAGGAACAATTGTTGATAATACAAGAAATACCAAAATTATCAAAAAAAAAATTCTTTGAATTATAAAAAAATGCGAAACATTCTTAACTGGCAAAGATGATATGAAATCGCAAAATTGAACCTGAATCGAACGATTCCGTTGCATTTAATTTACGTTATCGTTTCTTTCTTGTCTCGTCAGCCCCAGCCCGAGACAACAAAGTCGCGTGTAATTAACGCGAAGGTGGCTCGCGATAACACTGGAAACCGCGACGATGCTCAATAGCGCGAAACGCGAAAGTAATTCGCGCCCTTCGAAATCAACGGGCTTTTTTCCATTGTCTTCGGCATCGGGCTGCGAACTCGCATTTTGCTTCGTAATTACACGCGCGCCCCGCTCTACAGCAGTAGGTGTTTCGCGATACGTCGGTTAAAGCTGCACATACTAATGGTTATAATAAGGCGCACGCGACGATTTTTTATTGCGAAACAATGTCGATTTATTGTGGCTAATTAGCATATTAGCGGCGACGCAAATCCGCATCCCATGCGAACGCAAGCGAGCACAGGTGAGTTTCGTGCCGCGATCGGTGTTAAAGTGGGACGGAGCGAATTTAAATAATAAACACGAGGTAAATTCCTGCCCCCTATTCAAGATCAATGATACCGACGAAAATGGGGCAGTTGTGCCTGAAAGTACGTTCGACGACCCCAAACAAAATCGTTAATTGCGCGAAGACTAAAATCGATAAACCATGTACACGATGACACGTTTCTAAGCAACTTTTAATCAACAACGTATTAAAATAGCAATATAATTTCAATTATCGATCGCTTGAATCGCATTAATCATTTCAACGTTATGTACTGAGTGACAAAAGTAAAAGAACACCAAGAATAAATTATTATTTTTCAACAATATTTTGTGTTGAGTGTTTCCTCAGTAATTATGCCAAAGAATAAGTTGTCGCTATACGTGGGGGTCAGTTGATGATTTATGTCACTTTGACGTTTTCGGTGGATTGTTCAAAATGCAATTTTAGGCAATTAAGTGATTTTGAGCGAGGTCGAGTGGTGGGCCGAACGATGTTAGCTGTGGCAATCTGTTATCATGTTTGATCTCAGGAAGGACGAGAACAGTGAGCCAGACGTCCAGGCTTGAAGAAGAAGGCAGAAGGGTAACCACTAGAACCACCTACAGATGAATAAGATCTTTTGTCTTACCGGTCGCAATTTGTGTTGCCACTTGCCGCTGCTCACAAAAGACAACGGTTAGAGTGGTGCCGAGAAAGGTTACAATGGGATGAAGAATGACATCAGGTGGTCTTAGTGACGAATCCTGATTTTACTTGGATATGAGCGATGGTCAAATAAGGATTAACCACCAAATTAGTACACGCAAGCCAATTTTTGCAGTGCAGTCAAACTGAATTTTAATTTAATGCTTGATTTAAGTTTTTCCATAAATTTTCTAAATGTTCGTCGTAACTTTACATCTACAAATACCCCTAAGAATTTTTGCAATGATTGTAAATGCCCCGTCTGGTATTAGATGTTGATGCAGTTTCTTGTTCGTAAGAAAAAGACACTGCCTGGTTTACACCAGGTGTTACATTTTGTATGTCTACGTCAACCATCAACTTTAGTAGATTTGCATTTTGGACATCTGCAAACACTGCTGCTTGACCAGTGGTTGTCGGCATCTCAATAATGGATAATAAAAATATTAATGGTGCTAGCACAGATCCCTGAGGGACACCCAAATCCATGTCTTCAAATACAGACCGATCACTCTTTTTCCTTTACTAACTTAATCTGTTCCTTCCATATCTACCCTTCTCTCGTTTTTCTTTCTTTACCCTTTTCCTCATCCTGCTGTTCCATTTTCCTTTTTTTCCTACCCTCGTCCTTCATCCCCTTTATATATTTAATTATAAATTTAAATTAATTAATTAAATTAATTCGGTAGCGTAAGTCCAAAAATTGCCAACAAAACAACGTACAACGTAACCATGAATGTGAAATAATTATGGTTGTTTAAATTTTTCGGTAAACTAAACTAAACATTGCTTTCAATTTAATCAAAAATTGTAAAAATATTCGCAATTGTGAGAAAAGCCAAAATTTTACAAATCCAACCCAACCCAGCAATGCACAAAATGTCAACGTTGTCAAAATGTCAAGAACATCAAACGAATAAAAATCGCAAAATATATGAAAATGGTAAACTGTTAAAAAAATGTACAAATTGTCAAAACAAACTAGAAAATTAATAGCGAAAATTAATCAAAATTGCAAAGATTGCTAAAAACCGTACAAAAATTAAGTAATTAAGTAACAAGAGCCGCCGTGCAAATATTGTAAAGATACGCAAAACGATTAAAAAATCAAAAAATGGCAAAAAAAATAAAAAATTTCAAAATAAATAAATATTACGACACAATTTGCGATGCAAAAATGTCCAAATTGCCACAAAGTGATGGTTCTCATCGCGAAGAATTCAAAAATGCAAAAATTGTCAAAGTTTTAAATGCCAAAAATTGTGTTAAGGCATAAAGTGACCAATATTGCAAAAAAGATCAAGTCAAAAACTGTCAAATATGTTACAAATTATTACAACATTACCTGGACTTACAAACGTTTGTGGGAGTGGATTAACGCCATCTATCTCTTACATCTCACAGCCATAGCAGCTGTGACTGCCGCCATTCCTGCGATATCTCGCCCGGGAATATTTATCGTGAGTACGACTACAAAGAATTTTTCAACGCCGACTTCAACAGCGATTTTTCAGTAAATTGTTTTCCTAACGAGGAAGAAAATAAACAAGACGTTACACAATTCAACTTTGATAACGTTATTCTTGCGAGGGAATCAATAAGCAAGGAGCGAATGACACGATGATAATAAGGGAATCGAACAATACAGTTGACAAATTCTGAGTAGGTGTGTTTGCAGGTTAAATCATCCAATTAACGAAATAAGAAGTGTGCATGTTTAATTTATTAAATTTAATTAATTTAATTAAATAATTGCCGGTAGTCTGGTTGTTATATATGACACGAATCAAAAGGTCTGTAGACAAACAAATAATTTAACAATGCTCGCGAAAGAAATCCGTTATAGTAACAATAGATTAGTGTATTCACAAACAAAGCTGTTTTTTTTTTAAATTTTAATAACTTTATCAGGAACCACTTCCAATTTTGTAGGCGTTTCCGTTAGTCATTTTTTATTCATTTTTGTTGTTTATTATTTATAGTAACTTTGTTATTTGTCTGTTTACTATTTCATGGAAAGATCGTTATTGTTTCCTTGATATATTTTGGTGTTTGTATCCCTATTGCATTCGATTAGTGGTTTTAACTTTATTTTTGTAATTTTTATTGCATTTTTCTTTTAAAGTGGTCGTTATGTCGTCATATATGTTGTAAATTTTTATTGCAATTTTGTTGTTTGTCATTTATGCCAAGATCGTTACTGTTTCCTTTATATATTTTAATATTGTAATGAGTTGGGTTGCGTTACGTTTGCTTGGGTTCGCCTGGGTTCCTTTCTTTCGAATTCCACGATTATTGTTTCCATTTATGTTGTTGTTGTTGTTGTTGTGACGTTGACTGGATTGGATTGTTTCTCTTTTGCTTCTGTCCTTAAAGATTTCAGATGTTATTTACGTCTTGGTTGGGTTCGTTTGCTAAAATAGCGAATGGTTTGTGATTTTTTTAATCTACGTTATATTTTTTTATATAAAATGTGATTGTCTTTCCATGTGTTTATTTTTCTACAATTTCAGTTCTCATGTACGTCCATGTCGTGGATTGGGTTGATTGGGTCGCGCTTTAGTTCTAACTTACATTCATTGTAGTCTTAGGCTATTAAGAATTTTTGTTTCTATTCTTCTTATAAATTTCCAATTCTTGTTGGCATAGTTGGATTGGCGCCTTCTTTTAAAAACGTTGTTGTTATTTTCCAATTATGTTCACAATTTACGTCGTGGTTTGGGTTGGGGTGGAGTTAGGTTAGGTTGGGTTGTATTGGGTTGGTGAGGGTTTAATACTTCTTTTGATTTGACGTTCTTAATAATTGAAAGTCAATAACACTTATCATCCTGCAGTTTTTACTTTGTTTCGGTATTTCTCCCGCATATTTTTTTCACATCTTGTCCCATTGTCCTGCTCGAAACTTCGACGCTCGACAAAGTATCGCAGGTGAAAAACCGCCGATATGAAAACTGCGTCGTAGAAAAAAAATCCCACTAATGAACGCCACCGTCGACGAGGGCTCCGTAATAAAGCGAAAATGTTTTTGGGGCAAAATTGGGGTTTTCTCTGCCCGGACGTTTAACGACAATGATTAATACCCGGGGCGCTTTGTGCGCGCGGAAAATCGATAAATATTTACGGCCGACGTCGCTCACGAACATTCCGTAATAAACCGCACGCCGCTGGAAGTGGCCGTTCTTCTGGCGGCGACCCTTCATATTCCTCGCCCTCCGATTAGTCGCATTGTCGTTCCGAAAACGGACCGCGGGCGTCCCCCCAATCGATACGGCGCTGCCGCTGCGCCCGATCGGCGCGTTTTTATCGCGGGCCGGTATGAAATAAAAATTTAAATTATTATTAGTTCCACGTCGGACGATTTGTATCGTTTTGAGTGATATATCGCGCAGGCGGCGGCGGCACGCACGCTTTATTTAAAATGCGCACGTTTCGCGTTAGACGTTTGCGAAGTTGATTAAGTGGTTGAAATTAATTAAATTTTTTTTTTGAGGTGTTTATTTATAATCGTGTTAGATTTAATTATTAAATTAAATGCTAATTAATTATTTAAAGATTTTATATAAAAATGATTCGTTCGTTTAAATTCAATTTTTTCTGTCGTCGTAATTAACTAACGATGCAATTAGTTAATTACGACGAATAATTTGAACAATTATTTTATTTTCCGTTTCAGACGGAGCGCCCCACATATCCAACGACGCGTACGCGGCGCCTCCACTAAATCATCGCCCACCACTTAATTTAAATAATATTAATTCCGTGACGGGCCGACGTGTTTATGGCGGGCGCTGGGCGATCAATCAAAGCTGCATGAGTTACCGTTTCCGATTGAATTGCGGCCGGCCTCCGCGATCTTCCGTATCGGGGCGAATGAATCGAGAACACGTCGGCGTATTTCACGAGGAACTTCGGCGTTTTGCAGGTGGCGTCCGGCACCTCAATCATTGTTATGTATCGCGTTAAGGCCGCGCGTAAATTATTAAGGTGCGCGAATAAATAAATTTTCGCGAAACAGCCAGAAATGCCAATAGTATAGCACTAAGTGAAAGATTCTGGGTTATTCAATATGTTTTGTGGGTTCGGATGCAGGCACATGATGTATATTTAACTTCGTGGCGCCCTTATTATTAATATTAAAATTTAAAGGACTGTAGGCCGTCTTCGCTGAGCTGATATGATCGAATCTGTGTTGTTTCTTTAAGTTGAAAAACGATGCAGATTAATACCTATCGTTTGGGAAGTTACAAAATAAAATACTTTCATAAAAAAAAAACAACAAATCAAGCAGAAACGATGTACCCACATAACGAAAGCTTCAATGAGTCGAGGATAATTGCGTAAAGGATCCAATCGATGAAGTGATATTAAAATTACGATAGAGGTCTGTTCTGCTGCAACCCTTCGGGGTAAATCACAATTCCATTTATTTTAATTTTTCCATCTTGCTGACGCTATGACAATCAAACGTGTTACCGATTTTAATCTCGCCATCCCTATTCAACATTAACCCAACCCAACTCAACACAACACAACCCAACACAATCCAACATGAAACCACAAATTATTTTATATCATTTTCTCTTTCAGGTTTACGAAATTTCCCTGTTTCGTAATCGAGTGCATCTAATTGACCTCCACAAATACAACCAAATAAATTTGTGGTGAATTCAATTTGAATGGGGTTTTATTTTTTTATCGACTTAAATGTATTTCATTTGGATATGATTGTGTGTTGATATAAAATGAAGACCAGATCTATTCTATTACTTTGATTTTTCACCGACTTTTGAGTTTCGGTTGTTGAATTGTATTTTTAGCAAATTAGATGGATTTCATATGAATTTCGTTGGATTAGCTGTCCAACCAGATGTAACCGAATTTTATCAAGCAAATAATCATAGGACGACAATCAGTCGTGGTGACCGAATTAATTTTAATTAAAGGTAAAATTTTATTGCTTTGTTAGTTCGCGAGTCAGTTCCTTTACTCGACTCAACCTATCCCATGGGATCCAGGCTAAACGATGTACTAAAACAATTAAATAAAAATATATCGCTTGTTGTTAAAAGAATTATAAATGAAAGTTAACGAAGTTTTCTATTGGACTCAATTCAGTGGTAAAAGTTAGGAAAATGTGGGTGCGTTAATTGGCAATTTTGATAAAAGTACATCAATAACGAATATGACACGTAGTTTCGTTGCAGTTCGTCGTCGTCAGAGTCTAAAAACTAAGAGCCTAAAAAAGGCTTCGATATTAAGATTTCATCGAACATGAAGTTAAATAACAAAGAAATGACAACATTGTCTGAATGAAAGACAAAGGTTTTAAATTGTTCAATTTATATAAAAAAAAATCCCAACATCTCCAATTACCAACAATATTCTCAAAAATTAAAATTTTTATTTTTCGCAAATTATTAGTAATGTTCAAGAACTTGATATATTTCGACAATTTGTGTGAAACATGAAACGTTCCAAATTTAATAAATTTCACACGAATCACATGCCCCCAGTTTAACGTTTCGTGTGTTAAATCGAACTTCGAAGACAATTTGACAAATGTTGTTGCTTGGAATTGTGATCAATCGCCAATTGAAACCGGAAGTTGTAAGGTTGGGTTGAGTTGGATTGCATTGGTTTCGAGATGGGTTGGATTCGGTTTCATTGTTTTCACTGGAGGAAGAAAATTTTGGAAACGACACAATCACTAGAGTATCTTAACGTTTTCGTAGAATTTTCTACGATTAAAAGATGTACATCGGAAACTCTTTTCCTAAGAAAAAATGTTCCATACCCCCACCATTTGCGAGTATATATTGGGTGTAAGCAAAATGAGTGCCTCAAATCCAACTGGTAACCATTTCTCCGAATATTTTTTTATAGGAAATCGCAAAATTATATTTGTATTTTTCTCTCTTGACTTTGACGAATCGTTCAATATGTCGAAGTTTTTAAACTGAAAGACAAGATAAACAACAGGACAACAGAGTCTCCCTGTAATATGCTAACTCCAAAGGAACAGTTTGCAAACCAGTTAACTTATATTGACAGTTTGGTTTAATCGCGAACTCAAGCCTTGGAATGCATTGGGTTGAGTTGGGTTCGGCTGGGTTGGATTGGATTTTGTTGAGCTGGCTTTGTTTCTAATATGTTATCTACAAAGGAACAGTATGTAAACCAGTTAATTGATGGGTTGGGTTGGGTTACATCTGGTTTGATCGTCAATTCAAACCACAAAGTCTACAGACTTAATATTTCCTCCTAATTTATTCGATTCAATCCAAAGGAAAAGAACTATATACTAGTTTTCTATAATTATTTAAAAACCTGTCTAACCTATCATAAGCTGAATTTGCTATCGAACTCGCGTAAATCAGTAGAACTTTCATAAAAATATATAACTTAATTCCTACATAAAGACCCATATTTCTTTCCAACCGCAAAAGCTTCCCGTTCACATAACACCCGACCAAAAATTCCAAGCTGTAGTCGACTGCGACGACCGATCGCGTTCAATTTTCGCAAATCGCGTCTGACGGCGAAAATGAACGGAAGCTAATCTGGTCGAGCGTCAAAATGGGCGCAATTTATACTCGCCGGGCGCGCAAAAATCGCGCGCCCGTCCGGAAACGCGCGCGTCGCCGTCGGACGAAATCTATAACTTCCAATAAACTGGATATTGTGAAACGTACTATGTACGTGCACCGATACGAGCCGTATGGTAATAGATTCGCTAGGCGGCCGTATCTGCGACGGCTCGCAAATGGATTTTCGGAGGAGAAATCTCAACGGAGAGCCGGATTTTCGGCGAATGCATTGCGCCGATGAAAAATACGCAATCAGTTTGGATGCTGGAAACGGCGGATTAATGGTCACGTTTTGATTTATTGCGTTGGTACGATAAGATAATCTGTGAAAAATACTAAAGTTCCTTTTTTTTAAAGTGACACATCATTGTCAGCGAATATTCGAACTATTCGAACGTGCGCGCCGAGAAATACATTTCAACGTAACCCGAACGGCTTTTACGGCCATAACGGCCATCAGGCACGCCATTAAGTCGCGTGATGTTAAACGTTCTTTAAGGGGGGATCCTGCTTTAGAAGGCTCAAAAAAAATTTATTGCTCAAATCTATGCCTAATATATCTAAGAATATGAATAAAAAGTTATAGCGGCTAATTCGCAATATTTTGAAAGATACAGCACTAAACACAGTGAGGTGTCGAGAAAAAAATATACGAACGCATGAACGCTCGGACAAACGAAGCGCGCGCCCCTTCCCGCAGTCACATAACACCGAACTATGTACTGAAAAAAGTTCAATCGGTCGTTCGAAACAATAATATTTTGAATTCGTAAGAGCTATAGTAGGATTATAACGAGATATTCCGTAAGTAATCGACAATTAACATTTTTCCTGATCGTAAACTTTAGAGCGCGTTTTCTCGAGTTTTCGTTTTTACGATTTTTCTAAGCTGGTGGGCGTGATTGCGAGAAAACTAGACAAGCAACTAAAACGAAACAAAACTTTTCTTATCTTTAGTAGCATTCTCTTCGATTTGAACTAAAAACATTAATGAAAAAAAAATTCTAAACAACTTTTTTAGCAAGTTGAAATGATTTTGTCTTCCTGCAAACAGCACATTTATTTTCAAACCTGAGAAAAATCTCGAATTCAAAATTTTGTTTTTTTTTTTAGTTCACATAGAAGAAAATATATGAGAATTACAATTTTCTTTGGTTTTTTTTGTTTCAGACAAAAATTACGAGCTACATATTTCCCACCGATTGTAGACGGCAATTGAAAGGTGTTGCACAAATGTGCATAAAAATCGGTTGCGTTTAAATATTTTTCTCTCGAAATATTTTTTCTTTAATGCTCAAATATGCAATAAAATGCTCTAAAAAGTTCACTAGACTTGCTCATTTTTTTCTGTCCTAAAAAAATCCCCCAAAAACGCCATTTTGAAGCCTCCTAAAGCAGGATCCCCCCTTAAGACAGAAACTGTATGTGCCTGGGAGTGAGGACTTTTATTTTCAAAGTTGATGCTGGACAAGCTTTGTGTCTATCTTGATAGGACCTTGACAACTAAGTTTAATATAAAGTGACGAAAACATGGATTTTGTAAATGGGCATCTTAGGTTCTCCATTTCCCAATCTAGTTCCACATGTCTTCGCTAAGACTAGAACTGTTTTTAGTTATTTTTCTACCACTAACGAAATTTTCATCATGTGTGGTAAGGGCATCGTCGTCGAAGATTCGTTTCATTTCCGTGTCCACGTTGTCCAGCCGAGCCGAGCCATTCGTAAAAATATCCGAATATTTCGACGGCGATCGCGACACAGCGAACAATTTCGATAAAAATATCAATTCAATTAAACCGATCGCTGCTACATCCATGTTATTCAAATGCCCGACCGGAATTAAAACGCTTTAACAAACACACAAACATTAATGAAAAAAAAATTCTAAACAACTTGTTTAACAAGTTGAAATGATTTTCTTTTCCTGCAAAGAGCACATTTATTTTCAAACCTGAGAAAAATCTTGAATTTCAAAATTTTGGGTTTTTTTTTTTTAGTTCGCATAGAAGAAAATATACGAGAATTACAATTTTCTTTGGTTTTTTTCGTTTCAGACAAAAATTACGAGCTACATCTTTCCCACCGATTGTAGACTGCAATTGAAAGGTGTTGCACAAATGTGCATAAAAATCGGTTGCGTTTAAATATTTTTCTCTCGAAATATTTTTTCTTTAATGCTCAAATATGCAATAAAATGCTCTAAAAAGTTCACTAGACTTGCTCATTTTTTTCTGTCCTAAAAAATTCTCCCAAAAACGATATTTTAAGTCCTCCTAAAGCAGGATCCCCCCCTTAACTCGGCTTACACAGTTACACCGGTCCAATTTACAATTTCTAAAACGGCGGTGTAAAATCACGTGGAGCGTAAAAACTTCGAAGTTTCGTTTATTATTTCTAAATCAGTAAAATCACAATTAATATTTGGGCTCGACGACTTCCCCCGACGCATTTTCCAAACAAAAACGACGAACCGTGGAATACATTTTTATTCTCTACGTGCCCGTTCATTAAATCCCGCGTAAATCCTTTATCCGACTGACACTGACAGGGGATTTACAAAAAATAAATACAAAAC
Organism: Geotrupes spiniger; assembly: GCA_959613385.1. NCBI lineage: Eukaryota > Metazoa > Arthropoda > Insecta > Coleoptera > Geotrupidae > Geotrupes > Geotrupes spiniger. Next base: position 30,003,538 of record OY390739.1, read on the forward strand.
GGACATAAAAACGCCCGGAATGCGCGGGAAATGCACGCCGGCGAAGGAAAAATTCATTTTCGCAAAACCAATAAATCTCCGCGCGAATGTAAACATAGATTAGCGAGGTACGTATGAATGATCGCAACGCACGCGTCTGGCATTAATTAAATTAAAACTGTGCGCGCCGTCGCCGTCGACCGCAAGGACGAGCTTTCGTTCGCAACGACACAAAACTAATTAAGAACGAGTAATGATTTGCGAAATTGCATTCGCAGTCGTCTCACTCCCACACCATTAGAACAAATAACATACGAAAAAATCACACAAGACGCAGAACAAGTTAAAACCGTATGCAAACGACGCCGTTGCGGTGAGTTACGTCCAGGGGCGCCCGATCGTAAATCCTGTTTTTATTTCCACTCCATTACGGCTCGCTTAATTCAGCCGCAGTTGAATCGGAACGAAAATTCTGAAATACAATTGCACTCGAATTTATCGCTTCGGGTTCGACCGCGTCGGCGGTACATTTGAAGTTAATTTAGGGCGGCGGCGGCGCGTCCCGGACGATAATCGACGAAAATTAATACATTCCGCGCTTTGTACCGGGTGGTCCAATTAACGGGTCCCCTTTGTTAATGCGAGCGAAGTTTCCTGCCTTAAAACGCAATTTAAAACCGCTCCGAGTTGTATTAACAAATCTTGCAAATTTGTGTTTCTCCCCTCCTCGTCGTTTTATATATATTTTTGCTTTACGAGTATTTAATGTGATTGCACTTGTTCAACGTAAATTCGCGGGCGGACCCCAAACTTGCTGTAACTTCCCCCCCCCCCCATCTTAAATGAAATAAATGAAATATTGCATGAAACGCAAGCGCAACAGGTTAAAGTTGGATGCAGGAAGATCCCCATAGGTAATATGGAGTATCTTTGGAACAACAAAGAGAGAGGCGTGGTAGAGAGAAAACCTAAAGTTTCAAAAAACTAGTAAGTCAGGAGAGACTAATAAAAAATAACCAATTGGAAAAGGAAAATGACACACGTATTGTATTTAACATAATGGAAAAACCAAGTCAGAATAGCAAGAAAAACATAAAAAATTAACACGTGGAACGTGAGAAGCATAAATGGAATTATTGAAGAAAAGTTACAAAATGTAGACTACCTGGGAATCACGGATATAAAAAAGAGAGGACAAGGAATAAAAGAACGAACGTAAGTATATGCATGCACAATCGATTATGGTCGCAATCAATATTTTTTAAAATTCTATGAAGTGAAACAAACTGCAAAGCTCGAGTGAACCCATCCCAACTAAAAAATCGTTTCAAAAAATCGACTAGTACTACCTGAAGGCGTTTAACTACCTGTCACTGAAGAAGAACACATTTTTTAAAATTCTAAATTGTGATATTTAATTTTTTTAAATATATTCGATCTATCATTTTCTGTAATATTTATCAAAGCATTGTTAGTTTCTCTGCCATATATTGGGTTGGGTTGGGTTGGGACCAATTTAAAAAATCGTTATTTGTATCCACCCCACTTCAGATTAAATAATTTTCATCAGCATTATAAATAGTCACCCCTCTGATATAAAAACTAAGGATTAATTAGTTGCCTTGTAAACGTTTCAAACAAATCGACTTGTAAATAACCGTAGGCATTTAAGTACTGCCGGAGAAAAATAAATCGATTTGGGCATTCAAAACTATCGATTACATCACCATCAACGTTTTTAATAATTGCATTTAACTGAAAGGAACTGAAGTGAACCAAAATCGGTCAAAAAATATTTTAAATATCAAAAGACTGCAAATGCAAGTATTTCGTTCTATTTGAGAAAACTGTGTATGCCTTCATAAAAATATCTATTGGTCGCTGTTAACATTTTTGTAAAAGTCTATGAAATGAAATTTCAAAGCAAACCCCCTTTCAAGAAAAAATTGATTCAAACATCTAATTGCAAATGACAGTAGGCATTTAACTACCACTGGAGGAAAATATATCAAATTCGCGATTAAAATTTTTGTAAAAATTTGACTGGCGAAAATTCAGTTACCTACTGCGATTCCCCACCCTTACTTTTTGAAAAATTAACGAAGGTGCAAATTGTGACCGTGCTGTAAATTTTTAAAAATATGCTTCGTTTGTTATTTTGTGTAACATTTGCCCAAAGCATTATGTATAATCTGCCATACATAGCAAAATATTTAAAATATATATATATATATATATATATATATATATATATATATATATATATATATATATTCGTATCCCACCATTTTCGATTCGAGTTGAAATTTGTTTTCGGACTTTGAAGAATTACTCGTTCGTGACTGCTATTATTCGAGTCCATTTACTGTAGTCAACACAACTTATTTTGATGTTTACATTTACATTACTATTATTATTGATCGTTCATTGTTGACTTCGTGCGTGAAAAATTTGCAATGCTAGAAGGAGAGAAGAGAGGTAGAATGTGCCGTAATTCGGCATCCATTTGAAAAAGGACAAGGTGCAAGTTATCAAACATTGTTTTAACTGTCAATTTAACTGCTTTTTGTAAAATTATTAAAAATATTGTATCGTTTAATTCGATTAGATTAATTGATACAAAATACGCAAAAATGGTTGCATCTGGGAATTAGTTCAAAAAAATCATTTTGAAAACGGTTGGTGGTACTTTTCATCCCTTACTCTTAGATATTATTGCCATTAGAAAAAATCGTTTCGTACATTCAGATATACGGGCTATCAAAAATGTTGACCAATTGGTAAATGACATTTTTATTTATATTTTACATACGTGTAATACATAGAACAATTGTTCATGTGTCTGAGAAAATCAAGATAATTAGAAATTAGAATTAAAACAGGTCTGTGTACTGAGCCCTCTATTATTCTCAATTCTAATAGATGATGTGATAAAAAGTTTCAAAAAAGATCCAAAAAAATGATAGTGGATAACTGAAAAATGCAAGAAGTAACGCTAAAAAAATTACTACTCGTTCATGACATGATTTTTGGTAGCAAATTCAGAAAAAAAATTACAACAGAACATACATTACATACGCACCAACAAGAACTTGAAATATGAAAATCAATAAGGACAAAACAAAAACCATGATATTGGCGATTAATGGAAAGAAACACAAAATATGGATAGACGGAAGACAACTAGAACAAGTCAAAAGCTTCGGCTACCTAGTCAAGAAAATGTAAAAGTAGACAGAGAAGAATCAGAGAGAATAGGAAAAACGGGAAGAATTTACAATGTACTGAAAGACAAATTCCTCGGGAAAAAGGTCTATATGGTAGTGAATCTTGGACGATTACAGAGAGACATACAAGTAGAATAACAGAAATGAGTTTCCTGAGAAAGATCGGAAACCACAAGAAAAGATAGAATTAGGAATGATACGATAATACGAAAGAAAATATTGAAACCGGTTAAAAGAGTAATTGAAGAGAGACAACTTGGGTGGTTAGAGCACCTCCATCAAATGAAGGAAACTAGAATCTCTAAACAACTATACGAAGTCATAGTACAGGGAAAGAATAGAATGACTAAGACCTAGAATGAGATGGGAAGAACAAGTACAACGAGCAGCAGAAAAACCAGAAATACAGTGGTGTTAGACAAGGAGCTTAGCACAAGACAGGAATATATAGAAAATGAAAATAAATGATAAGTAATTTCAGAACAATCCAACATCTAAGGGTAAACTAGTCTGAGTCATAGTATGTAGCCTAACAAGTTAACACAATAGAACTCATTTTGACCACATCTTTTATTCTCGACACAACGATCATCTCTTTCACGTGTTAATTATTTCTATGCACCGACGCTCCATCATTTTTGCTTTTGACATCGTTTGGCTCCTGTTTTCATATTTTAATATTTGCAATTTTATACTCAGCGTACAATTTTAGTTGCACCCAAACCAAAAAAACGTAAACCCAGCAATGAGATCAACTACGCAAAACCGAAACAAATCGCGTTTATATTAAACGAGGTGGCGGATATGCAGCCCCCTTTGAGCCGCAACGGCAGTTAAGAGGAACTTATAATTAGAAATATAAATCCATTAATTAACTCGCAAACGCCCCGGGCGTAATAAAACCCAATAAAAAAAAGTGCGCGAAAAACGCCGTTTTAATGAAACATTAATTAAAGGCAATTATGTGCAATAACGCGCCCCGACGCGATATAAAAAAAAATGTTGAAGAAAACGTGTCGCGATAAATCGTGCGGTACTTAAAGGGTGGCGAAATATACCACAAGGCGGTTGACTTTTATGTGCACCTGACGGCAATGAAATCAAAATTAAAGAATAATACAAGTAATCGCCGTGATCGTTTACAATAAAAATAAATAATGAAAAATCAACTGCACGTTGTGCATCGCGATATAGATCGTTCAAACAAACGCCCGAATCTGTCCCGTTTCCAAAAAGGGTAATAAAAGCCATTATTTCCAATTTTGCGAAAATTTTTGCAATTATCCTACACAGCCGTATAAGCGCACACCTAAAGCCAATGACAACTGCCTCACAACATGGTACATCAACAGCTACCAATCTCTATTGCTTCACGCAATATGTTTCAGAAGCTCTTGATTCACAAGGCCAAGTCGATGTGATTCATACAAACCTAACAAAAGCTTTCAATCTTGTACAACATGATCTTATTATAGACAAATTGCAGCGTTAATTGATAGAAACCTACTTACATAATAGAAGAAATTATGTCGAAATCGACAATGTCATCGTTTACAGCTGCTAGTAGTGTACCGCAAGGTTCAGACCTTGGGCCATTACTATTCCTGATATTCATAAAAGACATACCGAATTTTTTGCAATGGTTTAAATTAATCTATGCCGATGACTTAAGACGTTTAATGTTATTGGGTGTATTGAAGACTGTATAAAATTGAAGACGATGTGAACTCCTTGGTAAACTGGTGTAAAAAAACGAGCTCATCATAAATATTGAAAAATGTTACCTGCATGACCTACACCAGAAAACTTGCAAGACTACTATACGATTATGTAATTGATAATCAGGTCTTGCATCACGTACACACAGCCATCATGTGTGCCATGTGATTATCCATCCGGTAGTTCGCTTAAAGTCTTAGGATTCATTATCAGGGATACGCGATTATTGAAATTGCTCTGTTGTCTGGAATCCGTCATATCACGATCATATAGATAAACTGGTTGCGACGAAAATTGTTATCCACCAATTCATTTCAACTTCTTCGAGAATTTTCAATGATTCCACTGGCGAAGAGGCAATGTTTTAGTGAATGTGTTGTTGTGCATGAAATAGTAAACAACATAATTGACTCATCCGAACTATTGGCTACGACTTATTTTCACATCACACTTTTGAACGATCAATCGCATGGAACTTTTTATATTAACGTTGTACCTAGCAGTGACAGCTTCTTAAACCTGCTCCACCACCATCGCCCACTCAGGTTCGCCCACATCCCCATTGAAATGGGATTGTGTCCGAACTCCGAGTGACTTTAAAAAATCTGTATTTTTTCTATAAACAATCTAACATAATAGTTATTTACTAGAACGCTATATGATTTAACCTAAACTTTTTCACCATAATGGGCACATATGAGCAATAATTATGTTTAACTTAACACGGGGTGAAGAAATAACCATTCCACTAAGCCAGAGGTTTATCAGTGGTATTAAATAAAACTAATGCAGTGTCGTCCGCAAATGGAAAATGATATGAGTTTTCCAAGGAGCAATTACATTTACATAAATTAGGTATAGTAAAGGCCCCAAAATACTACCTTGCGGAACTCCTCTATTAATACTTTCTACGTCACTTACTGCATCATCAATCTTCATTTTATATGATCTTTCTTTCAATATTGTGTATGTTTCATTTGATGCTTAATTGTTATATTGTTATTTAAGTTTTTTGTCTTAATTCCCATCGACTCCAAAGGGGTCGCGACTCGCGCTTTGACAAACATAAATATTAATTTACCATAAATCGACTACAAAGGCGCACAAAGTCTGTTGTGGAGCATTTGGTTGATCTCATCGGAGTCATAAAATAACACATAAAATGTACATAAAAGCGAATCGAATTACCAATGTCATTCGTCGCGTCGCGGATGGAACCTTCGGAAACTCAGCTTCGCAATCCATCCCACCTACCTAACCCGGAAGCAAACAGGCGCGTCATAAAACAACACACGTAAAACCGAGAAGCCATTAAAGTACCTCGCGGAGTTTGCGTCCCGCGGCGAATTACATCTTTCAATAAATTGCCAAAACTCGAAAAATTCCGAGCTCGCTTTTTGCGCCAAACTACGACGCGACCCTCCCCGACAATTACCCAAACGAACGAAACTTAATTTACCACCGCCGGGATAATTTACGGTTCGCCTTTCCGGAGCGGCCATCCGCGGACAGTTGTTATTATGCCCGGGCATATTCAGCGACGTCTCGTTAATTTGCCGCAGAACGTTTGCTGGGCTCGTTAGGTATTTATGAAGTTGAATTTTACTTGCGTGAGGTTCGTGGGTACACAAACTCCTTATTGTTAATTAATTAACCCACAATATTGACTCCTATTATTTATTTCTTATATCGTTATTTCTTAATATTTATCGGTGTATTTTGGTGGATCTAGTTATGAGTTGCCACTCTTCTGTTTGTAAAAATGCCACCAGTTCGCAGGCGGTTTGATTTTCAACAATTAACGCCTTTTGATAGGAAGTGAATTATTGGTCTGCACGAAGCTGGATTAGGATATCAAGAAAACGCCAGAAAATTAGAACGTACTCATTCAACAATTTTGAGAACATGTCGAGGATGGCAGGAAGAACAATTACAAATACGTCATAGAGGCACTGGGCGTCCGAGAAGCACTCAGGAATGGGAAGATCGACTGTAGAGAAGAACAGTTGCAATAAAGTGGGTAAGAGCAGTTGGTCACAGGTCTCTATGAGCGCCGCATTCGCTCATTTGGATTGAGATCATACCGTCTCGTATTCTTCGAACAGCTCAGCACAAAGTAGCCAGACTTCAATGGTGCCAAGCTAGACAACATTGACTACGTGAATGGGATGATGTCATTTTCTCTGACGAATCTAGGTTTTGTTTATGTCACTCTGATGGAAGTCGATGTGTGAGAAGACCTAGAACGATACAATTTGCAGTTTGTAAGACATACTGGCCTAACACCTGGTGTAATGGTTTTGGGTGGAATAAAAATAGGAGGCCCTCCTTTAACGTTTATCCAGGACAGTTTAAAATCTCAACGTTACATCGATAATTTCTCACAACCAATTGTTCTTCCTTTGCACATCCAGAAGCTACCTATCAACAAGATAATCTGCGGCCTCATGTGGCAGTTATCACACAAAGATTTATAGAAAATAACGCAAATTTGATACCTTGGCCTGCCAGATCGCCTGACTTATCGCCTATAGAAGATGTCTGGGAAATGATGAATCGAAGACTGCGTCATCTTACTCAGCCTCCAAACACTATGCATGAATTGCAACAACAGCTTCAAATATCCTGGGACGAAATAAAAGATCATCTACTTTCTAGTATGCCTAGAAGGGTAAATTCCTGCATTCAACCACGTGGTGATGTTTTTGTACATACAACAGCTTTACACACAAGTTTTCAACCATCTCCGTCTAGTCCTCATATACATTAACCTGTAAGTAAATTTTGTCTCAAAGTCGTTCCACCTGAATCTTAAATCGCCAACCCCGAAACAAATCGAACACATTTCACATCGCTTCCAACGCTCCTCTTGTCCCATGAATCTCGCCTAATGGATCCGAAGCCCCGTTCAGTCCTGAGAGCTCCGCGCCGCGAGTAATTTCGAGTAATGCACGCGGCGACGGTGTGCCGTGTGATAGATATCGGCAATCTGCGCACTTTCTCCGCGAGGGTACGAACTCGTTATTTCCGGGCGGGGGCCGCCGCCCCTCGCGAGTGAAACTTCGTGCTCGCGTGTCGCCTCCGGGCGAACGAACCAAACGTTTATTAGATGCGTATCGAAAATTATCAGCGGCGTGAATCAATTACTGGAATTGCCGAAAGTTCGGCAACGCGGACGGGTCTGGCGCAAGGAAAATTACTTCATTGTTGAAATGGGGGATCGATCGAACGTCGTTAGACGAAAAACGCGCCGGTATCGATTTTGGTGTCTTGTTTCAACGACGATACATTACAATTTTGTATATAAATATATGCAGGCGAATTACACGATCACGATAATTATAGACAATAAATGCAAGCGAATATATATTACGATTTTTTTTAGCTGCTTAATTTTCTATAAATTACGTGGCGGTGGGAGAACGTGCGTGGGTGCGAATTTGTCATCGCCTTTTCAGTACGTCTCGTTCTTGTCTAAGGTGTAATTTCGTTGAAATATAGCCTTCCGGTTTGAGTCATCGTTATTTCACTTCGAATTGTCAATTTCATTTGTTCCCAACTGTCGCAGTTACGATGTATTACCTAAGATTTCAATGAATTTTCTCGACTACTGAGAATCTACCTGAAAATATTTCACCATCAATACACCAATGAACTTCTTACGAAGCCTCTTCGAATTGCACACTTATTAAGTGTATTAACGTACACTTCCGATCAAATAAGTTAAGTTAATTATGCCCTTGTATCTGGTTGATTATTCTTTACAGTGATTAAAAAAATGACAATGTTGAGCACAACTCAACCCATGGATGCTTCCGGCGTCAATATCGTCCTTGTCGAATTGTATATTTGATTGAAACGGTAATTGTTTCGCCTTTCAATTTCTATCCTCGGTAAAAATAAACAACGTTGATTTCAAGTTGACACATTTCGTTTTAGTTACCTAATAGTTTAGCTTGGGTGAGTATGCAACGGTGGAATGAACCCAACCGAAGTTAAATTTGCAACTTAACGAAAGATTTCTAAAGCAACGTTGCGAATGATTAAAAAGAAAACACAAAACGTAGAACTAGTTGCAAACGAAAACCTGTTGGATTTTGAGTTGGGTTTGTTTTCGGTTGAATTGAGTTGGTTTGGTTGGGTTTGATTTTATTTGATTAGGCTGGGTTCGTTTGTGTTGGGTTGGGTACGGTTTGGTTTGATTTGGGCTTGGGTTGGATTTCCTGAAATTTGTGAAATTCACTCATTGGAAATCCAATCAAATCCAGCCCAGCCCAACTTAACATTTTGATTTGCAACTAAAGGCGAGATATTTAAATTTTTGTCCTCGAAAGAATTTTCACATCGTCCAATTTCTTGTGTTTTATATCAGAACTTTTAATAATTTGCCCGGGATTAGTACGCACCGATGGAATAAACCCAACAGAAATTGAATTTGCAACTTCTATCTTATATCCAAGGCAACGTTGTGAATGACACAAAACACAAAACGTAGAACTAGTTGTAATTTTTGTTTTTGAGTTGGGTTGGATTGTATCGGTTTTGATTGGGTTTGTTGTTTCGGTCGGGTTGGGTTGGGTTTGGTTGGATTGAGTTAGGATGGGTTGGGTTCGGTTTTCTGTGAAATTTATTATCTCCATTGGAAACTCAATCCAACCCAACCCAACTTAACATTTTGATTTGCAACTAAAGGCCAGATATTTCAACTTTTGTCGTTGGATTCGTTTTCGTTAGCTTGGCCAAATGATTTGATTTCAACGACATTTCCGAACTTGCGATAATCCATTGTATTAACGATTGACGATTGAGATGGCTGTAGTACTCACATCGGAGATAATCAGATCAGTCCAGTCGGACGAAATGGCTGTCATCACCTGATAAATCCACTATACATTTTTCCATTCACGTCGTCCCAAAATGTCTGTTCATCCACGTTGCACTTGAGCGTTATTTGATACATAACTTGACGATCCACTTACAACTTCTGGCAATCACCCAGGTTCTGGAAACTCAATCCAACCCAACCCAACCCAACTTGACATTTTGATTTGCAACTAAAGGCCAGATATTCCAACTTTTGTCGTTGGGTTCGTTTTGGTTAGCTTGGCCAAATGATTTGATTTCAACGATATTTCCGAACTTGCAATAATCCATTGTATTAACGATTGATGATTGAGATGGCTGTAGTACTCACATCGGAGATAATCAGATCAGTCCAGTCGGACGAAATGGCTGTCATCACCTGATAAATTCACTATACATTTTTCCATTCACGTCGTCCCAAAATGTCTGTTCATCCACGTTGCACTTGAGCGTTATTTGATACATAACTTGACGATCCACTTACAACTTCTGGCAATCACCCAGGTTCTGGAAACTCAATCCAACCCAACCCAACCCAACTTGACATTTTGATTTGCAACTAAAGGCCAGATATTCCAACTTTTGTCGTTGGGTTTGTTTTTGGTTAGCTTGGCCAAATGATTTGATTTCAACGACATTTCCGAACTTGCAATAATCCATTGTATTAACGATTGACGATTGAGATGGCTGTAGTACTCACATCGGAGATAATCAGATCAGTGCAGTCGGACGAAATGGCTGTCATCACCTGATAAATCCACTGTACATGTTTCCATTCACGTCGTCCCAAAATTTCTGTTCATCCAGGTTGCACTTGAGCGTTATTTGATACATAACTTGACGATCCACTTACAACTTCTGGCAATCACCCAGGTTCTGGAAACTCAATCCAACCCAACCCAACCAAACTTAAAATTTTGATTTGCAACTAAAGGCCAGATATTCCAACTTTTGTCGTTGGGTTCGTTTTAGTTAGCTTGACCAAATGATTTGATTTCAACGACGTTTCCGAACTTGCAATAATCCATTGTATTAACGATTGACGATTGAGATGGCTGTAGTACTCACATCGGAGATAATCAGATCAGTGCAGTCGGACGAAATGGCTGTCATCACCTGATAAATCCACTGTACATGTTTCCATTCACGTCGTCCCAAAATTTCTGTTCATCCAGGTTGCACTTGAGCGTTATTTGATACATAACTTGACGATCCACTTACAACTTCTGGCAATCACCCAGGTTCTGGAAACTCAATCCAACCCAACCCAACCAAACTTAAAATTTTGATTTGCAACTAAAGGCCAGATATTCCAACTTTTGTCGTTGGGTTCGTTTTAGTTAGCTTGACCAAATGATTTGATTTCAACGACGTTTCCGAACTTGCAATAATCCATTGTATTAACGATTGACGATTGAGATGGCTGTAGTACTCACATCGGAGATAATCAGATCAGTGCAGTCGGACGAAATGGCTGTCATCACCTGATAAATCCACTGTACATGTTTCCATTCACGTCGTCCCAAAATTTCTGTTCATCCAGGTTGCACTTGAGCGTTATTTGATACATAACTTGACGATCCACTTACAACTTCTGGCAATCACCCAGGTTCTGGAAACTCAATCCAACCCAACCCAACCAAACTTAAAATTTTGATTTGCAACTAAAGGCCAGATATTCCAACTTTTGTCGTTGGGTTCGTTTTAGTTAGCTTGACCAAATGATTTGATTTCAACGACGTTTCCGAACTTGCAATAATCCATTGTATTAACGATTGACGATTGAGATGGCTGTAGTACTCACATCGGAAATAATCAGATCAGTCCAGTCGGACGAAATGGATGTCATCACCTGATAAATCCACTGTACATTTTTTCCATTCACGTCGTCCCAAAATTTCTGTTCATCCAGGCTGCACTTGAGCGTTATTTGATACATAACTTGATGATCCACTTACACCCAGGTTCTGGAAACTCAATCCAACCCAACCCAACCCAACTTGAAATTTTGATTTGCAACTAAATGCCAGATATTCCAACTTTTGTCGTTGGGATCGTTTTGGTTTGCTTGACCAAATGATTTGATTTCAACGACATTTCCGAACTAATAATAATCCATTGTATTAACGATTGACGATTGAGATGGCTGTAGTACTCACATCGGAGATAATCAGATCAGTCCAGTCGGACGAAATGGATGTCATCACCTGATAAATCCACTATACATTTTTCCATTCACGCCGTCCCAAAATTTCTGTTCATCCAGGCTGCACTTGAACGTTAGTTGATACATAACTTGACGATTCACTTACAACTTCTGGCAATCACCCAGGTTCTGGAAACTCAATCCAACCCAACCCAACCCAACTTGACATTTTGATTTGCAACTAGGCCAACAAGGCCAGATATTCCAACTTTTGTCGTCGGGTTCGTTTTGGTTAGCTTGGCCAAATGAATTGATTTCAACGACATTTCCGAACTTGTGATAATCCATTGTATTAACGTCTAGGTGGCTTTGGTACTCACATTGGTTGGAAGCCATAAACAACGACTATTAAATTTCAACAGTGATTAGTACGAATGTAATTTTAATTAATTTCGAGTCATTTTCCCCGATTATGAAAGTTTGATTTCATTTTCATTACAGCGAGATTATTTTGTTTAATATAGGCCAATGCCATGGTCGGCTTACTGTGTCATATCATTGGGTTGAAGTTTGTCATTGATTCTTATACCTCAGTCAACGAAACATAATTTTTTAATTAAAATTTTGATATGCAATTAAAAAAATGACTGGTTGTGAAAATAACACCACGTCCCAAATTGTAAAGAAAATGTTAGTCATGATCCTAAGACTATATGATAAGATTCTCCGTTTTCATTGGTCAAAAACAAATATATTTAATTATTTTACACATTCCTTATTTTTACAAAATGTTGACAATTGTCGTAATTAATTTAATTAGTTATTTTGATAGTTTAACAATTTTGAGAATTTCTTGAGTGGTACTTTTAAAACTTTTTTAAACAAAGTAAATATATTGACAATTCTGTCAATTGTTTAATTCGTTTGCGTTTGCAATTGCAGGATTTGCAACCTTTGCCGAGACCAACGAAAGCTCTGATTTTTAAAATTCGCATTATGGCTCATTGTGTACGACAAAATGTGTAACACACGTTACACGTTTTATGGTACATACACTCCTCGTAAACGAGGTCTAGGTCTAATTTGAAATATATATTCAGGTGCTCTTGCATCATCATTTCTTCTCAGCTACATGTGATACAAGACAAATTTGACTCAATAATGACTTAACATTGTTGCTTTAAGTGCTATTTTAACCATTTCGCTTGTTTTATACAATAGAATGATTGATTTATGAGCTCTCCCGACGTGTATTTCAACTTCGTGGTGGATTTTCGTTATTTCTTTTAACGCCGTAATAATTTGCTAATGAATTCAACCAGCATTTACGTGTGTATAGTTCTAAAATAGTCGATATGTTCGTATTTCAATATTGCTCTTGCATACTAGACTAGTCACAGTTGACCTCTATGATTACATAGCATTTCGTAGTCGTTAGTAGTCGATGTTATTTGTTGTATATGTCAGTTATTGATTCTCGCGACGTTTGAATTTAAGAAGAGCCGTTCGACGAGCCCGAACTGCTCGTCGATTCCCCGATTTTTACATTCACGACCCACCTCGACCGCCAACATCTGAATAAATTCGCGCGAAACACGTTGCAACATTCAAAGGGAAGGCGCCCGTCACGGTCCAGATAAAGCAGTGGATTTACACAGACACTCCGGCGTTGCGAATTTCGACGAAATAACCTCCCTTAAACCAACAAAAGCGAACCGAACCGACGCCCGCAGACGTCTCGTTCGCTCCCCCAGATGAATAATTCACGCACTCGAACCGGGCGGCTCTCTCCATCGAAACGCCGCGGGAACGTCGATCGATTCGACGGGCGCAATTACCGCCACCGGATCGTTTCGCCGACTTCGGCTGTTTGAGAACCGAGTTCGGCCCGGGAGCTCACAAGCAGCCGGCGTCGACGCTCTTTTTCACTAAAATTGAATCGTAGATCATGTACGTTTACTTTTCCGTTTTTGTGACGATTCGGAGTCATTTCGCAATTTCATTTCCGACGAAGTGGATGAGTGTGCGCCGGCGATGCGCCGCGGCTATCTTCGTCGTCGCATCCCGACGACTGAGACGGGGGCGCGACGCTCGCACGGTTCACTTCGTCGCAGTTGTTATCCAAACACAATATTAGAGTTGCATTATTCACGAACGTTAAGCTTAGAATTTCATGTATGCCGAGTTACAAATTTACGGAGCGAGTACGTACGTTTCGCTTGCGATTTGCATATGCGCATATATACGTTCGTATTATGAAAACTTCGAAGTCTGCCGGGGCCAGAAATGCAAACGACTCGCTCGGATATAACGCGATGTAAATAAGTGGTTGTAGATTGACTCGTTTTGGACGGATTTGTCGAGTAATTTCGTGCACGGTCTCGATTTTAGAAACTCTAATGGCTAAGCCGATTTATCGTTAGTTTGGCTGCAAATGACCGCGGCTAACTACATAGTTAGCTGCGTACCAGTTTTATGTTAGGGTTAATTTACATACACCGATCGAGATGCGCTGCTGCATAGGACGAACATTACGATCTATCTATATATTTGCGCTGACATTAATTATAATATAGTAAACATTATCCTAGTTGCATATTGCAAACCAACGATAATAATTTAATTTAAAACAATTATTATGATACCATTAAGATTTTTCAAGGCGAACTTTAATGAATTGATGTGGTGGTTAGGATTCTTAATTATAAATGCAATGTTATGGGCTAACTCTATTTTTATTTTCAGTTCAAAGTACTATCACCAAAATATTGACAATGTGAGTATAAAAATTTTAATAGCGAATTATTTCTTACTAACCCCATGAACTTAAACAAGTGGTCGGGTTGGGTTATAAATGCAAAACAATTGCTTTCTTTATCAAAATTGATCGAATTGCAAATATTTTAATACCCAACCCAACCCAACCCAACCCAACCCAAAAAAACTTTATCGTAGAATTTAAGAAAAATAAGTTGATAAAAATTGGACGTGAAACGCTACGAGAATTAATTAAACGGCCTGAAACTGCACAATCGGGATTGTTGGACTGTCGTTTAGTTCCTATGATGAGAAACACGTAAGAACGAACCTACGTCATTTAATAATTTTATATTTATATGGAAAAATCACCATTTGTCACTGACAAGATATTTGAACAGAATTTCAAGTTGGGTTGGATTTGGTTGGCTTGGGTTGCCTTGGGTTGGGTTGCCTTGGGTTAGGTTGGATTGAGTTGGGTTGGGAGTTTATTGTTCGTGCGTGAAATGTTTTTTTTAATTAGTAACCAATTGAAGCAATAAAAGACCATACAAACTTGCAAAATATTATCATGAAAATTATGGAAAATACACAGGGAACACGAAAAAAATATATTTCGATTCACCCGTCAATGCAATTTTAAGCAATTTGCTTCGATAAGGTCGTTATGGTTCGTTATAAAGTCTCCCAATATTTTTATCTGATTACGTTCTGCTCTCCCAATATTTTATCTGATTCTTTTACGTTCTGTCTTTGACTTTTTAATATCTTAACAACCTTAACTGGTAATAAGGTTTTCCTACACTAACAACGATATTATATGTAAGGTAGGATAACTTAATTTATTATTGGGGACCCAATAATGAGCGCATTACTTGTATATGGTGACTACGACCTGATTTTCAGGTTTTCATGCAAACTGAACTTTTTTCTTTAGTGTAAACGATTAAATACCCACAGATACTTTAAACTTTTGTTAATAAGTTCTATTTTATAATAATTCAACAACAACTTGAAATTTGTTCTATTGAATTTCACTTGTCTGCGGTTTCGTTTGCCGTCGGAACCCATTCACAGTGATTTGCATAAAAATCCAGGATCTCACGAAACAATGATTTTAATAAACTTTTCAGTTTATTTAGCGTTAGATACATTCTGATCATTTTGGGTTGAAGTGGCTAAAATCAATAATTGATATTCAGTTGGGTTGTATTGGTTCAGTTTAGTAAAATTTAATTCCATTCTACGCAACATAATAATAATGCTGATAGAATATTTTAAAAAATTAATGCAATACCACCTTTTATCGAAAACATTAAAAATATCGAATCTGACCCCCTAACTTTTTGGTTTTTAAATTAATTTGGAAAATAAAAAATATTTATATTTAAAAAAAAAATTTATTGAATTTTATTTATTCAAATATGACATCATCTCCCATAGACTATTGTTTACATAGCTTTAAAATATTTTTACGTATACTTCGTTTAGTGCAAAGTACCCCCCCTCCCTCCCATTCATACATAATTGAAGGACATCATGTAACAAACAACTTTGTATTTTAATCAATATTTTAATAATAGTAAATATGATATTGTAAGTGATTAGTAATTAAATGCAATTTTTTTGCGCTAGAAAAAATCGAAAAAAATTTAAATACTGCACTTTTAATCAAAAACAGGGTACCTTTTCATTTTGCTGAAACAAATTATTATTATGACGTTATAAAAATGGGGCGTCTTGCACTTAATTTTAAATGAGGAAAATTTAATTTAATTTAATTTAATTCAATTCGTGATTTACCAAAAATATATTAAAATAATTGCCCCCCCCCCCCCCCCCAAACAGCAAAGGCCAAGAGGAGATTTATTTTCACGTACAAAGTGGGACCACTGCATATTGTAGTTTTAGTAAAACCAATGAAAACGTTTGGGAGGGGGGGGGGGGAATTATAAAATGGAAACTTTAGTTAAATTCCAACCACTTAATCCTAAATATGCACTCTCCCAATTTTAAAATCAATGGGAAAATATTTTTACACAAAAAAACAAAAAAGCTTTATAAACGGGGGGGGGGGGCTATAATCGACTGAAATATAATTTCGTTTCATTATTTAAAAATTATATAAACAACAATGCGTGGGGGACAGAACACATTGGTGATGAACTGCCTTAATTAATTATTTAATTTTCGCGAACAACGAATAATTTTTTTTAATTATCAAAATTCAAAAAATTCAACATCTTATATTCAAATTGCAGTAAAAAATGGATTTATTTCTGCGACTTTGGTATGAAAATCTAATAAACTGTTTTTCAATAAATATTAAAATATATTAGAAAATGGGGCACCAGGAGGGGTACTCAAAGTAAAGCGCATCGAACAAAAAATTGAAATGAAAAAATCTAGCTAAAAATTTAATGAAGAAAAATCAAAATGACGAAACAAATAAAAGAACTTGAAACTGAACGTGACAGAGTAAAAAAAAGTGGAACCCCATGAACTTAAACAAGTGGAGTTGGGTTGGGTTGGAAATGCCAAAAAAAAAACGCAATTATCAAAATTGATCAAATTACAAATATTTTCAACATTTTATCCAATTTGTCTTAACAAACTTGGCATCGATGTTAACTGGGCATGAAATGCTACAAGCGTTAATTAAACAGACTGGATCTGCATAATTTTTTAGACGTTCATATCATGGCAAGAAGTAAGAAAAAAACTAAAAATTCACCATTTGTACATTTTCTCACTGAACGTCATTTTAACAGAATTTCAAGTTGGGTTGGATTGGGTTGGGTTGGATTGGTTTGGGTTGGGTTGGAAGTTCATTGTTCATGAAATGACATTGATTTTAAATTAATAGCCAGTTATGTCGATAAACTTATTTAAATTTTTTGATGTATTCAAAACTTATCAGGTGTCAATGACAATGGAACACGATAATCATCTTGATTATTAGAAACGATTGATTGATTGAATAAAAAAATCTTTGAGTTTTGAGAATTAATATGTTTAATCCAAAATTCTTACCTACACCAGATGTCATCTTTAATGCTTTAAAGTTAAAATTAAAACTGCACTGGTCTACAACGTTGAACTTGGGATAACTTGTTGAACAACGTTATTATTGCTATCGAAGACTTTGTAAATAATTAAATAATGCACTGGTTCTTTTGAGTATTACGTCTCATACTCGTAAGTGAGTACTGCATTGTACATCCTATCAACTAATATCGAACGACACTGGGAGAACAGAAGAAGAAGTTTGTGAAAGAACGAAGATGGGCTAGAAATCTTAAGGAAAATAAAAGAAATGAAGGAGGAACGTAGGAAAAAAATGGAAACGAAACAGCAGGATGAAGAAAAAACGTTATATAATTTTACAGCAAATATTTAATTTATGAAGTGAGCGTTGCCTATGCGTCTGGTGACTGTCTGGAAACATTTTTGGCCGAGTGTATCTATATCCGCCACCTTGGAAACAAAATGGTGGCTTGCATTTCAGAAACGCGCGCTTTGATTAATTTTGCACGCGTAGCTGAAAGTTTGCACTGACGTAGATAGAACACAAATTTACCCAATTCAAATTTTTACAACAACGACTCAACTCAATCTTTAATCTAAGAACATATTGTATCGAATTAAAAACGCAAATATTTGATTTGAGAACAAAATAAATAAAACTGGGGACACAATTCCAACGCCAATTCGGCCATCTAAACGCAAGCACAGCCCTCGTGAAAAGATAATGCGGCGCTTTGCACACCGCGCCGCTAATCGCCAGGGCAAATGTATGTTTGCAATTTCGGTTAATAAGTAAACCGACCGGTTATCTGCAAATTTTGGACCGCCGAGCCCTTTGTCAACGTTCTGGCGAATTATCGCAGAACGTGCGAAACGTACGCCGGCGCTATTTTGACCTCTGCCAGCGACGGATTCAATCGAACCCGACGCGTCGACCTCGCGTACATTCGCACGGCCGGGCAATAATTCCGTTCGGATGAACAATTGCGGATTGTGGGCGCGTTGATAATTTATTCGTCATTTTAATTAAATGACAGTCGAAATTAAAGCATAAATCGAGAAGTTAGACGGTTAGGAATTAATTATAACGAATAGCGACGCCCAACATTATTCGAAACGCTGCCCAAACCGCTCGAAATATGAAAAAAAATAAATCTGTAAATGATTTGAACCGAGAGGCGTCCAAATACGAAATTATTTTCGCGAGTTGAGAATTTGAACGCGTCCCTTTTCTAAACTATAACAGATATATGGCATCCGTTATACAATTTAATTATCTACAACTTATTTATAAAAAAATTTGTTGTATTTGGAACCAATTATATAATTGTGGGGTGCGTACGTGAACTAAACTCATCTGGTGTTCGTCCCTCCACTAAATCCAGGCTGTGTGACTTGACATTGACAGACCTGACCATTCTATAACGACGGACATTTCCATCTCGCTCTTGCGAGAATCGTCACCAACATAAACACAAATCTTATTTCAACATGAAACTAAAACACAACCGCTACAATATTTCCGGGCGCCACTAAGATGTTAACCTCGTGATGCGTAAATGCGTAAATGCACATTAACGCAAACGCAACGCGATAAATTCAACAGCGTCGACTTTACATCAAAAGTCGGATTCGTTCGAATTACGCAGTTGCGTATTCGAGCCCGAAAGCCGCGCGGCGGGGCCCCGGTCCCATTTGAATAATTAACGACGTCAGAGTAATTTATGCCGCTGGAAGGATGTTGTGTGCGCGGCAACAAAGCTTCCAGGGGTCGGCCGACGAGTTACGACCGTCGGTGAAAAATCTTCGACTGCGAGCGAGCGCAATCCTCTCGTTTTAATTAATTCACTCGTAATGAAGGTGCGCCACTTTGTATTATTAATTCGTTTATCTTTCGGTCCCGACGGTGCGCGATAAGCGCTTCGTTTCAATTGAATTGGCCGAAGGAAAGATTTTAATCGACGCCCAAGACAGATTTAAAGACCACTCGCATTAGAGAAATCGACTCCAGATTGTATTGTAAGACAAGAGATTGGGTGCGAAAGTTTGGAGGTCGAGGCAGTAGGAAGAGGGTATCAATTGACAAAGAGAGATGCGACGGAGCAAAATTTGGTAAGGATGTCAATAGAGGAAATAAGGAGTAAGGAGGTTAAGAGAAGGAATATCTAAATGAAAGGAAGGAAGGATAAAGTTGCTGGAAAGGGCTGGAATATCAGGGGAAGAAGAGGAGAGGGGAAACAAGTGGAAAGAGATGTAATAGAGGCAAGTGGAAGCTCAATGTAGAGGAAATAAAATAAGGAAGGCAAAATACAACACAAAATACAAAGGAATAAAAGTGGATGGAAAGGGACCAAGATATTTCTGGCGTCCCTCAGAAGAAGATAGAATTATTTCTGAATGAGGAGTACAGGAGATGCGAATTCTGTGGGGAAGGTGAAGGTAGATGGTAGCACTGGATGACAGGGTGTGAAGAAATGAAGATGGAGGAAGAGGAAATGAGGAGATTGGAGAAAAAACATTTAGGCTAAAATTACTGCCCAACTTGCCAACATGATTAGATCGATGATTAGATACCCCAAACCGAACATAGACGACAGCGGGCAGATGAAATTCTCGTAATGATTTTTGTTCATCGTTTTAGATTTTTTGTCAGGAACTTGTTCGAAAACTAGGTGTGGTCCAAAATTTCTTAATCACACAAAATTCCTAACTTGCTAGGAACGATGTTTAAGGACTAGGCGAATATCAGGATTTGACGATAATCTCAATAATTGGGTTGGGTTGGATATCATGAAGAATTTTAATGGGAAGATCAACAGTCCGTAATTTCTTCCAAAGTAATGTTAGGAATTGAATTGAAAAGACAAATATTAACTAAGCCTATGTTCTATGAGTCCGTTGTAATTTGTTTTTCCTTCAATATTGGGATTGTCACTGACAATTCCCTCAACTCCGGGAATACACACGTTTCCCGAGTCCTATTCTGTAAGCTTTTTTTTATTTAAATTTTCTAACCCAGCACCTTTTACATTATTGGGAGCTTTCTCAATAAACCAGTTCAATGTTAGCAAGAAATGCGTGCCACATTTTCTGCAGAACAAATAATTTTATTAATAAACACACGAAGCAAATTAAAGGATCCAAAGGAAATAAATCGACTGAGTAGTTCAATGGATCATTCGTGAACAATTAAAACAATTAGAGGGAAACAGGTAATAGCAGAGGGCGTAACGAGTCATAACAAAAAAAAATTGTCAATAATACAAAACCCAGCCTATGTAACGGTTGTCTTAGTTGGAATATTATTGTGACATAAACTTTACGTTGCTCTTGGCCATTCTCTCCAACCCACTCCAACTCCTCAATTTCATTTGGCAAAACGAAAATTCTGATCTTACTCGAACTATTTCTTTTAACCTCAGATATTCTCATTTATTCACTCCGTCTTTTGCCCTTCGCAGGTCTTTTTCATTTGACTCATTTGCCGTAACTCTCTCTTTCCACTTCGTAAATTCCATCAACTTTCATGACATCTCTTTACATTCGTCAATTATCTTTCTTTTTCTTGAATTTGCACTCTCAGTAGCCTCTGTGCTAGTCCCTTCTATTGTATTTTTTTGGAATCTCGAACCTCTTTACATTTTCATAATCAGCTCAGTTTTTCTCTACATTGACTTATGGTTACGTCATTTCATCTGTCAACCAAACCATCTGCTTTTAGTTCATCCTCATACCCATTTCGTGTTCTTCTATTGGATTTTTGGATATTGTGTTTTGAATTAATGTTTCGTTGTTTTCCGGTTATTAACTTTCTTTGGAATTTTAATATCTTTTTTGTGATTTTTTCTTGCTTTCATTTCATATTTTCATTTCCTTTAATTTCCAACCAGAAACAATGGACAATAAATACAGAAGAAGAAAAGCAAGAAAAGCAAAATATCCAAACGAATTTTAATTACAACGAACGTAATAAGTGAACATAAATCTAAACAAGAACAAAAAATCAAAATAACAAGAAAATGAATTAATAACAAAAAATGAAAATATCCACAAAAAGGCAACACAGGCGAAAGAAAAATATCACAGAACAACTAGAAAGTCTGGCAAAAGCGAAAGGAAATAAATGGAATGAAATAAGGTTTGGTTTCCACTTCCAATTCCACTTGATTTCATTCCATTTCTTTGTGGAATTTCTTTAGGAATCATTTTTTTGATATTTTCATTTTCTGTCATTAATTGAGTTTACTAACTTAAATTTTTTGTTAGTTCTTGTTATTTGTATTGTAAGGTTATTGTTTCGATTTTAATTTATTTCGTTCGTCATAATTAATTTTTTTCTTCTTGATATTTTGATTTTCTATCGATATTTCGATTTAACTTTTCTTCTCTATTTATTGTTCATGTTTTGATTTTCGTATGGTATTTCATTTTCCATTTGTTTCCTTTTGTTTTTACTAAATTGCTTTTCATTATTTTTCCATTTTTCATATTTCGAGTTTCTGTTATTGTTTCAGCCCTTTTTGAACACCCTGAACAAAACAACAAAGGAGTGTCTACGAAAAAACTGAACAAAGGCATACATGTTGATTAAAACGTGTACTACGTTAATTTTCATTGCCGTATGATGCCTTGTGCCTGCACCACGATGGTCATCTGTCGATCAACGCTCTTGATACGCTCATCAGATTTTCAATGACTCGTTTGCGCCGAACTCTACGGCATTTACTCGAGAACCTGATTTAATATAACACGGTATGGGCGTTGAACTGAAAATTGTGTCGTCACATTAATGTCCAAAAATTTTGAATCAAACTAAATGTCAAGGTTTTCAGAAAAATGAAAAATCCGCAGAAATACTTTTAAATCCGATCCAACGTGTAATGCGCTTTAATACGAAACATACATTTCTAGAATCGGAAATTTTAAATTCTGTAGAGATTGGTATTTAGTACGGAGGCAAGGCAAATAAGCAAATAATTCCCGTCGCGTTCCTTCCCGTGTAAGCCCCGCATGTCTTGCTGTTTATTTTAATTTGCTCAATTCCTTTTTATTTTCTTTAATTTTCCGTTTAATTTTTCATTGTTTTTCATATATTTTTACGTTTGATGTGTGAGTAATCTTGTTTTTTTTCCATCAAGTTTTTCTTTTCCTGTGTCGACATTTCCATCGTTTCCATCGCAACGAATTCTTCAACATTTTTGGATCAAAAGAACATTTTAAAACGTCTTGTTGCTTCTGTCTCTTAGTCTCTCTTTCCTTCTCACTCTTCTCCTCCCAAGTTTGGGAATAACCACACCATTCAAAATCTTCTTCTTCTTATGTTTCATTTCGCCACCCAACCCAACCCAACCCAATGCAACCTTCTCTTCTGCTCGTTTCCAACGCAATTGTTTCTTTGTCAAGTCGATGGGTACTTTTGCCTCTAAGATTTTGTTACCCCCCCCCTTGACTTTTTTGTTAAACGAACAAAGGATTTTGCAACCGGATTGTCTTCGACGAAATAGAATGTTGCCAGATCGCGGAGCGAAAATTCAGTGACCCTTTAAATTAAATTACGCCATTTTTAAAATTAATTAATGTTCGCTGCATTTCGAAATAATTGTTCGCGCCGAACCTCACTTCACCACTGACGCAGTGTTACCGCAATTATTCAAATTCCGCGTGCTCTCTTTCAACGGGAACCGTCCGTGAATGCGATATGCAAACGTGATTTCGTTGAATGCGAAAGGGGCCATTGTTTGTGCGTCGCGTTCGAGCTTCCGACCAGACAGACCGCGCAGCGAAATTCGAATAATTGCGTCGACGATGAATAAATGAGGGTCAACAGAAGAAAAAAAAACATAAAAATAAATTTATGAAGCAATGAAGCAATTGTTAAACAGAACTAAAATGCAACTTAATTATATTTGCAATTTAAATTCACAATCTGGCAACGCTGGCTCGATAGACTAAAATGTGGTGGAAAAAAATTGCTGACATAATCCACCATTCGAGGTATAGAACCAAACTTACGTTCACCTGCTGACTTGATTTAAGGACAAAATCCATTGCTTTTAAGACTGGGACACCTTCACAAGTTCACCGTTGTAGATTTTTCACCCACAATGACACCGCTCGACACTTAACCCTACTCGAAAGATCAAGTCGTTACACCTGTTCTGCTTAATAAGGTTGCGCCCGGCTATCGATTCGCCGAACGAAACCACGACTAACGTGATTAAGTCGCGAACGTCCACTAAGCTACATAAATCGACGCCGTATCATCTCCTCGCCGTAATTGAATCAGCGAGCAGTCAACATCACGCCCACAGGTGAGCACGTGTGCGATGGGACTCGATTTTATCCGCTTCGACGAGACCTTTATTAAATTACACAAGACCTCTCGACGCTTAACGACAATTTATGACGATGGCGTGCCGACGTCTTGTTTCGGAGAGTGCGCTGGACAGTTGCCAGAGAAAAAATCATATAGGTTCGCCACAAGTGCGCTTCGACGATTTAGCTAAAGAAAATTGATGTCGACTTTATTGGTCCCATTTGTTCGTCCTGCAAGTCGATAAATTAGTTAACTGATGAGTGCGTAGCTCGATAAATTTTAATCCGATTCAGAGGGATTGACGAATGGAACTTTGAAAAATTGTGATTTACATTGAGGAACATCGAAGATTCTACAATGCACGGGAGCACTTGTTACAATTCTAATATAATAATTGGAATATAAATAAATACTGGAACGCAAGCAATAAACTTAAAATTAATTGAATAGTAAAGAGTGCTTAAGCGAGGGTACGGAATCCACCACGTACGATCACACAAACATCTAATACCATTTATGACTAATTACCCCGTATCGCCCACAACAACACCAAACCCATTAAGCGTCTTATTTATATAAAAAAAATATATTTAAGGATCGTGAAAAATAAACATTTTTCGTAACTGTCGCGAAAGGCGAAAGTTAATACGATAACTTACAAAGAGCGCAGTCATTTCAGAATCATTTATCATTCTTGCGGCGCGTAATCGATGCCGCGGGGCGCCCGGCTCGCTCGTAAAGTGCCGCGTTGCGACGTAAATTGATGATTAGGCGAAATCATCGCGGGCGCGAGCCCGCGCATTGTTTTTTTATCGATTCCGGGGGGGGGGGGACGCGTAGCGCGGCAACGCGACACTTGAGACTCGGCAAGTCAGCGCCGACTTCACTTCCGATCGATACGACCGAAACGTTTGATTAAACGATAAATCAGATACGAACGAGTTCAGATCGGAATAGGTGGGAACCCACCTTGTAAATCGTTGCGAGTGCGTGTGTGGGGGGAGGTTATCCCGTCTGGTTTTTTCAATTTCGGGGGATTCAAATTATATGTAAATTTAACCCAAACGTTAGATATTTCACGGTTTCGATTGCGTGCGGGACGTGACGTCCCGAGATCTACTTACTTACTTAGTCGACTTGCCTCCGTACTAATTAGCAATTTCTATAAGATTAAAATTTTTCAAAGTTTCCAACTGTTTATACTAATTTATGAATATTTTCGTATAGTTTAACGTTCGTTTCTCATCTAAACAAACCTCCTTATCTCGTATTACCTTCCACACACAGCGACTAAATTGACGCCGCTGTTAAACGACGACTTGTTTTTTTCCCAAGTTACAGCGCGCCCTAAAAATATCCGCTTCGAAGTCACGTACCGAATTATGCAAAACCGCACGAAACAATTACAAAGTAATCGCCGGCGTCGTCGTCGGAATTTCCGCACAACCAAAGCGACGCCGACGCCGACGAGACCCAATCTTAGGGTCGAAAGGCTCGCCCGCACGTAGAAAATCGAGCGATCCTCCGGCGGTCTGCGGCTCCCGACCTGGGGTTCCTTTGACCCCCTGGGGCGACATCGGCGAGATTTTTACGAAGCGAATGTGACGGTTTCACTTTCTAGACGTCAGCGTCAGGAGCAAATAAATTCGAAATTCTCATTAAAAAGTTTATAAAAAATAAAAACGGAAACAAATTAAATTAAATATTACGTTCGTTGATAGTTCTGTTCAGTTCGTTTCGTTCAATTAAATGAAATAAAGTCGGAAAAGGATTATTAATGAAAAATTAAGGATGATATAAAAAAGAAGAAATAAAAAATTCAAACAAACAGAGACACAAAAGAAATATAAAATAAATTCAAGTTAAATTCGAAGAAATGAAGTAAGGTAAAAAATAAAGCAGAATTAAACAAATATGTTAAAAAATTTATTTTGTACATATTTGTACAATAAATCACATAATTCAAAAAATCAATCAACAAATAACGAGGAAGGTCCATTCAACAAACAATTATAAAATCAAATCAAAATAACTGAGTAAATTAAAATTAAGCAAATGAGGTAAAAAATAATTATAACAGAAAATCAAAACTAATGAAAAGCGTGAGAAGCTACGCGTGAGAGTTTAAAAGATTCGAAGGCGTCGATTGCTTAGGATTAGTATTCACATTCGAATAGCTGAGAAGCCATTTTTTCCCAACAGGAGCTGTCGCCGATTATAAACTGCGAGCAAACAGTTTGATGATAATAATAATAATAATAAATTTATATATATATATATATATATATATATATATATATATATATGACGTGTAAACGAAGGGTAACAATAGCAATCATTATAGAACCACTTGTTCAATGTACAAACGAACGATTTCTTTAACTAGGTTTCAAGTTCAAAAAAGTCTTTTAAAGCTACACTTGGTGATAAAACCAAAGAACTGGTTGTACGTTGTTATAAAATATATTTGACTTAAAAATGTTGGGATGTCTTTGGCTTTGCCCAACAGTATCCTTATTTAATGCAACCAGGGCGATTTTCCACCAAACGGATTGTATTCCTTGGGAATCATCAATGGGAACATATGAACGATGGAGAAAAATTTAATGTAAGAGATATAAGGAAATTCAAAGAATTGTAAACCGAAGGACATGTTGAAACACCAGTACAACAACATACGAGAAACATAACAACCCATAATAATAACAAATCCTCGACAAAAAATTAATTTCATTGAAATTTAAGAGCGTGGTAAGATAAAACAAGATGCGGCGTCACCGAGACGTCAAGGGCTTCGAACACGTGCTCGTAAATTATAAAATACCATAAAAATAAATTGAAACAAATTTTGTGTAAATATGTGATATCTGACAACTAGATTAAATATGATACCTGTTTTCAGCGCATAAAACCGCAAGTGTTAACAATAATTTATTTCGATTGCTCCCCTAAACAAAAATTAAAAATTCCTTCATTACGATTACAAAATCACAACTTTGCGTGTGTGTGTCGTTAAATTTCCCTAAATCGATCACAAACAAATAATTATGATTATCGACATTGGATGAGTCTGTCAGAGTTTGACATTTCTTTCATAATATGAGATTTTTTTGGGTTGGGTTGGGTTGGGTTATTGTCCTATTATGTATCCGACATGATTGTCACTAAATGTATCTTATCAAAAAATATTTAAAATTTATGATGCCAATTAAAACAGTGAAATTAATCATTTACTCATTTATTTAATTAAAAAATCGCAAATATTTACGTATTTTAAGAACAAGCGTGGACTGTACTGGACTGTACTGTACTGTTATATTTTTTTAACTACAAATTAATGGCTGCATATTAAAAAGTGCAAAATTTTTAAATTCTATACCAAACGATTCAGAAAAAAAAGCAACAAGTCGTTTGTAATAGAAACTCATCGACATATAAAATTCTCGAGACTAAACTGTTTAGAGTCAAACTCGATCACCTACACGAGCAATCGAGTAATATCAATTTATTATTATTTTGTAGCCCCATGTATTTGTGTCTATTGTTATTTGATAATGATTTCTATTCTATTTCTATATATTTTTGTTTACGTTATCCTTCGTTTTCGTGTTTTAATATTACGTTTACTTGAGTTGAGTTGGGTTGGGTTGGCGTGTGCTTAAGATGGGTTGATGTCGACTGTGGACGTGGCCTCGTATCTACGAATATATCTATCTATCTATGGGATATTTTATGGGAAATTGATCCTTTGGATTTGCTGATTTTTCATTCGGTCTTATTGCTTGACGTTTGCTGGTAGATTATTTAACTTAACGGACGTATTAAACAATTGACGATAATCGTATTCAGAGCGAATCTTCTAGATCTACGAAATACACACCAAAGCCATTGATTAACCTAATTTTTTTCTATTTTTTATTAGAAACAAAAATTGGCGTGATTTCGTAGTCGTAGTCAATCAGTATAACAACGCCAATTATTTATAATATGATAACCAAGAGGCAAAAATAATTACAGTATAAATATCTTGTGGTTCTACTGAACTATAACATTTTAGTAAACCCCGGATGTTGCCAGCAACCGTAATCGTTACCGTCCATGTTTCTGGTCGTACGTTACACGTATTTTATTCTATTGACCGATTCCGTGACCCAATTCACCTGCACTCGTGCGGAACCCCCCGCTGATGTACCTGACGTTGCAAATCCCGACCGTGCGTTTCTCCACCGAGCTCCTTCGCAAGCACTCCACGATTCCAAAGCCGAGATCACTTGTTGTCTGCTGGTTTGGAGCCAAGACTACACACTTGTTACATCCATTATGGTAATTGGCCGCTAATAAAGATGATTTATCGGCACGACGCTCGAACCCCGACCCGGACCCAATCGCACGGCTCGTTCGACCTTTCGTCGTTCGTTTCCAAGGCGGGCGTGATTTACAAAGCTCGGCGAGATAAATCCGGTAAAAATGAGGAATGCAGATTTACGGAGCCCGGAGTCCCGGACTGACGTTCGTTATCGGAGGGGGATTGTTCGCGAGCGGATCGACGGCGTTGCGGTGTCTCGCTCCGTCTTTTTAGGCTCGGATGTGCGAGCGGCGCCGTTCATGCTCCAATTCTTCTGTGCGCTCCGGCCCGTTCCGATATTGTGCCGTAACTCGATACGGAGGCGACGGAAAGGTCGTTCGTGTCGCGTCGTGACCCACTAACGCCCGCGCTCTTTGCCACTCGAGCTGTCGCCCGTTCAGAAACGTAGCCGTCAATATTTGTACGAAACGTTCAAACGGGGCCGTTTAGCGGGTTAAGTGGTTAACGATGTAAATCGCTTCGACCGGGGAATTGTCGCGGGCGCATTACGACGCGATTTTATCGGCCTCGTAAACGAAGGAACGATGTTCTGATGGGTTTTAAAACCGAAGGCGGAGAGATTTGTCCGTGTGACACGCATCATTCTTCCCAGTTACATTCCGGGGCGAACTTTCATCTTCAAGAAGTTATGATTTTCAGGTTTCACAAGTTATCCTTCATCATAGTTATTTTAAAAAAATAATAAAATAATAAACAAAAATCGAGCGATCCTCCGGCGGTTCGTGGCTCCTGACCTGGGGTTCCTTTAACCCCTTGGGGGCGACATCGGCGAGATTTTTACGAAGCGAATGTGACGGTTTCTAGACGTCAGCGTCAGGAGCAAATAAATTCGAAATTCTTATTTAAAACTTTATAAAAAATAAAAACAGAAACGAATTAAATTAAATATTACGTTCGTTGACAGTTCTGTTCAGTTCATTTCGTTCAATTAAATGAAATAAAGTCGGAAAAAGATTATTAATGAAAAATTAAGGATGACATAAAAAAGAAGAAATAAAAAATTCAAACAAACAGAGACACAAAAGAAATAAAATTGATATCGTAATAAATTCAAGTTAAATTCGAAGAAATGAAGTAAGGTAAAAAATAAAGCAGAAATAAACAAATATGTTAAAAAATTAATTTTGTACACATTTGTACAATAAATCACATAATTCAGGAAATAATTCTTAGAAAAAATAAAGAAAGATTTGTCCATGTGACGCGTAATTCTCCCCAGTTACATTCCGGGGCGAACTTTCATCTTCAAGAAGTTATGTTTTTCAGGTTTCACAAGTTATCCTTCATCATAGTTATTTTAAAAAAATAATAAAATAATCGACAAAAATCGAGCGATCCTCCGGCGGTTCGTGGCTCCTGACCTGGGATTCCTTTAACCCCTTGGGGCGACATCGGCGAGATTTTTACGAAGCGAATGTGACGGTTTCACTTTCTAGACGTCAGCGTCACGAGCAAATAAATTCGAAATTCTCATTTAAAAGTTTATAAAAAATAAAAACAGAAACAAATTAAATTAAATATTACGTTCGTTGATAGTTCTGTTCAGTTCATTTCGTTCAATTAAATGGAATAAAGTCGGAAAAGGATTATTAATGAAAAATTAAGGATGACATAAAAAAGAAGAAATAAAAAATTCAAACAAACACAGACACAAAAGAAATAAAATTGAATCGTAATAAATTCAAGTTAAATTCGAAGAAATGAAGTAAGGTAAAAAATAAAGCAGAAATAAACAAATATGTTAAAAAAATTAATTTTGTACGTATTTGTACAATAAATCACATAATTCAGGAAATAAATCTTAGAAAAAATAAAGAAAGATTTGTCCATGTGACGCGTAATTCTCCCCAGTTACATTCCGGGGCGAATTTTCATCTTCAAGAAGTTATGTTTTTCAAGTTTCACAAATTATCATTCATCATAAAAATAAAAAATAATAATAAAATAACCAACAATTATATAATCTGTTCGACACTTTCATGTAATTCTTTTTTAATTTGAGCAGTCTGTGTCACTATTCACTGACTAAATAGTTTTTCCTGGGGTCCTTATTTAGGCTTCTGTTGAACCTCTTCAGGAGTCTTTGTGTAGCTCCACGACGTGCTTAAAAACATCTGAAACGTACCCGAGCGAAATTGTATACGAAAAAAATATTAAATGAAATGAAACCAATCATATTTTTCAATGCACCAAAAACGAAAACCGAACCCGCAAAACCGCCTCTATCTCGAATTAATCAAAACGACGACGTTTCGAGCCGTCAAGCGCTAAATTAAACGGACGAGCCCGTCCGCCTAAGTAACTCGCGTGCAGTGGCCGTAATTTAATTTAGCAAAATACGATTTAACGAATAGTTTGACGTTCGTCGAAATTAAATTCCGGAAACGATCGCTTTGTGAATCCGGCAACTCGAACTTCTTGCACAAGACGACGGGGAAAAATGCATCGCGGAGCTGCAGTCCAATCGTAAACCGACTGTTCAACTTGCATTTCTTATGAACATCGCGAAGTGGAAAAACGTACGTGCCGCCCCGGTCTGCGCGATTAATTCGGCGGTCGTCCGTTATTGATCACCGGGATTTGAGGAGAGCTTCGGCCGTAATAATCCCATTTGTTACGGCGAACTCCTCGCGGCGGCAACGTCGGTCGCGACAACTCGAGTGCGATCTCTTCGCGCTGCGCTGCTGCTCCGGCGTTGCTGGCAAATTGCGAAATAAACAGAGGCGTAATTACTGTTACAATAAATTTTCCGGGTTAATTTGGCGGCCGTGTGCGACGTAATAACAGACGCCCGAATTGGTTTGTGTCGAAGTCGTTAATGTCTCCATCGAACACGTGGCGAAGATTGGTCGATAGATATATATGTAGATAGATACTAGGCCACGTCCACAGTCGACAACAACCCACCCTAAGCCAAACAAAGCAAAGGCTCAACAATAATAATACTAATTTAACGTTGATATCCAAATAGGCGTTGTTACATTGATTGATTTTTTCTAATAAAAAAAATTCAACTGTGGAAGGCGGTTTCCATGTATAAGACGGAAATGGTGCACCAAGTATCTATTTAACTTTGAATGCATGTTTCATAAAAGTTTAGTGGAGTCGGAGTGAACACGCGAAGTGACGCTGATTGCACCATGACCTGTGTCACATATACTTGCCTGCGTTGTTTGTATAACCGTAGTCTGCAGATTGGATTGATCCGGCGAGTCACAAGTCGGTGTCAATGTAGTGGAAATGTACATTGTAATGATTATTAAAATATCTTAATTATTATTAACAGCAGCATGAACTAATTTATAAAAGTATGTACTTTGTTCGCTTTGTCGGGGTGAACACGCGAAGTGACGTTGATTGCACCATGACCTGTGTCACATATCCAGGTTCATGTAATCATACAATCTGACGTCATGTGTCTTGAACTTCATCTCTCCAATCTACAATCGAACACCAACTTCGTCGACTGCCCCTATTATTCGTAAAAATAATCCGCCCAATCCCTCGAACAAACTTAAATCGATAGCTGCGAATTCGGCGAAACTCCGCCACCAGCTAATTAAATTAAAAAGGTCCTTCCCCGACCGTTTATCACCCGAAACTCCAGCCAAGTGCGTCATTTTCATCCCGCGGTGTGGGAGATATTACCGACGTTCGAATTGCGTCGGGGACTCCTTGGGCGCCGTCCAAATCCGGGGGAACGCGAGTAATTGGAGTACGACGTGGATCCGGCTTCGGATGCCGGGATGTCTGAGACGCTCGCCGAAATCGGTACAGCGGGCGCCGCCGCTGGACGTCACACCGTCTTTAGCGTTAGGATCGATCGCCGATTATAAGATTGGGTCGTACGTTGGGCGCCAATTTCGACAGACGCTGTTTCAGCAATTTTCCCTTTGAAACACGAACCATGATGTTATATGGAATCCGATCAGGTAATATTGAAATTGAGAATTTGACATTTTACCTGGCGCAATGACCAGCAATTTTATTCAATTATTAAAAACACGTTAGGTGCCTATTCAATCAACCCGACCCAACTTAACCTAACTGTAATTTGTTTCGTTTTCACTTATTTCAGTTTCATTGTATTTGTGCATTTTTCTTTTCATTCCCTTGATTTATTTATTTATCTTCCAGTTAATTATATAAATCGAATGCAAGAGACGCAAGGGGAGTTCGATTAGATTGCAGTTCGATTAAAGTTCGATCAGTGCGACGATGCAGAGAGTTACTTCGAGCGACTTGTTCGCACAACGAGTAAGGTCAGTGCCAATTGCGCCGATGTTACGTTGTCATTGAATAGCTTACTTACTTAATTATGTACTAGTCCGTAATAAATACCAACATATTTTGAAGAAAGTGTATTGTTTGAACTCGCCTATATCCGACCGATTGTGAGTACAAGTTAAAAAATTAAAACATGCACACGTTTTTTCTTAACATGACAGGTTTCAAATTGCGAAAGTTATCAACAGTAATGTTGGTTATTAGCGATTTTCGGCATTAAATTTTCAAGAATTTTGCTAAATTTTGACATTTACACTTTGACTATTTTTGTTTGTTTTGAAAATTAAATACAACCCAACCCAACCCAACTCAATGCGCGTAATATTTTACACCAACTATCGACACATTTCGTATGAATCATTTATTCACTTTTTTCGAATTTTCGAAAATGTAAAGTTTGTTAGGTTTTCGAAATAATAAAATATAAAATCTATTAAATTAACATTGTTTTGCATTTTTGATAATTATGAGATTGCGTTGGGTTGGGTTCAGTTCTGTTGGGTTGAAAAGTATGGGATTTTTGAACCAGTCGCGTTTTTTTTTTAATTTTGACGAGTTTGTAAAATTTTTGTGAAACGGGGTTGGTATCTCGTGTCGACGGATGCGAAGGAGTCGCGAGTCTCGATGGTACCGACTTAGTCTTGATGTCTAGATGATGTTAATACCACAATGCAATCGAACCTTGCGCGACCCAACCCGACCTGACGCAACCCGACTTGACTTTTTGTCACCAGAATCAAATGCAAAAAAAATCCAAATTGTAAAAAATATAATACACTAAAGTTGTTGAAAATATCTAAAATGCAGTCATAAAATTTGGCAAAATTGTGCAAATTGGTGATCTCGGTGCTTCACCTAACAGCAACAAACGATTTGGTGTCAAAGCAAATTGCGATACGGCTGGTTCAATTACGACCGATAGGATCTGGATTTGCTGTTTAAATTTGCCATCAGTTACTCATATTTATTTAGCCGCGGCCCGGCATTTCGTGTAAACAGGGGCGCATCCCCTGAGGTTTATCGTGTTTGCTTTTTATTATCGGCCGTAATACGCTTTGCGGTACAACGCGGTCGTGTATGCAGGTAATCTCTGTAATGCAAGCGTCAATATTGCACTTAGTTTATTTCCAGTGCCCTCTCGGTGTTGGTGCGAAAATTATCCCAATTAAATATAAATTTTATTTTATTTGGGAATTTTAAGTCAATTTGTCTTTTTAATTCGAGATTCGAAATGGCGAAGGGTGGAATTTTTAACAATAAATTGCAGGTTTCAAATATCCTCGAGAGTCGTGAATTATGTCGACGTTGATGGCAACATTTTGAATTAAACTTCAACCAAGTGCAGTTCCGAATTCAGAATTTCGTTCATTTTTCTGAAAACCCTCGCAGTTTTTTCTCGTTTTCAAAAAAAAAAATAAATTGGATGGACCCGAAAGTTATTTAAAAAATTGTGCAGGAATACTATTTTTTGGAATGAGATGAAGCCTAAGGGGTAGCGAAGGGGTTACTTTTGGCGGCGTCTTTCGACCCCGTCGTAATTTTCTTCCCAACGAACCAAAATACCCACGTAATCGAACACCGGTTCGCAGTTGGGCGTAGCGGCAACGTGTTGCGGTTTCATAAAAGCGAAAATCGCCGACAATTCCTGCCACCGGGGGTGTATTTTTAGGTCGACCGTGCGCGCTCGTACGTACTACGACACACCACGTAAAACGGTTTCACGCGGCGATGACCACATTCGATAGCGAAAAAATACCACGCGGCGCACGTACTCAAATTCATTTCTGTGAGCAACGACGTCATTAGCATAAATGCAGGCGGGGTCGCCTTCTCGTCGACGTCGCCCCCCCGGGAACGAACCCGAACGAAAAGCGAGAAGGCACTTACCGCGCGACGTGTGCGCCTCGGGGCGGACGAAGAAATCTTTTTTCTCGGCGACGCCGTGCGTCGCAGCTCGCGCCTTTTATCGAGCACTTATGCAAATCGAAAAAAGATCCCTGTCTACGTTAATACGATATGTATCAAGGCGACCTCGATGTTTCGAAACAGTTGCGACAAATTCAGAATCGCGGCCACGCCTCCCAGTTACAGTGCGGGAAAACCACGACCAAAAATTCGTTCGAATCGCCCCCCTCGAAGTTTCGTGTAATCGATGCGTCGCTGTAATCGATAGCGCCCCTCCATCCACGTTACGGTCGATTCGAAACCAATTTTTAAACCAATATTGACACCTGGCTACCGTTATTAGTAAATTTCACGTCGCAACAATGAAATATGAGTTTCGATTGTCGGGCGAATCGATGGTCGGAAAATGTCGGGGTGGCGTTGTAATTTAGGTTTTACATAAATAATCGTGGAACGAAACGCCTCGCATTCGTTGTTGAATATTCCGACCCGTCGAGAAAAAAAAATAGACGATGTAAGCATCAACTAATTAACGCGTCACAATGGAAACTTCCTTTGATCCTTTGTTTCGCGTAACGTGCGCGTCGGGGACGAAGCCCCCGGGGCGGAGGGGGCGTCATGCGTGAATGTGCGACCACTGTTCGGAAAACAATGAAAATGATTTTATTGTACGAATGGATTTTATTTAGTTATTATTTTTTAATTGCATACACACCGACGTCGATTTCGTATTTGTCGTTTCACTTCGTTAAGTTAAGATGTCAATGAAATTAAGTCGTGGATTAGGAATTATGTGGACAGTTGAGGTACGCGAATGAAAGTCAATTTTGAAATTTTTTAAAATATTTTTGTGATTGACTTTTTCATTTTAAACGATTTTTTATTTTATCCGTTGCATTTTAGACAATTTTATCAATTTTCGAAATTTGTGTGATTAAATGTTTGCATTTTTAAAAAACCAACTCGACCTAACCCAACCCAAGTCAACACAACGCGATCCAACCCAAACAATTCTCACGTTGATTTCTTCGACATTAAATTTTGAAGTCTTACGTCGTTGGATTTTTTTTTGGACCCACAAACGAATTAACGATGTTGTCCCAGCTTTGCAACTGGAATTCGACTAGTATTGCGTTTAAAGCAATTTATTTATAAACCCAGCGATTTATTTATAAACCCAGCGATTTATTTATAAACCCAGTATTTTAAATCCAGTCAATGCATTGATTTCCTAAACATTACAATAATCAATTTGTTTACAACTTGCGACTAGTTTTGATTTTGAGTTGTCAATGATTAATCTTGTACGTCATCTATTGGGTTTCATTTTGGATGGGCTAGTTATTTGGGTTTAACAACTGCGTTGCTTAGGAACGACGTAAGAATAAATTCAGGGGTAACAATTTTCATTTGGGTTTGAGTGAGTTTGAGAAAAAAGAAGACAACGCGCAATTACTACCACTGCGTACTTTGGGTTTTCAACATCTCTCCTTATCCAACGACAGAGATGTCGCTTAAAATTAAACAACGTGTTCCTTCGTTTTCGAATTAAACCTTAATTGTGAATTTTTATTCATTCGAGTTGGGTTGGATTGGGTTCCGTTGGGTTGGGCTAGGTTTATGCTTAGTTGGGGTTTGGAATGATTTATTGAAAGAAAATAATTGAATAATAATTGCGCGAGTCTACGTCAACGTTGACTTGGGTTGGATTGGTTTGGGTTTCAAACTTTACACAGTTCATGAAAAATCGTTTTTTTTTTTAGTTTTTTTTGTTTAAATCAAAATCATATTTTTTACATTATCGACGACGACTTATTGCAGCCCAAGGTGTATCACCCACAAACGAATTAACGATGTTGTCCCAGATTTGCAACTGGAATTCGACTAGTATTGGGTTTAAAGCAATTTATTTATAAACCCAGCGATTTATTTATAAACCCAGTATTTTAAATCCAGTCCATGCAATTTGTTTACAACTTGCGACTAGTTTTGATTTTGAGTTGTCAATGATTAATCTTGTACCTCATCCATTGGGTTTCATTTTGGATGGGCTCGTTATTTGGGTTTAACAACTGCCTTGTTTAGGAACGACGTAAGAATAAATTCAGGGGTAACAATTTTCATTTGGGTTTGAGTGAGTTTGAGAAAAAAGAAGACAACGCGCAATTACTACCACTGCGTACTTTGGGTTTTCAACTTCTCTCCTTATCCAACGACAGAGATGTCGCTTAAAAATTAAACAACGTGTTCCTTCGTTTTCGAATTAAACCTTAATTGTGAATTTGTATTCATTCGAGTTGGGTTGGATTGGGTTCCGTTGGGTTGGGCTAGGTTTATGCTTAGTTGGGTTTTGGAATGATTTATTAAAAGAAAATAATTAAATAATACGCGAGTCTACGTCAACGTTGACTTGGGTTGGATTGGTTTGGGTTTCAAACTTTACACAGTTCACGAAAAATCGTTTTTTTGATTTAAATCAAAATCATATTTTTTACATTATCGACGACGACTTATTGCAGTCCAAGGTGTATAAAAAAACGTTGGTTACTTTGCATTACAACTTATCATTGGAGAATTCTTATCCAAAATCAAAATCAAAATTTTTTATACATGCAGCAGGTGTGATGACATGTGCTATTTGTTGACCCAACGTACTTGGAAATCTGAAGCAACGACTACGTCATTGATAAACGCTTGCGTAAAATTTTAATAATAAATTCAACTCCCACCTCCACAAACTCGGATCGCATGCCCCCGACCAATAATCGTGATTAACGACTGTTCAATACCATCCGCATGATTCTTCGTTAGGGGCGCCATTGTATTCGCGATTTACGAGCCCACTTCGCGGTAATTTATCGCCGACAATAACGACGGCCGTTTCACGACGAAAAAGCTCCGGCCGGGGCACCCAATTAAAATTAACAACAATTGTAAATTTCCCGATTTAAATGACATCGTCGACAATTAATTAATTAATTGAATGCGTGTTTACGCGAAATCGTCGACGACGGTGAGGGAGCGCGCCGCTCCGATCGATCCCGCGACGCCCGCCCGAAAAGTTCCGCTGCAATTTATAATCTCTTCGGGCGCTGTAAATGTCGCCGGCGAGCGGTCCGGAGCGATTCGCCCGATCTATATTCGGGTCTCGCGGCCCCGCTCGAAACTCCGAGGAGACGTACGGTCGCCGGCGAACAAGACAAAGTAAGTTTCGGATAGTTGTTGGAGAGCGTTGCGCGCGAGTACGTGTTTCCGCCGTCGGCGTCGGAGTTAACTTTGGTTTCGATTGTTTCGTCGTCGTCGAGGGGGCGAAAAAAAAACGAATCGGACTACTAATGGGGGGGGGAATTAAAATGAGATTGAAGACGGGGAAAGAAATAAGTTATGCCATTGGGTTTGGATACACCCACAATGTCTTCGCGAATTTCTTTTGGCGATTTTATAACTGCACGAAACTCTGATTTTCCATTTCTCTAAACTTAATTAAATTCTAAATTATTTGAACAGAGGTAACAAGTGACAAAACGACAATTGAATCAACGTAACAACAACGTGTCAAATTGATTCAACGTCTACTATGTCGGCATGACGCTAAGTAATGATCTCCCCTCGTATATTCCCAGGACAATTCGATTAGCATCGGCACACGACGCACAGGCCGTAACTTATTCAGAAACCCGTGTTGGGGATTAAAACTATATTACGTTAGTTTTCGCGCTGGGGAGCCCACTTAAATTCTGGATGGTGTAAACCACACTTCGATCGATGACGCAATTTCATTTCGAATTCGCTACGTTTGATAACCGTTGACATTTTCAGGCGGTTGCGGATGAATTCCGTTTAAAAAAATTGCCTTTCTTATTACACGCGACGACGGAAATCGCGAGCAATTGTTTCAGATCATATCGCATTAAAGACCCATTACGATTAAACTAAATCGTCAAAGCTCATCATCAAACATCACCTTCGGTTAGCACGCATTAAATCGAAGCCAGCCGAGCGACAACATCCACGCCATGCATATTTGCCCGCAACCAAGTAATTTCGCATTGACAACGACATCAATGGAATAAATAACGAGCACAATGTGCATTGTGCTTTGTAATGGGAGACGCATTAACGGGGCTATTTATAGGGGACCGCGTGCTCGCCTAACGGATTTACGTGCGCACGTTTTCCAAACATTTATTTAACGTTCGCAAACGTTCCGCATCAAATATTAACAACTATTTCACCTTTGTCGGGAACGAATTTTAATAGCTTTCAATACAACATTTTCAAATACAATAAAACTGCAAATGCGAATAAAAAGCAAATAACTTTGTCAAAAATCCTAAATTGGTTAAAAAACGGTTATTTGAAGGAAAATCTAATTGGATTGTAACGAATGACAGATCGCGAAATGCGTTGATATTTAAGGATCACCATTGAGCTAACTAATAAAATACCTGGAAAATATAATAATTTTAAAATTATTGGTTTTGTCGAGACCCCCACGAAAAGCGAGTTAAAAATCTGGTGGGGACATACTCTCCTGGTTGTAAGTTCGATCTACATCCGGCCAACTTAATAGAACTAGTTGATTTACGATCGTCTTCTTTTTCATTTCAACATTAATTATGATGTGTTGACGTCGCGTTCGTATTTCTTTAAAATTGGAGTTTTAGATTTGATTTTCTGTTAACGAAGATTGTTTAGCATTTAGGTCTTATGTTGATAAACTGTTTCGACTGCTTTTATTTTATAGACCATGGTAATTATGAAAGTTATTAACGCTTTGGTCGAAACATGAACGTTAAAGCTTAACATTTACTATCATTTTACTTGTTGGCTAAAAGCGTTTTAAATTCTGTATCGGATCTTGTGGAAAAATACAGCTTGCTTACAGGTTAAATGATCCGGCGGATTTAATAGAACTGGTTGATTTACTACCACCCAACCCAACCCAACCTAACCTAACCGAACCCAACCCAACCCAATGAAACCTCCGCCACTTGAAAAAGATGGCAATGTCGCAAAAATTCCTACATTATTTAGAAAAAAAGTTAAAAATGAAGCCCAAGTGCATCAAACTTAATTTATAACAGTTTATAACGCGTCTGCTTCTTGCACTTAATCTAAAAAATGATCCGGCGGATTTAATAGAACTGGTTGATTTACCACCCAACCCAACCCAACCTAACCCAACCCAACCCAATGAAACCTCCGCCACTTGAAAAACATGGCAATGTCGCAAAAATTCCTCAATACATTATTTAGAAAAAAATTTAAAAATGAAACCCAAGTGCAACAAACTTAATTTATAACAGTTTATAACGCGTCTGCTTCTTGCACTTAATCTAAAATACAAAAAATATTTAAATTGATGAACTTCTAAAATTGTCAAAAATAAAAAATAACAAGAGTCGCTCACAAACAGGTTGAAAATTATTGAAAGTAAATTATTAAAAAATAATTGTTGTGAAAAATTGTTCCTCTTCCCCTTCTTCGCCAATCTCTACATCTCCCCTGTTTTCCACCCATATCTCCCTTACTCCTGTTACAATTCCAACATTTTCTCTTCCCTTATCATTTGTATTTATCGCTCATTTTATCTCCCCCATTGAATACCCTCGGGGCATGTTCTTCTTTTTTATTCCCCCCATGTTTCTGCCTCCATTCATGTCCATCTTTAGTTCCAAATAGTTCCTCCTATCAGTAAGTACCCATTCACCCACCTGTATCAATTTCAGGTCTGCCATCTTCCAGTGGTTGCATTGGCCTTTCTCTTTCTGCGACCCCTGTTCCCCATGTTGTTATTTTTATGACCTGTCACTTTCAGCAACGATTTACATGTCGCGCATTTCCGCTGTAATTCTGCCTTAATTCCCCTCGATTAATAATCCAAAGCCCCGGTTGTGACAAAACCGAATCCGACTCGATTTTCATTTTCTTTCGCATTCAAAGACGAACCCACGTCGACGTAATAAATCCCCGAATTTCCAAGCCGACTCTCGTTTATCTGGCTCCGCGACAAGTCCAAACTTCGGCACAAAGCTCGGCGCCCCGCCATCGACATTAGCGACGTTTCCGTTTCGCTCGGCGTCGCGGCAGCCGTTCATCAAGCGTCTGAGGACTTCAATTTAAATTGCGACTCCCACAAATATTGTCGCAACAATTCACCTCAATTTATGCATCTCGGACGAACAAAACGAAACCGTTTCGCAACGGCCGGCGCATTAAGCCGCCACCGGCTGTAACGAAACGTCCTCCGGCGCCGCATAAATTCTCTCCGACGATTATTATTTCGGAATTGTGTCGCGGAAACGACGCGGCTGTTAAACGAATTTTGTCTTCGACTGCTAGGATATTTTTTGTTGCCCACGTCGCGATTTCGGAAAATAAAAAGTCTCGCGAACGGCGGTGAAACGTACGCGGATCGAGCTAATTCAATTTTGCTCCGCTCTGAATTTTCTTCGACCAGTTTTCTTAATTGGGCCGATGCGGAAAACTTAATAAAGAACTGGGAAAAAGAGACGTACGCTGGAGGATAATAGACAACGTGGCTATTGTAAGACACGGTGGTATTGTTCTCGCAATCAGTTCATCCTAACTCGGTCGATGTATGGGGCACAATGGCGGGTAGCACGTTCTGTTGAAAACGATTTGCTTTTTACTCGGAGGATGAATTTATGCTTTGGGTTGGATTGCGTTTGATTAACTTGGTCAAAATTTAAATGCAGACGAAGTTCGTACGTACCATAACGATTAAAAATTCGTTATCTTTAAGTTATGTTACCCAACCCAATCAAACTGTAAGATAGTAAAAGTTCAATAATTCGACTGTTAAATTAGCAAGTGATTCACATTAATTTTAAATAATTTGATCGTTCCTAGAATTGTATAAAACGCAATATACGAAGAAACGTAGATTCACTTTACTTAGAATAAATCAAAAGTTTGACTCATAAATCAATAATTCTATTGTATTCGCCGGATACAACCGGATTATAGCACCAAACGTGATATTTCGAGCTCTGATCAAATGTGTTCATTAAAGTCTAATAACGACATTTAGAAATTTTAGAAATTCCAGCACACGATGAAAATATTTGCATCCGCAGAATTTCATCGAACTCCAAACAAATTCATGTTCTCCCTGCGTTTGTAATGAAATATTTTTATGGCCAAGTATAATTCAGTTCCATTTGAAAAAATATTCCTTTTCGTTGAAAATTTTGACGCATAAACGAAAATAAAAAATACGACGCTGGCGACTCGTTGACACAAATAACCCCGAACGCCGTCCTCTCGAGATAATTTGCTTGCAACCTTTGAGCGCAGCGCGACGCGAGAAGCGCCAGCGTCGTACGTACGTTCTTGGTGCACTTTTTCGTCTTCGGGCGTCCCTCGGAGACCTTTGTGAAATAACGCGATCTTGATCTATTGCTCGGAAAGTGAAAGTAAACACTTTCCACCTACTGGAAATTAAAAATCAACGTTTTAACAATAAAATAGCCGAGGCAAGAAAACAATGACGGCGAGAATTAAAACAAACGATTACGAGTTTTCTAACCGATCGACTAAGTACACCAACGAAGATAAATCCAAATGTAAATGTAAATAATTTAATTTGGATTTAGTGAAAATATTGGTGGAGGGAGTGCGAAGAGACGAGATGGAGCAAATACGAGGAAGATAGAGAAAAATAATGAAACGAAGTGTTGGGAGAGAAGGACAAGGGGGGTGGATTCACTGGAAAACTAACGGAGAAGAGAGAAAATGGGAGGAAGAGGAGGATGAAGGCAATTAATTAAAATATAGTTACAGGTTATGAGGAAGAGGATAGAGAGGTGGTTGGGGAGGAGTGAATGAGTCAGAAACAGAAAAGAAGGAGATAGAAACCTAGAAGGGAATCAGTAAAAAAAATCACATACATAGACAAGGAGGGAAATTGGAAAGTAAATTTAAGGAATAATTATGTTAAGTACAAATTTGCAATTTTTTTAATTTAATTTAATTTAATAAGAAAATTAATTTAAAAAAAAATTATCAAGTTCTGTTGATGTTCTATTTTCATTGTGGGTGCAACTCAACACCGATTCGTTGATCCAGCAGCCAAAATTTTCGTTCAAGTAGTTTCCCATGAACTAAGGACCCCTAATTTATTTTTCCATAGAAATATAGTTTCTTATGAAAGTATAAAATGCAATGGCAAATATTAAAATAAACAGTAGAAATATTAGATAATAAAAAATACGAATTAACCAAAAACGTGCATCATCGAATTAACCTTATAACGATTGCAAATGTTACCGTTGCAGTTTTTTATTTCAATTTTTATTCTTACGTTTTATGCGTCGTATTTTGGAAAAATTTTTTTTTCTTTTTTTTTAATTTTTGACGTTCTTTAAATGTTGCAAAATCGTTGGATTGGGTTGGGAAATTTTTGAATGTTTCATACCAAAAGTTACACTCGATGTTACATGATACAGATATTGCTTTGATTCGTGCTTTTTACTAATAAAAAAATTAGTTTGTTGCCAATGCTATTTTTTCTAAAATTTCAAGCGTGTAAATGGAATTTCTGCAATTATTTTTACGGTTCTTTTGAATCGAACAAATTCCGACAAATTTATAGATTTCCATCCCAAACCAGCCGCGCATTTTCCTTCGACAAACCAAAAATTATCAAATTATAAAGCGTGTGCGAGTCGGAACAAGGCTTGATTATGAAACGTGACATCGGCAGTAGTAAGAACTATGTAATCATATCAAATCAATACATGGTGGAG
Source organism: Geotrupes spiniger (assembly GCA_959613385.1). NCBI lineage: Eukaryota > Metazoa > Arthropoda > Insecta > Coleoptera > Geotrupidae > Geotrupes > Geotrupes spiniger. Next base: position 30,046,904 of record OY390739.1, read on the forward strand.
ATTAATGCTTTCGACTGCCAACGAGTTGATCAGATATCCATCCGAACAACGAAGAAATAATTTATTCGGGAGCTTTTAGTAAAGTTCTTGCATAAAATATGCAAATAGGCGCTATACATTTTTATATTTTTGATTGACACAACACACAATTTAACAAACAAATGAACATAAAAACGTTGTTATTTAATAAATATTATTGATATGAATTTTGGAAAACCTTGATTCAACTCTTAATGACACAATACTTAAGCAAAGTAAAGTGAGAAAGACAAAATGAACAATAAATTAAAATTATAATCAAGAAAGGAAAAGAAAGAAAAGAAAAAGTGTAAAGCACGACGAACAACATAAACGTTGAGAGCAACGAAAAAGGTCAAAACGGAAAAATGTGACTGTTGAAAATACGCAAAGCATAAAACGACCAATTTTTCGTGAACGATGCATAAATATCTATTTACTTCGAGCGACCAAATTCGGAGCTTTGTGCGGAAAATGCGACGTATTATGTGTTAGTTATTTAGCGCCGGTTTGTCTCACTTCGTCTTGGCCCGGAGTGAGTCGATTGCACCCGCGACGCCCGTTTGGGTGCTTACAGCGCGCGTCGTTTCGTCGTGTGGTGATCGTTAGAAGGGCGATAACCGTATATCGCGGCTGAAATTTTTAACTCTCGTAACGCGTAACAGTTGAGATCAATTACCGTTTTTTTCCCGCGTTAATAATTTAAAGAAACGGGGCTGTGCATAATTGAACGTTTTGACAATTGACGGTCTTAATGACTCGGAAATAATTTGTACGTGGAAAATAATTATTCATTGCTTTGAATAGAAACGAAATTAAGTCTGGGAATAATTTTTATTTAATTCTGAAATTTTTTTTAAATTCCCACTGGGGGGAAATATGAAGAGTTTGAGTACGAACGACGACCTATACATCAGAGCTTTAAGTGACTGAAAATATCTGAATCTTTGTGGTGCTGGCCATAATTTATCATCTGCACATATTCATCGATGGTTGGGAATTATGCATTTCATCCATTGGATATTTTTTTTAGCTACGGACGAGCGTCTACTTAAGCCGAATTTACGAAATACTCACTGGCTGAGCGCCCAAATTGTGGAAATGTGTGGGAACTCCTGAAACCGTTGCTCTCTCGATTTCTTTGCTTTGGCGCCGGTTCTCCTCAATCCGTTTTGCCACAACGCCATGTTCAGCACTTAATCCAGTGCACTGTGACTTCTTCCCAACAGAAAAAAATCTGAGTTTTTGATTCACATTATTTAGCGTCGTCAACTGACTCGACTACTGGGCAATTAAAAGGGATTGCTCATAGGGGAGGTTTAAAATAAATATTTTTATAGCTGGATTTTTACCAATTTGTTCCTAAATAATATAAAAAAAAGCACATGAAAGAATTAATTAAAGCGATTGGTTAATACGGGTGTACTATTTTAATTAGCGCGCCCTCAGCCTACGATCTTAATAATAATAATAAATAGCTTTTAGCAAATAGTCAGTTCATAATAATTTTTTAATTGTTTTGTTATTGCCACTGTCAGTTAAAATTTCCAGGATTCCTGAAATGAAAAACGTGATGTTTTAATTTTTTGCTACTCGAACAATTAATTTTGCAAATCCAAATTATTTTACCCCAGCGCAACCCACCACAATGTTAAATTTTGCACACAAATTAATTTAATTGAATTAACATTATTGGGCTCGTTTTCGAATCAAAATAAATTTTTAATTATGTTCACTTCTAGACGAACGTTTTTCCTAAAAATATTGGGAGTTGTCAAATTTTCGTAATTAATTCGATCTTATCCACCAAGTGGTGGCATAATATTTCTGGTAAAATGCCCAAAAAAACGTAATAAAAAAATTGTCATATTCCTAAAAATGACGACACGATTATCAAAAATATGAATATTTAATACCTACAGTTGATGATATGCTTTTTAAAGAAATTGGTATCTTAATTTTTCAACATTTTCTCTCCTGCTCAATTTTTTTTTAAATACGTAACCCAACCCAACTCAAACTAACATAACCCAACCCAAACCAAATTCGCCCAGCCCAACCCAACCAAACCCAAACTAACCCAACCCAACTACACTAATTGGATTTCTTTTCAAAATGCTTTACAAAATTGTTTGGAAAATTTCCAAAACTGCATTGGGCATAAGAATACAATTGTTTTTTTTTGCCATCTACCTCTGTCTATCCAACATTTCAATTTTTTTCAACTGCACAAAATTACCAAACCTCACAAAATGTTCTCAAAACAAACATACATAGGATAAAGAACGAATATACAATAATTACTAAAAAAGTATCTCAAAATCTAAATCGCAAAATTCATACAATATTCAAATTTTTAAAAAATGTTTAAAAATCAAATTACAGAGTTTTAAAATAAATTTGAAATAATTTCAAAATTAACTAAGTCCCAAAACATTTACAAATGTCAAATTGAAAAAACATCTAAATTGCAAAACAACTCAAACAAAATCATGGACATTTTGTACAAAAACCCAAAAATTGTCAAAATTGACAATTAATGTTCTGTAAAAAATGTCAAAGCAAAATTAAACAGAGCATAAAATTACGCTGGGGATGTCATCATAGCTTTTCCTCTGGCATATCGTTCATAGTAATGAGGCAGAGAAGCGGGCCTAGAGCAGTACCTTGGGGCAACCCAACCCAACCTAACACAAACTAACCCAGCCCAACCCAACCCAATCCAACCCAAACTAACCCAACTACACTATCTTATGGTGATATATTTATGTCGTACAAAATTAATTTCATATAAGTTTTCATTAATTTTCGGTACATTTCCTAATCGGTCCAGGTGACACCATTCAACAACATCCTATCGATCGTGCGTGCAAATTAGTTCCAGTTCAACATCAAAAGAAATAAAATATAACGATCAACCTGAAATCCTTCGATTCGTTCCACGATAAAGCGTCGTCCAAACCGAGCGATTGGGTGGTTCTAAGTCTCTAGTCAACATTTTTACATACACTACGGTGTAGGTAGGGTTGCAGTCCGATTCGGAAAATTGCCATTGAACAGATTAATTTTATTTATGTGTACCGCGGTCGCTTTCGCGGATGTCTTGACATTTAACCTAACTAGGTCATTGAGGCGCTTTATTAATGGATCATCAAATTGGCCTTTCAATGGTTCAAATCAGTGGGTCCGATGACTCGGTAGTTCAAAATCGTAAAATTTAAGATTTTTGAAAATTCATGGAACTCGTTCAATCGAACTCGTAGCAGATGATTTTAGATTTTAGACAGTTTTCCGGTTCCCCCAATAGATTTATTTGATTCACATCCGCATACATCATTTTAAAGTGCACATTCCACGAATAGTCTTTACAAATATTTTTGACGAACTACACAGCTAATTGTAATGTTACAATTTTTGAATTTCGTGAAACTATTTGAATATTTAGAATATTTTTGTGACCTAGGGCAACTTCGGATTTACGTGCACTATTTGAATTTGCATACATTTTGACATTTGAAATCCTTGCAATTTTGAAATCTTGGAATTTATTTTTCATTTACATGATTTCTTCATTATATTGGATTTTCTTAACGTGAGATTATACGAGTTTGTGTATGAGTATTAACGCCATTACACTCCAATACCCCCGCACTTATGCTACTACATAATTGCAATTGTCTTCAGTCGGTCGTTGCACATAATTACGATGATTAGCAGATCCAATCAACTATCAAGATCTCTGTATTTTAATTAACGTTATCATAAAGAGAGAAAGAATCGTTCCGGTTTTTCACATTAGATTAATTGATTTTTAAGTTAGTATCGCCGAAAATAAATCTGAAAATTCTTCTGCAATTAATCACTTTTAATTTTTACGTTTAAATTTATTTTGAAACGATATGAATGGTTAGGAATATGAAAATGTCTGGCTTTAAAATTGTCTGCAAGTTCCAGCAACTTTCTTTCCACAATTGCAGATTTTTTCTGGGGAACTTATTTAGTTGTTTGGTATTATTTATGTTATGTAAGCTTGAGGCCAGTCATCTTTAAAGTGTAATGAGCAAAGACTATAAATAAAATGATGTAACTAAGTTTGGACCAATTAATCCATTTCATATTTTTTTTATGGGAATATTTTTCGGTGCTGGGCTTTAAAGGTAGGCAAAAATATTTTTGTCGTTATTTGTTACCAAAACTTTTCCAATTTTTTTTAATAATTGTAGTCTGATGAATAATGGGAGCTTGAACAATTCTCTTTAATCTTTCGATATTTGTAGCTCGTTTTGAATTTTGTTTCAGTTTATGATTTTAATTTGGTATTTCGTGTAATTTAAAAAATTTCACTTAACTTTGTTCTAGGAATCATGAAAGGTTTGTTTTCTTTAATTTTATTGATGTTCTGCTGGTCGTTTTTGATTTCGCAGTTGGAGTGGTGACGTTTGTAGTGAAAAATGTGCTACTTACTGGCTTAGTGTCCGATCTGTCGAAGCAGGTGCAGAGTCGTGGTGGCGGCGCTCCTTGTGGACTATGCCCATGAGCTTCATCCAGGCGTTGTTTTGGGCCCCATGGCCGCCCATCCCACTCTGCCACATCGTCATGATGAAAACGCATCACCTTAAGACCGCGCGCGAGGTAAAAACTTGCACGCCACTGGTGCACACTTATTGCGAACGCATAGCGCACATAATTATTACTATTTTATTTAAACAAGCCTTCTTAAAATTCACTTAGATTAAATTCCTATTTGACGATACACTGTATTCCGCTGTGTTATATATTTTAGGGGGGAGGACGCGCGCGCGGGGGGGCGGGAAGAAGCTTGAAACTCTAATTGAAATTGAACTTTTTAAACTCTCGCTAGTTATACGTACGATACGGGGGGGGGGGGGGCGACGATTACTTCAAAGAATGCCTAGCGCCTGTTACTAAGTACTTTACAAGTTTAGTGCTACGGAAACGCTACTTGTTACGGTAATATATAAAATGGAAGATTGATATTATTTTTATTATTAAAATTAGCAAGAACGACTAACCGCTACGTTGAGCAAAATTTTTAAGTTTACGATTATCGGAAATTGACTTATGCGACGGGCGTTTTCGGCTACTCTAGGCTTGGGGTCGTCGTTTCGACGGCACTGGGGCGCGCTTCCATCGCGTGTGTCTCTGCTACTGGAGCACTTCGCGGAGGCGCCGGCTCGACGGACTCATTGCCCGGTGTTTTTGAGTGTTTTGGGGAGCGCGACCAACAGGTGCGGATGAATCGGGTTGGCGCGCGAACGGTGCACTGAGCTCCGGGGTCGAGCGCCACCGAAGGATCGCATGCGCCGCACTGCGGACCACCTGGTCACGATAGCCTAAGATCCATCGCACTGCAGCGCATCCACGACCCACGCGATCATCCTGCACGACCCCCCCCCCCCCCCCATCCTCTCGGCCCTTGCAGCATTACGGCCTTCGGAAACGCGTTTCGACGACTGCCGCTAATTACCCCAACGCCAGCCAGTCACCGGAATCAATTCCGGGCATCACTCAAATTCGCGACACCTCGCGTGAACTATTTTATCAATACGTCGAATGCGCTGTTTCGGCGGCGTCACCTTACGTCCGTCCTTTTCCCATTCACTGGGGAGTATTTTGTTCAACACTACAAATTCTCGAATTGCCCCAAACGCAACAATAAAGGATATTAGGTGGCCGTTTTGCTATCTTACGAGCTCTTCAGCAAATGCAAAATGTATGCAAGAATTATTGCACCTCATCGTTCTTACGTACCAATTATTTCATTTTACACTACACCAAATTTGACTTGAATGAAGTTTTTATCCTATTCGTCATAGTAATTGTAGATTTTCACATTTTCACATCTTCCTCGGGCCTTTGTTTTTGGACCATAGTTGTTTATATAATTTTTAATAAATTAGATATGAAGAGAATTAACTCGATTATGTCACCGGACCTTATCAATGACAAAGTTTCATATTTCTTACAATATATTAGTAATTAATGTCACTCCTTCGAACAAACCTTCACCTTTAAGAAAGCGCGACGTTCATCGACTTTAACTAACCCACCTTGTCAATAATTAGGAAGTCCTACTAACGACGTATGAAACGGAAAATTATTGTGAGGAAATTAATTCCTCGTTCAAGAAACTACGGACTAGTAGAACATAACAAAGTAATTAATATAATCGAACATTTTCAGTTCTTAATTTGGTGTGAGATTTAAACAAATTAATTAATTAATTAATAATTTAAAAAAATATATATTTCATTAAAATTATTGTTCGGAGATTTGTGATGAAATGTATTAATAAATGAGTTATAAAAAATATTAAACCGACGGCAGGTTCTGTTTGTGAAAACGCGGTCTGGATTCTTGAACGATCGGTTCGTCCTCATTATGAGTAATTTACGACGATTCTTTAGAAAATTGTGACATGGAGCAATTAACGTGTCAAGATATCACGAAGTGTACTTTCTATACAACACAACTGCAACACAAATTGGATTCGAATCGATTGGGGTGGATTGTTAATAGTCACGATGTGTGTTCGAAAAATATATAGGGACGTGGACAAAAATTGGATTCCATGAACGCAGACGTTGGCAATACTTTCATTTCAAGCAAAAGTTGTTGGGTTGGACTACGTTGTTAAATAAAATACTAATACTACTTGTGGCGAACTTTAAATTTGGATGGGTTGGGTTGGATTTGGATTTGGATTTATCCCGAACCCAAAACTGCTTTTCGATTTAATATTGAGTTGATTCATACTCGTCGGCCCGTTTCTCCCCAATCCAACCCAATCCAACTCAATTCAACCTGAACGCAATCCAACTCAAATCCCTTGTGTTTCGAAATTAATTTATTTCGGGATAGGTGGAATTGTTTAACTAAGTTCGCTGTCTTGTGCTAAGCTTCTTGTTCCTCTTTTTTCTGTTACTAATAGTACTTGTTCTTCCCATCTCGTTCTAGGTCTTCCTACTCTATTCTCTCCATGTAATCTCGCTTCGTATACTTGTATGGATATTGTAGCTTCCTTCATTCATTGGAGGTGCCTCAACCAACCAAGTTGTGTCTCCTCAATTACTGTTTTAACTGCCTTTATCCCTTCTCTTGTTATTTATTGGATTTTAGTTCCTCTGCAGTAATCTAATATTGTTGCTTCATCTTTATAGTGTTCTTCCTCATTTCATTCTTTTATCTCTTTAAAACATCTTCATCTTCGCAACCCAACCCAACCCAACTAACTATTCCCATTTTTGTCTTTTATGTTTTTTAACTTTGGTCGTTGTTTTTGTCTTAGTTGTTTCTTCAAATTCTTCCCATGATTGCCTTTTTGCATTTTTAAACATTTGTTTAACTTCATTCTTTTCTGCTTGTATATATCATGGCCTTTTTTGATCCTGTTTGTGATAATTTTTCCCATTTAATGTTCTTTTTGGGTTGAAAAAAAATGTTTCAAGTAGGGATTGGTTATGACTTGCTCCTCCTTTTTTTATTTCGATAAATTGAGTCCATCTATTTTCATTTCAGTTTCCACCGCCCAATTAAATAACTAAGAATTAAAAATTTTAAAAAATTATTTAATTCAATTCAATTCAATTCGCAATGTAAGGAGCTCAAGTTTTGCAACTGAATTGAAGTCGGTGCGGATATTCGCATCGCGCGTCGCCGTCGCCGTCGGCGCCCGAAAGTCTCACCGTCCAACTTCTGCGACTCCAATGCGGCATCAGCTCGGACGGTTCCAGTAAACAACACGTAAAAGCGCACGAATAAATACGACGATATATCGCGACGGTAGCTCCGTAAATCAAAACCTCTGCCAGCGTAATGGAAAAAAGGCAATAAAATTGCTCGAAAAAACTTCGCCATAACTAAAAATTATCGCAGAACAACTGGGTGAAATATACAGGGTGTGGAAAATGAAATCTGAAACTGTTCACTAAAGAAATTAAATTCATATACATTATAAATAAATAAATAAATTAATCTTCAAAACTGAATCGAAAACTACAAGAAAGCCTTTTGATCGTCATCACATTAACTGCAAATGTAAATAAATTTAAACAAATTAATTTTAAATAAAATTGAAACCAAGTTGTTTCGTAATAATGATAAATGGTTTGTTAATGTTTCGAACGTATCAATTGGTGAAGGAATTAAAAATTTCTGATCACTGGGTCCTAAATTTAGTTCACATGTAAGCTTGAACTTTCTCATTCTTTCTTCAAAATTATTAACGTTTTACCAGTCGAACTACTTATTAACCTGTAGCCTTTTTTCTAATAGTGTGTCACGATATGTTAACAATTTGAAACTACAATTAATTTCAACGAAGTTTTATTCATAAAAATAACCTAATTAATCCACAATTATCATGTTTTGTGACATTCATCGCCCAGCGCCACACTATTCGAAACGTTGACCGAATCGGTTGATGTATGAAAAAATTAAACGAACAAAGTTGCAGCACCCACCCAACCCAACCCAACCCAACTTGACTGGACGTATTTAGAGTAATTAAGACTCTGAAGAGCCGTATACAAAAAGAAGACGTATACAACGAAATACCCAAACATACGGTTATAATAAAGGGTTACTGTATGTTAAGACATGCAGGGGCACTGACCATTATTTGGTGCTAATAAAAATAAAAAATGGGAATAAGAGGAAACATAAAAAGCAGTAGAAAGAGGTGGAATATAGAAAACATATCAAAAGAAACACAAACGAGAAATGAAGAAACAAATGGCAAGATTAAAAATGATAAGGATGTAACAAAAGGAACTTATTGAATAACGTAGTAATAAGTAAAGTAGCAGAAACGACAATTGGGTAGAATAAAATAAAAGAATCGTTCGACACAGTATGTGTGCAATTTGTAGAAAATAATAGACAAGCAAAATAGTCAAATTGCTAGAAAAGGAAGTAGGGAAACCCCCTTAACAAGTGAACAACAGAAATGTTGAAATATATCGGCGATGAAATAACAGAGATGTTTAGTAACCTATTACTACTTAATTGTAATAAAAAAAAATCTCAAGTATCCCTGGAGTTGTTTCGCATTGTAGCAATCTCAATTTAACATTTCATTTAGAGTAACTCAAGTTATGTTTGACAAAATACTATCTAGCGACGAAAAGTAAGCAGTCGTTCACTGTGTCTATACTTGCAAAGAAAATCAGATCATCAGCGAACAACAACTTACATACTAACTATACTCTTGATATATTTCCGCAAATCTTTTATAAAAATAAGGAAACGTAGAGGCTCAAGATTAGACCCCTGAGGAATCCCCGATGTAGCTATTATTCTATGTGACATGTGGCCATTATATTCCACAAATTACTACTACTACAACTAATTCGAATCAAATGCGCAGTAGTTCCAATAACCCAGCTCGAAATACTTCCATGCCCGCAATCACATTCGCCCGAGCACACGTCGCGTGTTTTTATTTAAAGCCAATCTTCGTAACGAGATTAACATAACCTTCGAGCAACGCTGGACATTATTCCGTGCGGCGCACGTAAATCTCGACTACATATAATGCAAAATATGCCGGCGGCATTTAAACCGCATTACCGGCACACGCGTCAATATTCCGCCAATGTACATACAAACCATACAAACAATCAAACGTGCATTTTTTAACCATCGAAGCCTCCTCGGTTGCACTTTTCTGTCTTCCGAACGCAACGCAGCGCTTTATGCAAATTAACGCGGCGGTAATTTGCATTTAAACGCGCGCTTTATCTCAACATAAACCGGCGATGTTTCTCGTGTCGCCGCGCGATTTTAAAAAATTGGAATAATTTCTGGTCGCACTCATTGATCAATGCAGCGAGTCCTGTGACTCGCTGCCCCAGGTCACGCTGGTTGTTTTACTGCAACGAGTGCAACATTACTTCATATCTACGACTGTGACGGGCGCATAAATTATTGCAGTTGGCATCGGCACCGTGCCCAGAGAACGAGATTAAATTTCATACGAGGTCTACACCAAAAAAAAAAAAATCTCAATCGGAACAGGCCAAGGTTAAAGGCTTTTAAATTAAACGCTGTCGACAAAAAATAGACTTGTCATTCATATTAGATATCGCCAAGTTATAACAAATTATTTAAACTAATTTATATATAACGCGATATGACAGGTTAATTAAGCTTCGCATGTCGCGTCCGATGTTCGATAATTACTGAAACATGATTTAGGTTGCGTGGATGTCGCGAAGCCACAGGTACATGTTTACATGCTTCGACAAATTGAATATTCATCAATGGGGACCGCGACGGTGTCTCGAACAATGTTACATGTAATTAAATTCACAATAAATGAAAAATATTAATAACAAATAGGAGAGAAAGAGAAAGGCAAAGACAATTTATTATATTTTTTTTAATATAATAATATGTCTTTTATTTTATTAAACACATAATCCAACGAATGTAGGCACAAGATTGCGACAGTGAGGTAGGCCACCTGATCTTCATGACTCGACGCAATGCTAGTTCGTTTGTAACTCTTTACGTAAGTAGTCGTTTTAAATACACGCCGCTGTACGTCACGTGACAGCGATTGTTTGTGTATTTGGTAAGTAATGTATGTGGCTTCTTAAGTGTGCATTTTGTAATCTAGTTTACGAAATATAACATTGTAGTTATTAGTCGGGGGGCAACGAATACGAAAAAGAAAATGAAATCGGCAATGAAGCGAAAATTATCGAAAGCAAATAAGAAAAAATACGCCACTAAATCTGCTGGCCAATGAGAAAAAATAAACCAATCAAAAAGAATACTTGGGACCCAATAAAAATGAAAATAGCAGTAAAATCTACTATTGCTCTGCACGTTAAAAAAATAACGAACACTACATAATTTGACTAGCTGGGAGTATCCGTATCATTTTGGAAGAGGGGTCTCTTGCCCAAACTAGTTTGGGAATTCCTGATTTATTTAAATAATTAGAAAGAAAATAAAACAGGGATTTCGAAAGATCTTGGATTGGCACCACTGACTCACCAAATAATGATGGCCGAAATGTCAAATCTTTTACGAATTTATGAATTTATAATTTTAATTAATTAATCGGAGCCTGGTGTGTCAACTTTTAAACGCGTTCATAAAATTACTGCGATTAGGCAACACAACAAACTCACGTACAAGCCAATGCGTCAGCGATGATCTAAAGTAGTAAACGAAGGGACACAATAAGTGCAATTAATTTGCAATTTTAATGCATAGTTGTTGTCACGTGTCACGTATCACGTATCCTAGGATATGTACGAAAGTGCAATTAATAATTTAATGACTGTCATTATTGTCGTTACCTTCGACATTTTAAGCGACGACGTTTCAAGACGTACGTCAAGGTTTAATTTGCAAAACATGTTAATCAATTTCTTGTAATTTTGTTTGTTTAGAAAAAAACGTAAAACCATTAAATCAATTGGCGTGAGATGCATAAACTCGTAGTTGAAATATAAATTGGAAAACTCGCTTCTTGTTGTTGAGTTTATAACCTAACATTTTCAAAGTGTTTAAAAAAAAAAATGTTTACGAAGTCAATCGAAGTCACAAACGAGGTTTACTTACTTTATATTTTAAATCAAACAGACGTTCCCGCGTGCAGGTTCCCGCTTCTTTCTCAATCGATCGATTCTCCAAACCAAAGCTCCCGTAGTCGTCCATCGAACCAAGAGGTGCGCCGCGTCGTCGCGCGATGTCGCGTCGATCGCGCGCCGGCCATCTTGATCGGCGCCTGCGCTGAAGCTGTCAGAAAGTGCAGCATAACCGGGAACTGTCACATTGCAATCGTACAAAAACTGTGTTTTAAAATAATTAAACGAAATTTCGGCGCCCCATAACGAACGGAATGGCAAAACCGGAACAGATACTGATCATCGAACCGCAAAATGAACTTAAATTTCGAGGTAAGCCCCGTTGTTATTGACGTATTACTCATTGGCCTAGTAATGCCTCGGCTGGCGCTGGCCCGCAGGTTTCGGTTTTAGTTTCTGTTAATCGAACCGTACGAACCGTGGGTGCGTTCGAACGTTTTGCAATCGGCGAGGCCGACCCGAACCACCCGGGTCAGGATCGACCTTTGCTTCAGTTTCGTTATTAATAGTCGGTGGCCGTGTATTCCGCCAGATTTGCGCTTAGATTGTGAAACGTTCAATAACCACCCACATGTGGGTTAAGTCCCCGAACGCGCTGGTACTGTCACAACCGTGACAGTTGTCAGCGGCTCGATTAACCGTAACTGCATGTGCACGAAGCCCTCGGTGTTTCCGATCAGATGAGAATCTGATCCACTGGGGCCCACACACGAAATGACTCATTGGTTTAACGTCACTTGACGAATTGATTGTTATGACAATTGTCTATTTTTAGTCGGGGTTTGATTAAATCAATCGGTTATCAAATTCATGCTTCGCATAATTGGTGTAATTACGTTTGCTTAATTGTTGGGCAGCGTTTTCGCCCAGTCATCGCACATAAAACGATTTTATGTCTCGTGGAAAGCGCGACCGTAATTTATTCGCAATCGAACGGAATGTGCGGGTAACGATCGTATTTCGATGCACGTGGATTTAATGTCGTATCCCTGCAAATTGTACTATTTGTGCGTTTAAATCGACCGTTTTCTTGCCGGCCGTATCGATTGGGCACGCGAAGCGCTCCATCTGTCGTGTGCACGTGTTTTTCGTTCGGCGTGCGCCTCGCAAATTCCAATGGGAAACCAATTTCATTTGCATGCAAATCGACGATCGCCCGAACCCCCGAAACTCCGCGTGCGCCGGAAAAGGTTACAAATTAAGTCAATTAAGTCATACGTGGCTTACGTCGCGGATGAGCCAAGTCGGGCGACACCGTGCGTAATTTTGCGATAATTCTGGACCATCCTTGTTTAATAATAGATAAGAGCATCGGTGGCGCAATTATTTATAGAATGCGCTTTGGATGGGACTCGAGGTATTCCCGGCTTGCACGGACAGATCGAACCTACTCTTGACAATGGAAACGAAGAATAATTATTTATAACTCGTCTTATCGTCAATGTCAATGACGTTGTGAATGACATGTGTCAATAGTGACATGTAACGTTGGCAGTACTTCATTAACGTCAAACTTGTTCTATTCAAATATTCATTTCGTTTTAATTTAAAATTCCACTATTCTTATTCGTAAAGTCGTTGTGCGCGAAACCGATCCCACAATGTTATCAGTCGGCGATAAGCGACCTTATCGATTTTAATTGCGAGTTCATCGCTTCGACTTAACTGCGCCGCGCGCCTTCATCATCGGAATCCTATTTTAATTTTATCGCGTAACCGGGCGAATTTGACTGATTCGTTCGGCGACGACCTAATAAAAAAATTTTTATATATATTTGGCGTCGTGGGGGACGACTTACGTCGTCATCGGGAATGAATGTAATCGATCCGTTTGGTTATTTTAATGAATCAAAATTGCTCTGTTAATCGAACGCAATTTTGTAATTGCTCGGTCGTAAGTGGCCGTTTTACGTGTCAAGGTCTCGTGTATTGATTCCGACGACGTTGACGTTGATGAGAATTCAAAATTTTGTGTTTTTTTTGAGACTTGAGAAAATAGGAAAGAATTATAACATAAAAATGTTAAAAACTTGGAAAACTGTGAAATTTGATGAAAGTTGTAAAATTGAAGAAGTTTGTAAAAATGTAAAATTTTAAATTAAAAAAAAATTAAAATGTTGGATTAATTTTGAAATTTTGCCGAAAATTTTGCAGTAATTGTAAAATTGGAAAAAGTCGTAAAAGTGTAAATATTAAAATTTAAAAAAAAATTGATTTAGATATCTAGTTATTTTTGTTTATTTTTGCAGGACCCTTCAACGTTCCAGTTACATCGTATATGAAACTAACCAATCCGTCAGACAAGAAGGTCATGTTCAAAATTAAAACAACGGCCCCGAAGAAGTACTGTGTAAGGCCCAACTCGGGTACATTAGGTAGTTCCGCGAGCATTGAGATAGCAAGTGAGTTGTCATCTAAATACATTCGATGCAATTTAAGGGGTCAGACCACTGTAGGGCTTTTTAAGAATTTTTTTGCAGAAAAAAATTTTGATGTTCTAGAGGATCACTTAGAAATTTTTTTAAAAAATCGTACAGTAGCCTAACCCCTTAAAAAAAATTCAAACTCTGTCTGATTTGACTTTCGGTTCCAGTATGTCTCCAGCCGTTCATCTTCGATCCGGCCGAGAAAAACAAACACAAATTCATGGTGCAGACGGTGTACTCGCCGGACGGCGACGTCTCGGCCGATCAAATATGGAAGGACATAAGTCCGGAGCAGCTGATGGACTCGAAGCTGAAGTGCGTGTTCGAGATGCCGACGGAGCAGAACGACACCCAAGAGGAACCCGCCAAGGCGAGTCCCAAAGTGCCCTTGCAGACCACGTCGCCGAACAACGTCGACACGGAACTACAGAAAGCGGCGGCTGAGGTAAAAGCTCTTCGAATTAATTAAAAGTGTGTAACAGTTGTGGCATAAATTATATTTTAATGTTGATCACGAGTCGGAGTTTCATTAGGATTAACGATGAAGGTGTTGTAATTCGCAGGTGCAACAGTTAAGGGAAGAGGAGAGTTCATTGCGACAGGAAAATTTACGACTGAAAGAAGAAATCCTGAGACTTAAGCACGCGGCTGGTGTGCAGCAGCCCCTTACAAACAAGTATTCCCCACCAGTTCAAACCCAAAACATGTCGATGTTATACATGGCAGTAGGCGTAGCTATAGCCCTGTTTGGGATTGCGTTGGGCAAGTTCATACTTTGAGCCGTATACCTGTGTACAAACTATACAGTGGCTTGTAATCTCTCCAACCTATTGTATATTTATTATTTTTTTTCAACTGTCAGGTTAATAACGAGTGTAAAATAAATTCTCATCATAATAACAGACATCCCCGCTCCCCCATCCCCGACTTGGAGTGATTCGATTTCACTGCGTATTATGCACTGAAGTGGCCTCGTGTTCCGGCCGGCGCCCCGCGCGTCCGTCTCGGGGCGCCGGTCGGCTTGCAAAACGTCTCGGTGTGTTGTATGTAGTTTAAATAAAATAAGCGACACTTGTATGATTTTTTTACTCTCGCAGTACACTTTTCGATATTTTATGGCAGATTTTTTTTTACTTTTTAATGTGTAAATATGCGTCTTTGGTAAAAGTTACTTCTTGTGTTTGTGTAGCAAATTCTTGTGTAATAATAAAATATAGAAAAGTGATCACACGGTGGTTTTTATTTACGGGTGAAATCGACGTCTTCATATTACAAAGTCCATTTTCAACTCGGGGGTGCAATGTTTGAAACGTCACGAGACGAATCCAACTCGACTGGGGTGCAAAGTAAAATAAATTCGTGTCGTTTGTGTTTTAAATATTAATTTAGAAAATTGATCAATTCGATTTTGGGATTTGAAATTCATGAGATTCGAGAAAACCATGCAAGTCTGCATACTATATAATTATATGTAAAGATGATTAGATGAGGATTAGCAATGTATGCTTATAAATTTTTTAACAAAAGTTTGTTGCGTTGCACCACCAAGTTGAAAATTGAAAAACTCTTCACTCAAGCCTGTGCGTCGAATTTCCGACAAACTATATAACCCTGCCTTCTTTCATTTAAACTAAATTTCGTACAAAACAAAAACTATAAAACTTAATTGCATGAAACGTAGCCTGTTGCATAACACACTGAATTAAGCTCGACGGGGCCCCTTGTGCAGATAAATATGACATCGATTTCTTTGATTTCGTAAGTCCGAAGGCACTCTTACTTAGCCCCCCCTCCCTGATAAATCACTATACATATATATATTTAAAAAGAACTAGACATGAATATTACTAGATGCGGTTGGTTCATCGACGTTTGAAATGTATTTTATTACTATTGTCTCTCCATTTCGTATCTTACGGCACGATCCCGTTGGCCGAGCGTCCCGAACCGACGAGACACGCGGCGAACAGGATCCACCGGTTAAAATACACACAAAGCAATTTACCACGACGAAGAAAATATGCGTCGTCGTAAATTGCATCCCTTTATGTTACGTAAGTGTACGATACCAAATAGCTTCAATGTATTTTATATTTTTCTAGCCACTCCAACGCGAACACGAATTACGTACCGGTTCGGTTTTTTGTTTTGCATTTTGTTCCGTCCGCGTGAAATGAAATTAAATCGTCGCGCGGACGTAGACCGCGTTATTATTTTCGTTGTAGACGTTGAGTAGACGCACTCGCCAAGGTTTAACGTGTGCACTGTTTGGTCGGTTGGTACGTTTCGTCTTTTGAGATTGAACGACGCCGGTTACTTCGAAACACGACTATGTGGTCGGAGTATTCCTGTGTCGTTTCAAACGCTTCGTCTGTAGCATAACGAATTTTGCGGTGAAATGAAACCCCTCCGATTTGAGTTCACTGATCGTTTTATTTCTGCTATGGGAATGACAGGTGCTACGGTCTCGTCGTACTGTTTTCGGTTCATTTTCGAGGATGTGTACGTGAGTAGTGACGTTAGTTTGTCATAAATGTATCGGACGCCTTCGTTCGTAGTGTTAGAAAATGGGATTTATTGACTTTGGCTCGGTGCGGTTGTTCATATGTATTATATTTTAACACTTGTAATATGTTACGCTGTTAGTTGGTAAGTGTATTTCATTGAATAAAGTCTCATAAAACACGGAGTTGTTTTATTCGTGTGCCCTACGATTCCACGATGTCGAAAAATACGACTTACAAATCACATAATTAATTTAAGTTTATTTCAACTGCAGCTGCAAACTTACAATCTCTCAATACGCACTCTTCTCTTTATCTTTTTATTAGTTAAAAGTTTTTATGCATAAAAATTATAAACTAGTACTCATTTTTAAAATCTTTAAACGTTTGTGACCATTTTTATAAATTTCACAACGTCGATGAAAACTTGCCTTTGTCGAGACAAAAAGTTCAAAATTTTTATAACTTACAATACAAAGGAATCGCGAAAAATTAAAAAAAAGAATGATATTAAATCAAATTTTATTGTCTCGGAATAAAATATAATACAGATCTATGGAAGATAAAAACAAATCTATTTGTTCACAGAGTTATAAGCACATATTTGCATATTTATAGCAATAAATAAAAACAAATGTATATACACCGTAAAATTGCAAGCTTATAAATTTAAATGCCTCCACTATGAACGACGCTACTAATTAATTACAACGAATTGGCTTTCGGAATTTGGTTCGGCTCGTTTATCGGAACTTGACCGCCGATTGGATTCGGGTGGATCTGTTGCTCAGCATGGACGTTAGGAGCCACATTTCCTTGATTTTGTTGCTGAGCCTGATTAATTTGTTGCTGCTGTCCTTGATTCAATTGTGCTTGTCCTTGATTCAATTGTGCCTGTCCTTGATTCAATTGTGCCTGTCCTTGATTCAATTGCTGGTGTCCTTGATTCAATTGCGGTTGTCCGTTATTCAATTGCTGATGTCCTTGATTTAATTGTTGTCCTTGATTCAATTGCGGTTGTCCTTGATTCATTTGATGTTGTCCTTGATTCATTTGCTGTTGTCCTTGATTTGGATTATAACGCTGTCCTTGATTCGCATTCACCTGCTGGTACTGTCCTTGATTCGCATTCACCGCCTGATATTGCCCTTGATTCGGATATTGTTGCTGTTGCGCCTGGTTCGGGTACACCTCGTTGGTGTTCAAGTTCGGAACACCGCCTTGATTACCACCCGGAAATTGCGGGTTCACTTGCGGCGGTACCTGCAATAATCACATTGACTTCATCACATTAAAAACGAAAAGTGTGTGATTTTCCACAACACCACACAGCTGACTGACACAAAGCAAACGAGGCGAACGATTTTCTTCAAATGTATCTAACCTGCTGGTAATGCAATTGTTGAGGATTTGTTTGCACTTGCGGCAACTGACCCGGGTGCAGCTGCGGCTGAGGATGAATGTCGTTAGGATGATAGGGACCGGGCTGATGATAGCCAGGTTGCACCTGATTTGGGTGCATGCCCGGCGGCGGGGGTCCTTGATGGACGGGGTACTGCTGAGCCTACAAATCGACGCAACACAAAATGAAAGCTGAATGAAACAAAGCAAATGATGTAAAAAAAAAAGCGGTTACTATCAATAGTCAAAATTTTTCACAATTAAGAATAATAAATAACTAATTTCGAATAGAATGCATCGATTATTGGCAGTATTTTAATTTAAAAATAATGTCCTAGAAACATACTTCGCAAGAAATGTTTCAATTAATATCCCACCACCTCCACTCCTGAGAAAAGCATCTTTTATATCATCCATGAATATACGAAAAAATTGACTATTGTTAGTATTAAAAAAATTCACAATCGTATTAATTAAAAGAAGACTAGGTTGAGAGGTGGCAGTCCTAAGACAGTAAGAAAACTCAACACTTCAAACATAACTGCTTATATTAGAATCAAACCAAAGCAAATCAAAAATAGCAATGTTACAGTGCTTTGTTAATCGACAAGCTTGGATGCATCACACGTTTCTCGACTTTACCTGACTGTAACGATTTATAGCGTCACCAAAGAATGGATGTAACTGCCAGGGAAACAAAAAAACGCCATTAAACATGCCACTAAACGCAGATGATTCAACAATTTCCTCAAATGACTTTATCTGAATTTCAATACAAATAATTCAATTTAAAAAGTTGAACCACCTGCACACAGAATACACAAAAAAATATCTAACTCGAACGGGAAAACAGATTCAATAATTTCCCAAAGTTCGTTTTCAAAGTGTCGACGACGATCTGCATTTTCTTCGGCTGCAAAGTAACGACCAGACTCACTTGGTGCTGTCGCACGTATTCTTGCAGTTCCTCGTCTGTGAACTGCCTCTGTTCGTCGAGTCCCTGCCAGCCGTTGTCTTGGGAGTAGTCGTTCCGTTTGGTTTGTGCCAGGAACTCGCTGTAGTCGATGAAGCCGTCCTTGTTGAGGTCGACCTCCGCCATCACCGATTCCCTCATGCGTTCCATCTCTTCAGCGCGTTCCCTCATGTCGTCCTCCGGCTCGCCGGCCTGGTACATCTTGTCCAACTCCTTGATGAAAAGCGCTTTGACCTCGGTCTCATCCCACAGCCCGTTCGAGTCTAAATCGTGGAGCATGAAGAAGGTTTTCGGGTCGAAATCTTGCTGCATTTGATCTTGTTCCTCCCACACCTGCTCTAATTGCTGCTTGTGGCCCGGTTCGTGCAACTTTTCATGCTTTTTATGTTTCTGTTCTTTCTCCTAGAATGCAATCGAAGCCACAATAGCATTAAAAAAATTTGTCATAAACAAATCACTTACCACGAATTCATGTTCTAATTTCTCACGATCGTCTCCGTTGGTGTGGTTCAACTTCTGCTGCTTTTCGAACTCCTTCTGCAGCTCGTATTCCTTGAATTCCTCGCGCCGTTTGCGATCGGCCTCGGCCAAATCTTCAGTGGTCTTGGCGATGAGTTTTTTTAAATCTTCGATCTCGAACGTGTGCTGATTGGAATGGTCGAGGTGGTTGTGCAAAGGATCGTCGATGCTGTTGTTCTCCATTAGGTCCATCTTACGCTGCATGAGATCCCTGAGCCGGTCGAGCTCGGTTCGCTTGATCTCGTCCAGTCGAGTCCTGATGTGGTGCGAGACGAATTCCAACTCGTGGGCGATCTTACCGGATCGAATGTCCTCTTCCTTGGCGCCTTCCAGCTTCGACCGGAACTCCGGGTCTGATTCCAGCGCGTTGACGACCTCGCGCAGATATCTGTGGTACTCCATGTAATCGGCCATTCCGTCTTCGGCGTGCTCTTCCTTCACCCCTTCCTTTTTGTTCTGCGTTACTGGAGGCGCGAAGCAACCGTGTAAAACGGCGGCGAGGACCGCCACTTGCAACCATGAGTTCATCTTGATTACTGTTGAAACTGCACGTACAAATAAATAATCTTTGACGATATGAATAATCACGATTTAAATCGATCGATAGCGACTTCACAACTAAACTATAAATAACGTGTAATGTTTACCTTATTGCGACTAGAACGTTCTACGCATTACTTCTAACTCCAGACAAAAATTGATACGAGTTTCTAGGAAGGAAAGTCAAACGTGTCAATAGCTCATTCGTAAATAAACATTTTTTTATGTTGGCCAACTTGCTCTCTCCAATTTTTAGGACTTTTAATTTTGAAAGGTTGACTCAAAAATTTTTTGATTTATCTATTTAATTAAAAAAATGCAAATGTGTACCAAATCCATGAAAATTCTACTATGTAAAAGTCAAACATCTGTGTTTAACTTGTGATTGGCGTAGTTTGCAATTAAATCGAACAAAAATTACCACGAATCAAAATATAATCAAATAAATAAATTCAATTTTAATTAATAAATACATACATAGCAATTAATTTAATTATTCAGTTCGTATGTCTAAATCCGGATTCACTTCCTGCAACATCAGGCAAGTCATTTCGTACTCCTCAGACTGATAAATGTCGTCGACGTATAAAATTTTCAACTTGTCCATTTTAGCGATCGCGCCCAGCCCTCTGTGAGTGATAAGCGGACAGTCGCGTATGTCCAGATACAGAAGTGTCCTTCCGAATATATTCGTCACCCTGTCCATGCACCAGTCGTCCATTTTCTCGCAGCCGCAAATGCTGAACCACTCGACCCGCTGCAAGTCGCGCAGGTTCACCAGTCCCTCGTAGTGCAGCTCCATCTCGGTGCAATCGATGGCTTGCAGGTACATGTCGGGTTCGAAGCGACTCGGCAACTTGTAATCGTTAAACTGGTTGGCTTTGATCCAGTTGTCTTCACCGAAGAATTTCACTGAACCGCCTCGGTGCACGATGAAGTGCGCCGCCGCCAGTTCGTTCCCCAGCATCTGGTTACGTGCAGGTATGTACTGCTGTAAAGCGATCACTTTGGTTTCTTGTTTGCGGGCCCACCACGCTTTTATAGCCGACGGGGTCAGATTGATCGGCGACTGCAAGAACTTTATTATTGCGGTGTTGTTGTGTTCGGAGTAGAACGTGCGTAAGGTGCTGTAATACTGGCCTTCTTTTTGATGCCACGGCGTTCTCCATTTAAGATCGTCGGTGGTCGGCAACTTCGAAAGTTCGTCTTTTGAGGTTATGTCGGTCGCTTTCGTCAGTTCCGTCGGCATTTTCGCAACTCCCTTTTCATTTTTCGCGCTGCTGCAAGCACACGCCTGTATTCTTTGAAACGATGCACGACCAGTTATGGTTTTAAACATATTTTCTTTATAAGTTATTTGAACGTCCGAACATGGCCAATGCCAACGCGGCGAAACGAAAAATTCTAGTTTTTAAATGTTTATTTTTTATTTATGCATTATAAAACGATCTTTGGTTTCTGGTTTAATCAAAATCAAACGATCGATATACAAAATTTATTGTAATAAAACTTACAAAATACATAAATAATATAATAAATAAATCGTTGCAAGCACACCAGATTTTAAAGTTGGCACTGCGGCGTAACCTGAAACGTCACTGTCATTTGACAATTTTCAAACAATTTCTTTCTTACCATCGCTCGAGAAAGCGTTCCACGTCGTGTTGACGCCCTGTCGATCTTCGGTAAGTAAATTCGTAGTCTTTACTATTCCTAAAATGAGATGCAGTATAAAAACCGTTGATGTACCGCCAAATAACGGCGTACCGTTCGTTTCGTTTTGGACGCGCGGCGACGAAACGATAACCCGAAACTTTGAGGATCGGGCCGCGGTCTTAAACGCTGGTCCTTCGGTCGTCACCTCGCACTTGTACTCGCCGGCCGATTTCGAATCCAACGCCGTTAGGTGGAACTGGCACGAGCCGATCGACGCGTACCCCGAGTGGACCGTTTTGACGCCGTCCATCGGGTAGTCGTTGATCTCGCCGGACGGAAGGCACCGGAAAAATTGCTGCCCGTCCTTGTACCATTTCACGTCGTATAGGAGGTCCGCTTCGAGATCGTAACGGCAGTCCATCGGGGCCTCGTGCGAAGCGCCTCTAGGAACTCGCAGTTCGGTTATTTGGACGCCGCGAGCTTGACGAATCACTGAAAGAAACAAAGGGGTTTATTATTTAGTTAAAGAGTTTGTTGTTTTTTTGTGGGGTTGGTCGTCTAACGATCAATTAGACGCGTTCCTGTCATGTTGACAAGGGGTGCGGATCGTCGGTGAACTGTGGCCGCTCCCAGCGCCATCTACCCTAATCGCTTTCTTAGCGCGCGCGAAAGGCGCATTATCTTTAATTTGGATAATGAATTCCGGCGCGCGATTCCGAATTACTCGAGCCCTTCCCAGTTCGACGCCACCGTTTATTACGATTAAGCACCGTCGTTGATTTCGTGTTCTAATTTGTAAATTACGACGTGCACGCACACGAAGTCGGCGATGAGAACGGCAATAAAATAGGGGGTGGGGGCTATTACTTTACCTTGGTAGTTATTTAGTGGTATTTTTTTGACGTTTTATTATTTGGGTTGGGTTGGATTGGATTGGCTATCGATCGAGTCAAACGTCAATGATAATGAAGTGAAAACGAAACGAAATGTTACGATTCGATCTGATTGGTGAAAAATCGACGGTAAAGGGGTGGGGGCTATTACGTTACCTATTTAGGTACTTATTTAGTTGTATTTTTTTGAAATTTTATTATTTGGGTTGGGTTGGATTGGGTTGGGTTGGCTATCGATCAAGTCAAACGTCAATGTTAATGAAGTGAAAATGAAACGAAACGTTACGATTCGATCTGATTGGTGAGAAATCGACGGTAAAAAAATTATAGATGAGTTAGTGTGGTGCAAATGTTGATGAAACTTAATTTTAAGAAATCAAAAAAAAATGGAGCAATATTTTGCGAACTCGTCCCCTGTATATAAGAAATCGTTTCACCGCCAACAACATAAAGACGTAATTGGGTAAATGAGCATGCAAGCAAATTGAATGGTCGAGTCTAGACATTTGCAATTATACACAGTTAAGAGCGAATGTAAGAAAGACTTTATGCAACAATTGCCAACAACTTCCGTCGTTCGCAGACAGGTTTAAAACTATTATTTGAAATAATAGACGAAAACACCCACCGCGTTTCTTTCGTAGCGATCGCGACCATTTTTTTTTTAAATCGAGTCCCACTTACCGATCATCACGAAAACGAACTGGAACACGCTCCTCATGCTTCCCCCGAAACTCGGCACACCACACGGATTTAAATCGAAGATACTTTCGTTTCCATGGTAAGACGCGACGAACTCTTCCAGTAATGTATCTCGACGCGAACGGGCATCTAAAACGTTTAATTGAAGGAGCGAATTAAACTGTTTGTGTTGGCCGCGTGGTAGGGTTAAAAGTCAATTAGAGTTGGCGATATTTGTGTATCGTTGCGCGGACGCGTTCTCGACGGGGCCGGCGGTTTGGAGCGCTTTGGGGTAAATCGAATGATCGGAAAACGGAGTGAAGGTGGACCGCCGCGCATGTTCATGGCCCGTGGGGGACCGAATAATGTGAGTTACGAAATGGGCAGTCGCACGTCCGCTGCCCGATACGAATTTATTCGTAATTGGGTGACGTCACGCTTTATTTGTGGTGCAATTAGAATATGGAGCCAATAAAAATAATTTAAAGTCGCGTGCGCTTAATTAGTTTAATTTACGAACTGCCGAAAAATAAATCAACGGACAATAAGATCATATATAGGAAATACTGTGTCTTCAATTAAGGTGGGCTATGACTTCATTGGTTTTTCTCCTAAGTTTGTAACAGCGATAGCTGTTCAATTATTTAATTAAAAATGTCAAATTGACACTTCGTATTACATTACAGATGTGTATGCCAAGTTTATAAAATAAACACAGCTTACTTTAATGAGGAATTTAATTGGAGGCACTGTACGTCAATTTATTTAATACACAAAAAGGAAGGAAATGACATTTGATGTATATGCAATTTTTACTAAGAAAATACGACACAACAGGGATGAAATATAATCGGGCATTTGTACCAAAGGATTATAAGGATTAAAATTCCAGGACGAGAGGCGAGCAGGACAATATATTAAATACAGACGAAAAGTCCCAATAGTAACGATCTTCGCCGCTAGATGCAGTGTTGCCAGCGTTGGAATTTCGCTAGATCCGCGGAAATCGGTAGATTAATTTTTTTTGCCATTTTACCAATTTCCCAGTTTTATTTTAAGTACATGAAGTTTATTAAACCAACAAATAAAAAATCGTAAATGTTTAGCGAGTTTTTTTTTAGTAAAAATTTAAAAAAAAACTAAAAAACTGATATTTTCTGAATTTTAAATAATGTAATTAAAAATGTAAGAAAAAATAAAAATGCTCAATCAAAGTTTTCGAAAATAAATATCTAAGTTTAAAATCAAACATCGACATTACGGAAATTAAAAATTTATCACCTAAATTAACCACACAAATAAATAAAAATAGTTTGCACCTGTTTTGAATGCTTCGCTTTCTCAATTGGTAACAAAAATTAATGCGCTAATTTTTGATAAAGGACATAACGTCGAACGACTGTATTTATTAATTTCAACATTTAGGTAAAATATGCTTTGAATCAACAATTTAATTACATTTTCGGAGAAATACAAATATGGGTTTATTGAACATATTTAAGAATGTGATATCAGTTAACAGGACACAATGCGCGATCGAGCTGTTCATAAAAACTACAAAAACCATTATTTTGACATAAATAAAACATATGACCCATCATCGGCGCGAACCCGCACGCCTCCCAACAATCGGTGATCGTCGAGACATCTACAGTAAACGATCGCGAGTACCATAGCCGTCTGCACCACCGAAATGCGTCATTCCCCGCCTTGCCTCGAACGACGGGCGTCATCTGCACGCGACCGTCGAATTCTTAATTTCAATTTATTGTGATCGTAATTAAAAGGTGGCGATGCGTTTCTCTCCTAGCAACCGCACACCGAAATTATGATGACTACCGCTTCGTGTGCCGATCCGCTCCAGTCTCGTCGTAGGATGCGTCCCGCGTTAATCGCGGAACCGGCCGTTTGGACGAGTCTGATTCGCCGTTCTTATACGGTGTTTCGTGACGTGTTCAGCGACATTAACTTCCGTCTGTGCAAGTAGGATTTGCTTCCTTGCGCGGACGGAATCCCCTCGCCGCAAGTGGCTTGCTACTTGCGTGCAGGGAGATCAGCCGTGTCTTTCACACACGGCGGCTACGGCCACACACCCACATTGCACTTCGTGGGTTGATCTGTGCGATCCTTTTACCATCGGTGCAAGTGGCTTTGCCTCGTTGCACGGACGGAGTCCCCTCGGCGCAATTGGCTTGCTGCCTGCGCCAGGGATCGGATTAGCCGTGTTTTCACACACGGTGGCGTGGGCCCAACCCACATGGCACTTCGTGGGTTTGATCCTGCGAGAATCCTTCGTGGATCTCGCGTAATTTAAAACAAAATGCCCTCCCCTTGCCCACCGTGAATTCCTTGCGACTGACGTCGGACTTAATAGGATCGGCCACCCACACGGTTGGGTTGGTTTGATCCGCGAGGATCCAGACTTGGATCCCTCGCACTTATCACATAATTCAATCCATAAGCCCCCCGGGACACAACACTGGTGCACTCGGTCCCCCCATTTTTAATCCAAACAACGTAGTTTTATAAGAAGATCGATTTTACATACTTTTTTGCCGGCTTCTAAACACAATTTTTTTTTAAACATATATATTTCTTTAAGCGGCAAACAATTTCTTGGTTTATTGTAATTGGCAATGCAAAATTCAAGAATGCAAAAAATAATATTTTTATAGTAGGATTTTGTGTTTAATTTATTCAATATGTTTTTTGCTGTGCCCAATATTTTTCGTTTTCACTTACAGCGTCGGTGAAGAAATATAATCGTAGTCCCAAATACTTGTTGAGAAGTTTTTTGTGCATTGCATATTACAGAAGAAATTCTTTAAATCCGTAATTAATCTTTTGGTGCTGTAGAAAATTACTAATTACTAAAAATGTAGTTTTGCCTACCGCTAATCAGAGGGCATTGTTTTATTTCTGCTATTTCCTGTAAATTGTACGTTTGTGTCATAACATGAACACAGCAGCTAGCTCAGTGAATACCAGAATGCAGGGGAGTCTCCTACTTAATTAAGAAAGAAAAGGTGTTTGTGTTTGCAAACAACGCATTAAACAGCTAAAAATCACATTTATTGTAATTTTTTTAATTAAAAATCGTAAACTTTTCGGTACATTAACGATTGATTAAAATCGGTAGATCGACCGAAAATTCGGTAGATCTGGCAACACTGGGCGAGCCAGGAGAATTAATAGTAACGATCTTCTCTCCGCTAGAGGTGCTGCTCTCGCTGTTTTTCAATTTGACATTTCGTGTCAAGTTTAAATGAATTAAATTAATTTGCGTTCAAATTATGATAAATAACTTATCACTGTCGAAACACATGATGATTCACAATCGAATATCAACTAATAACGATTTGCAATTTATCGCTTCGGGGTTACATTTTAATGTGAATTCCCTCGAACGAGGGAATCTTGAGTTGGCTGCGCTGCTTCCGATGGTTATTTGCGATTCATGAATTTTCGTCGTGCAGATCCGTGAAAACCAAAACTATGTCGAGCGAAGTTTGTAGAATTTGTTTACGAGTCCGTGACGATCTTCTTAACATATTCGTTCCAATCGATCAAGTGATCTGCGACATGTTAATCGAATACGCTTCAGTGCAGGTAAAACTTGTTCGAAAAGTCGTCTTTGAGCCGCCCTATCGGTTTAATTTGTAGATTTTTGTGAATGACGGGTTCCCCACGAGCATCTGCAGCAGCTGCCACGTGAATTTAAACTTCGCCTGCGACTTCCGCAAAGTGATAATAGACTCTGACGCAAAGTTAAGAGCAGGAGTCGTCAAACTCGAACGGCAGGAACACGATGAGAGTTACACGATTCCGAACCAGGTCGACGTCACGGTCGACTCCGTCGAACGCCTCCAAAAAACCAAGAAATCGTACTCGTGCGTCGAATGCGACAAAACGTTCAAGAACCGGTACTGCTTCGAAGTCCACAACAGCAGACACACCGGACACAAACCCTACGCCTGCGGCGTCTGCAACAAGACGTTCACGATGCGATGGGTGCTCAAAATACACTCGCGCGTCCACACCGATGTCAAACCGTATTTGTGCAAAGTCTGCGGGAAATCGTTTCGTTTCGCGAGCGGCTTGTCGGTGCACAAGCGGATACACACGGGTGTACGGCCGCACAAGTGCGCGATATGCGACAAGGCTTTTACGCAAACCGGCGGGTTGACGGTGCACATGCGATCGCACACAGGCGAGAAGCCGTACATCTGTGAGATTTGTAGCAAGGGATTCCGCGAGTTCGCTGGTTTGAACCGGCATTTGCGGTCGCATCGCGGCGAGCGGAACTTCCCATGCACGACGTGTGGTAAGAGATTTCGCGACCAATCACGACTTCAAAGGCACGTGAAGACGCATTCGGGGGAGAAGCCGCATTCGTGCACGCTTTGCGACAAGCAATTCACGGTCAGGCACAGCTTGAAAGTGCACATGAGGATACACGACGGCGTTAAACCCCATTCGTGCAAAATATGCGGGAAGAGCTTCACGCAGGCTAATTGCATCGTTCGACACATGCGCATCCACACGGGGGAAAAGCCGTACCCTTGTGGATTGTGTTCGAGGCGATTCGCATATTCGCATCATTTGATTAATCACATGAAAGTCCACCAAGGGTGATGCGTGGTTGTTAAAGCCGAGGAGAAGGCTAGAGAATCGAATTTATGATTTGCAGTGACGCAAGATATCAACAGAGCCTAATATACAAGGTGTGTAAAATGTGGTTTGACACTTGGTGGAGTTAACAGGCCATCTTTTGATATGAGTTTATTTTTTTTTTATTGTACAACAAGTCTGCCATATTACATTTTTTAATTAATTACAACAAGAGTTTAAAGATGTTGTAAAAATATGTAAAATATAGCGAAAAATAAAATAATCTAAATAATTAAACACTTCTTGAGATTTCGATGAACTGCGATGATTACGTTTATTTGTGCAAATTCTTTTTTGATAGATTCACCACAGTCACTTGTAAGGTTACTTATAATCAAGGATCTTGTACGGCCTATTTACACACCTGCCGCAGGGGCGATCTAGGTCATGGCAATACAGTTCTTGTCTCTACATACATGCCATGATGTCCCGGAGGAAAAAAAAAATTACAAGTGATCCGCGGAATGCTTAAAGGCAAAGAACCGGTTTGATGTGGTGGACGAGAAGTGTGGAACAATGAAATTTGAATCTAAGACACTTTTGTCGAACCCAGGAACAGAGTAAAATCAGAAAAGACCTGATTATGGGAAAATATAATCAGAATACAAGACTGTCTTGTGACGACTGATTGTCGTCACGTCTGATATCGAGGATTTTGTGTTGTCACCGTCGGGAAGAAATATGCTGCCCAGTTCATCGTGAGTATTGAGACAAATTCTGCAAACATCACTTATTGTTCAATTTGGAGCACGAAGTAAATTAACAATGAAAAACATGATTGCTGGAAGGATTGGATATTTAAATTTTGGCATTTTGGCAGTTTTGATATTTACGTTGGATTTCGAAGTCGGGCCTTAATCAAAAATCCCTGTTATAAAACAACGAAGATCTTTATGTTAATGAATGGGAATGTGAGTTGAATCTTGAGTATCTTGACAATAAGTTAATTATATGTAAAGTAGGTTATATCCAGCGTTGCCAATCGAAACAAGGTTCTGTTAGTATGTTAGAGAATGAGGAGATAAAAATTGGATAAGGTTGGCAACACTCGTTACGTCAAACGTCATCCAACAAATAATTTCGTTCGTAATCAAAAGATTAACTTTATTTTTAAAACCAAATTATCTCCGTATGCGGAAAATAAAAAAATTGTACGAGTTACGCTTCAAATTTGATTTTATCTGTGTCATGAATTTGCGAAGATTTTCGTTTTGTCGTGTTTTCCGGGATGCGCTGTATCCCGGAAGTATTCGGAACTAGTAGGGTATTTTATTTTCCGAAGTTATCTTTGTTAATGAAGAAATGCATTTTCATTATCGTTAACATTAAAAAAATACGCAATAAAACAATAAAGACGTGAGACGTAAACATGCGTATGCATCGTTGCTACTTGCCGCCTCAATCAGTGTCAAAGTAGATTAATTCAGAGTCATTTTGCATTCCATCAAAATCAAAAAGTGACAGTTTAAGTAACAAAGTCTCCCAAAGGAAAAAAGTGCACTACAATCTTGGAGTAATGCTTATGTTTTAATAATATGAATATAGATGAAGATATTTTCGAAGATTCAGGAAACGAAACTAGCGGAGACGATGTGGACTTTGGGATTGAGCCGGACAACTGTTCGACCAGCAACATCCAGAACTTCGAGGATGAGTACCCCTACGAGGTGCTGTCGACAGACGACATCGTTCAGCATATGATCGACTGTATAAAAGATGTAAACACCGTAGTTCAAATTCCGGCGACGACCACTAGGATTTTACTAAATTACTTCAACTGGGACAAAGAAAAGCTCATGGAACGTTTCTACGACGGCAACCAAGACGAACTGTTTAAGGAAGCCCACGTCGTCAACCCATTCAAGAGACCCCCGTCGTCCGCCAAACCTAAGACTTCGAGGAAAGTCCTAGGCACTGAGGAATGTGAAATTTGTTTCATGATACTGCCGCCGTCGCAAATGACCGGGTTGGAATGCGGCCATCGATTTTGTTATCAATGTTGGAGCGAGTATTTAACAACAAAAATCATGGAGGAGGGGGTCGGGCAGACGATCGCTTGCGCCGCTCATAATTGCCCGATATTGGTTGACGATCAAACGGCTATGCGACTAGTTAAAGATCCCAGAGTTCGTATCAAATATCAACATCTTATTACAAATAGTTTCGTTGAGTGTAACCGTCTTCTGCGTTGGTGTCCTAGTCCGGACTGTAATTATGCTATAAAGGTAACTATCATTTTTGTTTTGCATCGAAAAACGTCAAAATAATTCTAGGTAACTTACGTCGAAAGTCATCCGGTGATCTGTCGCTGTGGTCACGTTTTCTGTTTCGTCTGCGGCGAAAACTGGCACGATCCCGTCAAGTGCAACCTGTTGAAGAAGTGGATCAAGAAGTGCGACGACGACTCCGAAACGTCCAACTGGATCGCCGCCAACACTAAAGAATGTCCCAAGTGCAACGCGACGATCGAAAAGGACGGCGGATGCAATCACATGGTGTGCAAGAATCAAAACTGCAAGGCCGACTTTTGCTGGGTGTGCCTGGGGCCCTGGGAGCCGCACGGAAGCTCGTGGTACAACTGCAACCGGTACGACGAGGAGGAGGCGCGAGCGGCCAGAAACGCCCAGGAGAAATCCCGCTCCGCTCTGCAGCGGTACCTCTTCTACTGCAACAGGTACATGAACCACATGCAATCGCTTAAGTTCGAACACAAGTTGTACGCGTCGGTCAAAGATAAAATGGAAGAGATGCAGCAGCACAACATGAGCTGGATCGAAGTGCAATTCCTACGCAAGGCCGTGGACATCCTCTGCGAATGTAGACAGACGCTCATGTACACGTACGTGTTTGCCTATTATTTGAAGAAAACCAATCAGTCCGTTATATTCGAAGACAACCAAAAAGATCTGGAGCGCGCCACCGAAATGCTCAGTGAATATTTGGAACGTGATATTACCCAGGAGAACTTAGTCGACATTAAACAGAAGGTACAGGATAAGTATAGGTATTGCGACGGCAGGCGCAAGGCCCTGTTAGATCACGTGCACGAAGGCTACGATAAGGACTGGTGGGAATATAACGAATAAAATCCATTTTAAATTGTTTTGATGCTACACATGGAATAATTTATTAACATTCAATAAAATTATCTTGGTTAATTATTGACTTGAACGTTATTCTTTGTAGTTGGCCCACTGACGTCTTTAGTTACGTAGATATGTTAATAAGGTTTATTTTTCTTTCATGGATTTGTTCGTTTATCCACAGTTATCATTAATTGAACTTATAAATAAACAGTAATGAATTTTAAAAGAAAACATAAATAAATTATGTAATCTCATTGGGGCTTTTCTTTTCAATAAATCCTCAATTGACCCACTTAATTGACGTTGCACAGCTTGGATTGGATAAATTTAAATCCATGGTTGTTTATTACAAATAAATCATAGTCAAAAATTAAATTAAAACCATACGGATCCAGTTGTATCAAATTTTAGATAAAAAATCAGACTTTCTTATAACTCAATAGTAAAATGGAGACTGTGGTTGGCAAATAAATTGAAACAAACTTACCCTTACCACATAGCGTCGTTGACAGTGTTACTGTGTAAGGGTAAGTTGTTTCAATTTCTTATACTCGGATAATTACACATTAAGTATAAGAAAGTAATAAATGTAGGCAGCAAACACGACTATTAATTTTTCACTTATTTATTTTTAAGATCTAAAGATTTTTATCGAATTATTCCAATTTTTACTTTTTTTTACAGACAATTTTTTTCGATACAATTCGATTTATATTCTTATACAATACGATTTTTATGATTTGTTTTTTCATTTACTTTTTACAATTTATGTTGTTAGGATAGGATACGACTCAACTAATGCAAACATAAAAAAAACCACAATCATTATTGCTAAAGTTTATATTTCATTAAATTAAAATTAAAAATTGTAGATACGACGACAAAAACAGTTAATATTTACAAATCATAGCAAATAAAATTAAAACACACCGACGAGTTCAATCAGGCTTTGATTTTTTCGAACTGGGCTCCCCGTCCTCCACTTCATTAACGATGGGCTTCGCCTGGGTCTTGTTATAAGCCGGCGTGATCCAGTACGGATTTTCTTCAGCCTCCTTCGCGTATTTAAGAATGGCTTCCCTTGGGTCCTGATCATCGTCGACTCGTTTACTCAAGCCGAGATTTCTAATGACGTAACTGCTCAAGGTGCCGCCGCTCGACGCAACTCGCCCACCTTGCCCTGAAGTGATTGGCAAATCAGGTCGGCGTGATTTGACCGGATCCAATCTGTCTTTCTCCATCTGCTTGCGGCTCGTTTTTCTTCGCTCTTGCCGGAACAGAGGCAACGCGTGCGGGGTGATAACCTGTTGCGAACTGACGATCTCGGCGTGTTGAACGCGCCTTTGAGATTTAGCGGCACAGAGAGTGGCACCGCGGAGACTACGTTTATCGTCGTAATAGCATTTGATGAGGCCGTTTCCGTTACCCGCGAAGATTTGATTCAGCTTCGGATGCCAGAGGATTTTGATGACGTGCGACGATACGTCGATGGATTGTCTTAGCTCGAACGACGTCGCATCGTAAAATAGCAATTTTCCATTTGAATCACCTTAAAAAAATTATTTTTATGATTATTTAGGTTTGTTTGAAATTAAACATTTTCTCACCTTTTTTTGCCGATATCCCAGTGACGATGATCTTATCATTCGGACTGAATATCGCGTCGGTCGTGTCGTATCTCGTGTATAAATCCCGAGCTTCGTGCACGCATTGTTTGAAATTTCTCAAATCCCACAGTTTCAAAGTGTCGTCGCAACTCCTCGTGACCAAATGAGTACCGACGTGCGAATATCGAATACTGCTGACTTCGACGGGTTGGTGGGCTTTTCTCAGTTGGAGGCTCGGCGCCACCGTGCTTTTCCGCAAGTCCCACAATTGCAAAGAGCCGTCTCCGCAACCCAACGCAAACACCTGCCCGTCTTGGTTGTAGCAGCAGGCCGTCGGCGAAGTTTTCAATCCGTTTTGCGCCCTGCATTTCACCAATGCCTTGTGATTTTTACCGCCGCTCATTAACTCCCATAGTCGTGCGGTGCCGTCGCTCGAAGTCGTTAGAAATTCGTCGCGAGCGACTGGACTCCACGCGCCGCACAATAACCCAGCCGTGTGGCCTTTCGTCCGGG
Organism: Geotrupes spiniger; assembly: GCA_959613385.1. Taxonomy (NCBI): domain Eukaryota; kingdom Metazoa; phylum Arthropoda; class Insecta; order Coleoptera; family Geotrupidae; genus Geotrupes; species Geotrupes spiniger. Next base: position 30,080,016 of record OY390739.1, read on the forward strand.
CCTGGTCGGTGATGTACATGTCGCCTTTGACGGTCTCTAATTGTTCGAAGCCGTCGCGATCCAACACCTTAGCTTGACCCGCGCCAGACACTACTAGCAATAAATCTCCTGTTCCTGAATAATGCAATCCTCGAATGGGGTGATTGTCGCACGGTTGGAGCGTCCGAAAGCTCCGCATACCAGAGTCCATGCCGGCAAAGTCCCAGAAACTGACATCGTAGTCGACAGATCCTAAATTTAAATCAAATTAATAATTATTAATGATAACTAAAGCACATTTATGAATCTGGAGGATCATTTTTGATTCAATTGATTCACCTAATTGTTACTTCTTTTTTTCGATTGATGGTAACAGGACAAAATATTTCATATAACTAAATGAATTTGAATACATTTACCAGATGCAAGGCGAGCTCCGCTTGGATCCACACACATCCCAGTGATGGCTTTAGTCCCGTGCTTCATACTCGCTTCGTGCGACAACGGTATAAACATCTCATCCTCACCATCGCTGTCGCTGTCCGACAATTCATCTTCGACGTCTTTGTTCTTTATTTTCAAATTTTCAATGAGCAAATCTTAAAACAACAGTTGTAGTGAGTTGTTAACAACGACTGTCAGAAACGTTACTTTGAGGTATCGCCGGTCCTATGAATTCGTCGTCGTCCCCATCGTCTTCATCCTTATCCTCATCTTCGTGATCTATTTCTGGTTTTTTCGTTATTTCTCTGGCCGTTTTCGTCACTTGCGCCATCATTTCCTTAAACCAATTGTATAAAAGTTTACGCTTCGTCCAATAAATTGGGTTCAAACGAAACTAGCCGTCAATTACCTTTATGTTGAACGTTTTCGCTTTCTTTCCGAACGCCGTTATTCCCATCAGGTCCTTCATGTTTTGTTGTTCGGTGTCGTCTTCCAGGGCCTCGATTTGCACAGGTTTGGCGGTCTCGGTCCCGAACGTTCCGAAACTACCGCTGACTTCGACGGAGGTCGAATTTTGCGCAAAATTTGCACTAATTTTGCCGAACGTAATTTTACTTTTGTTCATCGTGTCTTTTTAAATATGTAATTTGTACATAATATTTAATTGACTCGCGAAAGTTAGGTTATGTTTTGTGTCGACAGCTGTACCAACGTAATAAGTAATACTTTATGCCAACCTTACATCTAACGGTGACGTAACGAAACTTCTAAAGCTTCGTTACGTCACGTGATAATTTAAAAATGACTATAATATATTCATAAAGACGTTTGATTTACATAAACGTGATTTTAGTGCGTTTGGACCTTGTGTGTATACATATACAATGGTTTGGACTACTATTTCATAAAATAATCAGTGGTTTTTTTTATTTACAATGTTGGCACACGAACTTACAATAATCATCAACAATTATGACATTTGTAATTTGTACAACAAATCGGACTTTTCTTTGTACTTTTTTACATTAACATAAATCAATCGTGAGCATAAATTCCCAAAATGTACCGTTAATCGACAAGCTATGCAAGAGGAGGAAGGAAGCTCAACGTCGACACCATCCTCGACGTCTGGTTGTGTTTCAGGAACGTCTTCGCTGCAAGACCCCGCGTTACCGGTCACTTTAGCCCAAGAGGAACTGCAACTTGCTCTTAACAAGGTAATTAACAAGTTACACATTCAGCGACGCTAAAATTTTAATTGTAGGAAGCAACCGAAGATGAATTGTCGAAAGCCATCGCGCGCTCCAAAGAACTCGTCTTGCAAACCGATCAGTGCTCCACCGAACGAAAATGGTTAGTCAGACATTTGATCGAGCTTCGATTGCGGCTTCAAGAGTGTCGGGAAGCCTTGAAAGACCCACAGTAAATATACTTATTTAATTTAATTTTTTTATTACCGCTTACAATTCGAATGATTCACAGACATCCTCGTAATAAATCCAGCGGCGTCTCGAAGAGGGTCATACGTGGCCATCATTTAACCTTGCAGCCTTTGTTAAGGACGACTTCTTCAAAGTATTGTGACCATTGTACTGGGATAATATGGTAATTAGCTTTGATGTCTTTATTTTAATTTTTTAATTTTTTTTTTTACAAGGAATGTGGTGCAAGCTTGGTACGAATGCGAGGATTGCGGTTACTGCTGTCACCACAAATGTATATCGTCGATCATTCGTGAATGCGCACACGTAACTGTTACTGAAAAAGGCAACTACGAGCTAGAAATATGCCCGGAAGTTGGGTTGTCCGCTCAAAAGTATCTCTGCGCCGAATGTAAAGTACCATTACCTGTAGGTAAGTTTATGTAAAATTTTAAATACGTCGTAATGCTATTTATTAACGTTAGCTGTACCTAAAGGATTGTCGTGTATCATCAGGTTAATACTCACAGGTAAATGAGTTGCATGCGTGTGTAGTAAAACTAACTTAGTTACTCGTTAATTTAACGATTAAAACAGTTTATTTGTTATTTTTTTGAGACGTGCTGTTGTACTTTGGAATCTTCTGTGTTATTCTGATGAGAAATCAATGTAATTGGTAAAAAGAACTTTAAAATTTTTAGAACTTTTATGATCATCATCTCTTTATTGCAGTAGGAATATACGCTTTGCACCCTTTCTTCTATATTTTCATTTCTACCATCACTTGTGTCTGCTATTGTAATAATCAATATAATTAATTATGTAGTTGTTTCATATTCAGGTCACGGAGGTGAAGCTCGCCGATGCGACTACAACGGCTTGTATTACTGCTCGGCGTGCCATTGGGGCAGCCTTGCCATAATCCCCGCCCGCGTGGTCCACAACTGGGACATGACACCCCAACCGGTTTGCCAAGCGAGTCTCCAACAGCTAAGAGTAACAGCCAATCGACCCCTAATCAACTTGGAAAAATTAAACCCGCGTCTCTTCACTCTCATACACGAGTTATCGCTAACAAAGCGGCTGCGACACGAACTGAACGGCATGCGAAAATATCTCTTAGTGTGTCGATTTTCCGAGGGAGATCATTTCCTGTGGAAGAGCGTCGAGGTTCCCCACCTGATCGAAACGACCGACCTCTACAGCATGCAGGATCTTGTGGACGCTTTCAACGGCGAGCTGATAATCAAGTTGAGCATTTTGCTGGAAGTCTTCAAGAAGCACATCAAGGTGACGTGCGAGGTGTGCAAGGGTCGCGGTCACATCTGCGAGATCTGCTCCAACGACAAAGCCGTGTTTCCGTTCGATGAAGGGGTGACGACTTGTTCCAGCTGCAACGCCGTGTACCACAAAGCATGTTTCGATAGGAAGAGTTCGTGTTGTAAATGTGCCCGGTTGCGAGAACGAATGGAACGAAGCTGTGAGATCGAACTGTGATAGAACCGTGGATGATTGATAGGTAAAATTATGGTGCTTATTTACATACGCAATTTTTTAAAACATACAAGGATCTTAGATGTATAATAGGGTTGCTCAATCGCGAGAGCGAGCTAATGTTTCATCATGGCGATTGAACTATCCTATAGAGTTAAGGATCCTTGGTTGTTATACGTCCATTCGGGGAATACGATTTTATGACAGTGTTTATGTTAATAAACAAAGAGGTTCTTATTACGTTTTTATTTGCAACCTTGCATCCTTATGTGTACTGTAGAAGAGTTTATTGGGGTGGCTGTTATTTTTAACTTTTGATTTATTCAAGGGACTGACCGATAATAAATTTCGAACTAAGGCAAACTCCAATGATATGACACAAAGAGAACTCGGATTATAAAACGCAATTAAGGAATAAAGTGTATTGTATCAAAATTCCAAGAAACACATTAACAGGGATTAACAGGATTGTAGCTCAGGTATAGCCAAAACGAATTTTTAAGAACTCGTAAATGGAGTGTATGCATATGAGGATTGTTTGTATATATTGTCATTATTTGCAGTAGGTAATTGATAAGGACGAATTAAGAAAAAACAGGTGGCTAAATAAATACTTATGGAGGTAGTGTAAGTGTCTGGAAATTGATAAGAACTTGATTTGCAGTATTCATTATATGTTTAATTTTTGTGTAAGCACATCATCCATAAACAATTTTTTTAAGAATACCCCAGCACCCACCCCAATTAAAAAAACGCCTTGTGTATTTGATAATATAATTTATTACTACGACTTCTGGTGACTTTTCATATGCTTCAATAAATGATGCGAATACGAGAATTTCCTCGAACATAACGTACACGGATACGGAGTTTCGCCAGAATGAGTCCGCATATGCCTAGAGATGCAACTCTCCTGCCTGAAAGCTTTCCCGCAAATCTTGCACGAGTAAGGTTTGGTCCCCTCGTGTATCCTCATGTGTACCTTCAACGAACCGTTTTCGGTGAACCGTTTGTCGCAGACCTTGCAGACGTGCGGCTTCTCCCCCGTGTGCTTCTTCAAGTGACTGCTGAGCGAACCTTTCATCGCAAACAATCTTCCGCAAGTCGGACAAGCGAATTTCTTCTCCGTCTGGTGCGTCACCTGGTGCCGCCTGAGATGCGTAAGCTCGCGGAACATCTTACTGCAAACTTCGCAGATGTACGACTTTTCCTCGGAGTGCGTCCGCTTGTGGATCCTCAGTCTTTCGGGAAACGCAAACTTTTTACCGCACACGTCGCAGCCGAGCATTTCCTCGACGTTTCGGTGTATCTTCTTGTGGATGGTTAGCGTGCTGGGGTACCGGAAGAATTTTCCGCACACCTTGCAGGGGAACGCCCTGTCCTTGTTGTGAATGGCCGAGTGAACTTTAAGGACGTATTTCTCGGTGAACGATTTGTTGCACACGTTGCAGACGAATAGGTTTTTCCCGGTGTGCATCCGTTTGTGGACTTTGAGGCGGTATTGATTGGGGAACGACTTGTCGCATTCGTCGCACTTGCAGCGTTGCGTCTCTCGATGCATGCGTTTGTGGCACCATAGATTGTTGCGGTTACCGAATGACTTTCCGCACTCGTCGCACGAATACGCCCTTACGCCAGTGTGAACGGCCGCGTGACTTTTAAAATGACATTTTTGTGTGAAACTCTTATCGCAAGTCTTGCACGTCAGGTTTCCTCCGGCGTGTAAACGGCGGTGCTCTTTGAACCACCCGTGTCTCTTAAACGTCTTATCGCAATCGGTGCACGTGTATGTTTGTTTATTATTCGACGGCTCGGGTTCGATCACTTCGCTGTCGAGAATTTCAATGGAGTCGTCTTCTATTTCGATTTTCACTTCGTCTTTGAGTTTCACCTCGGAATCCATTATTTGCTTTCGAAAGTCGTAGAACATGTTAAGCTTTTCGTAACAGGCTCCGCAAATGTGTGCCGGTAAACCGTCGTCTTTACAAACCTGTGAATGGCGGTGGCAATAAATCTTCGCGAAAATAAGAAAGATTTACCTGCACCGGCGCACATTCTGTTAACATATCGACGATCGGTGCACCGTTGTCGTTCGCGACGTATATATTGTGAAGTTCATCTCCGGGCGTTAAGCAAGTTCTGCATATGTTGCTCATTACAGAATTGACGGATTATTTCAAGGTTATGTTGTTTGGTGGTTATGTTCGTACATATCCCTCTGGTGTGGCAGTTAGGCAACTAAGTATATACTATAGATTTTTGTTTAATTATGGCGGGAAATTTAATATCTAAGAACGACTGTGAACTAAGAACTTTATAAAATGGACTTTAATGAAAACTAGAATATGATTCTGAAATTAGGAGCCACAAAACTGTCTATAAATCTTACTCTGTTCATAGTTTTGCGACAGAAAATAAGTATTTGGTAACAATTAAGACAAAATAACTAATATTAATTAAACGAAGTGAATAATAACAACAAGATAGGTCTCACAGTGTCTCAAAGTTATACGAATTATTTGGCTATACTCTGTTCATGACTAAACAGACCTGACCTGAACATCTAGCACCACGATTTATTAAAAAGCTTTGTATATTTTATGTATTGTATTTGATGACGTAATTTATTGCCATGATTACTGATGACTTTTCATATGTTTCAGTAAATGATGCGAATAAGAAAATTTGCTGGGACACAACGTGCAAGGATAGGGAGTTTCGCCGGAATGAGTCCGCATGTGCCTGGGGATGCAGTTGCTCTGCCTGAACGTCTTCCCGCAAATCTTGCACGAATAAGGCTTCACGCCCTCGTGTATCCACATGTGCCGCTTCAGCGTCGCCGGTACAGTAAATCTCTTGTCGCAGATCTTGCAGGCGTGCGGCCTGCGCCCCGAATGAATTTTCAGGTGAGTGTTCAGCAAATTTTTACACCCGAACGATTTTCCGCACGTCGAACAGTTGAACTTCTTCTCGGTCGCGTGCGTCACCATGTGCCGCTTCAGATACGACAGCACGCGAAACGTCTTGCTGCAGATTTCGCAAACGTACGCGTTCTCCCGATTGTGGGTTTCTTTGTGGGCGCTGAGTCCCGGTGAATACGCGAACGTCTTGTCGCACACGTCGCACTTGTAACGGTCGAGGTTTTTGTGCGCGCTCTTGTGGCTCGACAACGTGCTGGAGAATCGAAACGATTTTCCGCACTCGTCGCATGAGTAGGCTCGCTCTGTAGTGTGGACGATCGAGTGGTTTTTGAGGGCGTAGCGTTCCGTGAAAGTTTTATTGCAAACTTTGCAAACGAATAAATTGGTCCCGTTGTGTATGCGATTGTGCACCATGAAGCTGTACTGGCTGGGGAAGGATTTGTCGCAGTCGTCGCACTTGTAACGCGCTTTTTCGTTGAATGGTGAACTCGTTGGGTTCATATCCGGTTGGAGTGCTTCGCAGGTGTTCTCTTTTTTGATGTCCTCGACGTCGTGTTCGATTTTAATTTTGACTTTGTCTTTGAGTTTCAGTTCGGAGTCGATTATTTGTTTGCGAAAGGTGTACATCGAGTTTAGCTTTTCGTAACAGTTGTCGCAAATGTGCGGTGGTAAGCCGTCGTCTTCGCAAAGCTGTAAATTTAAAAGAATTACATTTCTTAGTATTAAACTTTTGCAAAGGTGAGACAAAATTACCTGCACTGGTGCACATTCCGTCAACATATTGGCAATGGGTGCACATTTATCGCTTGAAACGAATATGTTATGAAGTTCATCGCTTTCGTTTAAACAAGTTCTGCATATATTGCTCATTGTACATTCAAGAATTGATAAATTTATTTAAAGGTTATATAAGGAATGCCAACATTTTTGAAATTAGGACAAGGAAAATCTTGTGAAATGTCTTTAAATGCATAATTGATAGTTAATTTTTATAGATTATGTTGATGCTGTGTGTGTGTGTATAATTTTTTATGTAAATTATTGCAGAAAATATTTATACAGTAATTTTTTATTGGCAACATTATCACGACATAAAATTAAATATAAATGTTTTGAGTCCCTCGAGGATACTTAACATGCTCTCACCACGTGTCTGACATCACTTCCGGACTACCCGCCTTACTCAAAGGGATACTTGATTTTTGTTGGATGCTAACATTATTATTAATAAAAAACTACTTCAAGACTTTGTTGACTTAACGAATAAATAAAATTATAAAATTTCAGAAAAACATATCACTTGTAAATGAACAAACAGACAAAACGTTAGAATGGCTGCAGAACCCAAGGGGTCGATATCCACCACTTTGTGAATCCCTGACCTAAATGATATTGTAGAAACTTAATTATTAAAAAAAGACACATTTAACAATGTACTTTATTGCTGACTACTGGTGACTTTTCATATGTTTCAATAAATGATGTGAATAAGAAAACTTCCTCGTGCACAAAGTGCAAGGGTACGGAGTCTCGCCGGTGTGAGTCCTCATGTGTCTGCCGATGCAGCTGAACTGTCTGAACGTGTTCCCGCAAATCTTGCACGAATAAGGTTTCACGCCGTCGTGTATCCTCATGTGCACCTTCAACGAACTGCCCTCGGTGAACCTCTTGTCGCAAACTTTGCAGACGTGCGGCTTCTCCCCTGAGTGGATCTTCAAATGACTAATCAGCAGACGTTTGTACGCGAACAATTTTCCGCACGTCGGACAATCAAGCTTCTTCTCGTCCTGGTGGGTCACCCTGTGCCGCTTCAGGCAAAAAAGCGTGCGAAATGTCTTGCTGCAGATCTCGCAGATGAACGAATTCTCCTCGTTGTGGGTCAGCTTGTGGGCTATGAATCCCGGACAGTACGCAAACGTCTTGTCGCACACGTCGCACTTGTAACGCTCGGTGTTCTTGTGCGCGCTTTTGTGGCTCGAAAGCGAGCCGGCGTGTCTGAAAGACTTGCCGCATTCGTCGCACGAGTACGGTTTCTCTTTGGTGTGGCTGACCGAGTGGACTCTAAGCTCGCACTTCTGCGTGAAAATTTTATTGCACACGTCGCACGTGAATAAATTGTTGCCGGTGTGTATGCGATTGTGGACTTTGAGCCGGTAAGGGCAGGAGAACGTCTTGTCGCATTCGTTGCACATGTGACGTTGCGAGTCGTGCGCTTTTTCGTGGAACGATAAATTCTCAGGATGTTCGTCTTCTGTTGATGGCTCGGGAGTGCATTTATCTTCTAATTCGTAACTTTCTCCCTCGATCGTTTCAATGTCGTTGTGTTCTATTTCGATTTTCACTTTGTCTTTGAGTTTAACTTCGGCGTTCATTATCTGTTTGCGAAAGTCGTAGAACAAGTTCAACTTTTCGTGACAGACGTTGCAGATGTGTGCCGGCAATCCATCCTGTTTGCAAAGCTGTAAATGTGGTTGTAATAAACGAATTCAGGATATTCGAATTTACCTGAATTTGTGCACATTCTGTTAACATATTGGCGATGGATGCGCCGTTATCGTTCGAAACGAATATATCGTGTACTTCATCGCTGGTGTTTAGACATGTTCTGCAAATATTGTTCATTTCAGGTTTATAACGACGAAAAGATTGAATGTGATGACAAAAAATGAAAACTGCCCGCGAACAAGGGTGAGGGGTAAATCATGAAACATATCATTTCCCCTGGAAGTATTTGACACTTTGGATCAGTGCAGCCAACAACTGAGTACAAAAAATTTAGTTTAAAAACCCATTATTAATAATAGTAATAATTTATTCAAAACCCAACAGCAAAAAGCCAATTACAGGGTTCTAAATAAAAATACACTCTGTGCAATAACACATCGCACTTGCAAGGATTGAGTCAAAAATTCTAATTGCAGTGCACTCTGGTCATAACTATGAATCGATAGACAATTTTTTTTTTATAAAATTACGCTTTCTTGTGACTTTTCATATGTTTGAGTAAATGATCTGAGTAAGAAAACTTCCTGGGACACAAGGTGCAAGGATACGGTGTCTCGCCAGTGTGAGTTCGCATGTGTCTAACGATGATATTCGTCGTGAACCTTTTCCCGCAAATATTGCACGAATACGGTTTCACGCCGTCGTGTATCCTCATGTGCACCTTCAGCGACCCGCTGTCGATGAATCGCTTGTCGCAGAGCTTGCAGCCGTGCGGCTTCTCCCCCGAATGAGTCCGCAGATGAATTTTCAGCGAGCAGTTTCGCGCGAACAATTTCCCGCACGTCGGACACGCGAATTTCTTCTCGTCCTGGTGCGTCAGCAGGTGCCGCCTCAACACGGCGGGTTCGCGGAACATTTTACTGCAAATCTCGCAAATGTACGACTTTTCGTCGGTGTGCGTCAACAAATGCGCTTTTAATCCCGCCGGGTAACCGAAGCTCTTATCGCACAAGTCGCACTTGTAGCTTTGAGAGTTGTGGATGTGCTTGTGGGTGTACAGCCCGGCTCTCTGTCGAAACGACTTGCCGCATTCGTCGCACGAGTGCGCTCGTTCTTTCGTGTGGACGACCGAGTGCGTCTTCAAGGCCCATTTGTCGGTGAAGGTTTTGTTGCAGATCTCGCAAGCCGTTAGATCGTTTCCGGTGTGGATGCGATTGTGGATCTTAAACCGGTAGAGATTCGGATAGGTCTTGTTGCACTCGTCGCATTTGTAACGTTCGAGACTTTGGTGTTTTTTTTTGTGGGCGTATAAATTGGACGGGTGGGTGTACGATTTTCCGCATTCGTCGCACGAATACGCTTTGACGCCGGTGTGTACGGCCGAGTGCAATTTAAGATAAACTTTTTGCGTGAATAGCTTATCGCATACGTCGCAGCGGAACAGATTTTGCCCCGTGTGTTTGCGCTGATGCAACTTCAACCGGTGATAATTCTTAAACGTCTTGTTGCATTCGTTGCACGGGTATATTTCCTTTTTTTCCACCTTCGGCGCCGCACATTTAACTTCCTCGATTGCTTTGATGGCGTCGTCTTCGACGTCGTTGACTTCCACTTCGATTTTCACTTCGCTTTTTACGTGCGAGTCTATGATTTGTTTGCGAAAGTCGCACGTCAATTTTAATTTTTCGTAACAATCGTCGCAAATATTCGCCGGTAGGCCGTCGTCTTTGGAAACCTGGAAACGTGGATTAAGTTACGTTGTCGCAAAAGACGTAACTTTTACCTGCACCGGTGCACATTCAGTTAACATGTTGGCGATGGGTGCGATGTTATCGTTCGAAACGAATATATTGTGGAGCTCATGGCTGATATTTAAACAAATTCTACATATGTGGTTCATTGCCTCTAAAATTTTTATTTTTGAATTCCAAATTGACGTAGCCAATTCGTAAACTAATTAAAGGTTACGATTGTCAAAAAAAAAGTGCCAACTGCCATACATTAAATGGAACTAAAAATTTTCGAACTCTATATTTTAACGGTACGGGAGTACGTACTTAATTTTAGTTATTATTAGTCATTTAAATAATAATAATAAAATAATATGAGTTTAGTAAGGCAATGCATAATTTGATAGTTAATTTTTATAGACTATGTTGATGCTCTACTACAGAAAATATTATTACAGAAAATTTTTTATTGGCAACATTATCACGACATAAAATTAGATATAAATGTTTTGAGTGCCTCGAGGATTCTTAACTCTATAGGATAGTTCGTTCCCTATGCTACAACGTTGGCTTGCTCGCACCACGTGTCTGACATCACTTCCGGACCACCCGCCTTACTCAAAGCGATACTTGGTTCTTGTTGGATGATAACATTATTGTTAATAAAATACTACTTCAAGACTTGGTTGACGAATAAATAAAATTATAAATTTCAGGGGTTTCAAGTATCTATTGTAAACGGTAGGGGGTCGATATCCACCACTTTGTGAATCCCTGATCTAAATGATATTATCGGGTTGTTGTAGAAACTTAATTATTAAAAAAAAGACACATTTAACAATGTACTTTATTGGTGGCTACTGGTGACTTTTCATATGCTTCAATAAATGATGCGAATACGAAAATTTCCTCGAACACAACGTACACGGATACGGAGTTTCGCCAGAATGAGTCCGCATATGCCTAGAGATGCAACCCTCCTGCCTGAAAGCTTTCCCGCAAATCTTGCACGAGTAAGGTTTGGTCCCCTCGTGTATCCTCATGTGTACCTTCAACGGACCGTTTTCGGTGAACCGTTTGTCGCAGACCTTGCAGACGTGCGGCTTCTCACCCGAATGAGTCCGCAGATGAATTTTCAACGACGAGTTACGCGCGTACAATTTCCCGCACGTCAGACACGGGAATTTCTTCTCCTGATTCTCCTGATGTGTCAGCAGGTGCCGCCTCAACCCGGCAGGTCCGCGGAACATTTTACTGCAAATCTCGCAAATGTACGACTTTTCGTCGGTGTGCGTCAACAAATGTGTTTTTAATCCCGCCGAGTAACCGAAGCTCTTATCGCACAAGTTGCACTTGTAGCTTTGAGAGTCGTGGATGTGCTTGTGGTGGGTGTACAGCCCGGCTCTGTGTCGAAACGACTTGCCGCATTCGTCGCACGAGTGCGCTCGTTGTTTCGTGTGGACGACCGAGTGAGCTTTCAAGGCCCATTTGTTGGTGAAAGTTTTGTTGCAGACTTCGCAAACCGTTAAGTCGTTTCCGGTGTGGATGCGATTGTGGATCTTAAACCGATAAAGATTCGAATAGGTCTTGTTGCACTCGTCGCATTTGTAACGTTCGAGACTTTGGTGTTTTTTTTTGTGGGCGTTTAAATTGGACGGGTGGGTGTACGATTTTCCGCATTCGTCGCACGAATACGCTTTGACGCCGGTGTGTACGGCCGAGTGCAATTTAAGATAAACTTTTCGCGTGAATAGCTTATCGCATACGTCGCAGCGGAACAGATTTTGCCTCATGTGTTTGCGCTGATGCAACTTGAACTGATGATAATTCTTAAACGTCTTGTTGCATTTGTTGCAGGGGTATATTTCCTTTTTTTCCACCTTCGGCGCCGCACATTTAACTTCCTCGATTGCTTTGATGGCGTCGTCTTCGACGTCGTTGACTTCCACTTCGATTTTCACTTCGCTTTTTACGTGCGAGTCTATGATTTGTTTGCGAAAGTCGCACGACAATTTTAATTTTTCGTAACAATCGTCGCAAATATTCGCCGGTAGGCCGTCGTCTTTGGAAACCTGGAAACGTGGATTAAGTTACGTTGTCGCAAAAGACGTAACTTTTACCTGCACCGGTGCACATTCAGTTAACATGTTGGCGATGGGAGCGATGTTATCGCTCGAAACGAATATATTGTGGAGCTCATGGCTGATATTTAAACAAATTCTACATTTGTGGTTCATTGCCTATAAAATTTTTATTTTTGAATTCCAAATTGACGTAGTCAATTCGTAAACTAAAGGTTACGATGTCAAAAAAAATAGAGCCAACTGCCGTACATTAAATGGAACTAAAAATTTTCGAACTCGATATTTTAACGGAACGGGAGTACGTGCGTAAATTTAGTTATTATTAGTCATTTAAATAATAATAAAATAATATGAGTTTTGTAAGGCAATATATTGTCGCACGAGTGGTTTGGGGCCCGACGAACTTGCGAGGAGTGCCCCAATAAAACGAATGCGACAATATTACCTTAGTATAAACGAGTGTAATATACTGTTTTATCTACTTTGGTTTACTAATTCTTGAAATTTCGCGTGTTCGAGTTTTCGTATTAGCTAGGGACTTTTGTGTAGGTTGGGTACAGTTTAACTTGACATGACACGAACATAACCAAACTAAAAGTTACCAAAAGTAGTTTAATAAATCATTATTAAACTGTTTTCGATGTAATAATGAGTCCATTGTTAACACAAAGTAGGTAAAATAATTAAATTTGACCTGATTTGAAACCGTTTGGTTTCGATAAATTTAAAAATAAAATGTTTAACGTTGTAATTGTCATTTTGGCAGTTCTGATTTGGCGCCATTTGTCATGAAAGTTGGGTTATTTTGTATGAAGCACGTAGTTTGAATTCCGTATAAATATTCGAAGAAGTAAACTCGCAGATATATTTGCGTCATGGTCAAAGGTAATTTATTTAATAAGGTTTCTTAACCACTTCTTTAAATTTTTAGGTGTTTGGCCAAGCAAACGATGACGTCCAAGTACTCAAGATGCAAGATAAATCAACCAACGCGGAAAATTTCGGACGTCGACGCCTCAACGTTAGAAGGATTGACGTCACATTCGAAGGACCCTCCGAAATACGATCGTATAGACGGTTACAATTACCAAACGAACCTGGTCGTCTTTGACACAGACACGCTTTTCAAAATAGCGAGGAAATTGTGGAGACAGGCCGAGGACGTCGTTTTAAACGACTCATCGTGCAACTGCGACATGGACGGCATTAAGAAACAACTGACGAATTTGTTCTCGCATTGTTACCGCACGGTTCACGATTACCAAAACACGACCGTGGTAACCTCACTAATAAATGAGTTAATGCGGTCGTTGGAAATTTTTAAGAGGTCTGTTTTTAGATGGTGCGATTTCGACGACCGTTCGCTGACGTTGTTGGCGTCGCAGACTGTTTTGATCGAGGACGAGCCGATTTCTCAATATTTTCATATGTACCTCGAGGTGAATGATTTGATTTTGTCTATCGAACGTTTGGTGGACGCCGATGTCGAAATGACCGTTCGGTGCATAATGGCCGATTTGATAAAAATTTCTCGCAAAATATTCGACAGAAACGAGTCGAATACGTCGGACGTACAACCGTTTCCTTGTCATTGCGTTAAAAAGCTTTGGTGGCGCTTGTTGAATTTAAAATCTTGGCCGACGTTCAATGCGTTGATGACGGGGAAAGACGAGGAATTTTCCATGTGGTTGCTATTGCACATGAGTACGTTGCAAAATAACAATATTAATAATTTCACGTTAATCGAGGAAATTCTGCGATCGTTGACTAATTCGATCGTGTGCGACGATTCGAAGTTGCTGCGCGTGTTGAGACTCGCCGATCCGTTGCTCAACGACGTCTGGATCGATGCGGGGAAGTTGGAGCCGTATTTGGTGCTGTGGGAGTATTTTTACAAGAACTTAAACGGAAGCATCGACGAATTGCCGAAATCGTACAAAGACATCATGGAGACCATCGATGGGAATTGCAAGACGAGTTACGAATTTTTCATCTCGATGCTGCGGCGTCATTTAGTCGTTCATCCTCGACAGTGGTCCAAGCTTCGGGGACGGGTGTACTCGCGGTTGCCCCCGCATAAAATGAACGAGTACGGCGACGGAGCGGTGTATCGAATTAGTTTGTTGTTTTTGACGTTGGCGGGGATCAGCGTCGGCGAGGTGGAGAAGTTGCATTCGTTGCTTGGAGGTTTTTCGGACGCGCGGCGGAACACTGAAGTTGTGTGGATCGTTTATATAGCAATGGTTAGTTGAATTTGTCTGCTAAATCGATCAGCTGTTCGTGCATTCAGTGGCGTCTTGTTTTTAGTTGTGGTAGCCAAGTTTAACTTGTTAATTTGGTTACGCCACTGCTCATAACTATGACGTCAGCTTCGCGCAAGTTGCCTCCGCCCATGTACTTCTTACAAAAACAAGCTAATAAGGTTTATCCCCAGAATTTTTGCTGATTCATTAAAAACTTTTGCCAAGAATTGTAAATAATTTGTGGTATATTTACCAAGTTTTTTACCCCTCCAGGGCACGTATAGAACACCTGTCCTCCATAAAATAAATGTTGAAAAATTGGTAAATGGTAATCATGTGTGGAAGGATTTTATAGGAATACCTAATGTGGGCAAAGTTGTCTTATATTTTTTAGCCAAGTATCTCAGTATTCTAAAGCATCAGAATTTTCTGTGTTGGTAATCCTTAAATTTAAATAACACAAATCATAGTACTTAACTCTCTTGCAAAAGATAACAATCGTTTCTTAGCTAACAACTCGTTTTGAAAATCATAATCGTTGAACAAATTTGACCCGTGAAAGGATTCCACTGGTCCCCATTCACCTCTGTTGTATTTCTGTAGTCATTTAAAATTAATACCAATTTTTTAAATTTTAGATCATCGTGAGTCTTCGTGAAAACCAAGACGTCACGACCCCAGCGATTGCCACGTCGAAGTTGTTGCTGAAGGCGTCCGAACACCGAGAGCAGTTCCACCTCATAAGAAACTTCGTCGATGCACTGACCACCGTAATGAACGTCAGCGACGATTTCGGCCTAAACCAGCACCTATTAATAGGACCCTGGGTTGGTAAATACATTGTTTCTTGTTCTCACAACGATTTATGCACGTCGTTAAACACGTTCGTGTGGATCTTGGAACGAGTCGAAAACCACGCTTCGAATTATGTCTCGTCGTACATTGCGAACGTTCTGCCCAGCTTGAAGCAAATGGCGGTGGGGAGCGTCGTGCCCCCGCAGATCGGCAAGCTGGCCGCTATGTTATCGCTGCGTTCCGACTCGTCGATTCGATATTTTTGCGGCGACGTAAACGTCAAAGTCACCAATCAGTTTTTATGCACTTTATTGAAAGAGGATCCGGATGTCGGCAACGACGAGCAAATTTTAATCCAAGCTTGGATTAAGTGCTGTTTGTTGTGCGTCGATTCCAACAACGAGGATTTATCGAAAAAAGTTTTTAAGCTGCACACAATCGAGAACGTCATCGCCGACATCGACGTGACCAAAGAACCATTGCATGCGTTCATTGATGCTTTGAAGTCGTCGCAAGCGAATCCGAATCGATTGCGAGAGTTATGCGAAATTTGCTTCGGCGGCATCGACAAGTGGGTGGGTGTTTATTTAACCCCGTCGACGCCCGAAGCGCAAATTTTTAAATTATACACCGATATTTCACTGCTATTTTACAACTGCGCTCCACTGGTCTACCACAAGTCCAAATCGACTTGTCTGTTAAATCGCCTAGTTACCGTTTTATTGCTACCAATGGACCTCTTAATGGGGCGCCCCCCGCATCCCAACATCTTAAAGCCGATAACGCGAACCTGGCATTTATTCGTAAAAGGCATATTCAAGTTGGATCACACGTCCGACGCGTACGTCGAGCGCACGCTCAAAGATTTGATAATACGATACGTCCCGCATTTCCCAATCGCAAATTCGCCGATCGTCAAAATCATGGACGTTAATGACCTTCTCGGCTTTGCGCTCGATAAAATTTCCAACGCGTTTCTTTTGCGAGTCGCCCGAAATTCCGAAGACAACGCCGCTAAAGCGATTCGGACGGTGCGAAGCGTTTTGGAGTCGACGCGCGACGAAGACGCTTTAAAGTTGGTCGTGCGGAAGGTGCTGATTGGGGTGTTTGAGGTGGTGATGTTCAGCGGGCAGAAGAACGTCGCGATCGATTTGTTGAAATTCGTGGCTTCGTCGGATTGGTACGAACACGTCAGGGAAGACGTGAGAGTTTCGATCAACGTCTTGACCGAAAAACATTTAGCGTTTAACGCTAATAATTATTTTAATTTTGTTGTCATGCTGATTAAGATTATTCGAGTCGATGTGATGGGTTGCGTGCCACATATTAAGAAGCACGTTGGGAATGTCGAGCGAATGAGAGGGGTCGGTTTCGATAACACTCTGAGGCAGGGTTTGGATCGGATTGAAAGTGCATTATCTCTGTGATTTTTTTATTTTTATCCTTTTATAGATAAAAGCAACAAAATTGCAAGTAATATGAAATAAATTTAGGGTACAAACTTTAGTTCTTACTTGATTTTATCATAGACCCTAAAAAAATTCCACAATTAAATTAATTCATGTAATACTTTTTATTAATTTATCTTTATTTATATTTTTGCATGAAGAATTTTTCATTCCATTCTTTACAAATTCAGGCATGTGATCAAAATTAGTTATAAATGTAACAAAAAATGTAATTTATTTCACAAAATAAAACAACTACAACACGAAAGTGCATGAATTTGAAGAAATCGCGTCGTAAATAAAAGTGTTATTCAGAGGCTTGTACTGGTGAGTGACGAGCTTGATGATTTCATGGGCAGCACAGCCGGCGATCATCGCAGACACGGAGTGCAATTCGGCCCCGCCGTATCGGCAGATCTCGTGAATGCGTTCGTCCCCCAAGATCAAAGGGCAACCCCACTCTGCCAGCATTTTGCTGATGATGCTCTTGAGCTTAAGAACGTCGGGCTCTACATGGTCGTCGAATTGACCCGGATAGGCGTTGAAGTCGCTGATGAAACGTTCGAGGCCTCGCAGGATTATATAATAGAACATGAGGCTGTCTGGGTCGATTAAATAGGAGACGTCTAAGGACGTCGATTGGTACTCGTCGGTGATGCAGGTCCCTCGTACGACGTACAACTCGCTCGAGTGCTTGCAGAATAATTTCACCTGCAATTAAAAACGTAACGAATATTTTTTTAATAATTAGTTTTACCTCAGCTTCGGTGATTGTATCCGGAGGTTGTCCCAAACTTCTAGCTATTAGCGTTGCTCGCCGATAAACGCTCTCGGCTTGCACTTGCGCCTGTCTTTGATACAGCTGCTGCAAACTCACGTAGCTGTTGGTGTCGGCGGCCATATCAGGCAAGCTGCCTCTTAAAGGCAGAGCCCCGTCGATCTGAACCAATTCGCGAAGTGCCGCGCTCATGACCCAAAATGAAGAACTCTATTCACGCAAATTATAAACTTAAATTCGATTTTATTCGTCTTACATTCTGCATAAGATTGGTGCACTGTTCGTCGTCCAATATTGCCTGGACTTGCGTCGGGATCTTCGGCTGCCCAATGCAAGTGTTCACATAATGGATTGCTTCTTCAAAGTTCTCTTCCAGGTGCAACTGCCCGTCTTCGCTGACGTGATTGTTCTCCCTGATTAGTCGTCGCAGTTCTTCTTTTTCGGATCTTGTGACGGGGAATTTTCCGTCGTTGGCCGACTTGAACTTTTCTAAGTAATAGTAAAGGATGACCAGTGCCGGGACGTGGCTGCGTTCTTTCCGGTCCAACTTCGAGACGTCGATTCCGCTCAGGTGCTCGCGCAAAGCGGGCCAAGGGTTCTCCAGGCGTAGGTCGGGATTTTCGCTGTCTGGGTGCACTTCGATGACCGTGTGTTCGCGAACTTGCAGTCGAAGATAAGCCAGGAATCCGACGCAACGGCACGCGATTAATGGAACGTTGGTTTCCCAGAGCAGTTTGGATAACGGTAATAATATCCTACAAATTATTATTATTGTAGTTTTTTGTAATTTATATTTCAATACTTTTACTTCTCTGGAAGAGCGGTTGCAATAACCACAGTGAAATTGCTGAAAAAATCTTGAGTGTGCGCCATCACATGTTCAGCCGATTCGTCGATGTAATCGCCATGCACGTCGGGGTTCAATTCCAAAAGGCATCGTGTGGCGGCGTGCGCTCGAGACAGCCCGATGGTGTCGTTCTCTAGAAAGAAACTAGACTGACCGCGTTATGTGACAAGCGTAACGGAATTGGATTACTTGGAACCGACGTCTTCTTCAGTGACTTTTTCGCCGTCGACGATCGTGAAGGCGCCGATTCCGGGCAGAACCAGACTTTTCAGTATTTCTGTGCCCAACGCGGTCGCGTTTATGAGGCACACCTTGGCGTTCTCGACCAGTTTCTGGCCGTGATCGCCCCATAATCTGTAAGTTTAGCGGCGTTAGAGCTAGAAATTGAGCTGGAAGTCTAACCTCAATTGTCTGTCGTATTTCTTGCTTTTTTCGCTTTGCTCGGGCGATTTTGGCGCCGGCGAAGACATCGTGGTGCGTTGAATGAGTTAACAACGTGCCATAAAAGCTAAATAAGATTGTTAAAATAAAGCAACAACCTTTTCGGATCGCTCAGTAATGCCAACGGATTCCAGTGATGCAACTGTCGCACGTCAATCATATTGAATTGTTAACAAAAACTTTTTAAATATCGTTTGAAAAGAAGCGTCACCTCTTAGTGAATGGCAGAACTAATGACTATCATTAAATGAATCAATTACAGATTTCTGTAATTTTTATTATTGTTCCACTATTTCACCATAGGTAGCGCCGCATATCCATTGGATTTAATGGCCGAATTTAATTCTCATTATTTATTTTATCTTTGGACATTATCTTATTTTAATTCTAATTTTATTGTTACAGACACCGAAGCGACGCAGTCTGGATGTGTTGCCAATATGTGCGGAGGGATTAAAGTCCACCTATTCTCTTTTATATTTTGTTTTATATATATGTAAAATTGTTGTTGAATAAATGTGATATTTTGCAACCTGTGTTTTATTTTTACCTACACTTCTTCGATTACTAAGCAACAGGTGTAATATTAAAAATTAGTAAATAATTCAAGAGTAAAAATTCGCGCTGCTCCTGGTACATAAATATACACCTCCTCGCATTTATGTGATCCTAATACAAATCCACGAAACGTAAAATGTAAAGTTTGTCACGTTGCTCCTGATACAGAAATATACACCTCTTCGCCTTTATGTGATCCTAATACAAAGTCGAGAATCGTAAAAAACGATTTCAAAGAATGAAAATTGGTGCGCTACTCCTGATAGAAAAATCTACACCTCCTCGCGTTCATGTGATCCTGATACGGCTCCCAGAAAATTTTAGCGAACGCTTAAAGATTTTATTTCTGTTTTCGCGCCAAATAATTGGCTCCCGATACATCGGACACCTCCTCGCTTTCATGTGATCCTGATACGGATCCCAGAAAATTTTAACGAACGCTTAAAGATTTTATTTCTGTTTTCGCGCCAAATAATTGGCTCCCGATACATCGGACACCTCCTCGCGTTCATGTGATCCTGATACGGATCCCAGAAAATTTAATCGAACGCTTAAAGATTTTATTTCTGTTTTCGCGCCAAATAATTTGCGCCCGATACTTCGGTCACCTCCTCGCGTTCATGTGATCCTGATACGGATCTCAGAAAATTTTAACGAACGCTTAAAGATTTTATTTCTGTTTTCGCGCCAAATAATTGGCTCCCGATACATCGCACACCTCCTCGCGTTCATGTGATCCTGATACGGATCCCAGAAAATTTAAACGAACGCTTAAAGATTTTATTTCTGTTTTCGCGCCAAATATATTGCTCCCGATACTTCGGACACCTCCTCGCGTTCATGTAATCCTGATACGGATCCCAGAAAATTTTAACGAACGCTTAAATATTTTATTTCTGTTTTCGCGCCAAATAATTGGCTCCCGATACATCGGACACCTCCTCGCGTTCATGTGATCCTGATACGGATCCCAGAAAATTTTAACGAACGCTTAAAGATTTTATTTCTGTTTTCGCGCCAAATAATTGGCTCCCGATACATCGGACACCTCCTCGCGTTCATGTGATCCTGATACGGATCCCAGAAAATTTAAACGAACGCTTAAAGATTTTATTTCTGTTTTCGCGCCAAATATATTGCTCCCGATACATCGGACACCTCCTCGCGTTCATGTGATCCTGATACGAATCCCAGAAAATTTTAACGAACGCTTAAAGATTTTATTTCTGTTTTCGCGCCAAATAATTGGCTCCCGATACATCGGACACCTCCTCGCGTTCATGTGATCCTGATACGGATCCCAGAAAATTTAAACGAACGCTTAAAGATTTTATTTCTGTTTTCGCGCCAAATAATTGGCTCCCGATACATCGGACACCTCCTCGCGTTCATGTGATCCTGATACGAATCCCAGAAACATTAAACGAACACTTAAAAATGTTATTTCGCTTTCTGTTCGAAATAATTTGCCCCGAAAAGTATTAATTTATTCCGAATACATCGGCCACTTCCTCGGGTTCATGTGATCCTGATACGGATCGGGTTGTATTACTATTAACAGCTAGATGAATAAAACAACGACGTGAAAATATGCGGAAATATTTATTTAATTAACACTTTCATAAAATACACTTATTAAACAAAATAATCAAACTTACGATAAACGGCATTGATGGATTTACGTTAACCGTAACTTAAAATTACTAAATGCACGTTTTAAAAGAACATAATTTAAATGCAATCGGCAAAATCGAAATACACAGATTTGGCAATTATCAGGACATTTGACAATAAGATTGCCATCAATTGAACTAATGCATTTTGAAATCACTTCTCCTGCACTTCCTTTGTTGGTGGTGACACGTAGACGTTTCTCCAAACGTCCGGACTTGCGTTGGGTCCAATTTTGTAGATACGTCCTCCAATTGTAGAAACTGTGCTTCCAGTTGCAGAAATATCTGGAATGATTAAAAATCAATTATCAAAAAAGTGAATACAAACTTATTCAATATTTTATGACTAAAATCTGTTGGTTTAGCAAAGCTAAATAACGTTAGCAAATTATTTGTTATAATAGTTAGACATCAACAATCCAACCCAATTTTTATAATCGATTTATATATATTTTTTTGAGCTGTATTGCATTGAATTAAAATTCGTCTAACGCCTTAACTACGTTCTTTACAATCTTTTCTAGTTTATACAGTAAATACTGGGAGCATAGAAAGATGGTCTTCATACCGTGATATTATTTATTTAATATCATTCGTCATATTAATGTTTATTGCTTGATAAGGGGTTCCATATTACCTTATTGTCAAAGAACTTGAAAGTAATTAACACAAGATCTTGAATAATAATCTTGAAAGATATTTATTTCTTCACAGCAGAATTTGAATCATGAAACTACTTTGAAACAACCAAATCAACATTAAAAGCACATATTATTAATGAGTAGTATGACACCATTGTCTCTATTAAATTTGGCAATTTACGATCATTGAGATCATAAGTATTTATAGTTTCAAGATGCAAGCAATATTACTGATACAGTCCCACAATCCCCCAATTTATTTGTAAATATTAATAAATTGTATATAAATTGCTAGAGCTAATATTTTTACCTTCATCATTAGCAACAGCCAATAAAATTTTAATAAGTGTCCATGATTACGAGGCGCAATTATAGATCGCAGCTGCGTGAGGGATCCTTAACCACGAAAGCCGGCTTTGAAGATCCAAATGTATTTCTTGTCCATTGACAGACACTGACAAGTGAACCTAAAATCAAACAGAAATTAGAATTCAGTCTCACGACCGCAAATAAAATAAAAATATTAATCCGCTTCATTACATAAAATTTTATGGGTAGATCAACAAAACAAACGTTCGCAAAGAAATCATCGTGGAATTGCTTGTGCGCCTTCAAAATTTCAGGAAATTATGGTGTAATTATTAGAAGGAATAGATGCGGTAGCTTGTTTCATAGATGATATTATAAGTACGGGTAAGAATCAGTTACAGCACTTAACACGTATTAAACATTTTGCATAAGAACGGATTAAGACTTCAGAAAACCAAATGTGAGTTTTTCACGGAGACAATATCGTATTTGGGATATATCGTCAAGCAGGAGGGATTGCATACGTGCCAAAATAAAATCGAAGCTATTGAAAATGTGCAGATGCAATTATTATAATAAATTGATACCAAATTCATCTACAGTTTTACAACCGCTGTATGAGCTATTAAAGAAGAACGTTGATTTTAATTGGACCAATGCATGTAATGAGGCGAACAGATTTATCTATTCGATTATCAGTCGACGCAACTCATTATGGTGTGGGGACGGTCCTCTCACATGTTTTTCGTTTAGGGGAGGAAAAACCAATTGCTTACGCACCTAGAATGTTAAGCAAAAATAAGATAAATTATTCACAAATAGAGAAGGAAGCCTCAGCAATCATTGCTGGGCTACAAAAATTTCACCAATAAATATATATGCTAGAAAATTTACTCTAGTAACAAATCATAAGCCTTTAGTTGTTGAATCCAAACAAGGTCTTAATCAATTGCAAAGATTGCAAGATCATTGCTATCAATACTAAAAAGGACACTACAACGAGAAACGTAATAAAATATATTAGAAGGGGTTGGCCTTAAATAAATGCTAAGATAAAATGATTTACATAGAAATCAATTTACTATTGAAAGCGGATGTATTTTACTCGGTTGTGATACCCAGTATTTTGAGGGACAATATTTAAAAAGAATTACACCAAGCTCACATAGGAACGGTGAAAACCAAAACCAAGTTTCTAAGTAGATCTCTCAGAACCCGATTAGATTTATTGAAACCGGATGTACAAACATGTAGCAATAAGTATAAAAAATTTAAGCATCAGGAACCTGACCAGCAAAATTATCGGGGAAGGAGAACGCGAGAATATGAAAGTTGCAGTTCGAGATTATCGTAACCCAAATAAGCCGACATGGATAAAAGGGAGTATTGTAAAGAGATTGGGTCCTCGGACGTATTTAGTGGATGTTCCCGAAATCTGAAAACGCTGGAGAAGGCGTTTAAATCAAACAATCGATTTTGTTAATTTTTCAGTTGTAGAGAAATAGTGTTTTTGTGGCTGGACCTCAGAATGGACAGTCAAGTGACACAACTGGACCGTACGTTTAAACTTGTAGTGAGGGAGTCAGAAGTAGTATAGGCCAACGCGATCGTCAACATGTTTTGGCTATGATTAATATTTAATTTTGATTGGTACACGTTTCAGGATAAAGGGATTATTGTGGACAACAAATAATGATCTGAGCAGATGTAATCAATGGAACATTACATATACAATGAAGTTAATCATTGTCACCTTTTCTATCACAACAGCCTCGTTTACAATCGACGACATTGTGCCAAGTTTCAGAAGAATCTCTCATATCAAAACCTCCACATTAATAACTGTGTCACTGGTTTAATTGACACAAAACACTTCCAACTCGATTTGAATAACTCCTTCGTTCATTGTTCCAAAAGATTTTTCATTGTCCGGACTTCCTAACCACACAAAGAGGGCTCATGTGATTTCGTCTCGTACCAATGACGTCCAATGAAAACTCCACCTAATTTACAAATAAAATCATCTCAAAGTAAATCCACGAACGAAAATAGTCGCTTACCGTCTTTGCAGCAATTCTATCGTTGTTACGATGTGGATGGCAGCTTTAGATAAAAAACGTTGTAAGCAACGGTGGTGAAGTTATTCGACTGTCAATCATCCATTGATTTTCCGTAAATTACGTTCAATTCACTGGACAAGAAAATTGACGTGGGCGCCCCCAATCACCAAAACCGAGTTCGACGTCCTTAACAACGCAACGTTCCAGAACTTCTGCACGATCAATTAATCCTTCTTACTGAGTGGCGAAAAATCCGATGATAAGCTAAAAATTATAAATACCTTAGCACATAAAAAATATTGTCATCCTCACCTAAACTAAACATTATTAGAGTTCATCCTAAGTTATCTTGGACAAATTTAACTTACGATGTCTACGTATTTGAAACTTGAGCATTGACATCCGATAAAAGCAGCCATTGACCTCTGCTATTATCACCAACATTCAATATCTCAATTACTACATTTAAATCATCATCAATCTTCCGTTCCCAAATTAATTGGCTTAAAATAATTACTGACATGTCACGATGGCCATCATTGAATTGAACTATTACGTGAATTTTATGTTAAGTGGATGGTAATACTAAATTCACTATCAATGACACGAAATGATTTATTTAACTTAAAGAAATTTTTCAATCAAATAAATGCAACTTTGGAATGAATGTGTAAACAATGCCAAAAATATTGCTGTGCGTTTTAATTTACACGTGCAGCCTCATTAAAGATTTATTTGCAAATATTAATAAATTGTTGTCTATGAAAATATAAGCTGTTACAGCTCCCATTTACCTTCATCACTGGCGACACCCAATAAAATTTTAATAATTCCATGATTACGAGGCACAATTATAGATCGCAGCTGTGTGAAGATCCAAATGTATTTCTTCTCCACTGACGGACACCGACAAGTGAACCTAAATTTAAACAGAAATTAGAATTCAATCTCACGAAGATAAATAAAATAATAATTCCCGTGAAACTGTTTTAAAGATGTAATTGGCTTTGTTCGTGTTCCGTTGGGTTAGGATTGGTTGAGTTGGGTTGGGTTTCCAACGAAAGAAATCAAAATTTCAAAATAGACGAGTTACAATAAAATTTTCACGAAACGAACAGATCCATTTATAACGTTAAGAAGGCTCGACGAATATATCAGCAATGAAACGTAAATTATTAATCATTGCAATGTTTTCGACAAATTATACAATCAAGTTAATCATTGTCACCTTTTCTATCACAACAGCCTCGTTTACAATCGACGACGTTGTGCCAAGTTTCAGAAGAATCTGTCATATCAAAACCTCCACATTAACGACTGAGTCACTGGCTTAATTGACACAGATCCCTTACAAAACACTTCCAACTCAATTCAACGATCGTGGAATTACTAATCGACGAATAACTCCTTTCTTCATCGTTCCAAAAAATTCTTGATTGTCTGGACTTCCTAACCACACAAAGAGGGCTCATGTGATTTCGTTTCGTATCAACGACGTCCAATGAAAACTGCACCTAATTTACAAATAAAATCATCTCAGAGTAAATCCACAAACGAAAATAGTTGCTTACCATCTTGTCACCAATTCTATTGACGTAACGATGTGGGTGGCAGCTTCAGACAAACACGTTGTAAGCAACGGTGGTGAAGTTATTTGCCTACCAATCATCCGTTGATTTGGAGTAAATTGCGTTCAATTCACTGGGTCCGACAATTGACGTAGGCGCCACCAATCACCAAAACTGAGTTCAACATAACATTCCAGAAAAATCCGATGATGAGCTAAAAATTGTAAATACTTTAGCACAAAGAAAAATCGCCGTCTAAACTAAACTAAAGAACAGACGAATTTAAACCTCATTACACAAAATGCAATCAGTTACATACTGAACAAGGTTGTATTTTATGGGGTTACCGAGTAGTTATACCTTCAAAATTAAGAACTCTGGTTTTAAATGAATTACATCTTAGTCATTTAGATACGAGCAAGTGCAAATCTTCATTCCTTGCATCCTACTGTCCCTACAGAAAACAATGACACGAATACGAATGAGATCGAGAACGAAAATTGTGATGGGAGTTCAAGCACTAACATAAGATAACTGAGATACAATTTACAATCAAGATTTTTAAACACACACTGAGTCGTTTTGGACATGTAGAGAATTTTGTTTTAATTATGTTAAGATATATCTATTAATTTTGAAAGTTGCTAAGGGGCTGAGACTTTGAAAATAGGATAAGGGTGCAACAATGTTCATTGTATATATGAATTGTCAAAGGTAAGCTTTTTATCGTAAACCTTTTTTTACGATATGTAAAGGTACGTGAGTACAAGCAAGTAATAAACACTTGAGTCCAAACGTCGCAGTTTGATTCATCCTTCCCAAATATACAACGAAAGTAAATCCGTAAACGACAATAGTCGCTTACCTTCTTGCCACCAATTCTATCGTCGTAACGATGTCGGTGGCAGCTTTAATCAAATACGTCGTAAACAACGGTGGCGAGTTCGACGTCCTTAAAAACGCTATGTTCCAGAATTTCGCATCATCAATTAATTCTTCTTACTGGGTCGCGAAAAATCCCATGACGAGCTAAAAATTATAATTTAACACACAGAAAAATCGTTAAATATTATTGTCACCCAGCTGTCATTCTGAATAATTTAATTTATTTAAAGTTCCCAATTAATAAAATAAAATACAATTATCTTCACCAAAGTTTCCAGATTCAAAACTCGAGCATCGACGTCTGTTAAAAACGACCATTGACGTTTGTCATTGATACCAACATTAAATTTCTCAGTCAAATTTACTAGTCCCTAGTCGTAATCCGTTCGCAAATTGATTGGCGATGTCATACTCCTACTACCAAAGTTGTTTGCGTGCGGATAATAGTTCATTTGAGTCGTAGGAAATGATAAGTTACCATTATCGATGAAATAAAAATAGTACAAACAAAAGTATCTAAAAAAAGGGACTTTTATGTTACGCAATTTAAACGCGCGGCTTACTTCAACATGTCGTTCATACCAACTTTTAGATAACATGATTGGTTGAGTTAGGAATAATTACGGTTACTTGTTAAAATATATAATAAAATTAAATAATTTACGCTGTTCGTCGATTGCATTTAAGAATAAAAATAACAATAAACAACGAATAAAATGATGCAGTATAAGAACTTGTTTTATGTTGGCAATGAAATTGGGAACAAGCAGTGCTCTACATTATCGTTTTAGGCCGCGGTTACACGGAAAAATCGATCGAAAGACGTAAACGCAAATAATTAAAATAGAGAAATTGCAGCAAACAACAATATTTATCTTCATTTACATTTGCAGCTCTCAGTTGTCAAATAAAACAATTAGATCTTTAGATCAATAAACATTATGATTGATAACGACGAAGCAAAATCGTGAAGTCCTGGAAGCATTTCAGCCAAAAACGAAGAATTTGAAAAAACAAAAATAGAAGGAGCACACTGATGGAGTGATGTGCTGGGAGTGGTGAAGAGAGATATTAAGAGAAATTGAAGGATAATCGCAAGACTGGAGCAGGATAAAATAACAGTTATCAAATAAAATAATTAAATCTTTCGAGTAATCGATAAACATTATATTTGCTAACGGTGGCGAAATTTTCGAAAAAATCAAAATCATGGTGAGAACACCCGAAAGAATTTCTCCGCAAAAACGATAAAAAGAATAATGAGAAATGGAAGGAATACACAATGCACAACTAAAGAAGAAACCAAAAAACTTTGGGAGGCAAAGATAGCCTCATACATATTTCTAGAATCAGTAATCACCCAACCCAACCCAACCCAACCCAATGGGCGGAAAATCTAGATCGTTAGAGTCTTTGCCAAAAATGCTGAGAGGCAGTGAAAAACGTGAAAATTAGCAGATGGCAAGACTCTGAAATACAACACAACAGAACAAAAACTTGCGAATGACGAAGGAAGGACAACCACATCAAACAACTAGACACTGATAACGTATTAAATAAAACACGAGCACGCTAAGAAAGTTGAAAAAGCTTAACAGGTACGGAAAAACACAAGGAAAAACTACAAGAAATGTATAATAAGAAAGAAGTATGACAAGAAAACAAAGAAGAACATATTGGAGAAACACAAATAAAAAAGAATCACACTTAGCAGGACAAAATAAAAAGTGATGCGACGAGAAGCGGAATAAATAATAATAATAAGAATCCTGCGCGTCTCTCCTCCCTCCTAACCACCAATCGATTTAATTTAATTGACGCCAGAAATAAATTATTTTGGGTCGAAATCCAAACTAACGAAAAAAAAATTTTTGTCTCCTTATTTAGAACGTTGGGTTAAGTTTCTTGAATTCTTGGAATATAATAATGTGAGCCTTTAAATTTATAAAATTAAAAAATTTAGAAAAAAAAAACGAATAAATAAATTTTAAAAATGCTTGTACCCAAAATTTGGCGAATGTGTGTCTTACAGCTGAGGAAAATGATACGAAACGAACGTTTTTCTTTTCACAACTCTATTATGGTATTTATTTGATTTTTTTTTAAGTGTTACGCCTGAGAAAAAAATTTTAAAATTATTACAATACTATTAGAACAAATCAGGGTCAAAAATAAAAATGCACCAACGTCACACGAAACAAATCTAACGGAACGTACTTATCCGATCGAGATCTCCCAGATTTCGCCCCCTTATCGCGAATCTGTGCCGATGTACACGACCGATTAAATTAATCTGGACATGTTTTCGATGTTTATTTATTATTACATTTGATTGGCGCGATGGCCGTTGGTAAAAATAAAGGCACCGCCGTTTTTACCTTGAAACCTCGAAAACCAAGTCCAGGCACGTACCGAGAAATTTTCAGCTCAAATAAACCAAAGTGGCACACCAACTAGGAGAGATTATCTTAAATTAATGAATGTTTTTCTGGTGTCATCTTGGTATCAGTGACGAGTGTTAACCTCCCTGAACATCCAGCAATCCCTGAATTCGTTACATACCTTGAATTAAGTGTCTAATCACAGTTTGATAAATGCCATCGCATTCTTCTTAATTCTTGTAGTGTTTCTGGATGCACCGGACGAGCTCTAACAAGTCTTCCAGACTCATCCCAAACGTGTTCGATGGAATTCATGTCGGGACTCATCGCAGGACGTTCCAAAAATTCTATGTCCTTCTTGTAGATACCGCATGACACAACTAGCTGTGTGGGGTTTTGCATTATCCTTCATTAACAAAAATTCTTGCCCTACAAATGGTGCAAAAGGAACATAATACAACAGCGTTTGCATTTAACGATCGTTCTTGAAGAATGAAAAGCTCAGTTTTTTAAACTAACGAAATACCCGCCCAAATCATAACAGATCCTCCCCAAAAATGTTCATGTTGAACGACGGTGGCTGAAGAATATCTCTCCCTTTGTCTTCTCCAGACTCTATGGCGTCCATCCGATGATCTCAAAGAAAATCGTGATGATTCATCCGAGAAGAGAACTCGTCTCCAATCACATTCTTCCCAATTTTGATGTCTTCTACAAAACTCAAATCTTGCTTGTGCTGTCGTGTAACTCTAGGTACCCCATTCGGCCTATATGCATTCAAACCAGTGCTACCAACCTCCGTCTAACTGTTTGAGCGCACGCAGCTGTCCAACGCACATTTTTGAGCCTCTGAGCCAGATGTGGACCGCGGACGATCTGAACGAAGACGTCGGGTGTAAGTCACGCGGTACCTCTGCAGTACTCGACGTGCAGTTGTCCCAGATTTTTCAATAGCAAGAGCAGCATATCGAACACTTCGACCATCCGCCGCTAAAGCCATCGCCCCCGCAACTTCTTCGGGAGTTATTTCCATTTTTTTTTCAAGAAAAATGGTCAACAACAATAAGCAACCAACCACCATAAAGAATTTCTGTAATCCATCTGTATTTCCAATACTTTTAATTAATTCCGAATTAGATTAGAAAATTACGGTCCCCGCGCCTCGTACGCGCGACCGCCTGACCTGGTTGCGCCGATAACATCGCCGCACGTTTTTTTTTCGACCGGATAGAAACAATATTTGCAAACACTCGAGCGATTATCTGGTGGTACTCGACACAAAGACCATATAAGGTGCCCCGAATCCCCGATCCCAGATTGCTGTGTTATAACTCAACCAGGTACGTAGAATGCTTTGATTCGATTGAATATCTTGCGAGCGTTTTATATTCGTTATTATTACGAGTTATGAAGAATTCCGCCAACCGGGAATAAATCGCGGTGGATTTTCTTATTAAAGTATTGATTACGACTTTTAAGGGAAAGTTCTCGTGAATGGGGCGATGATTTTGCGCGTCGTTAATTTCAGAATTTAGCGAGGCTCTCTCCCTTGGATGTTAATTGGAGTGTAGTGATATTTGTTCGAGTTCAAAAGGTACGGGGATTTTTAAATTGGGATTTGTTACCGTGGACCGTTCGAAAGGTTTCTTTGATCGAAATGAGTCGCCGGTGATTCAAAAGAAACTGAAAAAGGTTTTTTTTTAATTAATTAAAATAACTAAATGTATTTTTTATGAACTTAATAAATTCAATTTAATTTTTTGGATTTGAAAAATCGGCAAAACTTTTGAAAAATAATTGTACATAAGAAAATGTGCCATAAAATTTTAATAATTGTGGATACAAAAATATAAAAAATCTTCTGTTGAGATCGGTCAAACTTACTATAAAATTTCTAACAATATTTATTAACAATTTTTGTAATTCTTAAGAAAAATATTTTTGATTTGTTTTCAAAAAATTCAAAAAATTCAGAAATACATACCCAACCCAACCCATCCCAACCCAACCCAACCACATTTTAAAATCTTTTATAAAAGTCTTTATCCAAAAAAAAATATTTAATTTTTAACCTCTGTTGTTTTCAAATTTATTTATACGAAACTACCGTTTTTATTTCAAATCTATTTTAGAACATCTTGACCGTTGGACTCGTTATCATTCATATCAATAATTTTCGACGAATTTGTAAAAATTCTTGACTGCAAAACACTCACAACGATCCCTATCACGTCCGATTAGATGATCAGTCGAATAAAACACCTTATCGAATTTTAATTCGAGTCCACGATTAATCGCTAATTGGATCTGAATTTTACCAGTTGCTTTCGTTATCGGCGTTACATTACAAATAGTGGACGCGTCGGTGCAAATACCGAACGCAAGTTATATTTTAATTTCCATTCGCAGCAACATGAAGTTCGCGATCGCGGTACTCTGCCTGTTCGGCGCGGCCATCGCCGACAAGGTGCGTTACGACGGCTTCCAGGTGATCCGCGTCACCCCGACGACGCAGGCCCAAGTCGAAGGACTCAGGCAACTTGAGGAGCTCAACGGCGGCTACAGCTTTTGGACTGGAGTCGCCGGCGTCGGCAAACCAGTCGACGTCATGGTTCCCCCCCACTTGAAGTACGACTTCGAAGACTACGTCAACCTGCAGCAATTGGACTCGTCGATCTTCATCGACGACGTCCAGGAGAAAATCGACAACGAGAAGGGGTCAGGAAAAAGCACCAGGGTCGACTGGACCGATTACTACCGACTGGACGCCGTAAGTTTTTTCTCCAATTCCAGAAATTTGGAAAAATTAATTCGCGTCACATCTTTCAGATCTACGAGTGGCTCGACGAATTGCAGGCGCAAAATCCGGGCGTCGTCACCGTCATCGTCGGCGGACGATCGTACGAAGGTCGCGAGATCAGGGGCGTTCGCGTATCCTTCTCTGGCGCGAACGAAGACAACGCGGTCTTCATCGAAGGAGGGATACACGCAAGGGAATGGTGAGTGGCGAAGACGATTTTTTTGGGCGATTCGCAGCAAAATTGTCCAATTTTTTAACTTTGAAATGTTATTACAACTAACTTACACTAACAACCATCGTTGGGGACATTATGGGCATATGACACAATCCTAGAAACGGGGAACTAAAAAAAAATTTTGCGACCAATTTCGTAAATTTTTACTTCATTTTAATGTTGCGTTGTTGGGGAGGTTTGGATAAGGTTGTACGAAAAATATGATTTTTTTTATGAAAACCACGACTGATTAATTTAATAAAAAGAATTTAATTTTTTTCAGGATTTCTGTCGCGATGAGCACATACCTCCTCAACCAGATCCTGACCAGCACCGACCCCGCCGTCCGAAACATGGCCGAGAGATACGACTGGTACATATTCCCCGTCTTCAACCCCGACGGTTACGAGTACACCCACACCACGGTAAGTCGCGTGTGCACACGTCGAGCGCCAAATTAGTGAACCCGTTTCGTTTCAAGAACCGCATGTGGCGCAAGACGCGCGTCCCGTACTCCGGCTGCTACGGCGCCGACCCCAACCGCAACTGGGCCTACCAGTGGATGAACGGCGGGGCCAGCAACAATCCGTGCTCGGAGACCTTCGCCGGACCGTTCGCCTTCTCCGAACCGTCGACGCAGTCCATGTCCGACTACATCTCCACCATCGGGACGAAAATCGTCGCCTTCATCTCGTTCCACTCGTACTCCCAACTGCTCCTGCTACCGTACGGCCACTCGCCCGCGCACGTGGAGAACTTCGCCGAATTGGTGAGTCCGCTCCAAATTCTAAACCCAATCTGAATCAAATCGTTTTCAGTACGAAATTGGACTTAAAGCGGCCACCAGCTTGGCGACTCGCTACGGAACCCAGTACACAGTCGGCAACATCGTCGAAGTCATATGTAAGAAGTTAACTTGTTTTTTTTTTCGATTTCTTATAGAATTTCTTTCAGACGTAGCCAGCGGTGGAAGCATGGACTGGGTCAAGGCCACCCACGGAACGCGAATCACGTACACGTACGAATTGCGAGACACCGGCAGGTACGGTTTCCTCCTCCCCGCCGACCAGATCATTCCGACCGGAGAAGAGACCCTCGATTCTCTTGTTACGATCATGGACGAATTCAACAAAATTTAACTTGCACGTCAATAAAATGTTTTGATTTAGAATTTATGATTTTATTCTATTGCTCTGCCACCAGACAAGAAAAGATGTTGAGATACCTTTCGACTGGTTTGATATGAAAATAAATTCACACCTCAGCTGCACTAAGAAAAAAAGAACTTAACGTTGATGTGTATCGTCTTGGGTTGTGTTAAATATTCGATCAACCCAACCAGCTCAAGTTAAGATAAAAACGATCGTTTGGGTTAGGTTGAGCGTTGAGTTGATGAAATTTCGAATCGACTCGATCCAACTCGAATTAAGATAAAACTAATCAAACTGACTTTGTCTTGGGTTGCATTGCATGTCTTGCTTGATTCTCGCGAAACATCTCGTACGTTTCCCGTAAAATTAATCTCATTGCTAATTTATCTTTCAGCACAGACTCTACTTGGTATATGTAATTAATTCATCACGTTTAAGTTTTTTGTTTGCCGTCCTGGAAATGCAACTGAAGCCGGGATTAAGTTGTATTTCGCGATTATTAAAAATTAAAACGTCGTCTTTCGGCAATACTCGCAATTTGAATTCGACGTCTGCGCCGCCTTTACGACCGGGAATAAAACGAAATTAAGCTCGGATCGTAGGTCGAAAAGCGCACGTATCTGGAGCGGACGTCCGACTGCATAGTCACAGTCTAGCCGGGGCCGTAAATCTCGCAGATGCCGCGACATAAAAGACGGATTCGTTGAGGTAGGTTATCGTTCTCGGGGTCGCCTCGCGATCCGACGATCAATACGCCGGACCGCGCGCGCGGAAAACGCAAATCAATTTAATTTGTCGTCGTCGCGGGGCCCGAAAAGTTGCACGTTGGTCCCCCTTCTTCGTATTGGGTTACGCGTCGACTACGTGATATATCGCGCGGACTTCGGGCGAAGTTTCGCAAGTTGGGGGCGACGATAAGATCCCGGTCCGGATACTTTTTCCGGCAATTTTCTCGGTTGCCATTTTCCGCATAAAATATGAAAAAACGAGTTTGCTTGGGAGGTAATTTATGGTTCGAATGGGAAGTGACGTGATCGATAAAATAACAAATACATTTTTGGGATAACACGACAAATGCGTGCTTTGGTTGGCCGCACCATCAACCTGCCATCACTCATCATAATTAATGCGTCTGTCTCGAATCTAAAAGACCGAAGCCCGTGAACAATAATTCGTTGCCGAATCGCCCGTAAATCACCGCAAGAATGGATTTAGACGATTGTGCAACTCCGATGACGCAGTATCTCGAAGTCGATTTCGAGCTCTCGTCATAAACTCGGCGATAAGCGAAACCCATAAATCGCTAAGTCATCGGGTAGTTTAATAAGCGCGTTTCAGGAATCTCGACGAAAATAGTCGGCCGCGTTAAATTATCTCGTAATTGACAGCGTTCGAACGATAGAAATATCCTACATAACAAGAGCGGATCGTAAACTGCAACGCGTTGCAAGAGGACAGCAGTTTCAAAGATCGGGAATTGCAGGTCGTCCGAGACAAGTCAGGTTTAATTAAGTGACGCCAATGACAAAGTTTCTAAGCTGTTTGTAATCGAAAATATGTTGGACTAACGAAACGTTCAGTAAATTTCGCTATAAAGACCACGTTTTAGATTCAACAGATCTGAATGATGTGGCCAACATATTAAAAAAAAAAAAAAACAGGCCATGCATTACCGCCAGCTAACCTTAAATTAATATAGCACACAGTTGTAGACAATTAGGTAGCCAACAAAGTATTTTAATATAAAGAAAAAAAATAATGTAATGAATTCCGCCAGTGAACCAGTGCCACACTTCAGTTTGGTAGAACTTTCATTAACTCGACTCATTTTTATGTATTTTGGGTAATATTTTGGTCCATGTACAAATTAACAAAATTCATAACATCATACTCTACAATGCAGGTGACACTTAATTCACAAGAGGTTGGGTTGGGTTGGGTCGGGTTGAGTTAGGTTGGGTTTTTGCGACATTGCATTGCAATGAGATAAAGGTATATATGAAAGAGAAAGAAGGAGGTAATGGACAGCGGCAAAGAATACCTTTTTCATTTTAAATTAAAATGAATCGACGATGTCCGCGTGAGAAGGACAAGCCCGGAATTAATGCCAAATCGCGCCGCACCGAGCGCAAATGGAACTCCGATCGGGTGGTCGTCGCGACGCGTTCAATTGTCTTTGGTGCGCGTCGCGCGTTCTCCGGCGAGTTCAGTGGCGCTCAGGACGCCCGAACGACCGGATCCGAGCTTCGCGGAGCTTTCGACGCTCGCGGCGACGCGCGTGTGCCTCTCGAAGAAAAAGTTTCGCGTCTCGCACGGATTACCGATGGTAAGTCGCCTCCGCGTTTAGACGATTTATTGATATTTCACTAACTAGGTTTTTGGTTTCCCCCGTTTCATACGGCGGAAAAAAAATCGCAAAAATTAAAAAAAAGGTCAAATTTTGTTGTATATTACTGTGTATAATATTTTAAAGCAGACGGCATTTCTTTTGGTGTAGACTGTACATTGCATACGAATATCGCTAATTCGTATCATTACTGACACTTACGAGTAGGGATTTAAATATCGCAATACCTTTAGACCCCGTTTGACAAATGTATTACATATCCTCAAAATTAAAAAAAAAATAAACATTAACTAACTTTCTCTAGAACTTTTAATATAAATTTTTGAATAATTTCCGATCAACTGGCTGATTTTTTTATGCATTCACTGACATCTGTAAATGTCGAACTTCACGTCAATAACATCCAAAGCAACATAAATAATTGTATTATTGATACAACAATATGCTTATAAATTAACGATTAATAATAATTTTTGGTGGTGTCGCAATTATTGGTTTCGGGAATAGTTTTAATTGGGTAGCAATGAAAGGAATTATTGGTTGTTAATGAATTTTGGGATATTAAGGTTTGTTTACGTCCACCGCAAAGTTGCGACTGTTGCGTCGTGCGGTTTTCACTCGCATGACGCATGGCCAGCACTTTGAAATGAGCACAAGTGTGTAGTGTTTGCAAAGATTCCAAACAATTAACGTACATTAAATTACATCAATTTTATTGTCAGCGAGCGAGAAAAAAAAATTACAGAGCAGAAATTAAAGCGTTTAAAGAAAATCTAAGGCGCACAATGAAAAGACTTAAACGATCACAAAATAATAACTAAACAGGAATTAATGACACTTTAGTACCGACTCCATCGGTCGGGCTCTTTGCTGGTGTAATAGACGGCGTATTTTGGATAAAACTCGTTATCGTCGAATTTTACGTAGGCTAGTCCATATTGTGTACGAGCAATTGCCGTGTCGTAACCATCAATGGGTATTTTGTCAAGGCTGGGAATCTGAGGTTCGTACTGTCTCCAGCACAGAACGTCAGTAATTATCATGGCACGATCCGTGCCAATATTCCAGTTAGCCGCGTAATTAGCGTATTGGGGTGTATCTCCAAAACTGACGCCGTGTCCGAATCTGTCCCGTCTGATCTCACGCCAGTCGAAGTTTCCTTGAAGAATCGACTCTGCATTAGATGCACTGGTGTCGTGGAATAATTCAATGACATTAACGCCGCCTCGGGCTTCGTACTCGGCCTTCTTCAGCAAGAAATGGCCGTACATGAACGGATCCTCAAGCTTCACGATTTTTTTAATGCCGAGATTAAACGGTCCCGAAACCTTATTCGCTAATCCGTCGTAGTCGGGATGACCCGGCGAAATTTCTATCCTGAAACCCGCGGCGACTGTGGAATTTACGGACCAGTCGCCCGGCAAGTGCCTGTCAAGAGCTTGCAACATGATCTGCAAAAATCAAACCGTTTCATGTCAATTTTTAGTTTTAATATGTTCGGCTGGGCTGGACATGGCTGGACACTACCAATGAAGGACAATACGATGAAATGAAGCAAATTGTTGAGGCACTCGAGGGATTACAAACGGATATGAGGACGAATACGGATATGAGAAATTGAAGGACGAAATAAGAGAAAATGAAAAGTTATGGAAGGTGGAAAGGGAACTGCAAGGATATAAATGTCGGAAGCAGATATAGGCAGGATGGATCGAGTAACATTCGAAGAGGACAGGAAAAGGGAATCTCAAATGTTCTTCGAAAGCAATTTATTAAGGAAGAACGCGCAATAAAAACTCAGCACAACGTGATCAATGCGGTGGAATTGCTAAATGTCAACGAGAAAAGAAAGACGATGACGAATAAAAGTAAATTGCAATGTACAAATGTCTATGTAGAGCCTGATCTAAATAAAGACGAACGTAGGGCAAGGAGCATAATAAAGATCCAAGCTAAAGAAGAGAATGACAAAGGTTACAAAAAACTAATCGTTGCCAACTAGACGTGAATCAGAGGAAATATTTTTTAAGAACGGTCGGGCGCTCAAAACTACTCAACGATTAAAGAAGGTTATATTTTTTATGGGCATCTGTAAAGGGCACTTTTGCATCGTGGAATTTTAACGGATTAATGGAAATTAAAAGATATAAGATAGTAGTAACAGCCTTATGAGAAACAAAACAATTAGGGCTAGACACGGTAGATATAGAAGACAAGACACAGAAGGCGTAGAAACAATCAACATAAAGTAATGCCTTTCAAACCAACATCAGAGAGGTTATGTGTTTTACGTTTGCGAAGAGACAAGAATATCAATATAATCAATGTCCACGCCCAGTCAGAAGAAAAAGAAGAAGAAGAAAATGACATATTTTACCAGAATATGAAAAATTACCCCGAAACATGACTTGGAAATAATTACTGGAGATTACAACGCAGAGATTAAGATGTGACGATGAACAACAGGAGTACGCAGCAAACACGAAATGTCTAATGACAATGGACACCGAATAATTAATTTTGCGAAAGAAACATATAAAGGGACATGTACGACACCAAACTGATCATGTACTAGTACAACATATGAACTTAATTACTAATTACACAGGATTCGATCTAAGTATAAACTGCAAAAAAGTAAAGCAAATAATAATAAAACTAGATGAGGATGTTAAAATAAAATATCATGGGGAGATTGCAAAACGAAAAATAGAACAAAAGAAGTCATCAAATAAACTCCCAAAACGAAGATTTCGAAGAAAAAGAACAAACAGGGAAGATTGGATCGATGAGTGATTGGAACAGAGAAGAATTACTGAATAACAACACAATAGGAAACAGAGAAAAATATAAGAACATAAGAACAACGTGTACAGGAAGAAAAAAGATTGCATAACGAGAAAAAAACTCATAACCATTTCAATTTTAATTTCCGGGCATTTTATAAGGAAATAAAAAAGGCAAAAAAATTACCTAATAACTATTTTAAAAATCTAGTCTCACCGAGTGAACCGACGCAAATAACAGAAAAATGGAATGAAAACTCCCAAATACGGAAAATAAGGAAGACCAAGGGGAAACAGAAATAACCGCAAATCGACATC
The DNA here is from genome assembly GCA_959613385.1 of Geotrupes spiniger. NCBI lineage: Eukaryota > Metazoa > Arthropoda > Insecta > Coleoptera > Geotrupidae > Geotrupes > Geotrupes spiniger. The sequence continues at coordinate 30,118,777 of OY390739.1, forward strand.
CGAGTACGCAAAAACCACAGTGTTTTCAACCAAGAAATGTCGTCCAACGATACTTTCAAACCCAACTCCAATGGACACACGTTCAGGACTACTAACTAAAATTTCTCAAAGACGAAATTGGACATCTGAAGATATTTGCAAAAAGAACCGATAGAAATTGAGTTCCCATCCGAACCGAAACCATGGGAGAAATCGATGGATTTACAATTTAAAAAAATCACCAGAAAATTGCCCAACAAAAAATCTTGATTACGATCAACTTTTAAAAGTTGAGAGATATAATACAACAAGATTGGATTAGATTGGAGATATTAATTTGTTATTAATGCAGAGGTATGAAAATATCCGTTATCTTTTTACAACCAAACGAGACCCGAAATTAAATTTAAAAACTCCCATTCATGTGAAATTTAGTGACGTCCCCGAATTCACAAAGCTAAGTTCAAAAATAAATAAGCTCCATGGTGGAACAACAAATTATCCAATCGTGTGGGCAACAAATATTTTCGACTGTATAGGACGATGTTTACCATATACACAGATTGTCACTCAAAACCCAGCCCACGTTTTAAATTAGCCAGATAGCGAAATACTTGGGCCTAAACCTAAATGGAAAAAGCATGTTAAAATAAAAACGTAGTAATATGACTCACGTACAATTTTTTGGGCGTGGTTCAAATTTCGGTTCGCACTCACATCGAACAGACAAATCACAAACAGACGAAATTGCCAAGAAAAAAATTACTTTAATCACTTCAAACTCAAAACTATGAAAACATCGTCAAGGGATGAAGGTTAAAATAACGTTTAAGTTGCCGGAAGACATTCGACCAATTATTTCATTTGGTTGCTTTCTATTAACATCGAAATCTGCTCTAAATTATTTTTTTTTAACAAACACCCACTTTCAATAAATTATTGCACGATTAATCAATAAACGAGATACTTACGCGATGAAACGACACGATCTGCACAATTCAACAGAAAACTACATAGTCGCGAGTCGCTATCCATGTGCAACAGTTATGATAAAACTATTATCAAGGCCCATGACACATGTAACACTTGTTTCCGCTTGATAACAAGTCATGATATAAATTGCGCCGATCATTATTTATTATTATTTACGACAGTTAAAAGTGCTTTCTTCTATTACAAAGTATTCTGCAACATAATTTGCACAATATTTTAACAATTCGTCATTCATTAATTGTTCTGCATTTCCAAACGGTGGAGCACGTTATCTTCTCACCAAATCAGAAGAAAAAATCGAATTAAATAAAAATCTGTACGACTAGTAGGATTTCAGGCAAAGGAAAAAACGTATCAATTAATGAAAATAAAGTACGAAGAAAATACGTGCACGTGGTAATTATTCTCAACATTTTTAATTTAGTGTTGATGAAGCCAATAAATAATAATAATAATAATGTTAGGAGTGCAGGATGCACAATATATCACGAATACTAGAAAACGCCCGGCGACCAAAACTACTGCACCCTTGATAAGTGGCGCCTATTAATATAATTGCTTTCCCTCTCACACAGCCCAATGCAAGTCAAGTATATGTTTACGTTACCAAACTCCTCTCCTCGAACGATGCCCGCGGACCGACAGATGATGCTCTCGCATGGGCGTGCATTCGGGTAACCAAATAATACGCAACATGAAAGACAAACAGTAATTAGTGATTATAAATACCGACCATAATTAGCATTAACATACCGGGTGCTCCAACACCCTTGCTTCAGCACTCTTCGGATCGTGCCTACACCTTCTTTATCCGTCTCTCCATTGCTCCTCCAATGGTGATCTTCGTATACACCTAACGTTAGTTCGTAGCGTCAAAGAGAATAATTAATAGACAGAGTCAACCAGATAGTCAAGTCACGTACGATGCACTTGCGTGCCCGCGCCCATTATCTGACCAGAACAGATACAATGGACCACTGAACTTGCGTCCAGGTCAAGCGATCACGCCGTTACCTGCGTGCTATAGTACCGCTAGATTAGTTGCATTTGCATGCCTGCGCACACAGGCCGTCAGCAGACAGCCCGCGTACCAACAATTCCTCGAATTGTGTCAATGTGCCCCAGTGCGATCCCGCCTCGCAACGCTGACAGGAATGCATTACCTTCGCATTCCATGACACAGGCAGATAGCTAGCTAATAGATAACCTTTTCACCGGGAACCCAGTTGCATCTCGCAACAACAACAACAACGGCCGTAACAACGGCAACAGCAACAACAGCATCAACAGCAACACCACTGCATTCGGTCTGCACAACTCCACTGGCAATCACTCGCGCAACTGTAACATACTCCAAGCAGTTGTCATTAATACCCCTCAATAACCAACGAATAATACTAGTCATTGTTCACACCAATGACCATAACACAAATATCACGATAACAACGCAACTACTGCGCCAACCCTCGCCGTGCGCCCACACGCCACTGCGAGAGCAAAACTGGTAATGTTGACGATACGATAACGAGTGTGTCCTTCCCGTAAACAACCCCACCTCTAGGGCTAGTGTGGTATGGGGGAAAGCAATAAACCTCTACAACGTTTTCATAAATATTCTCATCCCTATTATAAGCAAACACGCGTAAAATATGTAACCCCCGCAACACAATAATGCACCTAAATGTCTTAAATAAAACACAACCGTAACAATAACTTTTAATTTATTTTCTTAAAAAATTGAAGATATGACCAATGTACAAACAACAACCCAAAAGAAATTTGTGTGAAGTAACATTTACTCTACCTTCTAACAAATTTAAAAAGCGAGCCATCGATTTATTTTTGCGCTTGATTTAGGCTGAAAACCCTTTCACAATTACACACAAAAAAATTAAATAAACGCAACTTATATAACTTTTATTAACATTAACATAAATGAAACATAATACTGAAAAAGAAAAAAAATGGTAACTAAAAACTATTCAGAGCATACAAAAATATTTAAATGATAAGTAAACAAAAATCAAAATAAATTCCCCTTAACGTTGGTAATCTACCACATTTACCAATACCTTCTGTACACGCGTTCAATGCTGGTGTAGTACACGACGTACTTGGGATAAAACTCGTTGTCATCGAATTTGACATAGACTTGCTCTAGATTACCAACGCCTGTGTTGCAGTCGTCAGGTGGAATGGGATCGCTGGAAGAAGAGTCGAACGTCCTTCCGATCAGAACGTCGGCGATTATCATCGCGCGATCTGTGCCGTTGTTCCTCGACGATTCTCTGTTGGCGTATTCCGGAGACGGTGAGAAACTGACGCCCTGTCCGAATTTGACGCGATTGGCGCGACGCCAGTCCAAGTTGGTGCGGAGGATCGAGTCCACCTTAGACGCGCCGGTGTCGTGGTATAATTCCATGACGTTCGCGGAGCCTCGGGCTTCGTACTCGGCCTTCTTCAGCAAGAAATGGCCGTACAGAAAGGGATTCTCGACCCTTACAATCTTTTCAATGCCCCTATTAAACGACCCTGCAACATTCCTCGCTATTGCATTGTAGTCGGAATGCACCGAAATGTTGGTGGTTCCGTAATCGGTGTCGTAAAGATGCGTCGACGAGTTGGCCCAATCGTCCGGCAAGTGTCTGTCGAGATAATGCAACATGTCCTGAAAGAATAAAATAAAAAAAAACGATCGATATCACAGAGATATTTTCGAAATGGAGAAGTTCACGGATGCAAAGATCAAAGTCAATATTAAAACCAAGCTGAAAAAATAACGAAATTTTTGGAACGATTAAATTTGATAAAAAAAAAAACTGGAGCAATAACTCAATGTGGATGACTCAATCAATGAAAAAAGACGAGAGTAATTTAACGTATTCAGGAGAAAAGTGAAAAAGGGAAACATTTTTAAGACTGCAGATTGCACGAGAAAGGAAAAAATCAACGCTAGACTGTGGAGTGTGAAAGGAACTTGAATTACAAAGAGAAGAAAATCAAAAATCATTAAATTGAAGTGTCAGGTACATATTTAAAAAAAAACTAACAGCAATGTCAAAAGTCAATCCGATTCTGCACGTTAAACAAAGCGACCAAAGCACATCTCGGTAAACGGTTTCAATGTCGTCATTTATTTAAATCAAGTTAAACGTTAATTATAATTGCAAAAATATATTAAAATTGTTTAAAACGTTTGCATAAGACAAACAACAACAAAAGTTGCAATCATCGATAAATATGTTGAAGAACAACCACCACTTGCCAATGTAATATAAATAAGGTGAAAAAACGACAAGGATGGGAAAAGTCGTGCACGTAAACTTCATCGACGTAAAGAAGGCATTCGATGGGATAAAGAAAATGAACTTTTGGAGAAGATCTAGGCAATGCTTTAACTGAAAATATTAAAATCCTTGACAAAAAGCTAAGTCGAATGAGAACCTAGCCCAACCCAGTCCCTATATTGGACGTTTATTTTTGTACAATTTTGAACGAACAAAATTTCAAAATACCAACCGATACCAATACCGACGAAACGTCTGATCCGAATTGGTGTGGTTGCTATGTCCAACAACATTTTGTAATTGTTTACCATTTTTTTACTTTTTTGGATTTTAGAGGAAGTAGCAAAAATAATAAGAAATACCAACTTAAAATCTTTTGTGGTTGAAAACGATGGGTGTTGATTTTCTTGTAAATATATACAACACCCCAGCTCACTCATTCATGGGTGAGGTTGGGTTGGGTTGGTGATGGGTTGGGTATTTCCTTTTGGCAATAATTTAAACAATTTTAATAATTTCCTCATTTTTTTTGGTGTTATCAAAATTAACCTATTTAACAATTTTATTATTTTTCACTGGTATTTTTTTAAATATCGTTTCAAGTCAACATTTTTATATTAATTCACACATTCAGCAGTTTTATTTTTTTTTGCAACAATTTCGTCTTCATTTATTCTTTTCTGATTTTTTTCCCAATTTTCGTCAAATATTCCCAGTTTCAAAAAGTTTTGATAATTGCATTTTTGAACTTTAGACAAATTTATTATTTTTACAATTTTGGTATTTTTCCATTTTTTTTTTTTTTAATTTTGTTGTAACCCCTTTGACAATTTGTGCAGTTTATAAAACTTTATCAACGTTGATATTTTGAAAAATCCCATATTACAGAAAACGTCAAAGTTTACAAAAGCGACATTTTCAAAAAAATTAAAAAATACGAAACAAAAATATGACAATGGAAAATAAAAAATTACAAAAATATCAAAATTGATAAAACAATTCAAAAAATGCAGACACTGTCAAAAATAATTTAACAAAATAATCTCTACACAATTTCTAGTAATACAACGTGGAAAGAATTGATGAACGAAAGAGTCAAACACAAACAAAAAAAAAAATAAAACCACGAGGATGCGGACAATAACACAAAACATGAATGACTTGAATTAAACGAAATATATAACATCCACCAAATCATGTGGTCTGGGGGGATAAACACAGAGAAGAATTACGCGATATTTTGTACAGAAACAGTAAATGTGATTTTTTCTTGAGTCAGATGCCAAAGTCGCGAGAACGGCAAGGACATTATTTATAAATTAATTACTTGCATAATAAATCGACGAAATGAATATGAATAGCGGTCGCTCGTAATTTCCAAGATTGGACGATTACCTAGGACCGACGAGCTGTGCGAATGGCGAGTTTGTGACTAATTTTGTACCCGAAATCTTCAACAACTTAGACCTGACGCGACGATTTTCAATTTTTAAAATTAGACCGAAACGATCGACGCCAATCTAAACAGTGCTATTTTGCATATCCAGGTTATTTAGGTAGAACATTATTAATGTATATTAATTATTATTAACATCGATATAATGTTCGTTAACCCAATTAAAACGTAAAATCGACGAGTGTTAAACCAAATCGATAAAGACGAGGAAATTATGTAAAAATTGCGCCATCTAGCCATCTAGCATTGCAGAACGCTGTATCAGGCGATTCGCTCTATCTGCACTCATCAGACCACCACTGGTACATCCGCCGAAGGTGCGTCAAATCTCAGCGGTTACTTTTTCAATGCACAACGATGAAGTGGCCACCAATGAATATATTTTAATGAAAAGAATAAACGACTGATTGATATTTTTCGCCCGGCTTTCATGTCAACTATTGTTTTATGGATTTATGGAAAGTTCACGGTGGGAAAACAATAATACAACCCAACCCAACCCAACCCAACCCAATTACAATTTTAACTCTCCCTGATCAATTTTCCGGGCCATAAAAATATTTTATTGGAACAATTGATAAAACGAACTTTCACAACACCGAAGATTCACCACGAACATCAAACAGCTCATGGTTTTAACTTCGATACAAATGGCACCTTTGCAATAAAGTCTGAGACATGGCAATTTCGAAATCGCCATTTTCAAATGAAATTTTTTTGTTTGCGAAGTTTTCACCAAGTCTTCTTAACCGGAGTTTTAGAGCCCGCCCTAATAATTGTATTATTTGAAACGATAAACCCTGGTGAATCTTCAGAGCCGAGGACAACCACATCTCTGAACGTGCGAAACTCCTATGTTCAATTTAAAAAAAAACACACTTCAATCACATCGGACCCTGACTGAGTTACTCAACCAATCTTACGCACTTCTAATTCAATAAAATTGCTTAGACAAAATTAGCTTTATTTCTCGAATAAGTTTATTTATTTATTAACAATAATGCAAACGATGGGAACAAATTGGTATTTTGGCCAAAATAGTTGACAAACAGTGAGGAATTTATTATAACGGACGTGTAGTAAAGCATGCCATCGAACAATACTACAGGTTTCAGATCAGTCATAATTTGTGCGAATATTTAATATTCAGCATCGGATTGACTTTCGACTACTAACAATGTTGGTAATTTAATCAATTAATTAATTAAATTGTTATTTCCTGCAGTTTATCGATTTTTTTCATACGTTTCAATAAAAGAAATTTATTTATTTTTGTCTTTTTCCGCTTTGTTTAATTCTCGATATCGTGGATTGGGTTGGGTTAAGTGGAGCTGAGTTGGGTTGGGTTGGGTTGGATTGAGTTGGGTTGGGTTGGGTTGGATCGGGTTGGATTGGGTTGGGTTGGGTTGGGTTGGGTTGGGTTGGGTTGGGTTGGGTTGGGTTGGGTTGGGTTGGGTTGGGTTGCGTTGGGTTGGGTTGCGTTGGGTTGCGTTGGGTTGGGTTGGGTTGGGTTGGGTTGGGTTGGGTTGGGTTGGGTTGGGTTGGGTTGGGTTGGGTTGGGTTGGGTTGGGTTGGGTTGGGTTGGGTTGGGTTGCCAAGAAAATGTGGAGGATTAAATATTTTTCAGAGGAAAATCATCGCACAAAAGTTTTAATCCAATAAAATTAAAACACACCAATCACAACAGAAATAACAACAAAGCTAGAGGTGACATTTTAATTTAAATTAATCGTTCGTTATTTAAAAAATTTTCGATCATACAATCGGCTCAATTAATTCATTTCGTTCACTTCGTCGAAGTTAAATGTTAAGCTTCAAAATACATTAGCGTATTACAAATTCCTCGGCATGTTAGTGCTTCGCTCAAAAGAAAGCATTCAATAATATAATAAAGCAAATTGTGGTAAGATAAGATAAGGCGCGAGTGCAGTAAAGCAATTCATCAGCGCCGCCGACTTATATGACTCAGCGTGCAAGGTGCACGTTTCAGTTGTATGCACTCCACACAAAGCGCTAAAAAATCTGTAATCAATTTCCGCGACATTGGGTAAATTAAAATAAAGTCTGATAAATTTGTACAAAAATTGCAACGCAATTTACCTAATCGGATTATTTTAATTTCAAAATAATTTAAGTTTGCACGAGCAAAGCACAAATTGGGGGAATCACCGAACATCAATCGAATCGATCATTTTATATATCGACCTTGAAATTGCATCCAATAAATCAACAACCTTCACGTTTTAATGCAAAAAATAATAATAACATGAAAAATTCGTCCAATTAATTAAATGATAATTAATCAATCAATAAATAAACTTACTTGCGAAATTTTTTTTGTGACGCAGTTGTAATGATCGATGGAACGGTGCGAACAACAGGACGATCACACATCAACTGTGACGATGATTGCGAAATGGCGCGACACCTCCGCGACGAAACGAATCGTTCGGGGGAAGCACCAGACGAAGGTCGCATCGGACCCACGATCGCACGCAGTTGTAATTATTTACGTTGCGCGAATCTGATTTATTACTGAAAGGCGTTAAATCTGCGAAAATTTTAACAAAAATGAATTTAATTCAAATAATAAAAAGTCCACTTTGACCCCGGAATAGAATTTCAAGCTCAGTTTCAGAGCTTTAACGCCAACATTTTGGTTAAAATCGACGATTTTCACATTTTTGCAATTGAATTAGAGATTAGAAGCAATTTGGACTGAAAACCTTTGTGGTGGATTTGCCATCATCCACAATGATGTCAACATTAAAAAAATGGGACTAATAAACGTACGTTATATAAATTTTATTGAAAAATATAAAAGAACACAACAGAAAAAACTAAACTAAATTAAAACTAAACCAAAAACTCAAGTAAATCAACATAAAAACGAACAAAAAAAAAAAACAGAAATTAAAATGCATCCCCTTCGTCACCATCTACCAAAACCTTTTAAACTGCCGTCCTTTGCTGGTGTAATAGACAACGTATTTAGGGTAAAACTCGTTGTCGTCGAATTTGACATAGACTTGCCGTCTATTACCAACTGCCGTGTCGTAATCGCCAGCAGGAATCTTATCACTCGAATAGGTGGTGTAGTTTCTACCGATCAGGACGTCAGCGACTATCATGGCGCGATTCTTCCCGTTACTCCTCGACGATTCTTGATTGGCGTATTGGGGCGAAGGCGAAAAACTGACGCCCTGTCCGAATTTCACGCGATTGGCCATACGCCTGTCTAAGTTGGTACGAAGGATCGAGTCGATCTTAGAAGCGCCGGTGTCGTGAAACAATTCCAGGATTGTGGCTTTATTTCGAGTTTCATACTCTGCCTTTTTTAGCAAAAAATTTCCGTAGAGAAAGGGATTTTCCACCCGTACGATTTTTTCGATGCCTTCATTGAAGGATCCCGATAATTCATTCTTCAATTTTTCATACGTTGGGTCCGAGCTCGGAATTTCCACCGTTTTGTAATCGGTGGCGTCTGCTGAATCGGCCCAGTCGCTTGGCAAGTGATCAGCGAGGCGTAGCATCAACATGGCCTGGAAAAAAGTAACTATTTCTAGAAATGTATCAAATAAATAAAAACGAAAATTAAAATAATTAACGACATCTTCGACAAGATTGAAGACACGACACGTTACGTACGTTCGAAACTTCAACGTACAACTTGTGAAAAATTTTTTATGGGTCAAACATCACAATTAATTAAAAATTGAATTGGACATAAAATTGAAAAAAAAATTACAAAGATGCACTTTAGCAATTCACGCGGATGACTCAGACCATTGCATAAAATTTAAGAAAAAATTACAATAAACAAATTTCTAGAAACGTGCCAAATAAATAAAAACAATATCTTCAGCAAACTTAAAGACGCAACACACCGTTAATGTTAACCCAGAATAATTATTTTTTTTAATACGTTCGCGGCTTTAATAAATAAAATATTTTAAATTAAATCGAAATCAATCAATCAATAATAACAAAAGCTCATACTTACGTTTATTTGTTGGGCAGCCGAAGACGTGTTAAAAACAAGTCCGAACAAGCGAACATGAAAAACAAACTGAAACTATCACGACACCGGCCACCCGACGATTAAACTAATACATGAAAAAAAGGGCGAACACACCCGATCAGTCGCACGAGTCCCAGTTTCAGGCGGATTAATTGCGTAGTCGACGTCGTGCAGATAAAAACGTAGGGGAAGCACCCGATCCGGTTCTACGTTCGCGAGTCAAAATCGACAGAGATGATCGGTATAAATACATCATCTTCTTTAATATCCGACCACACAGAACGTGCGATTATTATGGGTCGCAGGCAATTAAAATTTTTATTTTCGCAGATCACGCGAAAAATTATTTTCGTTCTATTTTTGCAATTTTTGTGGTAAATTTGCAGGATATAATTGAATTTAATGTTTTTATTTGCTTCGATATTTAATTTAAATTTTTGTTTATTTAATTTTTTAACTAAAAAATCATATATTTACTTTATTTTATAAAAATGCAAGTAACACAAAACTAATCAAATCTCACAAACGACGAAATGCACGAGACAACGAAGACACTCCCCCCGACTGACGTGCCTTACTTGTATAATAGACGACGTACTTCGGATAAAATTCATTATCGTCGAATTTTACGTACACCTGACCCCTATTACCCACAGCCGTATCGCATTTCGTCACCGGTATCGTCCTGCTGCAATCGGCGACGTATTTTTTGCCGACCAAGACATCAGCGATTATCATCGCTCGGTCCACGCCGTTGGACTTCGAAGACTCTCTATTGGCGTACTTCGGCGATGGCGAGAAGCTCACCCCGCGTCCGAACTTGACGCGTTTGGAGGCCCGCCAGTCGAAATTGTTGACGATGATCGAGTCCACCTTGGAAGCGGCGGTGTCGTGGAACAATTCCACGACCTTGACGGGGCCACGGGTTTCGTACTCGGCCTTTTTCAGCAAGAAATGGCCGTACATGAACGGGTTTTCCACCCTCTCGACTTTTTCGATGCCCTCGTTGAACGAGCCCGACACCTTCTTGCATATTTCGGCGTACTCCGGTCTCACTTTGCGTCTCTTGGTGTTTCGCAACTCGGTAACTTCGGTTGCGATGCAACTTCCTGCGAGCGATCGCGATTGCGCGGACCAATTGGACGGTAAGTGTTTCTTAAGCCGTTTCGTTAGCATGTTCTGAAAAAAATAATCGTTGACCGAACACGCAAGGCGTGTCATCACAAATACGAGTATATTGATTGTCAATAATATTATATAAAATAAATTAGATTAGGTCGTAAAATCAAGGAAAAAGTGGGTGCGTAATAAACTATAAACGTGAATTGAGACGTTTTGGATTTTTTTTTTAATCTAGACGATGACGTCGTCTAGATTCAAAAAAAAACCCAACCCAACCCAACCCAACTTTGGTTCGCGATCTTGAGATCGTTGGAATTTGTAATTTTTATCACTGGTAATTTTTTGAACTTTAGACGTTTTCAAAAAATGGTAAGATTTTTTTAAAATTTAGACAATGTCGTCAACTTTGGTTCACTATGTTAAGATCGTTGGAATTTGTAATTTTTACCACAGATAATTTTTTGAACTTATGACGTTTTCAAAAAATGGCATTTTTTTTTTAATTTAGACAATGTCGTCAACTTTGGTTCGCGATCTTGAGATCGTTGGAATTTGTAATTTTTACCACTGGTAATTTTTTTTGAACTTTAGACGTTTTCAAAAAATGGTAAGATGGTAAAATGGTATTTTTTTAAATTTAGACAATGTCGTCAACTTTGAAACATTGAAATGATAAGCGAACTCGACAACGTTTCTATTTACAACGGACTTGACCCCACCCTTGACCAAAACAAGTAAAATCCCCTAGAAATTTTATTCCGCCCCTTCCAAGATTCCAGTCTAATATACGTCATCAGCCCAACCCAACAGAACTGAATTGGTTTTTCAAACTTTCGTCCGTTCCAAATCTCATGTATGGCATTAGCCAATTAAATTAATATTACTGATAACAGTCCATTTTATAACCAAATAGACTCCGAGCATTGATAAGTAACTCATGATGGCAATTTTCAAGCATGTTGTTTTTTGACAGCTCGAAGCCACGAAGGATGAGAGCAAGTAACGTGGTTTCGAACTGTCACAAATTTATGTCCTTATTATCAATGCGCTTGGAGTAACAGAAAATTTTAATCGCCGTCGTAACTGTACTGATTTGTTAAGAACTGTAAGCGTACAATATTTGCAAATTTCAAACGTATTAATTTAATTTAATTTAATGTTAAATTCTTCTTCATCTTTTTTCCATTTTTAATCTACTTTTATACTCAAATTTTGAATGCAACCCAACGCAACGAAATATTCAATACACGCTGAGAACTGAGATCGGGTTGTTCAATATTATTTTCATTTACGACGGACTGCTGTAAATCGTTGTTCAATCACCCCATCTACACTGGATATCGATAGGATTTCTTATCGCGTTGTTGGCTTTACACCCACACCATTGATTTATGCTTCGTTCAGTTCGCTCGATGTGAAGTCGGCCGTCACATCTCGTGATAAAAAAAACACTTCATTCCTCAATTAGTTTCATTAATATATATTTCGTCAAACAATGATCAAAAGCCAATAAATTGAAACAAACTTATTTGTCAATCACAGCCTCCGATTTACTATTACGAAGAACCCGACATTTATTCGCAGCCACTTGTGGGTCTTGGGTTGGGTTGGGTTGGGTTGGGTTGGGTTGGGTTGGGTTGGGTTGGGTTGGGTTGGGCTAATCAAATTAGAAATCAAATCCTTTTTTTTTAATCTCATCGATTCAAACCTCAATGACGCAATTTTTATAATTCTAAAAACAATAACATAAAAATACGAAAATTAATTGTATTTTTTATGAAAACAGATAAAAACACTTTTCGTCCAATTTTACATAATTAACAATAAAACTGGAGACAAGTTTTAATAAAATGATTCGAATTGTCTACGATATGCCCAATCATTACTTTTGAACAGAACATCAACAAAGCTGACGTGACCCACTGACGATTTCTAACATCCAACAGTTAACGTCGAACCAAACTTTGATCTCGAGGACAGGCCATAAATAACGCGACTTTAATTGTTCTCTTAATAATAACGTTTTTGTGTGTACGTGTAAAGTATTTTAGTTTTAGAATTAAAGCAAGCACACACGCGGCAACTTTTCTATTATTTTTTTTGTACTATTTGTACCAATCATACGACAAATCCGCTCGATTCGACCACGTGGTACAAAACTATTACAACCACCCACAACACGAACTTAAATATCAACAAATACACTCGTATTTATATTACAAACGCGCGACATACTCACGTTTGCAACTGTTTACTTGGTGGGCAACGGCGATAAGACTCGCAGGAATGTTAACTACAACTGCGCGAATCTATAAATAAATACGTTCACACGTTCAAACACAGTCCAACATTCGGGGGAACCACTGGATCGCGTCCCACGCAATCGCACGTGGGCGCAAATATAAATAAATAGGCCGAGTAAATCGCGTCCATCTAAACGAATATCGTTAGTTGCGATTTGTTTTGCAAAAATTCACCATTATCTCGTCGTATTTCCCGCACTTGACGATTGCACGCGCAGCAAAATCGCGACTCGTTCTAATCGCGTTTATAATTATCCGGTTCACATTATTTATTCGACCTACGTAGCCAATGCATATAAATGACGTTTTGTGCAACAGTAACGAGTTTAATGTTTCGCAGGGCCGGCTTCATTCAAGTAGGAATAATATAAAAAATAAATAAAGTTAAATATAAACAATCGTAACCTTCAGGCGTTCAAAACAATTTTTAATTTTTAATTTTCAACTCGGCTTCGTTGTTTTGCGGGCAGATAAAGCGACGTCGAGCAGAGTGCGCCGGGGATCGCGTTGCACATCGAATTACGCGATAGGAGATTAAATTCAAAAACACGCCAACGCGTCAACACAAACTTCGTGATTTATTATTTCCATAAATAGATCGGAGTAAACAAACGTCGAGGCGGCGGCGGTGCAACGCGACGGCTTACGAAAAATCACAATACCGTTCGACGAAATCGAGTCTCTTTTGTGCAATGTAATCGCGGGTTTAGTACAATTTCGGTTACGAAATATTCAATTTTTTTTATATCGTTAAGTTGAGATCTTGTAACTATTAATGGAATTGCGTACTAAGGCTAAACAATGTTCCTCGAAGGGAAGCGGCAAGAGACTACTAGATCTACATTTGAACATTGGAAACCAGATCCACCCAGCCCTATGGGAGATGATTATCAATCTAGCACACCTAAGAGGAGAGAACGAGCACATGCTGTCAACAGAAACGCAAAGGAAGAAATTCGACAAACTTAAAGAAGAACGGAAACCAAAATCAGAAACATCAGAGAACAATGCAATACAACCCAAGGTAGTAGACAACTTTTCAGACGAAGCACTGGACAAGGACACCACCGAAGTTCTGACCAATGGCTTCAATTTCACTGTAGAGTGAACGCCGAAGTGATCCGACGAGAGGTATCCAGAGTATTACGAAGAGCGAAACCACCGCACTGAGGAAGCTACGAGACAACAAGAGCATTATCGTTTTACCAGCAACGCCATACTAGAAGATCTTGGATATAAACCTATCGCAACAGATCCAACGACCTATCTGGAGAAGACGACAAAAAATAAAATTGGAAAATCACCACTGGACGAGGAGACCAAGAAAATAACTATACCAAGAGAAAAATCATCAAAATGCCCGAAGATATATGGCCTACCGAAGATCCACGCGTGAGCTCAATTGGATCACCAATCTAATCTTTGGACAGATTTCTAGCAGAACAGCTACAACATTTCGCCGAACAAGTCAAGAACGCAGACCATCTCATCGAAATGAAGAACCGAAGAACCCTACTGTGGAACCAGTGGACTTGTTGGTCAGCTTTGATGTTGATCACTGTTTATTACACAAGTCACGGTAGACGACACCATGAAGATATTGGAACGGAAATACCAACCGCCGGAACACATCGTGGAACTAGTACAGTATCACGTTAAGAATACGTATTTTATTTTTGAAAATCAACGCTACCGACAAACCAGTGATAGTCAACATATTCGTGGAGGAACTGGAGACCACAGCACTAGAGACGGCCGAGTTAAAACCAAAGGATGTGGATGATACTTTCGTAGTATGGACACAAGGAAAAGAAGAACTCGAACTTCTGGAGCACCTTAACAAGCAACATCCGGCTATGAACTTCACCATGGAAATGGAAGTAGACAACCAGCTACCGTTCCTGGACGTATTGCTAATGAAAAGAGGCGAAGAGTCTCGGACATACATATACAGGAAGAAAACTCACACTAACAGGTACCTCAACGCTTAGTCACACCACCACTCCGTAGCAAGAACGTTAATAACAACATCAGAAAGGATAGCCGATGGCAGAAGCAAGAACAAAGAAATGGACAACTTATACAAAGCACTGGATTTTCAAAACGGGAAATTCTTAAAGCATCCAGACCCCGCAGATGAACCCAGGAGGAAAAAAAAGGAAAGAGGAAAAACCAGCAGCAATAGCATTTTTACCATTTAATTTTCCAGTTCCATTTATGCTCCTAATATTACAACTTTTTCAATTTTTCTTGCTTTACTTACATCTTTTTTTATTATTTCATTTTGACCCCGTTATTAATATATTCGTTTATTTTTTATTTATTCCTTCCAATTTTTTTCAATATTCTTTATCCTCTCTGTCGTCGTTCATGTCCTTTTTTGCCTCTTTTGTTGTTCCAGTAATGTTATTCCACTTAAAGCACTTGATTTTATTTCTATGTTCCATGCGTTTGCGACGTCCTTTTTCTAGTTATCCGGCTCGAAGGTCCAATGTTTACGACATCCTTTTTCTAGTGGTCCGGCTCGAAGGACCAACGTTTGCGTTACGTGGACAATTTTGATTACGTATCTCGCTCACGTATGTTACGCCAAATAATCTTCGTCGCTACCGTCTGGGAGTTATTAAATCGTTCGAAGGCTTGTTCAGATAAACTCTTTTAACTATATACACTATTTTTATTGATATTTACAATATGCAACTTTGCTCAATTACAATTGGCACTGATGAAGATACACTGTATGTGTTACTGTGTGTAACTGTTAAGACTGTTGTCTTGATACGAACTGTTCGACTGGCGTCGTGATAATAATAATGTGATACTGTGATAATGTGACACTGTGTCTGCTTAAGGGTGAACGCCGTAAAACAAAGAGATCCGTCGTCGTCCTTGGCAAGTCATTTCTTAGACACGGGACATTTCTTCGACAATACAAGGACAATAATTGAACAGTTCACCAGCAGAATAATACGGGAAACCATCGAAATAGAGAAACGGAAAGAAAACCTCAACACACGGGATGATGCCCAACGATTGCCAGCAACATGGAGACCAATATCACAACAACACAGTACCAGTACTCAAATGACAACGCCACAGGAACCGCCACAGTTCATCGCACGCCCACCACACCAAGTTCCATTAACCAGGAGCCGAAGCAAAAAGAAGTCGAGCGTAGTCAACCCAACGACAAACCAGAATATAAAGATCAACGAGTAACTCCGAAGTCAGTTCTTCTAAGTCAGTGAGACCGAGAAGAGCTTCCTGAAGATGTCACATGGGATTCTGCAGAAACGTCGAAGCGACCCTTCGGGAAACATTTCCACAACTCACCAACACTACCACCAACCTACTGACCAACTCACAACACGAACGCAACGACGATCTAAGAATCCAAATCATTTTATTTGTGCAAATCCCGACCTCTCTAATTTAATTTGAATGCTCATCAAATTTTTATACACAATTGACATTAAAGTAGTAATTCTTATCGCCACGATTGACAAAGTTTTATGCGAAACGCGCTCTCTGGTACAACACCTCGAAAACATCGTAAAAAATAAGCGCACGATATCTAGGTCGAAAAACACGCCAGTAGGAAAACTCCGCGTATAAAACTTCCGGAACAAACCGTGGATTGGTGTGCGTGCGTGGCTGTTTGGGGTCGTTTTGTGCGATTTTGTTGGTTTTCGTTAAACGTGTTTACTTTTATTTAGCCAAGCTTGCATTCATTTAATTTTTTTTCGCATTCGTTACATTTTCCATATTTCCTTGCGTTATTGCTAATAAAAATTTACAAATTCTATTTGCTATTACTTTCGAAGGACAGATGAAGCCGATTCATCGAAACAATTCGACCTAAATTACTTGTCGTATTTGTCGAACGCTCCACGGAGTGGCACGACTTGTATTCAACCATATTTTTTACAAAAGCGTCGCGATTTGCAAACATTGCTATTATCATACACACTATTCCGTACATATACGCGGAAACTACTTTCCAAAGTGAATAACTTACACGAGGAATGAGTATAGAAATAAAATATAAATTCAATGTATTAAAGGGCTGGGATTAAAAGGGTGATATTTTCGATAGAAACGTTTGAACCCGACGCTCGATCATTCCACGTCAACCCGCATGACGCCGTCAAAAGAAAAGTTCGCGCAAAACCGCTTCGGGTTTCCATCGACGCCGACATAAGCGATAATTCCGGGAAGTTTCGCGCGGAATTGTTTAGCTTATTATACGCTCGTTCAATTTTACTGCCGCTCACAATGGGATCATTGTGCGGCGCGTACATCATGCGCGGGGGAGATTGTCGTCGTCGTACGAGGGCAATACCCGAAGAAAATGGACCGAGGGTGATTAATTCGCGAGCTAACGACACGTCACGACGCGGCTCTCGTTGTGTATCGTTCCGCGGCCGGAAGCCGCCCTCGAAAGGACTTCCCTCGCAGATGATTGCTGGTAATTAATCGGCCTTGCGAAAAGAAAATCGTCGCCGGCGCGGGGGGGGCGAATTACGGGTTCTTTGTTCGCGCGGGGCTGACGGGCGCCCGTCGAAGTACGAATTTCGCACCGACGAGTGCACGTAAATCCATCGGGATCCGGGTTCTTGTGCCTGCACGGGTCGTTTAACTTAATTCGCGATCGTCGCGCGGAAAACTTATTTTATTTTAAGTTGTTTCAGCGGCGATAAATTTTTCGCCGAGCGCTCAGCGCGAGTAACTCGATTTCTAAGCGTTTCGAACTTTGATCGATGCTATTGCTCGGTACGGTGCCCGACGAAGTGGGCGATAAATCGTTCGAAATCGTAAACTGCGATTTTACGGGAAATTCGCCTATAAACGAGGATAACCTTGTCTAAGGAAAAACGAGATTACAATAAATATGATAAATTCTAAGTCAGGTAAAAAAGTATGTGTTGGTGTGAGGGAGAAAATCGGGAGATTAATGAATGTTTGATAGTTTTGACAAAGATTTCTTTAGATTTCCCACCAAAAGCAAGCTTCGTGTGAAATTAATTCTCCAAAACTTTGCAAATAACGAATTTATTTTATTATTCAATAAAATAGCCGCGCGTCAATGACCTCTTAAAATGACGGTGACGATGATCCAATTCCCCGATTACGTCAATCGGCGCCAATTTAATTAAAATAATCGAACGCGCGTAAATGTTGTCGAACTGTCGTTATCACCTGCGTGCGATTGATTCGGAACCGATCCGACCATTCGGGTCGTCGCGCGCTTGGCTGAAGTGTCGACAAACAGGACCGAACATATGCCGCCGGCGGATCCGTCTTAATTATTGCACACGTGCGGGCGTGTTTATCGGCCTCGTCCGCAGGGAGGCGTCGGGCGAACTTGCGAAGCGCACCGGCGCTTCTTCCTCGCGACTTCCGACGACGATCTCGATTTGCATTAACGAGTGGGTCGGTCGTTGACGTCGCCGTTCCAGTGCCAAGGATGTTACGAAAATAAGCTCGGCGGGCTTTGAAAGTGCGAGATTGCGCTGAATGGTCGAATCGGCGGAAACCGACGCGGTCGTCGGCGCTGTCTTCAAAAACCGAACGCAATAAAAACGTTCAAATTACCAAAGAAGTGAACGGACGCGACATTTTTGTTTTTGTGGTTGGAAATGGTAACGAAGACCTATTTCCACAATATTTACCAGTTACACATTTTTGCATATTTATGGTTAAGCAATTCCTATGAGACCTGTGGTTATCCTGTGCTTATCCTACAAATTGGCAAGGTGTGCCTTAAGAAACACTACACATTAATTAATTTTTTACGCACCACGTGGACATTTCAGAGATTGCATTTGACGCTAAGTGTGCAATTTTTGGTACTGAATCAGATGCCATAACACAGGT
Source organism: Geotrupes spiniger (assembly GCA_959613385.1). NCBI lineage: Eukaryota > Metazoa > Arthropoda > Insecta > Coleoptera > Geotrupidae > Geotrupes > Geotrupes spiniger. Next base: position 30,137,815 of record OY390739.1, read on the forward strand.
TGCATCATCTGCAAACTGTTCAGTTAGATAACTGATTTCGCTCTGGAGGTCATTAACATAAATCAGAAATCGTTGGTCCTAAGACTGACCCCTGAGGTACACCACAATGAAACTCACTCGGTTTCGAATAGAATGTTTTGTATACATGGTCTGTCGTACCCCTCAAACCAGTGGGTATCTATCACTAAGATACCATCGAAATAATTCTAATGCGATTCCCCTAATACCACAATTAGCCACTTTTTGTAAAAGTAGTTCATGATTTATGGTGTCGAAAGCTTTACAGAAATCAAAAAATAAACCAGCTGTGGTTAGTTTTTTATCCTTAGTTGATTTTTTATGAACAAATCCAAACTGGTTACTATTTAATGTATTATTTTTTGGCCAAGAATGAAAACAGGCGCATGTTCAGGACCTTTTCATAAACCTTAGTAAAAACTGATAGTAGAGATATTTGTCGATAATTCGATATTTCTTTGCAATCACCTTTTTTGTGACACGGTACAATCTTGGCCTTTTTAAGCCGGTCAGGAAAAGTACCGGAAGCTATGGCCAGATTGATGAGGTATGAGGAATTTTTAGAGGAGAAAAGAAAACAGAAGGAGTTGTGGGATAGAAAGCAAAAAGAACTAAGAAGAAGGGAGATAGAAGAGGTGAGAGGAGAGAAAGAGATTTGGGAGTTTCTCACGAAAAGGGGACAACAGGGAGCAGAAAGTATAAGTATGAAGGAATGGGAAAGACACTTTCAGCAATTACTCGGAGGGAGGGCAGTGAAAGAGGAAGAGACGAAAGAGCGGGGAAGTCAAAGAGCGACGGGAGTGACATTAGAGGAGTTTACATGGGAAGAGATGATGAGGGTAAAGCAAAATCTAGGGTAGACTCGGCTGGCTGGTTGAATACACCGGAGGAAATATGGAGAGAAGCACTAAAAATGTTAAATGAGATTTGGAAAGAAAGGAAGGAGATACCAGAAAGCTGGAGGATGGCGGTAATGGTACCAATTTGGAAGAAAGGAGACGAGCAGAAGGTAGAAAATTACAGAGGGGTGGCGCTACTCAATGTATTATATAAATTGTATACAGGAATGATAGGGGGAAGACTTGAAGAGGAGGTGGAGGAGGAAAGGCAGGGGAACGAGGGACAATTTGTATGTATTAAACTATCTCATAGAAAGGGAGCTAACAAAGAAAGGAGGGAAAGTACATGCTATGTTTGTTGACCTGAAAGCGGCCTTCGACACCGTAAACAGAAACATACTGCTAAAAACGATGGAGAGAGGAAATGAGGAAATATATGAAGAAACATGGTGCAGAGTCAGAGTGGGGGAAGATAGCTCGAAAAAAATTAAGACATGGAAGGGGGTAAGACAGGGGTGTCCGCTAAGTTCACAATTATTCAATACTTACATAGCGGAGTTGGAGGAGATATTGAGGAAGGGCCAAGACGGAGGGTTGAAATTGGGAAACAGCAAAATATGGCCCTTCGCGTACGCACACGATATAGTAATTATATCAGAAACGGAGAAGGGTCTGAAGGAAATCTCGAAGAGGTTAGAACGGTTTATGGACAGAAGAGACTTGGAAGTAAATACTAGGAAAACAAAGATAATGAGCTTTGCTAAAGGAGGTGGGAGAAAGAGGGAGATACAGATGATATGGAAATGAGAGAAAATAGAACAAGTAAAAGAGTACACGTACTTAGGATACATAATGAGGGACAACAATAGTAATGAGGGACACATAGCTTATATATGCAAGGAGGCGAGAGGGGCAGAGGAGGGTCTGTGGAAGTGGGAGCTTTTATGAAACAACAAAAATATGGCACGCTTGCGTAAAAAGCATAATAATGTATGGAGCGGAAGTGTGGGGATGGAGAGAGTGCAAAAAATTAGGAGGAGCCCAGCAAATACATCTAAAAAGAACACTTTCATTAGAGAAATCAACGAGTATATTGTAAGGCATGGACTGGGAGCGACAGATTGGCAGTCGAAGCAGGGGGTAGGGCGTTGAAGTATTAGTTGACAAAGAAGGGATGGAGCAAAGTTTGGTAAGGACGGCAATAGAGGAAGTAAGAAGCAGGGAAGATAGAAGAAGGAACATATCTAAGTAGGAAGAGGGAAGGAGAAAGCTACTGGAAAAGGCAGGAATATCCAAGGAAGAAGTAGAAGAAGATGAGAGGGGAAACAAGTGGAAAGAGAAATAATAGATAGATGGAGGCAAGTAGACGCGCAAGAAAGAGAGAGCAAAATAAGGAAGTCAAAGTATAAAAAAAATGAAAAATAAGTGGACGGCGGAAAACCAAGATATTTGAGGAAGAGGAGGACGCACGAAGGAGAAAGAATCATGACAAGGTACAGTTGTGGGTACGAGGAAAATTCTAACAAATATTGGATGAATGATGAGTACAGGAAATGCGAAGGGGAAGGCGATAATAAATGGGAGTACTGGATGAGAGGCTGCAAAGAAGTGAATATGGAGGAAGTGTCTCCACTTCTCCCAATTTCTCTTTCATACCGATAATTGGACAAAATTTCGACGACGTCGCACTGGGGGCATTACAAGACGTCTACTTGACAATTTGACAATAAAATAAACTGACATTTTGTGGGCAGAAATTCATTAAGTGCCAGGAAGAAAATATACAGGTACAAGAAACATAAGAGTTGAGTTTTTTTCGGCGGAAACTTTCATCGTTTCTTAGTTCGTAATAAACCATTATTTTACCGAAGTTTCAAAATTCTAATTAATTCTTAAAGAGGTGGTGTATTTCGTATGAAAGTGAGCGTAGTTCAGATAAATCGTATATAACGCTCAAGGTATGTCGGCACACCATTTTATTATCAATCCCACTTTAACGTGCAGGTCCGCAACGATAATCATTGGACGGATACTTTTCCTCAACGTATGCCGTGCATGGCATTATTCTACGTTGCGTTAAAGTCGAAATTCCGGCTGTTGTGCGTGTTATCGAAAACTAGTTTTTTATCGGATGGGTGACCAGTAATAGTAATGTAGAGTAAAAAACGACAAGACTGCGCAACATCGTTTAACGATAAACAAGAAACTACGCAAATGAATAAGGACAACCAATACTCTCGGCTCTTGAACGCTATTGAAATTTTGCACGTACTAGTTTTTACTTAGTCCCCGGCAGGTACGTTCGATTGTCATTGGATGGATATTTTTGCTGAACCTACGCCGTGCATCTCATTGTTTTACGTCGCGATAAAATCGACATTCTGGCTTTTGTTTGTTTTGCCCAAAACGACCAATGATAGTAATTTAGAGTAAAAAAACGGTAACACTGCGCCAAATCGAAACGAATAAAGATATCTAAAATTCCCCACTCTTGAACGCTACGGAAATTTTGCATGTACGGGTTGGACCTGGTTACAACGTCGTTAATATTACAACTCAAGAAAAATTTAACATAAAATAAAAGGAGCGTTCCTAACATTTTACGACCATTTCCAATAGCGTCCCATCGATTAACGTTATCAGGCATCATTTACGACTACTAATTCCAGGAAGAATCGTTAAAACGTCCCATTTTAATTAAAAATTCCCCACAACTATCGTAAACTTAAACTTTGTAATTATTATCATTTTCAAACGACCACTAATACGATTGTAACGACCTCATCATTTGCGATTAATTTTTAATCTATAACTTACTCCAATTAATCCACTTACGTTACGTTTACGAGCGTTTAAATGTTTAAATCTAAAAATGCACGTACGCGAGATTTAAAACATCGACGCAACAGAGTCATCCGAGTCTAAAACCTAGTTTGCATCGCTGCATTTAAAATTTTACGTCGCGACGCAATCGATTTTACTCCGGCTCATCCGGCGTCCCCGACCCGCGTCTAGCGCGCGCTCGAAATGCACCGAACCCGGAATTTAAACGAACAGCGCCAAATCTAATTTCCATAACTTAAGTGTTAGTTAACCCTCGGCATCTGAACCGCTTTCCGGGCGCGTTTCATCCGCGATGCGGAGCACGCCGCCGCAAAATATTTGACTTTGTGTATTTTTGCCGATGCTCCATCGCGCGTCGAATATTTTCTGTACATCGTGACGATCTTAGGCATCATACACCTGCATAAAAATTAATGGGATTTATCGCCGGGAAAATCTAATATTTGTTGAAACAGCGCCGGCGAACTTCGCTTCGACGAAACCCACTCGATGATTCCGCGTCCAATTTATTTACCCCCAGGGTCCCGTCAACATTCGACGACGTTGTATAATACGAGCTCTTTCTCAAAGAGATTCGTTTGATTGTTTGACTTTCGAGCTTTAATATTCAGTCCTTGAAAAAATATAACAACGCAATTTCCATTTCGCGGATCCGCCCGAATTCGAACGGATTTCCACATTTGCGTACATCTTAGCGCGTTAACGACGCCGTAAAGCTGTCGGCGCGCTTGTGAAACTTGGAAATTTACGGCGAAATTTTCGGAACGCGAATCACAATTAATCGCATCGATTTCGCACGCAATCAATGGGGTCAAATAATTCACGAGGTTTAAAGTGACCGGATGCCGGAAACGTTCGCACGCATCGACCGGAAATGAGTGGCTTTATCATCAGGGCAACGTTGGTTCGATTGAAAGCCGCGTTATCGGGGAATCAAAACGAGATTTTGATTGCAGGGCTCGGTGTTTGCAGTGCAGCCGGACTGGTCGCTATTTGTCATTTGGTGACATTTAATGTTGATTTGTTTATTCATCGACGACCATTATTTGTTTGAAAAAGTTTGACGGTTAATCAAATACGAGATCATTACGATTTTTTTTCAGAGGAATCAAAACTTTGGAGCATCGTTGGATCAAGTACATCGACGTTCGGGGAGATTATCTAGAAAAATAAACTTTTGCTATTTCTTCAATTTATTTTATCTCCCCTCGTACATATTTTGATAGAAAATCAGCCCAAAAAATAATAGTTGCAACTTCCAAAATCCAAAAGCAATTTAAACGGAGCTACGTGACGCGCAATAAATGAATTTTAATCGCGCCCCCGCCACAGATACGCTTCGAATTAATAATTTGCATATTCATTAAAACGCATATAATTTGTAATCATGTTCGCCTATTCGAAACGGGCTTAATTACCCCCAATCCGTTTATGGTTTCATGCAAAGTTCGCCGATGGAGTCCCGGAAAATCTGATTTTCATAAATAGCACTTCGGCCATAACGGGCCACTTAAATTTAAATTTACGGCCGAAATGGCAGCAGGGTGGACGGGGCGCCGCATATCTAAATCGATTTTTCCGCCACCGTTATCCGATGGTATTTCCTCCCCCCCCCCCCCCCCCCCCACCGCGACGATGCGGCGTCACATCAATTATGATTAAAAAACGCGACAAAGATAATTAGCGAAATTTGAGATAAGACGAACAAAAAATTTTAATTGATCATTCGTGAAATGCTTTCAATGTTGGGTAAATGTGAGAAAAAATAAATTTGATTATTTACATCAATATCTCGTCTCCATTATTGGCAAATAAATCCTAACTAAAAATCTATTTCTACTTTCCGTTTTAGGTTTTGCGCGATTTTGTGATTATATTTCTCTGCAATACAAACAAACTAAATTAAACGAAACATTTTCATTTTCGAAATTTACATCCAGTCCGCCGTTCACGGCCATCCGTCTTCGTTCCCGTCGAGTTTTTCAAACCCAAATAATCCGTTTTTTGTTCGCCCGGTGGCTTCGCCGTACTTTTAAAGCGCGGCGCCAAAGCTCCCCCCGGCACATTTTAATTACCGTTTTATTAAACGGCCCCGATCCATTAAATCCGAAACCTTATGCTGGTTCGTTCGACTTGCCCACTTTGTTGCTTTTAATTCGCAGCCGCGTCACGTACATACCCGCGCGTTCGCGCGTCATTGTCGTAAATATTTATGACGGGCAATTCGAGAAAGCGTATTCTCTCGTTTCGCGTTAGCCGGGCGATTCGTCACTTAAATCGGCGATGTTTTAAATCGCGAGGGAGAGAGACCGCGCAAATATGAGCGTCGTCTCCTGTCGACCAATAAATTAAACGGTTGCATTAGATAAGCGTCGTTGAAAGAATTCTAACTGGTGTTGATATCAAATAATAATAATAATAATAATAATAAATTTATTTCCATAAAAAAAACAACACCCACCCCGAACCACTGAACGTAGATTGATGAAACTTGGTGAGAATATCTAGTGACGTTGTCCATAGTTTCCAAATTGGCACAAATTTTTTTTGAAAAAAAATAATTTACAAGAAATTATATACAAGATAAATGATTGTGATTTTTTTTGTAATCCCTCAATAGTGCAACACCCCCGAATTATCTAAGCATTGAATCATCTAAAATGTCGAGCAATCGAGCGACATTTCACAATTTCCAAAAAACTCAAAATTTAAAAAATTCCAAATTTGATAAAAAATTTAAATTGCCTTGGGCCACACAACGTGAAACTCTAACTAAAGAAGAGTGGTGATCTACCCAACCCAACCCAATTTCAATACGTCGTTGAACCAATAACTATTAAGTCACTTGTTATACGACACCTTAGAAGTGAAAAATTATGGGCTGTGACGCCCAACTGACACATTGCAGCCATGTTTGATTGCCAATCGGTTTTAAAATGTCTTGCAGCAGTATTTCTTAAGTGTTAACCGATCATATTCCCTAAAGCTTCCATCAAACTGGACTTGGACTTAGATTTAGATTGTAGTTTTACTAGAAATTATTCGTGTTGAAAAAATTTATACGTACACTTACGTTTGATTAAATTTGATTAAATAATAGTAAAAGTAGTACATTTTCAATGCATAAAAATTTACTTCGTCTTTTAGTCGACCCAAAGCATAACAAATATTTGTTTTTAACCCAACGATATGTGTAATTAATTGCCAAGGAAATCGGTGATGTCTACCTCGGCAATATTATGTTTGATCAAATGTCAGTGGTTCCTGCCAACAGTTTCCGAATGGGACTACATGAACGTCGTCACGAAATAAAAATCATTCATTTTGCTTTCTGGTTTAAAGCAGACGTTATTTTTTCTGTGTGGCCCGAAAACGTTTATGTAAATGATGCAAATGGGCCTAAAACATTACCTCGCGGAATGTCTTTTGATACGCCTCGCGCATCCCGCGTAATTTGATGAAAATTTGCACGTCTTCGAACTCGTGGCATTCTAAAGGTCCTAACAACGGTCAAATAGAAACTCCTAACAAACGCGACAAATCAACGAAACCATGGTCAAAGTAAAGTGTTGCTAACGAGATATTTCGTCAGAAGTCACAGATTTACTTCAAAACTTAATCATTTGTTTTTCTACGTGCGCCAGATATTTTCACCAAGTTTCATCATTCTACGTTCAGTTGTCCGGGATGGTCTATTTTATTTTAAAGGCAGTGCATATCAAAATTAATTAGATATTAAGTTAAAAGTCACAAACACAAGAAACACAAACTCTAAGTTTATCCCGAACTAAAATTTTCTGCATAGCAACAGTTTCATTCAAACGTATCTCGTTGGAAAATAAACAGCCATTGCAGCGGCTCCGCTGATACGACTTGCAAACGCCCAACATAACGCCGCATTGTTCGCGCCGAACGCAAACTCGCACGGCGTCTGCATATTCCAGCCAAACGCGCGGAGACAATCATCGACTTTCGTGTAAACCGGGGCATTAATGCTCAATTTTCCGCATCGCCCCGTTTTCTTCGCCGCATAAACTTTATCTCGAAAGTACACTTCGCGTCGTTCGTTTCGCCGGCCCGGCGTTGCAAAGTCAATATTGGCGAGGCAATCGCCTCGCCACGCGCGCTCGTCTTTTCGCGGCTTCAATTTGACCGGCCGCTCAATCATCGCGCAACTGCGCGTGTGCTAATTTCGCTTTAAAATGCAAATTTCGAAATCAAAATGTTAATGATCGGGACGCGGCGCTCCGCATCGAATCCATTAAAGATATTTCAAACGAATTCGAAATTAATCAAATTTATTTAATGGTGATTTCCGTATCGCATAATAATTAAGCAAAAGTATTTTGATTTTTGCCTCGAGCTGTGCGTATCGTTCTGCACAACCTCAAACTACTGGTTTTTTTTTTAATGCCACATTTTAATGGTCGTAAGGGTCGTTATAAATATTTATCTCGTCCGTGCATTTTTCCACCCCTATTTTATTTTTCTCGGTTACTATTAAATATTAAAATTTACCCCATCATGTACATGATGAACGCACTTGTTGTCGACTTCGCTTTTCTTTTGGTCGTCGACTTGCTTACGCGTAATTGTCGAGCTCTTTCACGTAATCGGAATCCATTAACGTCACTCGATTATCAAAACTTTTAATTACATTCACTAAGTTGCTTTTCCGAACCCCCGTAAGGCCGTTCCGAACCACTTCAAACGCGACTGTTCACTTTGAGTGACACACGACTCGCACATCAAGTCGCAAACGTAAAAAATTCCGGCTGAGGTTAACGAAATATTTCAGATCGGATCAATATTTCCACCACCCCCTTTCTTGGCCACAAGCCGCAAACGTAAAATCTAATTTCGCCGATCGCTTGTTTACAACACTTGTCCCACTTCGCAATGGAAAATACATCGGAGATTTAAAAGATAAATAGCTCGGCCGGGCCGGCTGGAAACGAGAAACCGCTCGTCGCAAATATTTACGACGATAACAACGCGAACGCGGAGATTAAAAACAAAACGGGCGGGCGAGCGCGTTTATGAATTCGGAGGATTAGCGGACATTTAATCAAACGGTAATTAAAGCCCGCCGGAGCTTTCGTACCACCGCACCTGATGTATTCGCGGACCGAACAACCGGACGAGTGGAAACAAACACGAATTTGCATTTAAAATAAAATCTGGATACACATTTCGCTGAGATATACTCAGTGACATATAAACTGCACCACCTAGAAGGGGTGGGCATTTTTGGACCAAATTTGGCAGAAACATTGGACTAGTCTAAGGTAACAATTGATTAAAATTTGATAAAGAAAACACTTCATCTTTTTGATTTTTCTTTAATAATGTGTTGGTCCGCCCCTATTTCTGATACACTCATTGACCCGCCTTGGCATTGATTCCAGCAGGTGATCAATGTCTTCTTGGGGTATGGCATCCCAAGCAGCCTGTACTTCATGCCGTAGAGCTTCTATTGTCAACGGTGGGTTCGGTAGATTCCTCAATCTTCTACCCATCACGTCCCACACGTGCTCAATGGGCGACAAATCGGGAGATCTTGGCGGCCAAGGCAAAAGATTAACATTGGCCTCTTCAAAGAAGTCAAGAGAAACCCTTGCTACGTGAAGTCGTGCATTATCTTGCTGGGAAAGTTGGTCTTCCAGCCCTCGAAGATATGGAAAAACATGTGGTTCTACTACTTCGTCAATGTAGCGTCGGGCGGTCATACTGCCCCGAATGAAGAGCAAGGGTGACCTACTGCCGTAAGCAATAGCACCCCACACCATCAACCCCACAGTTTGGTGAACATGCCTCGCAATCGAAAAATCAGGATTGCGCCTTTCTCCACGTCTTCGTCTAACAGTCATCCGACCATCATGCATTCCTAAACAAAATCGCGATTCGTCACTAAAGACAACTCGATGCCACTCCAAGTTCCATTGAAGTCTTTCCGTGCACCAGGCCAAACGTTCCTGGCGATGTTGAGCAGTGAGTGGTAGCACAAGATGTGGGCGGTAAGACAGCAAGCCAAAGGTTCTTATTCGACGATAAACTGTTCGCAAGCCTATCGGACGACCTTGTTCACCTAACCATTGATCAGCTATTGATCTAGTTGTAGAGAAGCGGTCTCTCAAGGCCATTAGTCTTAAGCGGCGATCTTCACGTTCATTGGTTCGTCTTTGAGCCCCAGTGCCTCTTCTCCGACGTTCAACCCCATGTTCAGACCATGCTTGATAAACACGCATTATTGTTGAGTGGTGCTGTCCCAAACGGTTGCCGATTTCTCTAAACGAAAAACCTGCTTCTCGTAAACCAACAATCCGCCCTCGGTCAAAGTCACTCAACTGCCGGTAAACTTGAGGTCTCTTTCCTCTAGGCATCATTAAACACTTGAAACACTTTAAACTAAAGAACGGGATCCGAAAAAGTGGAACAAATTCAAAAAATGACTCGATAATTGCTTGTCTATCACCACCTCTAAAAAATGACACAAACGTCAAAAATCCCATGACTACTTGATGATTGGGTTTCAAATTTTAATCAACTATTTCCCTCGACTAGTCCACTATTCCTGCCAAATTTGGTCCAAAAATTCCCACCCCTTCTAGGTGGTGCAGTTTATATGTCACTGAGTATATTTCGTATTTAATCCCATGGTAAAGCTGTAAGTAATTGATCTTTAAGCGCTCTCGGCGACCGAATCGGCCTCGTTCTCAGTTCTTAACGCACCACGTCCGCGTACGACGTGAAATCGAACGCGAACCCTCCGGTGATTCCGCGCGGATTACCGACTCGCGTTCAAACGAAACGTGAGACGAAACGAATCGTCAAAAAATCCGCACGTGCGCTCGTAAACGCGGCGGATAATCGCAGATGCGGCGGAATATCCGAAATGAAATGCATAAGTTTTTAATAAAACTTTATGCGAAAAGTATTACATTTACGTGGGCCGCGGCGTAATGGAGATCGTAAAACGCCGAACCGCAATGCGCAACACAGTAACGCGGTTTTTGCGAAAAGTTGCGTTTTCATTTACGGGCGGTAACCTTTTAGCGGCGTCGTTGTGGGTTAACGCGCCTCGTTGCGGCCGCAATTTCATAAATACGCCCCCATTTGCATTCGCAGATCGATATTTCAAAAATAAAGGCGGAAGGTCCGATTGTCGTAAAAAGTTTTTACGCTGTTTTAATAAGAAATTATCGTGCGTGGAAAAACTGCGCACACGGGATAATGCATCGCGATCCGGTGCAGTAACTGAAATTAATGCGCGCTCAGCGCCGTCGGAAATTTCATTAAAACGGACATTAATTAGGTTTTTCAGCGTCTGCGTCCGCTGGACAATGAACCGGCCGCTAAACGGGGCCAAATGTGCGTTGATAACCGACACGTGAACAGATGACCGTGTAATTAAACGCGACGTAAACACGTTCGCCCCAACGATCCGATTTGTATTTATTTCGGCGCTCGTCACGGCCGCGAATCAATCGATAAGTCTGCGTTTTTTTTTTCTTCTTCTGAATGGGTAAATCGTCGGATTAGTAGTTCTCGATTAGTGTTATAACATTCAAAATAAAAAATTAAATATATTGAATTTTAATCGAATTAATGATTTAATTCTAAATTTCCATTGACTTAATTAATGGTTAAGCGTCCAATTAATTATTTGACAGTAGATTTTTGCTACAACATAATGACGACCAGCTCGACAGACTACATGACTGTAAATAATCTACTACCTAAAGTCATGTCCAAGACTTCAGGCTACCATCAAATCTTTGTTGAGAAATCGAAAACGAAAAATACATTTTTGACGCCTGATGGTGAATATGAATATAATAAGATGCATTTTGGGCTGCCCAACACATGATGGACAACATTTTGGGACCATGCAGCCACAGCTTAAAAGAGTATTGCAAACATTGCGCCATCGGGGACTTCCATTAAATAAATAAATTAACAAATAATACTACCATCCAGTTGAACGAACTGTTATCTGCTAATAGTTTACGGATTGATATTAACATTCGTTCGTTGATTCTTAAGTTGAATGACATAACCAATGTCGATATTTTTGTTCTTAGTACGTTTCACTAAGAGCAAGGTTAACTTAACTAACACCTGAGGTAAATAGCAGAACATTGAAAATTCCTAGTTACACTTCGGTGGGGAAGGATCGCAGTGAAAGAGGAGGTGGTGTTTGCATTTATTGCATTTATATTAAAAGCTGGTTTAAATATAAAATAATTGAAGCTAATAGTTGTGTGGAGCAGGTGTGGCTTAGCATCAAATACGAACCTACTTTGTCGCACAAGCAACTTACAGATGAATTCGTATTTATTTCTTGTTCCTATTTACAAAATGACGATGGTGGGCTTCATGATCGACGTAAGTTTTATAGGCATTATTGGGATTAAACGTGGGGTGAATTGAAAAGTAACGGTCGCGCAGGCCCGTATTAAAAAAAAATGTGGGTGTTTCGCAAACCGCAAAGTTGTAATCAGTACGTACGCAATTTGCAAATAGCGTTTGCTTACATGCATTAACAACAAATACATTTTACGACAGCGACTGCAAATCAGTGTTGAGTTATTTAACATACTGCAGATTCATGTAAAATTGAGTTTTCAAACTTGAAGAGGTAGTTAAGTTGAGTTTAAAAACAAATAAATTTACGACAGAGACTGATTAATAATTAGTATTAAGTTATTTAAATATACTGACGTTTTGAAACTTGCTGTTTAATGTCTGCTGTCCACCATGATGTTTGTCTTGTCGACAATGATTTTCTTGAATACTTCACATTCGTCTCAATTTCTAACTCTTCAGTTTTTGGAGTCAGATTTCGTATTTGTTCTTTTACTCTACCTTCGAATCACTTAGTTATATTTTCCTTTAATTTGTACGATCTTATAACTTTTGTTTTTCTTTTTTTTTTCATTATATTATTCAATCTCGTCTTTTTTTGTCTTCGTGCTTTACTTTGATTTCTTCCACTAATAATAGTGATCACTGTTTATCTCTCGTACCCTCTTTTCACTATCACATCTCTTATTGCAGTAGTGTGTGCTACAATTAGATCGTGTACTACACATAATTCCAGTTATTGTTTCTTTTCTCTCGTCCCCAATTTCTACTGTTACTGTATATATACTGTGTCTTTGCCCCACCCTGCCATTTATGTCACCTGCTAGATATCTATTACATCTTGTGCCATTGATAAGTTTTCCCAAAATTTATTTCTTCTCGTTCTCGTCCGGAACATATACTGCTATTATTTATTATTGTTCGTTCCTATTCATTTCTCTTTTTTTTATTTCCATCGTCAACTTTTGCTCCCGCGATCACTTAAAAAATTAAAGCAAACTCATACCTTGGTACGGATGCCCATCTCTCTGGTCGCCACGCTGTTTCATCCGCTTTCGACACTACATCAACTTTGACTGTGGGTGACTTGTGGTGTAAATCATTTCAAAAAAAATTATTTTTATATTAAAGCCTAATATTTTCAATCCTCGATTGATTGATGAATTTGCAAAGACTCATTAACAACTGCCAATTAACGCCAAACAATTCATCATCGAGTTATCGATCCATTGTTAAATTAACGAGCGTCGTAGGACTTTATTGTTTAAAAAGTTTGCTGTCATCTCTTGTGGTTGCATTCATACACACTTTCCATTCCATCAGCGGCCGTTTGGATGTCTTTCGCTTTATTTACACATTATTATGAAATATCGTTTGAAACTAATTAAATATCCAATCATATGAGCATTCGCAATCTAAATCTACACCAGCAGAATGCAATTGTACGTACGTCCAGGGATTAATAAAAACAACACTTCATTTGCAATTTCTGTGCCATTGCTTCCCCGGCTGCGAACGTACCGGATGTTAATTTTACGACAGGTAAGGTAATTCCCCTCGCAGTTGCAATTAAAATAACGAAATTACCAAGTGCATCAAAACCGTTCGAAATTATTCGGTGCGAATATAAGGGAGGGACTTAAAATTCCACAACTGATTAGTAGAAATTCGTATTGGATCAACTTAACTCGTTAATTAAAATAATATCCGCAAATTTAAGAAATGCAGCAAATGAAAATTATTGATTACTAGAGAGACTAGTATTATTTGTAAATAACTACCATTGAAAGTATAACTGTACAAAGTGTTTTAAGCCATTAAACACCTTGTACAGTTATATGAATTTCTGTCAAACATATTTTTCTCATATTATTATAATCCCCTGAGTGGTGCTCAATGGAAGGGTGGTTCCTAATCGCATCATACCCAATAGTGCAATGGTTCTCTTCCAGGAACTGTGGGTCATTGATTGCCAGATGGACCAACGCAGCAATCAACGACTGTAAAGACCAACAGAATTTTCCACAAATCAATTTAAAAATTTTTGATTGGTTGCTTTGGCCCATCTGTCAAACAAAGACCCACAGTTCATCAACTGCATCATTAGGCATTTTTCTTGTACCACTATTGTACAGTTTTTTTTGCGTATAGTCTCTGTAAAAAAAATCTATTTTTCTTCTGCAATTCATTTTTGTTTAGATCGTTAATCTTTTTGTTCTTCTTCTTTTAGTTATATTTTTTGTGAATTTGCGAGAGATGACAAAAGACGCAAAACGAAATATTGGTTAAACAATTTCGCGAATCCAGTTTGAACGACTTTAGACGACAACGACGAAAATTAAAAAAAAGACAACGATGTCGTCAACAATAGGAGGTAATTTAGTCCAATCAATGAAAATTAAGCGGAAAATGAAAACTGAAGCGACGACGTCTATTCCCGCAACCAATTAATCATCAATTTCGAACGAAAAATACTGCGAATTTATCCGGTTTCCGTCCTTTGCGTCGCCGTTTGTATACAAATTAACGACGTTTTGTGCGACTTCCCGACGTCACAACGGACTCGGGTGATTAATGTGCGAGTTCAATTTCCGCCGCGCCGAAGTTTCAAATCTATTCTGAACACCTTTGGGTTTAATTGCGATTTTTTTCTTGTTTCAGGCGACTCGCCCCTGAAAGTCGCGATGTGAATAAGGCGCGAAAATGACCGCCTGAAGATGTCGCTCCTTTACTCCAGCGAATCTCCGGGCGCGCTTTGCTGGAACGCGAGCCTCGACTGCAGTCTCTGCCCGTGGAACAACTCGACATGGATGGAGGATCCAAGAACGGAAGCTCTCCGCCGTTACTCCTACGGAGTCGCTTTGCCGGCCATATGTCTACTCGGAATCGTCGGCAACATCTTAAACTTGGTGGTACTGACTCGCAGGAACATGCGCGGAACGGCCTACATTTACATGAGAGGTACGCCATATTTTCATTTTATTTTACAACGATCGTAAAAGCGAAATTTTTTTTTTATCAAACACGCATCGCGAAACACCCCGGAGACGTCGAACATGCGAGCTTTCCGCCGCGAACCGGCGACTGTCTGTTGTTACTTTCCACGTTAAACATGCAAAAACTCGCCGGGCGTGCGTTATCGCGTCGCCCGCGGCAATTATCGACCGAATTTATCGCCGCGCGAGGTGCATTTGCGCGAGCTTTATCGCCGGAAATTTACGATATTTACAAAGAAGTGGACGCGTTTTTGAAACTCCGCCGGAGCGAAAATTCGCAATTGTCGGGTCTTTGGAGAATTGGAGAATTTTCCGAGCCGTAAAAACGAATTATTAATCGCTTCGCAGTCTGACGGGCGCGCTTTTCGTTTCGTGTAATTTAGTGCGCACGTCTTGCGCAAGAAGTGGCCAGTTGACGAAAACGAATTAACCACGGGCGATTAATTTGGGATTCGTTGCGGACAAATCGAACGAATAGGCCACCGAAGTTGCTCCGGCGCCTCAATTAAAGTTTCGCGGAGCTGGCAGGCTCGCAGGACGAGTCGCGACGACTAATGAACGTTGCCCCGCTGCACATTTAATCTCGGCTTCGGTCGACGTGTCGACGCGATCGGGGGGGATTAATAACGAAAATAAACGACGGCGGAAATTTGTTAGCGTTTTCCATTAGTTTTCCGATGTTTAATTGGATTACATCGATCTAGGCGATTGCAAAACTAGCTTAATCGGGTTTCTGGTCGGAATTGATGGAAGTACGTAATCTGAGATTTTTACTGGAGCTTGCGCGTTTTTAATGAACGAGTTTAAAAACTATTTCGAGCAAATTCTGGTTCTATGGGTTCTAATTTGGGAAGAAATCCTAGAAGAAAAAAAGCAATGACATCTTATGACAGAGGACAATCTAGCCCCAGAATGGAATTAAATAAAAATTTGAATCGGACAAAGAACTCGACCCCCATTTATAATTCCGTTCGGTGCAATTTCGTCTCACTCAACATCACTACGAACGTCGCAGCATCTATTGATGCAATTTTAAAACTTCCCGCCCCAAGATTACTTAAATTTGTAATAATTGTCATCGAAATGTTACCATTTTGGCATCGACTTTGCACTAATTACGACTGAAAACATACACGCGATAGATTTATCGTATTTTTCTTGTTACACAATTCATATAACAAACCGCCAATAAAATTCCACATCTTCGCCGTCGTACAATTCAATATCTGCGCCCACAAAAGCACGTTGGCGTATTTCCTTCCCTTCTATAACATTCCTTGTCACAATATTATTTTCCAATCGACGGTGAATTTACGAGCGTTTTGTTTTTCTGCCCTCGCGAACGTCGGACGTTCCAAGAGAAAAATCACCGGCGAACTTCGCAAGAATTACCATTTTTACGTAATCCCACCTTGATTGATTTCGTTTTTCTCCGGCGACGCAGCACCGCATCAGCGACCGTCTCAAAGCGACCAAATAAACTTGCAGATTATGCGCGAAGCGTTACGCGAACGAAGACGTCGCCGTTCGAATTTCCGGTGCATCGCGCCTCGTTAAAATTCAGCAGGAGAAACATTTAAATTTCCGTCTCTGACATGCAACCAAATTGAAAATGTCCATCCCGGGGCGTTGCGTAACGAAAATGAGAAACGCAAAAACTTTTTTTTACAAAGTTGACGGGCGATCGATGAAACACGAAAGCGCAACGTGGTGATAGATACGGGCGCGTATTTTTAGACAATGAAACGACGCCGACACGGAAAATCCATTTTAGTGTCATTTTCGAGTGGGCACGAAAATAAACAGCGTACGCACTCGCCGTAACCTGTTCCGGCGGATTTAATTAATCGCAAATCGATTCGCAATAGACGAGTCACGAGGCCGACGAACAATCGGGTTTCGACGACGACGACGACGACGACGCGCGGATTTAATTGGGAAATAGGGTAATAGGCGATAATGGAAACGAGAAGACGAAGTCGGAGAATTTAATTCGATGATGATGGGATCGTCTTACGGTTGAAATCCGCTACACGAAAAAAAAATAATTCCTCGAAACGACTTTTCCAACTCGAACGATCAAGATTCACATCACGGAAATTATCGCCTACGTATTATTATCGTTAAATAAGGACACATAAATACATTAATACATTTTAACAAAATATAGTCGCTCAACATCGCTACGAACGTCGGAACCGCCACGTAAATTTTAATTATTTGCGTTGCGTTGCCGCAAAAACAAAGATCCAAAATCTCCGAACGTTCCTTACATCGATGAGTTCCGAAGACATTGATGTGGGTCCTCCGGAAACGCATTTTAATCGAAATTCCTCCCGGCGCGAATTTCGTAAATAACGACAATCCGCCGGAAAACAGAAATAACGATCGCACGCGCCCCCAAGTTTAATCCCGAAGGGGCGATAAATCGCCGAAAATAAACGGTCGAAGATGCGCCCAGACGTCCGTCGTTCCGCGTAAGTCGCAATTTACGGCGACGAGTGCTCACAACGCGGCGTCTTTATTCCGCTTTATCATCGCGAGCTGGTGGCACCGAAAAGCGGACGCCTCGACGAACCCCGATGGTCGCCAGGAAGAGACGCAACCGGGCGGCGCTGGAAAGCTCTTACGGGGCACGCGAAATATGTGCAAGTTTCGTCGAGCGGAGCTTTTTGAAATGGGGGAATTTGCGAGGGACGTGACATTGGGCGAAGATTACGACGATGTGGGTCAATGATTGTCAAAGGACCTTTGAACATACATTTTTAAAAAAATCTCAGTTATGTAAACGAATAATAAATAATTTTTCGGCGCGGTGAACAATGAATTTAAAACAGGGAACGATGATAAAATGATATGTTTTTAAATTAAATTATTCTAGATGATGTCGCAGCACAATCGTTCCACATTCAGACGACTTTGATTTTGGATCCGGTGAACACAATAGAAGTATTGATTTACGAGTCGAACTTACAATGACGATGCGAATCTGCGTTTATTGGGTTGGGTTGGGTTGGGTTGGGTTCGGTTGCGTTGGGTTGGGTTGGGTTGGGTTGGGTTGGGTCGGGTCGGGTCGGGTTGGGTCGGGTCGGGTTCAGTTGGGTTGTTGTGAAAAAGTTGGAAACCAGGAAGTCTTAAAATGAGGCAAGATCAGAAACGGTTGTCCTTTTAAGATCAACAGTCAGACAGTTATTTCTTTCTTTCCTTTCGACTTGAACGAGGCAAGTTTCTTAACTCTTTCAGGACGATTTTTTTCTCGAACACGTGGACATACTTTCGCGAATTTTTCTCGATGTACCTTCCACTGGAAGACATGAAGATACACGAGTCACTGTCCTTTCCGAGATGGCATTCACTTGATAATTGAACAGTCGAATTTTGACTTCTAAACATACCTATGACTAAGGAGAATTTTATTTCAGAACTCAACACCATAAAATACATTGCCATAAAAAACGACTACCAACTGGCGTGAGTAAATAAAGAGCAAGATTTCGTCAATAGCTTATGCAGACGACATCGTCCTGGTGGCTGGTGTCGCGTAGTCTCGAAGGATTCCTAAAGAAAAAAAACTGGAACTGAAAACGAGGAAGACGAAAGTGGTGCTCAAGAAAGGAGGAGGAAAAATAAAGAAGGCACAAATGAGTTGGAAGAGAGAAACTATAGCACACGTGAGAGAACGGACGTACTTAGGGGTGGCGTTGAGGGAGAATAATAGTTGGGATGATCACATGATCAAAAATGATCATGTGATCAAATGATTGAAAGAAAGTCTGTTGGGAAAGAGGAAAGTAGGATTCGTAGGAATCAATGAAGGTTTGAGACATGGAGTAAAAGAACGAAGAAGGTTAGATAGGCCATATTTGTGACATATAAGAAAGCACTACAACTAGAAAAGAGACAGATTGGAGGTATAGGTGGTGACGAGGGTAGTAAAGCACGAAAAAGTATTAAAAGGAGGAAGACAGTGTAACAGTCTGGGCAAAATATCGATGGAAGATCTGGACTGCCCATAGAGGTAGAAAGAACGAGGAGTGATGGCAGGGGAGTAGACATAGCGGTAGTGGAGAGGCTGAAACAAGTGGAAGCGCAGGAAAGGGACGAGAAGGAAAATAAGAGACCAACATATCTGGAAAGAGAAAAGAAGAATAGCAACATACAGATGCGGAAAGGCGGAGAAGAAGTACAAAAGGTGCGAGATATGTGAAAAGAGATTAATGGAAACGTTGGTGGGAGGAGTGCGAAGAGACGTACGTGATGGAGCAAGGAGACAGAAAAGAGAATGGAGAAAGGACTCGTCCTCCGTATCTTATTAAACTTAATACACTTTTATTTTGATAGTAAATTGGAGACTGTGGTTGGCAAATAAATTGAAACAAACTTACCCTTACCACACAGTATTTTATTAACACTAGGTGTACATTTCGACAACTAAGTCGTCATCTTCAGTAGTTGCTGAAGTACATTGCTGAAGATGACAACTTGGTACTAAAGTGCACTGTTGGAGATGACAACTTAGTTGTCGAAATGTACACCCAATGTCAATAAAATTTATAGCAAGTCTCGGTCATTAATTATAACGAAAGGCGAAGTTGATGTAAAGCAAACAATATTTTATTTTAGTTTGGGTTGGGTTGGGTTGGGTTGGGTTGGGTAGGGTATAGGACTGTGTTAATTAGATTACATTATTTCATTTTCAATATTTTTTTTTATTAGGCATCCTAAACAAGTATTTTAAGGACACAACAGTAGAACTTTAACAACCAATCAATCAATAACATTCTTAAATACTACGATCAAACCACACTACCTTTTCAATGGCAATTGCTTCATTAAAGCGTCACAAAGTTAATAATATTACTAATTGCAATGACCAATCTCCGCAGGTGGCTCGAACTATAGACAACACATCCTGCGAATACAATAGAAACATTGATTTACGACCGTAATTCCCTCGCGAAAATTCTCAATTTGGGGAGAGTTCTAAGAAATTTAATGCGTTTAATAACTTTTGATTTAGTTTATTTATTGTAGCAAACGAAACAAATTTTGAAAATAACATTTAAGCCTCGATCTACACCAAAGCATTTTTTACGTAATTTAATTGACTTAGACTCTAATTACAGACTCGTTTAAATCAATATCCCCGAAGATTCGAAAGTAAAGTCACGTCGCGTTTTTCTTATCGCCATTCACTCGACGCCTTTAAAAATTCAATAACCAACCAATGCGAAACATTCATTCGATCGTAAAAAAAATCACGCGGATTAATTAACGACGACAAATCCGCGCGTTTACGATTCAATTCTTTCGTCCCCTCGTCCGCACGAATATTAACGCCTCGACTTTTGTCGTGAATTTCAACGCTCGCCGTTAATATTTTTTCCGAAACGAATCCCCAACGCGTCCTATTTCTCCCATCTGAAGCGAATTTATCGTCGGGTTAATGCGGGAACTGGCCCGTTTGCGATTACAATTAATCAAAGTTTTTTTCTTGCTTCAAACTAATGGCAGTTTGGTTGCTCCCCCCACCCACCCACCCGACGCAATTTAAATTAATCCGTCCGTTCTATTTCTCGTTATTGCCACTCGGAGTACTCGACTCGGCCACTTGAGACTTCGGCAAAAACGAAATTCGTTTAACTGCAACGCCGCCGACGCCGCCTGCGTCGGGTCTAAGTCGACCACTTAAAATGAATCAATTTGGAATTTATCGCGGGTTGTCGTTCGAAAGCGCCCGCCGTTTCGATTTACTGGGGCGAAAACATTGCGACGCTACTATAAGTAGTAACGTTAATCGATCGATGGCGAGATGTATACTCAGTGACATATAAACTGCACCACCTAGAAGGGGTGGGCATTTTTGGACCAAATTTGGCAGAAACATTGGACTAGTCTAAGGTAACACTTGATTAAAATTTGGTAAAGAAAACACTTCATCTTTTTGATTTTTCTTTAATAATGTGTTGGTCCGCCCCTATTTCTGATACACTCATTGACCCGCCTTGACATTGATTCCAACAGGTGGTCAATGTCTTCTTGGGGTATGGCATCCCAAGCAGCCTGTACTTCATGCCGTAGAGCTTCTATTGTCAACGGTGGGTTCGGTAGATTCCTCAATCTTCTACCCATCATGTCCCAGACGAGCTCAATGGGCGACAAATCGGGAGATCTTGGCGGCCAAGGCAAAAGATTAACATTGGCCTCTTCAAAGAAGTCATGAGAAACCCTTGCTACGTGAGGTCGTGCATTATCTTGTTGGAAAAGTGGGTCTTCCAGCCCTCGAAGATATGGAAGAACATGTGGTTCTACCACTTCGTCAATGTAGCGTCGGGCGGTCATACTGCCCCGAATGAAGAGCAAGGGTGACCTACTGCCGTAAGCAATAGCACCCCACACCATCAACCCCACAGTTCGGTGAACATGCCTGGCAATCGAAAAATCAGGATTGCGCCTTTCTCCACGTCTTCGTCTAACAGTCATCTGACCATCATGCATTCCTAAACAAAATCGCGATTCGTCACTAAAGACAACTCGATGCCACTCCAAGTTCCATTGAAGTCTTTCCGTGCACCAGGCCAAACGTTCCTGGCGATGTTGAGCAGTGAGGGGTAGAACAAGATGTGGGCGGTAAGACAGCAAGCCAAGGTTCTTATTCGACGATAAACTGTTCGCAAGCCTATCGGACGACCTTGTTCACCTAACCATTGATCAGCTATTGATCTAGTTGTAGAGAATCGGTCTCTCAAGGCCATTAGTCTTAAGCGGCGATCTTCACGTTCATTGGATCGTCTTTGAGCCCCAGTGCCTCTTCTCCGACGTTCAACCCCATGTTCAGACCACGCTTGATAAACACGCATTATTGTTGAGTGGTGCCGTCCCAAACGGTTGCCGATTTCTCTAAACGAAAAACCCGCTTCTCGTAAACCAACAATCCTCCCTCGGTCAAAGTCACTCAACTGCTGGTAAACTTGAGGTCTCCTTCCTCTAGGCATCGTTAAACACTTGAAACACTTTAAACTAAAGAACGGGATCCGAAAAAGTGGAACAAATTCAAAAAATGACTCGATAATTGCTTGTCTATCACCACCTCTAAAAAATGACACAAACGTCAAAAATCCCATGACTACTTGATGATTGGGTTTCAAATTTTAATCAACTATTTCCCTGGACTAGTCCACTATTCCTGCCAAATTTGGTCAAAAAATTCCCACCCCTTCTAGGTGGTGCAGTTTATATGCCACTGAGTATATAATACGGTTGTGTGTGTAATTCTAATCTAGGGGTCTAGTTCGTGAAGAATTTTAGATAAACGTTTGTAATTCGTGCTAAATCTTATACGCGATTTATATAATTATAATAGTTATCGTCAAAGATTAAATGTAAAACGAGCCACCAGGCAAGAAAAGATGTTTTTGTCAGTTTTTGTTTCCGTTTCGAGAGCACAATTGCAGTTCTGACAGCTTTATACAGTTCTGACAGCTTCATACTAATAACTATTAACTTGGTTAAAATCTGGTAAAATATTGTGTAGTTTTGAATGTGATACAACTGTACACATCCACCTCTCCTTATAAATAATTAAAAAAAAATCGAATTCGAAACATAATTCCAATCTATCATTTTCCGAAATACGTACAATTGCATTTCGTCCATTCAAACTTCACATGCACAGATTGCATCGTTATTGTGAACATCGAGTTCATCTGACGCCATAAATCTTCGCGGGCCGTGAGTGCCTCGTTGTGCTGCCGCACTGCGATACATCACCATCATGTTCACGTATCATATGTTTGCAGTGAATTACGGGCTGGTAATAATTCGACCCGACGTGTATCGAACGCGAAACACAATAACATTAAAATAAAATGCAAATCAAATCAACAAATCGTTAGACGCGTTGACGGACCGGAAAACTCGAAAGGATTAGCAATAGCAACGATGCTTCGCAATATTGGTTCCAGACGGTGGGCGACAATGTCGTCATAGGACATTGTATGGACCTACCTTAAAAAAAAAAGTCCTAAATAATCAATTGGACGTGGATTAAATTGCTTTAAAATATAAACTGCTAACAAAAATTGCCAATCTAATGAAATCGACGATTTACCTCGAGCTATCCCCTGAAGTCTAATCACTAAGTTCTAATCGCAAACACACTTGATATACTTGTACTTGTACAATTATGAAACAAATAAATCAAATTCATTACAGGGTGGCACAAGATATCCCCAACATTATAAAAAAAAACCATTTTAGTATTTTTTATTAATTTACAAGTATAGTTATATACGACTAGGGCTTAATTAGTCTTCTACAAAAGTACAGATTACGAACGAATCACAGAATTTGTTAATATTATAAATGCGCACAGTTAATAATCAAAATCGCCAATTCTACTTGATTGGTATTAATTTGCGTTTCTGGACTGGTCCCGGGTTACCTTTGTTGATGTACACGACCAACCCGCGCGGTAGACTCATCTGCGGAGGCACGACCTTCAAACGGTTGTTGGCCAAGTGTAAATATTTCAAATTCGTCAACGGGCGAAAAACTTTCGGGTGGATTTTCGTCAGTTCGTTGCTGTCCAAGAACAGCACCTTCAACAGCGGCAATTCCGTGAAAGCCAACGGGTGCACCCTTTTTATTTTGTTATTGCTAAGATACAGGGTGTTCAACGATCTGGACGTGAGAAACGGCGCCTTGCGCGGCAGCAAGATTCGATTGTCGTTCAGCAGCAGGACGCCGAAGTTGGGATTCTTGGAGAAGGTGTACCGGTCGATCTTTCGCAAGTTGTTGTTGGACGCGTCCAAAAGCTCGAGGTTCGGCATTACTTTTATGGCCTTGGCGGGGAGCTGGGTCATCATCATGTCGCTGGCGAAAATGGTGGTGGCGTTCCTGATCTCGTTGACGAAGAGGGCTAATGGAGTTTTTCCCAAGTTGGTCATGTCGACGCAACGAACGGCGTCCCTGGGCCAGGCCGATCGGTTGGGGTTCAAGAGGGCCGTGTTGTGGACGTGGCAGGGAGCGCCGCTCGTGAAGCCGCATTCGATGAATGGCAACGCCACCAATCTGATAAGAAAAGATAACAATAAAAAAAATACAACGATGTCCATAAGCAACGAAACCAAACAAACAAAAAGCCACATCAAACAAAAACTAGAAGGAAAGACGAAACACCAAACCACAGGAATTAAGGACTAAGGACTAAGGAAATTAAGTTCGTCGAATTTTAATTATTTTGTTAACAATTTTTAGTCAAAAGCTCCCCATAACAATAACCTTGATGACGACAACAATAACAAAACAAATTCCCTAGCCTACACCACTCATTCCGCCCCATAACACACACCCAGACATTAAATCGACACGATCCTGTCACCGCGCCAACTGGAATTAACATCGAACGGAGACCCCGTTCGCGAAATTCACTCGAACGCGGCGTCCGGTTCAACAGCACGAAAACGCATCCGGACCGTAATGAATATGTAAACACGGCGCGAAGCTCCCGCCGTCCATTAACGGCCCTTCAAATTTCCATTACGGAAAAAATCGCGCCTAACGAGCGACCGGCGGCGACGCCCCCGTTTCGAAACTAATTCCGTCGACGGTTCGCGTGCCAAAATTCGCGATGCAAACGGCCCCAAATTACACCTTACGTGGCCGACTAATTCAGCCGGAGACGGTAGCTTACGTGGCGCGGAGCCGTCTCGACGTTGCCAGCGCGGGCGTTACCGGGAAGTCGAATTTTGAATCTTCAAAAATAAAATTTCGTGGATAAAAATACGCGTGTGGCGACAGGAAATTCGAGATGAAAATGCGTCACGTGATTATTTCATCTTGAAATCATCGATATTTTTTCGATAAACAGTCACTTGCGATATAAAATTGGAAAATTATGGCTTACTAAAAAAAAAAAATGGAAGTCACTTAGACATAAAAATGCCTTGATGAGTTACGAAGTAGTGGGTTGAAGTGGACGTGGATGTTAAGCATAAAAAAGAACGATTTATTCAAACGACTAGAAATGAAAAAATCCCACCTCGAATTTTATTGAACACATTATTAAAGTATGCCAGGGGTCGCGGGATTACGACCCCGCGAAGATGGAAAAAAATTGTAAAACGCCAGCAACAATTTTGCTTTCAATTTCGTTAAAGATGAAATATGTTGACCGACAGGATGTTCGTCCTTTAAATTTCAATTTATTAGTCACAGACAAAGCGTGGTAGTCAACACACAAGAAAACGCCATTATTCATCATTTACGTCACTCGCATTCGCACTTTTCGCCAACTTAGTCATTTTGAGTAATAGCCAGCATTACTGCTCGTTGCATGATAATCTATTAATTATTTGACTAAAAGTAATTGCGATTTTTTTTTCTCTGTAAGATCCACTCCCATTTATATAAAATTTTATGAATGATAATCAATAGCAAATGGAAATATAATTTAATAATAAAAAACTACTTAAATTTTTGTAGCAATGTGATGAATAGTTCACCGTATGTAGGTCGTATTATCACATATTACAAGTTCAATGTCAAAAGAAGCAAGACCGTGATATAATACAAAAATCCTTACATTAACAAATAAAATTATGGGAAAATATCGTCGTTAAAAATTAAGTAAAAGCTACGAAAGATGAAAAATAAACATAACTTGGGAAATTTGGAAATTACGCAAATCGTATCCCTAACAAATGCGACAGAACAGAAAAACAACAATAACAAAAACTGCAAATAAGATTATGGGAAAATTAACAACGTCGTTAAAAATTAAGTAAAAGCTACGAAAAAACGAAAAGCAAACATAACTTGGGAAATTTGGAAATTGTGCAAATCGTATCCATAACAAGAGGACAAATGCGACGAAAAAGAACAGAAAAACAACAATAACGATCACAAAAATTGCAAATAAGATTGTGGGAAAATTAACAACGTCGTTAAAAATTAAGTAAAAGCTACGAAAAGTAAACATAACTTGGGAAATTTGGAAATTGTGCAAATCGTATCCATAACCAGAGGACAAATGCGACGAAAAAGAACAGAAAAACAACAATAACGATAACAAAAACTGCAAATAAGATTATGGGAAAATTAACAACGTCGTTAAAAATTAAGTAAAAACTACGAAAAAACGAAAAGTAAACATAACTTGGGAAATTTGGAAATTGTACAAATCGTATCCATAATTAGAGGACAAATGCGACCAAAAAGGAACAGAAAAACAACAATAACGATAACAAAAACTGCAAATAAGATTATGGGAAAATTAACAACGTCGTTAAAAATTAAGTAAAAGCTACGAAAAAACGAAAAGTAAACATAACGTGGAAAATTTGGAAATTATGCAAATCGTATCCATAACCAGAGGACAAATGCGACGAAAAAGAACAGAAAAACAACAATAACGATAACAAAAACTGCAAATAAGATTATGGGAAAATTAACAACGTCGTTAAAAATTAAGTAAAAGCTACGAAAAAACGAAAAGTAAACATAACGTGGAAAATTTGGAAATTATGCAAATCGTATCCATAACCAGAGGACAAATGCGACGAAAAAGAACAGAAAAACAACAATAACGATCACAAAAACTGCAAATAAGATTAGGGGAAAATTAACAACGTCGTTAAAAATTAAGTAAAAGCTACGAAAAAACGAAAAGCAAACATAACTTGGGAAATTTGGAAATTGTGCAAATCGTATCCATAACCAGACGACAAATGCGAGGAAAAAGAACAGAAAAACAACAATAACGATCACAAAAATTGCAAATAAGATTATGGGAAAATTAACAACGTCGTTAAAAATTAAATAAAAGCTACGAAAGAACGAAAAGTAAACATAACTTGGGAAATTTGGAAATTGTGCAAATCGTATCCATAACCAGAGGACAAATGCGACGAAAAAGAACAGAAAAACAACAATAACGATCACAAAAACTGCAAATAAGATTAGGGGAAAATTAACAACGTCGTTAAAAATTAAGTAAAAGCTACGAAAAAACGAAAAGCAAACATAACTTGGGAAATTTGGAAATTGTGCAAATCGTATCCATAACCAGACGACAAATGCGAGGAAAAAGAACAGAAAAACAACAATAACGATCACAAAAATTGCAAATAAGATTATGGGAAAATTAACAACGTCGTTAAAAATTAAGTAAAAACTACGAAAGAACGAAAAGTAAACATAACTTGGGAAATTTGGAAATTGTGCAAATCGTATCAATAACCAGAGGACAAATGCGACGAAAAAGAACAGAAAAACAACAATAACGATCACAAAAATTGCAAATAAGATTATGGGAAAATCAACAACGTCGTCAAAAATTAAGTAAAAGCTACGAAAAAACAAAAAGTAAACATAACTTGGGAAATTTGGAAATTGTGCAAATCGTATCCATAACCAGAGGACAAATGCGACGAAAAAGAACAGAAAAACAACAATAACGATCACAAAAATTTCAAATAAGATTATGGGAAAATTAACAACGTCGTTAAAAATTAAGTAAAAGCTACGAAAGAACAAAAAGTAAACACAACTTGCGAAATTTGGAAATTGTACAAATCGTATCAATAACCAGAGGACAAATGCGACGAAAAAGAACAGAAAAACAACAATAACG
Source organism: Geotrupes spiniger (assembly GCA_959613385.1). Classification (NCBI taxonomy): domain Eukaryota; kingdom Metazoa; phylum Arthropoda; class Insecta; order Coleoptera; family Geotrupidae; genus Geotrupes; species Geotrupes spiniger. The sequence continues at coordinate 30,165,513 of OY390739.1, forward strand.
ATCACAAAAATTTCAAATAAGATTATGGGAAAATTAACAACGTCGTTAAAAATTAAGTAAAAGCTACGAAAGAACAAAAAGTAAACACAACTTGCGAAATTTGGAAATTGTACAAATCGTATCAATAACCAGAGGACACATGCGACGAAAAAGAACAGAAAAACAACAATAACGATCACAAAAACTGCAAATAAGATTATGGGAAAATTAACAACGTCGTTAAAAATTAAATAAAAGCTACGAAAAAACGAAAAGTAAACATAACTTGGGAAATTTGGAAATTACGCAAATACGACGAAAAGAGAACAGAAAAACAACAATAACAAAAACTGCAAATAGGAAAATTAAAATCAAAAGACAAAATATAAGACACAAACCACAAAAAACGTACAAACGATACTTACGTGAGAAAACACAAAATCTCCTTCATTCTTCCTCCGCCGTCGACTGGCGCACTCGAAACCTCAAAAAGACGCAAATCGTACGCGTCAATCGCGCGTGCAAACTTCCCCGCGAATAGATCCGAATATTTGGCGACCTCGCCGCGTACAGATTTAGCAAATGGGGGGTCAGTCGGTTGGTCGTTACATCACTCCTTTAATAATACACCGATCTACCTGTTCCGCTCGCGCGCCCGACTTTGCCGGAGACTTTCTCGGAAACGCGCCCGCGGATTATTTAAATATTTACCTTCCGAGGCTCCGCGATCCGAGCCCACGCACGCTTATCATCACAAATATTTTGATATACAAACACCAGATTACGGGGTATTTTTAAACTGCGACTTAATGAAACGCTGCGAACAAGGAAACCGATTCGCGATTATTTGTATCGCTTCCTGTTGAATCTTATCCGTAAATAAACAGCAACGAGGCGGCGACGATAAAATTAAGAAATTAATTCGATCGCGATTCGTAATCGGATTAAAAGACAAACAACGCAACTAAATAACTTTGCAGCAAGCGTGGCGTTTAATTGCATTTGCGGAGCCACGTCCTCCCCCTCGCGCCTGTTGCACCGCGACGTTTCGGCTAATGCACTTATCGCGGACGAATTACATCCGCGGTGTCGCGTTCGCCGCTTTAAAACAGAGACGATGCAACAGGATAGTCGGAGGTGCCGGGATCGATGGAGCTTTGATATTTCGCCGGACGGTCACTAGGGACGCAACAGCGTCCGGTTCGAATTACCAGAAGTTTGTCGCCGCCGCCGCCGCCGACTCGGCCTCGTCGATAAATATTTTCGATTCAACCCTTCCGAGGCCCTTAATGCGATATGCATTAGCGGATTCGCTGCGAGGGCGTTATTGCGTTAGGATTGAGCGTTAAAGGATTTGGTCAATTAAGGGCGGAGTGACCGTAAATCCTCCCCCGACGCGACGTCCCAAATGGAAACTGATGTCGCGTCGACGAGCGGAAATTTTCACATAATTTTGAGTGATGAGCATCCCGCGAGATAAAAAATGAAATACGCGAAGCAACAAAGAATAAAAGAGAAAGAAATTAAATTTTGTTGCTTCGATCATTTTTGAATATTTTGACAAATTTTCCAATATTTTTATAAACTGTGGAAAATTTCCTTGACATTTTTGACATCGATTTGACACAAAGTTGAGACTTAAAAATGACACAACGACTTAACAATAACATCGATAATTGATAAAGAAAAAATTATAAGTCAACTGAGAAGATACAGAAAAGTTTCAGGAGCTGCAATGAAAAATATGACACGACTTAAATTCAACAGAATGACTGCCATCGAGTTAAAGCGAATTTGACATAAAGTTCAGACTTAAAAATGACACAAGGACTTAACAATAACATCGAGAATTGATAAAGAAAAAAATATTATGCGAAATTTGGATCCTCGTACAATCGTTTCACCCTTTTTGTGAGGTCATCAGCAAGACATACCAAACGATGCACGCAAAACTACGATTTTAAACAAATGCGAAAATTATCTAAGAATTCATGATTTGCATAGCTTGTCACTAAGCAATCGCCCTACAATACATTTTACTATTTTATCTAAAATGCTAAAAGTGTTGAAACAAATCAAATAGTTAAGTGCTAATAATAATCACGCATGATTGCAATGAAAACTTAACTAGGGTTTGGTCGTGTTGTGTTGTGTTGTGTAGGGTTGGGTTGTATTTGGTTGGGTTCAGTCGAATTGGGTTGGGTTGTGTTGAATTGGATTGAATCGAATTGAGTTGAGTTGTGTTATCTTGGGTTGAATTGGATTGGGTTGGGCTGCATTGTGTCCTCTGACAATCATTTTCTCTTATAATAATCTAAACACCAAGAAATGCAAAACGATGCGCGTTAATCTAGTTCTTAAAAAAAAATTTGTGCGAAATTAGCCAAGAGCTCACCAGTTGCATAGTTTGTCACGAATCAATCGCCCAACATTTTACCAGCAGAAACCGAAATCGAAAGTGTCAACCCTAACCTAACAAATCAACGAGTTATGTTCGAATTAAAATAAATTGTAAACTGAAATCATCTGAGCCGCGACAGAAATAAATATGCGAGAATTATTATATTGAGAGGATTTAAACAAAATTTGATCGAAAATGAAAATGAACACGGTTTGGATTTTTGGATGATTAAGTTTTAAGATATCGTTCCGAAAAAATCGAACGCCGTTCAGGATTTATATTAATTTAAAGTTGATTCCTTTGTATTTGATTGGTTAGTGACAAGGTATGCGATTTCTGAGCTCCTCCTCATTTTTTTTTCACGAAACTCATCTCGTAGATGAGCTCATAATAAGAGCGAAGCAATCGTTCAAGGATCCAAATCGTACTATTTCACAAACAGCAAACATAAACTAACATGAAACACTTCATATTCAAATTAACAACTCGTTATTAAGCGCTATACTAAATTAAAAAAAAAAGAACATAGCCTCTAGCCTGATACATTATTAAAAGTCTTGGTACTAGTTTCTTTTGGTTAGACCGCCCAATATGTTTTTTGTGTTATAATATATGTAATGTTTATATTTTTTTAGTACGTGTACACTTTGTTCAAAGTACCCAAATATTGAAATTAGTTAGTTGAACGTATATAATATATAAAATAACCGAACATGCCTTGTAGCCCTAGATCTGTATTTTTTGATTAATTTTTCCTGATAATTTTAACTATTGTGTAGGCAGGAATTTTCAGTCATCAAAACTTTGATAGAATTTTTTTAATTGTAGTCAATTTGGAAACATTTACAATTTTAACAAATTTACAAAATTTGAACTTTATTTCGTATTTTTTACTATTGGCTATTTTTACTTTTTTGCAATTTTTTCTATTTTAATTTTTTTGTCATGCCTTCTTCCTTTTCACGATTTTTTCCTTCGACAATGTTATCAATTTTTTGAAATTTTTGCAACTTCATTTTTTTGATCAAGTTGATCAGAATATTGAATAATTTTGCTAATTTGTTTGAAGATTTTGGACAATTTGGGGAAACATCTGACATTATGATTAATTTTGGAAAAAGTAAAAACAACTTCAAAATTGCAAGATGAGCAAAATCGCCAGAAAAAACAGCAAAAGTACGAAACATGTCAACGTTGTGTAATGTATTGACACAATATCAATTTTTTTACGTTGTCCATAATTTGGAACATTTTGGCAAATTTCATTGCTTTTCATTTTAAAAATTTGGCAAAAATGAACGAAAAGAGAATTAAATCGACGTAGGGAAAATTTTGGTTGGTTTATTTTTGAAAATTTTAACATGTTCATAAATGGGGGAAAATTTTCATCCAATCCATTTGCTCGTGATTTATTTTTTTCCCCCATATTCCTCATCCAATTGCTATAATTCCTTCGTCAATTATTTTCTATATTTTTCTCGATCTACTCGCGATATTCCTCCATTCGAACCTCAGGTAATGAATACTGACTAACTATCTTTCAAATAACGACGTAGGTAGGAAGAAAAGTTGAAGATTTAGAAATTGAAGATATTCGACCAAAGGTCTCAGTACTTAGTTGGTCCAATTTCATAAAATAAAACAGACTTTGATTCCTTTGAGATCATGACATTCATCAAAAAACCAAGTGACGTTCATGGAGGAATTTACGGTGACAGAATCTTGGTGTATCGATCGAAATAGTCTACGATCAATGACCAGATTTATTCTTTATCACTTATTTGTGTAGCGTTGCAACTTTCGAAGTTTATCGCATTGTTGCATCGACATTATATTTAACTCCACCATCTCCACACAAACGATACATGAAATTAAATTCCATTTTCTATTGTTTCAAACCATTTTTTTACCTTGCAGGATATTCAGCAGCGGCACTACTCGCCATATTATTCGCCCTGCCGTTCGCCTGGAGGGTCCTAATTCATCGAGAATCCGGCCACTGGGACAACAAACCGTTGGCTTTCTACCACGCCCATTTGGAGCTATTTTTGGGGAACGGATGTCTCGGCATAGGAGTGCTGATGCTGTTGGCCCTCACCCTGGAGCGCTACGTGAGCGTGTGCCATCCGGGACACGCGCGTCCCATCCTGGGACCACCTCGCCGCGCCGTGTTCCTCATCCCGACCGCCACGTTTCTCCTGTACTTGCCAGCGGCGTTCCGGAGTCAGGTTGCCACATTTAATTTTTTAATGTTGGTGATTTGATTAGCATCACTGGCGTGGCCAGTAAAATAAATCTCATAAAGTCACAATGAAGCAGTAAAATCAAATCAAAATCACGAAACTCTTCAAATCCAAGCCAGTCACTAAAACGATTTTTTTTTTCGCCCCACGCAGGTGACTTTGTGTCGTCTGCACCCCACGGGGCCGACCATCTACCGCCGCCAGGAGGTGACGGCGGTCGTCAACCACCCCATCTACGGCATCTACACGGTGATATTGGAGCTGATATTTAAGGTGATCCCGACGGTACTGTTGGCCGCGCTCAACCTGCGCATACTGATCGTGTACAGGCGCTCGTGCGAGCGCCGGAGACGCATGACGCTCTGTCGCACGGCTTCAGGCGACGAAGATCCGAGGAAATTCGCCGAAGAACGACGCCTCGTCCTGCTGTTGGGATCCACCAGCATCCTCTTCCTGGTGTGCGTTTCGCCCATGGTCATACTGAACGTGACGCTTTCCGAAGATAATTTGTCAAAATATCCCTATCAGGTAATTCCATGTTACGAGACTATCATCAAAGAATCTCGGCACCGCGTCTAAGGCACGTATTGATCATTTTAATTGATATCTAACCAGATCTTATATGGGGGCGATCATTGACATCGCAACACTGCCACACACACACACAAAATAATTCTCATCACTACCTACAAAAAATTACCTTACCCACTTATGCGGCAAACTAAACTTTCTTCCACATTAATTGTACAAAGTTGCTAACGCAAAACGAACGTTAATCAAATTTTGATAAATTGAAGATAAATTCGTAAATTATTTACTACCATTACCGCAAAGTATGATATAATCAAAATCATTTAGTAATTTTTTTTTTCAAAATTATCAATTCGTTAAATTTCGGAATTAAATTAAATTAAATTAATCGCACACCAGCGATCTCCAGTCTCGTGAACGCGAACCTTCGCAGATTATCCGTTTCAATTCAGCGAGCCGAAAGCTTCAATTTCGTCCCGCTGTTTGCTTATGCCAGTCAAGATTTCCAATATACATGTGACGGTGCTCCGGTTCCCTTTGTTGCGAATCTCGGCCGCGGGGTGCAATTTTACGACGGTCCGAGGCGCAATTTAAATTCCGCACTCCGACGTCAATAATTGACCATCGAAAGCGGAACTCGCGCGTCCTCGTACTATTTTCGCGCCCGATTAAAAATAGACGTCGGGGCGTCGGGTTTACGAAAAAAATCGCAACTCGACGCGTAAGTAAATAAACGGTTTTCGATCGCGGGGAGGTCACGTCTGGAATTATTTACCGGGGCGATCGATATTCAAACCTTGCAAATCGATCATAATTAGAATCGTAATATTTCATTTTCGACCCAAATGCGTCTCACTCAAAGACTGTGGGCGTTTAAAATAAAGCTAACGAATGAGTTTGAAGATATTTAAGACGTTTCTTAGAAAAATGTAAAGGACACAGATTTATCGCAATCAGAGTCATAAAGAATAAACGCAATGTTTCTAATATACAAAACTAATGCGTGGAATGGCGATGGACTAAGTGCTAAATGATAGGATTATTGACAAAAAAAAATAAAAAAGTGGAAAATAAAGGGAAACATTCTTAAGACTGCAGATGCACAGAGAAAGAAAAAAGGGAGAAACGACATTCATAAAGAAAAAAATAACGTGGGACTATAGATTGTGAAAGGAATTTAAATTACAGAGACAAAAAATCGCTGAATTGAAGAGAGTTGCGTCAGGTTGGGTTGTGACGGGTTGGGTTGTGTCGGGTTGGGTTGGGTCAAGTTGAGTCAAGTTGGATCAGGTTGGGTTGGGTTGGGCCAAGTTGGATCAGATTGGGTCAAGTTGGATCAGGTTGGGTTGGGTTGGGTCAGGTTGAGTCCAAGTTGGATCAGATTGGGTGAAGTTGGATCAGGTCGGGTTGGGTTGCTTACTTATTAGTACGGCGACGAACCAAATAAGCACATAGTTCGTATAACGTAACTTGCCTTGTGAGCCTTGCAATTTTGGTGCCTATTCTTAAAAATTATTTAGTTGCGACAGACTGTCAATTAAAAATCTAGAAAGTGTCAGAAAATCAAAAATACACCTATTGTGATAAAACTATGGAAGAAACAGTTCAAGAAAGTTATAGAAGAGGTACAAAAGCAAACCAGTTAACACAACAAACACGAGACACGATGGTCCAATTGACGCAAATTCTGAATTTTTGCTTAGCTCGCAAATACTTTAAAAAAATATAAAATTTTGAAATTTTTATCGAAACATCAATTCGGCCTTGGTTACGAACTGTCAAAGTTGACAGGTCTCTGATAAACTTAACTGTCAACGGCCGAATTGAATAAATAATTTGTACATTTGATGCAAAAATGATAGAAATTTACAAATAACATTGAATTATTTTTCATTAAAGAGGCATTTAGGAAAAAAAATATCAGGAATATTTTTCTGGTATAAGTCAGCAGAAGTCACTTTCAGTCCGGACGTTTATCAGACATCCGTCAAATTTGACAATCCGTGACCAAGGCCGAATTGATGTTTTGATTTATTTTTCAAAATTTTACCCATCAAGTATTTGCGAACTGAGCCTAGAAAAGAAAATTCCAATTTACGTCAACTGTACCACCGTGGATTGTAACCGCGATGTCAAAAGTCTAGATATTCAAAATATTTTTTTTCAATTTTTCTTGACAAGTGAAAGATCCCAAATGGAATTACTGATCCGTGTCCTTTCAGGTCTTCCGCGCCCTGGCGAACCTCCTCGAAGTGACCAACTACTCCATCACCTTCTACATCTACTGCCTCTTCTCCGAGGACTTCCGCAACACGCTGCTGCGAACGCTCCGCTGGTCGGACGGCGTACAGGCGAGGGGAGGAATGGCGAAAATGCCGCCGCCGACCGCGACCGCAACCACGACCGTGACCCATCCGCGCAGCGTTTGATATAAATCGTCGGGGGCGTTTAACTCAACCCCCGTTTGACGGGTGCGCCGGCCGCAAATTCGAAAGGGGTCCTTTGTCGGTCGCCGACGCTCCGGCGTTTGATCGATGAAACGCGTCGCACGTTAACGAGCTGTCGCGTAATAGATATTTGAAACGTGCAGACTAAAATATCAATTTAAAAAAAACTCTTGGTTCTCGAAGTCCAAGTCCAACTATAATTCTGTTAACGAATCATGATTCACGAGATAAAAGAAAATTTGATATAAAAACTTACCCCAAACGCCCAATGATTATTAAGCGAAATGCACAAAAATTTAATTGGGGAAATAAACTTTCGTTGTTTCAAGTCCGAAAGGTCTGCATGAAATTAATCGTTTGAAGCTCCCACAACATTACTTTTAGGGCACCATGCGATAATGTAGATTTTTTTTGTCTATTAAATTAATCACCACCAATGCACCCTGTTATATTTTTTCGTTTTCTTTCGTTTTTTATCGAATATTATTACAATGTTATTATATAAAAATAATATCGCGTTACCGTCCCAGCGTTTATGACAATAAAACGCCAGATAATATTTGTAATCGTCACAAAAAAATTGGGGTAATAAACTTTCGTATTTAATGCAAAGTGATCTGCATGAAAATCCATTCCATTCTCAAACGTATTTCTTGCAATTTTTAATAAATTGATATATTTATCTTAATTTAACAAATTTATGTTAAGAACCCAATAAATCGCATCTAATGGGCGTAAAGTTCACCTAATTAATCGAAAGAACAAATTTTATTTTATTTCTTTAAATTAATCAATGAATTCCAAAGTCGAAGAAGAAGAAGATTTAATTATCAGACACAAATCGTTTAGAATATGGAAGGACGTTGACTACCGAACCCACGTTTGGAATTATTCCCAATATCGTTCAAGTAATTACTGTTTTTCAACATTTAATTAATTTTGTCGCTGCCACCAGACAAGCAACGATGTTAAAACACACTTGATTGGTCGTGTGGAGTGGAGACAAGGTCGAGATTTTAGTTAGCACGAAAAAGATCGCTGGTTCGATCGCGACGACCGCCACAATTTGTCAGATTACACGACTACCAATAGACAAAATTTATATAAAGAACGCGATTGATGAAAAGATGAATATGCAACAGTACATTAAAATCCAAGTCTAAAATAGGGTTTCGAATCCACATCCAACCCAATCCAACCCAACCCAACTCAATTCAACCCAACCCAACCCAACCCAACCCAAATCCAACCCAAAAAAATGATTGACCGACTAAATAACAAAAAAAAATTAATGTTAAATTCTGAGTAAATTTTCTACTTTCTTTCAACACCGAATCGAAACATACTACAGTTTACACCTATGAGTGGTTCACATTGGCTTCTCAGCTTAAGAAAAATATGTTCATTTAAAATAAATCGAGTTGTGTTGGGTTGGGTTGGGTTGGGTTGGGTTTTATCGAGTTGTGTTGGGTTGGATTGTCTTGTGAAATAAAACGAAACACGAAAAATCATCGGGGTGCATTTTTGGTCAATAAATTTATGAACAAACATACTTCAACATTACTTAAACTTGATTCCCTCAAAGTGACGCAAGACGCAAATGAATGCAGTCCTCTCGGACTTTAAATTACGAAAATTTATTTCCCCACTTAAATTTTTCACAATTCGAAATAATTAAAATAAATTACTCTCGTCAAATAATTTCTTTTGCAAGCAGATGTTAAACTACTTTTTTATCAACTTTTTTGGGTAAATAAAGCAGCACTTTAACCGCAAGGGTAGATAAAATAAAACTGACATAGTAATCCGTAGCAACGGACGACGCAATTACAATTCCTGTATAAAAAAATCGAAATTTTAATTTTTGAACTTGATGTGGTATAAAAAAATTGTGTTACACACGACGATAAAATCTCATTATCTTCTCGAGCGTTTTCTAGCGTCGAGACGCTAATTACTCAAAGATAAAGTACAATCTTATCGTCTTATATAATAAATAACTATTTGCACTTACACACAACACTTTTATGATTTACTCCGCTTTGAAAATTCACTTCAACACACGCGTGTTTCTTTCAATGTTGAAAGTCGAATTGACTCCACGACGATTAAAATGTTCGCGTGGCGCGTTATTTTACATTAAGTCAATTTACAAGTCCGTTGGTCTCACGTTTGATATTTCCGAGGTTTTTAATCGAAAATGATACCCACGCCCTCGTCTACGAAGTCACTACAATAAGTTAACTAACTTCGATTTTCGTTAATTAAATTTCTTTGCAACGCCACACATGAAACCGACCGTCGATGTTTACATTTTACGACTTAAATCGTTGACGTTTTTGAATTAAAATTCGTGGCACTTCCGGTGCGCTCCCGGTGTCGTCGATTGTGAATCAAAGGAGACACCTCCTAGCCTAAGAAACAATATGTGAATTCTTCACCGTGGATCCGCGCAGAGTGAGTTGATTTTTTTGACGATTGTAACAAACAGCAAAACACGAAAACACTCACCCTGCATTGGAACCCACAAAAATGTTAGAATAGCCTACAATAATTTTTGTATCTTCTTTGATGTGAATGCAAAAAAAAATCACAGAGAAAATCGTTGGGTTATCAAAGTTTTCATTTCAAATAAATTAAACAAATAATAAAATTCCAATCACGACTGAAATAAGTAATACGTAAAAATTACTACGTTTGCATTAATCTCGCATAAAATGTCATTGGTGTTAATTAAAGAAGTTAATTAGATCTAATATCAAATTGAATAAAAAAAATTCGAATTCAAAATCAAAATCAAAGATCAGCCGCAAAATTTCGAATGGGGCCGATTAGTTAGCAATTTCTTAGCGAACCCAATACAATTTTCTCACACGTGTCACAAAGATACGAATTTTTTTACGATTAATAGTTTGTATAACGTTCTCGGAAAATTTCCTTAAAAAAAAAACATACTGTGATACGAAGTAATCCGCCAAATTTGGCCGGATTACTCATGAAACATAATATATATGTATATGAAAATACACTGCCGTTACCACTGTATTTGTAACTTACTAGGCTAAGAATTTGTATATTTCCAAACTTCGTACGTAATATCCGTTGAAATGTTAAATGTATGTGTGTATGTACTTCCCTAGAATTTACAACGTCCATGTGAACTTCATGTGCATTTATTTACTGAGTGTACGAGCGTGCACATTTGTGTCGATACGATTGTATTATAATAATCACGAATTAAAATCAATTTGTCCGAAAATTTGAACTTTTATTATTATTACTATTACTATAATTATTATTAGCTGTCAATAAAAACACCAAAATTTTTTTGGTTGTCATATTTGACGTTTAAAATCAATACGTAAGTTAATATTTACGTTGGCAATACTGTTGTTCATATTTGAGAAAAAGTTTAAAATCGACATTTAAATTGATATTTACGTTGGCAGTACTGTAATTTGTAATGGACGTTTGCGTAATTTTCGTGCGTTAATTTGAAACGTAAACTCGACAGCTGGGCGATAACTAAATTAAAAAAATTAAAAATCAAACTCACCGGCACCGGCGTCCATTTCCCTGCTTCCATTCTCGCTGGACTGCAGCAACACCGGTGGCACCCATACCATCATGGACGACAAAGTACAATCGCATCTTGTGCACTTCACTGCGATTTAAACGGCAACCGGCGATCGCGTATTATTCAAATTATTCAATTAAATAACGAAAAACACAACGCACGTTCAAAGGCGTCGCGGCGTTATCAACAATTTCGCGATAACAACCCACGTTTTTTGCACGTTTTTTTTTGTCCACCGTTGTAAGTTTTCAAACCGAACACGAAAATAACCCGCAAAAGTCACGTTCAACGTCTCGTCGCCGTCCATTTCGCGCACAGTTTCGTTTAAATCGTAAACGTGGGTGATTTTAATCGAGGAAAGTTTTAATTTGTATTTACCTGTCAAAAACCGGGAACGATTAGTTCGCGAAACGCACGATAGTCCGCACTAACATAAAGCACCAACTGCGATCAAGGCTGGTGTAGCAAGAGGTTACCTCGTAATTCCAGCCAATGAGGGAAGCGGCGGGAGAACGTCACTGGTATGCCCTGTTCAAATAACAGTCAGGATCTGGTTGGGGATTTAAGTGAAGATTTTAGCTGATTTTAGTAAGTACGCAGATTATGTGATTTAATGTAGTTATTGTGTGATTTATGTGTCTACGAACAACACAGTAATACAAAATTTAAATAATTTTAATCTAAAATTACAAACTAAGAAATACGAACAATGACATTTTTTAAATAAAATTTAGTAATAAAAGAAAAATATTGTTGGGATGGACTTGGTTGGTCTGGGTTGGATTGGATTGGATTGGATTGGGTTTTGGGTTAGCTTGGGTTGTATTTAGGTCATCCGGGCAAAATGACTTTTAGTCCTGGAGGATATTAGCCAATATTTTTGTTCGGTTTGGATGTCCGACATAAACCCGACAAGTACTCATCAATAGCAATTTTTTAGTTTGATGAAAAATAATTCATAAAATTCCTTCGTCCACTCCACACTTTTCCAAGTGATTTTATTATCCACCGTCTTTTTCTATCATGTAATTTGTTTCCCATTCAGTCAACTGACACGTTCCACATCCCATATCGTCCAGATTCGTACAATTCCTCAAATCTGTTGCACATATCAAGGACATAAAAAAGTAAATAAATTTAGAGGATAAACACGGATAAAGCAGGTTTTTATGTTACTAATTAAATTTGTAATTTTATTTAGAGACAAGGGTGTTAGAGTAATTTTAAAGTAGGCTTCGTGATTACGTTTATTCAAATAATTTCATGTAAGACGGCAACAAATTGTCTGCGGAAAAACGCCCCAGGTCGATTTTCATATTTTCCCTAAGCACCACCGCCTCATCAGGCTTATCGCAAAAATGTTTCAATCTGTTGTACAAATCGTCCTCGTCGTCGTACAAACATTCCTGTGGATAAATTTCTGGGTAAACTAAAGCGTTGGGTACCAATGGGTAACATTTAAGGTGCACCGCTTCCAACCTGTTAATAAAAAAAATTGAAATACGTTAAATTTAAACGGTGACGTGAAAGGAACATAACGTTGCCTTAACGGCCTAAGGCCCCATCCCAACCACTTCAATTATAAAACTAAATTTTTTTTATAGATACCCTTCATAGTTAAGCAAAATTGGCAGCGATGTCCTTGTATGGGAATTTTTTTCACATTTTAGTGACGAATCAAAATTTTAATTTCTAAGTAACTGAAGTGGTCAAGTTTGTTTTTTAATTTATTCCGCTTAAGGGCTCACATATACCTGGGTAAATCGGGAATATCGATTTTTGAAAATTTCGTAAGGAAATTCGCAGTAATGACGATGTTATAACATTTTGTAAATGACCGGGTAAGCAAACGAATAACGGTTGGGGCGCTGGTAGACGCGGCCTTTGTCATCGGTTCGACTATACGATCCGGGTGTTCTCGCCCCTCTTGGATTCTACGTATTTATGACCTTTTGTATAGCAAGGGCATGTTCCGTGAAGTTTATAAGGCTTAGGTATGCGCATTTTACGACGTTAATCGTTGAGACAAACTGTGGTATGTATTAGAATTGATCGCTGTTAGTGAGGAAATAAATGTGACCCTACTCTTAACTGCTCAGGTATATGTGAGCCCTCAACATACAATTACTAACATCGAAACGCCGAAAAATTCGTGTTTGGCCGTTGAAACGGCGACGTGACTCGACACCAAAACCTCATAATACGCCTCCTTGCTCTCCAAATACCCAAAGTGCGAAATTTCGTTTTTCAAAACCTCCCCGGCTTTGCCAAAAACGTCGGGAACATCCGCAAAAGTCTCTCCTAAGATCGACACAGAAAATTCCGCCCCGGCGGCCTTCAACCTAAGCAATACTTCGAAGAACATTTCCGGGCCTTTGTCGAACTCCCAACGGTGGGCCCAAACGACGTGCAATGTCGACGGCTTCACGCAGCTCGCGATTCTAGGCAACTGCACCGGGAAATATAAAACGTCACATTTCCGTTCGATCTGCGTCCTCAGATCTTTCGGTCTGTAATCCGGCAACAATTTCATTATTTTCCTTATGTTGTCCAAAAATGAATTTTGGTTGAACTCGGAATTGAACAACACGACGTCGGCGGCCAAACTGAAACGACGGTGGAAATAAATCGAATGACGTATCGACGAACACGTACCATGTGACGATTTGATTGTAAGCGAATTGGACGTCTCGGTTTTTGATCGTCTGGACGGGATAGGTCAGTTGGTTTTCGTGGAAGTACACGATTTTTTTCAACGGTTGTAGGTCCGGTCGGAGGCCGACTAATTCAGGTAAGTTCAATACGGAGCTGCAGAACAGCACGGTTTCCGACGTTACGGTTGGAATGGTTGCCGAAAGTACCAATGGGCTGCATCGTGCGCGCCAGTGCCACTTTTTCGGCGTCAAGCTTGCGAAAGTGTACGACGGGACGTCTAAAAAAGCGAATTATTTCAATGGTTCGTCAAAGAACTGCCGTACTTTTCATTAGCAAGTCGATTAGCTGTTTGTGCGAACCGCCGTAAAACGGTTCGATGAATAACACTTTTGGTGGATTGTTTGTGGACGTTTCTTTGGGATTATCCAATTTTTGGAGATTCATTATATTTTATGTTCATGTGTTTGATCAAGTAAATAAACACAAAGTTGGACGTTTAGAACCAAGTAGTTCAAAAAGCCATGCCAACATTAGAATAAGAAACCTATATACTTGGCTGTGATTGGTCGTTGCTTGCCGCTCTAACCGTCTTACGATTTTAAATATTCAATAACAAATAAAATGGGACAAAAAAAAACCAAAAATAAATAAAACGATTTATTGTGCCAAACGTTTGGTTATTTTAAGTGGTTACAAAATTCACAAAAAGCACATAATCCGCCCAAATCGTCCCGTAAAGTTTCACCGGCGACTTATCATGCAAAATCCGAAAAATGTCCGCTCCGCTAAAACTTGAACATTTCAAGACAAATTTTTAAGTACACAATAAGTTACCATCAACGACGACTTCACAATTCACAACCTGCAAATACACACTCTATCGAATAATTCGAATAAATAATAAAAACGTAAACGTTCGATTCTAAACGCGATTAAAGAAAAATAAAAGTTACAAATATAAAGTTGCGGTCTTACGGTAAACTAAACCGATGTGTCTAATTACAAAATAAGCAAAAGATTTAATGACCTACTCGCTATTAAAACGGTATATGTACATACACTCGAAACGATCTCAATTTATTACAATAAAAAGTTTTTAATTAATTACGAAAAGCTTTTACGCAGTGGTTCGGGCAACTCGTGGAATCAATCGTATTCGTGGCTGCTCTCTTTCTTCGTTATAAGCGCATCGTTTTCTTCTTCCATCACGTCGGTCATGAGTGGCGCGGGTTTCGATTTCATTCGAGAATTCACTCGGTTGACGGTCGCCGTTAATCCAGACTCGGTCAACCTGGAAAATACACTAATTATCAGGTCAATACTCCATTCTTTCCATGTAACGATTGATGTACGAAAAAGAATAATAAAAAAAATATTAGACGGAGAATGCAAGATTAAAAATAAAACTCACACTTCGTCTTCTTCGTCCTCATCGTCGGAGGGCAGAGAAAAATACGGGTTGTGCGCCACCGGTCGAAATTTATACCCGGTCAGCACGAAGAAAACGTACGTCGCCATCTCGCGGAACATCTCGTGCAACCAACCATATTGGAACGGGACCGTTAATCTGAGCAAATAGACGATGATGCGGGTGAAATAAATGTAGCAGACGACCATGACGTAAAAATGCCGAAATAGCTTGAGTTTTCTCAAATGTATCGCTGCTTTACCGTCGCTTTGCGACGCTTCCTGAAGGTGACGGATGGACCAAACCACGGGGAAAAGGATGCAGCCGCAGCAGAGCAGATCGACGAAGATGAAGACGTTCTGCCAAGCCTTGTACTCCCTGGCGCCCTCTTCGCTTTCTTCGAGGATGATTTCAGCGACGTTCGCAAGGACTTGCAAAGGAATGATCGCCATGAACAGTCGTTTGTCGCGCGGGGCTAGCACGTGCTTTATGAACGTCCAGCCGGTTCCGATTAAAATCAACGTGACGAACAACAAGGCCCCTTTGAGGAGATGTGCTACGTAGAATAAAACGGCCCACGTTGCCAAATGCACGCCTTGGATTTCAATGAAGTGGTAGTTGACGCCGTGGAACGCCAACGTGATTGCTTTTAAGAACACCAAAGCGGCCATCAAATAATGGATTTTGAAGACTTGATGCCGCGATTGTTTCAAAAGAAAAACCCAGAAGCAACCAGATAAGAAGAATAACACGGCCATCGTGCAATAAAGCGCCGGTAACGGCATTTCCCCGGCCGACAAGAAACTCCCCGCGTTTTCTTCGATTATTTCCATCTGCAATCAAACTAAATAAATAAAATCGCACATTACAGAGCGTTGTTATTGACTCACCGAAAAATCGTAAACGATATTGTTTTCGACGACGTAATTCGGGCAACTATGGAAATACAAATTGTAGAGGCCCTCTTCGGAATCGCTCGCCACGTACATCACGAACTACAACCGCACGTTAAACCAAGTTTTTAATTAAACAAATAGACAAACGAAACTCACGCTGCTGTTATAATAAGTGACGTTCTTCTTGGTGTAGTTGGAAATCGGCAGAATTATCTTGCTGCAAATATCTTCGGCGACGGGGACGTCCCTTTTCAATCTTTGCAGTAAATGTTTGTCCCCCAACATGTCCGGTTTGGGATTCGTCGCCGGAATATCAGAAACGCTTTTGTAGATGTGAACTGGGTATTTCCACTCGGGGCTGCAGTTAACTTTCATCCTGTGGGGGAAAAAATATCAAGACTCGAATTGCAAACCGATTACGACGGTTACATATTGCTTTGAAAATCCAAGGTGAAGTACATGATGGCGGACTCGTGTTCGGTCGGGAATTTCTGCTTCAGCAAGCAGCAGTCTTGGTGGGCGTCGAGGTACGGATTCATTGCGTCGTTTAACGTGCGATCCAAACTGAAGCCAAACTGGGACGAAAAAATTAAACCTGCTTGCTCACCGGATCGTTCTTACTTACCACATCGTTCTTGTTCATGGGGGTGGCGGCGAAATTTTGCAGCTTCACATCCAGAAAGCCGCCCTTGTAGAATCCGAACGTGCTCAAGGCGATGTATCTGCGAGCGTCGTTCTACGGAAAAACATCGGTAACGAAATGCGATCGATCCAATGGGGACTTACCGTTATATCGAGTTTATGAATTCGGCCCCAACACAGCGTCAACGTGAAGAGCGTTATCAGCAATTTGATTATTGTGTAAGGCATTTTTGCGGAAAAATTTCGACACTAACCTAACATAATAGTCGCGACGAAAAATCGCTATAGATGTAATACGCGCCGTTCGTAATTTCATGAAATGAATAATTCGACGGAAATAGTCTTCGCGACAATGACTTTGTTTATGTAGTTAAAAGCCAAAATTTGACATTTTGAGATATACTTGGGGTTTTTTCGGACAAACGCACTAAATATGTACGATTGATTAACATTGCCGCCAACGTTATCTTCGATATAAAGCTAATATCTTGAAGCTTATTTCCTAGTTGGTAATACTTCGTCGTTATTGACAAATATCGCATCTACATATTTTTGTAAACAACAATGGCTGAAGAAGTAAAGAAAACGCTACAACAAATGTTAACAAACGTCTCTGGTTTGTACTGCGTACAAATTACTGACCGAGACGGCGTGCCCGTTATGACCGCAAGTACTGAAAAAGCCCCAGAATTGGCGACAAAACCCGGATTTCTCTCAACTTTCGGCTTGGCAATAGACCAAGGCAGCAAACTCGGACTCGGAAGAACGAAAACGTTAATTTGTTCCTACTCTCAATACCAAGTGATCCAGATGAACAAACTGCCGTTGATAATCAGCTTCATAGCCAGCGATACCTGCAACACCGGCCACATCCTCGCCCTCGAAGATCAACTCGAACCGTTGCTGTCAGACTTGACATTAGTCGTCGCAGAAACTTGATAACCTTAGCCGTAACTAACAAATTTATTTGCATTTTTATATTCAAGTGTGTAAGCTTATAAAGTACATGTAAAATTGTGTAATATATATATAAAGTTAAACATATTCATTCTCTCGTCAAAACGATGGGGAAATTCTCCGTCACCAGGTGGTCGCTTTGGAAAACGATGACGATGTTTATCTCGAATTCTACGGAAACAAAGATTTAAAATTTCTTTGAATTTGACTTTGACGACCGCTCACCTATTTTAAAGTTGACTTTGATCAACGTCGGGCACGTGAACAGTCTGGGAAAGACCATGTAAATCGGGATTTCCGTGTTGTGCGGGATGTCGCCGTCGCCTATTTGGATGTTTTGAATTTCCGTCGCTGAAACACGAAACGCCAAATTTGAGGTTAACGATTTTGACAGGTCGACGACAATGGCGGTAGTAAACTTCGAGCGCGCTGGATCGGACGTGTAAAATGGCTTTAAATTTCGAAAACGTCGCGACGCAGAGGTGCAGAACTTGCTTGGAAGAGGGCACCGACATGTGGTTCGCGCACGACAGGTTCGAATTGATAGAAGACGCCGACGTTTCGCTATCGAAGATGATTTTGCTGTGCACTTCGATACAGGCAGGTGGTGGTGAGTCTTAAACGATTGGCTAATGGAATTTTTTAACAGGTCTCCGAGGACGATTTAATGCCGCAGTACGTGTGCAAACATTGCGCGAACGTCGCGAAAAACTCGTACGAGTTTCGCGTGCAGTGCGAAAAAAGCAACGAGTTGCTGAGGTCGGAAGGAACAAAAATCGAAATAAAATTAGTAGACACGTAAGCAATTAACTTTACATATCGTGTTTACTCATTAAAATAATTTTATCCCCTAGAGATGTAGATGACCACGACGACCAAATATCAGAAAATAAACCAAATTTACGAGAACCTAAAGAACTTCAACTCCACCGCCAATACAAATGCGATCACTGCAACGTGAGCTTCGCGAAACAGGCGAGTTTACGCAACCACCTCAAGAAAAACCACGCGGCCGAGCAACGAACCTGCGACCAATGCGGCAAAACATTCCAATTCAGAACGAGCATGATGAAGCACCGCCGCAAACACGATTTACCCCCAAAGTCCTGCACGTATTGCGATGTAACCCCGACAACACCGGTACAACTCGCCAAACACATGGAAAAAGAACACGCCCACTTAAAAACCATCGTGTGCCCAGAGTGCGGAAAGACGTTCTTCAAGGAGTCGAACTTGCGCATTCATCTCGTGATGCATTCGGGCGTCAAGCGGCACACCTGCGAAATATGCGGCGTGTCGTTTGCGCTCGGTGGTAACCTGGTCGTGCACAGACGAGTCCACACCGGCGAGAAACCGTACACTTGCAGCCACTGCGGGCGGGGTTTCACGCAGCACGCGGCGCTGCGTTCGCACGAGGTGGGTCACTTGAACGTGCGAGATCACGTCTGTCCGGATTGCGGCGCGGCGTTCAGTCGAGCCGGGGCACTTAGGAATCACAGGAAGAGGCACCTTCCCAACAGGCCTTTCGTGTGTTCCATGTGCGGGAAGGCGTTTACTTTCAGTTCGGAGAGGAAGAGGCACATGAACATTCACACCGGGGTTAAAAATCACGTGTGTGACGTGTGCGGCAGGCGATTCAATCGAAATACTAATTTGAAGGTTCACATGAGGACACACACTGGCGAAACTCCTTATGTTTGTCACGTGTGCGGAAAGGGGTTCATACAGGCGCACTGTCTAAGAACCCACATGAATACTCACAAAGAAAGTAAATAATTGCTTGTGTGTCTGCAACTTTTTGATTAGATTCCTGATTGTGTTAATTTTACGAATTTTGAAAAAAAAAAAACAAGAATTTAATGTCTCATAATTGAATGTTGTAGTTTGTAGCCAGCACATAATTGACTTTCAATAAAGATTATTACGTAAAATTAATAATTTGTGTTTCTGTAGTGTTCATGGTTCAGGTTGTAGTGTTATTTATTTTATTACATGCACTTTGAAGGTGCTTTTATTAACTTATTAATAAAATTACCATCTCTCGCGTATCCTTCGGCGCACCCGCAAGTCTCGATCCGAACCAACTGCAACTCGACAGATTTGATCGGCACGGCGCAGTGTTCAAGGACCAAATATCCGGTGAGCGGCGAAGAAACGCTGCACCTCGTCGAGTCGAAATTGCCCCTTACTGTAAAATTCGGAGCGCCCGTTCCCCCAGAGGCCAATGACGCCGGACTGATCACAAAATTAACAGGACGGGGCGGATCGAACGCTTTCGGCTTGTACTGCACCAAAAACTGCTGCGTCTTTTGCAGATCCTTCGACAAGAACGACCGTTTCACGTCGCATTTTAAGCTGTAAGTGACGTTGATGAAAACCCCGTGGTAGGTTTCGTATAATTCGCGGTGCTGTCGCGGATGCAGAGGTAATTCGAATGGGATTTCCGTGCACCCGGACGGTATTCTGCCCGGCCCGCTTACCTCGCAATTTACGGACAGCAGCTGGATGGGCTGGAAGGTGATACGTTGTAAATGAACTATAAGTGGAAGAAGTTACCTTGACGGAGTTGTAGAAGGCTTCTAAGATCCCGACGTTTTTCGAACTCAATTGCAAATTGACGTATCCTTCCATGCTCAAGGTGATCCCGTCGTGTTTCAGGTCAGAGTTTGAGTTGATGACTATCAATCCGGTTACGTTGTCCTGCGAAATGTCGTGTGATTTTGGTTTTTTTGAAAAAAATTGTTGCTTACTCCTTCGTGGTAGACTTTATCCACCTTTTTCAGACGTATATCCAATGTAAGCGACATTTTTTATGTTTATGATCGCTCAATTTGAAATTTGTTCATTAATATGTTTATAAAAACTTTAATTGACAGTAGTGACGTTGAACCAGTGCGATTTTATCTACTAGGTAATATTTCAGTTACATTAAATAAATTGGGTTTTCGTAATTATGCTATTAATTGGAATAATTAAAACATATAAACACGTGGAGTCTCACGAGTTATCACGATTTTTTCCCGGTTGCCTCATGAATTTTAATTCAAATCCGACGTCAGTGTCACTGTCAGTTCATATGAACTACTATAGTTGCGTGGTGGGGTTGTTTGTAATTTAACCGTTACAGTTATTTTATCATTTTCAAAATTCTATGATAAACAATTTTTTCATTGCCTTCAAATATGACTGCATATACGAAAAATAAAGACGTTATAGACGATTTCGTGAACGTCGCCATAAGAGTTCGGCCCAATTGGCGCCAACGCAAAAGTAAACCCAACAGTTCCATGAACGTAATCAAAAACAACCCTCCGGTAAGTAGCCTAGCAAACGTGCCCAGTTGTACCTAAATTGAAATTTTTAGGTGTTGCTCGTTATCGATCGCGGACAGTCTTATTCCTTCGACCACATATTTCCGGAAGATTCTACCCAGCTGGACGTGTACGGGCAGATGATCGAGCCGCTCATCGATAAGGTCATGTCGGGTTACAATTGCACCGTCTTTGCGTACGGCCAGACCGGGACGGGGAAGACGTACACGATGGGCAGCGATCTGAAGGTAATAATCGCATATTTCTGTAAAAATTCTTCATCGTCGTCGATTTTTAGAACATCGGCGACGACGCCGGCATCATCATCAGGGCGTTCGACACGATTTTCAACAAGCACCGCGAAAATCGAGCGATCGAGGTGAGCGTCTCGTTCTACGAGATTTACAACGAGAAAGTGTACGACTTGTTAAGCGAAAACAAAGCGGCGCTTTCGGTGAAGGGATTTTCTATAAACAATTTGAAAAAGGCGGTGGTGCTCGACATTTCCGAAGCGAACCACATGTTGCTGGTCGCCGTGAAAAACCGCCACACGGGCGAAACGAAGCAGAATTTGATGAGTTCCAGATCGCACGCCGTGTTCACAATTTACTGCAAAGTTAAAGATGAGTACGTAACAATAATTAACTTTAATTACTTCAACACATTTCTTACTCGAAACTTTTTAATTGAAATATTTCATAAATGTGACAGAAATGACGAAGTCGAAGCAAAGTTGAATTTGGTGGACTTGGCCGGATCGGAAAGCGTAAAGAAAACCGGCACGGAAGGTTCCCAATTTCACGAAGGCGTCAACATCAACAAGGGTCTGTTAAGCATCGGGCAAGTGATCAACGCATTGTCGTCGAACCGCGCTCACATCCCATACAGACAGTCGATGATTACTACGATATTGCAAGGTGGGTCGTTGAAATACACCGACAAAACAAATTAATAAATTCGCGTTTGCAGACTCGTTGAATAAAAAGAATTACGTGACGTTGGTCGCTTGCGTCAGCCCGAATTCCGACGACGTTCACGAGTCGGTGCAGACCTTGGAATTTGCGCAGCGCGCCAAAAAGTTAAAAAGCAAGCCCGAACTCAACAACATCGTGACGCAGTACACGGTAAGTCGCGTAAATTTTCTTGCAACATCTGATACATTTCATTTCTAGAAAGACAACCCCGCGGTGCTGGAAGTGATGAATTCCGCGAGGAAAACAAAAGTCGTCAACTCGAAGTATCAGACGCCGTTCAAAAGACCGCGGCTCTTTCAAACTTCGACCGTCGCGAAGAGACCGAAGCAGCTCAGCTCGACTTTGCTAGGTCCCATCGATTCTGAAATTACCGCGTGTCGAGATACGTCGATTTCTGATATATCGTCGCTGTCTTCTATACACGACGGTCCGAATCTCAGTCCCATTGTTAAGAAGTGCGTGGATGCCATTGAGACGTCTGTGATGGCGAAATTGGAGGATTTTATTAGCAAGGCGTTTAATAAAAGTCCACAGGTGACGAACAAAATAGGGTAAGGAGTGAAATGTGTAGTTTCATCCACGAAAAACACATTTTTTTTTTAATAATTTAACAATGACCTGTGTGATTTTATTTTGATATTATTAAGGACGAATCCAAATATTAATAATTTACAAATTATAATAACTAAATTGTAATTGCCCTTCTTAAAATTCAAAATTTTAACAAAATTAAAATATTTTCAATATTGTATGATTTAAGTTTGGATCAATTAATTTGGTACCAGATTGAAAAAACAATGAATTACTGATATTACATATTATAGATTTTCTTGGAATGAATTGCACATGACGGTATCCCAATTAGTCCGTGACGAGGTGAGATTAAACCAGCGACAGAATTCCAAAGAAAGTTCCCACATCAGTCCCATAATACACGTAAACAAACGTCCCGGGAAGTTAAGTTTCGACGAAGATCCTCCACCGCCATCACGACCGTCCGACAATCTTTCCCCGACTATCATGGACAGCCCCTTAGCTCTACAAAACATAAGCAAGACTATCATCGAGAAATTTCGTACCTTAGATCCGCTCGCTATTCACGAAGATGTTTTCGAAGACCCACCGACGTTTAAATTGCCGCAAGGCGTTCCGAAGAAGCGAAAGGGCGCCCCGTCCTCGATTGTGAATTCACCGAAAAGGCGAAGCACGAGATTGTCGCTGAAACGGTTGGCTGTAACCGAAGAAGCCGTCGAAAGTCCGCCAAGTCCTATTTTGACGACGAGAGCGTCGATAGTTCGCAGACGTTTGACTTCGCCGAAGTCGAATGTAGAAAATATCTCTTATCAGCCTCGTCGAAGTGTGAGGTTGTCCGTGAAGGGTAAAACCCCGCCGAAACCTGCGCCGAGGAAATTGTGAGTGAATGATCGGTTAGTGATCGTTTAATTACGGTTGTATTTTTTAGGTTATCGGTTCCAACACCGATGCCGAGGAAAGAGGAAGCGATTTCGCATTCTAGGCGGATTTTAAGGATTGTGAACGGAGGTGATGTCAAAGCTATTAGGAAATTGCATACGATTGGTGTGAAAACTGCCGAAAAAATTATACTCTACAGGTAATTTGATATTCAATCTTAAATCAGTTTCTTAAACTATAACTCATCTATATTATAAAAATTTTAAATTGTATGTGGTACTGTGTGGTAAGGGTAACTTTGTTTTGTCAATTTATTTGCGAACCACAATACCAAATTTATTTTAAAAAGCAACTTTTTAATAGTTTAATTTATTAATCACGAAATGATGGCATTAAAGCTACTCAGTCATCTATATGTTAGTCTTTGATCCAACCACTATTCTATTAATATTAATATTCATGCTCACCTTAACATTCAAATAAAATAAAATATCTGTAATTAGAAACATGTAGTTAAAATCAGTTTAATTCCTATATTTTTTATGGCAGGCAATTAAAAGGGAACTATAAGAAAATTTCTGATTTGAAGAACGTGTTGTCGAACGGAAGGATCTACGAAAGATTTTTAGAATCAAATTTCTTAGATACCAATGTTTAGAGCGTATGAAAATTAATCGAGGCTATAGTACAAAATAAGTGAGAACTGATGTACAAAATGCATAACTATTGTAAAATATTTTTTAATTAAAGTAAGGTTTTATGTAATAATAATAAATTGATTTGCTGCGAAATTTCGATGAAAGTAGTCATCAACTATTGTACACGAATATGAAATTTCTTCAAGGACAAATAAATAGTTTAATAAAATTAAAGGATAATAATTTACCCTAAAAAAAAAATAAAAAGCAAAGCAAAGCGAAATTCTGAATTCTTAATAACATTTATAATTTTAACCTTAAACTAAAAAAAAAACAACAACGTATTCCCGATATTTCCTGTAATTTCGTAAAATATCACACATTTACAACCCTGTGATCGCAACGAAAATTCCAATTCGGCGCTAAAGCGATCATTTTTCTTTTTTCTCCTCGATTTGCTCGACGACTTCTCCTGAACCCAGGTCGGTGCGCGTCGAATCCACCGGATACAACCTTTAAAATAAATCGATTAGAGCGGATTAATTGTACAATCCAAACTTACCATCTTTGGTACAAATAAATAATGAAAACGAAGTCGTCTCTAAAGCAGGCGAGTCTGTGCGCCGTCGGCATCGTGATGATGAAGGCGAAGATGTCGTCGATGAAGGTGTTGAACGCACGGTACGTGAACGCCCTCCACGGTAAAGCGGCCACCGATTTCAGCCGG
The DNA here is from genome assembly GCA_959613385.1 of Geotrupes spiniger. Lineage (NCBI taxonomy): Eukaryota > Metazoa > Arthropoda > Insecta > Coleoptera > Geotrupidae > Geotrupes > Geotrupes spiniger. The sequence continues at coordinate 30,190,312 of OY390739.1, forward strand.
TAATTTACGAATAACTGCGGCAACATGAATAAGAAACCGAAGACGTAGACTCCGTTTACGAGGCTGCTGATTGTCCACGAGTACCAACTGGAAATTAAGGAGTGAGTTGGGAACGGTTGTGAAATTTTTATTAAACCTTTTGTGGGGTTGATACAGTAAGGAGTATATAGCACCGCCCAGACATAAGGGATAAAGGACGTAGCTTAAATATCGCATGGATTCTTCGTCGTATTTCCTCGTCCTGGCCTCGTCTTCGCTCTCCGCGACGTCTTTATTAAAAGTCACGCCGCTCCACGATATGGTGGCTTTGAAGACCTTTTTGACTTTCCAAAACTACGAATATGAATGGCAGCATTTGAACTGAAATTACTAAAAATCACTTACCTCGATCACCGTGCCGACGCCGCTTGGAATCAACACTAACAACGAAGTTCCTTCGTCGAGTAAATAAAGAAATACGACGGTTTGAGAAAACGCCCTCCATAAAACCGTCCGTGTCGATAATCCCGCCATCGATTTGTGCGACTTCCAAAAGCTCACGTCGTTCTTGAACGACAAAAAATCTAACAGCAACTAAAAAAAAAAATGTCAATGTCAAAAACATCGTAGGATTAGATGAAAATAAATGCGACTTACATGAACGCTGCCGATGAAGACCGTCGCGCAAAGTAAATACAAATTCGTGTCGGCGAACACCCCCTTGACTTCGTCGACGTCTTTTTCGGTGAAACCCAACGATAAGAAATTCTGAAACGTCGCTTCCATTTGTATGAGAAATTTCAATTTGCCGACGGACGCCGGGTTGTAAATAAACTCGAAGGTGCTCTCCGTGGTTTCGGGCGTAATTTCGACTAAATCCCGCAACCGGCTTTGCAGAAAATCGCGGATTACTATCGGCAGAAACTGCCGCTTGGGATTGATCCGTAAATAATTCATTATTTCAATGGGGACGTTCGAATGCGGAATATTTAACTCGTCATTGCAGAGAATGATCGCAAATTTGCTTTTGATGTGAGTCACCGGCTTGGCGGATTGCCCTTTATTCTCTTCTTTAAGCAGATTGAACGTCGCGCTTCTCGGCACCATGAACTTAGTCAACCGTCCCTTAAGATACGTCGAATCGATCGCGTTCTTGGCTTCGCTTAACGTCAACTTCGATTTTCGTTTCTGCGACGGCAGAATAATACTGTGCAGGTACAAGCTGCCGTTGTTACGCACCGTCTTGCTTATTTCTAAGTCGATCGATCTGCAATTGAGGTTACACGTGCATAGATAAAACCGTATCGTTTGTTTACCTTTGGAACGGTTCGTCGTAATCGAAATTGTCTATTTTTAATAGTAACCGTTGGTTGTTGGATCTCGAGCTGTCCGTCAAGTAGAGAAGCAAATCCAACGGCGGCTTGTCGTTTAAATACGAAGTGTAACACACTTCGCCTTTCACGCACGACGGCGCTCGAAAAATCAAAATCAGGTTCCATATGGAGTGCAGAATGAACGCTAAAAATAAGCCGGAGAATATTAGCGTGAGCGAAGGTTTCATGTTTTGATTGATGTTTTTAAACACGTCAACTTGTGTTTAAAGCAGTGACGGTAACAACCCGAATCAAAATTCCCTACTATTAAAAACAAACTCCCCTACATCTTTGTAAACAATTCCATCAAATTCTTCGTTGCTTTTATTTCAAATAAACAAATAGTGGTGAACCCAGCGCGACAATAAGTGTCTTCATCTTTGCGATATTTTTTATGAAGTGCACAAATCCTAGACGTAGTCATGATCGAGGTAAATATTAATTTGAATAGCTTCCAAGCATTTTATTAAAGTCAAAAGTTACATTGTAATGACAAAGCAAATAATAAGAATTGGTTATTCCTCGTCGTCAACAACCTCGACGTTGCAAGCTCCGGTGATGTCGACCAGTTCTTTCGAATCGAACGCCGCGATCAGCTTCTGCTCGCCCGCGATTCTGGGCACTATTTCCGTTTCGATTTTGACAAGTCCGCCCGGTTTTACGTCGGCGTAGGTTAGGATTTGGTTGCGGAGCAACGTCGGGCCCGAAATGTTGAACTTGCAGTTCGTCAGCGGTTTCTTCAGGGGATTGACGAAGCGCAATGTGATTCTGGTTGGCTTCTTGCAGGGAATCTCAGTGGGGACCTATTAAAAAAAATAATTAAATATTTGACTGGAATGTTGGGTATACATAAATACAGGTGTACCAACAGAACACTAGATATTAATTTCTGGGAATTTCATTTAATGCTAATTCACCTGACGATGTTTTTGACATTGACATTGACATTTACATAGACATTTACATAGAAATTTACATTGACATTTACATTGACAGTTAGATTGACATTTACATTGACATTGACATTTTTGACGATTTAAAAAAAATCTATGTGAAATAACAAATAAAAATAAGAAATGAATAATTGCGAAATGTGTTTAAGGTTGGGTTGGGTTGGGTTTAAGGTTGCAAAATATTTTGATATGAGTAAAAATTAATTTACAAAATCAAAATAATCGTTTTATGTTCTAATTATGTACTTATTGACAAGGCTCACTCCGATACATATTCGACTGTTAGTGCACTCTATGAATTTTTTCTATTCACTAAGTCTTAAAGGTAATTAACGCTGTCTAGGCGTTTGTCGTAGGCTGGTTCCAGTAGTAGTTCGTCGAAATTTTTAGTTTAGAAAAACTTACTCGTATGTCGATGGTTGGCTTGACAACTTGGAAGTCGTCCTCGTCGGCCCAAGTCTGTCGAGTTTCCGTGACGGTCGCGACGGCATGCAGCTTCATGATGCAGTACTCGACGAGTTTGTCCAAGTAATCGTCGGCTGTCACGATCAGTTGCAATTTTTCAGCTGTCGAAAAAATACTCATGCAAATAATTTTCATTTAAATAAAACTCCGACTTTGGATTCTTTGCTAGTTGGCGGCACTTACTAGATTTCGGTCTCATTTTGAAGCTTCCCTCGGCCTTCTTCACCAGGTGCGCCTTGACGCCGTTGTAGAAGACGCTCGTGGCGCTCAGCACGGCCTTGATGTTCCTCTCCGTCTCGCACTTGTTCTTGATCAGCACCGTCACGCTGAACTCGTCGCCGATCTTGATCTTCTCGAGGTCCTGCAGGTCGAACTCCAGGTCTTCCATGCCCGGATCCGGCACCAAGTAAAAACTAAAAATGTTAATAATGACGTACGAAGCCAAAAAAATTGCACGTCGAACCTTTTGGCCAACGCGGTTCCTCGCACGGCGTTGTACAAAGACACCCTCTCCGCCTCGGTGCCCTCTTTGGCTTTGTACTGGTTGGTTATGTCTTCGCGATCTCTGTCGCCGTTCGGGTCGAAAATCCACGGTTTTTTGGTTAATATTAGACGACCGATGCTAAAATTGAGGAAAAAGAATATTTTGCTTTAAATAAATGTGTCTGTGCATTGAAGCATAGTTTGTGCTATGTGTGCATCCATCGTCCTTGTTGGGAAATTTATTGGTTACTTACTGGTACTTATTGCAATAAATTTTAGAGTATCCCAAATCGCATTTCGGATCTTCCTTCCATCGCATGAGATCGGCGTTGACGGACGCGACCATGAAACCGACGTCGTGGTTGAATCCGACCGCTCCGTTCTTGATGGCTTCCACGGAAGCCGGTCCGCATTGGTACACCCCCGACGATTTTTCTTGCGGCGTGGAATCGATAGCTTGCCAGCCACCGTAACCTGCAATAACAATTACCGTCCAACCCGATCTCCAACTGAAAATAATTTACCCTTCGGTAAATCCGGTCTGGCCATCCAAACGTCGTTCCACACGTGATAATTCCAGATGGAATCCACGCCCTCGTCGTTCAACGGATCGTAGACGAGCTCCTCGTCCTCCGCGTTGTAGTACTTGTCGACGGACAACGAGGCGTTGGCGTCGTGGGCCGAAACCAAGTTCGAAACGACCCTGGATGGGATACCAAGCGCCCTGCAAACTGTCAAACGCAACGCAGTTTAAAAATTAATCCATTGGAATGTCATCTACTTACTTGTGGTCACGACGCCCGAAAAGACCCAACACTGCCCGTAGCTGACGGACTGTTGGGTTTCTAGGTACTTTTCTAAAATCCCCACAGATCCGGACCAAGCGGCCGGGGCGGTTCCATCGACGTAATCGCCGTCCCAGCGACCGATTAGAACGCCGTTGTCTTCGTCGTTGTTGTTGACCATCTTCGATATGATCCTCGACAACTTAATCGGATCACCTCGTCTAGAATTTAAATTAAAATCGAATGGGAAAGGTGACGCGGTGACTCACGTGGCGTGGTTCATCTCCGACATTTCGAGCATGAGTATCGAAGCAGGCAAGACGCAAGCGTCGAACTGTCCAAAAACCCATTCCCTTCCTCTGGTCGACCCCCACGGGCCTACCCAAATTTTCCCAACGTCGTTCAGGACGTACTCGTCTAGGAGGCGTTCGTCGGGCATGTAAACCAAATCGGCTTTGTTCCACGGATTGAACAAGATGTAGAGGTCGTTGCCGAGGTCGAAGATGGTCGGATCGGAGACGGAATTTTCTCCGCTCGTTTCGACTTGGACGTTCCAAATGCCCACCGGGCAATCGGACGGGCTGCAGACCTCTACGGAGATGGTGTCGGCTCCTTGGGATATTATCGAAGCGCTCCAGTCTGAGCCGCCTTCGACGACGTCCTTCCGGCCGTCCAGGCGAATGATCCCCTTCGTTCCTTTGATCTGGTTGGGTTTGGGGCCTGAAATCTCGACGGTGTTTAAACGCTCGCGGAAAAACGATCAATTACCGAAATTAAAAATGAGCTTGATCGCGTCGACGCCCTTTTGGTAATTTCTGCCGTCGAACCTCACCGCCATTGTGAACTTGAAGCCTCGTCGCAGCACCGGGATTAGGTTTTCCTCGTCGTGAATCATCTCGAACTTACCGGTTTTGTGACGTTTCGCGTTCTCGCGAGGGTAGAGGTAAATCGTTTCGACGTGGAGGTTGTCGTCCATCTAAAAAAATTGAATTTTAAGACATGGGCAAAAATTCCACAGTTGCCTGAAGCGAAATTTTCAAGTAAATGAGAAAAATACGAACGAAAAATAGACAAACAAAAAAAAATGCAAAAGGAAAGTGAACAAAAAATAGGAATAATCCTAAACAGAAATTGCTCTAATTTTTTTCCAACTTGAAGTCCTCTTATTGCTTCATTGCTATAATTTTTATTTTCATTGGAATTTTGTATCAGAAATAGAATTTCCGATACAAAACCCAGACCATCAAAAAGTTTCAAAACATTTTTGTTAGAACAAGAAACTTAAAATAATACAAAATAACATAAAAAATTGAAATATTTTATCAAAAACAAAACGAAGACTTTTAAAGAAATAAAAAAAACAAATATATATATACAGAATTTTTAATCACAAGTATAAATAATAAACAACATACAACTTATGCAACTAAAAAAAAAAACATAAATTATTTATATGCATTAATATCAAAACCTGTCCACATGCATAAGACAAAATTATTTAATAATATACAGGACGTTCTAGCATTCAATTTAAATGAACGACCAATCTAGAATTAAAGCAAAAATAGAAAAAGGAGTCGAATGCCCAACACCTTCCCTCACGAATAATTTTAAATAATAAGCTTGCCAATGTGATTGAAAAAAAAACCTTAAGATGAATTAATAACAAAATCTCGTACCTTGCTGGAAATGCGCCCGTTCTGGATCACAAGCACCACAATAATGACCGGACCGCCGAACTCGAGTCTGAAGAAACTCTTATCACTAGATAACCGCAACGCTAAAATAAAAATTTAATTGTTCGCTTCCTCGAAACGCAGGATGTATTCAAGAGCCGAAACCGCAGTTCCCATGGTGTATTTGTCGATAATTAAATTTTTGCGCGACGCAAATTTTTCAAAATTAAACTGTTGTAAAAATTCGAGGAATGCAAGTATCTCAAAATGTCGGTTATCGGAAAAGTCGATCTTGTAAAACCGTAAAAATTGCGAAGAAAAATTATCAGAAATTCATAAAACTTGGCGAAAATTTTAAATTTTCTTGTAATGATTACAAGAATGCAAATTTGACAAACATTAAAAAACAATTGGAATACTTAAATGTAAAGAAGTTGTGGTGAAAATTAAAATATTGAAATATTGTAATAGTTAATTGTTCCGCAAAGTAAGAAAATGTCAAAATATTCAAAAATGAACACGTTCATCATTAACAAAATATCATCATGTCATTTGCTACAAAAATCGAAATTCACGCTGCATTACCAACAGCTACAACCTTATCACGGTCTGCTCTGATTTTCTTTTCACGATCACATAATCCAGAATAGTAAACGTCGACATGCTGAAACGAATTCCAAATGTACACATTTTCAATCGATCGCATTTGTAATTTTTAGTTGTAGGTACTTAGCTTTATCGCGTATACTAACAAGTTGCCCTGAATGTTAGATTACAGCTTCGTAACTTAATTGTAGCGTTAAATTTTAAATAAATAGCGTTGATATTTATAATCTGCTGCATCATTGTTGACCGCTGCAATCGCTGAACATTGTAATCAGGATTTTTGGTTTTATTGCGTTTTTCTTTATTTATGCGCAAGTGATGATGTTGGATGTTATCAGCGGTTTTTATTTTATATTTCGACCGTTGTGGGGTCACCGTTTTGATTCCTTTAATTTAAAATTTTGATCAATAACTCCTTTTCCGTATGAAATCCAAAAATGTGTCACTTTGATTCTTCGCGGCCCTTAAGCTAACCAAACGATTCCAACAATTTCGTCGACTTTTAATAATTCGTACAATTCAAAGGAATCTCACCAAAAACTATGACGTTTTTATTTTAACGTTCGCTTAAAGAAAATTAAATTTCAATTTCCCACTTCTGACCATGTCCCTAATTTCCTTAAGGTTAATTTTCCCGGTCGACGTTTTCGGAATTTCCTCAGTTGCTCCCAATCCAACTATCGGATGTGATATCCCTACGACAACGGCCCCCAGAACAGCCTCGTGCTCATATACGACGTTCTCGATGGAAATCATTTTTTATTTGTCATAAATAAAACCTAAAACGGGGCGCGAACTCGCACGCCTCCCAACAATCGGTGTTATAATTCCCCCGCCTTGCCTTGTGGTCACACTACATTTTTAAAGCACTGATCTCCCTGGAGACGATAATAATAACAACGATTTTCAATCATCAATCATACAATTTGTTATTAGTTAAAGGTTTAAATAAAGTTTATCAAATAAACGGTAGTTTGTTAAACGCTACAGCCTCGAACGGCAGGCGCCATCTGCACGCGACCGTCGAATTCATGATTTCAATTAATAGTTGCGGTCGTAATTAAAAGGTGGCGACACGTTTCTCTCCTAGCAACCGCACACCGAAATTATGATGACTACCGCTTCGTGTGCCGATTCGTTACAGTCTCGTCGCAGGCTGCGTTCCGTGTTAATCGCGGAACCGGCCGTTCGGATGAGTCTGTTTCGCCGTTTCAATGCGGCGGTTTCGTGACGAATTCGGCGACTTGACTCATACCATCGGTGCAAGTGGCGCTTGGCGCTTCGTTGCGCGGACGGTGGTCCCTGACTGCAGTGGCTTGCTGCTTGCGTCAGGGATGATCTGTCGTGTCTTTCACACACGACGGCTTCGGCCACCCCCACATCGCACTTCGTGGGTTGATCGAACTGTGCGATCCTTTTACCATCGGTGCACGTGGCTTTTAGCTTCGTTGCGCGGACGGATGCCCTCGGCCGAGTAAGTGATTTCTACTTGCGTCAGGGAACGATCACCCACTTGGGTTTGATCCTGCGAGCATCTTTCGTAGATCTCGCTTAATTTAAAACAAAATGCGCCCCCGCCCACCGTGAAATTCCGTGCGACTGGACTGACTGACATCTCGACCACCCACCACACGGTTGGGTAGATTATGCGAGAATCCAGACGTGGATCTCCTCGCATAATCACATTTTTTTAATCCTCCATATAGCCCCCTTGCTGCCCCCGGGACTGGTGCTTACCGGTCCCCCATTTTTAATCCAAACATAAAAACACACATAGTCGATTTTTACATCGATGTATGTCGCAAAATGCGCTGTCAAACACCATTACGTTATGCGTGTCGATTTTTTTAATAAGTCAAAATTAGTTAATTCCAAAGTTTGTTTGAGACCACTAATGGTGGTGTTGATGTACGTGTACAAATTAAAACGTATGTAATTAATACACAATAAAAGGGTGAAAATAAACGAATAGGTAAAAAATTTCCTTTATGTTGGCAGTAAAATAACGCAAATTTTATATTACTTTGGTTTCTGATCGCTAGTTTCCTCTAAGCGAGTAGCTTATCTTGGGGACGAACCAAAAAAGATCGATGCACGCAATGTATTTCTTCCGACTTCACCAACAGATGGCAAAGGAATTCACTGTGCGACATGAAATATGAATTTGAAAATTTTATGGAAAGTTTGCAAAATTAATTAAACTGCCGTTGGTGTTCTCATGTACCGATTACGTAATTAAGAAATGAATCGTTACGTCCAAGTGAATTAAATCTAATTAATCTAATTAATTAATAAAAAATCACTAGCTAGCTGCAAGTTTGAAATTCGACGAGTTTACATTTCACGATTTTAATTATTTTACACATTTGTGATAGAGAATTACAATTCTATTTTACTTTATTATTATATAATAAAAAAATTGAAGGAACCAATATATGCAATTTTTTTAATCGATCAATTAAATTCCAACATTTCATGTGCCAATTTTTTACTAATTAAGATTTGATTTATTGCGTGGGTCACACACACGCGACGCGGCAATAACGTCGCCATCTTCTCCAAAGACGCGGTGGCGAATATCGGCAAAACCACGTCCATGCTGTCGTTGGCGCCCACCACGACGACGTCGTCGCTCCCGATTCCCCATTCTCCAGCGCCGCTTTCACGATTTTCCTGTTGGTGGCCAAAAAATTGTGTGATTCTCCATGGACCTTAAACTAATCAATCGATTCCAGACTTTTATATAATTCATATATTCTTAAAGGAAACTCACCAAAAACTACGACAAGTCTTTATTTTAACGTTCGCCTAAACAAAACTACAATTTCCCACTTCTGACCATGTCCCTAATTTCCTTCCGGTTAATTTTCCCGGTCGACGTTTTCGGTATTTCCTCCACGATCCTCACCCCAGCTCTCAGTTGCTCCCAATCCAACACTCGCTCATTAACGAACGCTTCTATTTCTGCCGCGGTGACGCCAGCGCAGCCCTCTTTGAGCACAACTATCGCCATCGGATGCTCGCATCTATCGGATGAGATATCCCCACGACAACGACATCAAGGACAGCCCCGTGCTCACGTATGACGTTCTCGATTGAAGCCGCCACTATATGCCAATTTTTATACTTGAACATCTCTTTAATTCTGTCGGAGACATACAGGCAATTGTCGTCGTCGAAGTACCCCAAGTCGCCGGTCTTCAAATACCCGTCGGGATCAACAACTAGCTCGGACGAGTCAACGTTGTAATATCCGTTCACGATGGCTTTGGTTAAGACGCAGACTTCTCCAACTTCGTTGGGACCGAGCGCGATGTTAGTCGCAGGATCGACAACCTATGATCAGAAACGAAATTTAAATAATCGATGTGAATTTATTTTATTTAATTGAAAGATTTTTTTTAAATATCTTAATGAAATGCATTTATGAAGATGAAAGTCTTTCCTAATTTTTGAATAAATTACCGAGTTTTCTTTGATTTTGGACGATTTAAAATTAAGTTCCTCTCTCTCTCTTGTTCCATTTTCGTTTTTAATTATATTACAAAAACTATTCTATGCTACTCATCGTTGCTACTCAAGATTGATCCCTGCAGGACTCCCGTAACTGGCAACTTCTTTGCCATCGCTTGCCTTGTTTCACTGGCCATTATTTATTACTAATAAAATAAAAACCAAGGAAACATAACAAAGTAAACATCACCTTAATGTGCATGCCTGGAGTGGGCAAGCCACAGCTGTTAGGTTTGTCGTCGCTCGAGAACCACTTATTGAAGGTGGTTATGGGTCCGCACCTCCGTCTGTCCGTAGATCATGGTCACCAGCACGCTGGGAAAATAAATTTTGCACCGCGTCATTTCTCCTTTGTCCATCGGACTTCCACCGAACATCAGCGTGTGGAGAGAGGACTTGTCGTAATTCTCCGCCTTATCCAGCGTGAATGTGTAGGCGAAATTCGTATTCATAAAAGCGAACGTCACCTTAAACGAAAATGCGTTGGATCGATGACAGTGAAATGGGCGAGCTCACCTGGTAGTTTTCCAAATACTCCAGCGCACGAATTGGATGGAAGGCTGAAACGACGACCTTTTTTCCACCCACTAATAAAGTCATCAGAGTCATGACAATGGCAGAAATCCAATAGAACGAGTTGCATGGTGACTCTGCAATCTGGGCCAGTCGACCTGGTGAAGAAGAAGGATGTAGAGTGAAAGTTTGTAAATATTGCTCCAAATTAACGAATGTCAACATTTTTTATTGCTTTATTATATTTTATTGATGAAGAGAGATTTTAGGGATTGCTAAAAAATTGCAAACGAAAACGAAAAATCAGACGAGCGAGGTTACCTATGAATTTCGAAAGGACGTTAAGCGAAGACAGAAGAAGAAGACGAGACTGCAGAAGACGAAGAAGAAAAAGACGATGTAGAAGAATAAGGCGAGGCAAAAAAATCTGGTGAAGAGAAAGACGAGGCGGTAAGAAAATATATAATTTTTTATATAAGTCTGGGCACTTTGTCAACGTGAAACAAACAAAATACTAACCACGTACCTATCACGCTGTACATCAAAGCATAGTGCGAGCAACACATCGGTTTGGGCATCCCGGTCGTACCGCTGCTGAACAATATAACGGCAGTTTTCTGATCGTCCACCTCGCCGGGCACAAACGACCCCACCTCGTCACTCTTAAAGACTTTGCAAAAATGCGCCCACTCATCCGTCTCCCCCATTACGACAATTTCGACGTCGTCAACGACGGCCTTGTAGGTTTGCGTTGCGCCGGTGGCGGCGTCTAGCTGCAATGTGTCACCGGCGTGTTCGTTCATCTTGTTAGAGACAAAGCGACCGAGGCCGCATCGATCGAACTCGAAGTTGCACGGGGTATAAACGACGTTGTCTTTGCGGATGGTGCCAAGATCCTCTGGGAATATTGGGCCCCGTTGAAAATATCACTCGAGTCGTCCGAATAATTGCTTACCCATTGTACGTTCAAGAATTGAGTCAAGTTAAGCACAGTTGAATCTTTTAGCTGTTTTTTTAAGTCATGCTTTTTTCACTATTTTTGTGAATAATATCAACTTTGCAATAAGTATGTCAAAAACGCAACCACTATTTGATTCATTACCTTACGAAGTCAAAGTCTACATGAAGGTGTAGAACTTTTTCATTTATTAAATATCATGTACTTCTTTTTTAATATCATTTACAATTCGTTGATTGTGCAGTAATATTTAATTCCAGTTTACGTCGTCAAAGCTTCCTCCCTGGCTTCCAGGTCTTGGTTCTTGAAGCTGAAAAATTAAATTAATTCGTTACGATTTTCCAAAGTTCCAACATCACGATTCAAAAACTTACATACGATTACATACATCTTTGATTCAGCTCCGCAGTAACATCAACGTGTGCAAAATGTGTCGTCACGTCGAACAGTTCACGTCGATCACGATGCATTACCTCGTCATGTCACCGCCGTTGTAATCAACGATCCTCCTGCACAAAGCAACACAAATCAGTCGGGAATAAATTTAAAGAATTTAGTTGAATGTAATCAAAACGATTAACTTTTCTGAGGAGTTATTCTATAGTTCTAAATTATAAGTCATTTCCTACGAATTTTACGACAATAAAACTTTATTATCACGTGCACCATGCTAAGGACTAACCCAAGAAATCGCATACACTTTTATCCATTGATAAACACCCATTTTCAAACATTTTATTAATTTCGTTTGCAATTAAAACAATTTTTGACTTCTGATCTTACATAAACACAACTGTCAGTCTCACGATCGAAAATATTTTCCAACCGCACAAACCGAAAATCACGATTTTTAAGAAAACGACAAATTTAACTATTTAACTTTGAACGAAATTTCATTTTACTAGGTGCGAAAATGTAATATTCATCGGGTATTATAATCGTAAGATTTAATTATTAATTTAAATCGCCCGCCAGCGAGTTGTGTAGTTAACGCCGGTGTCGAAGGCGGCGCCACCGGTCAACAATTCGAACTACAAACGCTCGCCCATTTGATTTGTTCGAAGCGAAATTTTGCAAACATTTACGGCTTTACGTAGCCGTGCACGCAACCGACAAGAAAATCGAATCGCAACGGATCTGGTGAGTGCTAATTTACTTTAAATGCATTTAATTTCGTCACGTTGTCGAAGTTTTGCGCGCGGATAACCTACAATTTGCATGAAAGTCTTTTCGTCGATTTTCATCGCGTTTCCGATTTTCTCTCATTGTCGCCGTACATATTTCTGCGACAATAATCGTAATCGTAATTTTCGATGATTTTCATCGTTCCAGCAAACTTGCGAAATTAATCGAATCGGACTTTTTGATCCAAGAGTGCCGTGTTCGCCATGTTCGAATATCGTCCCCACCGCATCCTTTTGCGTTTGGCTTTCGTCGGAGTACGTCGTTTGAATGTACGCGTTCTATGTTTTACGGCGATTTTTGGGGAAAATTCGACGGAAACGGCACGTTTCTATGGTAAAAGTGGTGATTTGGTGGAGGAGCGACCGCGGAGCCGAGATTTACGCCGGTTCCGCCGTCGAAAACCCATTTACGCGTTCGAAAATGTTAGCGTCGCGGAGTCGTTGCTATGGCTTTCGCCGGGTTTGAAAATGGATTCGATTTTCTCGCGTTTCCAAAGGGATTCGCTTTCCTCGAGCGGACGCTTGGATGCTTCAAGGTTAGTTGTTTGGGTTTTTTAAACGTTTCGGGTTCGTGTTGGAAAATTGTGTGAAAATTCGTCGGAAAACGAATATTAAAGATGGCCTCCTGGCGATTTCGCACACAATGCTCCACCGAATCCATCGGCGCGCGCGAGTCTCGAATGTTTTTCCCGGTAAAGCGTTTGTAGTTCGAGTTTGTGCGTCCAGTTCGCGGCGTTGTTTGATTGTAACAATGGCGCTGGTCGGGTTTAGATTTTAATTGGCGACCTTTTTGCATTTGATCGTCTAATTGTTTTATTCTCCCTGCAGAAGATTTCACCACGCGAACGGACTATTTGAGCAAATTAACGCTACGTGGATGTGAATAACCGGAAGCCAAGAAACCCTCGCAAATGGCAATTGAAAACGAAAATCGCCATTTCAAGGCCATGGGGACAAGTCGTCAGATTAGCTGGTCTCGTTGGCACTGGCATTAAGAAGCAAGGAACGAAAATTAAAACTGTAAGTTAACGCAATTTATATCGATTGTGCCAAAATATTAAATTAAAAATTTTCAAATCAAAATGATTTGAAAATTTTTAAAAATTCAAAAATTCAAAAATGCAAAAAATTATCCAATATTGTCGAAAAATGCTAAAACGTCAAACTTAAATATTAAAAAAATAAATTGGAAAAATTTTATATGTAAAAAAATCATACATAATTTTTTTAAATTTTACAGGACGACACATAAGCACAATGCATCAGACTACCCCATGAGCAGAGCAATGAAATCCTACCCGGGCGAGATCACCAACGATTGAAAAGTAAGTGTTACTTTTTTTATTTTTAAATTGATTCTTAAAATTGAAAATAATAATGATTTCTTTTTCAGACTCGATGTGAATCAAATCCATTGCAAGAACGGAGTCTCTATAGAACGGATGTCGAGGCGTCCAAGGAGCATGCAGCGTGTACGAGTTTCTTACTTCTGAGGTTTAGGAGCGGCGGAGTATCGGGACTTGTTCCAGAGTGACACACCTGCGATTGCAAGGCCAGAGATTTTAATCATTGCATGCAAGTCAAGGTTGCCAGGAATTTATCATTTCTAACGGGATTCACGTCCCATTTCTTAACATAACAAAATTGTTTTCATTTATCCTCAATCATCCTCACTCTGAGGCAATGACTTACCAAAACGTATATCATTACCCGTTGAAGAAAAAATTGCAAATAAATTTTAATGCATGCTTACAACATTTAGCTTGAGAAGTAATCATATTTTAAAAGTTTTATGAAAAATTTGCACTCGTATTTAATAGAATTTCGTTAAATCATTGAATATTTCAAATCATTGATTAAAGTTAACGACCGACCAAGGTTACAAAAATTTATTTAAAGCAAATAACTAATGAAAAAATGTAGAGTGAAATTACAAACGAAAACAAGCAAATGTATTTTAAATAAATTGAAAAGTTAGTCTCCTAAACCGGACATACAATGGTAAAAGACTACGAATTAGGAATAGTTTAAACGTCAGTACAGCGACACATTGCTGAAATGATAGGAACGAAGCACCATTGCAAAAATTTAAACTTCCGGCTTATTCGTTATTTGAATTTGTTTATTTTTGATATCCGTCGTACACACATTCGGTGTCTGAGAATAAATCTCGGTAAATTCACCGGTGCTATCGATTAGAGTTGCATGACGTAGTCGAACAATAATCGCAGGAAATGTCCGGTGGGAGTTTTCGGCAATTTTATTTTCAACGGCCTGGCAACCCCGACTCACTTATTACGTAGCATGTTCGCATGTTAAGCAACGGTGACAAAAATGTCACGAAAACTATGTGCATTTTCAAGTTTCAAACGATGAAATAAACGGCCATTTGATATTTTGCATTAAATCCATTCAAGTAAAATTTTTAATCCAACTGTAAAATGCCATTTCAAAAAATCCATAGAAATGTAGTCGTAAAGAGACCAAAATCATTTTAATACACATTCACAATATAACGAAGGTATAAAAATTATTCGTGACAACTTGTATACAATTAAACATGTTAGATATTTGACGATATTTTAAAACTTTATACAAGTGCAACTTATTTCCATCGACAAGTGTGCAGATCAAAAGACCTATATCTACAATAGCTCATCATCGCAAACAATTATTATTTCAACTATTAAGAGTGAAATTGTCGACGTTTCTCGTTATTCAACTTTACATCGATTATCATATGAAGAAAAAAGACTCCGGGATAATTCACGGCTAGTTTGTTACAAGTTTTGCACTGCAGAAGACGGACTTCATTCATGATTATGTTGCACAAGCGTAGAATTTCAACGATTGCAGAACACGATCAGGCAGCACGAATAGAATGTAGGATTTCGTTGATCGCAGGACCGAGACGAAAGATTTCATATACAGGTTTCAACTAGCATGATTATGTTTGTCGTCTTGATAAATGTTGCGTGATGGAATTTGGAAATAGTTACCTGGATATTACTGAGGCAACAAGTTCATATTTTATTCACGAAATTATCACCGTTTATTCTCGCTAACCCTTCAAGTAAGAAATTACGAACAAGGAATTTATATACACTTCTATATTTAATACAACGGGAGCAGAATGAACAACTAGACGCTGAAAGGAGAAAGGGCTTCGTACCAACAACATTATCGAGAACAATATACGAATACCTAGAAAACTACGTCATTTACGTCTGAATAATAGGAATTAACCTCTGTATTCAAGTTTTATTGTCGATGTTTTCGAATCAATGCAGTAATTTTCAATGCATTCGTAATGTGATACAAGAGTTTTCAATCTCACTGAATGTGTTCGTCTGATACCATTGCAAAACGTTTATTGAAATAAAAATCGTAATCATGTGAGTTGTAAATTTTTCGTGCTGCATCAAGTTCTGCACTCAGGGGGATCATATTTATAATACGTGGATAAGAGGATCGTGTAGTTTGTGTTATTTCGTGTTTCATGTTATGTTGTATTGTGTATAAAAAATTGAAGCAACTATACTATATAAGATCGTTATATACAAAGATCGATGTGGTTTATCAAATGGCCTAACATTTCTTCGTAAAAAGTCTTAAACTTTATTGCAAATTTTCAATAAAATATTGACGATACATAAAAGATGTCAATATGCGGTCATTTAGCTTATCTAAATGAAATTACACCAAGTCACAACTATAAGAGTTGTATTCGTTCCGGAATAAAATGCAGAGGACGAGTTGAGAAGAACCCACGTTTTAGAGAAGGATCTCTGTCATTGCTTCAGGCTGACCCAGAAGGATGACGCAGGTTAGTGGTAAATCCATATCAAAGAGCGAACTGTTGCTCTTCTGATATAAAATCTCTTATGCTAATTTCATTAACCATTAAAATTAATCCGTTTTGTTATTCTCCGGAATAGACAAAACTTTCGCAAATAGCTAAACTTTAGGGAATTGATACAAAAGTGTATTCTGCCGAGATAATATTTTTCGTCGATAGTTCTGTATTACTATAAATGACATTAAAGAAACGTAGGTAGGGGTTTACCTCGACCCACTTTGAATGGGTGAAACAATGTAATAAATTGCGCGTGGTTTCTAACCACATGACACATACACAGTCGTGTACTGATCAATGTGATATCAAAGAGCGAACTGTTGCTCTTCTGATATAAAATCTACGATGCTAATTTCATTATCCATTAAAATGAATCAGTTTTGTTATTCTATGGAATAGACAAAGCTATCAAATTATTATTACCCGTTGAATAATGTATATCGAAGGGTGAAACGCTCTTCTGATATATAATCTACTGCGTGCCTTGTGCGATAATAAAAGGTAGTAATCTAGAAATAACATTTTGTGGTCTGTGGACCCCTGCATAAAAACATTTCGTACTTTATTTATTACCGTTCGTCTTGCTACTTATAAGTTAGAAGGTACATGTTGAAAATTAGAAAGTGTTTGCTTTTCTATTGAATGAAAAGTGGTGAAATAATTTGCGTGCGATATGACCGCATTGATCGTGACCGTTTATAATTATTATAATACATAAAAATTTGTAATAAGTTTGCAACGTTTTGTATGGTGTATTAAGTTTATTGTATTAAGGCCTCGTGCCGACCTAGGGGGTGAAAGAGTGCTATCTAAATTTGTAATCTCAGGCATTTTTGTATGAAATTTACTCACTACACAATGCCGATTCAAATTTGCCTATTACTTGGTCTTGAAGCATTCTCTCAGGAACTGCATTTGATGTAGTCATATGCGAAGATATTTGTAAAAGGTGATTAAAGCTGCCGATGATATATGGACATGGACAATTTGATTTTAAGATGCAACGTGGGATCTGGTGGGTCCCCAATTGGGGACCCTGTAAGTATATTCTTGACTTAGATATATTGTAATAGGTGTTCTGTATATTTTCATGCGTTGCCGATTATGGAGCCACCCGTCAATGATTGGATGTTGTACTGTCGTGCCCTTACAATGCTGCATGCTGAGATGATAAATAAACGGTGAGCTGCTTTGTGATTTAACACAATGTCATTCATTTGGTGTTCCGCACATACACACAAGTTTCTTCATCATTGACGCTTTACCAATAATTTTACAAATCTGTGTTTAGAGAAACCTGTCGGCATCAAATTAGTCCAGAAGATTATCATCAACGCAGAGCCCATAGATCCAGATGGAGGAGCGTGTGCTGAGATCATTACCACGAAGACGAAGGACAAATAAAGGGAACCCTGACACATTGTCTAGTGTGTGACTTCCTTTCAAACCTTATCTCTGTATATCCCATCAAGCAGCCAAATACAATTTAAAAAATGTCCATTTATGGAGGTCCGTTGAAATGAAATTCTGAAATCGCTTTGGGCAGTCGAATTACGAAGGTTAGTAACAAATTATTTAATTACTTATTAAAATGACTTTATTGAAATAAATTCTATGTTGTCAATTTCATAATCACCATTGAAATTATTTGTTATGTGGCTAGACGATTAATTCAATATCATATTTGTTTTATAGATTTTGCACTGCAAAACATTACAATTAGCGGCTTGGTGAATGAGAAAATGGATTTACTACTTCTCATCTGGTACGTTATGCATAGGAAACAAGGGGCACTAATCCAAATTTGCTCGGTGTTTAAAGCTGATGCCAATATCTGAAGGTAACGATTGACGATTTCAAACATAACTACTAGATGCAACGTAGGATACAGTACGCCATCAAAGACCCAGTAAGTATATGTCACATTGGCTGTAAAATAAAAGTTCCTTTCCAATTAATTAATTGACAAATTAAGTTCAAAATTTTTATTTAGTAGGTGCCGCCTGGAAGATAGCCAAGATCAGATTTATAGCCCAGATGTCCATCGCCCGGTGTCCAAAGCTGATGACAATATTTCAAGAGGACGATGGCGGATTGCGGTATAGCTACTAGATGCAACGAGGGATGTTGTGACCCATCGAAAGCAAGCCAGTAAGTACATTCTACAATTTATATCAGCTGTGACTAATTAAGTGTTTTTTTTTTTTTTTTAGTTTCATAATTGCGGAGATGTTAATGTCAAGATGATCTGCATTCAAGTCCACTGAATGCGCACAACCAATCCTAAGTTTCATGGTTATTTTGGACATTTATGTTGAAGTTCTTGTGTATATTGTGATGAAAGCAACAATACCTTTTTGTAAAAGTGGTAATTTGAAAGAGAAGTAAACATGGAGTTAATATTTGCATCGATATTGTTATCAAAATGATAGCCTCACCTGGAGGAGAGATTGCAATGATGTTCGTCAAGTTAAATAAGTTTGCTTTCCGAGAACAAGTATCTGCATACTCTGACGTTAGTACTTTGATTTTTTCGCATCAATGTTGAAAGGGTATTTATTTGTTCATCTGACTGTTCTATTCTTCTTCCAGAAAATTTTTGTATGGTGTTTTTCAACACTCCGCTCTGTTTAATGGACTAAGTTGAGCATGAACGCCATGTGAATACAAAATAAACCTAACAAATGGAAACTGAAAATGCACATCGCAATTGCAAGGTGCTGGGAAACAAAGTAATCAAGATTATCTCACCTTGTTGGCACATTAAGAAATGAGGATCGAGGATTAGAATATAATTAAATGTAATTTTTGTTGAATATTATATAAAATCTAAAAAATGTCAAATTGTTAAAGTTGAAAATTTGGCGAAATTTTAATATTGTAAATCTTAAATGCAAAATATTGCCAATATCATATTTTTTTTATTTTACGTAATGCCAACATTTGAGAAAACCGTTTAAAATTTGGCCAGATTTGTTATGCATGTAAATAAACATCAACATTTTACAATTTTAATATTTAAATTTTTTAATAAAAATTGTCTTTAATTCAGGACAACAACCAGGGTGTCCACAGAGTATGCAGCGTCTCCGAGTTTCTTAGGTATTTCTGATGTTTTGGAACAGTGGAGTATTGGGCGTCAGCACACCAGCGATTGCAAGGCCGGTGCATTTTAATCGTTGCATGCAGGTCAGGGTTGCCAATTGCCACTTGATATCGTGTCCTTACAATGCTCTATGAGCTGAGATGATAATAAATAAATGGTGAGCTGCTTTATTATTATTATTATTATTATTATTATTATTAATTCATTTTAACACAAGTTTGCTAATACTTTTTCAAATTTGTGTTTAGAGAAACCTGTCCACATCAAATCAATTCCAAAGAATATTATCAAAATCGGAGCCCGCAGATCGAGATAGGTGCATGAACTGATAACATTACCACCGAGATGGAGGTCAAATCAAGAGGTCCAGACGTATGTGACCCCCTTCGAAACATTCTCCCTATTTATGTCATCAGGCAGTCAAATATTATACAAAAAATGTCTATTGTCGAGGATTGTTGAGACGAAATTGTGAAATCATTTTAGGCAGTTCGGAAGGATTACGGAGGTTAGTGACAAATTATTTAATTACTTATTAAAGTGTTAAGTGGAGATATTGAAATTTTATTCAAATCAATTCTGTTTTGTCATCGAATGATTGAATGATAATTCTTTTACATTTTCACTTACCTGGTGTTTGAATGAAGTACTTTACGAAATCTGCACATATGCAATTGCTTTCCAATTTATAATTCACAAATTATGTTCAATATTTTTGTTTAGTGGATGCCACCTGGAGGATTATCAAGATCACATTTATAGCCCAGATGTCCAATGCTGATGACAATATCTGAAGAGGACGATGACGGATTCCTGTATAACTACTAGATGCAACGTGGGATTCAGCTTGCCCTCAGACAAAACCCAGTTAAGTAGACTCAACGAACCATATTGGCTGCAAATTAAAATATGTTATGTATAGTTTCGTCAATGACTGAATGCACGGCTGCTGTAGTTTCCGAACAGTGTCTCTGCTGTGGATGTCGAGGAGTCCAGGGAGTATCCAGAGTTTCCAAGTTTCTCAGATAGTTCTGAGTGACGCTTTTGGAACAGTGGAGTATTGGACTTGTTCCAGAGTGAGCATACCAGAATTGCAAGGGCGCTGCACTTTAATCGTTACATGCAGGTCACGGTTACCAGTTGCCAATTGGACTATCGTGTCTTTATAATGCTGCATGCTGAAATGATAATAAATAAACGGTGAGCTGCTTTATAATTCTTATTACTTCAATTTAATACAATGTCATTGATTTGATATTCCAAACATGCACACAAGTTCAATGACCAGTGACACTAACACTTTTTCAAATTTGTATTTAGAGAAACCGGTCCACATTATTATAATATAATTACTCCATGAGAATATCGTCAAAAATGGCCCAACAAATCCAGATAGAAGCGTAACCTAAGATCATTACCTCAAAGGTGCAGGTTAAATCAAGAGGCTCAGATGCAGTGCCTAGTGCGTGACCCCCTTCAAAACATTCTCTCTGTATATGAAACAGCCAAGTACAATGTAAAAAATGTCCGTTGTCGAGGTCCATTGAGAAGAAATTCTGAACATGCTCTGGGCAGTTTGAGAACAATAAAGGTAGGTTGGTGACACATTATTTAATTATTTATTAAAATGGTCATCAAGTAGAGCCACCCTGACTTTATTCCAATAAATTGTTATTATTAATTATTAATTCATTGTATGATACTTAGATTGACATTACGAGACAAACATTTCAACTTCTGGCGAT
This sequence comes from Geotrupes spiniger, assembly GCA_959613385.1. Lineage (NCBI taxonomy): Eukaryota > Metazoa > Arthropoda > Insecta > Coleoptera > Geotrupidae > Geotrupes > Geotrupes spiniger. The sequence goes on from OY390739.1 coordinate 30,211,507, forward strand.
ATGAAAAACTGGATTTACTGTGACTTTGAAACCTTGCGCATAGGAAACAAGATGCATAAATTGAAATTTACCCAGTGTCTAAAGCTGAAGGCGACGATTGACGATTTCCAGCATAACACTAGATGCAACGCGGGCAATCGAAGAGAACTTGGTAAGCACATTCTACATGTTTCATCAGCTGTAAACTAAAATTTGTGTTTTTTTTAGTTTCATGGTGGTGGAGATCTTAATGTCAAGATAATCTATGTATGTGTCGTTTGAATACTTATTGGTTATTTATGAAGTTCTTGGGGATATGTTGGCGAAAACACATCTATTTGGTGAAAGTGGTGATCTGATGAAGGAGTAATCGTGGACTGAAAATTTGGATCGGTATTGTTATCAAAATCCTCACCTCGCCTAGGCGAGACGTTGCAATGGTATTCATCGGGTTACCGAATAAATTTACATTCCGAGCGGGGTGTTTGCACAAACTCTGAGGTTAGTGCTTCTATGTATTTAAAAACATTTTGGATTTATGGTAAAAGAGTATTTAATCATCTAATTGTTTTGTTTTGCCCGCAGAAAACGTTTGTGTACCCCGCACAACACACAACACCCCACTATCGTGAATTTACTGTGATTCTGATCTGGAACTAAGAAAGTCTTGTGACAATGAACAAGCAGCAAAGTGATTTTAATGCAGAAATTGCTGAACACTAACAAATACCATCCAATAACGAACGTCGCCATTTTAATGCCTTGGGGAACAAAGTCGTCAGATTAGCTGGTCTCGTTGGCACTGGCATTAAGAAGCAAGGGACGAAAATTAAAACTGTAAGTAAACGCAATTTATATCGATTGTGCCAAAATATTAAATCACAAAAAAAGTCAAATGTAAAAATCCGAAAATGCAAAAAAATTATTCAATATTATATTATTCAATAACTTTGACGATTTGTTGATTTTTTTTAAAGTAATTATGTTTTATTCAGGACAACACTTAGGCCTAATGCATCAGCCTACCCCATGAGCAGAGCAATGAAATCCACCCCAGGCGAGGTCACCAACGACTGAAAAGTAAGTGTTATATCACTGTTTTTTTTTTTAATTAAAATAATTTTAAAACTGAAAATAATAATATGTTTTCTTTTTCAGACTCGACTTGAATTAAATCGAATGCAAGAATGGTGTCTCCATAGAACGGATATCGAGGCGTCCATGGAGCATTCAGTGTGTACGAGTTTCTTCCCGAAGTTTCGAAGCAGCAGAGTATCGGGGCTTGTTCCAGAGTGACACACCTGCGATTGCAAGGCCAGAGATTTTAATCATTGCATGCAAGTCAAGGTTGCCAGGAATTAATCATTTCTAATGGGATTCACGTCCCATTTCTTAACATAACAAAATTGTTTTCATTTATCCTCAATCATCCTCACTCTGAGGTAATGACTGATCAAAACGTCTATCATTACCCGTTGAAGAAAAAATTGCAAATAAATTTTAATGCATGCTTACAACATTTAGCTTGAGAAGTAATTATATTTTAAAAGTTTTATGAAAATTTGCACTCGTATTTAATACAATTTCGTTAGATCGTTGAATATTTCAAATCATTGATTAAAATTAGCGACCGACCAAGGTTATAAAAATTTATTTAAAGCAAATAACTAATTGAGAAATGTAAAGTGCAATTACAAATGAAAACAAGCAAATGAATTCTAAATAAATTGAAACGTTAGTCCCCTAAACCGGACGTACAATCGTGAACGACTACGAATTAGGAATAGTTTAAACGTCAGTACAGCGACACATTGCTGAAATGATAGGAACGAAGCACCATTGCAAAAATTTAAACTTCCGGCTTATTCGTTATTTGAATTTGTTTATTTTTGATATCCGTCATACACACCTTCGGTGTCTGAGAATAGATCTCTGTAAATTCGCCGGTGCTATCGATTAGAGTTGCATGACGTAGTCGAACAATAATCGCAGGAAATGTCCGGTGGGAGTTTTCGGCAATTTTATTTTCAACGGCCTGGCAACCCCGACTCACTTATTACATAGCATGTTCGCATGTTAAGCAACGGTGACAAAAATGTCATGAAAACTATGCGCATTTTCAAGTTTCAAACGATGAAATAAACGGCCATTTGATATTTTGCATTAAATCCATTCAAGTAAAATTTTTAATCCAACTGTAAAATGCCATTTCAAAAAATCCATAGAAATGTAGTCGGAAAGAGACCAAAATCATTTTAATACACATTCACAATATAACGAAGGTATAAAAATTATTCGTGACAACTTGTACAATACAATACAATAAAACATTTTAGATATTTGACGATATTTTAAAACTTTGTACAAGTGCAACTTATTTCCATCGACAAGTGTGAAGATCAAAAGACCCATATCTACAATAGCTCTAAACATCGTCGCAAACAATTATTATTTCAACTGTTAAGGGTGAAGTTGTCGACGTTTCTTGTTATTCAACTTTACATCGATCATCATATGAAGAAAAACGACTCCAAGATAATTCACAGCTAGTTTGTTACAAGTTTTGTACTGCAGAAGACGGACTTCTCTGATTGCAGAACACGATCAGGCAGCACGAATAGAATGTAGGATTTTGTTGATCGCAGGACCGAGACGAAAGACTTCATATACAGGTTCAACTAGCATGATTATGTTTGTTATCTTGATGTAATGTTGCGTGATGGAATTTGGAAATAGTTACCTGGATATTACTGAGGCAACAACTTGATATTTTATTCGCGAATTTATCACCGATTATCCTCGCTAACCCTTCAAGTAAGAAATTACGAACAAGGAATTTATAAAACTTTTGTGTTTTATGGTTTGTGTTATGTGATTTGTGTTGCGTTATGTGCTTTCTGTTTCGTGTTTGTGGATGCAGAACATGCAAAGAACCTTTTGGGCACCTGCCAATATATATCTGCAATAATCTAAGTAGATACAGAAAAATCATTGCGTTATAGAAGAGGAGTAGGAGATCGAAGAACAGTTTAGATTCACGTCGATCGTGCGTGGATAATATTAATATAAGAAACATATTTGTGAAATCGTGGATTTAATCAAATGCTACTGCAAGTGTACATTAGCAGGAACAATTGGCAGTGAAGAAGATGAGATGCTGCAGTTGGACGCTATGAGAACAAAAGACAAAAAAAATGATGCACTTCCGGGGGCAACTGAGCACTGGACGAGCGACGAGTGTTGCCGAAGATAATTTTTTCTAATCAGTGTAAATAACAATATCACAATTCTTATTGCCAATGTAGTTCATCAGAGCCAACAATTTTGCATTAAATTTTTTTTGTGACCGACAGTCTTGAAAATTAATGCCAGCGTTCATTAGAGCATTGCTCGAGTATATCTTGAGTCTATCCCTCGGTGGCATTCGCATTGATCACTCAGCATAATTTCATAATCAATTGTTAGGATTTTGTTGGCTCTGTTGTCCGGTGTTGGGCAGACAGTTAATAGAATAGATTCAACTGAAGTTGATGGAAGAAATCCAACATTTGCGTAATAAATCGTTGATTACATTGTACCATTAAGATTGATGAATCTACAAAACATGAAAATCGAGGAACTTAAGTGAGAATTAAGATAGAGTGATAAATACAGTGTAGTAGTGATATATTATAGTGAAAGTTATTGTGCAGTGATACATACAATACATTAGTGATATATTACAGTGAAAGTATTAGTGCAGTGATACATACAATACAATAGTGATATATTATAGTGAAAGTTAATGTGAAGTGATAGGTTTGATGAAATAGTGATGTGATAGTGATATTATAGAATGGTGATAGATAAAATTGAGTGGTGACAAATGAAATGAAGAATAATGATGGATACAATACAATAGTCCTACATATAATTGTATTATAAGCATGAGAAAGCGGGAAGATGGGGTTAGATGGAAGTGGTACTGTGAATACTGTTCAGGAGGAAATCATAAAATGCAAAAAAACTACGCTCTTCATTTTTAACAATATTCCAAAACTGCTGGTTGGGGGCGAAATTTCGCTACACTTCTATATTTAATACAACGGGAGCAGAATGAACAACTAGACGCTGAAAGGGGAAAGGGCTTCGTATCAACAACATTATCGAGAACAATATACGAATACCTAGAGAACTACATCATTTACGTCTAAATAATAGGAATTAACCTCTGTATTCAAGTTTTATCGTCGATGTTTTCGAATCAATGCAGTAATTTTCAATGCATTGGTAATGTGATACAAGAGTTTTCGATCTTACACTGAATGTGTTCATCTGATACCATTGCAAAACGTTTATGGGAATAAAATTCGTAATCATGTGAGTTGTAAATTTTTCGTGCTGCATCATCAAGTTCTGCACTCTGGAGGATCATATTTATAATTCGTGGATAAGAGGATCGTGTAGTTTGTGTTATTTCGTGTTTTATGTTATATTGTTTTGTGTATAAAAAATTGAAACAACTATATTATATAAGATCATTATATACAAAGATCGATGTGGTTTATCAAATGGCCTAACATTTCTTCGTAAAAAGTCTTAAACTTTATTGCAAATTTTCAATAAAATATTGACGATACATAAAAGATGTCAATATGCGGTCATTTAGCTTATCTAAATGAAATTACACAACTATAAGAGTTGTATTTGTTCCGGAATAAAATGCAGAGGACGAGTTGAGAAGAACCCACGTTTTAGAGAAGGATCTCTGTCATTGCTTCAGGCTGACCCAGAAGGATGACGCAGGTTAGTGGTAAATCTATATCAAAGAGCGAACTGTTGCTCTTCTGATATAAAATCTACGATGCTAATTTCATCGACCATTAAAATTAATCAGTTTTGTTATTCTATGGAATAGACAAAGCTATCAAATTATTATTACCCGTTGAACAATGTATATCGAAGGGTGAAACGCTCTTCTGATATATAATCTACTGCGTGCCTTGTGCGATAATAAAAGGTAGTAATCTAGAAATAACATTTTGTGGTCTGTGGACCCCTGCATAAAAACATTGGGTTAGAAAATAAAATTCGTCTAGAGTTCTGCATTACTGAAAATGTGAAACTAAACATTAAACATAAATTTTAGTTAGGGGTTATATCAATCCCCTTTCCTACTTTATTTATTACCGTTCGTCTTGCTACTTATAAGTTAGAAGGTACCCGTTGAAAATTAGAAAGTGTTTGCTTTTCTATTGAATGAAAAGTGGTGAAATAATTTGGGTGCGATATGCGCATCAATCGTGACCGTTTATAATTATTATAATACATAAAAATTTGTAATAAGTTCGCCACGTTTTGTATGGTGTATTATTTAAGTCTTAAGGCCTCGTGCCGACCTAGGGGGTGAAAGAGCGCTATCTAAATTTGTAATCTCAGGCATTTTTGTATGAAATTTACTCACTACGCAATGCTGATTCAAATTTGCCTGTTGCTTGGTCTCGCATTATTCTCAGGAACTGCATTTGATGTAGTCACATGCAACGATATTTGTAAAAGGTGATTAAAGCTGCCGATGATATATGGACATGGACAATTTGATTTTAAGATGCAACGTGGGATCTGGTGGGTCCCCAATTGGGGACCCTGTAAGTATATTCTTGACTTAGATATATTGTAATAGGTGTTCTGTATATTTTCATGCGTTGCCGATTATGGAGATTTCGGCATCAAATTAGTCCAGAAGACTATCATCAACGCAGAGCCCATAGATCCAGATGGAGGAGCGTGTGCTGAGATCATTACCACGAAGACGAAGGACAAATAAAGAGAACCCAGACACATTGTCTAGTGTGTGACTTCCTTTCAAACATTATCTCTGTATATCCCATCAAGCAGCCAAATACAATTTAAAAAATGTCCATTGTGGAGGTCCGTTGAAATGAAATTCTGAAATCGCTTTAGGCAGTCAATAGCATATTTGTTTTATAGATTTTGCACTGCAAGACTAAACATTACAATTAGCGGCCTGATGAATGTGAGAAAATGGATGGATGGATGGATGGAACATGGAGTAAATATTTGCGTCGATATTGTTATCAAAATGATAGCCTTACCTGGAGGAGACATTGCAATGATGTTCGTCAAGTTGAATAAGTTTGCTTTCCGAGAACAAGTATCTGCAAAATTTTTGTTTAGTGGATGTCACCTGGATGATTATCAACATCACATTTATAGCCCTTGTCCATTGCATGATGTCTAAAGCTAATGACAATATGTGAAGAGGACGATGGTGGATTACAGTATAGCTACTAGATGCAACGTGGGATTCAGCCTGCCATCAAACAAAACCCAGTTAAGTAGACTCAACGAACCATATTGGCTGCAAATTAAAATGTGTTATGTATAGTGTCATAATTGTGGAGATGTCCATCAATGACTGAATGCACGGCTGCTGTAGTTTCCGAACGGTGCCTCTACGACGGATGTCGAGGGAGTATCCAGAGTTTTCGAGTTTCTCAGATAGTTCTGACGTTTCGGAGCAGTAGAGTATTGGGCTTGTTCCAGAGTGAGCACACCAGAGATTGCAAGGGCGCTGCACTTTAATCGTTACATGCAGGTCACGGTTACCAGTTGCCAACTTAACAAACTGGTAATTAACTTAGATTATCTAATCTATTTGTAATAACTTACCTGTTTATAAATATAACACAAAATAATATGAATCAACAAATACTGCACCTACACTTTTCCAAAGTAAAACTAGATTGGTTTTACTACCACAGGCATCCCACAGAGGGATGGATATTTTCTAGAAATTTATTTATTAGTAGTCTCGATTCCATTACTTCCAGCAATAAAACAACAAATTCTCTAAGAGCATGTATTAAAAAACATACTTGGTCATGCGTAAATTTAAAGAATCCACGTTTAAAACTCTCAATGACAATTCTAGCGACAAAACATTTAAAACTTAAAAATATCCGCGTCAAAGAACCGAGGCTTTTCGCTTTTCGGATCGTACCTATGTTTCTAAGTTACCGGAACAAAATCAAAACCAATATAAACGTTTGAGCGTAGGCTTCAGCAGTAAAACACCCGCAAGTTTGACGTACATAGTTTTTATGTTAAGGCACTTAGGTGTTTCTCGGACAGGTCGAACAACGTCTTTATCTTCTTGACGTAGTCTTCGTTGATCGCCTTCGTCAGGTTGTGCGACAGGTCAAACGGATCTTGCACGCACAACGGCGACAGATTCCTGAACAATTCCGCGCTCGGGTCCTCCAATTTTCTGACGTAGTTGCACATTTCTAGCGGCAGACCCGCACCGTTATTGTCGAACGCCGTCTTCGGAATGCTGTAGCCGAGCAGGGGACATATTACCTAAAAATGTAAATCATGAACAAGATGCAATTATTAGTAAAACAAGTATGCAAGTATTTTTGAAATACCACTTACTTGACTGTTAGAATCAAATGTCGTATAGTAGGAAAAAAATTTGATGAGGAGCTCTTTCGTTTTATAATCACAATGTCTGACGCAATCTCTCATCGTTTGTAAAGTTGCCGTGTATTTTATAGTTTCCCAACCTGAGACAGAAAATTTATTGAAGCTTTTAATTAAATTTTTTTTTTATTCCGTCATAATGAACTTACCATCGATGACTCGCGATTGCTCAGGATTAATTTCGCGGAGCTGTTTGATAGATAAGAGATATCCCTGTCCCTGGAGGTAGAAAATGATCATCATCGTTAAAGCGTACGAGGACAAATTACTCGTCGTCGAACAACAAGCCGACCATTTTTTTAAAACCAATATCACTTTTTGCAAAATAGGTTGCAGGTCGACGCAAAGTCTGAAAACGATTTATAAATTATTGGATTTTCAACAAACGTCCCCACCTTATGAAAGCCGTGTTTTCGACGCTGAGTCCGTGCCTGAACGACACATCGCAATCGATGTCAGTCGTGATGTTGTACACTTGAATTATGGGCGTCCTCGCCCACGGAACTGCGTTAATGTGACTAAAACTATCTTTGTATTTCCTCAATTCCTTCGCCACTTGCTTAACGATCGCGAACTGCTGCAGCCGCTCTTGACACCGTCCCCCGTTGTACATGTTCCCGACGTCGAGGAAAACGTCCAGGTCGCTTTCTTTATTACCCAGTCCGGTGACTCGCGACCCGAACGGGTACGCCTCGCACATCGGAAAATTCTTCTTCAGCACTTTCACAAACGCCAGACAACAGTCGCGTTCCCTTTGCAAGTTTTGCGACTCGCCGTTCGCTTCCATTAACAACGTGCTCGCGACCATCTCGAGTTTCTCCTCGGACTCGAACAACCGGCGCACGCCCTCCGGCAATGTTATCGTCTTATCTTTCGATTTACGCACAGACTGGCCTTTCAACTGCTGGTGCCTTCTCAACGACAGGCTGTCGCCGTATATCACCATCAGACACGTCAAGCACTCGTGCTCGATGATATTGTCGCGTCTCTGCTTGCTCAAGTTCGACACTCTCAGCACGTGCTCCTCGTTCTTGAGATGCTTCTCCCACGTTTCCTCGACGCTGAAGAACTTGATGCAAATTTCGCAGTAATATTTGTATTTGTTTAGGGGTAACTTGGACGTCGTCAGGTGGTTTTTGGCGCATAAATGTTTACGGATGTTGAACGCCTCGTGCTGTAACGATACGTTGCACGAAGTGCACGTAACCGAATCCTGATTATCGACCAACAACGTTAAATGTTCGGCGAGCCGGAGCGGTAACCTTTCGAAAATGTTTGCGGATTTGGGATCGGGGATCGATTTTCGAATGTTATGCGCGGGTTTATTCGGGGGTTTCTTCGGCCCTGCAAAAAAATTATCAATTAAATACGAAATAAAAAATTTAAGCTTCGCTTAATGAATGACGTGTTCATTGTTGAATTGTGTTACATAGACATCAGTTGAGTCTTTGTTATTGTCACTAAGTATTAGATAAAAGTTCTGAATAATCACAGTTAATGAATTTAATAAATTATGTGAGAAAATCTCAGAAATAATAATTTAATCTACATCTGCATAAAATTTTAATTATCGACAAATTTAAAAATACAAAAAAAACGAACCTGTCGAAGTACCAGGCTTAACATCTTCAGCCACATTAGAAACTGCAGTGCTCTCCAACACATCTTCTTGAGTGTCAGCATCATTTTCATTTTTATTCCTATTCAGCGGCTTCCGGCTGAATTTTTCATGCATGGCCGAGCGTATGTGCTCGATGACCTCCTCGTACGCCAGCACCGTGTCACACAAGTAGCACTTGAACTTGTTCCCAAGGCACCTGAAATTCTTCTGCTCGAGCTGCACGGCGACCTCCTGGTTCATCCAGAAATTGTGGAACCTCTTCAGCTTGCTCAGCGAGTGCGGCCTCATCCTCAAAGAGTGCCTCTCCGTGCCGACGTGGTCCTTCACCGATGTAACTACCGGGTACTTCTTGCAGATCATGCACACGATGTCCTCGCGGTACACCCGAAAAATGGGGTACTTGACGTTGTCGAGACGGACGAAGTACTTCGACAGGTTGCCCGGGTAATATCTCTCCTCCACCTGCTGGTCGTACCGCATGTCGAATTTGAACTGGAAGGCGTTCTTGCGGTCGTCCGACGGGACGGTTTCCTCGACTGCGTCACCTTTAAAATTTTAAAGAAAGGAATTTGACGATAAGTGGTGAAATTTTAAATCGAGTTTTTATGTTTAATTATACTGAGAATAATTTATGTTAAAATATAAATTTTTAAGATCAATGATTTAAAACCAAAGTAGTTTGGTTTTAAATTGCGAATCGCAGACGACGACGATTTAACTAAATGCAATGAACAGGGCTATATTTCTATACATGTTCATCGAACCAACCTGCACGCCTCGAAGACGCGGATTTAAACGAACCCGACTTGCTTGAATCTCTGAACGACACGACGCTGTCCGAATCTGAATCATCTTCGCCGCTTTTGCGGAACTGTTCATTGTTTTGTTTGTCCGTCAAACTGGAGTTTTCTTGTTCTGGAAACACCGAATTAAATCAAAATTTATCAGCAATTTTTTCTACATAAATCGAAGTCATCTCATTTACTACAAACCTCCGTCCGTTGGAGTTGAATTGGAGGAATGTCCTTTGCGCGAATCCGAGCTGCTTCTATCATTTTCATTGTAATTGACAGGTTGTTGGTGGGGAAGTTCCGATGGGGAATCGTCTGAAAGCCCAAAAATTTCGACAAAGTTAGCTTTATCATATACCATGATGACTTCTGCTAATGGACGATAGGAATTCGTTGTACAATTGCACCAGTTAATGTTCGAAAATTTCATTGTATCGAAACTTCTATTTCAATTGATTCAGTAAATTCACTGATATTTTAAAATGTATCTGTATCTGAGACACGACGTACCCATTGGTAAAGGTGCGTCACGTGGCTCATCATCTGCTGAAGAATCCGAGTCGTCGGTTATGCTAGGATCGGCCGAACGAGGGCATTCGTTCTTTGTATCGCAAGGGGCGTCGGTCTCCGACGAAACGTCCTTTGGTTTTCCTAAAAGTAACAAAATAAAAAAAATTACAGATAAGAGCAAGGTCGACGTTTACTTGTCCGTGAACTGTCTATGAACTTATAGCCGGCAGATTCCAGTTTTTCTTGTAGGACGATCATTCTAGCGATTACTAAATAAATATATCACATTAGAAGGCTTTCTATAATATGTTCATCATTTTTGTCAATTTTATTTTATTTTTGATTAAGTTGAAACGTCGACGGCAATCAATAAGAACCCAACGTGTCCCAATTAAACCCAAACTAAATTAACTTCATTTTTGATTTATCTTTTTTGTTTCCAGTTGACAATGACACACATCATCAACGAAACGTTTTAAAGCAAAAATACTGACCGTTCTTTTTTGGTGCCGACGCAGAGTTCACGTTGCCAGTGGGCGACTCTTCCATTTCTTGTATTAGAGTTTCTAAAATGGCGGAGCTCTCAGGTACTAAAATAACAAATTCGACACAACGTAAAATATTCGAAAATTACCAGTCGAACGACGCGAAACATCAAATTTTGACAAATCAACCAAAAATGACAAAACGAATCGAATTATGAAACAGATTCAGCAATATTTAAAAATTCAAATTTAAGCATCAAACTCACATGCCAAGTCAATTACGGTAACGGCACGTTTCGGCGAACCGTTCTCTGAATTAACTCCGCTGATCGACGCGCCGTTCACTTCGTGCGCTCCGGCCTTGAAATTGTTCGAACTCCCCGACGCTGCAACAAACGAAAAATACACAATTCGTCACCTATGCCACAAAACTCACCGATTGAAGACGACGAGACGGAATGATTCAAAGACGCCTCCCTGAACGACTTGTGCTGCGACGAGTCGAGATGTTCCTTGAGCAAAATTTTATTGTACGGCACGAAATTGCTGCACACCGTGCACGTGATCTTGTCGGATCTCTTCCTGAAAAGCACCTGTTGGCGTTGCATTTCCGGAGACTGGCTCAACCAAATGCAGTGGAACTGCTTGACTTTGTCGAAGTATTTCGGAGCCATGTGTTCCGCGTGGAGCTCCGACTTGACGTGCGTCGGAAGTCCCTCGTTTATTTTGAGACCGCACAGGATGCAATAGTGCGTCGAGCCGAGTCTTTGTATAATTGGGTACGTCGTGCCTTGCACGGTGATGGTGTAATTCGCTAGGCCTTTGTAGATGGTTTCCGCCGTGGCCGTGTTGTATTGACAAAGCGCCGAGACACCTTAAACAACAAATCGAATGAAAACCACGACAAACGATTACAAGTTCCGTCCGTACCGTCGGTCAGCGTGGACGTTTCGCATTCGTTTAAATGCGTCGCGAGTTCCGAATACAAAACCAGATGAGCGCATTTCTGACACTTCGTATGTTCGGTCGTGGCGGGTAAAAAATCCAGCTGTTTCGCTTGGAGGTTCGCGTCCATCGCCATCCAGTTTTCGTGGTACGCCCGCAATGCGTTCGGGTTGCTTAGATTTTTTAGGTGACGATGGCCCTTCACGTGTTGATAGCACGTCGGCAGACTCTTCAACAGGAAGATGCAGTTGCAGAGTATGCAGTGGAGTTGCGTGTCGTTTTCCAGCCGCACCGTAAAAATGGATTTGTCGCGTGAACAGACCCGTTCGATTTCCTGCACTTTAGTGACCAGCAACTTTGGATAAAGCTTATCTTCAACGTCGGCGTCGTATTTATCGATCGACTTTTTACAGTCGTTGGTGGCGGCGTTGGCGGTCGGAGTTTGTGAATTTAAAGCGAGCGTAGCAACTGAAAAAGACAACACATCAATGTGATTTTCGTAAAAAAATGAAATATTTATTCAAATATTTATTTGCATTGTATTATTTTATTAAAAAATTTAATTTTTTTTGCATATTAGGGAATTTCGGCAATGCTAACAATTTTCATTACAGAAAAGTGAGGCATTAGTGGTCAACTTGTTAAAATATTTACATGTTTAACCCCAACCAAAAATTAAAAAATGTAACAAAACTTTTAAAACCTTCAATACAAAATCAATAGAATGAACAAAGTGTACTTTAATTAAAAAATAAACTAAAATAATGAAAAGTACAACAATAGGAAAACCAAGAGGACATAAAAAAATTGGCGAAACAAAATTTTAATGAAATAAAATTAAAGATAAATTATTAGCGGCGAGGCAATGATGGTGGGAGCAAAGGGGGAAACAAGAAAATATATTAAAAGATCTTACGCAATCAATTAAATAAGTATATCTTATGATTTCTATTTCATATGAATTTCACTTCAACTTAGTTACAACAGTTGTGTAACAGTACTATAGCCTATTTGGAAGGAAAAATAAAAAAATGGAGATAAACAGTGATGATCCAGAACAAGTTACACGTACATTAAATATAAATAATATACTTCAACTCCTTATAAACTGCAAAAAATAAAGATAACAAATGACGTTGGATAAGGAATTGCATTTATAAAAGATAACGATAACAAGTTACATCTATAAAATGAAATTGATTATAAATTCTATATAAACAGGTTGAAGAAAATTATCAAATTATTACATAGAAAAAATCTCAAAAATATTTCATTACTTCGTTCAATGCCCTCAATATGTCAGTAAAATCAGTAGATGACAACGATGAGAACATAATTAAAAAAATAACTAAATAATGAAATAATTAATAGTAAATTTGAGACTGTGGTTGGCAAATAAATTGAAACAAACTTACCCTTACCGCACAGTATCAGATATTTTGTGGCAAGGGTAAGTATGTTTCAATTTAATGAAATAATTGATGGCTTGGTATATGAGATATCCAAAACAGTCTTAGTGACATTTCATCAATTACCACAAGAGATAAAAATGTTGAAACTCACCTCGTTCTTGTAAATGTTCGCGAAGTTCCAAATAAAACATCGTCTTCTTGTAACTTATGCACCGCACGCTTACATCGTCCAATGGAACGAAATCGACTTGCATGAGCTGAAGCTCCTTCGGCCCCACCGCCGCCCAATAATCGTGATACTTGTTCAAAATCAGGACGCCGGCGTTGCTCCGCGAAATCAGCTTGTGCCTCCGTCCCCTCACGTGCGTGATCATGTCGAACAAGTTCTTCGCCGAAAACTCGCAGTCGCATAACAGACACGTGATAATCAGTCGGTTCTTCAGCCGAACGGTGAATGTCGCGCTCTCGTCGATGCCCCTCACGTACTCAATCAGCGCTCTCGGATACAATTTGTTCTCGACTTCTATCTCGTACTTGTTCTTCACGTCCCACTGCGGGTCGTTCGCGTCGATCGCCGCCATAATTCGGACGACGCTCTCTGAAAATTTAAATCAACGAAATCCTCGAAAGTATTCGACGAGCTTACCGTGATCTTGGACGTGCTCGACGAACTCGGCGTTGTGAATCGCCCGCTTGCACGTCGTGCATCTTGCGTGGTTTTCGTCGGCGGGGAGGTAGTTGGTCTGGAGGTGTTGGTGTTCCGGCGGCACGTCCATCCACGCGTCGTGGTAACATCGCAAAGAATTGAACTTGTCTTTTAAGTTTTCCTGGTGCCTGTGTCCTTTGACGTGATCGGATATGACGTACGTATGGCTCGATACGACGCACTCGCAGACGAGGCAGGTCAGCGACGTATCGTCCTTGACTCTCGTCGAAAAAACGTAAACGTCGTACGCTTCGACGCTTCCGATGTAATCCATCAATTGCTTCGGGTAGAATTTCTTCGCGAAGACTTCGTCGTATTTCTTAATCGGTTTGTCGTCGTCATCGACGTCGATTAATTTCGCAATTTTGGGCTTCGCTGAAATATTCGATTCAATTAACTTACTGTTATTGAGTTTCAAATATTTTTCGCGAAGCTCGTGTTCCAACAGGTTCTCGAACAGCGTCTTCGCGGGGTTCAGACATATGCGTCCCGAGCACGTGGGACACCCCGCTTCGCTCCCGATGTCGGTCATCTTCCGCTTCAGGTGGTCCTCGAGTTTCGAAAGGTTCGTCTTGAACTTCTGCAGTTTGAAGTAGCAGTGCAGTGTTTCGTAGATGTTGAGGTCGGACAGGTGCTGGAAGCACTCGCTTTCCAGCCACAGCTCCATGAACTGGATGTTGTCGCTGACGTATTCCATGTACTTTTCGGTGATCCTGTCGTTGGGCAGCTTACCGTGTTCGACGAATTTTAAAATTGAGGTTACGTCGGTCGGGCCGACGTTGTTTACGAGCGACAGCAGATCCGGAGGGACGTCTTCGCCTTGGCTCGCCATCGTCGGAGCTGGTTGTTAATTCCCCGGCGGTGATCGAATGGGTGGCGAAATTGCCGATAACCGAACAACAAAAGAACCCCCGAAATTCGAAATACGGTTTACCATATCACTTATTTTCTGAAGTGTACGTTTTTTTTCGGCTTTACGTTGGTAGGACGATTTTTGGCGCGTATTTCATATGTGCGATGTGCGCAGCTGACGTATGAGTTCATAAAAATGGTGTCAATGTGAATCTTAACTATCAATTAAAAATTTTAACTGTCAAATTGACAATTGACAATTTTCAATGTCATCCGTATAACATAGCACATAGCCTTGGTGCGAACAAGACAGAGTGACATTAAATAAATTATTGTTTTCTTCAATTTTTTGTTGACAGTTTTGTACCAGTTATGTCCATCGATTGTACATATTAACAGCAGTAAGTTAACGAGTGGGGGCTCTCCTTGATGTTTTTTTTGCACTGGATGCGCAGTATTTATCAAACATGACTAATAAACGTCAGTTGTAAAACGCTAACGTCACTTTCAATAGCCTCCTAGATGATACAAGTATTCTCTCATTGACATTATTATTGACATGACACCTGTCAATATCGTACTTTTAAAATAAAAATGTATTAATTTTTTTTACGTTCATTCTGCACGACTCGTAAAATCTATTCCACGACTTTAATTTATCTTACGTTCAACTTCTGTCGGGTCCTCGCGCTTATGAAATACCCAGTCTACAAACATTTTTGACAACCTCCTTCAATTACGTCGCCTCGTGCACAACGCACGTGAAACATCAACGGTAAGTAAATCTAAATTCTATCAACGAATGATATCGACAACGTAAACGTTTCAGGTAAAATGGCTAAAAGTTTACGGAGCAAATGGAGGCGCAAGTGTCGCGCGGTTAAAAGGATACGTTACGGCGAAAAGGAGCTCGCGATTCTCAAGAAGACGTTAGGAATTGATGATTCCGCCGAAAACCTAGTAACGATGACTGATCCCAAAGCACCGAAGGAAAAAAACGTGCAAGTTCGACCGGAAGAGTCAAACGACATGGAAACCGACAGGAGGTTGTTTAACCCGACGACGTTGAGAGATCAGCACGGGACCTACCCAGTGTGGGTGCACCCCAGGAAAATACGGAAGAACAAAAAACTGCAGAAGAAGCTGTCGAAGCGTAAACGCTAGAGTGTTTTTGAATAAAGTCGTTTTCATTTATTGATTTGTTTGTTTTGCGCAAAGAGACGAAGACACAGAAGTGTTACAGTTCGTCTGATGAGGGTATTTTCTCCCGCCACTTATTTTATTAGTTTGGTTTTGTCTGTGTTTTTCTTCTTTGTAAATCATTCACCTAACGAATCTAGATCACTTTTTCTTGCACTTATTGTCACGGTGTCGTCGATGTAAGACAATTTGATTAACCAGCACCTGCGGTAGATCATTTACATGTAAAACAAGTTTAAGTCCTAGAAGAGAATCTTAGAATGTAATTAATTCCATTGTGACAAGTTTTCTTGTGTCAAAATCTTTGCCAATTGACGTCTATTTACAAGAAAGGATTGTACATAACATTTCTGTTTCAATTTTATAAATACCATGTACACAGGCAGATTCTTTTCATATTTATGTCGATATCATTTTTTTGATATTTGTGTCCATGATCTGTTTTGTTATAAAAACTTGATTCATCACCGATCCATTTTTCTTAAAACCGCTTTGATATTCTCCTATCTCCGACTCTGTTATGTCATTTGTTCGTTTTTACTGCGACTGCAGTTATTTTGTAGACCATTTGACGACCTAACCCAACCGAATCCAAGATGACTCGATCCAACTAAAAATAGTCTGTAGATATTTCACCAAAGCTAAAGCTAACCCAACCCAAGCCAACCCAACTCAACATGACTCGACCCAACCCAACCCAACCCACTCGGCGACGGTTGTTAGGGTTGCGTTTTTACTTGTTTAATTTTTTTTGCATTCAAGTTTGAAAATACGATTTTTATAATTTTCATTTTTTTTTAAATCTAATGGAACTGAAAAATTGTAATATTCACAAAGGCGTCGATTTTTCTTCGATTGTGGATGGGCGATGGGGGGGTTAATATAGCTGCGCGTTTTGTTTGAAGTTTGAAATCGTCACGTTTTATGATTTTTTAATAATTTTGACGTTTTTGAAAAACCTTAGCATTTTAATTTTAAGGAAATGTAATTGCATTTTTGCAATTTTAATGTTTTTAAACTTTGAATGTCTCTGCATTTGATGAGTTTGGCGGTTAGGCGATTTTGTTTGACTTTTTTTTTGTATTTATTCCCAGTTTCACGTCAGACAAATGAGAATAATGCAACCCAAGACGCGGCTAGCGTGGAGTCTCCGTAACTGTTTGAAACTGAAAATAGTCAGTGGATATTTCACCAAAGCTAAAGAAAACGTCAAGTTACGAAATAAAGTCTTTATTGGATTTTTGAGAAAACTTTGTACCTTTTCCAACATATGCTACAGTATGTTCGTGTTATGCTTCTTATTCCATTACCAACCAAACGTAAATAAATTCAGATCCAGTTGGACTGCAACAAACAATTTTTTCCAATTATGTTATTGGTGTACTACAAATACAAAAAAACTTTTTTGTATTTCAATTAAATTCGTAATTCGTGATCAATTGCTCTGCACTGATAACATATGTTACACAAAGTCGAAAATAGTGTTAATGATATTTTTGCAATAAAATTAATTCAGCATTTTTCAGTTTTATTTTCCTTGTATGTTTTTAATTTTTCACATTTTTTCTGTAATGTTGGCATTTGTTGCAATCCCAACTCAATGTTTGCTATTTTTTAATTTTTTAAACTAGAAGTTTCTGAAGTTGAGCTCTGGGTTAGATTGGGTTGGGTTTTGTTCGGATTATTAAGAAAGCCAAATAATCCAAACCAACCCAATCCAAACCAACCCAATTCAAACCAACCCAATCAAAACCAATCCAACCCAAGCCAACCCAACCCAACCCAATTTTACAGACATGAATATTTTTTATAATTCTTGTTATATTAACATATTTCTCATCTTTGACAATTCCACCGAAATCCAATACAAGTCCTTGTAGAAATTGTTCAAAATAACCAAAATGACGAAAGCAATTCAAGACGAGCACATTGCAACCCAACCCAAATCCAAGCCAAAGTAATTTTATAATTTTAACATTTTTTTTTTAAATAAAATTATTGACAATTGTCAAAACGACTCAGTGAGCACAGGGATTGAAATCTGGACCTAAAATTAAAGTTATAGAAGTTATAGAAATAACCAAATGAAACCAAAACTCACCAAATAAATTACACCCAAGCACTACATCATTGGGTTCATTAAAACCAAAAGACCGACAGCCAGACCGCTTTGATTTCACATTGACTATACTTACTTTGATTTGACATAATTTAGAGTAGACAGGGTTGGGTCGGGCTTGATTTATCATTGACTTTAGTTATTTTGATTTGAGAACTTCACAGTTGGTATGGTCTCATTTTTTATGTATTGGGCGTATTGGAGCTTCTTTCCACGCACTTGGCATTTTTTCTTGCTTCCATATTTTTTTATTTTATTTAAACTCCGACCATCTCCCTGTGATATTTTTATTTACTTGCAACTTAAAACTATTCTTACGTAGTTTTGTAATTCATTTGGCATATCGATATTACTTGCGATCTTTCAAGGGGGGAACTCAAAAACTTTCAAACTCATCCTTACAAATCATTTATATATAATTTAAAAGTACAAAAATAAAATACATGGCAGTGTTCCTAATGATTAACCTAAACCTAAATTTACAAATTACATTATTACGTACATATACACATTTTAATAGTAAAACTGTTGAATCGCACGCACGTACCCAGTTCGCTACCTAAACGGATTCAGTCATTAAATCTACATGGACAGGACAATGTTTGAATTAAACAAATTCTTTAGCTTATAGTGTGCCCCGTTTAGGTCGCGAATGGCTAACATTCACCGATTCACCACGAGCGCAGTTTCATTTTGTCATATTTGGTCATTAGCTCGTCGACTTTGTTGGCCTTCTTCTCGATCTGCAGCAGCTTGATTTTGAAGACCTGCATGTCGTTCTTGTAACCTTCCTGAAAAGTATTTTCATTGTTAAAACATCGAGGGTGTCGCCGAGAGGCAGTTATCTCGCAAACTACACATCTGACCCCTTTAAATGAAACCGTCCCTTTATGTGGAATATACTCACGACTTCGTCGATCTTGTTTTGAATTATATCGACGTCCTTCGTGATGTGTTTTATGTTATTTTCGATGTTCAAAAGATCTTTGGTTGTCACTCGGTTTTTATTGGTTTCGCCAAACATCTGGAAAATTATATTAGCATATGTCGGTGCAAAAATTTCGGACAACACAACAACAACAACGTCATTAAATCGACTTACCGATTCTAGTTTCGATATTCTTTTGTAAATCATGTCGTACTCGATGTCTTTTGCTTCGAGTGCAGTATCTCCTTCATCTAAAATTCCATTATTGTTATAATCAAAAACATAGGAAAAATCTAATTAAACATAGAAATAGAGGGACAGAAAATAGAGCAAGTAAATTTAAAAATCTTGGGAAAATGATGAATGATGAACTTATTAGACAAGGAAAAAGAATTCAAAGAGCTGAAATGAAATACCGCAGATCAATAGCAGAAGCAAGAAGAAGAGATTAGAGGAGATAATGAACTCCACAAAAGAAATAATGAAAGAGGAAAAATTAATAATGGGAAAGATGAAAGAAGAAGGCATAAGAGAAAATGAAATGACATAACTCAGTGAAAGAAATGGAAAGAAATAGGAAAAAATCGAAGAACTTTGTAAAAGATAATAAGATAATAAACCTCGATGCCTTATGGGTATTTATGAGGAATGAAAAGACTCCTCTCACCTTCCTTTCGGCAGGACTGGCCGTCCGATTGGAGCACGAAATTCTCCCTGCAGTGGCACTTAAAGCTTCCGTTCGTGTTGAGACATATTTGATCGCACGGTTTGTTCTCCTTGCACTCATCCACGTCGTGCTCACAATAGCGACCGATGAAGCCCTTGGGACAGCTGCACAGGTCCGGCTTGGTGCACGTGCCGCCGTTTTGGCAAACCGTCGCGCAGTGAGCTTAAAGAAATTAAAATTAGCCGAAGAAATAAAATCGATCGATCGGCGTTTGTAGAAATTTATTTAAGAATAAGATTTTCATGAATTACAATAATCGTTGATTAGATCGATCCTTCACTTAAATTTATTATCAGTGGAACCATAACCTGAATTAAATTTAGTTATTCACGTCTTTGTATTTTCTTAAACGCGGTAAATGTCAAATTTATTTCAATTTTACGTCGCGTTTTATTTAAGAGTTTCGGTGAGTTCGAATAATTCTTGTTATTATGTTGCTGTTTTGAAACGAGTCGTCGTAAAAGTCTCCACTTAAATTTGTTACAAGTCGTGCCGACAAAGTTAATAAAGTCCGTTCACGACGTTTTCTTTGTTAGCATCCTTTTGACCAAATTTTTGACACTTCTCCAATTAAATTTATAGCCCCTCTGCCAGTAAATGTCAAATAAATTACAATTTTATTAAGTACGTTAGCAGATGGTGTACGTCATGTTCATGGCCAAGTTGCCAAATCTTGTATATTTTTAGGATGACTCGTGACTCAAGTGCTTTTCGACGTTTTTTCAATTTTTATTAACTTTTAGGACACTTGTGGTTCTTGTCAGCGTTTCACGATTTTTACAACTTGGGGGGTTTTTTCGATTTTTGTCATGTTTGATAACCACAATTAATTTTTAAGATTTTGTAATTTTTGCTACGTTTTTTCGATTCGTGCGATTTTTGAAGATTTTCAAGTTCTTTTTGTGATTTTTACGTTTTTGATTTTGAAGTTTTACGATTTTTTCGATTTTTATGTTTTTTGAAATTTATTGAATTTATTTATTTATTGAAATTTATTTTCAACAAAGCGGAGTAATTGCAAGTTTTTATAGTACTAACTGTTGGTCGTTTATCTAGCAATAAAATTCGCTGTTTTAACGATTTGTTTAATTTTTGAATGATTTTTTTAATGAGTCTGTCGATTTTTTAGGATTTTTAATTTTTTGCAATTATGTGCCATTGCATTAATATTTAAGATTTTTTACAATGTTTAACGATTTTTCGTTTTTGAAAGAAAGTTTGATTTTTAACATTTCTTACAACTTTTAAGGAGATTTGAAGGTTTGTTACGGTTTTCGTCTTATTTTGATTTTAGTAATTTTTAAGATTTTGTTTATTTACGATTTTACGTTTTTGTCAAAATTTACAATTTTTCTCGATTCTCACGATTTCCAAGATATTTTATGGTTTCACGATTTTTAGAAATTTTAATGGGTTGTTGGGTTTTCAAGAGTTTGTCGATGTTTACGTTGTTCAACGATTTTGTGGATTTTTTTCAATTTGTTCGATTTTTAAAAGATTTTTGTCTTGCATTTTTTCAAATTTTTCGCTCTTTCGACGTTTTTACGATTTGTTTGATTTTTAATGATTTTTAAAACTTTTAAGGAGCTTTTTTTCCATTCCTTACAATTTTTGCAATTATGACCGATTTTGTCGATTTTTAAGTTGAGTTGGGTTGGGTTGGGTTGGGTTGGGTTGGGTTGGGTTGGGTTGGGTTGGGTTGGGTTGGGTTGGGTTGGGTTGGGTTGGGTTGGGTTGGGTTGGGTTGGGATGGGTTGAGTTGGGTTGGGTTGGGTTGTGTCAATGTCAATGTTTACGTTGTTCAACGACTTGAGATAAAAAGTCACCAAACAACGTAAAAACATTGGGGACTTTTTAATATTTTTCCCCAATTTGTTCTATTTTTTAAGTATTACAATTTCTTATTTTTTTAAAAATGTTTTTATGATTTGTTTGATGTTTATAACTTTTACGGTGTTTTCTCGATTTTGCTTTATTTTTATGTTTGCAATTATGTCAAATTTAAGTAATTTTTAAGATTTTGAATATTTTTACTTTCTTTAACGATTTTGGGATTTTTTACAATTTTTTCCTTCAATTTTTACGATTTTGTAATGACGTTTATGGTTTTGTTTGGCACATTTTATGTTTTTTCGATTTTTATAATTTTTCGATGTTTTCACGATTTGTTTAATTTTTAACAATTTTGAAGATCGTTTACGGTTTTCGTTGATGTTTTGCGATGATTTTTATATCAAAATGAGTTTTTGAAAATTTCTTTCATTAAAAAAAAAATTAAAAATTATGTTTTTACGATTTTAGTAATTTTTGAGAATTTTGAGTATATCACCTTGTTTGATTTTTACTATTTTTTACGTTATTGCAGTTTGTTGGATTTTTACAAAGTTTTGTCGATTTTGCCTTATTTTGATGTTTACAATTATGTCATTAAAGTAATTTTTAGGATTTAGTAGATTTTTACTTTATTTAACGACGTTGGTTATCTGTACAATTTTTGCAATTTTTTTAACATTTTCTTACGATTTTTTTCGCCATTTTTGATTTTTGATGTTTTCACGACTTATTTAATTTTTAAGATATTTCACGGTTTTTTGTCGGGTTTATAATTTTTACAACTTTCGGTTTTCCATTTTATTTTACAATTTCTTTAAAATTTTTGCAATTTCACGTTCGGTTTTAGTAACTTTTGAGAATTTTGCGACTTTTACGTTCTTTATTCGTTCATTTTCTACGATTTTTATAATTTTACATTTTTTTCAAAATTTTTATCGTTTTCACGATTTGTTTAATTTTTAACGAATTTTGTTGACAATATCACAATTGTCTATGTTTCATTTTGAACTTTTTAAGATATGTTAGATTTGTTTCCATTTTTTACGTTTAACGACTTTTTTTATTACTTTTTTTTTCTAATTTTGCCAATTTTTGATTTTTAATTATTTTTAAGATTCTATTTGACTAGCGTTGTCAAAACTAGCGACATTTTTATTTACATGCATTTTATTAATTTTTGTTAATTTGGTTTCGTATTAATTTTCTTTTTTTTCGTCAAATCTCTTCGTTTCTATCATTTCCATTTTTCTCATTGTCTCTTTGTAATTTCTGTAGTATTCGCTTATTTTGATTTCGTTCATTTCTTTAATTTCTCAAAATAATTACAACAGCAGTTCTCAAACAACGTGCTCGAGAATTTTGCGATTTTTACAACTGCTTACGATTCTCAAAAAATACAATTTTTGAAACTCCCAAGATTTATTTCGATGATTTTGAATGATTATCATTTTTTTTTTAGATATTTTTCAATAATTGTTTAAAAATCTACGCTTTTAAAACAATTGAACAATTTTAAACAATTAAATGAGCAAATCTATCTAACGATAAAATTTCGTAAATAAAAATCGAAAGCGAGAGTCTCCGACAGCTTTCGTAGTAAGTAAAAATTCTCACGCTTATTGCAGCCGTGGCTCTTATTGGTCGCCTGAAACCATCCTGGACAACAAACGTAAGTGAGATGTTTGGTGTGCTTCGTGGTGACCACGTCTTTGTACGCCGTTTCGTACACGAGCCTGAAAAAAACGCACACGTGTACGGCAACATCTCAAGTAGGTGATCACTTCACCTCACCTAACACCTGTACACAATTTGTTGACGTTGCATCGTTCCTGGTACTTTTTGAACGTGGGCTTGCAGTACGCTTGTTTCGCCTTCACCGGCTGCGTCACGTCCTTGTGAGACG
This sequence comes from Geotrupes spiniger, assembly GCA_959613385.1. Classification (NCBI taxonomy): domain Eukaryota; kingdom Metazoa; phylum Arthropoda; class Insecta; order Coleoptera; family Geotrupidae; genus Geotrupes; species Geotrupes spiniger. Next base: position 30,235,003 of record OY390739.1, read on the forward strand.
TACAGACGTGTCTCCTGTAAAAAAAACAAACGCATTTTAAACCGTTCAAATGAATTGATAGTTCGCCTCGATTTTTATTCGCGCGCGGGTAATTTATCGAACTGCATGCGCGCGAGTCAATACACGCCGCAGATCGTATCTCTTGAAAAATCGCGCGCCGCGGTTCTTTCGAGCATAAATATCGGACTTCATTATTGACTATTGTAATTGCGGCGGCGATAAATTTAAATAATGATTTATGCAACGCTCGCCGGCGATTTATACGCCGTCGACGAATGCGTTGCCCCTCGCAGACGATAAATTGCGTTTCCGATTCGGAGATATCCCTGGAGATGTTACGCGCGACGTCCGGACGACGCGCCTAAGTGACAGGTGCACAAACGAAACAGTTTCTCTTCTATCTCGGGCGAGACATCGACGGGGAATTTATTCACTTGCGAGACGTCCGAACGTGTTGTTTTGCAGAGTTCTTTGTGCTCGTTTGAAATTTATCGCACACCTACGATTGTTTCGCTTTGGACACGATCCACGTGGGCCATGTAACTCAATACGGGACGGACTGCGCGAAATCAAAAGGAAAAAATCTGCAGTGGTCTGCGATGAACTTTGGTTGCTTAGATACACTGGAACTGTTCTGCGTCGAGATTTTGGACGAATCGCGTCGATTAATCATCGAGGGACTCCGAGATGAATACGTCGACGATGTCTTCGGCGTGCGTTTATGGATCGCGTGCGTAGGCACGCACGGTTAATACCCCCCAATGTGCGCTCTTAAATGCGTCGGGTACCGTAATGTAATATAATGATACGTCCGTCTTGCCCAGCATCGCGATAGCTTTGCGCGGTTCGTATATGGAGGTGTCCTGCGGATGATGAATGCCCCGCGAGTCGCAGTAAATATTGTTAAATCGGTTTAAATTTCCTGCAAAGAATGCGGGACTTTGTGCGCGACGCCGTTGATATATCGCCACGTTCCCAGAAACATTTTTTAATATCACTTTATCTTACAAATATAAACTTCAACGACGTCAGTCCAATACAAATTAATTGTAAACGATCGATTAAAATGTTTGTCATTGTCAAATGAAAAAAAAAAAAATACAATGAATTTTTTATTTGATGTGCATTTTCACTTGTGAAATTTTCGTAAACGGTTGCCGGCATAACAGTTGCAGAAATTCCACAACGGTTACCGACACAACCGTCGCGGAACTTTCGCAACTGTTGCGGATTTTTCACAACGGTTGCCAACTTAACCGTTACCAAAATTTTGCAAAGGTTTCACAACTTTAACATTTCCTATCGCTTGCAGAATTTCGTAACTTACAATTAACGTACAATTATGTTTAGAAAAATGCTCTCGACACAAACAATATTTTTATTTACAATAATTTTCAAACTAGTTTTGACATTTGTGGTCGAATATTGCGTTTTATCATCGTCGTCGTCGTCGCGTAATAACCGTCGTTCCCCGAACGCATTAAAACAACGCTTTCTCGCTAAGCACATATTTACCGGCGTCTGGATTTCAGTGGGCAGCCGTACATTTTTCCAATTACAGGTCAGTGCACCGATTAACACTTCGCGTTGTTTGTATAAATCTCCGATACGTTGCGACAGATTTGTGTTACAAAGTGGCCTGTCGCGAGTGCGGCATTGCGACGTTGCGTTGTTGGGTATTTTTCGAAAGATATTCCATCGAATAAAAAGTATGAAGTCATATATTTCGTGAATGTAAAAGATGTGAAAAATTGCCCACGTAAATTGTGACAAAAAAGTATAAGCAAATGAAATTGCAAACGAAAAAGTATAGGTAAATGAAATTGTCATAGACTTGTTTAAAAATACTACAGAAAATCTAAAAAAATTTTAACGAACTGAAAAAAATGTAGAAATTGAACAAAATTGTCGAAATTGATAATAAATTCTAAACCCAACCCAACCCAACTCAACTCTTAAGTAAAAGAGAAAACTAATTGAAACAACGACAAAACATTAATGAAACTGTCGTTTAGCGCAAAGGCGAAAATGCCAAAATTAAGAAAAATCAAAATACACAAAACTTCAGAAAACATAAAAATGTAAAAATGAATCCGACAAATTGAAAAAATAAAATATCAAAAAAATGCAACGAAACTAAATTGTTGAAAAACAAAACTAAAAAAATTGAATTTAAAAATAGATTTCAAAACCAACAATAAAAATATATTTTTTAATAAAAAAAAACTGAAAACGTTAAAATTTGGAAAAAATTTACATTATCTAAAAAAAAAAAATCCAAACTCCCAAACAGTTTGTTTGTAAAATTTTTGAAACATAAAACTGATAACAATCGCAATAAAACGTTAACAAAGCAAATTGCCGCAAACGTGAAAAATGCAAAAATTGTAAAAAGGAAAAACGTAGAATCCAAGAAATTAAAAAAATATGCAATAAAGATAAATCCAAACATACCAAAAAATTGTCAAAATGAAAAAGAAAACATTTTCAAAATATCAACAGAAAACAAATTTCAATGAGCAAAGAAAACAAAGTCAAGGAACTTTAAAAAAAGAATTTAGGTAAAAAAAATGTCAATTTTGGAAAACTTAATATATCCAAAAACGTAAATTTCAATTGAGGCAAAATTGTAAATAAACAAAATTTAAAAAGATATATAAAATTAAATGAATTGTAGGAAAACGTCTTAGATTGGAATATGAAAATGTCAATTCACATTCAGATTTAATACGATTTTTGCAAATTGAAATATCTGACATAGAGATTTTGCATTGACGTAGCTGGAACACCGACTGTGTACATTGAATCGTTAGGTACAACTGGGGCAAACGGACTACTCATTAATAAGAACTACCACAAACGGACTACTCATTCATGAAAACTTGGTTTATCCAGTCTTTATGACGTGTTTTAAATATTTTTAGCAATTTGGGCATATTTTACCCATTCACATTTTATGTTTGTTATTGTGTTTTAGGCAATAATTTGCGCAATCGTTCATATTTTTTATAATTAATAGCATCAACTTTTATTTTTTTAAATGAATTTGAACAATTTTGCCACTTTTGACATCTCTGACATTTGCGACGACTTTTGACGTTTCAATCATATTTTATTTTCAACGATTTTTACGACAAACAAAAATCGTTTGTCCAATTTTGTCCATTTTGACATTTGTGACAACTTTGACGTTTCAGTTATGTTTTATTTTCAACGATTTTTAAGGCGAACTAAAATTCTTTGTCTAATTTTGTCAATTTTGTCATTTGGGACGACTTTTGACGTTTCAATCATATTTTATTTCAACGACTTTTACGACAAACTAAAATTGTTTGTCCAATTTTGTCCATTTTGACATTTGTGACAACTTTGACGTTTCAGTTACATTTTATTTTCAACGATTTTTAAGGCGAACTAAAATTCTTTGTCTAATTTGTCAATTTTGAAATTGGGGACGACGTTTGACGTTTCACTCATATTTTATTTCAACGACTTTTACGACAAACTAAAATTGTTTGTCCAATTTTGTCCATTTTGACATTTGTGACAACTTTGACGTTTCAGTTACATTTTATTTTCAACGATTTTTAAGGCGAACTAAAATTCTTTGTCTAATTTGTCAATTTTGACATTTGGGACGACTTTTGACGTTTCACTCATATTTTATTTCAACGACTTTTACGACAAACTAAAATTGTTTGTCAAATTTTGTCCATTTTGACGTTTGTGACAACTTTAACGTTTCAGTTATATTTTCTTTTCAACGATTTTTAAGGCGAACTAAAATTTTTTGTCTAATTTTGTCAATTTTGACATTTGGGACGACTTTTGACGTTTCAATCATATTTTATTTCAACGACTTTTACGACAAACTAAAATTCTTTGTCCAATTTTGCCCATTTTGACATTTGTAACAACTTTGACGTTTCAGTTATATTTTATTTTCAACGATTTTTAAGGCGAACTAAAATTCTTTGTCTAATTTTGTCAATTTTGACATTTGGGACGACTTTTGACGTTTCAATCATATTTTATTTCAACGACTTTTACGACAAACTAAAATTCTTTGTCCAATTTTGCCCATTTTGACATTTGTAACAACTTTGACGTTTCAGTTATATTTTATTTTCAACGATTTTTAAGGCGAACTAAAATTCTTTATCTAATTTTGTCAATTTTGACATTTGGGACGACTTTTGACGTTTCAATCATATTTTATTTCAACGACTTTTACGACAAACTAAAATTCTTTGTCCAATTTTGCCCATTTTGACATTTGTAACAACTTTGACGTTTCAGTTATATTTTATTTTCAACGATTTTTAAGGCGAACTAAAATTCTTTGTCCAATTTTGTCAATTTTGACATTTGGGACGACTTTTGACGTTTCACTAATATTTTATTTCAACGACTTTTACGACAAACTAAAATTCTTTGTCCAATTTTGTCCATTTTGACATTTGTGACAACTTTGACGTTTCAATCATATTTTATTTTCAACGATTCTTAAGACAAACTAAAATTCTTTGTCCAATTTTGTCAATTTTGACATTTGGGACGACTTTTGACGTTTCACTCATATTTTATTTCAACGACTTTTACGACAAACTAAAATTGTTTGTCAAATTTTGTCCATTTTGACGTTTGTGACAACTTTGACGTTTCAGTTATATTTTATTTTCAACGATTTTTAAGGCGAACTAAAATTTTTTGTCTAATTTTGTCAATTTTGACATTTGGGACGACTTTTGACGTTTCAATCATATTTTATTTCAACGACTTTTACGACAAACTAAAATTGTTTGCCCAATTTTGTCCATTTTGACATTTGTGACAACTTTGACGTTTCAGTTATATTTTCTTTTCAACGATTTTTAAGGCGAACTAAAATTCTTTGTCTAATTTTGTCAATTTTGACATTTGGGACGACTTTTGACGTTTCACTCATATTTTATTTCAACGCCTTTTACGACAAACTAAAATTGTTTGTCCAATTTTGCCCATTTTGACGTTTGTGATAACTTTTACGTTTCAGCTATATTTTCTTTTCAACGATTTTTAAGGCGAACTAAAATTTTTTGTCTAATTTTGTCAATTTTGACATTTGGGACGACTTTTGACGTTTCAATCATATTTTATTTCAACGACTTTTACGACAAACTAAAATTCTTTGTCCAATTTTGTCCATTTTGACATTTGAGACAACTTTTGACGTTTCAATCATAAAATTGTTTCGAATTAACTCTGGTCGATTGAAATAATAATAAAAAAATAAAGACTCTAACTTCCGTTTCAATTTGAATAATTTTTAACCCGACTCGACGCAATTTGTAAGTCGTTCGTTTTGCGTTCGGACCGCAACAAAAGCGCGCGCCTCCCGTACGACCGGAAAAAACCGGCCGCGCTCTTCGTGCGCGAGGGACGGCCACGATTTCGCCGACGTAATTGGCGGCTGCCATAATTAAATGACGTATAATCTACATAAATGTTTAAATTGCAGGTGGCTTCGCGCAGCAATCTATTTTAAAAATCGTCTTATTTCATTTCGAGCCGAGCTCCGTGCCCGGAACGCGCATCAGCCGCCTGTCCGTCGGCCGCGCTCTCACGTCGCACGAGTTTATTTGCATTTTGAACACCTCTGGGTGTAATTCTGTTATAAGCGGCGGGCGATCACGACTGCATCTGTGATTAATCGATTAGTTTAATTTATTTTAATTTGGAACGGTTACGACGCGAAAAATGTCGGGGGTGGTCGGGTCGCGAAGCTCAGGATTAAGTTCAAGGCGATAAATATCAATGTTTACGGCCGCGTCTCCGTAAATGTAATTGCGCCGTAAAGCAAGAATTATTCCGCTAAGCTCCGCCGTTGTCAATTTATTTCGCTTCTGCAGATTCACGTTGGCTCCCCCGTCGTCCCCCGTTCGCGGCGCGCGCGGGGAATCGCAGACGACGTGGACGTGTTTGAGGTAAGAGAGTCGCGTCTCGTCGTTTGGCCAGCGGCCAAACTGGAGCATTTATCCAGACCCAGACAGTCCTCGCAATTGATGGCGCAAGTTGGCGGCGAACTGCGCTTTTTACTCTATTCTCAAACAAATGCACTTCTGCTTGGGGTAACGACGCCCCGTTTGAAGTTCAACAGCTTTAGACGCTTTAGTTTTACATAAACTAAATTTAATTGGAGAAACAAAGTCGCGACTAGCAAAATATACAAAACTATTTGTTTCGCTTAAAGCCATAAAATCTAAATATACGCCCGCACGGGTTATTTTATTATTTCAAGCGAAATTATGGCGAACATTGAAATCATGAATTTCTCATCGTGCTAAATTAATTGGGGTAATAATCGTTTCGTTTTGGTTTCTTTGTGTGGACGCGTTTGCGACTCGATGGAAATTTACTTACGGTTTCCGTTGAAACTCGTCCTTTTGTTCGAAATCTCCTGCACGGATAAGGTCGTCGACCGAACCTGTCAATTCGAATTACGGAACTTCGAAATTATCGCTTGTTATTCGACGGTTCACGGCCGCACTCGCACTCCGGGCACAAATCATTTTGTCTCCGAGAATTACAGCGAAAGTGTGTCGATTCGTTCGTTGTCTACAATTCGGCGTTGGCGTCGACTTGTTGCCGTTTGTTTCGACAAATTCTGTGCATTTAAAGCGGACACCTCGATGTTCGTCGATTTTATTACTTAATTGCACTTTTGACGCGAACGACGAAATGCAAAAAAACTGTATAAGTCTAACTATCGATGTAGTTGTAAATTCAATTTAAATAAAGCAAACGAAACTTTTTATTACAAAATAACTTTAATTGAAAATTTACTTCTGTCAAAAACGTTGAAAAAAGGTGACGTGTTTAACCCGCCGAACAAAATATATAGAAATAATTATTTGGAAAATGTTTCTAAAAAAGTAAAAATTCTGAGAAATGAAATATTTAAAAATGTTAAACTTCGTTTCGAAAGGACAACAATATCGATCAATTGTGATAAATGCGTCGGAATTGTTGCAAATCGTTCAGAAGAGGAAACTGTCAAAATCGCGAATTTAAATTAAGACAAATTCGAAAATTGCAAAAATTGGATTGGGTTGGGTGCTTAGGGATCGTTAAAAAATATTCGAAACATGTCATCCAAAAAAATTCAAAAAATGTCTGCATTGTCAAAATATTTTTACGACTTATTTTCGATTTTTAAAGATTTTTACAATTTTTCCTTTATTTACTTGAATTTTTCGCATCGCACGATTCTGTCAAATTTTAAAATTTGCTAATTTACGTTTTAGATATTTTGCACTTTTTATTTTTAATTTCATTTTCAATTTATGTCCCGTATGTATTTTAGAATATCTGGTCAGTTTTTGATTTTTTTTTATTTTAGGATTATATGGAATTTTTTGTTGAAAATTATCGGATTTTGAGGTTGGGTTGGGTTGAGTGGGGTCGCGTTGGGTTGCGAGGGGTTGGGTTGGGTTGCTTGCTTAAACTTGTTAGCTATTTATTGTCGAAAGGGTAAAAAATATCTAAATTATGAAATATAACAAATATCAAATCAAAATAAAAACGTTCAGAAATTGCCTAATTGGTGAAAATAGCAAAAATATTCAAATAAGCCTTTAATTGTAGATATAGTACAATAAAAATTAAAAACGAATTATGTTGCAAAAAAGTTAATTTTTTTAATGAAAAAAACACATGTTCTTACAAAAGTTGAAATTTTTGTAAAAGTTGTTAAAAATGTCAACTTGTAAGAACAATTTTCATTAAAAAAATAATTGCCGATAGGCAAAGACTTTTTGCAACGATTGTTGATTTGTCGCAACGTCGACTCAACCGTTGAACCGGCAACGGCTGTCTATTTTTTGCATTTCTGTGTATTTTAGATTATTTCTTCATTCTCGGTGATTTTGTCTCTTTTTGTGAAGTTTTAAAATATCGAGCTTTTCGGGTTTTAAACAATTCTAAAAAAAAAACAATCTTGACAATTTTGACTTGCATGATAATTTTTAATTATTTTTTTTGTAGTTTAGCTAATTTCTTTTACAATTTTTTTGACAGTTTCACTTTACGAAATCGTAATAGCGTTGGTCGATTAGCAAATATAAAATATCTTCAAAAAACAAAAATGCAAAAATTAAAAAAAAATAAAATGAAAAAATACAACGAAATTGCACAAAAAAAAACAAAAATTAAAATAAAATAGATTTCAAAACTATGTATATTTTTGCAACGGTTTGGTCAATCATTGAGTCGGCAATGATTGGGTTAACGGTTGTAGATTTTTCCAAAAGTTGAGCACACAACGGCTGAGTCAACCGTGGAGTCGGCAACGGTTTTTCGTTTTTAAATATTTTAAAATCATAAAATTTAACGATTTGTTGCGATTTTTAAATATTGTCTATTTTATTTTTTTAATTTTCATCAAACTTCTATAAAAATAAGGGCTGAATTCATATTTATGACAATTGACGATTTTCACTTTAAAGTTTATAGTAATTTTAATTTACGGTTTTTACGGTTTCGATTTTTTTGATAATTTCTACGAATTTCCGCATAATTCGATTTATAGTAATTTTTCCAAGACTGGAATTTTTACGATTTTGTCGATCTTTTTAATTTCTTTCGCAATTTATAATGATTTGTTGTTGGGATTTGAAGAATTTTTCGTTTTCTTTTACAAATAAAAATTTTTGCTTTTAAATGAATTATTTTCTTTGTCAACGCGTCCCAGCAGTACGCCTACGTTGAATTTTCAACGGCTTCCTTTCGTTTCTCTGCGCCAGGTGCGTTCGTTCAGCCCGTTCATTTCTTTTTAAAAAAAATCTGGTTTTTATTGTTTTTTATCTTTGTAAATTGCTCGTTATTTCCAACGACGCTCATTCGAGAATAATAAACATGCTTATGCTTATTTTACGACACTGTGAATCTTTCACGTTTGCCACTTTTTTTTTTGACGTTAATCTTATCTTTAACTCCTGAGCTTTTGCATCAACTTCATTTTTTTCATCAGGGTTGCTTAAGCCTCCGCGTCTTTATCGCCCGTTTTATGCGATTTTTGAACTTCGCGATAAAATACCGAACGCCACAAAGGCCCGTTATCGAAAAACGCGCGATAAATTTCGCCGAATTCGCCTTTATCACGCACGTTTGCACGGCCGTTACGCAGCCCACGCCCAAGAATTTGACCTTGCGGGGCTCGAAATTTAATTTCACCGTCGTCGAAACAACGTTTCCAAGTCGTTACGCGATTTATGGCCGCCATTTAAATAACCGAGCGGTGCTTACGGCGCTGCTGAAAAGAATTTGTGGGCTAGTTCGGGATTTACGGGCGGCGCGAGCTTTGTGCGTTTCGTTCGGTGCGTGCGCGCGCGGGGGTTACGATTGCGACTTACGAGCGGTCGTCGTGTCGTAAACCGCCGCGGATGGTTCAAACGGGGGAATAATTGCGGGTCGCGCTTTCGTTTTCATCGTTGTGTTTATTGCGGATGGGAATTATCGCCTCGCGCCCGCGGCTGTTGCGCGGACGGCCGGTTTTGTTTTCGTGCGGTTCGGACGTTTGTTTTACGCCCACGGACGAATCAATTGCGGTCGCGAGGCGGAATCGACGCATCGAGGCGAAGGATCGATTTGAAATTGAAATGATTCGAGCGGCGGAACACAGAAACGGTTTAAAATTGGTCTAAGGATAATATTTGTTATCAATTGTCTGTTTTTTCAAATTGCAAAAAAGAAGAAACTTTATTCAAATTAATTGTAGTTTTAAATTGCTAACTTATGATACATAGGACTATGTTATGGACATAGGACACATATGACAATGGTAGTCCTGGCACTGTTTGGGAATTTCTATGCGACGGTTTTGGAATCTATGCAAACGATGTAGAATTTAAGCGATGCAACCGTTGTGGAGTTTTTTTTACACCGACTGAGTCAACTGTTGCGTTGACAACCTTGTGGTTTTTTTTACAACAGTTGTGTCAATCGTTGTCTCGACAACCTTCGTGGATTTTTACAATATTGAGGCCATGTTGTGTCGACAATCAATCAATCAATAAAGTCAATGCTATTTTTTGCTAATGTCATTTTTTGACAATTGCGAAACGTTTTTGATTTTTAGAAATTTTTACCTTTTGGGTAATTTTTAAATTATTATTTTGTTTTTTTTATGAAAGTTTCAATATTCTACAGTTTTGATAGCGTCCCTTCCTTACAATTATGATGAATTACAATTTTTGCGACTCATTTCTGCAATTATTGCGACACGGACTCCGTCGTGACCGCGCTCCGCTTCTCGTTTATTTTCGCCGTTTGAAATTAGATACGCGGCTTATTAGCGCGCGCAAAAAAAGCGGAGGACCACCTGGGCGCGAGCGGGGTTCGAGTTGCGGCTGGGTGTTCTTCGCCTCGGAGCGAGCGACGTGCGACGTTGTGACGGCGTAAAAGGCGTTTTGAGTCCATTGTGACGCCGGGGATCGGATCAAAGGACGGGAGGAGGTGGTTTTAATGGCCGTTTCGCGGAACGGCCGAGGCGCGATTATTGTGGGGAATTGGGTTTTGCGGAGTTTTTTTCGTCGACTGGGGCAATTTCGCAGACTCAAACTAGTTGTTATTGTTGTTGTTTTTTTTAATAATTTCGTTGTTAATTTTATTTAGTAAAAAAAGTGCAATAAACAAAGTATACTGACGGAAATAAATGAAAATAATTAGTTGTACTTAAAGGAGTAGACTACATCAAATAGAGGACGAATTAAATACATTTAGGTGAAGACAAAATGAATGAGAAGACAACAAATAATATTAAACGTATCCATTGAATGAAATTACTAAAAAAATTAAAATAAATAGATGGGAATACATTATGTCTGTATGTCTATCTGTCATTTCTGTCTATCATTTCTGTCTGTCATTTCCCTCTGTCATGTCTGTCTGTCATGTCTGGCTGTCATTTCTGTTTGTCATATCTGAGTGTCATTTCTGTTTGTCATTTCTGTCTGTCATGTCTGTCTCTGTCATGTCTGTCTCTGTCATGTCTGTCTCTGTCATGTCTGTCTCTGTCATGTCTGTCTCTGTCATGTCTGTCTCTGGCATGTCTGTGTCTGTCATGTCTGTCTCTGTCACGTCTGTCTTTGTTATGTCTGTCTCTGTCATGTCTGTCTCTGTCATGTCTGTCTCTGTCACGTCTGTCTCTGTCAAGTCTGTCTCTGTCATGTCTGTCTCTGTCACGTCTGTCTCTGTCAAGTCTGTCTCTGTCATGTCTGTCTCTGTCATGTCTGTCTCTGTCACGTCTGTCTTTGTCATGTGTGTCTTTGTCATGTGTGTCTCTGTCATGCCTGTCTCTGTCATGCCTGTCTCTGTCATGTCTGTGTCTGTCACGTATGTCTTTGTCATGTCTGTCTCTGTCATGTCTGTCTCTGTCATGTCTGTCTCTGTCATGTCTGTCTCTGTCATGTCTGTCTCTGTCATGTCTGTCTCTGTCATGTCTGTCTCTGTCATGTCTGTCTCTGTCATGTCTGTCTCTGTCATGTCTGTCTCTGTCATGTCTGTCTCTGTCATGTCTGTCTCTGTCATGTCTGACTGTCATGTCTGTCTCTGTCATGTCTGTCTCTGTCACGTCTGTCTCTGTCATGTCTGTCTCTGTCATGTCTGTCTCTGTCATGTCTGTCTCTGTCATGTCTGTCTCTGTCATGTCTGTCTCTGTCATGTCTGTCTCAGTCATGTCTGACTGTCATGTCTGACTGTCATGTCTGACTGTCATGTCTGTCTCTGTCATGTCTGTCTCTGTCACGTCTGTCTTTGTCATGTGTGTCTCTGTCATGTCTGTCTCTGTCATGTCTGTCTCTGTCATGTCTGTCTCTGTCATGTCTGTCTCTGTCATGTCTGTCTCTGTCATGTCTGTGTCTGTCACGTATGTCTTTGTCATGTCTGTCTCTGTCATGTCTGTCTCTGTCATGTCTGTCTCTGTCATGTCTGTCTCTGACATGTCTGTCTCTGTCATGTCTGTCTCTGTCATGTCTGTCTCTGTCACGTCTGTCTCTGTCATGTATGCATCTGTAACGTCTGTCTCTGTCATGTCTGTCTCTGTCTGATTGTCATGCCTGTCTCTGTCTGACTGTCATGTATGTCTCTGTCATGTCTGTCTCTGTCTAACTGTCATGTCTAACTGTCATGTCTGACTGTCATGTCTGACTGTCATGTCTGACTGTCATGTCTGACTGTCATGTCTGACTGTCATGTCTGACTGTCATGTCTGACTGTCATGTCTGACTGTCATGTCTGACTGTCATGTCTGACTGTCATGTGTGACTGCCATGTCTGACTGTCATGTCTGACTGTCATGTCTGCCTTTGTCATGTCTGTCTCTGTCATGTCTGTCTCTGTCATGTCTGTTTCTGTCACGTATGTCTCTGTCATGTCTGTCTCTGTCATGTCTGACTGTCATGTCTGACTGTCATGTCTGACTGTCATGTCTGACTGTCATGTCTGACTGTCATGTCTGACTGTCATGTCTGACTGTCATGTCTGTCTGTCATATCTGACTCTCATGTCTGTCATGTCGGTCGTATCGGTCTGTGTCTGTGTTAAGCGATCAAAAACTAGAAACGACCGGCGATGAATTGACACAAATCGAAATCGAAAAAAAAAATAGTCCTGTCCCATTTCCTATACTCATATCGACATCGATGTCGACTTGGACGATTCATCTCGCGGCATATTTTTTGCCCCAAACACACGCATTAATTAGTTTGAAACAAATCGCTCCACAATCCAGTTGACTACATTCTGTTTACGAGTACAACGACACGGAAGTTCGTATGTAAATTTAGTTGGAAAATAAATCGACTAAAGTGACGCCTTTTCGGTTTATTTTGAACTTTTGGAAACAGGTCGCAGTTCCTAAATATATGTTTGTATAAATAGAGGAGTTGTCACAGCAAACATTGGCGTAATTCGAAGCAGCCCGTGGAACTGGGTTAATCACCCCATTAAACGAACAACTAAATGCGCATAATGACCGCTTAATTGCATTTTTTAATAAATTACGGTTGGGGGTATAATGAAACGCGTGCGATATATGTAACCCGAAGTGTACGTGCGTATGTAGATATCAGGAATCGTTAAATGCATTTGACGCGAAGGCTAGACGGCGTAGTCGAATAGGTCGCGGTCTAGTAAGGCGAAGATTGCAGGTTCGAATCTCACACGAGCAATTGGATTTTATTTCACCGATAACGTTCACGGTTGTTTGTGTGTGATTATCTGTGGTCGAGTTTCTCAAAGACCAACTTTGTAGTTTCTTTCTACTGGTGTGGGTGGTATGGACAAGGGGGTTGTTTGTCCCCCAAAAACGTGACTAGAAGAAAATATAATGCAAAAAAATTACACACCACAAACAAACTAGTGAAATGTGTTATGTGACGATAATTGACTGAATTGCAAAACTTATATTATAACCACAAACAACAATAAACAAAACTAAAAAAAAATAAAATAAAAGTCTGCCAAAAAAATAATTCGCGTTGGCGTCGTCTCAATCGAATGCAAAATATTTAATTCACAACCGATACCTTGTCGCTGCAAATTTTCAACCGGAACGAAATGTACAAAATTTATCGCCACATCGAGAGTTGCGGCCCGCGGTGTAATTTCGATCTCGATTTCGATCGGTCGCGAATGCGCGGAACGAGCGGGGGCCGCGTAAATCACAACCGTTTTTACGTCCGCGCCCCGGCCGCCCGATATTTACGGCTTCTTGTGTCGCGCGCACGTTGGGCGAAATCAAGGGTAATTAAGTTTTATTGGCGGCCGTCGCGGTCTCGACGATGCGCTCGCGAACGGCCGGGGGAGAAAAAGAAAAAGAGCGGCGCATTCCGCCGGCCGGCGCGCGAATAAATAAATCCGGGGCCATTAAAATTTCAACTCGTTAATTCCACGGCCGCGCGGTGCATTGTGTTTGGAACGCGCTCGGCTGGAAGTGCGCGAAAAAATCGCCGTTGTGGTTAAATCGAGATTGGATGAAATTGGATGGAGGTTGTGGGGGTGGGTGTCTTTGCGGAAAATTGTATTTGAATTTAATTTGCAATTCTTTTGTAACAGCACTGGAATTTTTTCGTATAATTTCAGTTCGATGGTTGATATTCTTGTAACTTTTTTTGGCAATTTATATTTTTTTATATATCAATTAAATTGTTTCTTAAATCGAGTCTTTGTATAAAATTTATCAATGTCTCTAATTCTTGCCGCCAGTTTATATCTGATATTTATGTGAATATAATAAACATTTACTTTACTTGCGCCTCGCGACATTTAATTTATCGCCGCGGCGGATCGCCGCTCAGACAGGCGCGTGCATTAAAATCGACATCTGCGACGTATTTGTCGCACGCCTGTCCGACCGGCCGAAAATCGTTTTCCGCTCCGCCGCGCGTCAAACGGATGCCCGATCTCCGTTTGAAAACACGTCAGACACGTCGCTGTCGCGTCCGAACGCGGCCTCCCGTGACACCCCCGCGCGACACAAGCGCGCGTAATTGCATTATTCGAGACGCCCGCGGGCCCCGCGACTCGCAAACGAAGCGTCCGCAACCGCGGGTTGCGTGACTTCGTCGGGTTAATTTCGACGTCGTTACTCACGACGGTGCGACAAATGGAGCAAATTACGTCCGACGTTTTAAAAGGGCCGCTAATGCGGTCCGCGTTTTATAATCGCTGTTGTCTAATTAACGTCATTGATTTAAATAGTCGATAGGCGATTACTTACTCGCCGGTGCAAGAAGAAATCTTGAAATGAAATCACAGGCGAATTATATAATTTTTTTTGAAAATGTTCGTTTGGATTTTTCCGCTTTAATGTCAGACAAATTATGTAAATTTTTGCAAATGTTCTATTGGGTTGGGTTCGATCCAACTCAACCCAATCCAACCCAACCCAACTCAAATCAACCAAAAAAATCATCGATTACGTTCACTTAAAAAAATCAAAATGTAATAATTGAAGGCCATTGAATTTAAGCAACTCTTGCTTTCTTATCTAACCTTACAAAATATTAAGACAACTGAAAAGAAAATAAATAGCCTATGAGATAACCAACTAAGTCCAACCCAACTATGCAATTAAAAAAGTAGTTATTCAGAATAAGTTTGTGATTTATTTTCAATGTTTTTTTTTCAATATTTCGTAAAAATATGTTAGAATACACTATTTTACTAATTTTACAATATTTCGCGGTTTCTAGAAATTTTTTTTGGAAAAAATAACTTTTTTTTTTGTACAAAGGGGTACCCAAAAAAAACAAAGATATTTATTTTTTTCTTACTTCTAATAGTCCCAGCAGCGCTAATTTTACAATATTTCGCGGTTTGTAGAATTTTTTTTTAAACTCAAATTTTTGTACAAAACGGGTACCCTTTGGAAAAAACGCAATTTCGAACCGCATTAAAAATTTTAAACAAACTTACTGTTTACGAAAATTTTCGTATTCTATTTCTTTAATACGAAACATATTTTAATACTCACATTGCACATTGCACGCATTGCAATAATATTTGAATTATTACAATGTATATAAAATTTTCTAATTAATTTTTTTTTTAATATTTTCAAGTAATATAGAATTATAAGATTGACACCTCCGTCATTTGTGTCATTGCCCCCTTATTTTTCTCTTATTTTCCTTATCATGCTCCGCAATTTCCTTCCTGGTCTTCTAACCTTATCTTCGTGCCTGTCTTTTGGCTTCCATTTGTCCCTAACTAACTCTTTCTCTACTAATTTTCTAATTTTCATGATTTTCTCTTCTTATTCATTTATTTGTGTATCTTAAGCAAATACTTGGCGCTTAATTTTTGCATTTCCTTGTTATTTCACTGATATTGATAATCAACAGGAGCGGGCTTAGGGCTTAGGGCTCCTCTTGCTTCCAGGGTCGTTTCTTTAATATTTTTCATACTTCCTCTTTGCTAACAGTTTTAAACTAAATTCGCTTGTGATTTATGTAATGACATTATTATGATATTTTCCCCACTATTCTGGTATGGTTTCCCCCCCTTAGTGCTTCTTTACAAATGAGCCACGTCCATTTCTTTACATTTTCCAATCAACTCTGGCAGTTTTCCACTTTTGTAGATTCTTCTCCACTAGGATTCCATTATGGAATCTTATCTCCTTTGCGCTACTTATTTATTTTCTTCTTCATCCCAAAAATGTTATCTCGAAAAATTCCCCACATGCTTCTATTAAAGTTTCTTTTCAACTCATCCTTATGTTCTTATTTTTTTATACAATTCCAGAAGAGCAACGTCGGTAATTTCTCGAAATATATTTTAACGTCGCTTCAGATATTTTATTTTTTCTACCTTGGCTTTAATGACAGGCAAATTATGTATCATTTTACAAATATTAGGTTGGATTTTTGAGGCAGAACAAGGACATGCTTGAAGGCAACTTTAAAAATTCGTCAAAGCAAACAAGAAATATGCTCCGCAAATGAATCATTTTTATTAATAATTTCACGAGGCAATAAATAATTAATATTTTGTTCGTAATTTGCAAAAACTGCAAAAGTGATGGAAATTAGTTTTGTGATAGCACACAAAGCATAATTATGATGCAAGCAATCTTGCCTTGAACATTATTTTATGAAATAATTAGTGGATACAATCAGTAGAAGTTATAATTATAATCGAATGTGACTTAAGAATAGTTATTGTAAATAATCTGTGATAATGTAAATAAAATAGTGGGAACGCTTGTGTAAGTGTATCGACATAACTGGCTAATAATTTAAAACCAATGTCGTGTCACGTGCAATGAACTCCCAACCCAACTCAACCCAACCCAACCCAATCCAACCCAACCAAACTCAAACCAACCCAACCCAATCCAACCCAACTTGAAATTCTGTTAAAATGACTCGCGTTCAGCGAGAAGGTGAATTTTCAGACTTTTTCAGTTGTTACGTATTTCTTACCACCAAATGAACCAAACCAACGTAAAAAAATCCAATTGTATTAATAATTAATTAACGCCTGTAGCAGTTCATGCCCAATTAACATCGATACCAAGTTTGTTAAGTCAAATTGGACAAAATGGTTAACGTACACCTTGACCTAACATTGAGAAAATATTTGCAATTCGATAAATTTTGATGAACCTGATTTTTTTTTGCATTTACAACCCAACCCAACCCCACTTGTTTAAGTTCACAGGGTTCCACTTTTCTTTTACTTTGTTTGGTTCGGTTGGTTTCAATTTATTTTCTTTGTTTTATTATTTTGATTTTTCTTTATTATTTTTTTTTGCTAGATTATTTTATTTTCATTTGGCACAGTTTTGTATCTTTCGTATCCGTTATGATTCAGTTCGCTTTAAGTTGATTAAATTCTAAAATTATGGAGACATTTATCAGGAACTTTGATTGGATAATGATGGTAATGTATGTTGTCGTCATCAATGATGACAATTATGGAAATAATTGCAATGATGATAACAAATAATTATTAGCATTATTCTTGATGATGATGATAATGGTTTTTTGACGTCATTGTCACCTTATCATTATTATCATCGTTGTCATGATTATATTAATTATCATCCTTGTCATAATTATCAACATCATCATCATTCATCAATAATGGAAAAAATTTACAAAACCGAGTAAATATCTCGAAGCTACGTATTTTGAAATAATTCGCAATCATCAAAGAGTAATAGAGCATTTTTATGCATTGTTTTGCATTTCCAATTCAACCCAACCCAACCCCACTTGCTACGATGGACAATTAACGCGAAAGCTCTGGTCGTACACCAAACAGCAATAGAGCTTTCCGTAATGAAATATACAAGGGGATAAGTCACTCCGACAAATGTCGAGTTGCCAATGATATTGCTGCTCATATCGATGTACTGGTTAGATTAATACATAAAATTTCAAAACTCTTAAGTTTAACTTTGCTAATCGTGTTCCAAGGTCATTGATATCCTTTGCTTCATTCTCTGGCTCTAAATAAAATTATGACAAGCTTCGAACAAGTCCAAAAATTTAAATAAGTGCACAAGCATAACTGATTACTAAGTTTTAACCAATGTCGGTGTACGAGCGTTAAAACAATAAATGCCCAACCCAACTCAATCCAACCCAACCCGACTTCAAATCTAAATGATTTACGACGTATTCTTAGAAAAATATACGAGAAACAATTAACGTGAAAAGTGCTGGTCATACGTCAAGTAATGGAGCTTTCGGTAATGAAAAGCTCACGTGTGTTAATTACGTAAATAATTTAATGTTGATTGCCATCGCATTGAAGTTGACATCAATTAGAACGAATGGGGAATTAAATAAGCTAATAATTTCAATCAATCTTGCCTCAAGTTAGTTATTGAATATTAATTGAATGCGATTTGGACTCTTGGACGAACTTTTGTTTTTTATTACGAGCTCTTCAGAGACACTTGCGCAACAAATTTAAGTGTTAAACGACTTTTGTGCATTACATTAATTAACCTTGGCTACGTTTAAATATGTTCGTGATATTTTAATGAATGGATAACATAAATGTAGTGATCTAAGGCACAGGATCGAAGTCAGCAAGTAGTCGAGACTAAACTTTCAAACCACTACTTATTTAAACAACGAAGACGAGCGTAACCACTGGTAATTTTTTGACATTTATGACTCGCGTATATATTTTACGCGCTTAGGTTGCTTCAGGTAATTTTGATTAACAAATCAGCACGTTTGAGATTCTATGGAGAAATCGAATCAAAAATGGCTTATGATTTGAATTGAGAGTCACGATGGGACAGTTCCCAACCCATTTCAAACCGATGAAGCCAGAGAACATTATGCAAATATCAAATTAGATGTAAAAAGTTTAAAGTCCTATCGAGCAGTGGAAACTTGGAGATGGGTTGCAATTTGTTTTTATGGCTTGGGTAGATTTGCATGGGCTATGTTCGATTGGGTCGTTTTTTCAATGGTTTCTGTTGGGTTGGCTTGTGATGTGTTGGGTTGGGTTGGGTTGGGTTGGGTTCGGTTGGGTTGGGTTGGGTTATATTACCCACCGACCTGGTTAGGCACTAACAGACACAAAGTAAAAAAAATGTACAGTTCAACAGAATTACCTGCAGGTTGGAGCTTACCATTTTAATTAATTTTAAGTATCATTTTTATATTTTTTTTTGTGAAATTTGTCGTTATGTATAGTATTGAAATTTTCATCATTTTTTGAATCTTTTCGAACGTTTCGACAATAGCAGTTTTATTTTTTGCGACAAATTTTTGATAATTCGTCAAATTTTCCAATTAAAAAAAATTACAACTTTTACAATTACATTTAGGATGATTTTGTATACGTCGACGTTTTTATGTAATTGTTAAGAGTTTTACACTTTCTTACGATTGTTGGGATTTATTCCACGTTCGAAATTTTAACATTTTTGAATTTTTTGTTTTAACAATTTTTATAATTTCCTACACTTCCAATTTCTACATTTCCTGCTTTCTTTAACAAGCTTAACAATTTCATTTCGCTATTTTTCTAGTTACTAGTTTCGACGGTACAGTGGACCTCTGTGATTACATAGCGGTTAGTGCATTGACTTTTAGATGGCGATTGCACACTCACACAAATTCATTGTTATTACAATTTTGACAGGTTTTACATTTTTGTCACGTCATAAATTTACATTAATCACTCGAAATGTATTTTAACGTCGCTTTTATTTTTTCTTCGTCAGATTTAATGACTTGATTGAGTTTTATTCGTAAAGAACGAATCGCAAGCAACGTATAATACAAGTCACAAGAACACGTCGAGTTGCGAACAACTCACGTGCAACTTTCTAAGAAAAATAATTTTTATGAACCGGACATGCGAACGATTTGTAATAATATTATTAACACAACCGTTAGATTGCGTCGCTATAAATATCGGTGAGTCGTATAAATTATATTACCTTAATCAGATTTTACTTTATATGTAGTTACCTGCATCGCACAAAGAAAATTTCTCGCGGCGGATAAACATTAACTCAAACATGCAGCCATTGCGTCAGCATTAAATACGAATTTAATAAACAAATGGGGATATGTTGCGGCGGGTGCGGGTTAACAATGACTCGGGATTGCAGATACGCTGTCATTTTATCGACGCCCATATACGGCGACGGCATTATAATACGTAACGCGAAACGTGCATATTGCCTTGTTAATGTCCATTAGCAAAAATCACGAACCGGACCGCCATTGTGTCTCTTACAGCGCCGTAAAATCCCGGACGATGCATTAAAACGACCCGCGCAGTGACGACGCCAAAGCTCGCGAGAATTTTCTTTTCCAGGTCATTGAGACACATCACGGATTAAATTTCTCGACGATAAACGTCGATTCCTGAAAATGCAACGCGAGCATCGGCGTCAGCGTTCGTCCATCCGTTGCACCGAGAGACGAACGCGGCCGTTTGACTTGAGTTAAATTCGTGAATTGCGCTTAACTCAGACAAATGACACGGTCGTTAATATTACAAATCCATTCAATCAGGATCTCGTGTAATTGGACAATTTAGATTAATTTCGTTTCGGTTGATTTAATTAGAATTTAACGGCGATACCACATGTTTGCATTGATAATTGTCGTTGACGTCGAAATTACCGACCGTTAAAAACTGCTTCGTTAATGTCCATAAAGCGCGTCGTCTCGTGCATGTGCAAGTTGTTTTTTTGGTTATCTCCGAATAAAATCTGAATCACGAACGCGCCAGTAATTATGTCCAAATATGTGAGATTTTTTTTTATTTACATTCTTGTAAAAAATATATATAATTTGTCGGGGATTACACGTAACGAAGAAAAAAAACAAACATGATGAATTCAATGATTTCGTCACCGTTAATCCAAACAAAGCAAACAACCGATTGACTCGACGCAATCGCAACAATGAAAAAATCGTCGATATCCAATCGACACCACAATGCGTTTATGAACACACATGCGTTGTTATCTCCGCATAAATGGGTGTTATTATATTAAAATTTAAAATGCGGCGACTATTTATTGTAATTTCCGAGGAATCGCCGGCGTTAATTGCGCCATAAACGTCTAAGGACTCCATCGGATTCAATTAACGCGTATTTGTTGCGAACACAACAGGCGATTATTTTTATGGCGGTGGGTGATACCGCGGACGTTATTAATTTAAATCGGGCGATTGCCGCGAGCAAAACAACGTCAATCACTCGAGAAATGCGAAATCTGGCGAGATCTAGAATTAAACTAATCCCGGAATCGAATCGAATTCGAAAACGGGTCGTCGTCGTCGTCGTCGATCGCGCCCAGAAGAAACGACGATAATTTAGATGAATTGCCAATTACCGCGGCCGCGCGATTCCGTCGAACTGGTTTTGCGGAATAATAATAATTTTTCGCGATTCAATTCGAAGCCAATTAAGTTATTATAAAGTATGTTGCTCGCAAGGTTTCTTTTTTTAATTTTTTTTTTCGGTCGATTAAATTAAAGAAGACGCGAGGTGTTGTTTCCGACGGCGGCGAATTCCGCATAGAATTGATTCTGTAATGCGAATGCGGGCACGTCGTGGGTTCGCGCCGGACGGAAACGCAATAAACATCGGGAAATACGCGCATAAATAACCCGGCCTTTCTCCGAAGATACGAAAAAGGTTCGGAATCGAAAAAATGAAGATGTAACGCGGCGCGCGTGAATTAATTCAAATGTGGGTGCGAACGGTGTCCCGATTTCTAGATTTGTAAAAAAGAAAGCGGTTAGCAATTTAACGACAGTTGACAGTATGTGGAAATCGCCAAAATTTAAAATTTATATCTAAAAAAAATTAACCCATTGTCGTTGCACATAAAAACGATTTGCTGGCTAAATATAACCGCAGCGCGAGAAAACATAATAAAATCCAAGGGAACGACGTAAACAACATTTTAATGCGCTATTTGTTTAGATATGGAGTTAAATTGCACACATGGGTCAATGTATTGAAATAATGTGAAAATGTGCACGTCGTAAATGTCTATTTTTAATAATTAAAAATAATTAATCTTGGGGCAGGAAATTTTAAAATTGCATCAATGGGGGTTACGACGTTCGTGGTGATGTTGAGTGAGACGCGAGGGAAAAAGTGTCACCGAAGAGAATTACGAATGCGTTTGGTGCGAATGAATATTTTTGAACGTGGGTCGAGTTCTTTGTCCGATTCCAATTCTAATTTGCTGGTTTTTCAATTTTCTGGCTAGTTTGTCCTCTGATTTCTTCCCAAATATTCCTCGGTTTTGCTTATAGAAATATTTGCGCGATCATCGGATGGCTGCGGATCGGTTATAGAAACTTTTCTGTCTCGTTTCTGGACTACTGCTTGTGCTTGTTTAGCATCTTATAAAAAATATCTGGATTTATCACAATTTTGCTAAGCAGATAATAGGAATACTAAGAGAAGGCAAAAGAAAAATTAAAATAATTTATATTCGCAGTTATCAACAACAACATCAACATAAATAATAAAGTTTTTAGTCAATTTTCAATTTTTTCTTGTATTTTAGATTTTATATTATTTTAGAAGTTTGGAACTTTCACATTTTTCGTTATTCACATTTATGCTTTTGCCACTTTTCATTTCAGGCACTGAAAACTCTTGCTTTTATCAATTCCAACAACTCTTGTTTTTCTCGTTTTTTGAAAACTCGAAATTAGAAGATCTTGCGAATTTTTAAACTTTTTCGTTTTTGCTTTTTTTGTTTCAAATTTCATTTCATTTGGAATATATTTTCTGTTTTTTTTAATGTTTCTGGCTTTTTTATTACCGACAATGTAAAATACGCAATTGCACAAAAAAATTGAAATTATCGACAAAATAAGATCATGTATTTGTTCGTTCTTGTTCAGCATCCTTTGAAAAAAAAATTTTTGGTTTGGATTGGATTGGATTTTTGTTGGGTTGGGTTGAGTTGGGTTGGGTTCGGTAAATTTGCGTTTATGATCCTCTTGAAATTTTTTGCATTGCGAAATCTTAATAATTTTGGTTATTTTCGTACTTGGACATACATTTTAAACAATTGTGGATTTTAAAAAAAATGTCGTTTTTTGAATTTTCAAAAATTTTTATTTTTTACTATTGTCATTTTAACATTTTCCTTTTACGCACTATTTGTGTTGTGAAACTATATTTATTAATCACAACGACAACACGTCTCTCCTCGTTCTGTGTCCTTTGTGCTTATTTTTTTATGCGGATAGTTATTTTTTATTTATAGTAAAATAATGAAAATGATGATAACTTTTGATCGAATTCATTTATAATCACAATAGAATATAAATAAATATATTTCTGCACCGCAGCATTTTTTAGTACTATTTGTGCAGCATCATCCTTCGTTGGTTCATGAGCTGGAGCAATGTTTCGAAGCAAAAGTATTGGAAGGAAATTTCTTTATAATTAGTTTTTACTAATCATCGGGTTGGGTTGGGTTGTGTTGGGTTGGGTTGCCGTTAGGTTACCGAAGAGTAGCTGATTGTATCGTAAGTACCAAACCAGTAACAGAATGTTGATTCAAGGGATGGCGAAAGGAAAACCAAGATAAAGATGATGGATGTTGTTCTGGGAGACTGTAAGTGATGATTTAGAATTGTGCAAGCAAAGGTCCGCTCACAAAGGACTCTCACGTTGGATGTAGGAGGATTACTTGTCTCATACTTTTCTACATTTTATTCTTTTCTAACATTCTGTGTTGTTTTGCACTTTTTACTCTTAAGCAATTTTTTTATTCGAAAGTGTTTGTTAGTTTATAGATTTTTATAATTTTTTTACACTACCATTAATTTCGTTTTTGACTTTTTCGTTTGTCACTTTCTCTTCTTTACTTATTGCAGCACCTTTCTTTTGTGTTGGTTACGATTGTTACGATTGTCAATTACTGCTTTTGTCACCCATTTTTCTTTTTTCCATTGGTCTGTGTGTCTTTCGAATGACTTATATATTTTTCATCTCTTTTTCATACTATTATTACTCTACTACTCAATATTTTCTATCTCGCCTTTATCTTTGAAGTTTATGGTTACATGGAGCAATAGCGAACGTACTGACGTTCAAAATCTGCAAATCATTTACGATCTATTTTGCGAGGGTCCAGAAAGTTCTGGAAAGTTCTTCAATAGTGCCAACGTCTTCATTTTGTTTATGTTTATGTTTGACGTGTTTGGAAAAGCTGACCTGATCAAGAGGGATTCGATCTAAATCCATTTCACAACCATTACGAACTTTATCTCTGAAATAAAATTCCAAAGCCGCATCCGAGATTCGAACCTGTGATCTTCGGATTACTAACTTGGCTATTTAGACCCCTAAGCCAACACTCCATATACGATCGTATCGTATAATGCACAATGTAATATTCAAAGAATACACAATGTTTTCGAAACGCTTGGATGTTATATATTTTCTTAATCATAAAAAAATAAACCAATCACCTTAATTAGATTAATTTACAATTCTTTTACTTATTTTTTATTAATCCTTTCGTTACCATGGTCAGTGCCCAACTAAATTATGTATACTTATTGGTACTATTTCTCTTGATTTGTAGAATCTTTTATTGCTGCATGGGGGGGGGGGGCAAACAATTAAGAAAATCCAAGAGGCTGGATAGCGGAAGCAAGCAATATCAACAAGAAAAAAAAATAAACGACGAAGACACGCGCGCCATCCCAAACAAGCGCCTTTTCCTCATCGCGAAAGCAATTTTACGAACTTATTGGTTCGAGCCGCGAAACGCAAAAAAATTTAATATCAACGAAAACGTGAGTCGATTTTCAAATCGACAAAGTTTTTTTTTTCATCGTCGCGAAAAGCAGTGAGGACGAAAAATATATTTTAATATTTTTATGACATTTTTTAACACATTTTAGTTTATTCGTTCTCGAATAAATGCGCAATTCGCTTCGAAAACTCGCGTAGGCAGCGCCAACGCGATCGCATGCATTCGCGTTTTCGGTTATTTATCGTCGCCGTCGGGCATTTTTCGTAATTTATATCGGCGGTGCACGAAATCATCCGGATAAAGTATAGAATAAATTTCCGGTGCTGTTGTTTGCTCGGAGAACGAACGGGCGCGTGTCCGTGTAGGGT
The DNA here is from genome assembly GCA_959613385.1 of Geotrupes spiniger. Classification (NCBI taxonomy): domain Eukaryota; kingdom Metazoa; phylum Arthropoda; class Insecta; order Coleoptera; family Geotrupidae; genus Geotrupes; species Geotrupes spiniger. Next base: position 30,260,146 of record OY390739.1, read on the forward strand.
CGGAGGGAGGGTAAATAATGTCTCGAAAGCGAACAGCATCAACAAATCCATTCGTATCCGCTCTGGTGGAAACATTCCAGGAGCCAGGCTAATTAATTCTGGGGGGTGTAGTGTAATTAAAGACGTTGAGTGCGATGAGGCAGAAACGTCGAGAAGAAAAAAATCTAAAAAAATGTATGGCATGAAGGCATTAAATAAATATTATTGGTGTATATAAAAATTGCACACAAAAGAAATAATAAAAAAAAAAATACAAAATGGATTTCAAATGGGTTTTGGGTTGTAGTACGACAGCATTGTTTAGTGCTATTTATGCCGCATCATCCGTCTTTGCTTCATGATAAAAATATCTGGAGAATAATTTTAATTCAATTCAGTTTCATTGCTTTGAGTTCTTTTATATTCTGTTTTTTATGTTTGTATGTAAATTACTGTGTGCTTAGGTTCATATGTTTCTAGATTTTTCGTTATTCACGAACCGTGTTTTTCGATATAATTCGTTTTTGTATTTTGCAATTCATATGTTTGGCCATTGTGTGCATCGCATAAATCTTATCTGAACCTTCCAATCTCCACTGCAGCTGAACCTTGCCTTATTCACAAGCGGACAAACAACCGACCTAACGACCTATTCAAATCTGCATGAGAAAGTTTTTCCGGTTTCAATACATTGACAAGATCGCTTTTTAATTTGAAATCCAACCCGCAATTAAGTTCAGATCCAAACTCAATTCTTAACGAACACGAACTCTTCTCTGAAATAAAATCCAAAGTCGCGCCTGAGATTCGAACCAGCGATCTTCGGATTGCTAGCTGGTATCACAGCCCCTTGGGCTAATAATTCGCGTAGAATATTCAATGTAACATCCAAAGAGTTACGTACAGCGTAATTAGCAAATGCTTGAGGAGTTTAATTGGCGTTTACTTCTTATGGTAGTGCAGTTCAACGATGAACTGAGCGCAAAACGAGTCGATGGATGTTTTAACTTTGTGTATGCTGTCGAATTTAATTCAACTCGTTTTTAATGCAAACAAATTTAAGGAATGAAATTATCATACAATTTGAAAAAAATCCGAATCGCGATATAAAAAGTAGTAAATTCGTGAGCACTCACCCCGGATGATGTTTGCTGTACGGGTTGTACTGTATTCCTGTTTTGTCGTCGACGACCAGGAATTTTTCCAGTCGCGAGCCGTCTGGAATTCCGGCCGTGAAATTGTGCGCGTGTGGAAGATGGTTGCGGCGAGCGACACTCGCGTGCACCAAGAAAGCTGCCACCAAGAGCAAGCGCATCGTGCGTACTGCAACGGCCCGCTGCACCTCCGAGCGCACGTGTGTGTGTATGTGTGTGTGTGTCGCTGCACGGGCACCGGCGTAAGTCACGTGACTCGATCCGCACACACATGCAGTCCGAGTCAATGAGATGCGTGCGATTGCGTCCCGAGCGACGGAGAGGACGATCGCTTCGGATTTTTCGCGCGGCGATCACCTGAAGACCGAGAAACTGTACTAAAACGGCTGAATCATCGACGATCGAAGTTAATCCGGCGTGGCGGCCGAAACTTCGCACAAAATAAAAAAAATAAAAAAATACAAACGAAAATCATAGCAATAAAAAATAGTCAAAGCGTAAGCAAAATTTTCAACTCAATTTAATTCCATTGTTCGTCGTAGCTCCGAGAAACAGAAACGCAGATGAAATCGAATGAAATAATCGCTAAGCAAAAATGACGAAACAAAAATAAAAAATCTCGCAAGAAATATTACGTGTTTTCACAAAGTCGACGCGGACGCAAATTATCCGCTGACAAACGGCCCCGTAAAATCCGTTTAGCGTCAGAACGCGCGGGCAATTTGTAAAAATTACGCGCCCGTTCCAAATGTCGTCTTGTTTATCGCCGAATTAAGTGAGGCGGGCTCGACAAACAACGCCCGTTGTAATAACGCGTTCGCGGGGTCTTTTATCACGAGCGTTTTAAAAATAACGCGCATCGACGTCGCGCGTCGTCGACGCGTTTGTGCGGACTCGGCAGGGCGACGAAACAATGGAACGTTTTGTCTTTTCGCAAAAGCTCGCATCGGTGACTATTTTCGTAGCGAAGAATTGCGGGTGAATGACGTCCAAGAATTTTTCGATTGCGTATCAGGTTGACTGGGCTTGGAGTTTGCTGGCAAAATAAAGTTATTAAGATGTAAAAAATTAAAAAATTAAATTTTGCAGTTTGGAAATATCGGCTAGATCAACGAATCAAATTAAATTAATTAAATTCCGGTTTACACAATAGAACGATTGATTAATGAGTCATCCTGTATTATCGAAAGATTGTAAAATTTGACTCGCTAGTTTTCGTTGTTAGTTGTGTTAGTTTAGTCAATCACAAGGTTATTTTTAAGGCAAAAAATTGCTAGTGGACGATTACATGATCTTTTGGGTGCGTATGAGAAGATCCCCACTAGACGTAAGGTTGTGACCCATATTTTTGCTCAGCGAAACACAGTGAAGATGGTGAGAGAACTTATTTGTTAAGATATTTGGGTGCCACAAAGTTAGAACACAATACCAAACGACATTGATTTCAACTTCTCAATGACTGCAATAAAATAGTAAATTTGAGTAGAGGTGGTTAAGACAATTCGTTGGGTTGTGGTGGGTTGACACAATGGATTTATTTAAAAAAATCCGCAGGGTAAAGTGTTTAAACGTAGAAAATTTGTTTAAGGGAATTCATTAGAAAATATAAAATCATAGGAAATTTATAATAACCAAAGCCAAAGTTGTAAATTAGTCAAACTGTCAATGTTTTGCTTACAGCTCAACCCAACTAAGTAACTAACGCAATTCAATCAAAAAATTAATAAAACATATCAACGGTGAAAAAAACATCAACACATCGAAATAATTAACACTTGAAAAATGTCAAAATTGTTCTAAAATGCCAAAATTGTCAAACCATTCAAAAATTACAAAGTTGTCGAAAAAGCAAAATAGACGAGTCCTGTAGAATTGATCATCAACGTCGTCCGAATTGTGAAAATATCGTCAAAATAGCCAAAAAGGCAGAAAAATAAAAAAAAAATCGAAATAAAAAAATCGCGAAGTAATTGTACAAACTTTAATTTAAAATAAAAAAAAAACACTAAAATGATGTTAAATAATGATAAACGTTAGCATTTAAAAGTTGATAAAATTATGAAAATTGAGAAACGGACCAAGGTCTACGTTGATCGACTTAACCGACAAAGTAGACTCTTGTAACTACAGCAGCTCGAATGAAAGGGTATTAAGCTCTAGATGGCGTTACTACACTCACGCAAACTTTTCGCAACTAATGCTTGCGTGATTGAATGTATCTCAGAGGATGTATAGTTGATGGTCTGATGGGTCCTGAAGGACGAAACAGCCGATATATCATTTGAAATTTTATTTCGATTGCAAAATACATCGTCAACAATTTCAAAATTGTCACGTTATCAAAAATGCAGTGACGGTGGTGGTGTTAGTGGTGGTAGAGGTGGTAGCGGTGGTAACGGTGGTAGTGGTGGTAGTGGTGTAGTGGTGTAGTGATAGTGGTAGTAGTGGTAGTGGTAGTGGTAGTACAACTTTTATTTTTGGGTCCCTCCTAAAACTTAGTGCTATTTCCCGGATCCTTGATTTCGTTCCCTTCTGTTAACTCCCTTCTCCTCTACGTCTCGTCCTGTCCTTGTATCTGCAACAAATTTTGCTTTATATTTCTCGCCATCCTACACCTTCCCTCTTCTTTTATCTTCTTTAACTTTTAACAGCTTCGCTCTATCCCCTGTCTCTCCTAGTATCCTTCTCCAGTCCCGGTCCAGCTTATCTTCCTCTTTGCTCCATACCATTTCCTCGTATTCCTCCCACCAGTGTTTCCATTCATTTCCCCCTCTTCTATATTCTTCTCACCTCTTGTACTCCTCTCCCATCCTCTCTCCTCATTTTCGCACCTGAATCCAGTTATCAATTTTTCCTCATCGGCTGTTTTCCTTCCTCCCAGATATTCGGGCCTCCTACTGTGCATCTGCAACTCACCTGTAATCCTTGTATCTTCCATTGTATCTCGTTCTCTCTATCTTTCCTTCCCTCTCCTGGGCTTCCTCTCTACCAAATCTCTCCAGCCGTCGCGTTTCTTTTCTTCTCCTTTCCACCTCCCCCACCGACAGCCCCGTCTTCTCTTCTTGCCACGCTCAAAAAATTTAAACTGTATTAATTCCATCACCGATTTGTCAAATATTTCTACTTCTTAATAAACTCAACGACTAACTAACTTGCATTAAAATTGTATTACAATGACATTTTTAAACATCTTCGACGAATTTTCTTTAAACCTTTTGATCATTCGTTTGCAGATATAAGTGCATAACTCATAAATCAATCGTCCGACTGTGTAAACCGGAAGACGCTATAAAACTTAAAAGCATATTAATTCCAATTAATTGTTTTTTGTGCTTTTCAATGGATGAACTCCCTTCCCCCTTCCACTGTTGGCCCAAATGACAACGCGCCGCCGATGCAACAACGTATTGCATGTTGCGGCCCGTATCAGAGATAATGGAACTCGGTACATACGTGCGCATTCCGTGCAGATTATCGATTCGATGCAGTCGAACCGCCGAAAATGTCGTACCGCCGAATCGCACGGTCGCGTTTAGCGACGTTACCTATTACAATAATTGCGAGTTATAATATTTAATCTGCGAGCGTGGTGGCAGCGAGCCAACTCCAACATCCGCAGTTTGCATAGCGGCTACATGCTTCAGACATATAAAGCGTCGTTGTGCTCTCACATCGCCGAGAACATGCCGCAACTATATGAATGATATTTCGGTTGCGGATTCCGCGTTGGTTTAATTTGTAGTTACATTAAAAGCTTTCGCTCAAATTGGGAAATTGTTTGCGACCTTTAGAATTTTTTTTGTAAATCACTTTACAAGTTGCTATCGGTCCAAAACATCGTTCACGAAGTCATTAATTCTACTATGACAATGACAATGTTTATCAACTTACAACTTTTATTTTTATTTCGAATTTGATTCTCGTGAAACATCTCGTACGCTCCCCGTTAAAATTTGCGTTTTTTTTCTTCAATAAATTAAAGAAATAAATGCACTGACAGATTTAACGCTGACACGTCCTTGTTGAAAATACACCAAATACCCACGATTCCTCTGAGTGAAGAAAATATCGAATCCATCCTATTATTTATTACACAACATTGTAAATCAAACGAACAATAATACATAACAATTTTCAATTAAATATTCTCAAATATTCTCCGCAAACCAAAAAAAAAAACCAATCGTATGTAAAACGCTCAACAGTAATTATGCGAGCGTACACGTCTACCGGCCACATAAAATATCGGTGCGATAGCGCATATCTGCCCACGCGCCACAATGTAACGACATTCTTTCAAAACAGTTAAACTCGGTAATAAATTACCTACATTTTTGTGAATGCGATGCTTTCTCGCGATGATGCCCGTCGCGTGATATTAACAAATCGAGCCGATATTCGTGATAAATTGCGGCGGTTTCCGTACACGGTGTGTCGCAATTTCGAGCTGCGTCGTGTTTTGTTGTAAGGAACTCGAATTGGGTTGAATTACGAACGTTGATGGTTTGTGTGTATGGCGATTTTACGTAACTCATTGAGGAATGCAAATGAAGTCCGTATTAGGTGGAAATTGCAAACTACAACGTCGATTAAAGTCTTCCGGTTTACACAATATGACGATTGATTTATAAGTCGTGTATTTGTATCTGCTAACAAATTATCAAATGGTTCAAATTTTTCAAGGATGTGGTGAAATGTAAGGGCGTACATGAAAACGCAAAATGAATGAACAAGAACTGGTCGTAATGAATTATTTTTCGCCCTTAATTTACTACAACCAGTGTGGTTGCAAACTTGGTCGACAACAATTGAGTTGGGTCGGGTCGAGTTGATTTACGTTATTGGTGCAGTTGATGACAAATCTATTTGATTTATTGATAACATTGTCAGTTATGTTGGAAACTCAACGTCTCTTTATTGTTTTGTCAGTTAATGGGGCAAAGATGAAATAAAATAAAATTAAAGGGAAATATAACGAAGACGAAATTTCGCGATCAAATACAAAGTTAATTAATAAAAGCAACCAAACAAACACACAAAGTAAAATGAAAACCCAACAACAAACATTCAAATAAATTGTAGCCACATAAATTAATTTCGAGTCTTGGCTTTCAATCCTGAATTATTGTTGTGTCCTTCATGATGTTCATTGAGTTCATCGGTGAAGTTTTTATCCATTATGACGCTGTCTTTCATATCCAGTTATTATATTTGCTACACGTTGTTTATTTGCATTATATTTATTTTCATCTTCTTCGTTCTCCTATCTTTATTAATTTTATTAAATATTTTTTTTCAGCTTTGAATTTTTTGTTACTTTCTTTGTATTCCTCTTGCTTCTATCCTCAAGTTAAGTCAACGTCAAATCAAACCCAACCCAACTCTGTCTACTCCAAATAATGTCAAATTAAAATCAATGTCAAATCAAAGCGGCCTCGTTTTCGATCTATTGGTTTGACTGAACCCAACGATGTAGTAATTGGGTGCAACTTATTGGGTTTTTTTGACATTTTTTAAAAATAATTTTAGTTTTATTCATATTTTTCATAAATTTACATTTTTTGCATTTGAGACAAATTTGAAATCTTTGGCAAAACGAAATAGCGACTTCATAAACAGAGACTTCCAACCCAACCCAAGCCAACCCAACCCAAGTTGTTTTATGTTTTCGCTATTGTAATAAAATTATTTTGTGGAGATGACGATGAAAACAAACGTACGGCAATGGCATTAACTTTCAAATTGCCCTTAATGTTAATTCGTTTCAATAATCGTAAAGTACTACTTAGGTGATATTTTATCTTTGGTGAAATACCCAATGACTATTTTTCAATTGCAAACAGTTACAGAGACCCCACGCTAGCTGTGTCTTGGGTTGCATCAGTTATCATTAGCATCGTTTTTTTTTGCCTTGTAGGTTGGGTTGGGTCGAGTCCGGTCGGGTTGAGTTTTCCCTTACATCTTACTGACATTGAATCCATTGGATTGGTTTGCGTTTTTGTGTTGGATCGTAGACTAACACAATTTACATGGCAGAGACTAAGTAAACCCAAACTAAGACGTCTATTTAAAATTGGGCTGGTTTCAAAATTATAGTTAGTTTTCCTAATTTTTGTCGAAATTGGGCAGAAAATCTAATACAAAATTATTTGGATTTACGTTCTAATAATATAAGGATTTGTAGTAGTCCCTCGTTTTGTTTGCAGATTTATACAAACGCCTCTATTGTATCATGGAAATTATATTCTTAAAAGCAAACGTTTTAAGTGCACTCATCGGTCACAAATGATAACTCCGTTGACGTGTGAGACGTCCATGTATTATATTCGATACATAAGGATTCAAATGTAGGCACAACCAATGAAAAGTTGGATTCCACCCTATTAGTCGATACGCCTTGAATTGTTTTCCCATTTAGAAAAAATACCAATTAATCGACGATGTTTTCCACGACACGAAGCAAATTCCTGGCCAACTTAATTTAGTGCCATATATAAACTTTTTAATGAAATTTTGTGATCAACTGTCACCAACGCGTTTTCTTGTAATATTAAAATTTATTTCTAGTCGGACGACTAAATCCGACCGCAAAGTTCACGAACCCGATGTAAATTCATGGAGCAAATTACATTGTAATTTAGTTATTTGTATGGAGGATGCGATGGCGCAGACAGCGCGCGACCTTTCAATTCGGATCTCTGCGGAGCAACATTGGTTGCCTATGCTAATGAATTCAATATGTTTCGAATTTGATTGGAATTCTTCGACGTTCAATGTGCGACCACTGCGACAACATCGGTTGCATAGATCTGAGGAACGTTAAAATAATTTCGACGTCGCCTCTAAACATATTTGTTGTATATTGTTGGCAAGCTTTGATTAACATTGCTTTTGTTTGGAACACGTAAATTAAATTCGAATGGCCATTCAAATTTAAGATCGGGCCATAAAAAAATAACTACGATAAATTTATAACACGTCGTTTAAACCACTGGTTAACGTTTCCAGTTGTAATTGTCGCAGCGGATAAACGAAGACGTCAATCAGACGCCGACCCAACGAAGCCTTTAAATTACGCAAACACACGACGCAAATTAGCTGGTCCGCTCGCGCGAACGACTGCACGTGCCTTTCGCGGAGCTTTTTGACCTACATTGCTCCGGCGAGCATCAATTTTAATCGCGCGATTTATTCGCCGAATTTCGAGCCTGGCCTCGGAACAGCGCGGCGCGGCGCTGCACTTCAATGCGGAAAAAAGGGCAATTCGGAAATTAAATTCGTGACGGTCGCTACTTCGGTTTCGTCACGTGCGAGCTGCGAGTTCAATAAAATTTTATCACAAATTTGAAAATTAAAATAAATAGAAAACGAACATAGCGCAAGCAAAAAACGCAATTGAATCATAAATCAACACTCAAAGAAAGTAATAAAGCTATACAGCATTTGCAATTAAATTAAACTGACGAAAATTCTGGACGGGTTCTTGGAACGTAACGACAAATCTGAATAAAGAAAAACCTACACTGTTTCTACGATCGTTTCTGACGGCGGTGAATTCTTAAGGACAATGAAATTGCACGGGGACAGATCGGAAAATGTTCATGACTTTGTTGTGGAAAATTTGCTTCATTTACGTTGAAGGCGCCTAATTTATTAAACAAAGGATGGGTGATGATGTTGATTAAGTTTGGTTGGCTTGGGTTGCCAAATAAATTTATCAGGAAAAATTGGATATTTATTATGTTTGCTTTTTGAGAATGCCATGCTAAGTTCCGAGGTTGCAGTTTGTAATTTCGTCGGTCGAACGAAGTCAAAAAGCAATTGTGTTATTCCATTTAAAATTCTCGACTATGATTGGCCGAGATGACGTAAAATTGAACAAAAATGTCAAACGTTACTTTACGCATACAAACTGATTGTTGTAAAATGATTGTATCAATGACGTTATTATGGCCGAAAGGCACCTAATTGCTTCTATATTTGCAACAAATATTTTAAAATAATAGTCTCTTCGTTGTCTCAATTTATTTTTATTGTCACCATGATCAATCGATGTTGATTATCGAAGATGTGTCGGGAATTTCATGAGGAATCGTCGTAGAAGGCTTGGTGAAGTGCAAGTTTGAATGGAGAAGTTTAACAAATATGTATTTAATGGCCGATAATTGACGATCCATACTTTTTTGTGATTGTTATCGTTATTCTAATCGTTTAATTGATTTATTTCATTAAACGAGTTCTCGAATTTGCTATCGTTGTAGAACAGATGCGAACCTTCGTGGTTCGACTAGTTGTGGTGAGAATTGTTTTAACTATTTTGCTGCTTCAAATTGCCGCTGTGGTCATTTTTAGCTTCGGTGGCTTCGTACGGAGGTTGGAAATTCCACGGGAACGGTTCGTCACTTTGCGGAGGGCATACACGGAAATGTTGGCTTCGTTGGTTTGGTTTGGTTTGGGTTGGGTTGAGTTGGGTCGAGTTTGCGTTATGTTTGGTTGGGTCAGGTCGAGTTTGTGTTGGGCTGGGTTGGGTTGCGTTGCTTTGTGTTGGGTTAAATTGTATTCTGTCGGATTGGGTCGGATTTGTGTTGGATCGGGTTGGGTTGGGTTGAATTGGATTGTGTTGGATTGGGTTGAATTGGATTGGAAATTGCACAGGAACAGCCCACCATTTTGCGAATTCCATCATTGAAAAGGTTGGCTTGGGTATGTGAATAACTTTCACTTGGAAATTTTATTAATTTTGCATATGAACACGAAATTCGAAAAAATACAATTTCAAAATATTCGACTCTGATTGGTCGTCACACATCAAAAACTCATTGTGACTTCATTGAATCAAAATTTATATTAATATAAAATTAATTAATAAAGTATAAAAAGTAATCTAAAATAAAATAAACGACGATAATAATAACAATAATCATAACCTTTAAACAAAATACTTTTACATTTTAATTTTTTAGTCAAAATGCATCCTCGACTGTTACACACAGCAGACTCCGAATAATTAAATGCAAGTAGGTTGTATTTGTCGACTTGCATTTAGCGCATTCGGTGCATGCATATACGACTGGCAGATTATAATTCTCCGCAACTCAACGAGCACTGATGAGATTACATACACTTCAACACACAGCGTTAAAACCATTACTCTTCGGGCTTTGAAATAGTTCAACTTATCGTGCAAGTTAATAACTGGAGGGAAACTTTCAAACGATATATAAGCCAAAGTGGCAGGATCATTGCACATCATTTTTAACGAAAAAAAGTATTTTGAGAAATAATATTTTAATATTAAATAATTTCCACGTTACACAAAAAAATGCAAACGTAGAAAACCATGCAAAAAATTAAATGGGAATTTTTCCATTCTCCCATCTATCGATTTTACATAAAAGCACTTAGACGGCGACAGCACCGATTACTTATTGGACCCACATTTATTAAAGACTGAACTTGTCCCATCAAGACGTAATATATACGCGAAAAACCCGCCGGGTTTTCAATGTCGGATTTTCCACGTGCACGTCAGGTGCGATCGCCGGATCTTATCCCGGAGGGCGAGGGGCGGCATAAGCGCCGGAACGTTGCGGAGGCCCGCGTTCGTTGTCCTTGGCCCGTTTCATTTGGACATTAACTCGAGTGTACGGACCAGGCAGCAGGTGGCGCCCGTACCTCCATCGATCGCCCTCGTGGCCCGGAAGATAATCCCAACCCGGATATGTTCATTCATGGGCGCCGTTCGCCCCGCTCGCCGTGGTTCTTATCTGCGCGCTGGTTTAAAACGCGAAAACGAAAAATTGGCGCGGCCTAATCGATGTCGACGTCGTCGATACGTCGCAATTGGTAACGGTTGTAAATGGTTTTGGGACGAGGGGGATAAGTCAGGGATTGGGTGGGATGTTGCGATCGGGTTCGATTCGGCGAACTTGAACTTGCTGGTTTGAGTTTGTGGTCCCGAAACGATGATCGTTTCTGATCTTTAATGAAATTGCGTATATTTCCATTACTTTGTTTAATATATTTTTGCAATTGTTGTGGTACATAATTTTTGGCTGTTCAAATTGTATATTGTTTTGATTAATAACTTTAACTTTTATCAACTCTTTTTAATCGTAATTCATCGGTTTCACTAGTTTTTTTATTAGTCTCGTTTTTTTTTTTGGGGGGGAAACAATACATTTATGAAATAAAATTCCATTGGCACGACTGAGATTTGAACCCCAGACTTCACTATTACTACCCAGCTATCTAAACCCCCTGGACTAATAATCCTCTGCATTGTTTTACAATTGTAATTCTTCTTTGTAGCTAATATTTTTAGTAGATACGATGTTTATGTTTAGGGCCCTGTTATTTCGAGTTTTTTTTAATGGCCCCGTTGGCGTAAATTAAATCATTGACGTATGTTTGGTTGTTATAAAATATTTCCAGTCCTTTGTGTTTATTTTTTTTATCTGTTTAATATTTTTTAAAACTGCTTTCAATTGTTTTTTGCTTATGTTGAGTTAGGTTGGGTTTGTATAAAATTATTTGCTTTGTGTATTTATCAGAGTTGGCGGTAATTGACATTTTTCATTTCCTTGTTTTTTATTTTATTTCTTTCGACTGTACATTATTTTGTTCTTAGCATTTTTGATATTTTTTTAATTATCTAAATTTTTTAACATTGTTTAGATTTAATTCTGATAATTTCGCTGCATTTTAGATTCAAAATTGATTTTTAAATTTTGTCATTTTGTCAAGCTTTGAAATGTTTAATTATTCTTGCTTTTTTTACTATTTTTTTAATGGTTTCATAATTTGCGGAAACTCATTTCTTGTATTTTTGGAAAAATTTGACAGCCCTTTGCATTATTGCATTTGTTATTTGCGAAAATAGCCAAGTTTCCAAATTTGTCATTTTTTTAGCATTTTAGACAAATAAAAAAATATTGATTAATTGAACCATTTTTGAAAATGCTTACATTCTTCTCAGTTTGAAGTTTTTTCCTATTTCAGATAATTTTCCATTTTTTTTGTAAATTTCATTTTTATTTTCGAGTGCATTTTGGACAATTTTGACAATGTTTTTAAGCATTTCGTGATTTTTTTTATTCGCGAAAATTACGGCCGTCAATTTTAGCAAATTTTATATAATTTTTGCATTTCAGGCAATTTGAAAACTAATCCTTCTGGTAGTTCCAACAATTTCTATTTTTTTTTATTTACATTTTTTTTGTATTTTTTGTCAATTTTTCTAATTTTAATTTTTATACGTTCAATACTTTTTGTTACGCCAATTTTGCGATTTTTTTAAAGAAAATTACAGTTATTTTTCATTTTTATTATTTATGAAAATTGCCGAGTTGGCAGTTTTTAGCAAATTGAAAAATATTTCACGGTTTTTCAACATGTTGACATTTTTATGTCAATATTGAGATTTTCAATTTGCAAGTTTGTCAATTTTCCAATTTTTTTTTTAACTGGAAATTTTTTCATTGAATGTAACAGGTTGGGTGTGGGTATTAAGGCTATCTAGACGTCAATACCACACACAAGTGCTGCTATGAAATTACAGAGGTGTACTTCCTTGATAATCACATTTTTTTTACTAATGTTGATGTAAAGTTGATTTGAGTTCAGGGAATCCATGTGTGGTGATCCAATGAGCCCAGAGAGAGCGAAATAGTCCGTCATCGCCTATTACATTCGCTGAAATTTATTTCCAACAGGTAGTGTAAATAGCGTCAACTTACTGGTTCGAATCAGACCTCTGCAATTGTGTAGCAGCTCGATTGTACAGGTATTGACGACTAGATGACGTTATTTTAACAAAGTCATCTGCAATTTCTTTTTTGGAAAATTATTTATAAAATGTTGATGCTTTTTCGTATTTCTGACAATTTTGCAAAATTTGTGTACTTTTGCTTTGTGACTTTGACAAGTAGAATTTTTGACATTTATTGAAATTTATTTTATGTTTTAGATAATTTTGATACATTTTTAAGTTTTACGTTGACAATTTATAGACTTTTGATTTTTTTAGGATATGTTAACGTAATGACAAACGTCGAGCCAAAATTATAAAAAAAACAATTTTGTCAAAAAGCAACTCGAAATAAATTAATATTAAAAAAAAAAAATTATTAAAATACAAAACAAAATTTGTAACATTGTCGTGACAGTTAGCAGAAAAATGCTAATATTTATCGAACTTTCTTTTAGAGTTATTATTTTGCGACTTGCTAATTGTTTGGTGTTTTTGATGTGGTTTCTTATTCTTTTTTTTATCATATTGATTTAATTTTGCTGGAACATTTTTTATTTCATTTCATTTTTACTTGAGTTTATTTTTATTATAGTGTAGTTTCTCTATCCGTTTTTGTATTTTTTTGTACTTCTCTTTCTTTTTGTTTAAGTTTATGTTTTTACAATATTTTGTTATATATTTCATTATTTTTATGCTTTTGGTTATTTGGACTTCTTGGTTTTGTTAATTTAATTTTCCCTCTTGTGTTATTTAGAGTTGTTTTTTTTTACTTTTTTAGTTCATATATTGAATATTATTGTTTACTGATTTCCTTGTGTTGCTGTTCTTCTCTTTTTGAAGTTGTTTTTAAGTTTTAAGTATTTAAATTTTATTGTGGTACCTTAACAACAAACAAACCGGTGTTATTGTCATTTTTTTTTGGTTTGCGCCTACGTTCTGTAGTATTTTTGCAATAAAATCCTAAACGTCAACTCGAGATTTGAACCTGCAACCTTATGATTACTAGCCCACGACATAGATCACTAGACCGGCGAGCTGTTCGTCGTATTAGCTGTAATCGTGCATTATTTTTTTTTTTTCATTTTCGACGAAAATTTATATTTTTCTCACCTAATTTGTTTCGTACGCAAGATTTTATCGTCCATTACATCCCCTACCCAACCCCATAAAATAATTAAATCGCTTTTATCGCTCGTGTGACGAAATTTCCATATAATTGTTAACCCCCCGGGATGCATTACCCGAGCCACCCTTCACATCCAAAATTTTAACGAGCCGCGGTTATTCCCAGCCAATTCACAACAAACAAAAATACAATCGACGCAAATAAAATCAAATTAATCAATTGACGAATTGTAAAATTATTAGCTTGTTTGTAACTCGGCGCAGGTCAGTAGGTCCGGGTCACAAAGATTACCAATAAGAGGAATCAATTTTTTATTCACATTACCGCTCCGACTCGCCAAACGATAAGCACAATCGCGCCAGTCAACATCGATACTTTTATCACATATTTACTTACTCATTCGCATGCTAATTATATTTACTCGAACGAAAAAAGAAACGCGATTAATAGTCCTGCTCTCGGTTTTCCAGGCCGCTGGAGGTGATCAGGTGCACTTCGGCCAGGTCCCTCTCGCCCGGATTTTTTAAGTAAGCGTACGTGCGGTACTGCAAATAGAACAGGAGCGCGATCAGGCCTATGATGATGAAAATTAAACTGTAGATGACGTAGAAGCCGCCGGTGGACTCGTGGGGTTCCATCACCGCCTCGAACTTGGCGATTTCGGCGGCGATCTCGTCCGGACGTTCCTTTGAATGGTTGCAGGTCCTCGCGAGCCGTTCGTATTTGTCGTCGATGGTGAATTCCATGTTGTCCTCTTTGAAGTATTCCAGCATCTCTTCTAGTAAATAACAAGGCCACGAGTTGTTCTCCATCCCGATGAACACCAACTTCGGGGCGTGGGCTATCAACGATTTGTAGTCCATGTAAGTCAGGTTGTTGTAAGACAAGTCCAAACTGTGCAAATTGTGCAATCGCATAAGTCCGGTCCTTTGGATCGTCGTCAAGGAATTGTGGCTGACGTTCAAGTATCTCAACTCGGGAAGCGGAGTAAACAACGACGTTTTAAGCACCGCGAATTTATTGTAAGGCAAGTCGATTTCTCTCAGGTTGTACAGCCTTATGAAAACTGACATTTCCAAGTCGGACAACGAGTTGTTACCCAAATCCAAGTATTCCAAGATTTTTAATCCCCGGAACGCGCCAGGTTCGATGGCGTCGATCTGATTGCTCGACAAATTTAAGGTTTCGAGCTTGCGCAGTTGGAAAAATATGTCTTGGTGGAGCGTCCGTAGTTTATTTTGACCCAGGTTGAGGATTTTCAACGAGGTCAGGTTGAGCAAGTTGGGGCTGATCTGTGAAATTTCATTGTGCGCCAAGTTGAGCGTCAAGAGCGATCCGAGCCCCAAAAACGCGTCTTTCAAATCGACCACCAGGTTGTGCTCCAAATTCAGCTCGCTCAGCTCCGATAATCCGCTGAACGCGTTCGCTTCGATGCTACGGATCGCGTTTCCGTTCAGGAACAGCCTGGTCAGGTTGGAAAGTTCAGAGAATCCGTCGCTCACTAACATCGAGATGGAATTGTTCGACATGTTCAAGTATTTGACCTTCTTGACGCCCTTGAACGTGCCGGGGATGATGGCTTTAATCTCGTTGTCGGACAGCAGGAGGTTCTCCATGTAGACGAGGCCGACGAACGACGAGGGGGACAAGTTTTTAATTTTGCTCTGTTGGAGGTCGAGGGTGATGATCTGGTTGCCGGATATGTCGAAGGTGTTGGGGGTTATGACGTCCAGGTTGCAGTTCACGCAGCGGACGGTTTCGTCGAGGTGGTCGAAGCGGTACGACGTGATCCGGAAGAAGCTGGCGGTGGCGTTCGAGCACGTGGCCGTCAGGGATCCGCGCTCTCCGTACGAGCATTTCATCGGTATCGGTGCGAAGGTGTAAGGCGTCGCGGCGGCGACGATAGACAGGACGCATAGCGTTGAAATCTGAGAAAGAAAATTTCTTAATAGATATAATTGTAACATAAAAAAAATTAGATTAAATTCGCGTGAATTACGTCGTTTCGTAGAAAAATGTTAAAATTAACAATTAATCTGCAAAGCGTAGACTCAAACAACATTTAAGTGCATTTGCTATAATATTCGTCAGATTATTTTCTTCAGTTCTCTGTGAAAAAATCAATGAAACAATATAGCAAATTTAATATGAGTGACAAATTAAATTTGAGTGATATACGACGTTTTATAGAAAAATGCAAAACGGACAATTAATCTACAAGCGCCGCCAATCGTTTTTGTAGATCAAATTTCGACGTTAGAATGTATGGTCTTAAGGAACTTAATAACCAGCGCAGCCAACCAATTAAATTTGAGTGACACGAAATGTCAAAGGACAATTACATTGTAGCAAAAATAGTTCGGTATGTGTGTCAAGTTTGAAAATAGTCCCAGCAATAATAAAAAGTCAAAAGAATGATTGACTTATATAATTTATATATATAATTATATAATTAGATAATTTTTTATAATTTGTTTGATTTTTTATTCAGTTACTTATTTTTCGTTTCTCTACTTTGCCTATTTCTTCGAACTCATTG
Organism: Geotrupes spiniger; assembly: GCA_959613385.1. Lineage (NCBI taxonomy): Eukaryota > Metazoa > Arthropoda > Insecta > Coleoptera > Geotrupidae > Geotrupes > Geotrupes spiniger. The sequence goes on from OY390739.1 coordinate 30,276,696, forward strand.
CTAGCCGAGGTGATTTTTTGTGCATCAAATTTTGTCCTTTAATAACTTGGAGTGATAAACTAACTTAATAAATAATCCAACGCAAGATATTTCGCAGACAGAAACTTGACTGACCTGCAAAATGCCTCGTATAAAAAATCAAGAAGTTAAGTTCAAATTAAAACGTATTTAGACAATTGTTTTAAAAGGTTTACCAGAATTATCTAAATTACGAAAAATGTAAATGAACGTCAAGAAATCTTCACATTTGTAATTTATGAAAAAAAATCAACAATGCAGGAAGTGTCGAAGTTGCCAAATTTGTCAAAAAATGTAAAATTATATAACCTGTTAAATATATTTGAAATTGTAAATGTGAACGACGACATTAACAAATTTCTAAACTTCATAAATAAATTAAAAAAGTTATGAAATGCCATAATTGACAGACTTCTGTAATTGACAACCAAACACAACCCGAATGCTAAAGAAAAACTTCATTGTTTAAATTTCCGCAAATATCAAAAGTAAGAAAATGTCAAAAAATAAAAATTGCCAAAAATGTATAAATTGTAAAATGTCAATGACAATGTGATTTAAATGTATTTATTTGAAATCGAGAAATTGTATTTATTGACGTAACAAGTTTTCAAATATGTTTAGCGGTACGACGACGTTGGAATGGGTCGGGTAAGGTTGGGTTGGGTTGGGTTGGGTTGGGTTGGGTTGGGTTGGGTTGGGTTGGGTTGGGTTGAGTTGTTCAATATTTTGATTTAAAATTTCAAATATGCTTAGAGGTAGGACGTCGTTGGGACATATTTTTTGTTGGGTTGGGTTGGGATATAGATGTAAATGGGGGGGGGGGGATAAACTAAATGAAAGAAATATTATTGATTGCAACTGTAACAACGTTGTACAATTTCTAGTAACTTATTAATTATTATCGAAAAATTATTTTTATAATTATTAACAATTATTTATTCTTAACAATGTGTCTTGAATACAGTACAAGTTTTGTAACTTTACGACTTAATTAAGTAGACAAGAGTAATAACAACATTTATCGTAATTTTAACTTTTTAAAAAAATCGTTGTGCGCTAATATAATTTTTTGAGTTTTGTGTGTATTGTAAACTTTGTCAAATTTAGAATTTGTTGATTTTATATAAATTTTGACATAGTTGGACATTTATCCATTTTGACTATCTTGGCATTTTTTGTACCCAAGACAATTTGCCAATGTTAATACAATATTGGCTTTTTCAATCAATACAAGTTTTCGACGATTTAACATTTTTTACTTTTTGACTTTTTGGCAATTTTACAATTTTTAGATTTTGGAACGTTTTGTTTTTTGCATTTCGAGACTTTTAGTAAATTTGTTTGCATTTTCAACAATTTTGCATTTTCCCCCAAAGTTTTTGCAAATTAAATTTGTTTTTAATACTTTTGTGACAATTCTTATTGTAATTTTTTGTACTCTTTGTCATTTTGACAATAATGTTTTCTTCATACGACATACTATTTCGTCTTCGCCCCATTTTTAATAATTTTGTATTTTTTTGTCACTTCAAATTAATTTTTAGAATTTTATTATATCATTTGTTGTATTCTCGACAATTTTGACAATATTGGCATTTCTTTGCATGTAAAGCAAAATTTATGATTGGGACGATTTTCGATTTTGAAGATTTTGAATTTTTTTACAATTTAACATTTTGACTTTTCGGCAAATCCGCAATTTTTAAACATCAAGACTTTTTATTATTCGCATTTCGAGAATTTTGATAAATTTGGAAAGTAATTTACGTAATCTGTTCAATTTTTTGCATTTTCAACAATTTTTATATTTTCCCACGGATTTTGCGAATAAAAGTTTCTGCAATATTTTGCTTTTATGACAATTGGTTTTATTGTTTTTTGCACTCTGGGCCATTTTGACAATATTTTTTGTTTGCACGACATACTATTTTGTCTTGGCCCCATTTAAAATTTTAATAATTTTTTTATATTTTTGGTCAATTTTTAGAATTTATCAAGTTTGTTGTAATCTGGAAAATTTCGACAATACCGGCATTTCTTTACACGTTAAGCAAAGTTATTATGTTGAGTTTAATTATTTGAAGGCGGCTAACGATTGGGGGGGGGGGGGGGGTAGTGATTTAAATTTATTTATTTGAAATCTAGTGAAATTGTATTTATTGACGTAACAAGTTTTCAAATATGTTTAGCGGTACGACGACGTTGGAATGGGTCGGGTTGGATTGAGTTGGGTTGGGTTGGGTTGGGTTGGGTTGGGTTGGGTTGGGTTGAGTTGAGTTGTTCAATATTTTGATTTAAAATTTCAAATATGCTTAGAGGCAGGACGTCGTTGGGATAGTTTTTGTTGGGTTGGGTTGGGATATAGATGTAAATGGGGGGGATAAACTAAATGAAAGAAATATTATTGATTGCAACTGTAACAACGTTCTACAATTTCTAGTAACTTATTAATTATTATCGAAAAATTCTTTTTATAATTATTAACAATTATTTATTCTTAACAATGTGTCTTGAATACAGTACAAGTTTTGCAACTTTACGACTTAATTAAGTAGACAAGAGTAATAACAACATTTATCGTAATATAACTTTTTAAAAAAATCGTTGTGCGCTAATATAATTTTTTGAGTTTTGTGTGTATTGTAAACTTTGTCAAATTTAGACTTTGTTGATTTTATATAAATTTTGACATAGTTGGACATTTATCCATTTTGACTATCTTGGCATTTTTTGTACCCAAGACAATTTGCCAATGTTAATACAATATTGGCTTTTTCAATCAATACAAGACGATTTGACATTTTTTACCTTTTGACTTTTTGGCAATTTTACAATTTTTAGATTTTGGAACGTTTTATTTTTTGCATATCGAGACTTTTAGTAAATTTGTTTGCATTTTCAACAATTTTCCATTTTTCCCCAAAGTTTTTGCAAATTAAATTTGTTTTTAATACTTTTGTGACAATTCTTATTGTAATTTTTTGTACTCTTTGTCATTTTGACAATAATGTTTTCTTCATACGACATACTATTTCGTCTTCGCCCCATTTTTAATAATTTTGTATTTTTTTGTCACTTCAAATTAATTTTTAAAATTGTATTATATCATTTGTTGTATTCTCGACAATTTTGACAATATTGGCATTTCTTTGCACGTAAAGCAAAATTTATGATTGGGACGATTTTCGATTTTGAAGATTTTACTCTTTTAACAATTTTGAATTTTTTTACAATTTAACATTTTGACTTTTCGGCAAATCCGCAATTTTTAAATATCAAGACTTTTTATTATTCGCATTTCGAGAATTTTGATAAATTCGGAAAATAATTTACGTAATCTGTTCAAGTTTTTGCATTTTCAACAATTTTTATATTTTCCCACAGCTTCTGCGAATAAAAGTTTTCGCGATATTTTGCTTTTATGACAATTGGTTTTATTGTATTTTTGCACTCTGGGCCATTTTGACAATATTTTTTGTTTGCACGACATACTATTTTGTCTTGGCCCCATTTAAAATTTTAATAATTTTTTTTATATTTTTGGTCAATTTTTAGAATTTGTCAAGTTTGTTGTAATCTGGAAAACTTCGACAATACCGGCATTTCTTTACACGTTAAGCAAAGTTTATGATTGGAATCATAATATGGCAGTTAACTAAAAGAAGAGTATGCTCGATCGATTTAAGTACCACAACAAATAATAAAAAAAAAATGCAATTTGAGAGAAACGATATTAATTGCAAGAAGTCATCGTACATTGTATAATTAATTGTACGCGCCAGTGAAGCTAGCTGTGTTTTAATAACGAGATATGGCAACAATTGTATCAGCACAATTTAACATAAATAATCTATTTGTTGTAATTACGAAAACCTTCAGATAAGCGCATAGTTGTCGTTCCTTTATTTCAATTTCCGGATGCATTTTTACTGTCTACTAAGATAACTTTAATTACTGTGTACAAAGAATAAATAATATTACAAGTACAAAGCACACACATTTAATAAAAATTATTTAAAACGTTCTACTTTAAATGTATTGCTAATCATTTCGTGGTTTCGATTTAAGTTTAATTGTTTCTTTAACTCATTTTATTTCGACGTTAATGTCAACATGTTAAAGTTTCAGTCTCCTGTTCTATAATTCTATAATTTTCTTTGTGCAACATTTAAATGAGGCCAAGCATTATGTAATTAATATTAACGCGGTGTGGTATTTTTATCGTCTAACTCACAATAATGGGTTTTTCGTTGAGTATCTTATCTCTGGGCATTAATAATGACATTGAATATGCATCACTTCCGTATTTATCAGAAATTAACTACGGATGATAACGGCAACTAAAAATAATTTAAAGTTCACGATGCGAATTATGTAACCCGAAGCACGAAAAAAGTTACAACAAATTAAGTTAAAATTTCGATTAATTTTCGATCATATTCCTCATTTGTCCGAGCGGTTGGTTACGCTCGCAGCGTTCGAAGAGGACGCCTTATCGCGGACACGCGGAGCTTTTCGATTAAACTACTAAGAATAGAAAATAATCATCGAAGGCGTTATACCATTTCGCTGTTGACAACAAACGCCGTCGTACTAAAGTGCAATTACTCCGATAAGATTTAAACCCGCTCGCCGCACGATACGAACGAATAATATTATTCCGTTTCATAAACGTGCCCCAATGCGTTCGTCGAGAGTGCCCTTTGATTAAATATTACGATGTAAAGTTCGTTTCGGACGCGAAATTAATTTCAAGGTCGATAATGTCGAAGCAATTTCAAAATAAATAAAATAAATGAATAAATAAAAATCATTGATAACGAGCCGCGATAAAAATTTATAAAACCCGCTGGTAAAAACAACCAAGATGGAGAGTTTCCGATCGCCGCGTCTGAACATCGCTTGGGAGTGTGCTTAATTAGTCAGAAATGATTAGGGTAATTCGGAGATAAGGGGGCGATTATATCGTACTTGTGTTGTTCAAATAACCCTAATTGTAAGTGGATTTTTATCTGATTTGTGTGCAATGGAATTGGTGACTTATTTATAAATAATATTAAAGCTGATGAGATATCTATTAAATGAAACCAATTAAATTACTAAAAAAATAAATAAATATAAGGAACTAGAATAAAAAAAAATAATTAGGGGGCTCTTGAAAAAATTAAAGAGCTATGTGGGGCTCAATGGTCTGGTGATGTACGTCGCAGGTTCTCATCTCAAGGGTTGTGAGTTCACATCTCAGACCGGGCCTTCGAATTTTATTTCAGAGATAACTAACATTCATAATGATTACGATGTTGCGCTAGACTTGCTCAACTGCCGCTGAGGTTATTAGACTTAGAATAAAATAAATCACCCCCTAAAAATTTTAATACTTGGATGTTGGGCTACGAAATAAAGAAAAAAAATTAAATTAAATAAATATAATGTGGGGGAAACGTCCAAAGAAATAACTCAATAATCGAAAGAACCAAATAGAAAAGAAAATAAAAAGATATGAAAAAAAAATCGTGATAGTGACGAAAAATTCAATTCGTTTAAGTTGGGGTGTGTTGTAGTTGGAAAATGAAAAATGAAAAATCCACAGAAATAAGGGAACGAATTAAAAATGTAATCCAATAAAAATAAAAACGTAGAAAATAGAAGCACAACTAATCAAATTAATTAATTGAAGGAGCAGAAGAAAAAAAAGTTGACCAATTATATTTGTAGTATAAAAATGACAGTTCAACACACAGACGAATGGATGTTAATCTGGTCGGTAAAATAAAATTATTTGTAGTTTGAGCCTTTGGGAAGGTTGCCACAATTTTCAGGAAAAAATTATTTTTGCTTAAATAAGGCACGCGGTAAACAAATAAAAGTTACATCGATATTCATTTACTATTTTCCTGGTGTATTTTTTAAAATTTTATTTCAAAGTTTCATTCTCACAAAAAATTCGAATGTTTCCTCGTACTACAAAACGAATTTAGACAGAATTTTAGTACTTTTATGAATCGTGCTCATAAAATTGTAAATAGAACCGAACGTTGCTGCAACAAGAAATAAAAATTCAAACGAAACAGTTTAGTTAAACTGTGGAACGTTTACCCTGCAAAAAAAAACTCATCGATTAACTAAGAAGTTAACCCAGTGGGTTCTAAAGTTCGTCGTTTGTGGAAATTAATTGCAATAAAATTTCTTTATGGCCTATAACATTCTATACTTCATGATTTTTTAATATTTTTATCCATCAATGGCATTTTAAACTTTATCATCAGGAAATCACTGAAGGGACGCAGTTTATTTTTTTTTAATTTCTATTACCCAATAAAATTTTATACTTGGAGCAATTGAGCGTAGGCCAATTCGTTTAGTTCAATTGTGCAATTTCCACGATGTGAAATGTATAGCTTTATTTTATTCGAAAAGATCTGTGTTACCAAATATCCCCAAGGTGTTCCCCAAAATGTCCCCCATACGTGGAAATGATTTTTTAAAGATTTTTAAAGATTTCTTAATATTTTTAAAGGTTAAAGATTAGAAATTGTTGTTTTATCAATTTTATTGTTTTCATTGCCATTTTTATAATTTTCGGTTTTAGATAAATCAAAGGATTGCAATTTTTTTATTTGATTTTTAGATAATTTTAACATTCCAGACTAAAAGTTTCGTAGTTTTGACAATTTGGATTTTTTTGAATTTTAGATAATTTCTGTCATTTTAACCGAATTTTTGCAATTTTACAATTGACGTCTGAAATTTCGACCTTTTTGGTTTTGACAAGTTATCTCCTGTATTTGTTACTTCTTCGATTTTTTAAATTATTATTCGAATTATTTAATTTTTACTTGCGTTATTTAATCTTTATATTGTTTTTTTTTATTTTTTTTCCCCCTAAGCTTTGTCTCTTGACGTTATTACGATAAGACGTTGCTGTTATCATTTTTCTAATGCTAGCTGATAAATAAGGGGCCAGCGTCCCAGTCAAAAGATATAGTAGGTTATCGACCTTTACACCCAAGAGAAATTAAACAACTAAACTAAAACTAATTGAAAATAAAATCAATGAAAATATCAATAAAATTAAAGTAGAACAAATGAAACAAAATAATGATTAATTACTTAAATTGCCACACAACGTTGGTAAATGGTCGGTGGCTGTGTTGCGCGAGCGGTGAGACTTTTTCAAAATTCTGCACAAAGCACTGCACAACTGGTCGGTTTGTCCCCTCATCGTAATTTTGCAAAAACTAATTTTAGTTTTCGGTTTTTTTCTTTCACGAATTAATTTAATTTTATTTTAGTTTTAAATATTTCTAAAATAAATTTCTGTTCACTCGTTTATTAATTTTCACGTAGACTTTAGATTTAGCTGTTTATTTAGCTTCGATTTGTTCGATTTGTTCGAGTTTTTTTTTAATTATTTTGTTTGTATTTTTCAGTTTTTCTTTGAGGTCGTCTCACTATTACTATTTTTACTGTTATTTAATCTCTCATTATCGCACTGGTTGGTTGTGTGGTCATTTGGTTCATTTTCATATTTGTTTCCATCGACTTCGCTTTCGTTTTTGCTTTTTTGTGGTCTTTCGTTTCACACGTTGTCAGTTTTGATTGTATTTATTTTACTGCACTTTTTCATTAATTGGTTGAGTCCCCTTTTTTGTATTTTAGTTAAAATATATGAATGTTCTTAGTACTTTATTTATTTTGTCTTATTTATAGATTTGTAATTGGTTGTTTTTAATTTATTTTCTGCCAGTTATTTTCTTGCTATTTCTTTACAATATTTTTAACAATTCCAATATATTTTGTTCTTCAATTAATATTTTTCTCTCATTGTCTTTGTTTGAAATTTTTATATATTAATTTTATTTTATCTCAAAAGGCATGTGTTGCAAAAACGCCCCCAAAGTTCTCCATGCGTGGAAATGATTTTTTTTATTTTTTATTGACCAATAACGTTTTAAACGTCATGGTCAAGAAAACACTGACTCAATCGGAAAATTAAAATTTTGCATTAATTAAAGATTCTGTCATTATTTTTATCGGTGAATAAAATTTGAACTTCATGAAAATTCCTGTACTCCAGTTCCAGAAAAATAAACGAATTGAAATTGAAAAATTGCACAAATGCAACAAATTAATTTTCTACACAAAAACAAGACCAATCAACCGGATAACATAACAAGTAATTACGAAGAAAACAAAAAAATATAAATAAATTGACGAAAGGCAGCCACAAGAACGCTGAATAGAAATAAATATTTTAATTAAAATTTTTAGCATCTGCAATTAATAGCAATTATCAAAACACGCCGATTAAAAATTAAATCGCAATGAAAACATAAAATAAAAACATGATGAGATGTAAACACATTGTTGTTGTGGCTGTTGTTGTTAGTTGTGAAACATTATGAGTCGAATTTTAATCACAAGTTGTTTTCTTAAGACGAAATTATCCAGGGTCGTTAAATGTGATAAGTGCGATATTTCAAATAATAAAATAAGCGTCGACGTCATTGCAGTATTTTTATCCAAATTTTCAAAGTAGTCACTTTTATAAATTCTTTATGGCGCCCCTTCGCCCATTTGCGCATTACGGCCAACTCGTAACATTTAATTTCGGAAACAATTCGACATTTTTGATCCAAAATTAAAATAATTGTAAACATTAACCAAAACGTCGATTTATTTTTTAACTCTCAAATTTTTATCTCGAATTAAAGTCGATCAACGATTAAAATTTGCTGCCTCTTACCGTTTTATAATCCATGTTGGACGTCCGCGTCGAAACTAATTAGCCTCACAAGAATCGCTCTGTTGTGTTTGTGTATCACTGAACGGGCGGCAGGAAGGATAGCACGAGCTGTCACATTTCCGAACTCCACTGCGATAATGAATCCTCATTCTGTGCATATTCAAATATAAAAACAGCTCGTTATCAACACGGCTGCGGGGCAATTGCTGCGCTTTGTGTACCGAGAAGAGATGTCCACGTTACGACCGCGTTATTAACACGTCGCGGATTTGCCGGGAAAACCGGCGATGGGGAAACTGGCAGATCGCACGGTGCGTTTTTAATGTGCGTGTCGCGATAGTGGGGTCATTTTCGAGGCGAAGTTCGAGACAGTTTCGATTAACGACAAGTTCGTCGATTGTTGGAATTGAAAAGGCGACGAGAATTTTTTTTTCAATTTTTATTCTAATACTTGTCTTGCTATGTTATTGTCTTGTATTTTTGGTTCTTCGATGGCTTCCACTGTGAGTTTTATTTCATTAGTACTCCTGAATTGTATTCCTGATCCTATCTTCTTGTTATATTCCTCATTCTTCTTAGGAAACTCAGAGAGGTCAGGTGAAGATTTTCATTGCAGCCAACGGCCCATGGGTTTACTTTTCGTTGATTTTTTTTCCATTGTTTCCACTTTTATTCGATTAAGTTATTTATTTTCAATTTTCTTCCTTCGATTTTGCTATTAATTTTATTTTATTACCACGTTGAACTTGAATTGCATTTTCTATGAAACGATGAATCGAATTATTTTACACGAAACTCGTACCATTGTTACCCAAGCAGTGATTAATTCTTCAACTTGTTCGTAACGAACTCACAGGCGCCCACATCCTGACCAAGATAATTTCCACTGCGTTAGCGTTAATTTGACGTTGAACGTGTCGTTCCGTTTTCTGATAAATTCCGAGCCAATTAACGCCGTTCGGAGCTGTTTACGGCGGATATTTCGGTTGTGTCGTAAAATACGTCGGCAAGTAATCGCCGATGTCGTCACGCGAACTTCCAGTAGTGCAGGAAGAGAGCAATTAAATTTTTTATTGCGTGTGTGGGGAAATGGCACCGTTGGGGGTGGCGCCTTGTCGTTTGGAAAATCGAAATCGTAGAAAATTTATTTTTTTTAAATATTCGTTCGGTGTTAATTTTATTTAGTGTGGTGTGTTGTTGTTTAATTTTTTAATTTAAAGGGGCGCTCGAAAACGTGCACACGCCGCGACTTATTGAAATGGTTTCGGTTGATCGATGGCTAAAATTGCATTTCCGGGCGGAATGTTTCGCGTTTTCTATCCGCGATATTCGCAACAGATGTTTTAACTTGACCCAGTAAACTCGAGACAATGATGTTGCGCAACGAGGAACATTTATGAAATAGCAAAATGTATCTAACATCTTCCTGAATGAGTAAATAATAAAAATTCTTTGGTCGGATAAAAAAAAAATAGGTCGAGTGTAATAATATTTTTTTTGTAATACTTGTTTATAATATCAGCGTCCTTAGTTAATAACTGGTTTACGTGGTTACGTCCGATCGTAGGTCAGTTTATTGTTTAATTTCATTATGACATATTTGTAACCATTGATCCATAAAAGAAATAAAACATTAAAATTTTAACCATTTTCGCCATTCAACTTCCGGTCGTGACGTTCTCGCTCATCGTCGTTGGAGGTGTTTGCTGTACTATGTACATTTTGTCTCATTAACTAAAAGTTCATACATTTGAAAAACATGCAAATTATTTTTTTTTAAACACCTGGACTTTTTCATTACTTTCCATGTATATCCAAATTTTAAAAAATGAACAAATGAAAGTGTTGCTATGGGACGAGATTTAAATGAACGACGTGTGTGTTTACAAAAATAAAAATAACGAAGAACTCACCAAATCAAAGACGCAAGTAATTTAGCATAAAAGATCCGAATAAATTTTTAACTTTAAATTAAGTGCACATATTAATCAACACGACAGCCCTTGTGTTACATCCAGTGAGTTGTAACCGGTAGTAAATGGAACTAGAGTATTACGAGTATTAAGCGAAAATCAATTATACATTTTTAAGTTTATTTGGTTAAATTTTTGCAATTATCTTAAATGCGCTCATGTTATGTCAAAAGTTAGGAACATGTAAGAATTAATAAGAATAAAACTTCTAACGAAACTTCTACCAAAAATGTGAAAAAAACAACCAAAAACCACATTGATTATAAATAGGCGTAAAAAATTAATCATATCTTCTAGATTATTTCTGTCGTTCTAGTTCTAGATTTACGCAAAACCTTATTGATTTTTTTACATAATTGTCACTGTATTGTCAATATTATGTTTTTCTCGATTTTTGATAAACTTGTTTTTGTGTTCTTATTTTATTCTAAATTATTCTTCCCACATAGCTCGATTGAATCCCAAATCTGTTGGAGTTTTGTTGCGCTTGTTAGCTTCTTAAGCTTCTTCAGCCTTTCCAGTGTTGTCTATTTTGTCCTTGGGTTGGGTCGGGTTGGGTCGGGTTGTGTTGGGTTGGGTTGGGTTGGGTTGGGTTGATTTTTTCGTATTTCTTGCTTTGTTATTTTGCCCCACAACTTCATTGCACTTGTAATAAAGTTGTATGTAACATGTTTTCTCCAGTCTCTCTCTTCCTTATCAATCTTAATTTTCTCTATTTTAATTACAAACAAATTCACCGAAGACACAAAATGATTAAATGTTTCGAATCGATCAGAAAGAAATTCTTCAAGTCCGAAAGTGACTGATAGATAAAACCCAATTGAGTACAACGAACTTCACTAAAGCTGAACGAACCAATGAATTTTCGAATTAATTCAAGTCGGAACCAATTGAATTTGTGAGCGATGGGGCTGTGGAAGTTTAAGTTATTTGTTTATTGTGTGCGAAATGTCAACAGTATTATTATTATTTTTTATTTTGTAGCGTAATAGGTGTATTTTACTTAAGACGTGAGAACGTCGAGGATAGTTTTTACAAGTTTTATTATTTTAATTTGTGTTATAGACAGTTTAAGTCTGTAGTAAGTTGTTTGCTCAAGACGTGAGAACGTCAAGGATAATTTAAGGTAATTTGTTTGGATGTTGATTATTTAAATTTCCATATGTGTCACAATTTATGGTTAAATTGAAGTTTAAAGACACCACTTAATTCAAACTCCCATTAATTTGTTTCCTCGCCACCAATAATTCAATAATAAACATTACGACATTTCGGTATCGTTTAATTTTTTTTTGCAAATTTAATATATAATTAGATATAATAAGAAATGATATCGAAATAAAAAAAAATATTTATGGCATAAATTCCCCAATTAATTCTTATCACATCATTCAGCAGTCGTTCTCAGATTTTGTTTATTAAATTCAACAATTACATAATTGAATAAATAACACGACGAATGTTAGAAAAGATCGAAATCGAAATCGATCGATTTAAATTGGAGACTTAACCAAACCAAATAACTCGATAATTTTTTTTCGAATCCACACAAACTGTGTGCGATTGTTTACGATTAATGTTTCGCAGCCTTTTTTAGAGATAACGATTTTAGTTTTCGTATATCGTTTGATTTTTTCGCCGGTGATTTTTCAAAAGATTAGCCGTTTTAATTATAACTTGTTGGTTGATGTTTTTATTTGATTGTTTTTGCAAATTTTAAAATGAAAATTAAAAATCAAACTGAGATGAAATGCGATATGCTAAACAAGTTTTTAATTTCACTTTTCTCATGTTTGATCGCCAATTTCGTCAGTGACATTTCCCATCGACCCGTGACTTTATGAATAATTTTAAATAAATGTTAAATAGTTAAATATCCAGTACAGACTTGACCCCCCCCCCCATGCACCGCAACTCGTCTTACTTCCTCCAACCCCCATCGACGAATTCGTTACAAGTGCTATGTTCTTAACTTAAAACAAAGACTTAATCATCGATTTTTCAACAATCATTTACTCGACAAACATTTATATCAAACGCACGCATTATTTCCGATAGAGAATAATCGCAAATTCCTATAGAAATAAAAGCAATTCTTATCGGCCCGCACTTGCACCTATATTTATAGGACGATTTCGAGCACCTTCAGTGTAGTCATCGCGTGGTAAGTATCGGTGCTGTGTGAAAATCAACTTAAAATCAACTTATCGGACGCGCGAATTCTAGATCGGTCACAAATGAAGATTGCGATAGTTTTTTCGCTGCTCGGGTTGGCTCTGGCCAAACCGGCCCAAAGAAGCGCCAAAGCCGCGTGTGGATACGACGTGAGTATTAATTCGATTTAAATCATCGTACGCACTTTGAATTGAATAATATTCCATCATCAAACCAATGTAACTCTAACAGTCAGAGTATTTATCAATTCAGCAATTGCTACAGCTTCGGGTACAAGTCGGAATCAATACTTTCCTGTGAAATAAAATTTCAATGTCTCCTTTGGGAATCGAACCAGACACACTTTTGAATTACTAGCCCGGCTGGTTAGACTACGCCACCAAGACTGGTAACCGCTACTGGTTTCAATAATTAATAATAAGTGCTTAATCATGTCGTTTTGAATTAATAAGTTTACGTTATTTTTTAAATAAAATTTCAATTTAAATGCTATTGAAAAATATAACGTAAACGTATTAATTTAAAACGACATGTTCGCTGTCTTGTTATTAATTATTGGACCAAATCAAGCTTACTCGATGGTGATAACATTTTACGAAAGTTTTCCACGGTCACTTGTAGATAGTTTCAGTATTTGATAATTAAAAAAAATCTAATCGATGAGTAAACTTTTATTATGTTTTTTTAATCTATGTAGGTGTCATAAATAATGCTACATAAAATATAATAGCTTAACCACCAATAATCAAAAGTAACTATTTCAGCTTTGCCTTGAAAATAAATCGTTCTCTATATTAACGTGAATGTGGTTCAAGGTGATTAACAAATAGTGCCATGCAAAAATATTTTAAATAACTTAAGAATTGACTCATGATTAACTCAAATGTATTTGGAGACATTATTGCACAACTGTAAATTGAAAAAATCTCAATATTGTTTAAATTTGTTGACAAAGAATTGGTAAAATGCAAGAAAATCTTAAATGTGGCAAAAATGTGAACACTTCACATTAATTAGACGTCAAGAATTGAAGAAATGCCTAAACCAGAAAAAAATTAAAAATTATATCAAAAGTCAAAATTATAAAAGGATTATTTTTGTTTGTAGAATTGTTTAAAATAAAAAAAATATCATAAAAAATTAAAACTGCAGCCTGAAAATACAAAGCAATACGAATTGCATAAAAAACAACAACTCTAACAGCGAAAAACTGAAAAAAAAAAATCAAAAAAGATTTCATCGTTTTATTTCAGGCGGTCGTGGTATTTTGTGGCCTTCGTTTGATTTGCTTCAATTTGTGATTGTTTTTTTTAACGTATTTGAAAAAAAAACATAATCCACTTCAAAGGTAAAATGTTTCGTTTCCAACAAATCGAAAATTTGTTTATTTGCCAGGAATGAAGAAACAGTCGACGATCGGGTGACGAATTCCTCCAATGAAACAAAAATGTTGTAAGAGCTTTTCCAAATGGAACTCTACTTGCAAAGTTTTTTCGTGCAAACGTCTGAAAATAAATTTCCATCGATCGACAGTCGTTTCTTTGTTTATTTATTTATTAATGGCGGAGAAACAATCGATGATTGGTGATGAATTCCGCCGATGAAAAGCTCTTAATTTTTCCAGTCGTGTCACGCCGTCGATCCCACCAAGCTCAACGTGCACCTGGTGCCCCACTCGCACGACGACGTGGGATGGCTGAAGACGGTCGATCAGTACTACTACGGAGGTGAGAGGTTCGCACCGCGCCCGAGGGCAATTCATCTGAATCTTTGTTTTCAGGCAGGACTGAAATCCAACGTGCCGGCGTTCAGCACATAATTGGGTCGGTGGTCGATGCCCTTCAAAGCGATCCCAATCGGAGGTAAACAACGCGTCGAGTGTTTGTTGCAATCGATTTTTGAAGTCGTCGCTGACTATAGCCTTAGGTGTCCGATTAATCGGATAATTTTATCGGCTATTTTGTTGTAATTAGCAAATTGTCGAAATGGTCAAAATTATTTTAAAAAATCGAAAATTATGGTCAAGAATTAATGTGAAAAATTGCAATATTGCGAAAAATGTTAAACGTCTTTCGACGAAAATTGTCGAACTAATTGTGAACCAATTAAACCCAGACGTTCATGAAAGTCAAAATTGTAAAACAGAAAAAAAATAAAAAATTTCTATGTCTTCTTAACATTCAACATTTTTACCTTTTGGCAGTATTTTTCATTTCAATTTTTTTACAACTTATATTTTTGATAATTTTTGCAATTTTTCACGTTTAGGTTCAGTTAGCTTACTCTTTCACTTCAAGAATTTGACAATTTTGATTTTTTTTAATTGGGTCGGTGTCGATGCCCTTCAAAGCGATCCCAATCGAAAGTAAACATCACAAGTGTTTGTTACGATCAATTTTTAAAATCTCAGATTATTTGCTCAGGTGTCCGATTAAATCTAATAACTTAATCGATTATTAATTACCAAATGTTATTGTTGATTGTTTGATTTTTTGGACGCTTGCGCTTTTCATTTTTAATTTTTTACAATTTATAATTGTGGTAAAAATACAAGTCGATTAAAGAACTGACCTCTCCTGCGCATAGGAAATTTATTCCAACAAACGAAACCCCGATAAACTATCACATCAACATAATTCCAGACATATTTACATTCACCGACACGCCAGATAACGCACTTTCCCATGCATTCCCATCGATAAATCGTGCGGCAATTTAAAAATATCGATTTGTTATCGCGACAAGTATCGCAGAAGACACAGCCAATCGACGACACCCGCCGCCTCTAATTGGCCGAAATTTAATTCAATAAATACCTCGGCCGTTATTTACTCTAGATGCGGATTACGTCAACACCGCGACGATAAAAACGCCGTCGTCGTACATAAACGGCGTGCGAGCGTCGACGAAAACATGGCAATTACTTTCCATTATTCGCTTCCGCTTCGCCCGACGTCGTGTAACTTTGTTAGCCGGCGGAAAAACTGCGTGTTTTCGACGTATCGGTGTTTAACGTTGGCGAACTCGGACGAGACGGCGGTGAATTTAATGCGCCGGGCGAATCAGGGTGATTCGATTGGATTGGGGACCGGAATCATGGATTGGGAAATAATTTTTGTTCGTTCGGATTTCGGATTAATTTAATTTCGGGGATCGTTGCGACTTGGTCGCATTCGGCGATATTGTTATTGGATCGGTCGAAAATTTATGGACGTTATCAAATTCGAGTTTTTAATTTAATTCAGTTAATGGTTCAGCAGAAACTGCGGTAAAAGTTGTTTTTTTTCTTGACGTTCTTCGAAGTTCTGCTCACAGTAGAAGGTGTCTTTTTGTGTTTTCCAAGATTCTTTTAAGTTTGATGTTGACTTTGATGTTGATATTGACATTGGCATTGACGTTGGCTTTGACTTTGAATTTTAGTTTGATGTTGACTTTGACGTTCCACTTTGATGTTGAAGTTGACGTTGATTTTAACTTTGACTTTGATATTGACGTTGACGTGGACGTGGACGTAGACTTTGACTTTTACTCTGATGTACTTTTACACTTTGACGTTGACTGTGACTTCGACTTTGTCATTAGCTTCGATTTTGACTTCCACTTTGACTTTGAAGTTGGCGTTAACGTTGACTTTGGCTTCAACTTTCAGCTCCGCTCGTCGGATTTAACTTTGACATCGACGTCGACTTTAACTTTTACTCTGATTTTCACTTTGACGTTGACGTTGACGTTAACTTTGACTTTGTCATTAACTTCGATTTTGACTTCCACTTTGACTTTGATGTTGGCATTAACGTTGACTTTGACTTCGAGTTTGAGCTCCACGACTTTGAATTTAACTTTGACAGCGATGTCGACTTTAACTTTGACTTTTACTTTTACTCCAATTTTCAGGTTGACGTCGACTTTAAGTTTGACTTGACTTTGGCTTCGACTTTAAGCTCCACAACTTTGAGCTCCGCTCTTTGGATTTAACTTTGATATCGACGTTGACATTAACTTTGACTTTTACTTTTACTCTGATTTTCACTTTGACTTTGACTTTGTCATTAGCTTCGACTTTGAGGCTCCGCTCTTTGCATTTAACTTTGACATCGACTTCGACTTTAACTTTGACTTTTACTTTTACTCTGATTTTCACTTTGACGTTGACTTTAACTTTGACTTTTACTTTTACTCTGATTTTCACTTTGACTTTGACTTTGTCATTAGCTTCGACTTTGAGCTCCACGACTTTGAGCTCCGCTCTTTGGATTTAACTTTGACATCGACTTCGACTTTAACTTTGACTTTTACTTTTACTCTGATTTTCACTTTGACGTTGACTTTAACTTTGACTTTTACTTTTACTCTGATTTTCACTTTGACTTTGACTTTGTCATTAGCTTCGACTTTGAGCTCCACGACTTTGAGCTCCGCTCTTTGGATTTAACTTTGACATCGACTTCGACTTTAACTTTGACTTTTACTTTTATTCTGATTTTCACTTTGACTTTGACTTTGTCATTAGCTTCGATTTTGAGCTCCACGACTTTGAGCTCCGCTCTTTGGATTTAACTTTGACACCGACGTCGACTTTAACTTTGACTTTGACTTTTACTCTGATTTTCACTTTGACATTGACTTTGACTTTGAATTTGTCATTAACTTCGATTTTGACTTCCACTTCGACTTTGATGTTGGCATTAACGTTGACTTTGGCTTCGACTTTAAGCTCCACGACTTTGAGCTCCGCTCTTTGGATTTAACTTTGACATCGACGTCGACTTGAGTTTACTTTTACTCTGATTTTCACTTTGACATTAACTTCGACGATTTTTTCTGTTACGATTCCTGGACGTTGTGTGACTTTTCTTTTTCATTTGAAACTTCATTTTCCTCGACAGTTTTTGATTTCCAATATTTTTACGAACATAATCCTAGAGAATTTCCTTTGGTCGTTGAGTTGACGTCGACGTTAACTTTGACTTCGAAGTTGACAAGTTGACGTTGACGTTGATTTTGACTTCAACTCTGAGTTACACTTTAACTTTGATGTTAACGTTGACGTTTACTAACTTTGACTTCGACTTTGACTTTGACGTACACGTTTTCTTTTGCTTCGATTTTGACTTCGATGTTGGCATTAACGTTGACTTTGACTTTGAGCTCCACTTTGACTTTGACGTTGGCGTTGACGTTGCCTTAATTTTGACTTTGCCGTTGCCTTTGACTTTCACTTTGAGTTTGACGTTGACGTCCACTTTGACTTTGACGTTGGCAACTTTGACTTTGATTTTGATAAAAAAAAACATAGAACATTTGCAAGAAGCAGTAGTTCTTGAAAAATAGAAAATGAATTAATTGTCAATATTTGGAAATTTTGATCACTGCAATTTTGCAGCCTTCTGATATTTTTGGGATTATCAACGATTCTAATTTTTTTTGACATTACGACTTGAGCTTTGATAATAGTTAATAAATTTTTCGTCAGGCCTGTTATGCATCTTGACGATTACAAAAAAATTGAATTTCTTTCCAACATTTTTTTTTGGAGGAAGTATAAAAATATATGGTTCTTACGTTTATGTTTAAATATACAGCTACACCAAATTGGGATGATTTACCCATTTTTCCTTGGCTTTTATGACTTAATTGCGACTCTATGTGGGAATGTGCTAGAGTCAAAATATTTAGTTAATCCAATCTGATTAACTCTTGACGTTTATTTACCTCATTTAATCATATCGTTGATTTTTGTTACAAAATCCCTTCTTGTAGATTCATCCAAGTCGAAACCGCCTTCTTCTGGCAATGGTGGCAAAAACAAACGGACGAAAGAAAGGCCATCACCAAAAATTTAGTGGACAGCGGCCGCCTTGAAATCATCAACGGCGCGTGGAGCATGAACGACGAAGCCGCCGCCCATTACCACTCCATCGTCGACCAGTTCACCTGGGGATTAAAGTACTAACCGTCCCCTTCCCTTCCTTTATTTTACCAAAATCGTCGTTTCAGGAAAATCAACGACACCCTGGGCGAGTGCGGTCGTCCGAAAATCGGCTGGCAGATCGACCCGTTCGGCCACAGCCGCGAAATGGCGTCGCTTTTCTCGCAGATCGGCTACGAAGCCATGTTCTTCGCCAGACTGGACCACAGGGACAGCACCAAGAGGCACAGCGAAAAGAGCCTGGAGATGATCTGGCAAGGCAGCGAAGATTTCGGTAAATTTATGGCGATTTCTTTTTATTGGTCTATCTGGCGTATTTGTAGGATCTTCTTCAAATCTATTCACTGGTGTGTTGTACGATTTTTACACGGCGCCCGCGTATTTTTGCTGGGACGTGTTGTGCTCTGACGACCCGATGATTGACGACGAATCCAGTCCGGATTACAATATCCCAAATAAAGTTAGTAAAAGATTTAATATAATGAATGTCAAAATCTTAAAAATTAAAAATATTTATTTACTTTTAGGTCGAACAATTTGCAGAGTATGCAAAAAACGGAGCTTCTTTCTATAAAACGAACAATCTGTTGATAACGATGGGGGGTGATTTCACGTATCAAGCTGCTGACATGTACTTTATTAACATGGACAGACTGATTGAGTAAGTAATTCTTGCTTGCGCTGAGATCTGATTTAAATTTGCGTTTCTCAATGGGTCGTTGAATTTTATTAGCGTCGTCCGGTTTACACAATAATCTGATCGATTTATCAGCTTCGCAATCCTCGTGACGATCTAACTTTTCACAGCGGTTTCAAACGCTACCGTCCGGACATCAACGTCATTTATTCGACCCCATCTTGCTACGTGAAAGCCGTCAACGACGAGGCCACCGCCAACGACATAAGCTTCCAATTTAAGACGGACGATTTCTTCCCGTACTCGTCGAATATTCACTCCTACTGGACCGGGTACTTCACCTCCAGGCCGAATTCCAAACGGTTCGAGCGCCAAGGCAACAACTTGCTGCAGGTATTTTTAACACAAAAGCAATTCGATTGAAGTTCGCGTCTACGAAATAAATTACCCTCAGGTTACGAAACAACTGGTTTCGTTCGAAAAACAACGCGATAAGGACTTCAGCGACGACCTGACCTTGCTGAAAGAGGCGATGGGTATAATGCAACATCACGACGCCATCACCGGTACCGAGAAGCAGCACGTCTCCGACGACTACTCGAGAATTATGACGTTGGCTGTCAAAACCGCCGAACAGAACGTCGATGAAATTGTTCTGTAAGTTATAACGAAGTGAAACCTAACCCATACTAAGTAGTTAACACAACTTAGTTAATTAAAAATCCAAAATAGACGAATCTAAGTGAGGTTTAAGTTTAGATGAGCATCGCAAGCTCATGATAGCTTACGTTTTCTGATTCTTAATAATTCAACGTGAGCTTCGCTATCTCAACACAACCTAATCTTTAGTTAGGCTATCTAAGTTTGCTGAGCATCTCAAACTCATTTTAAATAATTTCACTTGTCCTACGTTTTAAATGATTTTAAGGGACCTATTGAAGAAGGGCGACGACGCCACCGACGTCAAAGTTGAATTGGCTTCGTGTCTGATGGCCAACGTGAGTCACTGCGATTCTTCGACGGCCGATCGCTTCACGGTCGCCGTTTACAACCCGCTGAGTCGAAACGTGGACCATCACGTCCGACTCCCCGTGAACGGGGGCTCGTACAAAATAACCGGCCCCGACGGCGAAGTCGAGTACGTTGTGCTCCCGAACATCGCCGACTTCAGCTACGTAGAGAACATAAACCAGAGCGCCGATGAATTGGTGTTCGTGGCGAAGAATCTCCCACCGTTGGGACTAAAATATTACTACGTTGAAAAAATCGAAGACGTCGGTAAATCGGCGACGCCGTCGACTTCGACGCGACTGGGAACCGAGGTTGGTGGTTGTGAGATTGTTTCGCGAAATATTTCAAAATTATTATCGCTTCGCACTATTAAATAGATAACATAAATATTTTTTTAAGAACTTGACCTCTGCGCCATCAATGGCCGTTATCCGCAGACATGGCGCGGATAAATCTAATTTAGCGTTTTTTTTGTCTGCGTAAATATTGGCATTTGCATTATTTACAATTCCGAAGATAGTTCGCGCCGTCTTTAACGCGCGAACCGGGCAAAGTTCGAAATCCACGCCAACGTTCCGCGAAGTTATAACAACATTTTTCGCGCGATCGTTTCGTAATTTATCTTTGTAATCGTTTACGTAGAAATAAAAAGAAACAAATGCGTCAAATCGCGTCGAAGAAAACTCAGTCAATGTGGTTTACACTATGCACAGGGTTGCTGGCGCAGTTGCTTATGTGTTGAGCTAGTAATCCTAAGGTTGCAGGTTCAAACCTCACCAAAGTCATTCGAATTTAATTCACAGATAAAGTTCAGAATTGTGGACGTTTTTCGTGTTTCACCCCTGACTATTAATAAATTCTATTTCGTTCGTCTCATTAATCACCAATCGATGACGCAACCATTTGCAGACCTCTGGGTTCGAAATCGACGCCAACGGAATGCTGGCGGCGGTGACGCTCAACGGCATAACGCTCCACATCAAGCAGGAGTTCATGTACTACAACGGGGCGAACGGGACGAACCTCGCCCTGGACGATCGAGCCTCCGGCGCTTACATATTCAGACCGGCCTCAACGACCCCTCAAGCTCTGCCGCTGGCCGACAGGGCAACCACCACGATTTACACGAGCGACATCGTCGACGAAGCCCACCAAGCCTTCAACGTCGACTGGATCAAACAAATCATACGGGTGTACAAGGAAGAAAATTACATAGAGTTCGACTGGCTCGTCGGACCCATCGAAATTCTCGAGTGAGTTTCGAGCCCGTAGTTAATATGACTCCAAGATAATAATTGCATTTCAGTGAGCTAGGCGTGGAGGTTATTACTCGCTTCTCGACCAACTTGGAAACCAACGAAATGTTCTACACGGACGCCAATGGCCGCCAAATGGTGAAGAGAGTCCTGAATTACCGCGAAACCTACCAATACACCGACGAAGAACCAGTGTCGGGTAATTACTACCCCGTGACGTCGAAAATCGTCCTCAAGGACGTCGGCAAGGACATCGAACTCGCCGTTTTGAACGACCGCGCGCAAGGCGGCTCCAGCTTGAACGACGGCGAGCTCGAACTGATGGTGAGTTCTTCGAAATCGATTAAAAATCGATTAAAAAATTTTAATTAATTAATTAACTTGCAAGGTCCATCGACGCCTACTCAACGACGACGATTTCGGCGTCGGAGAGGCCTTAGACGAGCACGAATTCGGACAAGGGGTTGTTGTCAGAGGGCGGCATTTCTTGACATTCGGGTCGTCGACTTCAAACCCCGACGGTAAGATTCTTTACGACGTATGCGTCGCACTATAACGTCTCATTAGGCAGGAGTTCGGCCGCTCAGCAACGTGACTTGGCCCAGAAGAAACTACTTTCGCCGTGGACGTTCGTCGGCGACGCCGCCGATCAATCGCTCGAAGCCGTGCAAGAAAAACTCAATTTGCAATTCTCCGGATTGACGCGGAGCTTGCCCGAGAACGTCCAAATTTTAACGTTGGAAACCTGGCGCGATAACGTACTCCTGTTGAGGTTGGAACACGTGCTCGAAAGCAACGAAGACGCCACGTTGTCGCTGCCAGTTACTGTCGATCTCGATGTAGGTTTTTGCAAATTCGTGGAAAAACGCGTCTGAAATGTTTCGTTTTAAGGGCCTGTTTACGCTGTTCGATGTGACGTCGATCGAGGAAATGAACTTGGCGGCGAATCAAGCCGTCGACGAGATCGCGAGGATGCAGTGGAACATCGAAGATAACACCGGTAAAACTTGCGATAAGAGCGCGATGGTGGTCGATAACCAGGTGACGCTGAAGCCGATGGAGATTCGCACTTTCCTCCTGAACGTTTCCGCGAAGTGAAGGATCGTTGATTATTAAAACTTATTATTAATTGCAAAAAAAAATCGTTATTAATCGGACCCGATCCAATCCAATCCAACCCAACCTAACCTTAACCATTCCGTTAAAGATCAGTACACTTAATTAAAACGAAGAATATAAACTAACAAAATTAACCGGTTGAGAGCAAAATTACTTTAGCTCAGAAAGTTTAAAAAACAAACAAAAATAAATTAATCAACGATTGGAACAAAAACACGCAAAATTAAATAAAGTTACCAATCGAAAAGACGAAATTAAATTCGTGCGAATAAATAAAAAAAGATGCGACATAAATACTAAACAGCTACGAGTTGGTTGGAGATTCTGACAGGTGTCAAATTGTGTTTCGTTAGCTGTCAAAATTTACGTTTTGTTTATTATGTAATTGTTACACAGTGTCTCGTCATTTGCATCTATTTTGATAGTTTTGATACGTGTCAAACTTTCGTTTAAAATGGTAATTCATTTGGTAAATAATATTTTGAATGACATGTTGACAGTTATTTTGTTTCGGTAACCGTCAAAGCTTTGTATAAAACTCACAATATTTTGACAGCTGTCAAAGTATATTTCATCGACTTTGTTTACAATAAGAACGAGAAACTAAATCGAAAAAAATATTCTCGCAGTCGCAATGTGCATTTCTGTAACTGTCCAAGTTTTGTTTGCGAAGCAGTTTGACAACTACTGCTTAAAATTACGTTTTATTGGTTGCCGGATGTTTCGTTAGTTGTAAGTTGACATCTCTTATTTCATCGTTTTGACATTCGACAGCTATATATTTTTAAACAAAATTTTGACAATAGACAATGTTATCAAACTCTTTCAGTGTCAATGTTGAACTGTTGTTCATGTGTTTTGACAACTGATATTTTAAACGATATGTCGATAGTAATATTTCGGTAACTGTCAATGCGTTGTCTTTATTACACAAATAATATAACAACGACCATATATTTTGACCACCAATTAAAATGCACATCAAACGACAATATGATATTTAGCACAAACCAAACTAAATAGAAATTAAATTGGCGGTAAACAAAAATAAATGAATGTTATGTAAAATATAATCAAATTAAAAAAATGTCTATAGTTCCGGAATATACAAAACCAAATGAAAAGACATCCACATTTTGACATCTGTCACAGTGTTTCTATAAGTGTCAAATGTCAAGATATGACGCTCTTTGACAGCTATTTTTCATTTTATTACTTGACATAGATGTCGGCAACTGGCATCGTTTTATTCAGATTAATACGTCAGCGACTGTACAAGTATGGTTAGTGATGTGTGTTGTTTAAAATCAATTACCAATCTTAAAGATTTGATTAGAAAAAACATTTAATGTCCATAATTCGAATCGACATTTTGACAGTTGTCAAACTTTATTTTGCTAACTGTTTTGTTTGAGGTAATATAAGTAGCACACAAACTGATATTATTTGACAGATATTATTTTAAAACGTTAATTGTCAAAGTATGATTAGAAATCTGTTAAGCTTTTGTTGTAAATAAGGTACGTAATTTGACAGTTATATTAAACGACATAGTTGCAGTTGTCATACGTTTCAGTGAAAATGTCAAAGACAGGTGTCAAACTATACGAAACGACATATTGACATTTTTTCATTTTATTTCAAAAATTTATAATTCGCCACGACATTTTCATACCTGTGAAGCTACGGGTAACAACCGGCTGTTTGAAATAAAACAAGTCGATTGTTACATTATTTCGACAGCTGTCACACTACTCGATGACTTGTCAGTTTCGTTTAAAATAAATAATTTAACAAGAATCATTGGAACAACTTTACGTTTGTAATTGTTTCGTTCGGTGTCGAAGTTTTAACAGCTGTCAAATTTTTAAAATCCCAGAACTTGACAGCTGTCATCGTGAACTATATTTTGATAGCGGGCAGCTGACAGGTGTCAAAATATGTCTGTCTAGCTCAATGTTATGTTTAAACTACGTGATGACCGTTACTTAAGAGAACGCAGTTGAGATTCTTGGATGATGACTGCGCCCTCGTCATGACCTCATTCAGCGCTTGCGCAACTAATTAATGTCGGTTACCACACAAGTAAAATCATTTTGTCGAAGTTTTAACAGCTGTCAAATTATGTAAATCACGCAACTTGACAGCTGTCATCATGATAGCAGTCTGATAGCTATTTTTCAACATAAACGCTACGGCGGCTAAGATATTTTGACAGCTGTCAAAATATACCTACCTAACTCAAGGTTTAAGCTACGTGATTTGATTTTTTACATTTCAACAGCTGTAAAATAATTTTTCAGTAACTTCGCTTTGATTATAATTTTCTATAAATTTAAATCTGTCAAATTGTTATAATTTGACATTTTGATCGTTACCACGCAATGTTGTAAAATTGACGTAAAGAAGTACACAGCCATAAAACACCATGGATATTACTTAAGACAACACAGTTGAAATTCTTGGACGATGGTTTCGCCCTCGTTATGACCACAAATACTACACACAACTCCGAAACAATAAAAAAATTGGCAGTGGTTTAAATCGTAAAATCATTAACCTATAAATATATATCAATAAAAAATTTATACAAACCTTGACATGTCGTCGAATACACAATTTACGTATTCATTACCAACACATAAAATAAAAAGTTCGGAGTAACTTTCCTATTAATATTTTCCACGATTTATATTAAATGCGGAGTTACTTTGATCCTTGCGTTTTATGTCTTGACGCTTGGCAATGCAAACTGTTCTTAATATCAGCATAAAGCTTCGGTTTCTCTGTTAAAATATCACGTATCAGGCGATTAATAAGTTATTATTAAGATCTGTAAACATATTTTCGATTTTATCTTATAAATTTGGATGGTCGGACGAGTTCACAACGTGGACGAAACGAACGTCTAAGAATTCCAACTGTTTTTTTTTTGTAATAACTTATTGTCACGCAAGTGGGATAATCTAAGTCCTTCGTTTCAAATTAGAACAAGTTGTTGGGCTGGGTTGGGTCATCTTGGGTTGGGTTGAATTGGGTTGGGTTAGATTAGGATATGTTGGGTTACAATGCTTTGTTATAGTAGTTACAAATTTTGACTCACGTTAATGGTACAAATTACCTTCTGGCCACCGATCGTTTAAATTTCATTTGCAGCCATTCTTTGAAGTACTGACAACTTGATTACGAAGATGAGAGAGAAACACGTTTGCGATTAATCGACAAAGCTGATGAAGAAAATCGTAGAAGTTAGCTGAGGCTGCCAAATGTAACGAGATATCCCCCAGGTACTAAGGCACTTTGGTGAGATCTGTTTTTCATGGGAAATAATAATGCAATTGAATGTGTTTATAGAATTTTTTTTATTTTGTTGGCTAAAATAAATATCGTTCTATACAGGAAGCTCGACGCTATTACCTGCGTCGATTTTTCGCCCATAAAACGCCTTAAACGTCCATTTAAATTCACGGCCTTTAAACTCCCCTCATATTCGTCCATTGTCTCGCGTCTCCGGATACTCCATCGTTTCCTCATCACCGTCGACGCCGCGACACCCGCGTACGCGACAAAGCGCCCATTTGACACGCAATATCCGCAGACGAAAGGCAAACACCGCTCACCTAATAACACCGCACCATCCGATTGTGTGCATTTCGACGCCGTCGATCGCGATCGATCGCGACAATTTATCGCGTTCGCGCTCATTGTCTCCGGACCGGCCGGCGGGGGCGGCGGGGCCGCCCGCGATGACGTCCCGCTGGAACGTGACGTCACCGCGGCGAGAGCGACGCCTGCGTCTTGCTGGAGATGTTCACGGTCGACGCGATCGACTCGACGCTGAGCTGAAACCCTGGCTCATGCATCAGTTCCCAGCGCGCCGTCCTCTCATCTCGTGTCGCGTCCGCCGCGCGCGTCTATGATGTACCCTTGTTACTGCAAACTGTGCACGGTTCGACTCTCGATCGGTCAGTGCCTCCAAACGATATAGGTTCGTAGAGTTGAAATTTAAAATTTTAAATCGATCGAATGAGTTCCGAAAAAAAATGCGCTGTTTTCTTTTGCATTGTTTGTTTAGGCGAGGCCGCCAAACGTACGCATTTAAACGACTCGGACGACTTGGAAAATGAAAAATAAGTCGCGATGAAAGACGAAAATTGGCGCGGGGGCGCACTTCGCCCGCGGGTTAATTGAGAGATGCGTGTTTACATGCGTTTAATGAGCGGATGACGACGGTGTATTTCTGTGCGGTTATTTATAAAAAAAAAGTTGAAATTTTATGTTTTGAAAAAAAATTATGATTTGGGCAAGGTCCAGATTTCGGAGCCGGATAACGTCGGGATAAAAAATTGATGTTAACAATGCACGATATGGCACGCCCACGTCGCAATCGCGACAATTGAAACGAAACAAACAAATGCGGTTTTGAATTGCGATGTCGGCGTTCAAATTTCATTGTCGTGGACCGCCCACATTGCGTAACCGGCGCCAAATCCACGGTTGCGGGTCGTAGTTTTTCATTCTGTTAATTTACAAATCTTTCCTGGAACTACTACCGAATCATTAAGTGGTTACGCCGGCCGCAATTAATCATCAACGTACCGCCAAATAGTTGACGGTATAATTTTTATTATTAATCTCGGTTCAAATTTTGATTCGTACGTTTTATGTAAATGATAAAAAATGTTCTTATAGTCATGGTTAATAATAATTAAAAAATCAAATTAAAACAAATGTTGAATAGTGTCAGTCGTTGTGAGATTTCATTCACCTGGTGTTCGGTTTGACACTTTTTAAAACGCAACATAACTAGAGCATTTTGAATATAGTTCATTGAAATTTTCGAAACGCGAGGAGATTCAACATATTCTGGCAGTTTTTTGCTGCTTATTGTTTTTTGTTAGCCGTGGCGTTTTTTCAAAATTGAAAATGAAGAAAATTGTTTTGAGATGCTATACACTGTATAACTTTGTTTGACGTTTCTCAGAATTTGTAGGTTGACTTTTTATTTTTATCTTTTCTTAATATCTGTTTTTTTATTATTTTCGATCTATCCTACTTTCTAAAATCCATGACGGACTTAATCCCGAAGATTATCCAAAACACCAGAACTGAAAATTTTTCTAATTCTAATTCCAAATTTGCTAAAATCATAATTCATGACAAAATAGCTTTTAAATGGCTCTCGTGTTACATGACTTTCTGCAATTAATAATTTATTCATTGTTTTTGGTATCAAATCACACGATAACCCCCCCCCCCCTTCCGCCCCTATTCTTTTAACATTTACACCTCCATAGTTTTATTTCGGATGAATCTTTCTAACCTAATATTTTAATAACATAACACTTGGATCTTTCGTTCAACTTTGCGGCCTAAATTCGTTTTACAATTCTGATTACTTCAGTCAGAACGTGGTCCAGTTATTTAATAGCAATCAAGCATCTAATATAAGATATTTCCCCAATTTGTTATTCAAATTTGATTTAAAATCCAGACGTAACGCGTTGTTTTAGTGCTCTTTGTGACACTTGATCAAGTGTGGTAGGGTTCGATACATTTGTAAATTTTTATTTATTTGTTTCTCATATTTAAAAACCACAGTCTCAGTTATCACTTTATAATTACGTTAATCGGAATTGTCAAAAAAAAATTATTAATTCATTCTTAAGACGAAACAGTAATTTCTTACTAGGAAGCTTTAAGTTTGCTACATACTCGAAACTTCGACTTGGGTTTAAGGGATACGAGATTTGGTTTAGGATGTAATCGAATATGATACATGAGAATATTTGTAACAACTTTTTACATCAATTTATAATTCAATCGATTGCTCATAAAACCCATTTCGTTCAACCTGATTTCTATTAAAACTAACAAAAAAATCGATTATTTCTTTATGGTTGAAATTGCTTATTTCCAAAGGTATAGGCGCATTAATTTTGAAATTATTGCAGATTTAAAATTAGGCTAGTGGATTGGGTTGGGTTGGGTTAGGCTGGGTTGGGTTGAGTTGGGTTAGGTTACATAGGGTTGGATTGGGTTGGGTTGGGTTATTATATCAACCTCGCACCATACGCCATGCCGTTGTTATTTTTAGAATTCAGGTCATTAATTTTATATAATACCTGGATTTATTAGATTTAGATAGATTACAATTATTATCAATTGTTGACATTTCTAGCTTGATATGTGTGGTTATGTTTAAGTGTAGAAATTTACACATTTATTTTTATACTTTGCCTTTATTTATTATTCACTCCGGACACAAAACGACGTGCATTTTTCTCACATGCTCGAAATCGACCAAACATTCTCGACTCTGATTAGTCGAAATTGAAACCCACGAACATTTTAATATGTCCAAGTTTTTTTTACGAACGAAGCACTTTAACTTCCAACGTTAAATATCCTAACTATGAAGTAATAAATTAAATTAAAGAAAAGTCGATGGAAAAACAAGGAAAGAAAACGAAAAAGGTGTAGACTTGACTTGACTTGACTCTGACAGAAGA
The DNA here is from genome assembly GCA_959613385.1 of Geotrupes spiniger. Classification (NCBI taxonomy): domain Eukaryota; kingdom Metazoa; phylum Arthropoda; class Insecta; order Coleoptera; family Geotrupidae; genus Geotrupes; species Geotrupes spiniger. Next base: position 30,306,075 of record OY390739.1, read on the forward strand.
AGATAAAGAACAAATATATGAAGCCAGATAAACTAAGAGAAAACGAAAATGTTGAATGGGGAAGTGAGAAAAACGAAGATAGAGCAGTCATTTCGTCGTTTTTCTACAATTTCGTTAATTTATTGCATCAATTTTACACACGCGCAGTACTACATCGAAAGTCGTAAAATATGGTAATGGCGTTCGGCAATCTCCAGCAAATTTCTAAATCTAACGGCCAACAACACATCAATCATATTCCGTGCACGGCCATAATGTAACACAAAATGAACAACCGAGCGTTACGTAACATTACGAATGTCTAATTAAAAGCTATAAATAGTTCCGCTTCGACGTGGCGTAACAAAGCAAACGGAGAATTTCACTTTTACGGTTTCGTCCGCCGTGAATTAATTATTTCAGTTTTTGTCGATATTACGTCGATCGACTGAACGTCGTTATTTTCGTGCGGGCACGAACTAAAATTGTGTCGGAAAATTTTACATTTATTTCTAAACGTTTTTGAAACGTGAAGGGGGAAACATCAATCAATAATTCAATCGTCGATCGACAGATGACCGCAGCTATTCTTGATAGTACGAGACGAAATGTTAAAATGAAACTAAAATTTAAGTCATAAATTAACGATGAACGACTTCGAAGAATTTTATGTTATAAATAAATTTGATATACAATCGAAACTAACATCGCAAAGGAAATAATGGGAGGGGCGCTTAAATATTCCAGATAAATATTAAAACACCTCGTAGCCTTATAATTATCTAACACGTAATTGCCACTCATCCACTCCGAACGGCCGTAAAAATAACGCCAACATTTTATTTAATAAGTCGTAATAACGCAGTAAAAGTTGCGATTTTGATGTATTAATTTAACACGCGTTGTCAGATTTAGTTGACTTAATATGGTTGACTTTGGGCGTCACGTGGGTCATAACTTCGAGTAAACGACGTTGTTGTAGCATAGTCGGCATCTTTTCTTTACTTACAATCGTAAATTTTATTACAAAATGGTTTGATTTATGACCCGGACTCGTCACGTTAATTGTTAATCGTTATTTGTGAGGATTGAGTCGTGCACTTTTATTGTAATGCTTTGTGCCGTTAATACATTTTACGAAGAACATATTCTCATTTTTTATAAATAATTAAATTAATCGATTGTTTCGGATCTAACAATATAACTGCAAATAATTCACCGTTTTTTAACCACGATATTACAATCTAGATTATTATAGTTATATTTTCTTAAAATTATTAAATAACTCACCGTTTTACAACGATATTAAAATCATAAATTAAAAGAACGCAAAATGGAAAAATTTCAATATAAAGTGTAGTCGTAAATCAACTTATCGGCTCTGTTGTCAAACGGCGAACTTAAAGATTTGTTTAACGAATCGTCAGGAACATTAGGAAGTTAACTTCTTCAAAAGGGTTGCCGGCGATGAAATACAAAGTCGCAAACAAACCAGCAGTTGTTCAAATTGTAAAACGTCGGTTCGGATTCTCGGGCGATTGTTTCGTTCTCATTGCGAGATCCGAATTCAATTCGAATTCTAATTCAATCGTAAACACCAACCGGTGCGGATTTCACCAAACGATGAAACCGCACAACGACGAACGTAAAATCGGCGTGCAAACAATCGACGCGCACACGAACACGTCCGAGTGCATTTGTATTCCACGTCGAAAGCGTTTCATCGATCGCGTTTCGTATGAACGCGTCCCGGTAAAATATGTAATTTGGCTCGATGGCGTTTTATGTGCGATCCGAGTACGTACTCGAATGTTTGGGTGGGTAAAGAGTGTCGCGTTCGATCGATTGGACATGCTCATTTTTTTTATTTTTATCTGTGGCATATTTTGGCAAATGTGGTTGGAGTCGAGGGGTGTTAAACTGGCGGAAGAATTACAAATGCGTTATTCCAATTACTCGGAGATCGCGTGCGAGTATCGATTTTATCGAATGGCTTCTGGAAATCTACATAATGTCGAGCTAAATTTTGCTACTTGTTGAAAGCATGTCAATTTGTGTCCGGACGAACCAAAACTTTCAACCACAAAAGTATCACAAGATAGAACGATTTAGCGAGAAATTACTGGCTCCAGCATAATAAAACGCAAGTAATCGTTATAATTTAATTTGATGGCTTCATTGATTTTAAGACGACCCAACAAATAAAACTATAAATTTTAAAAGAAATCAATATCATCGAAAAAATAAATGTACATTAATTTGCGAAAGAAACATTTCCAAATATAATCGAAGCTCCGAATCTGATTTATAGCGGTGCACGCATCGTAAATTTGCTCCGCTCATTTTTAGTTCTACCTGACTTAATCGTAAATTTATTAATTCACGAGAAGCACTCGCATATTCTTCGCATCCCAAACGACCAAACAAACGTAACAGGTGTTGCTTCGTTATGTCAATTATGTTAATTTGTACAAAACGCATCGGATCGATTAACCGTCAGCGAACCCAACCCAACGCAACGCAATTCGTATTAGAAAAAGTAGAAAGACATTTATTGCAAATTTTTTCTTTTGCTTTCATAGCGTAACTTACGATTGTAAAACCAAGCGAATTAAAAATCCCCACGCAGATAATTTCAAATAAAATACTAAAATTTAATCTAAGTAAATCGTACCGTTGACGGTGGCAGTCAGTGGAACTAAAGAGACGAAATATGTTCGATATGTGTTGGGTCGAGTTGAGTTTGATTGGGTTGAGTTTTTTTAGAATAGATGTGAAAGAAAGTTTAATTGCTGCGTAAGTGGGTAAGCTCGTAATTGCTAACCATTGTGACTTTTAATTAGTTTAATTATTATAGTTTATAGTTTCAGGGTGGGAACGACACAAAAAAGGCAGCGATAACATCGTGTATCGCTGTTTTTCTTGAGTCGTAATTATCTGTAATTCGATGCCATTTGCATTTTCATTTGTTCCGCAAGTAAATTTTTAAGTCGCTTAAAAAATATATAATTACATAAATTTTATTTGGAAAAATAGAACTCGTCATGCACAACAAACACGACTTACCTACCACTCATTTCTTGTACACCTGTATCGCAAACGCATTATTATTTTTCCAATTCAACAATCAATTTATTATAATTCTAGTTTTCATTTCATCCAAACTTATCCACGGCGATAAATATCTTTCATAAACGTCTTACGTGAGCGTAACATCAACATTCCCCAGTCGACCTACTTCCAGCAAACTGGGACAGATTGACACGAAGACCAGAACTGGGTTAACGCAGATTCGGTAATAATACACCGATAGGAAAAGAAAATCGACACAAAGTCCCCGTGACGCATCGTAAACAAAGCGAATTCGAGAAAACACGTCGTCTCGTCGTAAACCGGACGATGAATAATAAATTCGAATAATTCTCGGGAATCACGTAGATTGGGTCGATATAATCGTGTGGCGTGCGAGCGCACTTTTTTCAATTTCAATTATGAAACGTCGCGTTATCTCGGATCTGTCCGGGCACGTCGGTTGTATCGTTAAACGCACCTGCGAGGGATTTCAATAATTTTAAAATTATTTTTGTTTTGTTGTTTCGCGATGAAATGTGTCGTTTAATTCTTTTTGATTCGTCTTACGCACTGGTTCTCGCGTATATCAGCAGGAGAGCGACGAGGTACGTCAAGTACATAATTTCAGGATCGCCACGGGAGTTAACGTGGGATCTCGCGACCCCGCGAAAGGGCACCTGTACGTATGTACGTGTTGACTGGAAAGCTTTCCGTCAATGAATGGGTACTGGACTGCAGTGTGATTGTTGTGTATTTTATCGAAGATGACATAAAATTAACGATAAAGTTGACAATTATCCTGTCTAACCCAACCCTTCGATTATTTCGATTAATTAAGTAATCGAATTAAACCCCAACCTAACAATTGTTATATTCCTTATTTGATTTTTTTTTTTTTAATAAATTCATATATCACACATTTGCGACAAAGTAATTCGTGTAATTCCGTCGAAATTTATGCGGCACCGCCTCCGAAAAATTTTAACGTCGACGTCGAACGCGGCGCATGCACGCAACGCGACACGTTTGTTTATTTATAAACCCGATTGTGACTTGGGGTGTTTGTTTTGGCGATTAAAATCGCGAGCAAAAAGGTTAACGTCCGCGAGTGACTCTATTTCGACGAGTCCGAGGCCCCATGTACGCAATTCTTGTGATATAAAACTCTATTTCCAGGCGCGCGCGCGAATAGACTTTTATTTCTGGTCGAATTGCGAACGAATTGTTATTTTTGATCCGATTGGGTAAGTGGGCCGCGCGCGTATTTTTTAAGTGCAAAAAAAAACTGACGGCTCGGTGACGCATCGGGCGGTATTTTCGTTTAATTCGCGAGATGGAAATAAAAATGTCCGGTTCGTTATAAAAATATCGGTGCAAGGTGATGACTAATGGATGCGAGAGATTTTTGTATCTATGAGGTAGGTTATCAAAATAATTTGACGACGTATAATTTGATTGCTTGTGTGTGTAACAATATGAATTCTATTGTAAATTAATTAAGAATTAATTAAAAATTATATTAGCACACACTCGACGCTTCGCTGTTTGAAATTGACTTCATTCGTCGATACATTGATGGCAATTCGATGATGCGGATGAATTCAAGAAATTTCGCGCACGCACACTCGTCACTTCGTTGGTTGAAACGCACACACCGTAATTCCAAGCTCGCCATCAAGTACAAAAAATTGTCGCGTTATTCCTTTCCAAATAATTTCAAGATTAATTATGTCGCAAGTTATAATTCCAAGAAATTTTATTTAATCGACGCACGCGATTAAATCAAAAATAATAATATTTTCTCTTACGTTACAGTTCACGGTCTAAACGAACAAATAAACCATAATGTCGTGTTGAAACAACAACGCATTAAATTTCATTATAGATGCAAGATTGTATCTGCGTCGCGAACCATATCACGCACGCTTCGCATCAAGATTAAAACATTGCACATAAATTATTAAACCGTAACTAGTTTGTTTTGTTGAAGTGAGCGATATTAAAGACTACATTCACCGGCCATTAAAACCATGAATCATTCATATTTATGTCTCGTTTTATTTTTAAATAACTTAAATAAAGACGAAAGAAAACGTGCAGCTAGTTTTATTGCGCTCAATTGCTTTAATAATCGAGTCGACGAATTAATAATCGCTATTTCTGTTTTATTTATTCATTTAATTCTTAATCAAGGCGTAAACTCGGAGTCGTCTTGAAATTCAATTTATTATTGCGTTGCGCACGTTGTCTGGAAATTCGATTGCGTTCCTCATGAATTTATTGAAAGCTGTCGGTGACGTGATCCACAATAATCCGGGGCGAACAAATCCGCGCCATCCGAGTTGCGTTATGTATGGACCTATTTCGCGCGGATTCGATTTGAAAAAGCGATTTCTTCTCGCGAGCGCCCCCCTTCTTTACGTGACAGTTTTTTTTTCGGGGGGGCGTCGAGATTTTTTTAAAGTAAATTTCGAATTATTTCTCAAAGCGTTTGTGAATTTTTTTATACGAATGAGTTTGACATTATTTACTTATTGTGCATTGTTATTGCAAATCTAGAATCGTCACCACGACAAATAAGTATTTTGGGTATCCAAGAAAACTCGTCTTAAGAAACGTACCCTGGAGCGGCCATTTTTCAGTCAAAAACGAAAAAAAAATTTTGTTTGTAGTCAATAGACACTTCGTGAAGTACTGCGTGAAAAAAATCGACAGGTTTTTCACCGTACTCCCGTAAAAAAATTATTCTTTATGGATGTTGTTTGGTTGTCTTCTTTTTCATAATTTTTATAAATTGTTTTTTTTTATGTTTGACATATTTTGAAATTTTGGGAATTATAAGATTTCTTGGTGAATCAAATGGTCGCTGTATTTTTTGCATTTCTTGAATTTTGGAAGATTATATTCTGTCATTTGTAGAAATTTTGAAAAGTATTTTGCATTTGTTGACGTTTTTGCAATTTTTTATTCCACTGCTAGGCTAGGTTAATTAATACATCATAATGTCAATTCAAACCCTTGTGTGAGGATCCCAATGGTTATATGGCAACCCAAACTCAACTCAATATTATTTCAATTGGATTTATTTACGAGCCAATAAAAAGTAAATTCAACATATTTTACAGTTGGGTTGGGTTGGATTGGGTTGGGTTGGATTGGATTGGGTTGGATTGGGTTGGGTTGGGGTGCTTGGCTGGGTCGTTAATTACTTGATACTTAATACAACCCAATGCAATCTATTGTATGAGGAACCTGATGTACTTCAATTACAAGTCAACATGATTTCAATTGGGTTCACTTACCAGCCAATAAGCAATTTAGGGTTGGGTTAGGTTGGATTTGGTTCGTTGGTTCGTTAATTTATACAATCAGTTGTACGAGGAACCTAATAATTATGTGAGGAACCTAAGCCCAACTCCACATAATTGCAACTGGGTTCGCTTACCCATCAACAACAATAAATTATGCAATTTTTACTGTTAGGGTTTGAGCTTGGATTGAGATGACAGTTATGGTTCCAGTTGCTCTAGGATAAACGGGTTCAAAAATTCCAACTAGTGGTTGAGTTCAAAATTACCTTAGAAAATACTAATACTTACTGTAATTTGTTTAAATTTTTTTGTTTGTTCGACCCGATCCAACCCAACCAAACCCGATCCAACCCGACCCGACCCAATGGTAGACCACAAGGTGAGAAAAAACTTCAACCCATCAAATTAACTATTGTATATGTTATAATTTTAAAACAATGAAAGATAAATTTATTAAAATAAACATTTAATGGAATTGGGAATTGGGTTGAGTTGGGTTTAGTTGAGTTGGGTTCTGTTGAGCTGCTAAGCTGGGTCTTTAGTAGAGCCTGCTGTTAATTAATACCCAACCCGGCACAATCAATTGAATGGAATTTTAAAAATGTGACAAAGACAATCTAAAATTACTAATAAAATTTTCAAAAATATACAAATATTCTCAAAATAATATAAAATTAAAAATATATAAAAAAATCGTCTTAGTCGCCAACGAACTTTTTACACCCAATGGGCAAAGAACCTGATTTATTTTCGCTTAGATATTTACGTCAAAATTTTCAAAATCCAATAAAATGACAACACTAACCAATTTTTCTGCATCGAAATTTATAAATAACTTCGATGACGTGGCACGAAATTCCACCATCGTCCCTCCCAATCGACGTTCGCTCCGCACCGCGTAGGGGCGACCCATCCGCGTCCTTCCTTTCGCACGACGACGTGACCAACCCTAATTCAAATCGAACGTCGATAATCGCCGTCGGAGTCGCACCTACGACTCGAGCGAATTGGGTCAAAAAGTCAGTCTCTCTGCCAATCATTGCGCCGCGATTACGGCCACGAGATACTTTCCGAGGAAATTCGCCTCGTTATGCACTTGATGGGGGGACAGCGACTAGATTCGAACGTTCTCAGTCACGTCAGCCTGCCGCGCGATAAGTTTCGCAATTTTCGAATTAATCGATCGACGATTGGGGAACTCTACTCGTGACGTACGTCGAATTCATATTGATTGCATTTTAGGGCGTCGGAGTTAAAGTTTTTTGTTAGGAGTATAATTTATGATTCGATTAGGTTAGGTGGTGGATGTGTTTTTTTTTATTAAGTAGGGGGTGCTTACGGAGATTTCGATTTCAATTGGGTTGGGTTGGCTTGGGTTGGGTTGGGTTGGCTTGGGTTGGGTTGGGTTGGGTTGGGTTGGGTTGGGTTGGCTTGGGTTGGGTTGGGTTGGGTCCATAGTATTAAAATATCGTCTTTGTATAATTTATTAAATTCGGATGCTCGAATTTTAATCTAAATCTTTTGGAACGCAACTCAATTTGCTAAAAAGTTTTGATAAAAAATATAAATCTGGGCTAATAATTGAGTTGGGCTCCAAAAGATTTAGATTAAAACTCGACCACCCAATCTTAGTTGGCGAGGAAATTTCTACGACGAAGATTAATCCAAACAATTCGCCCAATCACTCGGTATATCATACACAGAGCGATGCTTTCTATAGTTCCAACACCAAAATTTATTATCGACAGTGCCCCCATTTGTTCCCTTTGCGACATCGGGCAATTCCACCGCGTCGACTTTAAGATCCAATTACCCGGCGAAGCCCGTCGTCGTAAAACTTTACCTTTTGGGACTTTGCGCCCAACCCCGCTTTAACTGTGCTCCAAAGTCTCGGAAGTAGTTGCGCTAGCGGGCCGGTTCATTATCCGACCGACACAGTCGCGGCGCGTTTGGCGTTCGGCGCTTAATTGCGCGCCCGACCGAATCGATACTCACTTACAGACATTATTCCTAGGATACGGGGCTCCGATAATTTATTTTCCGGCGTGTATCGATCTGTTTTGACAAGTCCGCCGCGGCCATTTCGTGAACGGCGGGAGCGGGGCGAATTATTCAGTTCGCGTTTCGATTCGGCGGGGTCGCACGTTTGCTTGTAATCGGTGGAGAAATTTGCACTTTTGTTTTGGCGGGCGGCTCGGTGAAGACGGCGGGTTGGTGTGGTGTTGTTAAAGGATAATGAGGGCGCCACAGATGAGAACAGTCTGTGGAGAGGTCGCAAGATCACGTAAGTGGGGGCGAAATAAATAAAATTGATTAATTTGTTGGTGGTGGTGGATTCAAAACAATCAAAATAAGTATCGAAAAGGTCTAACCAAAATAAATTTGTAAAAAAAAATCTTAATTTTTATAAAATTCTGACGTTTTCCTTAAAATTATCTGTTTTATTAAATTCTTTAAAAATCACTTTCATTTTACCATCAATCTTTTACTTTACTCCGGACACAAAATGATGTGCATTCCCATCGAATGCTCGAAATCGATTGCGTATTAAGAAAAATCCTTAAAAATCACACCAACATCCTCGCCTCATGACCCACTTGGTTGTGAATTCTCGACTCCGATTGGCCGAAATTCTAAACTGTTAAAATTTAACGATAAATTTGACAAAAACACACCTTGAATAAGATTTATTTCTCATTGTTACTTTAATCATTATTATCAGCATTACCGTAAAAAATAAAAATGAGGCGTGGTCGTGATCAATTCGATAAAAAAATTAAAAACGATCACATCTTAATTCATTTTCGCAACTAATTAACAAATTTCGATCGTTTTCTCAAAACAATGGAAATTCTAACTGGCGTAAATATCACACTTTTTGTCGCACAGTAAACACCCGCGCTTGGCGCAAGTTCAAGAGTTTATTTTAATCCTCTTATTCCTCCTTCGCCGTTTCCTCAACGTGAGTAATAATACTTTTTTATTTGACCCACTTTCGGTTTTTTTTCCTCCACAAAATGTCAATCCGACGCCACAGAAAAATGCGTGCATTCGTCGGCTATATATATATATATATATAGGTCATCGCGTGTTCATGACCTCGATTTTTTCGCAACCGCCTCTCCCGCCGTTGGGATTTCTTCGCAGGAGTGTTTTCGCACTTATTGATCGGTTCGGCGCTAAGACGGGTGTAATCCTCTGGAAGGACGAGGGTGGGGACCTCGGTCGACGAGACGTTCCGGTGCTTCATGGGATTCGTCTTATTTTTTTTTTTGTATTATTATTTGACGGCGTGTGAGTAAACTCATTGATATAAATGCATACGAAGATATAAATTCGTAGTTAAAATGTTATTCAAGATTTTTTGATAGACAGAAATTTATTTAGATATTTAATTAAATAATAAAATTCGCGTTGACTTTCTACTGATGGGATAAGATGTTGGTTCTCACCTATATTAACAGGGACGAATCATTGACAACGTTTAGTTGAGTATATGTAAAAATTCAAAAATCATCAAAATTGTAACAAATCAAGCAGAGGCTGCGAAGTAGTTATAAGTCTTGACGGCACCGACTTAGTTGGTCAAAGTGGACTGCGGTTGCGTATCAGCACGAATGTGAGGGTGTTGACGGCGATAGTGTGAGCCTCGTAACTCATTTTTGCATGATTACGTGCATCTCAACAGATGTATCGTTGGGTTGGTTTGATCTATATCTTTGCATATTTTCGTGTTAAATAATTTTGTAAATTTTCGATTTTGCTTTTGTCGATTTTTTTTGTTTCTTTCCCCGTTTTTTAGTTTTTCTCTTATTTTTCTGATTTAAATTTTGATCGTTTTAGAGAAAAAAAATGTTGGGTAATTTTCTATAATTGTCGTTAATTTTTCTTTTTTTATATAATTTCTTCGGCGTTCAGAAAATTCATCATGGAGTAAAAAAAATTCATCGTGGAAAGTTAACATTGTGATTAAATTTAGTTTCAGTTGGGTTCGTTTAATTTTTTTTTACCCACGATGAATTTTGCGAAAGTCAATTTCTTCTCCTTCTCTTTAATTAGTTTTTCATTCTTTTCGACATTTTTGATTTTTTGTATTCCGCGCAATTTTTAATCCGGCGTTAGCCTTAATTGAACAAGAAAGGGGGTAACAATCCACTGACGATTCATTACATTTTTTAAACGCGTCGTTTGTCGCTTTTTCTCCGCTCTAAATTATAAAGTTAAAGTATATGTAAAAATTTTAAAAGTAAAAAATGATCAAAATTGTAATAAATCAAACAGCAGCTGCGAAGTAGTTGTAAGTCTCGACGGTACCGACTTAGTCTGTCAAAGTAGCAGTGATCACGTTGCAGTAAGAGCGCGAGGGCGTTGGCGTCTAGTGTACTTGTCTACATGCGTCGCAATTCATTTTTTCACCCCAGCGCCTGTATCGTTGGGTTGGTTGATCTGATGAGTCCTGAAAGACGAAACAGTTGTTTTTTCATGTTTTCATATCTTTGCAAATTTTAACAAGGATTTATTTCTTCGTTATTATTGTTCTAGGACATTTTTTAAATTGTCGATGTTGTGACAAATTTCCTTCCATTGTTTTGTAATTTTTTAGTTTTAGAAAAAAAAATTATTAATTTTCTATAATTGATGGATTTTGCCGTTTTTGTTTTTTCTCGTAATTTCTTCGATGTCCAAAAAATTCATCGTGGGAAAATTTATCGTCGGGCGTCAAATTTGTGATTGGAATGGGTTGGGTTGTGTTTGTAAGTTGGGGTGGGTTTGCAAGTTGTGTGGTTGGGTTGGTCTAAATTTTTTTTACCCGCGATGAATCAATTTCTTCCGTATTTTTATGTTAGTCGTTGATAATTTTTAAATTGGTATTCAATACAAATTTGTGGGGAAATAACCAAATGAAATTAACGGGAGACAATTATTGTTGTAAGGGTTAAGCCGACGGACTAGTAGAGCAAAGGTTTCTGGATGGAAGAGAGGTACAGGCGGTGGAGAAAGATGGGATGAATGGGAACATTGAGTAGGAGAGTGTAAAGAGATAAAACTGAAGAAACGAGAAAAGAAAAAACGAAAAGACTGGAGAAGGAATATGGGTTAAGATGGAAGGGGACTAGAGATGGTAGTCAAAATAATGGGGAAGAACGAAGAGAGCAGGAAAAAGAGGGTATTAGTACAACAGGAGGAAGAAATAACCAAGGAAACAGAAAGCGACGGCAGGAGGAGGCGGATGGAGAAAGAGACGGAGGCAAAGGGCGGTATAGGGGAATGAAATTTTAAAAATTGAAAATGCCAATAAAGGATTTTTTAGTGATTCAAGGTGATGCAAGTACAAATATCCATCTTCAAAGTTAGGGTAACGTTCTAAAAATGACCAGTAAAATAAAATAGTAGTAGGTACCAAGTGATAAATAAAAAAAAAATAATTACACAAATTGAAATAATGTGAAAAAACAACTAAAAACTTAATAAATGCATGCGATGATAATAAATAAGTCATGGTTTATTATACAAATGACCATTGCGTGCACAATAAATAACGTTGACGAAATTCGGCAATCTACCTCTTAAAACTAAAGTAGGCCAAGGTGGGCGCGTTATTACATAAACTGGGACGAAATAAATTCCGGTAAAGCTCGATGCGAATCCGCGAGAGCGAGCGCCGCTTCGAAGTTTTCGGGCATACATTAAGCCGGGATTAAAGCGACCCGGAGACGACGACGGTGCCGTTCGAAAGTTTGGACGTTATGGTTACGCGTTTAAGCCGTTAACGTCGCAATTGCAGTCTGGCGCAAGCGGAAAATTACCGGGTGTTAGCGGTCTCTTATTTACGAAAAGGCGAGCTGCGGAAGCGCGACGCAGACGAATGTCTTCCAGTCGGACGAAAAAGTTGGCAAAAAGTGGAAACTTGCAAAGGGCAGACGAGAAGTTTTTGCGGTAATTTTATCCGTCCATTAGGAGGGCTCCGCCGACGAGGTTCGAACAATGAAGGGAGGCTCTTTGTTCGGGGAATCTTGGAGAGGGTTGTGGAGAATTACGTTGTGGTATAAAAATGAATCGTGTGATTGCTGAAAGGATTAGTCTGAGTTGATTGAATTTACGAATTTAAAAAAAAATGCGTTTTCTACTACTTTGACCCAATTTTTATATACAAATATTTAACGAAAGTTCATTCCTTTTGATTTTTATTTATCATTTATAAATTTCTTCTGGTATTACTTTCATCTTTAATTCGAAATTAATCAAAGCAATACGAAACAAATTACTTGGAAGCACACAATCATTTAAACGATGCTCGTAAACGAACCCGTTATCATAAACAACACAGTGGTATTTTATACTAAAACTTTAATTCGCACAGCGATAATATAAATTATGTGCACAAATTTTGTAAAATATATATAACGGCGTACATTTTGCCAGGCGCGTCATTAATTTCACAATTTCGACGATCAATCACGTCGACTGGATTCGAGCCCAGCTACGGAACATCTTCATAATTCATTTACGCGCCAACGGGGTCTGGTTTGCATAGCAGTTAATCGTTTGCAAATCTGCTTTGTGGCGCACATTATTCATTCAATAAGCGACTCGAGATTGGCTTCGCCACCTGCCTCACTTAATATTTAGAGGCGAACGGCCATTGCAACGAAAACAAATCGAGAGAAACGCTTCAAAGATCGACCGATGCAGGTTATTAATTGTGAATGTGGATGTAAAGAAATTTCGACGCATTGTTGACGAAAGGTAACTGAAAAGAAACAATTTTATTCCATTAAAATTATAGGCGAAAACTGTCATCAATAACAATACACAAGGTTGAATTTTTCTGCATAAATTATCGCGTTCGTTTCCTTTAATAATTAGATCGAGAAATTATTTTTTGTTTTAAAAAGGTGGGTGTGAAATTAGACTAAGAAACAAGTCATGGGTGTTCGAAATTTATCGAATTACGACACTTCCCTGAAACGAGCGATTACAACTTGAGATCGGAAATTTAATCGTCGATCGATTTAATTTGTTCCGTTATTTTTTGTGTAACTTAGTGAAAGTACTGCGATTTTGATCGGCGATTTGTCCCCATTCGGCGGATAGAGTTGTTTCGATCAAATATTACGAATCGTTTGCTTGCTATAATTGGACGTGAATTGGTTTAAAATCTTGCAAAATCGTCGCATATTTCGATGGTTTCAAGTCGACGCCGTCGACGAAAAACTTTTGGGTTCGAGTTCGATTCTCGTTTTATATTGCGATGGAACGCGACCGACAGTCACAAAACGACGCGTAGTTTATTCACGTGTCGTATAATATCGGAGAAAGAACAGATGTACAAACGTTCCCCTCGCTGAATCGATTGCCCTCGAAGCGGAGCAATCTAAAATTCCTACGCATTTCCGATTGAAATTGCCCCGGACGACACAGCCGTTCCACGTATCGCTTTAATTCGTGTTTGTGTATACGACGTGGGGGGGGTCGTAAATTTGTTTGTTTGCCTCGACCTCAATTATAAGTTGACGACGGCGCAAAACAAGGCAATTAAATTGCTTAGAAAATTGTGATAATTAACGAATTGGTGGAATTTTCTTAATTTGGCGTTGATTTTTCCACAAAGTCTTCGTTAGAAAGTATTCGATTATATTCGTCTTTAATTTTGTTTCGAAACCCAGATCTATGGCGTTGTTTTGATTCCCTTGGATGTTATGTTATTGTCGCGATCAAAATTTGCAGTTCGTAGGGATTAATTGTCCGAAATGTTGACATTTAAGAGCCAGGGTCGTATGAAGTGTTAAGCACAGATTATTTTCCATGAACGTCGTTCAAAGTTTAACACTATTTACAATAGAGGTTCGTTCCTCGGAATAAAAATCTACCTTGCGCTACTTTGCAGTAAATACAAAAAGCTGAAAAACTAAGAAAGCTCAAAAATCGTTAGAAGAAGACAAAAATCAAAGAAACTGGTAAAATTATAAGTTATTATGAACATTACCAAAAGATCAACCCAACCCGACCCAACATTTTTGAAAATATTTCAAAAAGAGGAAAAAAATTATAAAATTTATTTTATTATTTATTCATATTATCAAAACATAAACGTTGTGATTATTTTCACTAAAACTGTTAAAAAGTTCGAAAAATATGATATTAACAAAATGATATTTTTCGAAAATTGTGAACATCTGGCGAAACAATAACAGCCAAACCATGAACTTTTTCGTTTCAAAATAATTGTGAAAAAAAATTGAAAATTACAAAAAGTCTACTGCAAAAAAATTAATAATTACACCAGGGGCAAAAATTTAATAAAATTATTTTTAAAAAATATTGCAAGACATAAAAAAATCTGTTCCTTGATATTTGCTTTAGTTTCACATTATTTTGCTTAATTTTTTTTTGATAGGTAGGGTGGGTTGGGTCGGGTTGGGTTGGGTTGGGTCGGGTCGGGTTGAGTTGGGTTGGGTTGGGTCGGGTCGGGTCGGGTCGGGTCGGGTTGGGTTGGGTTGTTTCAATTTTTTGTTTCCATCATTTTCTGTTAGCTTCCTTGGCTTGTAGTTGAATTTTCCAATTACTTTTATTGCGTTCAACTGAACAAGGGAAGAAATTAAAATAAAAACACTAACAACAATGGTTTTCGCTATTTTTCAATTCTACCACTTCGTTTTCTATTCTTTTTGATTTTGTTTCGAAATTCGATAAAATACCTTCGCATATTTTCGTTGCAAATTGCAATTATTTCGGACGTTGGCGACGCGATTGGTATTGATTTCGTTCGTTCATTTTTTGATTTTTATTCAATGCCAGTGTTGTTTTTGGCCATTTAAAATAATGAAAACTGATGTCTTGGACTGGGTTGGTTTTCTGCGGGTAATTCGAAAGCCAAGACGCGCAGTAGTAAACACCTCGTTTCCTTCAAATTGAAATATGTGCAGGATGCGAAGCAAAGCCACTAATATAATCGTGCCCTACAATTAAAGATGCAACCATTCAGCTGCATGAATACACGCAATGGCCGCATCACTTATATTGAATTCCATTAAGGATTCTATCCGTCGCCTGACCCACATAACATCGACAGGCTCGTTGAATCCCGATAGGATTTTCCAATCCTTTGTCTGCGCCTCCGAGCGAGCGAGTTCCGCTTTTTTCAGCGCACTTTTCGCGACGATAGCGTCGCCGTTAATCAATCGCGGATCCGTCGACGAGATCTAATACGAAAGAGGGTCTCGTGTGTTGCGGGGAGGGGGGGTTAATTGGACGCTACCGCGGCGCGGAGCCGATTAAACGACGTACGCCGATACAATGAACGTCCTAATAACGCGAAGCTAACGAGCTCTTTGACATAATTTGCTTTAATTGTTAATCGGGACGACTCCCGCGGCGCAATTACCGACGCCGCGCGGCAAATTTGTCGCTAAGTAATTTGCCATTCGCTATAAATAAACCCCGCGTCGATGTCGATGTCGTTAATTAGTTCGCAAAACAACGCCAATTGCTTTCGCGCTCGTCTGGTTAACTCGAGTAACCTTTGTTTGCTTCTGACGTTTATGGTATAATTTGGCACAATTACTTTTTGGCTTAATTTTGTATTGCATCACCATTTTGTCTCTGTGCATCAAATAAAGAACAAAAAGTTTTTTTTGCTTTAGTTAGTTGCCTTACTACAAAAGTAGATGTTTGATCTTCGTATTTCTCTTACATCGCAATTGCGTCTCTAACTTATGCTTTGTATCGACGAATAATCAAAAATGAAATAGTTCCACAAAAAACCAGATAACATAAAATAAATCGTTCGACTAAGTCATATATGACAGCGTCAAAACATGACATGTTCTGGATAATAATTTTCATGTCGATTTTCGACCAATCTCACCCCGCCTTCTGCAAGTACAAATGCGGCAAGAAATTCAACACGTGCTGCCTATACCAGCGAAACGTCCCCGGGTCCGGCTGCTCCGGATTCGCCGCCGGGAAGCTGACGATCCCCGAAAAAGAGCTCCTCCTGCACACGTACAACTCGATCAGGAACACCGTCGCCGCGGGAAAATTCAACAGAAAAGACCTCAAGCACGTCACCAGCTCCAACATGCAGGTGCTGAGCTACAGCAACGAACTGGAACACACGGCGAGCTGCTGGGCGTACCAGTGCACGTTCGGGCACAGCCGCTGCAAGAAGTCGTCGATGGGACTCCTCGGCGAGTCGATTTGCAAGGTCTCGGGCAGAGTCGAGGACAGGGCCAAGTTGAACGCCGACGTCGTCCACCAGTGCCCGAATTTCTTCTTCGATAGTTACTCCAATTTCACGCCCAGCGTGATCGACAAGATGGCGTATCCGGACGATACGGAGAACGAACGGATCAGCGAGAGCTTTCAGCTGCTCTGGGCCGAGACGAAGTACATCGGGTGCTTCCGGGTCTCCTGGTTGTTTACCGATGAAAAGGTGATCGCGTCGATCGTGTGCCATTACGCGCCCAAGGTCGTCGAACACATGCCCATATTTATGCGGGGGAAGCCGTGCGCGAGGTGCCCGCAGAACTGCAACGACAACTACACGAGCTTGTGCGGAACGATTCGGCCAATGGCGTTGGATAAGTTTGTGTATCAAGCGGCCAATAATTGCAAAATGGAAACGGTTTTGGTGGCTCTTTCGTTTATTGCGTTTATTTTATACGGTGGTGTGTAATAATAAATTTCGTTAAAATGAAAGAAATAAGAATATGTGGGTATTTATTTTGAAACTAAAGTAATACCTTGAAATCGACAACATACTTAATTGTCATAGCGTCAGCAGTTAATGTAATTAATAAAATTCGTTTGACGTTGTTAATTTATTGATCGACAAATTTTTAAACTTTCACGACGGACCTGAACACACGTCGAGTAAGTCGTTTTCCTGTCGAAACGCAATCGCGCCGTTAATCATCGAAACTACGATCGAAGTTCGAAACTTTGTCGTCGCAAACTTTGACGCCCACGTCTGACTCGTTTCTCTTGCAGGATACGCGATGGACGCTCGAGCTTCCGGGTCGGACGAACGCTGGAGGTGATCGGTTGCGCGTTATGGCGTCGTGGCTCTCACGACAGAGCGCGCGCTTCAAAAGGCTACCGCCCACGTAGGCGACACACCGGTCGTCATGATTCACGCCAGGGACACCTCGACCGTGGTCATCCTCGGCGATAACGATGACGTCGTCTTCACGCTGGAGTCGCTCACGCAGGCGGCGATCATCTTCGTCATGGGCGTGGCGATCATCGTCGCGAACGTGCTGATCATTGCCACGTTCGTCAATTTCAGAGGTAAATGTTGTGTTTGTGTTGTGTTCGTGCGATCGTTTGATTAAATTTGATTTTTTTTGTAATTAAGATAATCGATTTGTTTGTATAATTCGAGTTCCTTAAGTACACCAGAATCGACAATGTCTTGGCGAATCCAACTAATCGCAAATGCGACGAATCATTTCCTTTCGTCAGTACTTGTTGGTACCGGATAATTTTTTATTGATTCTATTTTCTTTGGAGATACCTTAATCTGAAATGACATAAATCCAAAAAATTTAAAAATTAACATTTCGCTGGATTTAATGTAAGATTAACATCCCAAAAATATGATCTACAATGGAACTTCATTTCATTTCAAGAACATACTTATTATTTTGTCATAAAATGTGTATGTTATATTTTTAGTTCGTCTTCCATTTACCGTTCCCCGTTATTATTTCTCGTGTTTTCGTTTTCCAAAGCACAGTTTTACTCCTTCGTTTTCGTTCCTCACTTTCGGATTGGGATCTTCCACGATTAGTGTCTTGTTATTTATCTTATCTATTTATTTTTATAGATCGTCGAAGAAATTGTCCTTTTTCGTCTCTTATGTCATCCTTGACACACATTATAGTCTTCGTCTTCTCCTCCTTCTTCTTGTATTGTTATCGAGATTATCGTTTTGATTTGTAATCAATCGATGATTGAGCAACAATTTAACAATTCTTCATTATTTGTTGCGGATGCCTTCCCATAAACTTATGTTTCTTTAAATAGTTTTCTTCCTGCTGTCACTGTTTCAACTATTTCCTCCCTCAACCTTCCATCAGACATCATTAATCCCAAATATTAAAATATTCATACGTTGTATTCTAGTCCTTTTTCTCCTATTTGTACTATATTTTGTTGTTGTGTCCTTCATATTGTCATTTTTTTGTCTATTTTGTTCGACCCAATCCAACCCAACCTGGCACAACCCAACCCAACCCAACCCTTTGAGCCAATGTCGTTGCTCTAAATTCAGATTTTTCAGAATATTCCACATTTTGCATCTTTGATAATTTTGCTTCATAATTTGATTTTTTTTGAAATGAAATTGTACCTCCAGCACAGCGGTTTTTCACGGAAACCGAAACTATCGCTCAGACAAATTAGTTATCGGTTTTGCTCCCATTATAAATCAAAGTTGAACACGACTTAAAAACTTTTGTTAGTCTAGTAAGTACCAGTGGTATTTAATTTATGATGTGGGGTTGGGTTGGGTTGGGTTGGGTTGGGTTTCATTTAGAAATAAATTATAAATTTTAAAACATGTCGATTGGCTTAGCTGGGGAATATATAAGGATTTCTGGTTTCTGGTCAAAGATAAATGATACAGATTATTACTCATTACTACATTAGGCCCCTGAAGCTTCCCAGGTTGGGTTGGATTGGAGTGGTTTTGGTTGGGTTGGGTCAGGTTGGGTTGACTCGGGTTGGATCGGCTTGGGTTAAGTCAGACAATGAATCCAAGATATCCGTAATATTTGAAAATCTGTCAACTTCTATGACTTTGTTCAACCTTCGATAATCAATCACTAATCTTTTTTTATACCGTTTGTGTCTGCTTTCTTTGGAACTAATAGAATTAGTGAAGACTCATGTCAATTTATTTTTATTCTATTCTTGTACTTGAACAGTATATTATTTTATTACAAACACCAAAATCAAATTATTTGTTACAAAATACTACGAGATTCATCAACCTGGGGCGCATTCATATCCACATCGTGAACCCCTTGCCTTTCGCCCCGACTTCCGGCACGGATTCAAAACCAAGCATCACCACCTTCATCCTCCCCCGTTACGCCAACATCCAGGCGGCCAGAAATACAAAGCGCGTTGGCGGCGAACTCCCCGTTCCGCAACATCGGCGAACCGACCACGCCCATTTTCCCACGGTCGATACATTTTCCCACGCTACCGTACATTTTGCATCAATCGTCCCGAACCGCACGGGCACCGATCCACGTTTTCAATTTTTCATTGACGTCCCATCCCGAATTTGTTTTCATTGTTTATTGTAAAATTTCGTCCACGGTTGCCCCGCCGTTTTGTTCGAGGGCGCGCGCGCCCCGGGTAATTTAATTACATTTATCACTTTAATTATAAAACTCCCAGTCGGGGATTGCATACATAAAGCGCGGTAATTAATTCCGCTTCACGTGCACGCACGCGCCCGCTTTGCTTATATAAGATTAATGATTTTTGTACGAAAAAAAAAAAACGACATGTTCGAGGGCGCAAATTGCGTCGTTACGTTAGCTGAATTTACTGTAGATTGGCTTCTTATAATTGGATAAATCTTCGTAGGAGCACGCAGGGGAAAACATAATTCGAATTTACGACGACGTCTATGTATGAAAATATAGACGTAAGTGATGTCGTACATTGTCGTTTACAAAAGGGTGATTATGGTGTATAGGAGTCAAAAAATTAAGTTACATAAATTGCAATCAAGTTCAATAAAAAATGCCTCTAACTGAACCGCTAGACGCTTAATGGAAAAGATTACACGTTTACGATAATTTATGCATATAAATTCATCGATGAAAGATGAAATCAAACATTGACTTGGTTATCATTAATCAAATCTAATTGTGTGTATCTTTTCAGGTCAAAGTGACGTAATCAACTGCTACCTACTTTCTCTGGCCGTCGCAGATCTTCTGTGCGGTTTACTCGTGATTCCGCTGTCGGTGTATCCGGCGCTCGTTCAACGATGGGTTTACGGAGACATAGTGTGCCGATTAATAGGATACGTGGAGGTGACTTTGTGGGCGGTGACGGTATATACATTTATGT
This sequence comes from Geotrupes spiniger, assembly GCA_959613385.1. NCBI lineage: Eukaryota > Metazoa > Arthropoda > Insecta > Coleoptera > Geotrupidae > Geotrupes > Geotrupes spiniger. Next base: position 30,326,534 of record OY390739.1, read on the forward strand.
GGATCAGCGTCGATAGATACCTCGCGGTTCGTAAACCTCTCCGCTACGAGACCCTCCAGACGAAAACGCGCTGCCAATGCTGGATGGCGTTCACCTGGATATCGGCGGCGATGATGTGCTGCCCGCCGCTCCTCGGCTTCAACCAGCCGATGTTCGACCACGACGCGTACGTGTGCATGCTGGACTGGGGTAACATGGCCGCGTACGCCGTCACCCTGTCCATACTGATCCTCGGCCCCAGCCTGATCACCATCATCTACACCTACACGTACATCTTCAACATGATGCGCAAGATCCGCAGCGGCGTTCCCATCCACGACAAGGAATACGCGACGGCGCTCTCGGAAAACCTGTCCAACCCCAGCCACATAATGTCTTTCGTGCTGGTGGTGACGTTCTGGATCTCGTGGACGCCGTTCGTCGGCGTCAAGCTCTACGAGTACGTCACCGGCGTCAAGCTGCCGATCCCCTTCCTGCATTTCGGGATCGTGTGGATCGGGTTCATGAATTCGCTGTGGAAGGCGGTGATTTTGATCTTTTTGAGTCCGCAGTTCAGGCTCGCGCTCAGGATTTTCTGCATGACCATCTGCTGCCGGTACAAGGGGCGCATGCAGGCGGAACTGATAGGGATGGAGGCGGACGACTGACTACCCTTTCCCATCGGCGGGTTCCTTCCGCGCGCCCGTTTTCCGATGACGGGACTCGTCGTCAAAGACTACGAGTACGTCGTGGGGAAGGTGCGGCGCTGGTACGGGCGATCGAGGCGGGTTTCATTCCAGAATCAGTGAGGTGCGCATGGAACGTTCCGTGGAACGATTCGTTTATTTCTCTACGTAGATACAGACGCTTTCCTGTGGACAGACTTGTTGTACAAAAAAAAATGTTGTAAAACTTAAAATGCAGTCAATTAATTAACTATAGTTGTTAAACTCCACTAGGCGGTGCGTTACCATGTTTTATAAATTTGCATTTTTTACGGTAGCACAATTTTACGACCCCGTTTCTTGAATTTGAATTTTATCGTAATAGGTGTGCATTAAAAATTTCGGGGAGCGATGACGTAGCCGGATTTTAACGTAGCAATATTTTTAATGCACGCCCGCGGAAACCTTACACCCTTGACACCAATGTTTATGAAGTCTACGTCATAGCTTTTACAGTTTAAGAAGCAACGAATATGTGGATCTCGCGCGCAAATGTTTGTGTAGACAAAGTGAGCGTAAATTGCGAGCAATCTTGTTGCTACTTTATAAATAAGTTGCCTTCGATTTTATACCGTTTTCAAAAAAATTTAATAGTCGTTTTCTTTGCTCGTAGTTTTTCGTAATAAATGTTGTACGACTAGATAATTATGTACTGAATCCATAATCAAAATAACTTCGTCGTTTAACTATTCGCCATAATTCCACAAAATGCACGAAATTCTTCCACATATTTATTTATCGTTTTTCATTATAAAAAAAAATTAATTAAGGCTCATCGCGAACCTGATGAGCCTCAGGGTCACTCGTGTCTAATTCTCGCAATGAGCATATTATAAAAAGCGTTACGAGAAAGTCGATATTGACACCTCAAGAAATGTGTCATTGGTGATCTGATGAGTCTCGAATGACGAAACATCACCTGATCATGTAATTGGTACGAACGTTACTTAAGTAGATGTTGACAACATTTCATTTTGTGATTTATTATTAAGTGATTTTTATTACTACTCGACAGTTGAACCAAACGTACGTTTGGCATTTATTGCTGAAAAGATCACAATAAGAGCAAAATTCACAACATTGTATGTTTTCAACTTTTTTAAAAAGGGGATAGGTTGTCCAGTGGATCTCTTCACATTGAAATCATCCAGACTATTGTTCTTTTTTTACTAGTGGTTCTCCAAAGAATCCCAGGATCTTGCTGAAGAAAAGTTTCTTTAATATTCTGTGGTCCACGAATAAATTCAAATAAGTCGTGGATAGAAGTTTCTTCTGCTCCTCTTATTTCGTGTTGGGTTGGGTTGGGTTGGGTTGGGTTGGGTTGAGGTGGATTGGGTTTGGGTTGAGTTTTTAAAGTTGCAGTCATCTATCAATAATCCGATAAGGGTTCTTATGTTATCCCTGCCTGGATTAAAAACCATTTCAATCATTTTTTTATGAGTGGAGAGGTCGAAAGTTCTAAAAATGTGATTTAATTTTACCGTCCCTTATTTTTTAGTATTTGTATTACGTAAAATATCACCTTAAATGGCATAAATGTTAAATAAATTTCAACCAAGACATTTTTAATGAGCAAAATATTGTTCAAATTAATTGTAGTTTCAAATTGTTTACTTTATGTGACTATAATAACACAGTTCAAATTGTAATTTTTTAATTGAAAAAAAAAAAAACGAACAACTCATTAACTAAGCTCGGCAAGATGGCATGCACTTTTAGTTTTTTCAATTGTTTTTGAGTTACAGTCTCCAACCTCCATAACATATACAGATATTTTTATATAGGTTTTAGTGCTGTAGTCAATTTTTTAGCTATCCCAGCAACCCCAAAGTTGTCCAATTTTTTAAACCACTTTTTAATTTTTGTTGTTTTCTCTACTGTTGTCCTCACTGCTGCTGAGCTATAATTACTTCATAACGTTATGTCATTAGGAAGCCATGTGAAGCCTTCTCTGCTGTTGTCCTCGCTATTATTACACCATAACTGATGATGCCATAATGATGACGTACATCGTACTGTTGATGTACATCGAATAACAAATACAATTTTTGTATTTGTTTAATTTTATTATTTTTTAAAGAGTTTTAAAAAATCGTCTCACTCACGCGTGACACACGTGGAAGAATTTCGTGCAAAAACTACGACACTTTTAAAATCTCACCTCGAAAACACACGCTCAATTTGCATTACTGAAATACAATTAACGCGGAAGACCGATTGCACGTTTGAAGCGAAGATGAACGCGTCGCCGGCCTGCAATCAAAGTTAATAGCAAAGTTAACTTAACTTAATAAAATTTTACGTTTATGTTTCAAAATTACAGGAATTAAATGTTCGCGAAGGTTCATGGTCCCATCCATCGAATTCTTCATCTATCGGATGAGGGTTGAATCGAATTGCGATTTAAATTTGTGTCGGGAAAAAATTTGTGGAGGAGTTAGAACAATTCAATTAGATTTTGCATCAAATTATTTAAATTAACTGATGGGATTGCATTCAAATCAAAGCATCGTTGGGTCTTCCCCTAATTTCTGCCTTATGAACGGCGTGCGTCAAGATTGCTTCGAGATTCCTTCCAAAGCTTGCAAAAGCTCTTCGCTGAACGGTGAACGTTATCGCAATCATGAACTAATATTTGTCGTCTAACTGGAAACTCATCGTATTATTTCTTAATGTTCGTTTAACGAAGCCTTGATAGATGAAAATTTTGCTGATTGTATATCCAAGTCTGCTGAAATAAATTTTAGAGCAGATGCTATCGATAAGAAACGTGGGACATTATTGATGTGATAAATCGCTTTAGAATATGTGCCAAATTTTAGCGAGGTTGTGGGTGTGTTGTTAACGAAGTAAACAGTATTTTAACAGTCGTTACTTTGCAATTCCTTCTTATAGGTACTTGAGTGGTTCTAATGAGTTTCCATGCATTTTTTTTCATTTGCATAGTTTGTGTAGTTTATTTAATAAAAGTTATCAAAGATGTAGAGAACCAGCGATGCAGTTATGTCCTAATTGGTTGTCTACATCTTTCCTGCTTGCAATTTAAATTTAAAGTTTTCCGCGTTGGATTCAAATCAAATTAAGTCCAAGTCATAATTGTTCGAGTAAATGTTGTTGTTTTAGATTACGGTAAGTTAGAATTATCGCACTGTTGTACACGGGTTAATGGTAATGCAGCGAAGTTTCGATGATTGATTTCCACGACTAGCTTAATTTTATGATTTATTGTGCGGCGTCGGTTATAATTTTATTCAATCGAGTTAAAACGCAATAACGACAAACCACGCAGTCAAATTAAACGAATCAACATCAAAAACTTTGCTCAAACAGGTACATAATTTCATCCGATCGCTCTAGTCAACCTAGGCAACTTATAGTGAGGCGTAATACAATCAAATTGTTTGCTATTAGCTAGCCGTCTTGGAATAGCGCGAATTGCCTCTCGCCGTTTTCACACGTGAAACAAACGTACGTACGTGCAACCACAATATTTTTAACTAAGATTAGTCCGATGCTATCGAAACGATCCCATCGAAGAATTCCCCTTTATGTCTACAGGGGCGAATTTGTTATTATACATCGCTTTGCGCTCGCAGAATGGGCGTAGATGTAATTACAAAGCCCCGTAGTAACAATTGTGTCCGTTTGTTAGGAATTCAAATTTGAATGTGAAGCAACCACGATGAGATTTTACCTCGCGGTTAATTTCATTTAGCATCGTGCATATCGTAAGATTCATTTTCAACTACGTAACTATTAAAATATCAACAACAGCAATAATGTAACACTTTGTATATTATTTCGATGTGATGACGAAACCGCTGCGATTGTATGAAAATACCGCGAAGCTCCGAGACGAATTGACGAACGTGGATTTTTCGTTTCTCTCCTGCATGGCCGTCGATGATTTCGAGTTGAATTCTCTCGCGTATTTATCGCTATAGCTTCGTCAACGTTTAGGTTAGTGATGTAATAGCCGTGCGCATTTGCAATTTAATAATTAATAGTGTATCCAGTCGGGTCAATCCTGCTGAATCCAAGGTGCAGGCGGCGCATGTTTCCAAATGGCCTATTCATCAAGATGGCGCGTACTTCGTCGACTTGAACTGGATGTGTCTTCGGAACAAAATTGGGCGTTGGGATTCGCTTTCAGATTATAAAATGTTTTTTTTTTCGAAAATACATCCACCTCTCGCCCCGACGAGTCGCTTGCTTTGTACAGTGCTGAATCTTTGTCAGAATTCACGTTTTCTAAACATATATGTGAACGTTCTTTTGAATTTAGCTGTTAAAAACAACTCACTGAAATATATTAATAATAAAAAAAAAAAACGTCGAACGACGTCTACTTTTACGTATGTTAGATATATATCCTTAAATGCATTATAGGTAAGAGTACAAGAATTGAAACTAATGAACCATTCGTTCGGAAATGGCCAAAAAACGTCGACTGTTACAAAATAAAAAACTTAGAGGTGAACAAATAGTAATTATTTTCACGATATTAATGTGCTTTACATAATAATGTGTATATCGTTAGGGAGAAATATATTGTAGATAGTTATATACATGACGAGACGAGAGACGTGTCGGTACAACGCGACATTGATCGCGACATTTCTAGGATGTACTGAGATATATAAATATATATGAAAAACGTTTGTTATGCTCACGGCAGTCTAATTTTGTACGTAGTGTGCTAGTTTTATACTATAGTTTTGTATCGTAAATGTAAGTCCTAGACATTTATTAAAAAAGGTGTTCACATGTTGTGTAATAGCTTCAAGTAAACATTATTTTAAAAATAAAATGTTCCTGAATTAACGGCGATCACATTTCATTGAGTTCGATGTGACCCCTAAAATATTTATTTGTACCTAATCCCATCTGCAATCCTGCGAAAAAAATTCCAGCCAATACATTGCCGAAGCCGAATAAGCCGGTTCAATCACCAGTTGATTTATTCTATGTGCGAGATAGACTTTTCACTTTTCGTTACAATAGTGTCCCTTACATTCAGCTTGTTGGAAATTTACGGTACCCCTATTTTTTCGGCTAAATTGACCGGTCTATTAATACAACGCAAACGAACGATTTTTGCTTATATTCGAAACCAGAACAACAAATAGTTTTCCAATTAATAACACTCGTCGAATATCAAAATTATAAATATTATAAATTATATCAAAAGTCAAAAACGCGACTCAAGTCCTCAACTCGTTGATCCCCAACAGCACGACCTTAATTTGAACCTTGACGTGGACGGCGAGCCGCCTGTAATGATCGATCTCCTTCTTGAGGGCCCGCATGCGAATCGCCGCGTACTTCTCGGCCTCGGTGTAGTTCATCTCCAACAGACAACCCAACCCGACGTCGATCAATAAATTGTCGTAGTCGTCAGTCGAAGCATTGACGTTAACACCGCTACCTAAAGAAACCAACAGATTCAACTCCCGGTCTTTAAACGACTTCAACATTTTCACGGTGTTACTCAACGATTCCCATTCCTCGTACTTGCGAACGGTTTGATCCAATTGGACTTCTATCAGCCGCAAGTCTCGCTTTAAAGTGTCGTCGATGAAATTTTCGTAATCGGTTAGTTTCTTCGCGACGTCCATTTTCCTGAAATTTGATCAATAAAAATTCAATTGAAATTGATTGATCGGTCTTATCGCGCAATTGAAACGAAAAAAAATTGATTGCTTCAATTGTGACGTTTAATTAATTTAAGGTTACGTTTCACGTCTAATGCAATTTTTTAATTTTTTTAAAAATTTAATTACCTTATCGCATGTAGGAAACGTTTTTTGTGCCGATGATAATCGTCGATGTTGTATAATCGACGTTAATCTAAAACCGCATTTGCGGAACGATCTTATCGCAGTATGGATTTTGAACTGTATGGAATTTGCGACTGGTTGAATTATAGTACGATCACCTCGCATTGACGTTCTTGAAGTATTTCACAACAATGTTGTGATGTATCGCAGTGCTTCATAATGTGATGAATTTTAGATCGTTTAAGGTAGCTATCACGATATTGTCGTCGGCGGTGCGAAACGCGCGTTCGAAACCCCGACCGTTTCGCGGTGTCGCCCCGTTTCGAACTAACACATGCCACCTGGACACAATTGTCATCATCTGATTTTGACAATCGCGTACGTATTATTTACTCATTTCGATGTGGTTTTAGAATGCCAATTCAGGCTCCTCAGTGGACGGAGTTCCTGTCTTGTCCGATATGCTTCAACGAGTTCGACGTTTCGGTGCGTAGTCCCATCAGCCTGGGCTGCGGCCACACAATATGCAAGGGCTGCCTGTCGAACCTGCACAGGAAGCAGTGCCCCTTCGATCAGACGACCATAAGCATAGACATAGACAGCCTGCCCGTTAACACGGCGCTTTTGCAACTGGTTGGAACGACGAACAAAAATGATAGCGATGAAACCGTCGACTTCAAGATCGTGTCTCAGGAGAACCTCGCGTACTACGTGGCGTCCACGAAATGCATTGAAGAGCTGGCTATGTATCTCAAGCCGTTCTCGAACGGGAATTTGTGCGGGAGCGCCAGCATATTATCCAGACCGATGCAAAGGAAACTCGTCACTTTGATTAACTGCCAGCTGGTCGAGGATGAAGGCCGGACCAGAGCGATGAGAGCCGCCCGCTCGTTGGGAGAACGCACCGTCACCGAGCTCATCCTGCAGCACCAAAACCCGCAGCAGTTGAGCGCGAATCTTTGGGCTGCGGTTCGGGCGAGGGGTTGCCAATTTTTAGGTCCTGGTGAGTATCTACTCGTCTATGTACATTTCAAATTTACGTGATAATGGTATTAAGATAAGATATGCGTGCACTAAGCTTGCATTTGTTGTTGGAGATTATCAGTTTGTTTTGACATAGGGGCAATTAAATTATCGTACACGAAATGGGTTATGGATCACGAAATTTTGCGCAATTTGATAGCATGACGTATGCGTTTTTAACGTCGACCCTTTATAATGGTCTCGTTTAACCTGGGTTTTAAAGTCGTGTTATCTTGCGTTGAAAAAGCAAGGTCGTGTGTTGTAACGACAATGACGATGCAAATTCGTTTAATTTGATTTGTTATTGTTATTTAATTGGTATAAAAGTTTTTTGATTAAAATTAAGTTTTAAGAAAGCAAAAGAAGTGTGAATAACATAACTGTCACTTGAGTACTCCGGCTGAGAAATCAGAGTTCGCTTAAATGCAAACACCAACATTTTAGTTTTTATAAACTATTACAATATTACTTTGACCTTTATTTTCCAGTAATAAAATCCTATGAGGTCCAATAAAAAATGATAAATAAAAATAAAATTGAATTTGAATAATAAAAATAAATAAACAAAACTTATTGTTTATTTTGCAACGATGCATTTTTATTTTTGGTTAAACATACAATCTTATTAATTTCTTGAATTTCTTTAGCTATGCAAGAGGAAGTCTTGAAGTTGGTTCTATTGGCGCTGGAAGATGGGTCGGCGTTGTCTCGTAAGGTCTTGGTGATGTTTGTCGTACAAAGATTGGAACCGCATTTTCCCCAAGCGTCCAAAACGAGTATCGGACACGTCGTGCAACTTTTATATAGAGCATCCTGTTTTAAGGTAATTGGTGAATTTGAACGAATGTTAAATGATAAATATGAGAAGACAGTCCCACTGCCTAATCGTCACTTTGCGTTTATTCTTATCGATCTTTCCATGTCTGTAAATTTATTTGCTTTTGCTTTACTTACGACAGGTATCGAAAAGAGAAGGCGATTCGTCGTTAATGCAGCTGAAAGAGGAGTTTAGGACGTACGAGGCGCTGCGCAGGGAACACGACGCCCAAATCGTGCAAATCGCCACCGAGGCCGGTCTGCGGATAGCGCCGGATCAATGGTCGTCTTTGTTGTACGGCGACACTGCACACAAGTCCCACATGCAGAGCATCATCGATAAACTGCAAACCCCACAATCGTTTGCGCAATCAGTTCAGGAGCTGGTCATCGCATTGCAGAGAACTGGCGACCCCGGGAAGCTGTCGATACTGCGACAGCACCTCGAGCTGTTGGCCGGCATCGATCCGAGCCCAGGTAAGGCGGTCGAAGACTTTCGAGAATTCAATTAATTCGTCAGTTAATGTGTAGAGTCAGTCACGAGACTTTGATTAATTCGTTGGTTATTGTGTAGAGTCGGTCACGCCGTCGTGGAAGGAGTGCAGCGATGCGTTGGAGGCCGTGAGGCAGGTGGTGTCCGGGTTGGTCGAGTTTATTCATCAGCACGGCAGCAGGAAGCTCCAGGATCCTGCGCATTCTCAGCACGCCAAGTATAAGATCAGCATGTGCAGGGATTTGACGTTGCGGGGAAGTTGCCCGCGGGGGACTAATTGTACGTTTGCTCATTCAAACGAGGAGCTAGAGAAGTAAGTTTTCAAATACAATATTAATCTTAAATTTAAATCCAAATTTTTGATCCTATCTAGTGTTTTTTAATTTATTTTTGACATTTGATTGTGAATTACACAAAAATCAAAAATGAAATAATTTAATTTTTGAAGAATTTAAATCATCAGACAAAATGTAATTAAATTTTTTAAACCAAATCTAGCAAAAGTTAAATTATTAAGAAATGGTCCCATGCCGAGCCTAATAACTCTACTGAAACTTTGCCTGCATTCAGGTACAGGGCAAAAAATCGCAAAACCATCATCCGAAACAAGGAACACCGCCTCGACAGCCACTCTCCCAACGACAAGCCTTTTAACACGAGCGACGATTACTACCCCGTCTCGGCGACGAACATCAGCCCCGTGCCCATACAGACGGTCGTCCCGATCCCGCGGGTCGGCTTCGACGTTCCCTACAGTCCCAGCTTCGCGACGAACGGCTCCCCGTACCCCAACAACGGGACGCCGTACCCGTCGAACGGGGCGCCGTTCTCGAACCCGCAGCCGTTGTACACGCCCACTCCAGGAAGCTACCCGCAGGAAATATTCAGTCCCAGCCCGCAGAACATGGTTCTGACCAACGGCGGGCCTTATTATCAATCTCAGCCGGACTTCACGTCTTCCGCCGCGACGACGAATCAAAGCTTGGAAGTCGGCAAGCAACGAAGTAATTGGGAACAGTTGGTTAGTATTTTCGTTGGGTGTGGGTCTCAACTTGCTTATTTATTTGCGTAAATAAAACTCAATTATTGCGTTAAATAGTTTATTTTGGTATATTTGTTGGGGATTTTGTATTTATTTAAGAATTGTATTACGTATTTTATTTTGTTTAGAAAGAATTTTATGTTATTATGTCTTATTGAATTATCAAATTAAATAAATTGATAAATATTGACAAATGATTAATGGTCCAGTTGGTTGAAACCGCGATCTCAAATTTTTTCGTACGTGATATAACGAAATAATTTAATTTTCTAATCAAGTAATAATTGCAGCACACAATTATTTACAATCATTTCAAGTCGTGATTAAATTATTAAATAGAAAAAAGATGATCTCATCGTAATTTTCTAAATAAATATGTGTTAATAATAAATTCAAAAGTCGTTATTTGGCGAAGTCTAGCTCAGCTGTAACATTTCTAATTGACAAGGTTGTCCATAATATGTCTTTGTGAATACAAAAAGTACATACTTAGTATGTATGTAACTAATTGTTTCCAGATGCCCAAAAATCAAAATATATCGCATTCGAAAACCAGAAGTTCGACTAAATCCCTAGCAGAACTGCACCAACGAAAACAGGAAGTTCTCTCGCAGTTGGAGAGCATCTTCGGGAAGCCGCTGGCGACCGTCATATCCAACAACGCCACCACCCTGGCCCGTCAAGAATCCGACCTGGACAGCCCGACGTCCCCGTACACCTTCTGGACGTTGAACTCAGGCCCGACGTTCGTCCGTTCGGACTCGATCCTCGCCGAAGACGACTACGTCCCCTACGAGGCGACGCCGTGCGTCAGCAAATACGGTCCGATCTCGCGCATGCACAAAGATAACGTAGGTGTCAATCAGGGTGTGTCAAATTATAAAGACGGATCGGTGCCTAAGTCGTCGGTATGCACACATTTGAAATGTTTCGTATAGTTTTTTTTTCGTTTCGTTTCTTTAGATAAGGAAGCCGGTGTCCGCCGCCAACTCTGTGACGCCGTATTACTACAATAATTCGTTCCATCAGGCGTCGATAACGGCAGGGCATACGCTGGTGGCTCCGCCCGGTGCCGGCCTCGGCGATGGGTATCTCATCGGTGAGTCTATATGTTATACAAACTTAAATAATAATTATACAATAATAATTATTATTTTTTAGGAACCCCACAGCTCATTTTCCAACGAATGCACGATCCTTCGAAAGAGCTATTAGCGGAATCGCAGCGCGTTAAATTGCAGCTGCGAAACTTGGAAAAGCAGCTAAACGACTTGAAGTTGGCGACGCAGGGTGTCACGACGATCAGCGAAGGCGACCGCCTCAAACAAGAACTGCAGTTAATCGAGCAGGGGATACAAGAGAAACAAAAGGAAGTTTGCTTGGTAAGCTATCGAGATTCGTCGATTTTGTGTTCAATTTATTTTTTTCGTAGAATCGCATAGTTTCTTCGTTGGTGAATTACAACAACGGGAACGCGGCGTCGCTGGACGAGGCGATGTACGAGGAAGACATCGCGAACGACATACGAGAGTTAGAGCTGCGCTGGCAGGAGGAGCTCGAGGAGCAAGAGAAGAGATGGAGCAGCGAGGATGACTCCAACAAGTAGATTCAACCCAATGGGTTTTGATTTTTTTTTTTTTAATATTGTGACTTAAGGTTATTGATGTTTGCGTGGCGGTTCGCCCGACGCAGTTTCGGATCGGTGACTTTTTCAATTTTGTGATATTTTCTCAAAGTGTCTCTCGTCGTTTCCGCGGCTGCCGAGGTCGATCGTCGATCAACTGCATTTTAAAATGAATTTCGACACGGATACCTGTTATTTCCAGTTTTATTGGAATCGGAGGCAAATGTTATACATCACCAGGCCTTAGACGCAATAATACGTAGGTGGGCAGCTCTTACTGTCGTCGTCGTCGTCGTCTGTCTTTAACTTAATCATACTGTGTGTGATTGGTAAATCAATGTTATCAGTTGATATAAGTATATATTTACAATTTTCGTGTGCATTTGTTTGAAAATGCGTGCGTGCGACATGTATACACTTTAATGGCTCGTTTTTTTTATTCGATATTTACATATTGTAATTGATTCGTTGTGTATTAATTTTATAAGGAACATTGTTTCTCTGAGTTTATTGTAATATATTTTATAGCATTTTTTTTCCGGTTTGGGCGCGAGCTTTCGTTTATGACCGTGACTCGTGGCTTACGTTTTATGTATAAACACGCCGTCATTGAAGGGAGCCCCGAAAGTGAAATACGTCGATTTTTCGTTGTAATATCGAATGCGAGACATCCACACACATAATTTCGAGCAATTAATTTCATCGACGGTGTTTCAAGTCTGTAAAAAATATAAAAAAAAAAATGTAACCTATATCTATATTAATTCATTAATCAATCGATATATGCATATGTGAAATATTATGGTATAACTATATATCTGTATTTTTTTTTTTAAATTACCGTGTATAGATTGTACGTGACATCGTTATATATATATATACAAATTACGCGTTACATATTAAACATGAAGATTCATTAATAGGACCGCCGAAACATATTGTCTGTTACACGAGAGTCTTGTTAAGTAAACCGCAACAAAATTTTACATTTCCACCGAATTGATTCGATTGGGCTCGGTCCTTGTACGACATTGAAATTAAGTTTTTAATTTGATCCAACTTCGTGAGTTTAGTAATTCATTTTACCTGCATTTTAGCGTCACTTCGGGGCGGAGCGTAACCCCGTGGGGAAACCGCGAAATTTTGTTGTTACGGCGTGTACAGACAAAATCTTTTTTTGTCCGGTTTTATTGCGAATCTGCTGAACCTTTAGGTACACGTATCTATTATTTTCTTTTATATTAAAAAAATACAAACGGTCGTTTACGCTTAGGATGTTAAGTGACGTGACTGAGGTAATTTATTTACTAAACTTTTATACGAATATTTTATCGAGAGAGAGGAGAGGAGTCGGCAGAATTGTTCGTTTTAGGACAACGTACAACGTATTTTTTTATCGACACTAAAATTTAGTCTTAAGTTTACTTCTTATTTATTAGAGTACGAGAGTGTTTTAGCGAAGTTGTTTTTAATGGTGCAAACTGTGAGAATAAAGTTTGTAGTTTTACTTGATTAAATTTTTTTATTAATATTTGCGAACCAACTTGAAGTCGTGTTGTATCTTTTATCGCGCTTTGCATGGGAGGACGCGGTGATTGCAATATTAGTTTAGGCTGTGTATATGATTACCGTATTCGTGCTTGCGTCAACGCCTTTATATATCTGATTTTGCTGTTGTACCGGTTTATTCGATTAATTTATTTTACCTTTGCGATTTTAACGAAATAGGTCATGTTGCACATGTGATTAATACTATAAACCATTTATACTGATTACATTAATCACGTCTGTATATTTTTGGGTGGAAGAATACGAAGTATATCAATAAATTATACTTCTATTGTTGAGCGTCGTTTTATTTGTGTGTTTCCTTTGGGGCTCCCACTAAAATCGATGACCAAAAATCCCATTCTCCAAGAATTGTTTACACATCCACTTACAATCCATTAGCGTTGTTATCACCGAAATTGTACAAACATCACGTTTTTGTTTATTCGCAGATATAATTAATTTGTCTTAAACAAATATTTAATTAAAAACTGATGTAATTCTCGTTTTAATCGATTTATTAAATAATTGATTGATTTTTTTTGCGATTGGAATTTAAACGTGCCGCGCGTTCGGGTTCGCCGGTCGCCGCACAGATGGCGGCGCCCGTCGCGTCCGGTCGGAACTGTCAAATTCTCGGCGGACATTCTCGGCGCATTGCGGTAAAGACGACGGTGTCCGTTCCGGTGGTTTTTCCGCGATTTTCATGTGAGTGAGCGGTTGTTTGTAGACCTGTCGCGCTGGCTTGAGATGCCTCTGAGGGGAAAGCTGCAAGAGGACGACCCGTTGCTTCAGCACCCTCCGCACTACCTCCACGAGCTGCCCAAGGAAGAAGAGGAGCGATTCGAAAAACTGTTCGTCAAGTTAGACAGGGGCGGCGATGGAAAGATCGACATCAACGACCTGTCGCACGCGCTGAAGGAGTTCGGGCTTCATCACAGATATGCTGAGGTATGTGCGTCTTATTTGATGTTGCGTGACAGTGACACACATGCGATTTCTAAGCGTAATTAGACGGGGTTGGTTTGAAATCCGGGATGAAAGAAGAAGTGCACGTCCGATCGATTTTCTCGCACGTTTCGGTTGGCCTACATTTTTCGAATTGGGTCATTGTTGAATTACGGGATTCTCTGTGTGCACGTTGGATGTGATGACGACATCGGTTGATATATTTAACGTTGAGTCATCGTTTTATGAAAGAAATTTTTTTTGCGAATTACGCCACGTACGTTCAATGAAATTTAATTAACTTTTCGCGATATTTTCGCTGCTTTACACACCTGCTCTCGGTGGTTAATTAACGAAAATCGAGAACTTTGCCAAATTTGCTGGACTAGACACGATGTCAATCAATCGGCGTTTCTAGTTGCAGCTGGTTCGTGGACTTTGATTTGGCGTGCGGCTGCGATATTTTGAATTGCGAATTGTAAATTTGGCGCCCAAATTGAATCGTCTTGTTCGATTAGACGTTTACGCCTGGGGTGTTGTGTAATGTTTTATTGTGTCATATCCGGTCGACGGTGACGAGAAGTCGGAAATGTGTACAGCTGCGTGCAAAGCTAGGAAGTAAGATCGCGCCATCAAGGTCGCGCGAAGCGAACTTTGGAACTACGCGATTTGCTGATTTGGCGTCGACGTTATTTTTTTGACGTTTCGTGAATTTTGATTAATCGCAAGTGTGCTGTCAAAAATGAAGTAGACGTTTGAGAAGTTTGATTGGCCTAAATTCAATCGAACGTATATTTGCTCGTTGGGCTTAAATTATTTTGCAAATTTATGTTGAGGAAATTTTTGTTGTATGATGTTTCGATTTATTTGATTTAAATTGCTCGTACTTTGATGGCCTAATTTACCGCAGAAATTGAATTTAAAAATTACGTATTTAACTTATTTTTTTTTAATTTCGAAAAAATTGTTTAATTTTTTCGAAATTAAACAATTTTTGATTGTTTCAATCGTGATTTTTTGACAGCTTACAATCTTAGACGTTCTGTCAATTTCTATAAAAGGAATTTTTAAAAATTTCGACAATTTTCGCGACATTTAGCCAAGTCAGAGTTTTTTTTTTTAATTTTTGCGTTTTTTGTTTATTAACTTGGGTTGGCGGTGCGAATGTTGGGTTGGGACAGCTCTTGCTGAGAAGCTCATAACGAGGTAGAAACGATCGCCCGACAAGTTTACTGGAAACTTTGAATTTTCGCCCATTCTAATTAAATCTTATTTTCTGCAATTTTGCATTTTATATAATTTTTGCAATTCTCCATTTTTTTAATTTCTAAAATTTAGACAATTTCGATTAAATGATGCGTTACTGATAAACACCCATTGGACGATTACCTCGACTCGATTAACGAGATAACCGAATTTTTTCCAAATTATGGATTACAATGGCCCAACGTTTTAATTGGGTAACGAATGTTGATACCCATTGGGAGGCCACAGATGGGCGATTCGATCGTCCCGGTGATTATGTGCACGCCTGGCGAATATTCGACGGCGGAGTAAACAAGACGCGAATTCCTACGTCCGCTAAAATCGCGGCTCGTGACTGACCTACCGCGTTCGGAGCACACCACGCGGGTTATATCGAGATTTAGTTTCTTACTACGGATCACGGCGTCCGAATAAATGTTTTGGCGGCCTAACCGCTTTGCGCAACGTGTTTAGTCGTGTGCCAATTTTTGCGTAAATAGTAAACGCAAAGTTGTCTCATACAGCACTTCGTTTAATTTCATTAATTTGCAACTCTGATTTTTTTATTACATAAAATTTGATTGTTTCAACTTCTACTTTAATTGATAGTTTTGCTCCGGTTTACACAACAGAACGATTGATTTATGAGCTCCTGCATGGGGCAGTTTATTGATTGTGTATTTTTTGTTTCAGAGGTTTCTACAACAAATCGATAAGACGCAGTCCGGTGACATCTCGCTTTCTGATTTTATACACTACGTTAGGGAGCACGAGAAGAATTTGAAGCAGCACTTTTCTAGTTTGGACAAAAACAGGGATGGTGAGTGTGATTTATTTTTAATAATTAAGCAAGGCCCGCATTTTTACGATGGCACGGTTTGAGCTAAATTTTTGGACGGTTTAATATCACCTGTGCCAATTATGTTCGAGTCGGTTATTTCGCAGATGGGACGGGAACTTCATTGGGAATCGTCGTACGTCGACGGTGAAAGTTTCCATAGTCTTTCTTTAATTTATTTTTTATAACAAATTTTATCTGCGATGATTAATTGCAATCGATCGGTACCTTTCCGATTGTGCAGTTCCTTTGTCTGTGTCTTATCGCGTGTCCTTGTCATTGATAGATTGATCATTTTTTGCAGTTACATGTAATTGACTTATCGACGTTTCTCGATTTCCTATCGATTTGAATACAATGTTTCGTTATCGTCCATCGCATATTCGATGTGATGAACTTTGTTTGTCGCGAAAAAAAAATTGTAATCGAAATGAGCGCGGATGTAATTTGGGTAAATTTCGTCGTCAAATCGTGTGACGACGAATCTTAGTCACGCAAGTTTGCTTGCCTTTTACTAGTTTCACAAACGTGACCTCCGCGGTTATGCATTATGCATGTGGGCTATTATGGTGACGATGGAAACGGCTCATGCTATGAATAATCTTTGAAAGTTTAAGTCGTTGAATTGTTGGCAGTTTGCGTCATTGATTTTAATTGCAAATTAGTTGCGTTTGCAAAGGTTTTTAATGATTTTGTTCCCACGTCAATATTTTTTAATTATTAGTCATCAATGAAAACGAAATAAATTGGTATAATAACCGTGTGTCGTCCGTACCCTCGTCTAAGCACTCTTCAGTTTGTGCACACGTTTTTTGTCGATTCCTGCATTACAGGTCGTCGCACACGCGTTTCGCAAAGTCGGTTATGTTCGTTGCAGTTGTGTTCTTGCAATTGTATCTTAGCATCGTGTTAAGTGTTGTGCGCCCCGCAATCACAACTTTGGTAACTCGTTTCGAGTTGCGAGATATCTGCATCCTAATTTTCCGATGCCAAGTGATTCGTTTTTAGGTCAAATGCAACTGATTACGAGTGCATCGTAACTGCATTGAAAATAAATTCGTCGGAGTAAAAACTACGTGCTTGTAAATCGATCCGATGCGGATTACGACTGCACGTGTTTCAAATGTTAAATACTGCAGCTGTGTGATCGCGACCTTGACGCGCTTAATCTAATTTCCAGCGGCGAAACAATGGAAATTGTCCGTAAGTCGCGGCACGTTTCCGGGTTTCGATTTTTGTTGTCCTGGCTCGAGAATCTAGCGCACGAAAAAGTGCAGAGGATTTCGAATAAGTAGGTCGTGATCAATAATATCTTAACGTTATCCTTGTAAGGACAGTTCTTAATTAAATCGAACGATCCGTGGAGTAGTCCAACGTACCCGATTTTAATTTATCAGAACGATTTTTTTTAACAACACATATGGTGCACATTGTCACTGTTATTTTATTGTTTTATGACTGTCGTGCATTTAATTTCAAAATTGTTGTGTTTTTCCAGTAATTAACAATCGTACGTAGAGCCAATTAAATGTGCTAATCGAATTGTTGATAACAATGGAATCTGTTTATTGTTGCGAATTCGAATTTGAAAGTTCTGCAATTAGCACGATTTGTGCGCTTTGTTATCGACGATTAGCGCGGGTACTGTAATTTTATTAAGGTTTATTGTATCTATGTACATATCTTATTATGGTCCGGGCAAAACTTTGACATATCGTATGCGAGCATTTTTAGAAAATAACCGAATTGTCTGTGTTGTCATATTGTTGAAAATGCAAGTCTCGAGAGTACCGACTTAGTCGATCAAAGTAAACCCCTGTGACCAACAGATGACTTCTAGGTGGAGTACACTCACACGAATTCCTCGTAAAAATTTTGATAGTTTTTGCATTTTGAAAATTTTAAAGTTTTGGATATTTGCCTTTTTTTAATTTATTATTTTTAACAATTTGAATATTCATTTTTTGTCACATAGTGTCTATTGGTTGGCTATTAAAAAAAAATGTATTTCAAAAACGTTTTATTTGTAAAAACCTTAACAAATATTATTAAAATTAATTAGTGCCCCCCCCCGTCAATTTTGACATTTATTTTGAATATGTCAGAAATTGTCAATATCATTCGAAATATGATAGAAATTGCCCATAAATACTATTATATTATTAAAATTGATAAGTGCCCCCTGTCAATTTTGACGTTTTTACTTTGACGTATGTCAAAAATTGTTGATATAATTGAAAATATGATCGAAATTATTCTTAAAATAATTCATATTATATAATTTTAATTTTTTTTTAATTTCGTTTTATTTTCTGTTTTTTTCTCGCCTTGTATCTATTTCCGTCAGATTACCACAAAACCCCATTCGCAATTCGGAGAAAACTCATCCAACGAGCAAATAAAGTGACACATGCATTGCATAACGCAGGAAAACAACCACATGGCCCACTTCTTTCGATAACATTGTTTCGTAATTAAAATTAAGCACTCGTATTGCGCAACGTTCTTCGCTCCGCCGCTTCTGAAAATGAGCAAAGATTTCGTTGCATTAATAAAAACAATTTATCGCACCTGTCGGTGCGTTCGGTATTTGGCACGAATTTAACGACGGTAACCAGAGCTGGATTGAGAGATTTATGTTTTCGTTTCAGGGAAAATCGACTTGGACGAACTGTGCAAGGCGTTCAGCGAGCTTGGCATTCCGCTGGAGAAAATGGAGGCCACGAACCTTGTGCTGAGGTAAGAGTTACCGTACGTTTCTACGCGCTCCGTTTGCGCAACTCGCTTATGCAACCTGAATGCCTGACGTCGCGGTGGGTGTGTCGCTAACCTTTCGGACGTTCGAGCCTGCGATTGGTCCGCGCCGAGCGCGCCGCAAAAAATATCAAATTAGCGGCTCGCGACGTTCAAGGTTGCCGCGCGATCTCTATTTACGATTGCGTTGAAAAAAACATCGATAATTTGGGTCGCGATTTGTTCGGTCCTCGACGCTTCCTAATTGGCCACGTGATTTATCAACGTTGCGTTTTTGTGATTGTTTTAGCGGATTTTTATTGACGTGGCTCGTTATAATTCAGGTACGTCATTTGGAGTTTGGACTTCAATTTGACGTCTGTTTAGTAAAAAGTTTTAATCGATAATATTTATCTTCATATAATTGCTTTTTAGTGTTTATTTAAATAAAAAAACATTCAAAATCTGTAGGGGTTACAATTTTAGTAATCGAAAGATTGCCGGTTGTTTAGATTTTTATCTCTAAAGAAAATAAATTCTCTAATTGAATAATTGAATAATTGAATAATAATAATTAAATTAAATTTCTAAAAAAGATTAAAAAAAAACTTGAAAATTAAATTAAATTAATTAAAAAAATAAACAGTTAATAATGGAACCCAAATGTTAAAAATATGGAAAATTCTTTCTTTGTTAGAATCGAATTGGCCAACACGAAATAACTACCAACGATCAATTAAGATGTTTTTTTTTTCGGTGCGAGATTAGCGGAGCTTAGGTTATCAACTCGCCGGTTATCTCGGTCGCGTTTCTTTCGATTTAACTATGGTTTTGTCGGCAGGATGGACCAAGATGGTAGTCTGAACATTAGCTACGACGAGTGGCGTGATTTTCTCCTCCTAGCACCTAGCCATGACATCCATCAACTCATCAACTACTGGAGGCATTCCACTGTAAGTACTCACGTCCATCAATTAAGTAGCAGTAGACTTTGGCCTCGTAAACTGTATGCGGTGTTGAACGAGCGAACGAGCGTTCGTGTGACTCACGTTTCGCCTGTAGCTGTTTAACGAGTTCGTCGTCGGTTTCGTCTCCGCACGAAGTTATTAAAATATCACGAAATTAAACATTTCGTTCGTTCGTCCCTGGTTGGCAGCGTAAAGTCGGGTTTTTATTTATTTCGGGGCGAAGTTTCTCGTTAAAAAGGTCGCGTGAAAATACAAGTCTGCAATAAATGAATTGGGTGGGGCGTAATTTTTTTTGTTGCTGCCACCGGACATGTTTAGATGTTTAGATATTTTCAGAATTGGTTTTTGTTTTAGGCATTTTAATACAAAAATGTTTAATTACATTGCAAATAGAAAAAATGCATTTAATGGAATCGTCGAAGAAATTTTTCTTAGCTAGACGTTTCAAATTTTACTTAAAAATTACTTTATGTATTAGAAATTATAGATCTTAAATGGGGCGGGGGGGGGGGGCTGCGATTGGGGTTTTATGATTCGTAATTGTGTTTACAAAATTCTAGGGGTCGCGTATATCCAGATATGTTTCGTCTAAAATATAGAGTATGTGGGATTTTAATTAATTTATTTGAAATTAAATTATTTAAAAAATAATTACCCCCTCGCCCCTCATCTCTCGGTCTCGTTTACATTAATTTAAAAAAAAATCATGTACATGACCATTATTTAGATTATATGCATGCTCGGTTTTAAATTTTTATTTCACCCCATTGATTAAGTAAATATCGTCCCCCCCACTTAATAAATATTGTCGATCGCACAGATTACGCTTCACAAGCAAAATAATGTCGTCGTGCGTGTCTCAGAATCGCGCCGCAAAGTTTAGATTTTTTTGAAACAGAGTCTGTGGAAAAGTTTTTCTTCTTCTGGAACCCCCTTATTATTTAATATTTTTTTTAAATGTGCCGAGATGATCTAATTATTGCCATGAATGTCGGGGTTACGTCTTTCATTTTTTTTATTATTTTTTTCTGGCGCTATCCATTAACCCCCCCATTAAATAATGTATTTGGTCCCCTAGTGTGATTATCGTTTTCCATAGCAACTTTTATGGAACGTCGTGTTGATAAATATTTTTATTTATTTTTTCGGTGCATTTAATTATTTTTTATTCAGTTTACGATAGCCCCCCCCCGCCCCATTCATTAATAATTATAAATATTTCAAAATATTCTGGTGAAGTAATTAATGTGGGGTTGGGTTGGGTGGGCCGCAATTTTCTTATTTTTTTTTTGCTGCAATCGAAAACGTTGTTTTTCGAGTCTTTGTACCCCCCCACCTTTTTTCGTTTTGATATTACTTTAAAAATATGCTATGATGCGTTTTAATTTTGTTGTGCAAATGATTTGCAAAAAAAATTGTGATTTTGTTTCTGGGGCAGAATGAGGAAGTATTGGCCATTTGTTTCTTGTTTCGTTTGTGTACTTGTAAAAAATTTAAATTCTATTCTATTGCGTACGTAAATATTTAACGCGTTCGTATAATTTATATATTTTTAACAATACGTTCGACTTCGTTCGGGTTATATCATTGGATATCGATTATTTTGTCTATTGGAGATATTTCAATTTTTGTCGAACGCTCAATTGCGTCAATGCCTAGTTTATCATTTCGCGGAGGATGATTAGTCGCGGTTTGTCTTTTTTGCGTCCCGCCTCTTAATTAAGCGCACATTCATGTTTCGGTTATCGTAAACGCAAACGTGTTTGCATGTCGCTAGTTACCACACAATGGAAATATATTTTTGCAATAAAATTGCGAAACCATAAACATGAAAAAACTACTTCATTTTAGACAGATGTGGTTTGAGTTGACGTGGAAACTGTCAAAGATGATTTAAAACGAAATATTTAAATGACGTTTTGTTGAAAATACGACACAATTGAGCAATTATTTTAATTGGCGTGTTGGCTATGTTTCCGTAACTGTCAAATGTGACGTATGTATTTTTAAACGACGTTTTGACAGCTGTCAAACTGTCAAGGTTTAAAAATGGGCACGTAATTAATTTGACAACTATTTTGAATGACAGATTAAATTGTTGTGCGTTTCGGTAACTGTCAGGGCTTTGCATAAAATAAAAATGAAAAATAAATTTGACGACTGTTAAAGTTTGACAACTGCAATTGTTTAGAATAAAGCAACGCGTTGCGATTATTTTGTTTAAAATAAATGTTTAAAT
Organism: Geotrupes spiniger; assembly: GCA_959613385.1. NCBI lineage: Eukaryota > Metazoa > Arthropoda > Insecta > Coleoptera > Geotrupidae > Geotrupes > Geotrupes spiniger. The sequence continues at coordinate 30,348,535 of OY390739.1, forward strand.
GTTTGATTAAAAAATGTATAATTTGATAGATGTCGTTGCAATCGGTGTCAAACTATTTCTCGGAAATTGCCGAATTGTTTCAACTAGGACGTTATTTTAAATGGTTGGTTGTCTCAGCTTCGTTGAAAACAATGCATTTGTTCATTTGATTGTCATAATTTTAAACGTTTCGCCAGGTGTCAAACTAAATGTAGGCAACTGGTTGAGTTTAAAGTTCAAGACGAGGAACTGTCAAACTATGTCAGTTGCAATTAAAAAAAAATACATCTAACGAATTATGTTATAGTTCATAAATGTTTGATTAAAATAGGACAGGTAATTGTCATACGTTTGGGCAACTGTCAAATAGTGTAAAATAAAACAGTAAATTGACAACTAGGTATTTTGACAGCTGTCAAACTATATTATACTATATGTCGAAGTTAAGTAGATTGGCTGGTATTACTATGTATGCTATGCATACGTTTTTAGTTTTGTTTTAAAGCGATTTAATTCATCAAATTCGAATGAGCTGACGATTCGAAAATAATTATCTTTCGTGGGTCATATTTTTTTTTTATAAGGAACCGTTGTTTTAGCACATGTTTGCTAATTGACGCCATTTATCGCCCCATCGTCGACATAAACAGGCCGCATAATATTTGAATTCGAATAAACAAGTCGTGCGTGACGTTTACTGTCGTTGCGGTAAACAAAATAATAGAGTTTATGTTACCATGGACAAGGAAATTTGAATATGTATAGTTTAGTATTTTTTTTTAATTCAAAAGTTACGTCCGAATCGTTTAGTTTGATTGTTGATTTGTTTTTGTTCTTTTGATGATTTACGTTCGAAAAATAAAATAATTTTGATATTTTGGATAGCTTACATGGGATGCCATGGAATTATGGGTATGTTTTTCTTATATTTTGCTTTTTTCACCCTAGAAGTTTGCTACACCGTTTTGTATTGTCGTGGTCACCAGCATGTCGTAAATTTAGTGTTTTTATTTATGTTTTTCTGTTTCGTTGATTTTAGCTCGAGAGCTTTGTACGAAAACGCTTTGAGCTTTTGCTTTTTACTTGTTGGTTTATTTGTCCTGGACTTGTTTCTCTGAACTTTTGAGTGTGTTATTTTTTATCTCGATTTAAATATTTGTGCTTTTCGCAAAATGAATTAAAATTGTTAAAATCGTGCAATGTGCATTGTTGGCTTATAACCGAGGTGTTTAAAATTCCAATTTGTTAATTGAAACGTGCACGTGCTTTCATTCTTGTTTAGAGGAGCGAAAAGTCGTACGTTCTTGCGAATGGGGCTAGCAATTTATTCGACGGCCGTCGGTTGCATTGGCGCAACCTTGTAATTAGCCGTAATTCAACGCGAACGTGGGTAACGAGCGGTGAACGCACCATCGCGTTAATTAATAATGTCGTGGGGTAATAAAAATTGTGGGAGGGGGTGACGTTCGGATTTAAAAATGCGATTTCTTGTCCGGTTGAAACGAATGAATAATTTATTAGCGTTGGTCGTAATAAATTGCGTGAAAGCTCATGTAAATTTATAACAAATTTCACTTAAATATCCAAATAGATGAATCAAGATGAGTGTCATGTAGTTTTCTGCTGGATTTGAAATGAGGTCGAGCAGCTTTCACGGAATTAGTGTAATTTTAACGATTGCCATTGTTTGTTTCATTTTTGTGTATTGTCAAGTAATTTTTGATTTTTTGGTAACTCGCGATTTTTTTCCAAAAATCAAAAATTCGTACAAGTGAAGTGTTAAAAGTTTGAAAAAATTTAGAAAATAACAAAAAAATTGGTAAAAATTAACAACAAAATTAAAATAAATTTGAAAGTCCAAGAATGTGAAAATTAAAAAAATAAAAAAGCAAAATACGCAACTTTTACGTCGCACCGGTCGTGACAATAGCACGTGTGGCAAACCGCGGCGGCGGCGGTATTTACTCGAACGGGAAGCGGCCGATCCGAAGCGTCTGCACACCGCCGCACTTTGGGGGCTCGTCCGACCGTTTAAGCGGGCAATTGTCGCATTACGTGACGTCGCGCGGTCTCCTTCGCGGTTCGCCGGTGCCGCCGCGATCGCATTGTGCGCGGAACGTTCTCGAGATCGCCGGTGACGTTCGGTTGTAAAGTTTTCGTTCGACGAACGGGCGTGAAATGAACGTGAAGAGGAGACACCGCCAGGGCAAGCTCATCCGGAAGATGTTCAACGTCGGCGTGCACGTGAAAGACAAGGTGAGAATCGCGGCCAAGAGTCGGGGGGTAATAACCCGCGCTATTCTAATCGGATGTGCTAAATATAGCGGGTTATTTAGTGGGACTCGGGTTTGTTTGGGTGCTTGAAACGCGCGAAAGGTGCGGAGATAGACTTTAACTATTTAATAGACTTCAGCGAATGTGACGACAAGTGATTACGAACAGTTTCGTCCTTTCTGTACTCGTCAGACCACCATGTATACATCAAATCATGAATTCGTGGCAAAATTGCGAAGCAGTTGCAAGTATCGAGTCGGTCAAAGCAGACATCTGTAATTGGCTAGTAGCACGACGTCTAGGTGGTGTAAACTTTTACAATTTTTCGTAATTTTATTTTCACACTTACGCATTTATTGTTGGAAAGGTCTTCTGGTTACTGTAGTTTTTTATTCGGTGCATCGTTCATTTTTGTTTCTTTCTTTGTAACCAACCAAGTCGACCGTGCTGTACTTTTTGTAAAGCGACAAGTTAAAAACGAAATATAAGACTTTAACTGTGTCCTGTGTCCTTATCGATTGCGTTCCAACTCAACACAGATCTGAATTTCAGGGAATTAGAGTTCACTCCGTGTCTAGAGTCTAACAGGTCGTTGGTTGGGTTGGGTTGGGTTCGGTTGGGTTAGATTGGGTTGGGTTAGGTTGGGTTGGGTTGGATTTGGTTTAGTGCTAAGCGAATCCTCCAACCCAATCGATCTTCGATTTTCAATTTTCGTAGTTAAGTTGGATTGGATTGGTCTCCGTTTCGCATAAAATTCCGTGATCTCAGTACAGGATTTAGCTATCGCCCAGAAATCAAAAACGAAATGAGCACAAAGTTCACTCCTTGAGGCACTCCTCCTTGCGTGTCGAGTAAAACATCAGACTAGAATTTTCTGTCACCGTCATTATTAAAAATTCTTTCAATGTCGAAGCAAGTAACCTGAAAAAAAACCGCAAATGTGTAAAGCAAAATTAAAATACTCTGAGAAGAAAGTTTCTTCGTGGTTAATGAATTTGTTGTGAGTTTGTTTAGCTGTATAAATATTTTTGTGAAATATTACTTCCGTTTAAAGATACGTTTACATTTATTTCATTACAAGAAAGTCGTTTCGAGTAAATATTTATGCGAAGCAACATTTTTAGATCAAAAAGTATTGCAGCTAAACATCGTTCGCGCAAAAAAAAATATTTGCTATTTCTCAAGAACTTGGGATTTTAACATTGAAGTAGTAATTTAAAGCTAATAAATTTTTTTTCTAACAATGACCACCAACAAAATATAATAAACCAACGAATTTTTCTATGATGCCTTGGGACTGGTGAAAAATGTCAACGGCACGCGAAAACATTGCACTTACCTCGTGTTTTGCACTTATTTGCGGATCGTACGAAAATAGGCGAGGTATTTTGGTGTCTCGGTGAAAATAAATCGAAAATGGGCGGTGGCGTTGGATCAATCGACGTGTCGCTTATTAAAAGGGGATTTTTTTAGCGCCGTAGGCCGGTCGGATCTCGCGGACTCGGCGTTTTATTTTCGATGATGGTAATCGCGCGTAGGATTTTATAACGCGCCGTCATCGTCTCGTGAGATGTGTATTCGGAGCGGATTGTGTGGTGTAGTTGGTGCAGGTCCAAGATAGCGGGCAACGCCTGCGTTATTTTCGCGTCGCTGGTCATTGTCATCCGAAACCCATTTGTTTGGTCTCCGACGGACGGTTGGACATTGTTGTTATCAGATGTGCTCGGTGTTGGGAGCGCTGTCGTTGGTGTGCTGTATGTTGTCATGTTTGGATAAAATAATGTTGGGAACTGGAAATGTGTACGTTGAGAGTTTTGGAGCTGTTTGATAAATTAAAGTCGTTTCAGATTAAAATGTGAGTGTATAATAAATACCAAGGGGGCTGGAGAAAATATGTACAATTTTAACGAAAAGCTCCAAAGTTGAAAATCTTGAGGTTTTCATGATCGATTTTTTAAAAAAAAATTCAGTCTTTTAGAAAATATAGTAAAGTAAAAATTTAAAAAAAGTAGTTGTGATATTTCCAAAAAATGCTGTCAGCTGTCAGATGCTGTCAACTGACAGATGCTGTCAGATACTGTCAGCTGTCAGATGCTGTCAGCTGTCAGTGATTTAGCTTGACAATGACTAAAATATGATTTAAGCTAAGAACCGTTTTACATTCCATGGCAAACTTTGACCAAGATAATTTTTTATATCACGGTATCTTAACTCATCGATTCCTAAAAATCATAAAAAATGTGCAATTATTAAATTTCGTAGAAAAATTGTCGAAATTCAGAAAATACGAAACAACAAATTTCCTTATATTTTTTTAACAAGCTTGACATGAATCACAATTGGTAGACAATGTATCTTAATTTTAACTAAATTCACATTTTATTGCGTTTCGGATCCAATTCGCACATCGCAACATAAATTTCTTCACATCGGCAGTTAGTTCACCGATAACGACCATCCACACGTTGCACCCGCTCAGAAACTTTGTTTATTATTATCGTGCGTTTGGAAATCGATCCGCGAAACGCACAACGCGATCCGCCAGGCGGCGGCGATAACAACCTTGATGCGCAAGTGTCCGATCGGATAAAGACGCACACACTCACGGTCAAATTAATATTAAAATCTTCGAAAACACTCAAAGCAAATCGGTGCCCGCGTGCACAGGCCGCCTGATTAATTGCAACAATAAAATAAGCCGGCGCAAATATTAGTGAAAATATCCCGTGGATTATCATGTGCAAACGTTGCGTAATAAATACACGCGCAGGAAAATATTTATCCAAATCTTTGTTTATTGTTCGTCTGGAAAACAATTCAAAATAAATTCAAATTGCTCATTGGGAATAAAACGACAAACGCACTTTGTTGTTGGTCAAGGACGTGATAAATCAGCAAAGCACCACGTGTGACGTCAATCGGTCGAATTTAAATTTCTGTTTGTACCTTTCGCGTTCTTTCAAATTTTTTTTACGGCGTGACGTATCGTGTCCCAGCTATGTCGGTGCGAAATTTCTTCGCAAAGATTTTTTGGCACATTCCGTTCGGTGTGTTGATGTAACTCGCGGACGGATACCCGCATTAAAATTACGCCGCCGCGGCTCTTGATTCGTCCTACTCGCTCCGATACGGCCAGTTTTATTCCACGAATTAATTAAATCGTGTTTACCGTCCTCGGGTCCAGATGCGTTATACTGCGCGCGACACGGGCTCGAACGGTGGACGGAAAAAGCCGCCCGAGCGACGGATTCTCGCTGGTCTGATGCAAGAACGCGCAATGTTGCACGACGAATTAATGTTAAGGTTTTTTGCTGCAAACTTGCGCGATAATGGGAGAAATTGATGCTAAGTAGCGAAATGAAATCATAAAAAAAATATCGAAAGGACATACATGGATGCATGTTGTGTGAGGTCATCGTCATGTGCACGCAGTTGTGCAAGTTTAATGTTAATAAAAAGGGAATTAATAAGCGATCGTGAAATGCGAAAGTTGTTGATAAAATAAAATTATAAACGGTGATGGTCCCAATTCAACGCCTTGGCGTATTACAACAGAAATGAAACGCTTTGATCCAACCCAACCTAATCGGACCCAACCCAACCGAAGCCAACCTAACTATTCGGAATTAATTAATAACAACAATTTTTAATAAAATATGGCACTCAATCTAAAACCCCCCACCCCGTCCCCCGTCGCATCCTAAGATCTTTATAATAGTTATAAACGAAATAAAAATTTCCAGCGTTTTATTGCGCTCGTATTTGCAATTATCGTCGTTTTTAATCTGCCCCCGTGATGTTTACAAGTGCACATAAATTCCGGTGATGTATTTATTATATTTTTGCCGTTAAAAAGTTTTGCGACGTCGCCGTCACCGAGCACACATCGCATGGAAACTTTTAACGCGTCAACGCAATCGTCCTTACCCATTGCCATTTATGACACGTTGGTGTTTCGAAAAAATTGAAAGCAGTGCAAAATTCGGGGGCGTATTTGCGAAACGAAATGCAGAGATTCCGTTCCTTGAAAAATGAATTACTCTTAATAAAATATGAATGGCGAGTAAGGACGTTAACATAAAAAATTGTAAAATTTGGAAAATTGAAAAAGTAGAAAAAAATGTGGAAAATTTTTTAAAAATTTGGAAAAAAATATTTCCATATGAAAGAATTGAAAATTGAAAAAAATTGGAAGCATTTAAAAAAGTTGAGCTATTTGAGTGGAAATTAACATTTGAAAAATTCAGAAAATTTATTTTTTTACGATTTGCTAAGATTTCATTTTTCAAGGGGGCGCCCCCTTACTTATTTTTAATAATTTTAATATTTTACAATTTTTAACAATTATGCTTTTTTTTTATTTTGGCAATTTTCATTTTACCTTTTTTTCACTTAAAATTCTTCATGTACCTCTTCGATTCTTATTAATGTTATTTACGTCATTTAGTACTTTTTATGAAATCTTATGATTTTTAACATTTTTTTTCCACGAAAATTATCTTTTTTACCATTTTTATGACTATTTACTGCATTAATAATAAAAAAAGATCTATGGACACGATCAGAAACGCACCAAACTGGTGACAGAGAAAAAATCCGAGTCTGAAATCGCAGTCGAATTTTTGCGACGTTTTCGTTCGATGGGAGAAATTTTTGAATGGGCGCCAAGCACGTGCTCATGCGCCGGATTTAATTCTGTCCCAGTCGGCAACTTCCAGGTTAAAAGTTAACGCACTATTTACCTTGCATTTTCGATTAACGGACGGCCGCGCCTTGCAATCTTTTCGTATGTTGCAAAAAAATTTAATTAATAAAAAAATTACATTTGCTGCTACCACTTCCTGATAAATCCTGTAAAATAAATGTTGGAGACTGGGGATTTTTAATTTTTTTTTATTTGAATTAGAACTTTCTTAATTACACAAACGTCAACGTTGCGTAGTCTATTTGCAAAACATTTCGTTTAACTGATGCGTATTGGGTACGGTTTCTATTTTGGCGAACGTTAGGTCAATTGCTTATCTCGCATTCGCAATTTTTGCAACGGGTGCTATCGATGAAAACGCCGCGGTTTTGTTTATAAATCGTGTGCACGGGTTACTCGCACATCACATCATCATTTGTATGATATGAAACTAATGTAGGAGGAGGGGGGGGGGTCATGTTAACAAGAATACGTTATCTGTATCGATATTTTATTTAGAAAGTTGTAATGTTTATTATGATTTGATTGATTAGAATTGTTAAAAAGATTCCTGTAGAATAATGTTATGGAGTTAGTACATGGAACAGCCCTCTGCCTTTGACCTCGGGCTGTTCCCGCCGATGTTTGAGAACTGTCGTAAAAATATTTGGAAACCCCCATAACATGGAAATAATTATTTTCCATTAATCATTAATATAAATCTTGTAACAAGACAACAAGACAGACCCCCATCCTCGTTTTTTTTTATAGCTAGGGTACGGTTATTTTATTGTTGCACAAAAACAGATGTTTAATTTATAAAATTGTACAAAATAGTACAAGAGCAAAAAAAATTACACGGGGAAAAATTTGGAAAAAATGTGGGTTTGATCAAAATTTGAAAAAAGTCGTGCGATAAAACAAATAAATAAAAGCTATGGGGCAACTGTATGCCATTCGTATAATATGGTTGCCCCACCCTCCATATATTTATTTGTATTTGTCGGGTTGGGTTGGGTTGGGTTGGGTTGGGTTGTAAAGTAGATTTCAAACAAAAATCCAATTTTGCAGAATTTATAACTCAGTCCAACTCAATGTTTTATAATTGTTTAGGGGTGGGGGAGGTTAACAAAAAATACACGCGGAAAATTTTTCAAAAATGTGATGTTGATCAAAATCTGAAAAAGGCGTTCGTATAAATGTTGTATGCAAAGTCGTGCACTAAAACAATTGACGTGTAAATAAACTATATATGGGGGGGGGGGGGGGCTGCATACCAATACATATTATATGGTTACCTTTTTTTGTCCTTTTAACATTTTTTTAATTTTATGATGTTCTGAATTTTTGACAACTTTCACCAATATTTTTTTTTGAAGTCTTGAACTCATTTTGAAAATGTTGAAGTTTTATATTCAAAGCTCGGATTTTTAGCTCGTTTGATTTTTGAAAAGTACCTCAAAATGTTGTTTTTAAACTTTGGATTATTTTAACTTTTTGACAATTAGACCACGTGTTAGGTTTTACTTTCAGCTATTTCTAACAAACAAAAAATATTGTATTTTTTTTTAGATAGACATTTTTACATTTTGAGCCAACCCAGCATTTTTTTCGTTTAATTTTTAGCATTTTTGGACAAATATTCTCAACATTTTAAACTAATTTCAACTTTTTGCAACTCTAAAAATGCGAAAAATATTGCAATTTTTGCAAATATATTTTTTAAAGTTTCTTTTAAATTCAAAATAATTAAAAAAATATATTCTAAAACGTCGGATTGAGTTAGTAAATTGGGAATTTCTGCTTAATTTGAAAATATCGACATTTTTGACTTTACCAAGTGACGTTTTTCCAATTTTGCAGAATTATAATTTATTACACCAAACCAACATTTTAGAATTTTTGGATTTAAAAAAATATAGAATTCAAAACATATTTTTTAAAAAAATCTAGAATTCAAAACATATTTTTTAAAAAAATCTAAAATGTTAGGTTTGGTTTGAGTGTTCCCAAGTGTCATATTTTTGATTTTTTCCAGTTTTGCAAAATTGTGAATTTACTAACCCAATCCAACGTTTTGAAAAATTTTTGAAAAACGTAGTGGGTTGGGTTTGGTTGGATTGGGTTGGCAAGTACAATTTTTTAAAAAATTCAATTTTTGCATTTATTACCAATACGTTTTTTGAAATATTTTGAATTTAAAAAATATTTGGGTTGTGTTGAGCTGTGAACTGTCATCTTTAAAATGTTTAAATATTTTCAATTTACGATCATAATTGTTTTTTTTTTTTTTTTGAAAACTACGTCGAGAAAATACTTTGGAATTTTTGCAATTTTGCAGAATTTGTTGTAATTTACTAACCATACTCGACCTGTTTAGAAAATGTTAACAGTTTTTGAATGATCACAAACATCAATTTTTAAACATGATAGCGACAATATGTCATTACATTTGTGCATTAGTTTTTTTTTTGAGATTAAAGTACTGCTGATGTACATTTAGATAATTGTCATTTCATGGTCGTGAAAAAGTGTCACCAAATTAAATCGTATATCCGTTTTATTTATTGGGTTTTATTGTTTGAGACATTTTTATAAGTTTTTATCGTTATTGGTATTTATCGTTTTATGTCCGTTTCTGTTTGAAAATACTCCGATGGGTCGAAATTATGAAAATTTCGTCGGGTAGGAAGCGCTTCGCGTTTATTATCTGGTTATTTGTCGTTCGTACCAGAATTAATAATCCAAACGTCGGTTTTAATTCATTACCAAGGTTTTCGGTTCAACGATCACACCCCGCTCGCCGCGATCGCGATCGCAGTCGAGCGGCGATTTATCAGCAGCACCGACCAACCAACAGACAGACTGATAATTGTGTACTGAACCTTGTTCCCAGGCAAACCGACGCCGACGTCACGACCACGAGACTGTGCCCCACCTCCCACCAAGCCCGCCGTATCTATACGATTTAATTCACGCCGCATGTCAGTAGGTTTCGAGTTTCCGTCGTCGATCGGTTATGTCGTTGAAAAAAATCGTGATCGCGATTCCGTGCTGATTCTGTGATTTTAACTGTTTACTGTGTTACGTAAAATTGAGTTCGCCGAGATGTTCGAGCAGGAGGTGGCGACGCCGATTCCCGACGTGCTCGAAGAATTCATGTTCCTCTTCCACCAAATACTCGCAAAGGTATTGTCGATTTGTGATTCGGTCGTTCGGGTCGCTGATGCAATAATCTTAATCGGCTGTGGGGTCTTGTTGCCATGTCGCGTTTGTCGCCGCCGGTGAAAGTGATCCGCGCAGATTTAAACGCGAATGAGATAACGGGAATAACCGGGATTTTATTATCGGGGCCCGATTGCAAAAAAAAATCCGGTTGTACGTACGTAAGAGACGTGACGTAGTTGTTTGTATGTTGTGCGAGGCAATGGTTGCGAAAAGAGGTCTTTCGATGATTGTGTGCGCCCCGGTGATTTGTTTTCAAGGTTGCGTTGCCAAAAATGTCGTTTTGGCGCTGGGTCGGGTCCTGCGCGTATATGGAGCGTTGGGAGAAATTTCAAATGCAATCGATGCTTTAAAAAAAAAAAGAAGTAATGATGAGCTGTTACGTCCCAAGTTATGTTGAGCTGTCACGTCCTGTATCGATTATTATTAATTGGAAATTAGATTAGCGTGATTATTTTTGTCGTGTGCATCATCGGCGTTGGCACTTTGATAGGGCGCCAAGTACACATGCATGAAAAATGAGAGCGACGTTCGTTGCAATGGTTACGGTTAAAAGAAAAGTCTTCTGTCGATTTTTCGTCGATATTTATCTTTATCTTCAGTTGTGTGTTGCGTGTGGTACCACGTGGTATTTTCTGTCGTTGAGGATCTGTAACGTTTGTAATTTCTTTGATATCTCGTTAGACGAAGTTGTGATCTGTTCACTGTCGTGGTTTGGTTGGCGCGATGCTATTTCGTTGAGTTTCTATGAACGGTCAGGACAGGACTGCAGGACAACGGGTTCGGCGTTTTTTTTGCGTTTGAACGAATTTACTGCGCCGCGAATTTTTACATAGTCGTTGGCAAAATTACGATTAATGTGGGCGATAGCCAAAAATTGCGAAAATACAAACAACCGGTGCAAGGAAAATCCACAACGTTGACTCAACCGTTGCAAACGATCCGTAACTTTTGCCGTCACAAGGGTTGAATAAAAATCTACAACGGTTGCATACATTTTAAAACGATTGGCCTTGTTGCTGACTTGTCGTGAACCGCTGTGGATTTTATGATATAGTTGTGTCTAGTAATTTTACAACGATTGCCAAGTCCAAATTGGTTGACAAAATTTCGTAAGTTCAATTCAAGAGAAAATTTACCCTTTTGTCAAAAAATATCTTTCAGAAAAAAAATTTAGTTAGCTGCATCTGATTTTAACGAAATTCTACGCCCTAATTAATTGATTTCTTTAAGTTCGATAGCAAATTCTTGTTGGTGAATTTAAAATTCGTAAGATGACCATAACGGTGCTGTTGTCGAACTACAACGATACTTGTCCCTTTGTTAAGCATCCAGTTGCACACATATTTTCACTCCGATTTGAAAAAAAAATAAATGGACGTAACTATGAAAAGAAAACTCGCGTTTAGTCCAAGCGAACCCAACCCAACCCAACGTCGGGTTTCTTAGTAAATCGATATCACAACCGCTTCAGAACTGTAACAGAACCGCGTCAGAATCGTTTCAGAACTGTTTTAGAACCCTTTCAGGACTGTTCCAGAACCGTTTCAGTACTGCTTCAGAACTGTTCTAAACCGTCTCAGAATCGTTTCCGCCTGTGCCAGTTTACTGAAAATTTATCTAAGATTTTGATTTTGATTTGGATTTGTTTTCGTTTTTAACCTTCAGGTTGGTCACTGTGCCTCTCAATTTACTTCAATTTATGTTAATTTAATTATTTTTCTCTTTGTTTACTTCCATTGCATATCTTTATGTCTTTTGCTTCCTCGTTTCTTATTTTTTTTCATTATTATTTCTTTGTTATCGTTCGGATTGTTTTTGTAAGTTTTGTTTTTAACATTTCGTCCATTGCTTTCCAGGCAAGTTTGGCGTTCTTTCGTTTTGAAATTTCCATCAATATGACGTTTGTCATAATTTTGACAGTTGCAACGTTCGTTGACATTTTCGATCTTTGGATTTGTTGACAGTTTTGACCATTTTTACTGTTGTGACAATTTCGTACATTTTTGATTGGCTTTGAATAATTTGCTTCTAATTTTTGTAATTTTTATTTTTCGGGCAAGAGTTTAAAGTTAATGTTGGTGTTCATGTTTAGAATTTTTTGTGGTATTTTTTAATTTTTGACAATCTTTTCGTGGGTTTTTTCTCGTTTAGACAAAGTTTTCGGGATTTTTCATCTTTCGTGAGTCATAACTTTCGTGATTTACAATTTTGTGCGGTTTGTGAAATTTTGTAATTTTCGAAAATTTCGATTATCTGTTGCCACGTTTCTTGGTCGTCATCTTTGCATTTTTGTATTGTGGACAATTTTGGCATTTTTTTCTTGCTTTTAAATTATTTTTCGATTATTTAGATTTTTTGGCAATTTTGGTAGATTTTAAATAATTTTGTATTTTTGCACAATTCATTGTACATTGTTTCAATTTTCTGCAATTTTTTCAACAGGCATGTTGTCTACGTTAGACAACTTCGTCGTTTTTTAATAAATTTTATCAATTAGTTAATATTTTGACATTTTTGTTAAATTATTTTTTTTGTAATTTTTAGTAAATTGTGACGTTCGGGACACCTTTTGTTCTATTCTTATAGTTTCATCAATTGACATTTTCGCATTTTTAGGGAATTTTTGTAATAGTAGTCAATTTTTTTCACAGTACATTTTCAGAATATTGAAATATTGATTTTTTCAAAACTTTTGTAATGTTTTTATGTTGGGCATGTTTACAATTTTGTCACGTTTGTGACATAGACATAAAACAGACAAATAGTGATAAAAAAAATTTCGCTAAATGTCACTTTCCTATAACTAAAAACACCGAAATGTTATAGATTTTTCCAAAATTGTTTCATACAGTTGGTGGTGCACCAAGAATTAAATCGTGCGATGAAGATAATCGTAACCATTAACATTGGAGGTGGTTCACTTGATTAATTGACTGGAACAATAACGGGACCGAAAACAATAACAAAAAAGTACCCACTTTTAAATTTTGATTTTCTTTATTTAACTCTTTTTTTTTAATGAGACTGGAAAAATGGTCGTACCATTGATGTTTGATAACAAGGGCGCAATGAAAGGTGAGACACATATCTAAAGAATTTGATTGCGAAAAGGTTTTTTATAATAATGAAATTTGTGTTATTGTTTTGAACCCTGACGACTCCACGTCTCTGTTTCAAATGTTCCTTGCGATCAAATTTGCATTATTTTTGACTTTTTCGTATTTAAATTTTGTTTGCCCGTGGCCAGGTTTACTTTGTTCTGTTTGCTTCACATTAATTATGGAGCGCGAAGAAAAATCTTGTCGTTAGTCACAGCGCTTTATTAATTGAAATTAGATAAGAAGTTTTCGCGGAAAAGGCGACTGACGTCAGCGACGTAGAAAACAGTCGTATGAATAATCGCGTTTTCCGGTTGTATCTGGTGTCGAGTGTTCATCTTTGATTGTTTGATTTCTGGATTCGTTCGTTTTCCCTGCCCGTCGTGTAATTCGGTTGTTAATTTTCGGTCGTTTAATTTCCAGTTAAACCATCGAAAACATGTTATTTAAATCGGGCGCACACGCACACACAACGCTATTACTTTATGAACTTTCACGTTTTTTCGATAAGTGACGCAAGCGCGTAATCTCTCGCATTCACGTGTTCGTCTACTGATCCCCACGGGATAAACAAGTTCTCGTTCATAATTCAGATCGAAATTAAGTCGCGCGAGCTTATTCGCCGCGGCTAAGCTCGAAGTCGCCGATTCCCGTTCTATTTCCAGCCGGCGTCGCCCGCGATTTTTCGGTGGAGGAACTTTGGACCGGCGAGAAGAAAAAACGCGCGTTGCACCGATGTAATTTATAACTGGGTGACGTCGCGTCCGCGTCGTGTCGTGTCGGTCTGCAAATATTTGCGCTCGATTGTTACAAGGCGGTTTTTCGCCGATTCTCCGGCCGTATCAGTTGAATGTTGCCCTGTCCGAGATACGTAGTCAAATTCGGTCCGCGTCGAGGCCAAAGTATGCGCGAGCGGTCAAGGCGTTTGTGTAATTTTTGCGATCTGTTTTCAGTATTTGGACATCGGAGAGGATATGAACGTACCCGATGATTTCACCCCGCGCGAAATGCAGACGGGGATGTGGTGGAGGCATTTGGCAGCTGGCGGCGTAGCGGGCGCGGTGTCCCGAACGTGCACTGCACCCTTAGATAGACTAAAAGTATTTTTGCAAGTAAGTAGATGAATTTGTTCGGCGCTGGAATGGGGCGTTGGATGACATTTAAACATCAAAGATGTAAATTATTGACAATACGAAAAAGGCAATGGTTGAGATTAGAACCTGCAATCTTAGTATTGCAGCCTCCAGTCTAGATCCCTAGACCAGCTATACAAAAACTTATTGTTTGACACTGATCAACCGAAATTGAATGCAACAGTAAAAGAATTGTTTGGAATTTATCTAAAGGAATTAAATGTGAACGTCAGTTTAATGGATGCATGCAAATGTCGAGTAAATTGGGGTAGGTCGTGATTAGATTATAAAGATCGGTAACGTCAGATTTAGACGTTGTTTCGATTATTTTAATTAAAACTGCGATTTAAAGAAATTAATTGATTTAATTACTAAATGCATAAACGTAAAAAAGAGTAATTAAAAATAATAATGTTTTGGCCAATTTGAAAGCAAAACAATGCCCAATCCAGAGACTGACTCAAATCCATTGATATAATTCAAAGCGTAACAATCAATCTTGGGCAAAAATCCACAATCAATAATTAACTAAATAAAATTTTCATGTTCAGAGGACGCCAACTGACTAAGTGCGTTGGTTAAAAAGAGACGTTTGATTTGAGTCCAATGTGGAATAGTTATTGACAATTTAGTTTGAACTTTGGAAAAACAAACGTCTCTGTTTAAGAACTCAACGGTTGTGATTTACGATACAAAAAATAAAATAGAAATGAGATACAAGGACCCCAGAAGTGGAAAAATAAATTTAAAAATCATCTGGTCCGCACTTTCACAATCTTTTCAATGTTGAACTCGTACTAAAATTTCATTCTTTTTTCAGGTACAACCGAGTAGACAAAGGATAGACGACTGTTTAAGAAACATGTTGAAGGAGGGCGGGGTGAAAGGTCTGTGGCGGGGAAACGGCATCAACGTACTGAAAATAGCCCCGGAATCCGCCATAAAGTTCGCCGCTTACGAGCACGTGAAGCGCTTCATCAAAGGCGACAACAAGCAGGCGTTGGGCATCTACGAGCGGTTCTGCGCGGGCGCACTGGCCGGCGGCATCAGCCAGACGGCCATCTATCCGCTGGAGGTCCTGAAAACGCGGCTGGCGCTGAGGAAGACGGGCCAGTTCAAGGGCATCGCCGACGCCGCCTACAAAATCTACACTCTCGAAGGTCTGCGGAGTTTCTACCGCGGTTACATTCCAAACATCCTCGGCATCGCGCCGTACGCCGGCATCGACCTGGCCGTCTACGAAACTCTGAAGAGGAAATATCTCAAGACGCACTCCTCCGAGGAGCAGCCCAGCTTCTGGATGCTCCTGGCTTGCGGTAGCGCGTCCAGCACGCTGGGGCAGATGTGCTCGTATCCCTTGGCTTTGGTCAGGACGAGGCTACAAGCGCAAGGTAAATATAAATTGCGTTAATTTGAAAATTGGTTTTCAATCAGATTAGTCTGACTAATAAAACATTACCATTAGATAGAATTATATCTCACACAAATGCGTTTCGAAACGACAAATGTTAGTAGTTCCTGTTTGTGAAAAAGTGCCAGATCAGTCTAAATCTTTAATTTAATTTGAAATTAATATGTAGATTACAAATCAGATTTAGTTATTAGATAGGATTAACGTGGCGCATTCGATAATTTTAAATCCTAGTACGGGGATCTGTCCGCCGCTCATTGTATTATTGTGATTTACATAAATTTTTTTGTTCCAGTTGTGACGCCGACGATGGATCAAGCTAGTTTAACGATGACCGGCGTATTTAGAACAATTTTGGAGAAGGAAGGTGTCTTAGGGTTATATAGGGGAATAACGCCGAACTTCATAAAAGTAATGCCGGCCGTTAGCATAAGTTACGTAGTCTACGAATATTCCAGTCGAATTCTCGGTGTGAATATGACGTGATGAAAAGGCGCGCTAGGAAAATATTATTATTTAATAAATTCCTTCATTTCTTCAGACTGGGGGCGTTAAGTCTTCAGGACACACGATTCTCTAAGCAGTTACTCGCGGTACAATTGCGTAGCTAATTTATTTATTTTTAAAAGAGCGTAAATTTAATTAAGCGTTAAAAGCTTGTTGACAGTCTCCTTTAGAGTGTTACTACTATCTACAAATGACAATTCATGTTGGCTTGGTCCTTTTTATCAATATCCGTGTTACTATGTGTCCTGTTTGTGAAAAAAATCACTTCCACTTCTACCAAAGAGGGCATCGTTTCGTGACAATTACCTTTGTAATGAGCAGTCGGGCGTTGATTCGATGATTGTTGTTTTCCGTGAAGCATTTGACCGTTCACCGTTTGTAAAATCCCGTAAATTGTGTATTGTGAATATTGCCGTATTTAATTAATAGCATAAGATCTATATTTCAACTTTCAATAATACTCGAGCTACGTTGACATTGGCTTATTGTTACTCTGCTTCATGGAAGGCCAGATTAAAGAGATTCTGTTTATTTGAAAGGAAAGATGTGATGTACTTAATATTTTATTGTATTTATTATACTATAATTGTATTTATATAAAACAATAAATAAAATATTTAATTAATTGTTGTGTTTCATTCACTACACCTGTACTTGTAATTTATATTTTTCGACCTTAGTTCGACTAATCGAAAACGGCTAAGAAGTTAAAAATACCGACCGATAGAATATTCCCAAATTTTATATTTTACCTTAGTTCGACTACTCGAAAACAGATGGCGCCAAGTTAAGAAAAAAAATGTTTGTGCCAAACCTTAGTTCAGCTACTCGAAAACAGATGGCGCTCACATGGAATATAAAATTTGCAACAATCTCAATCCAATATCAAACTAATAAAAATTTGCAACAATCTCAAACTAATAAAAATTTACAACAATCTTAATCCAATATCAAACTAATAAAAATTTCCAACAGGATAAGTTTGTCTACCTAAGCGAGATGAGTGGCTAATTAATACAGTCAAACTATATGAAAATCTATATAGTTATTGCAACAAGATCTAAGAATGTCTACCAAGTGGCGTGCGTCGCTAATTAAGTATGTCGAGTAGGTGGGATGCGTAGCTAACCCACCCATACCCGTACCCTAACGAGTTTTGCTTCTACCTAAGGCAAGTATCGGTAGCTTGTTTCGATGAGTGAATATGTGCGCCACCTATGTGCAAAAATTCGAACTAAGTCAAAAAATTTAAATTTGCAACAACACAGTTCCAGGTATAATACATATTTCGGTATGGTGTAGCTACGGGTAAATTGATCCGCCATCTATGTGAAAAAATTCGAACTAAGTCAAAAAATGTAAATTTGCTGCAAGGCAATTCCAGATATAATACATATTCGGTATGGCGCACCTATGAGTGAATCGATGTGCCATCTTTATCGGAGGAACCGAACTAGAGTATAAATTTAAAATTTTTTGCAACTTGAAACTATTTGGTGTATGTAGGTAATTCGTCGATTAAAACACAGAAAAATGACTCAATATTTATTACATAAATAATATTAATAAAATATACATTATAAAATTATTTACATTAGTGTTTTAGGCACATAAGGCATAGTAAATTGTAATATATTCGAAAACATTAGTAAGTCAAACAAAATACAAAGTAGTCCTAACAACTTCAGATTACAAATACTGCATGTATTAAGTGTGCACCACTTACACGTAATAGACATTCGACGATCCAAATTACAAAACGACAGGCGGGCGGGCTCCAGGTTGCTACTCACACAGGCCTAGGCGATGTCCTTGTACCTCGAAAACAGCTGATACAGAACCCGCAACGTCGACTTCAAATCCAAATTAACGATATCTGCAAAATAACACCATCAAAACCTACATAACAAGCACACGAAATATACAAACCTTCAGGTCGCGCTTTCGGCTTGGCAATCCCCACGTCTTCCATAAGATCAAAGGCAAACGCTACGTTGTGAACCTTCTGATCAAAGTCCTTCGGCGTCAAATGGAAACAGTGCAACGGCACAAAGAATCCTTCGAGGAGACCCATCAGAAGCGTCAAATAAACGCCGTCGTGAAAGTGCGACTCCAACTCGGTCACCTCCAAATTGATCTTGTTGAGGTGCTTGTTCACGAACGTAACCATGCTCTGAAACAAAATCGTTGATAATATTAAAATAATGAAGAGAAAAGGAAGAATTCCTATCTGGATATCATAGCAGACGCCACGTTGGACATTCTGCATGAAAGATTTGAGGGTATGGTTATCTTTCGTAGAGGTGACGCGAACCTAGATCGTGCGATTTGACCCGTTAAGATTTTTTCTTGTGGGGTTACCTGAAGTCGCAGGTCTATGCCAACAAGCCGCAATCGACCGATTCCCTTAAAGCCAACATAACTAACGCCATCACTCAAATTCAGCCAGATCTATGCGGCAGTCATTAAAAATTGGACCACTCGGATCAGTGCCACCGTGAGAAGCTGCGACGGACACTTGATTGATATATTCCATAAATAATTCATACATGGACCTTTGAAATAAAGAAAAATGTCATCAATGCCTCACACACAACTTGTTTTATTCCATTTCAACATCGACACGTCGGATTTATTTCACGTACCGCTGCCATAAGAGCCAATATACTTTTACGCACTGATGCAACATACACAGATACACGTGCGTGAAGATTTTTTTTACACTCGCGTGGTTGCTTCACTCGCTTTGTTCGTTTCGCAAACTCCACGTTTGTGTAAAAAAATCTACTTCACGCACTTGATATACAATATACTATAACTAAACTAGACCAGAATTAATTAGATGTACCGTCGATTGAATAACGATATCTAAAAGAAGGCGTGCGAGAGCAAGACTAATCATGAAGGCATAAATGAAACCTTAATGCAATTAAGAAGATATTATTATTGGAAAAATATGACAGAAGCTAACAGAATATATTAATAACTGTGAAATATGTAATCAGACAAAATATAATAGAAATCTACTCAATGTTCCATTGATGATAACAATCAGTTAACAAATAAGAATGGCTGCCTTACACTAATAAATTCCTTCACCAAATATGGTCAAGCATATTATTTAAAAGGAAAAACAACGTCACACGATGCCTACTACGTCAGGGACGCTAAATAATGGCCTCCCCTCGTAACAGTTTGAACAACACTGAACCAATATCATGTAATGGGATAATCGGTAATTTATTTCTTAACAACCCCACCCCCCAGTCAAAAACAGAAATCAACCTACAGCAAAATAAAAAATTTCACCAACCTTTTTAACAACCTGCAGTTTCTCAGGTGCGTGATCAAACAATGTATCGAAAGCGTCCCTCTCACACCGCATCCCAATATCATCATACGCCGACGTAATATTCTCATGGATGATCCTGTGCGAAAGCTGCCCGCTCGCCTTCTGCACAGTGACCTTCTTAATCGTCACGTGCTCAGGCAAACGAATGGGCGCCCTGAAGTGCCTCACCAGCGCCACCAACAAATACAAAATCGCGACGATATCCTTCGAGTGTATCGACTTGACACCCCATTTCTTCGGCCCCTGCGACGACACCCCCAAAACCTAAAATGAAAATCACATTAAAATCGAAATCATAACATAAAAAAATCATAACAAGTGCAGTCTGAAATGCAAATGACGCAACTTCCCTGGCAGCGGTAGGAAAAATTAATTAAAAAGGTATACAAACCTTATTAAAATTGTTAAGGACGCAGTATAACTTCTGCTTTTGCGTCTCTTCGGCCTGCGTCACCTCCGGCACGTCCAACTTATCATTCGTGAGTTTCTCATACAATTTCTGCAAGACCTGCCCATCATACAAATCCTCAGCGAGATCCTGCACAATTATTCGCTGTGACGCCAATTCATCGTTGATCCACTCGATCAAAATCTGGATTAATTCCTGGACCTTCGCGTCATCCAACGCCCCGGGTTCCACCATGGAACGTTCTTCATTCTCATCTAAAATTAAAGTCACGAGAACTCATCGCCAAAAAAACAAACAAACCGTACCTAAGTCGTAATCCTCCGGCGGGATGTCCGCATTAACCGGATTACTCGGCGAGTCAATGGCGTATTTACCTTCCGCTTGGACTTCTTGCACTGTCGAATTGATAAATTAATTAATATAATAAATTTGCCAATAACGACACGCCTACGCTATCTTTAAAACACAACCATATAAGGATATACGTTGTTTACAAACATTACCTTCTTTTATCCGTTTTTTTCGCCCCAATGTGCCAAGCTTGTCCCATATCGATTCGTCCTTTTCCGTCTTGGCGACAACAGGACGCGGAGATTTCGGCCGCAACGTCGCCATCTTATTCTTATTGTCAGTTTTTATGTCTGAAAATGATGCATCGATCAAAAAAAAAATCACCACGACATTACCCAAATCGACGCCAGGTGGCGCGCGACGAATCGATAAAGCAGGTTTCATTTAACTAACCGTACCTTTTTTCGTTGGTATCGTCCGCATAATTGTATCCGCGAACACTTCGTCCTTTTGATTCTTCGGCTGAAAGGACGAACGCGGCCTGGCTTCGTTATGCTGCCGGACGAAGTCCTCCAACTCGGTTTTAAACGGCTCGTGCTTCTTAAGCACGACGTCGACTATTTTCGGCGCACAAATCTCTTTCGCTTCTTCCTCGTCGTTGGATTCGTCGTCGGACGCCGGCGGCACTTCCGGCGTCAATCTGGTTTCCAAAGACGACTGTCTGTACAAACATCTCTGCACGGGTAGTTCGACGGCGTCGTCGTTCATCTTTTCGCGTTCGCTGCGGCACCTTGACTACGTAGGACTATTAAAAACCGCGTTTCGACGAATTTCCGGATGCTGCACTCGATAAGATAAGAGTCGGAAACCATACGATGACGCATCGCGTAATTAAATTTGTCGCTCTGCGAACGAATTTAATTAAATCCTTTGTTCGAGGTTTTTAAATTTTAATTTTCACTTACCAACCAATAAATTTACGCGGGGCGTTCAAATAAATAAATTATTTGATTTTAAAATCAAAATAAAATCTTGGCTTAAAGGCGCCTGCAGGAAAGCGGGTCGCGCGACGATCGCGTCGACGACAAGTGGTGGCATCTGTGGGGGCTTCCCGCAGGAAGGGAAGGGCGCGACTCGCCTAGCAGGAGCCCTCTCAGTGTGTCCCGGCCGGCTATTGATTGCAGGAGCGCGCAGTGCCGAGCCACAGCCCGCCGTACCTGTGCCCCGTGTGTTTAGTTGGGGCGTCACCACATATACACAAGTGACATTGGCACATCGCGGTGTGAATGAGTGGTGCATGTGGTGCGAAATGTGACCAGGAAGCGACGGCAGGAGTGGCAGGGACCCACGAAGGAGACCCCTGCAGGTAAATTTCCGCCCGTTGTGTTGCTGCGTTACGGCGATCGGTGCGTTCGCTCGGGCGCCCAGGCGGAATTCGATTTTCGGGTTTTCGGTCGGAATCGACGGACCGCGGGAGTACGTTTTGAAGACCGTCGCCGAAAATGCCCCCAGCGAGGACGTTAAACGTCTTTTTCTGGAAAAAAAGTCCGTGAATCTTAAATTCGCGATTTGACAGCAAACGTTTCTTGAATGGAATCCGTGACCAAAATCGTTTATTAAACAAATTTAATTTTTTTAACGCAATCTTAGAATCTTCGATCTTTGGCTGCTTGGTGCAATCGTTCGAGGAACTTATTTCTTTAATCAAATCGAACCAAAAATTTAAAATTCTTTGAAAAGAGAACAAAAAGGCACTAAATCTTAAAATAAGGCCAACCCAACAGTTTATTATAAACGTTGCGGTAAACAAATGTCGCCAAATGTCAAATAAATAAATAATCGAATATTTACATATTTTTCAAAATGTATATACCCCCCCCCCCCACACACACACAGCATTCGTTGCTCGTTAAAAAAATTAGAAACGATTCATTATAAATGAAATTCAAGAAAAATAACACAAATAACCAAATAAACAAAAATATAAAAAAATAAAAAGTAGCCCCCCTCAACCCCTCTTTCTCAATCACACGCACACACAGATTTTTACCAAATGCTTGTAAATATAATATAACCCAATTCAACCCAACCCAACCCAACCCAACCCAAGTTCTTATTTCTAAAATTTATTGTTAATGCCCCCTACCCCCGAGGTTCCTTTGTTAATTTTTAACAAATTCACGAAAGGCGGCAATTCAACGTTTATGTAAAAAATAAACAAAATGGTCACAAAATAATCCTGCCCCCTATTTTGTAAAATGCGTATTTTTACATATTCTGGAACTAATTTTTCTAAAAAAAAATCAAAAATTCAAGTTCAAACCACCAACTGTTAAGAAATCAATGAAATTCACTTTTATAAAAATAGCAATTAATACAATATTGGGGGGACAGGGGCAAATAAAATAATTAAAAATGTCAATCAACGGGGGCCTGAATTAAATTCAAAATTTACGTCGATTAAAAAAAAATGTTAAGATTTTTGTTACTAATTGTTTTAAATCGGTAGAATTTAATATTATTAATTATTTTAAAACATTTTATAATTTAATTCATGGCATTAAATAAAAAACTTAACGCACGTTCCTTAAAATAAAATTATTAAAATATTAATCGACTGTAACAATGTTCGCGTTGCTTATTAAGCGAAAACGGTTTCGTACGTTTAGTAAGCGACTCCAATCAGACGACTCCGCTTAGTAAGCAATGAGTTTACTGAACGCGATGGCCATTGTTGTAAAATCGGTCGTGGCCGTATAGAAAAGCGCGGGTTCTATCATTACAGTCAACTGATCGACGTACCTGATCGCGCACATATTAATTAAAATAAATATTTCGTTGCTTACTAAGCAAAGACGCTTTGGTCCAATCCAACGTAACCATTTAGTTGGTGTCGCTTACTAAACGGTTACGTCAAAAGTCTCCGCTTCGTAAGCAACATTGTTATAAATAATTTGACGTTTAAGATCTTCGACGTTCGTAATTTTAACATTTTTAGCCACTTTAATTCTTCGAAGTTTTTGTCTTTTATTTTTAACAATTAATAATTTTTCTATTTTGTTTTTCGCTATTTTAATTTTGTTGCTGTTTTGAGTATTTCTCAATTTTTATTTTTCAAAATTATTGCCATTTTCAAATTACAATTTTTGATATTTTTGGAATTCTCAATTATAATATTTTGGAATATTTACAGTTTTCATTTTTATATTTTTTCACTGTTTTGAAATTATTCCTATGTTAGATAATTTTAATATTTTTTATTTCCACAATTTTCATTTATTTTTATTTAAATTCCACCGATTTTTAAAATTACTATTTTTTATAATTTTCAATTTTAATATTTGAAATTTTTATAGATTTTTATATTTAGATATTTCTGATTTTGAAAATTTTATTTTAATACATTTTACAAAAATTCAAATTGCCAATTGTCCCCCAGAAATCCGTGTTCGAAATTGTTAATTAACTTCGTGGAAAATTTAAAATAAGTATACACACAACACACAGGCGATCAATTTTTTTCTCATTCACGTCATAAAAATTATATCCACCCCCAATCTCGACGAACCACCGCAACGAATAAATTCGAAACGCCTCGCGCTTTCTCCGAATCCCTTCCGATAGATCAAAGCGAACGCGGCCCGACCCGAAATAACCGAATTTTTCGTCGCTCTCGAAATATCAAATTACGTACGCGAAGATTGTGCCGCAAGTACGTGCAAGTGTATAAATGTCGTCCGTTCTATTTCCAAATATCGATTTTTGTTATATTTAGCGCCGCGTACGTCGCCGTGCATCGAAACTATTTCAGTTACGGTTGTGATTAATTAAAGCGATTATTAGACGCAATTGTGTGAATAATTTACTATACAGATTATGTCAAAATTATGCGTACGTGTCAGACAGGGTTGCTGGTGTTGAGGTCCTGACGGTGGTAGGTAGTAATCCAAGGGAAGTTCGAATCTCTTGGAGTCTGCGCTTTTATTTCTCACTTGATTAAGACTTTGAATGAGTCTGTGGGGGATGGGGGGTGGTTTCCACGTTGTTAAAAAACAAACGGCAGGACGTTCTGGAAGGTTTAAAAAAATTAGTAGACACATAAATAAATTAAACGTGAGAGGTTCCCAACGACGTCTTTTCGATTATCGAAAGTCAAAATTTAAATTAAAATAAAGAAAATTAATTGTATAAAATAATAAAAAAATCCAGAAACAAAATTACAAAATTTCCATGTCTTCACCGTCATCACACCTTTTAATTTTTATTCTCGTCGAGCGCCATTTTCTTTAATTCGATTCATAAAGACGACACTCTATGAGATTTTAATGAGGTTCGGTGTCGAGAACAGATTACGTATAAGGAAATGATGCTCACGTGCATTAGGGAGCCGTTCGTAACGTAAATAAATTGAACGTGAGATCCAGGTTCAGTTCAACTGCTCGCTGCTGGAATTTTCTTGCATTAATTCCTAGTTGGAAATGGCCCCTGTAAGGAAAACCTATACGAAATAAATAATAAATAATAATGAACTTAAAATAAAGCTTAATTTAAATTTCGTGTATAATGAACGCAAGTACATAATAAATACAGATATAACGCACGGGTTAAAAATATATTTAAATACAAAATAATCAAAACAGATTCACTAAAAATTTCTTAAAAAAAAAGGATACGATCGTCACTACAATTAACGTCATTTTTTTATTGACTGCTCGCTACGATACACGTCTATGTCATTCATTTTTTGCATGGGCACTGGTGCCGTGACCAACAGCGCCTGCTTTTTGATTTCTGCGAACATGTCTCTGATGTTCGCGTGCGTTTCCGAAAGCGACGTCTTATTCTCCCCGCTGTGCCCGGCGGACGACGCCTTGTCCTAAACCAAACGAATTAATCAATCGAAATTAAGCTGTGTGGACACTTGCCTTTTGCGGCGGCAGCCGAGGGAACGGGTCGATTTTACTTCGGCTTTTCGCCTTTTCGTTAGTCGACGACGACGTCCCGCTGCTGTCGCCCGACGCGATCTCCTTAAACGAACTCGACGGCATCGCGTCCTTGACGAACAGGTTTTGCAGCTCGTCGGGGTACATCGGCGCGGCGAAGTTCTCCGCGTCGAATTTATCCTTCGGCTTTATCAGCAACCACGACGGTTGCTCGTCTGCAATTTAAGCGTCGCTCACGACTCGAAAAGTAATTCAAAATGGGACGTACTTGTGATGTTGGTGAGGCTGGAGGGGACTGAGGAACACGGCGCGTTTTGCAACTCAACGAGCTGCTCGTTCACGACCTCCTGCAGCTGGTTCATCTCGCAGCGGATCTCCCTGATTTGGCGGTCCCTCGCCGATAAGATAGCTACGTATTTCTCCTTTTCCATGTTGAGCAGTGTTAGCTGATGGTTCAACAACGCGATCTGTTCGTCCGCGTCAGATTTCTGCTTCCGCAGCTCTTGGATGAGAGATTTTAGCTCCTGCGAGGTCGGGCCTTGTTGAGACTCGATTTGCACCTTTAATTTTTTCACTTGCGACGATAAATTTTCCTTCTCCTGCTGAAGGTTGATCACACGACCATTTGCATTTTCAATCTACGATAATATTTCTTGTTAGAACGTTGAGTTCTTACTTAAATTATTTAAGATCTAAATTAAACAACGACACTTACCTTTTCGTTTTCGAAATCTTCCATCTGCTTCCGCAGGAAATTCACAGTCTCTTTTTCCGCACGCAACATGATTTCCAGTTCCTCCTTCTCGGTCTTCAAACGTGAGCAGACGGTTTCCATCTGCCTGCACGCCATCTCGATCTTCGTCGAGCTCTCCTCGAGGTGTTTCTGGAGCTTCTCGGACTCCGCGTGGTTGTTCACCGTTTGGACGCCTTTGTCGGCGAGTGCGGGTTTCGGTCCGTGCAGGATTCTCTCTTGCACCTGGATTGTCAACGTGAATTAAGCAACATGTAAAAAATTAGCCATGAACAGGCCTGCTACGTCTAGCTCTGGCTCAAAGCAACAGCTTGGGAACATGCTTTTAAATTCAAAAAAAAATTGTCCCATTTAATTTAGCGCTGAGGAAATGCAAATATTCTTGTACTTTTCCATTCATTTAAATTTTAAAACATTAACTCATTAAAACAAACATAAGTGACCACGACATATTTCAACAACTATTAACACGAAACTCAAATAAAATTTGTTTATAAAAACATAAAATTGCATTACTTAAAAAATCTCAACATTTTTGGCTTCTAAAATGCATAAAATTCCCAACTAACATGAATTATATATTGGGTCGGTGCTCAAGTCTGTACTGTTTTGTTAGTATAAAATATATGTTACATTAAAATACAATACTGATGTACAAGTCATAAATCACTCGGTTATGTAATCACCATTTTTGTCAATGACCACCTGCCGGTGTTCAGGTAAGGGTTCTATGCCCCCTGTAGTGGTTTTTGCATTAATGAAATCTGTAGTTTGTAGTTTCCCTCCCGTACTTATAACAAATTCTTCTTGCGGCACTATATCCTCGATTTAACTCAAACTTTACTTAACGAACAAACTGCTAACAACATACAAGCCCCTGTTCACAACAATCAAACTCCAAATACACAAAAACAAGAATAACTTACGCACCGATCAAATTATCATCATCATTGCTTAATAATACGAAATCTTGCATTTAAACCATCGTTCCCACATCAACAAACAAACGCCCACTTACTGGCACCACGTTTTCCTTCGAATTTCCGGCTTTGAGCCTCGACGGCCTCAGTTCCGAACTCGACGCCTTCTTCGTGAAATTATCGTTGGCGTTGTACAAAACGACAGTTGAAGCGACTTCCGGCGGTATCCGACTCAGCGCCAACTGCATATCGACGA
The DNA here is from genome assembly GCA_959613385.1 of Geotrupes spiniger. NCBI lineage: Eukaryota > Metazoa > Arthropoda > Insecta > Coleoptera > Geotrupidae > Geotrupes > Geotrupes spiniger. Next base: position 30,375,771 of record OY390739.1, read on the forward strand.
TCATCTGCTGCACGCTCTTATCGTCTAAAAATTTTAATTTAAAAAAGTTAAACGTAATTCGACGATAACTCACAAGGCAACGATTCGTTCAATTTATTCTGCAGCTCCCTCGCCAAGAAATGCAACGTCCGCAACGGATCGAAATGATTGAACGTCGACAAGTTCTCGTAGCTCATCTGCGAAGTGAGGAGCTTGCACCAAGGGTCGCGGTTCCTGGCGCGGCTGTTTGATCTTGACCGCGATCGCGGTTTCTGCTTGCTGTTGTGCGCCTTGACGGTGACTTCGACCAAAGCCGAGTTGTCCGAGTACAGTTCTTTGTGGATCACGTTCGGGACGGTGGACTCGCTTTTCAAGTCGGCGTTCGTCTGCCGGATCGGCGACGACTTTCGCTTAGGGAACGGGACTACGGCGCTGTTCCTCGCCGTCGAACGCTCACGCACGGGCTTCTGCGCCGCCGGCGGCTTCGGCGGCTCATATTTACCTCGTCGTTGCAATCGGCTCGCGTACGCCTCACAATGTATCGTCTCTAGGTTCGTATTGTTAATACAATTGTGCAATCGCTGAGACATTTTTCAATCATAATTTTCGTAATTTCCTGTAACGTTCACCAAAGTTAATTTGACCAGAAATGTAGATGGAAAGGACGTAGAGGTTATGACACTTGTTTTGTTGACATTTTCGTATTGAAACGGTCACTTGATAACAACGCATGCTCGGGGATCGGATTGGATGGTTAAGTTACATCGTTACTATTAAAATACTCAAACAACGATATCATATCATAATTAACTTCGTATTAATTGCAATAATAACAAAATTGAATTTAAAAATTTTTGAACTCACCAACTTCAAGATGACATTTCACGACCGCAACAGTTAACAGCGAACGCAGATTTCGGGCTTCAAAATCAACCAGAAGGCGTTAGCCTTTTCGGGCACTCTGCAAATAATTCGAGTCGATAATTATAAAATCTGGTACACAAAACGACATTTCTCCGATTTGGATATTGAAAATTTCGAAAGAAATAAATCGCATTGACACTTCCGCAAGCGCCATCTATTAACGTTTAGGCCTCTTAAATTACAAGTTGTAAACATTAGATAAATAAAAATACTAATGTTGGTTCCAAAAAAAAAGCACAAAGTTCGATGCGCAAAGACGTATTTGACAGATTCGTGTAAATTACTATATCGCCTTAACGTACGTAAAACACTGAAATACGAATACGCACGTACTTTAAGACGTTTCAAAACAATTGTGGTAGCACTATATGCTTCGTCGCCACATACAGTGAAGACTTACGTCTTTGTCGTTTTGACGTGCATTCAACCAAAGGCGATGAGATACGTATGTCATTGCTAATGACATAATTCTTGTACAATTTTATTGTAGTGCCAACTGCATGAAACGAAATTACTAAAAGTTTGATTGTTTATTTAAATTAGAAATTAATTTATTAGAAAATCGAAAATTCAAAAAGTCGTAAATAATAAAATTAAAAAAATCAAAGAATAAACAAAAAATTATTAAAAATTGCAGACATCGAAATTTTTTTAATTAAAAATGATAAGTTACTACCAATCTCAAAAAAATAAATTATTATTTTAACGAATTTATGTTTGCCCCATAAAGACAAAGGGAAACATAGTTACGCAACAAGGTCACATTGATATTTAACCTTTCGGTGGCGAGCGCATTCGAAATGCAACGTTCGTGAACGTCGGAGCCGGGTTGCCGCCGCCGACGCCCATCGCCGCCGGCAGCTGACGTCACGTCGCCATGGCCACCACTATCCGCGAAATGACGTCACGGCCGGGCGCGGGATCATTTAATGGTCCAGATTTAGCCCCGGTTACCCTACATCCGGGGCCGTTACGGCCTCAGTTTACACCCCGCTGGATAACTCACAAAAGGACGCAGCTCAACTTTTTATTGTCCCCGCGGCCATTGTGCCAGTTGCGTAACTTCGCCCCCCGATTTTTTTCGCCGACGTTTTCTTTAAAGTTTCCGCGAGGACGGATTTAACGAAACGACGATTATGGTAAAAATACTAATTTTAGTTCAGTTGTAACCAAAGTGATTGCAATAAATAAAGCTCGTTGACTAAACACATCGTCCGGCGATTTAGTTACATCGTAGGCGCAATTAATACTCGAAAAACAGGATGGATGATGAAACGTCAACTTGTCCGATAAAATATGAGGGCTCTCGTGTTTCAAGCGCGCGACTCGTCGTCCGCATTAAGATTGATGGCAAACAATTTAAAATATCGAGTCTCAGACCTTGCGACGTTGCGCTCGGTTTTGATTGGCCGATTCGCAACATTTTTCAACTAGGTAAAAAAAGAAATGACAAAAAGACCACAGACAGACGTACAAGGTATACAAACAGAGATGCAAGAGCTAAAAACCGACATAAGCGAAACCAAACGGCGACAAGAAGAGTGCGCGAAGGAAATTGCAACGATCACAAAAGAAAACGAATTATCAAAGAAAAAAAAACGAAATAATCAAAAGAGAAAATAATGAAGAAATACAGAACGACCTAAGAACAATTAACGATAAACTAGAAACTACAGAGAAAAAGAAAAAGAAAAACAAAATAGTAATAAAGAGCACTGCAATAGACACAAAGGATCCTGACGAAATAAAAGAACAAGTTACAAGTATAATTGAAAAACACCTACATATAAAGACAAAAATAAAAATGGCGCATAGGCTCGGAGAAAAAATCTTACTGATAGAAATGGAAAAGGAAGAGGAAAAAAAAGAAGTCATGATAAATAAATACAAATTGAGAAGTATCACAGGGCAAAAGATATATATAAACAAAGAACGAACGATAAAAAGCAAAGGCAATAAGAGAAAGAGCTAAGGAATAATAGAGGAAAATAGTGAAGACTGGTGTGAACAAAATAAATATAGAAGAGGAAGCATGGAGATGGAATAGATCAAAGAAACAACTAGGTACAATGTTGTTCCTCAAATGAAAGATTTGTGATAGTAGTAGCACAGAGAAGGACAGCAACATGGAATGTGCGAGGTACGTATAGCGAAGGGGCACTAAACAGGTTAGAAATGAATAGAATTGAAGTAGCAGCAGTACAGGAAACAAAACAAAGACATAATGAGATTATAGTAGCAGAAGATTATCTGTTCTTCAATAGTGGCGGAGAAGACAGAAGACTAGGAACAGGTTTCCTAGTTAGCAATGTCGTAATGGATTTCAAACATATGTGTTATATAAGAATAAAAACAAATAAGTATCATCAACATACATACACATGCAGAAGAAAAGACTTTAGAGTAGAAAGCAGAATACTACGAACATTTGGAGAGACAATACCAACGATTATTAAGGGATATTAAAGCAGTGATGGGAGATGCCAAAGCAAAGCTAGGAAATGAACAACGTTACCGACCAATAATTGGAAGGAAAAGTGAAGACGAACATACAAGTCAGAATGGAGAAAAACTAATAGAATTCCTAACACAAAATGAAATAATAAAAATACATATTTCAATACAAACGGTAAAACCATTAATCAGATGACCACATACCGATCAGCAATAAAGACCATGTACTCATGAGAGGCAGGAGATAGCTAGAGAGAAAAGAACAAGAAAAGGTCTAAATGTAGAAAAATTAAAGGTACAAAAAGTAACAGAACAGACGTTCACAATAGAGAAAAAATGGGAAGCACTACAAAACATTATAAATGGAGTAGCAGAAAAAACACTAGGAACCAGAAACATAAACAAAACGAAGAATGAATGGAATAAATAGTAGAAATGCAAGACAGATATACATCAAAACTACGGAAGAAATCGACAAGAATCAAAAATTCAGAAAAACATTTAAAAGAATTTGTAGAGTAAAAAAGAGAGGAATTAGAACAAAGAATAATAGAAATAGAGGAGACCTACAGCAGAAAGGAAATAAGGAATTTCAATCAAAGTGCAAGAAAACAAACCGAAAATCATTGGCTGATCATAAAGAAGGAAATTTAATAGTAGACAATGAAATTGGAGCAAAAACATGGGCAAAATATTTCGAAGAACTACTAGACATAAAACAAACAGAATATTGACACTTTCGAAGAAGGTGAAACACAACAAGTAAATACATCCGAACCAGAAGAACAAGAAATTGAAACAATGATAAGAAATATGCAAAACAACAAAAGCACAAGCAAATACAGAATTAATAAAATATGGCCGAAAACGGCTTACTACAGAAATATATGAACTGATTAAAATTTGTTGGAAAGAAGAAAGAATACCGCAACGATGGAAGAAAGCAATAATCTGTATAATACACAAGAAATAAAAAACACCCAAGTGCGAACACTATCGAGACATCACACTGCTGGACGTACTATACAAAGTTATGGCTACTTGGATCAACAACATATTGAAAACGCAAATGGAGGAAACGATAAGAGAATACCATGTTGGTTTTAGAACCAATTCCTTCAAATCTTCATTTTGAAGGAATAGCAAACTGTACACTACAAAAAAGGATATGCACTTATTGTTCATAGATTCTATAAACCGCTGAAAACTATCAGAGGCAATGAACGGGCTCACGAAAGCTCACCCGAGTAATTAAAAGCACCCTACAAAATACCAAGAATAGAGTAAGATGGGACGGACAAAAATCGAGACGGAATCTGGTCTCAGACAAGGAGATCCGCTATCATCCACATTGTTTAACTTAGTACTAGAAACGATAATGAGAAGAGGCAAGCTGAATAGATCAGGACTGATTTATGACAGGAGACACCAATGCCGCGACGTTACAATAATAACGAAAACACAACAAAGCTCGAAAGAGTGGTAAGAACAATAGTGAAAGAAGCTATGGGATTGAAAATAAACAAAGAAAAAAACAAATATATGATATGATATATGAGGGTGCGTGTTGAAGAGGACGCAAAGGTAGAGCTTAACATAACCACGGAACATGGACAAAAATAGAAAATTTAGAACGCTTCATGATCACAGCAAAAGGCGAAATGACCGAAGAAATCAAAGAGAGACTAGCACGTGGCGATAGAGCAGCTGGAGCACTGAATAGCATGCTCACGAGTAAGCATCAAGGAAAGCGAAGTCGACAAAACAATAATAAGGCCAACGGTCTTATATGGAGGGGAGACCTGGACGCTGACAGGGCAGGAGGAAGTAAAGCTACAGATATGGGAACGAAAACTGCGCATATGGAGGAGTAAAAGAAAGGGATTAGTGGAGAAGGAGAAAAAACAAGGAGGTGGAGGAACTATTCAATCACAACGCAAATAAAAATGAAGAGAATAAGGTGGTTGGGCCATGTAGACTACCGAACACCATAATGAATAGCAGGCAAGACGGGAGAAGAAAGACCAAGGAGAAGGTAGATAGAAGAAGTAGAGAGAGACGTGAAACAGATAGGACTGAATTACTGGAAGAAGAAGGCTGAAAATAGAAGAGAATCCAAATCGTTTCATGAGCCCAGATCCTACAAGACGTGTAGAGTTAATTTATAACATTAAAATAAATTCGCAGAATTGCAAATCTCCCTGTTCATTAATTTAAAGTATTTTAGTGTTACGTCGTCGCGACGACTCCGTCGCGCATGCATGTGTTATTTAAGGGATGAATTTGAGTCTTTGATTGAATAATTTAGGGACGCGGCGGTGCTGAATAATTGACTGCGCCCCCAACGAATTCCGTCCATGCACACGGGCGACTCGTGCACCGTTAATAAATACATAAGCGTCGCTGTTCGCCGCATCCGAACAAACTCGGCGAAGTCGTTCGCATCACGACGTCGTAACGACGTCTACATTAAATAAGACCGCGGCGGTGCCGCCGACGTAAAACCGTCATTTCGTGAAATGAATCGCGGAACGACGCAACCGGATTTTAAATCCGCGCCGATGCGAAAAGTGGAAACGTGGCGTGTCGGGTTTTGACGTGACGTTGTTTCTCGCAGCCAATTACGGCGACGTAATTAACGGCTGCAATTATGCGAGTAATTCTCTCGAAGTCTGTCTGCCATTTTGCCCCGTTCGGGGGGGCGCACGCAACGTCTTTTATATCGGTGCGCGGCCTCGCCGACCGATCAGCTTAAACAAATCGGTTTTATTGCGTGACGACTGGGTAATCGATCTGGCGACGTAAGTAACGTTATAGCGTCGTCGTAATAAATGTTATTCGGTATAAATCAATCTAAATTGGGAATTGATGCGATTTGATGATTTGTGTCGGAGCGGATTTGGGGTTTTTAAGAAATGGAAATTTTATCGATTGGATTTAAATGAACCTGGACTAATTAAATTGGAAAAAAATAAACCAAAAATTATTTTGCGTTGGTAAAAATTACAGAACTTACAATTAAAATAAAAAAATGTTTGTCCCCTAGCTCCTTGTTTTCATAGCTAATAGATAACATAAAAGAAACTGCCCTTGTACCAAAAGATTTTTGATTGGATTTTATTTAGAAATAACTACAGGTGCGGAGATAATATCAGTGGCACTAATTTGATTTTTTTTCGAAGGCATTTCGTAATTAAAAATACGTTGGAATAAATGTGTTACTGTTAATGGTTCTTATTTTGAAAAATAAAATTATGTTTGCCCTCTAGTAACATAAAAAAATGTTTTTTGTTTTCTTCTTTGCCAGGGACCGTAAATACTGATTTAAACAATTTGTTAAAATTAGTATTGATTATGTGGCCAATGTACACTATGAGGTAAAAGTCCCAGGACTAGTACACCCCAGCGACTATATTGCAGCTTGAGTGTAAGGGTATTGAGGTCCATATGGGCTTGGTACACTCGTAACTCACGTTTGCACGACTACACGCAACTCAGTGGTGAATTGCTGATGATCTGATGAGTCTTAAACGACGAAACAGCTGTCATCACCTGATAAAACAGCTGCGAGTAATTACAAGTCCAAAAGATACCGAGATAGTCAGTCAAGGCAAGGTTTATTTTAAAACTAAAACACGTTTCTGACAAATTTTGTTTCATGACTGCACGCACCTCAGCAGCGAATCGTTAATGATCTGATGATGTAATTACAAGTCTCACCAAATTCTTACCATTATCGTTCCGTTGCGTCTTTTACCATTCTTTGTTTTTTTATACATTTCGTACATTGTTTTATCTTAGATAAGTTTTCTACAGTGTTTTTTTTCTTTTTGATCTCCCTTCCTTCTGTTTGTGCACAAACTTCTGCAGCCATATTCCTAACTAGTTCTTTAAAGTAATTCCACAGGTTACCTAAATCCATATTTTTTATTCCTGTGTGTCTTCGTATTTTTGTTTCTATTTCGAGTTGGAATTTTCTTCTTATAATTTTTTGATTTTTTGGTATTCTAACTTTTCTAACTTTGCTAGTACTTAGTCTGGGTTTTGGTTTCTTATCAGTTTCAGTTTGATTTCACTCAAGTTATGGTCTTATTATTCTCAGCTCGCCTTTGTGACATTTGTTGATATCTTCATTGGCAGCTGTCCTTCCGTATCTTGGGTGGTCTTTCCTCTGATCGAGTCACCACTGGTCTTTCCTCTATAGCACGACACGTTTGTTTTATTTTTTCTTCCCGCACCTTACACACGTTTTATAGATTTGACCCCTAGGTCCTTAACTGGGTCGTGTATTTAAATTTTTATACTTGCATCACAAATTCGTTTACATCGGCGCGATTGTTAAGCTAAACTTGCTGGAAAGTAGATGGAAATTATTTAAATTACGAATTATTATAATCATCGGGCTAACATCTAAATTAATTTTTTTTAATTCGAACGAAATAAATCAAAACGACGCGATCGCAGTCATCATTTTTAATTCCTATTGGGCGGCAACAGACTCTGCCCCGCCGAAGAAAGGGCGCGATGAATAACGAGCCCCGTTCCGAATGAATAGAAGCGGGGCTCGTCGAAAATTAGCGTTAAAAGTTCGCGGCGCCCAACTTTTAAAGATGCGTGCTCGTAATTACCGCACGTTCGCGATGTTGTGTTAAAATTTCCGCGTCGGTTGCGGAAACTTCCCATTCACGCGGTGAGTTTAAAACTAATTAGATGAACAAAAAAAAAACGACAACGTACTTCAGTTTGATCAACTTATTTATTTATTTTCGCAACAAAACACACTCGCGACGAAGCGGAGCGAAATCGGCGAACGCGAAATGTGTATTACGTGTCACCGGGGGCGATCGAAAATGGGTTAGCGTATTCCCGGAACGTTCATTTGTTATAATGCACGTTTCATCGCAAGATATTTCGTATTTCCTACGTCATTACGGACACGTAAGAACCGCTAGTGGGGTGGGCCCGGGAGGGGGGCGGTGGTGCATGCAAGGATTCGTTGTTATATACGTACAAGGATTCGTGCATGTAGTCGAAATTTATGGGCGGTCGGACGCCTTTTGGAACGCGTTCGATGTTGTCGTTGTATTAGAAATAAATTGGGGTTGGGATGCCCCCATCCCCCAACAACATTTGCGTCGCAATTAATTAGTTTGGTTACTTTGGCGAGTCCAAATTGTGGTTTCTTTTGTATTTGATTTTTTTATTTTGTGTCTAAATCTCATTATTCTGCACAACCAACTAACCAATTCCAATTAAAGCGTTTTTGAAATAATGTTTATGCGAAGCCCGCGGGCAGACGCGATCGTTTTATTTCGCGCGGTACAAAGGTTTTTGTTTGCGGATTACACGTCATTTGCGGGCGTTCGGCGAGGTATCGTTTCCGAAACACGACGCCGAAAAGAATCGAACAATTGCGTTCGGCGGCGCACAATGCGCCCATTGAACGCAGATCAAATTGCACAATGGCGCATTAAAATGGACTGTAGCTTCTGCCGCCCGCGTGCTACGTGCACGCGCTTTGCTGCCCGCGTTCGTTCGTCGGGTGATTGATTTTCTCGTGTTCGCGTTTGTTTCGACGTTGAATTGCGAGTCGGCCGGGACGCTGTCGGGGTTTGGGTCTTTGATCTGGGCGTCTTTGGTGTTTTGGAGGAGCGAGGAGTAATTTTAGGGTCGTGAATAATGTACGTTATTGATTTAGATAGATACAGGGTGTGGTTCACGGAGAGACTCGAATCTAAAATATTTTCCAAGTGACGATTCAAGACCTTCTTCAATCTCCAAATTTGCATAATTTCCCGACATGGATTGTTTTCCATCGCCCACGTAAATAATTTGCATCGAAGACCCGAAAGCTCGAATCTGAAATACGTTCCAAGTTATAAAGTGGGACCTTCGCCCAAAATTTATTCTAATTCGTAACTTGAATAATTTTCCACGATCCACTAAAATAACTTGCGTTCGATACGTCCTGAAAGACTCGAATCTAAAATATTTTCCAAGCGACGATTCAAGACCTTCTTCAATCTCCAAATTTGCATAATTTCCCGACATGGATTATTTTCCACCGCCCACGTAAATAATTTGCATCGAAGACCCGAAAGCTCGAATCTGAAATACATTCCAAGTTATAAAGTGGGACCTTCGCCCAAAATTTATTCTAATTCGTAACTTGAATAATTTTCCACGATCCACTAAAATAACTTGCGTTCGATACGTCCTGAAAGACTCGAATCTAAAATATTTTCCAAGTGACGATTCAAGACCTTCTTCAATCTCCAAATTTGCATAATTTCCCGACATGGATTATTTTCCACCGCCCACGTAAATAATTTGCATCGAAGACCCGAAAGCTCGAATCTGAAATACGTTCCAAGTTATAAAGTGGGACCTTCGCCCAAAATTTATTTCAATTCGTAACTTGAATAATTTTCCACGATGCACTAAAATAACTTGCGTTCGATACGTCCTGAGAGACTCGAATCTAAAATATTTTCCAAGTGACGATTCAATACCTTCTTCAATCCCCAAATTTGCATAATTTCCCGACATGGATTGTTTTCCATCGCCCACGTAAATAATTTGCATCGAAGACCCGAAAGCTCGAATCTGAAATACGTTCCAAGTTATAAAGTGGGACCTTCGCCCAAAATTTATTCTAATTCGTAACTTGAATAATTTTCCACGATCCACTAAAATAACTTGCGTTCGATACGTCCCGAGAGACTCGAATCTGAAATATTTTCCAAGTGACGATTCAAGACCTTCTTCAATCCTAAAATTTCCATAATTTCCCGACATGGATTATTTTCCATCGCCCACGTAAATAATTTGCATCGAAGACCCGGAAGCTCGAATCTGAAATACGTTCCAAGTTATAAAGCGGGACCTTCGCCCAAAATTTATTTCAATTCGTAACTTGAATAATTTTCCACGATCCACTAAAATAACTTGCGTTCGATACGTCCTGAAAGACTCGAATCTAAAATATTTTCCAAGCGACGATTCAAGACCTTCTTCAATCTCCAAATTTGCATAATTTCCCGACATGGATTATTTTCCACCGCCCACGTAAATAATTTGCATCGAAGACCCGAAAGCTCGAATCTGAAATACATTCCAAGTTATAAAGTGGGACCTTTGCCCAAAATTTATTTCAATTCGTAACTTGAATAATTTTCCACGATCCACTAAAATAACTTGAGTTCGATACGTCCTGAGAGACTCGAATCTAAAATATTTTCCAAGTGACGATTCAAGACCTTCTTCAATCTCCAAATTTGCATAATTTCCCGACATGGATTATTTTCCATCACCCACGTAAATAATTTGTATCGAAGACCCGGAAGCTCGAATCTGAAATACGTTCCAAGTTATAAAGTGGGACCTTCGCCCAAAATTTATTTCAATTTGTAATTTGGATAATTTTCCACGATCTACTAAAATAACTTGCGTTCGACACGTCCTGAGAGACTCGAATCTGAAATATTTTCCAAGTGACGATTCAAAACCTTTTTCAATCTCCAAATTTGCATAATTTCCCGACATGGATTATTTTCCATCACCCACGTAAATAATTTGCATCGAAGACCCGAAAGCTCGAATCTAAAATATATAAGTTATAAAGTGAGATTTTCTTAAAGCTCAAAATTTATTTCAATTCGTGTGTTGTTTAATTTGCTTCAAGATGTAATTTTTATATTTCATAAGCATCCTTCATCAACCACTTCATTTCAATTTGTTACCCCACAGTGATTCCACAAAGACGCCGCCGCCGACGTTAAATATGCAAAATTACTCCGGATAATGGAAATCAAACACTCGACGGCGGCGGACTTGATGAGACTCGGGACGTCGTTCAATTAAAATGCATTTATTCAATCCGCAGTGTGTCTGGAGTGTGTAAATTAAAGTGAGTGTCATGGACAGCGGAATTTCCCCATCGATCCGCACTCCAGTCTTCAAGGGGCGATGTAGTGGGACACGGAACGTGATTCAAGACCAAACACATCGACACAACTTTCGTCACTATCGAGTGCTCGTCGTTGACAAACACTCGACGTAAGAATTCGCTTTTTTCCCCCCATCGACTAGGACGGGGGGAATTTTCGACGATTCGAATTAAATCCAATTACGAAGTAAATCATTTTTTAAGGATCGATTTACGCGTGCGGCACGCGATCCAGCATTCGTGGGTTTGCGTCGGAACGCTGTCATTAAAACACAAGTTTAATGAAAATATTTCCTTATCTCCGCGTCGGAACTTTGGACGATTGTTCCACATTGATTGCGAGAACGACTCCGTTCTGATTTCGAGGCCTCGGGTAATCGTTTCGACTTATTACGTGTAATTTGTTGCGGTTTCGTTCGATGTATGTTTGTCACGATACGATGAAATTCATCGACGAGTTCCGACGACGAAAGAACCGACCATCATAAAAACCTGTCGTCGTAAAATAAATCGATAACATCATGAATGGAAATTTAGTTTCGTCGATGAAAATTATATAAATAATCGCCCAACCGGGGAGGAGTCGGTCGATTATCGAAAGCACACAACTGCACAATTTTATATATCCAAGTAACTTAATAATAATAATAATCATCGACACCTTCGCTTTCCACATCGATTCAATTTGAAAATTAATAAATTTATTTTCGCAGTCGAATCAAATCGATTCGGACGGATCCTCAATACCACAAAACGCGGCTTCGTTTCGAGTCCCGTCATATCGCGTCCGACTAAAAGCTGTGCACTAATGCGATTTAATACGGCGACGTGAATAATTTAACGCATTACGTGGGAGCTTTGTCGCGGCGAGGCGATTATAAAGAATTCATTGTGAGGGTTTCGCCTCCGCGATGCGCGAAACGTATTGTCGTGATATTTATGCGGATTCGCGAAATCACGGCGTTAAATGGCACGAATTATGAGACGTTCGGAGCCGGAGCTTTCAAAGGAAGTGAGTCGCGGCGACGCGAAGTTCCCAAAGTCTTAGAGTAATCACGGCGTATAATTTAAATTGATGACATGTATTTGGTTCCCCTATCCAAACTTGATTGGGCATTCAAATTAGGATTTATTTTATTTACGTTCGTTTCTAGGCATAGTTGGCCCTGGATATGTTTTTATGTAATTTTTCAAACAACTTCAAAAGCTTATCCTCGCACCCAAACATTAAATTGTTACAAACATTTCTATATAATTTCCTAATTAAATAATTTTTGTGCAAGTCTGCAAGGACTTTGGGTTCGAGAATCCAAAGTTAAAAATCTAACTGCAACGTATTGTTTTATGATTTTTTAGAACATGGGCAATTGTGCTTCTGATGATATAACCTGTAAAAGATTTAATTACTTAACATCTGCAATTTGCATGCAAAGTAGTCGAAAAGTCATGTAGGCCGTTTTTACTAATTTGGAAATCAGATGGCGTTCGATGTAAAATATATCAGACATACCATATAAGGCTCGTTTTAATTACACCACAAGTTGACCATCAAACTTTAATAAACGTCGATGAAATTCCAAAAGTTTTAATAATCAAGAAAATTCCATAAACAATCAAACTTCAAACTGACGATTCTAACAAATGGTTGAAATAAAAAAACCTAAGCAGAAACTTAACAACCCAACTCAATCCAATTCAACCCAACTCAACCCAACTCAACCCAACTCGACCCAACTCAACCCAACCCAACCTGAGTTGGGTTGTTTTCGTCAACTAAGTTTCAAGTTTTTGTCAAAACAATTAAAAAAAAAAACGAAAAAACTGTCCCATTGATTTCTTTTGAAAAATTGTGGTGAGTTTGTTTGATCTTTTGACTCGCGTCAAACAGTCTTAAAAAATGTTATAAATCAAATTCGTTCAGAAAAAGTGCCCCAACCCAACTCAACCCAATTCAACCCAACTCAACCCAAATCAACTCAACCCAACCCAACCCAACCCAACCCAATCCAACCTGAGTTGGGTTGGGTCGTTTTCGTCAACTAAATTTCAAGTTTTTGTCAAAACAATTAAAAAAAAAACGAAAAAACTGTCCCATTGATTGAATTTCTTTTGAATTTGGTTGATCTTTTGACTCGCGCCAAAAAGCCAAAAATATTATTAAGTGAATTCGTTCAGTCAAAAGTGCTACAACTTTTTATTTCTTTTTTTTCGAAACAATTTGAGTCATTTCAGATAACGAGGCACCACAACATAAAAAAAAAATTATCATGACAACCTGAAAATGTTGATGATTTTGGTTAGTTTTTTGAAAAACTTTTTCTATTCAAAAGCATCATATTCTTTGTGAACGACACGACGATTGGATTAGTTTGCGAAAGTATCAACCCACATTTTTAAAAATGTTCTAAATACCGTGATATCAAAAATTATCTTGGTCAAAGGCTGCCATGGAATGTAAAACGGTTGTCTTAGATTAAATCATCATTTTGAAATAATTGCCATTGTCAAGCTACTTCATTGACATCTGACAGCTGACAGCTGACAGCATCTGACATCATCAATAACTTACAAATGTATTACCTACTTATTTCAGTTGTAAAATAGCAATGAACTACAAGTAATGAAATACCAATAGCGTTTTTATTAACAAAAAAAAACTAAATGACAGTAATTGTTGGAAATGTCACAATGACTTGACAGATTTTGACACTCAAAAAATGACATAAATGTACGATGGGAGCTACGACAATCATCTTAAAATCCATAACCACCCTTGACCAAAGTAATTTTTGATATCACGGTATATTTAATTCAGAAAAACTGCCCATCATGACATGAAATAAATTAGTTGATTTTTCTTGAAAAATATTAACGTTTTAACGCCCCAGCACCATGATTTTTTTATTAACTTAACCAATGAATTGATTTTAGGAAAATTGCGACAATCCAATCCAACCCGGATTGTGTTGACTTGTTGGGTTGGGTTGGGTTGTTTTTTTGAAGAATATTCATAATATTTTGAAAAGCTTGAGTTGGGTTGGGTTGGGACCTATTATTTATAAAATTTTTATTAAGTTAGGTTGGGTTATTTTTCAATTGGGTTGGGTACATTTTTTCAAATATTCTGTGTTGTTTGACTTTTGTTGTTATTGTTGTTTTCCATTGACTATAAAGTGAGAGTAGAGAATTTAAATGAAATCATGGCAGATGGAAAAAAATGAACGTACTTCCTTTCGATCATGGGGTGCAAGACTGTGAAGTTGAGTTTATTAGTCTTTTTCATTCATTGCTATCTTATGCAAAATTTTTGACTTCATTTTATTGGATCCGTCTCATCAGTTTCTTTCACTCCGTCCTGCCATGCTCTAGGTTTTTGGTTGCTTTGATTGATTCTTTTTTGGAAGTCTTATCTGGCATTCTTTTAATGTGCCGGAGCTAGTTGTCCCCTTTTCGAAATCTGTTTTTTTTAATTTGCTTATTTGTGAGAGTCCATGCTTCACAGCATATAGTAGTGACGGGTTCATTACTTTTTTTGACAACTTCTACCTTTACGTCCTTTGCTACCTATCTCTTTCCCTGGATGGATCTTCATGTAATTTTTCAAACAACCTGAAAAGCTTACCCTCGCATCCAAACTTTAAATTACAAAAATTATTACGATAATCGACTTAGAAAAATTGCATTCAAGATCTTCTTCAAGTCTTAATAAATTAAATAATTTTCGTACAAGTCTGCAACGACTTTGGTTTCGAGAATCCAAAGTTAAAAACCAAATTAAATCACACGAACTGGATCTGATTGCGTTGGGTCGGTCTTACCACTAAATATTTACCGCAGTCAAGTCAAGGACGACCCAAACAAGACGGAAATAAAAATGATTTCCATCTTAGACAAATTTCAAGACCATTTTCTATCCATTTCTAACTGAAATAATTTTTGTCCAAATCCAGAACGACTTTGGGTTCGAGAATACGTTTAAAAAAAAATTAATGTTAATAAAATTAGATCACCAAAATTCTAGTAATTAATTTTTTGTTAGTTTTATTGTGGGGTGGGAGTGTTATAAGACTTATGCAGAACGTAAGCTGGCTTTGAAGCATCTATCGCTTCCAAGTTGGATTTCGAAATAATTATCCGCTTTCCAAGGACTCGAACATGTTTATATTTCCAGTTACGGCCCTGTAATATTTGCGTCAACATTATCAATAATATATATATACATTTTAACTCTCGAATAATATAAAAAAATTTGATCAAAGGATAAATAAATATGTATTTGAAGTTAATGCCGTCTGGAATGGCACGGGGGGAAACGGAGCCAAGTGGAGCAATGTCAGTGTCGCGAGGCGTGTGTTTGTGTGTGTGTGCTGTTCTAACGGGCGGACTATTGATCTCCGGGCCTCAGCAGCCAGATCTGCCCCGCCCGACCTAAACATATGACACATGCCCAGGTTGTTAACACCGACCTGCACGTGCGACAATTTCTGATCAGTCGCTCCGAGCTCAGACGCAAACAATCGAATTGTTGACAAACAACCCCCGCGAAACGAATCCACCGCACGCTGTTATTATTAAACCGAACGGAAAGGAGGTCGGCGGGGGACAACCGACTATCGCAGTTTGTGGCGAATTATTAAAAAGGACCGATGTAGACGAAGGGGGTGATCAAACCTATGTTTGATCACCCCCTTCATCTACTACATCTACAGTAGTTTTGTATAAAAAATATTAATAATTATTAAAGTCGTGGGAATCGCACGTAACATAAATTTGATCGATAAAATAAAATTGGGTAGGAAGACCGTTAAATGTTTTGTTTAATAAAATTTACAATCGCAGACCAAAAAAAAAAAAATTGGGGAAATAAGCAACACAACCAAACGACTACATAAATAAGGAAAAAAGAGATAGAAACATTGAACGGTTTATCGAGAAGATGATGAAAAAAATTAATAAAAATGCTTCAATAAAGAAACCAAACGTCGGCTTTGTCTTTTTCTTAATCCTTGAAACCAGAATACTCTTTTAAAATATTAAATTTGATATTTAACTATAACGATTGTTATAAAAACGACTTTTCAATTTATATATATATCATACGACACCTACAGGGTGGTCAATTTTATTCAACAACGTCGAACAAACGCCTCCGGCTAGACGAATCCACTTAGCCGACGCAAACTTAGATTACCGGTTATGTTTCTATCGGGGGCCCTTTATGTCCGACGCGGGAGACCGAAACGCGCGACGCTGCGAACTCCGCACGATTTATACCTAACGAAGTGGCGCTCGAGATGCGTCCAGGGCCGTAGTAAATTTTCGAGATTGTTTCGTTCGACGACACCGGCTGTCTCCAGTCGGGAAATTGGGGCGATAAATTACGCCCACGTTTGCCCCAAGCTGGGACGAACTTTTTTTTAAATTGCCATTAAAAACACATCGAGTTCAACGGAAATTAACGAAAATTGAATTCAAAGATTTTTTTAAATAACTAACTCAGTGAAGACGGCTGGCATTTAATTAAAATTTTTATAAACAAGGGCGCCACGCTGTCCAAAATAAAAATTGCTTCGACGCGAACAAGCTGCACCAATAATCAATGAGTTTACCGTTACAATGGCCCCAACATGCACCGCTTTCAAAACCCAACGAAAATATTATTAACATCGCCGATCGATGGAGTTCGCGTTTTCGTCAATGCCCGAAGGTGAACAATGGAGCGAGCGGCTCGCGATTTTCAATGGGGATTTGTGTGCAACATTATCCGCGCTAAAATGCAATAATGCCGGTTTATAAATGCGGTTCGATCGGCGGCCCATCGAACGCCGCAAATTCCCACGTGTGTCTTGCGCTGGGCCGCTGTAAATCATTGTCTGGCAATTTATCGGCATTATCTGCGGCCGACGCGGGCGCATTTTATCCGGATTGCGTTTGTGCGTGTTCGTTATTTTTACTGTGAAAAAATAAATTACACAATTGCGAACGTTGTACTGATTCATGGCACGACGTCTTAGAATTCTTGCCCCTGTCCATGTAGAGTTACCATTGTGACGACTTTCTCATCCAGCGAACGTTGTTATAGTGAAAACTGAAATTCATTTCGCGAGCTCCGTTCGTAATACTTGTGTATCGTACAAGTAATTTTAATTTAGTTTTTTTTTTTGCAAAATTGTCAAATATGAAATAATGCACAAACGTTTGATGCCTCGGTTATTTTTCCAATTTTGACATTTTAAACGTAAAAATAAAATAAAAATACATTTAATTAAATTTATCATTAACGTCATTAAGATAATTACGCAAATAAGCCGATAATTCGAAGCACGTACGACCCGACGCCCACGTGCGCGCACGTTCCGGCCCAATCGATATTTAATCCGGCGGCTCGTCATTAAACGCGCCGTTAATTATTTCGGCAAAAGTGTTTTAATTAAGACGGCGTTTTTTCGGGTCGCGGGGCGGAATGCGACGTCGATCGGCGGCGGCGGACGTAATGAACGCTGATTAATGGCGACCGGTAACGATCACGAGCCGCGCTGCATGTTTACATTTCGCCGGGTTGATCCGCTTGAAAAATGAGTTGTTCAACGGTGATAAACTGCCGCGAATTTATCTGTTGCGTAGAGCGGACGGAACTCGCGTCGTTGGTGAATTTAGAACGTCGAACGACTATGAACAAAAATGTGGATGTCGTGAAAGGCGAAAAAGTCATCGTGCACCTTTTCAGGGCTTCACTGTTATAAAAAATTACATTTACTGGCATTCTTTACATTTCATCTATTTCGTCCCCCTATGCCTCTCCTCTCCGCTCCTTTTCTCTTTCCTAGTTCCTCAATCTCTTTGTTTTTTCATTATCTCCAATCCCCCTCCTGCCTCGTCCAAAATCTTTTTCTAGTTTCTTCGATTTATTTTCTTCTCCTTACTCAATTCTATCTCCCCACAATTTTCTATCCATCTGCCCCCTGTCGCAGAACTCATACCATCTGTACTCCTCGTCCATCCAATAGTTGTTGCTTCTCTCCTCACTTCCGCACCTGAATCTCGCTATCATTATTTCCTCCATCCCCGATGTCTACCCCCATATGTGCAAATTTTTGTATATATCTTATTATATTTGGCCGAAATAAATGGATTTTCCCTTCTCTTCCTTGGGTTTGTACCCGTTTCCATCTTTCCAAGATTTCTCTCTCAATCTCCTTCCTTTCTCCCCTTAACCTTAGTGCTTCTTGTTGCGGTGCTAACCCTGCCTTTTCGTAAATGTTCTTCCTATATATCTACACCTCCCATTTTGATATTTCTGCTTTTCCTTTTCCTCTCATCACCATCTCATCACCATCTCTCCCCCCCTCCATCTACTTCCCCAGCTCATATCTAACTACAACTACCCTTCTGCCAGCCTCTATTGACATCTTTTCTTGTCCTGTTTTCCGAAATATCAAGTACTCTGGTGCCGATCTCTCTACATCTAATGCCTTTTTCAATCCCCTTGCCATATTTCCTCCATCATTATCTCTTCTTTCACGCCCCAAACTTCTGCCCCATATATTAGTATGCTTGTCACACAAACCTCCCATATTTTCATCCTTTCTCCAAATTCTCTACAACTATCACTTTCTGCAGCCCTTCTAGCTTCTTCTCTTACATATTTCATATGTTGCTCCAATTATTCCTAGATACATCCACCCACCTACTTACTCGATCCCTTCCCCTTTCCAATCCATCTTCACACGCTTTCTTTTCCCCCCACCTTTTCTGAATGCCACAATCTTTAGTTTTTCATCTTCCTTTTCCTTTTCCACGCTCCCTTCTTCCGTCTCTGCCAATACTGCTATGTCGTCAGCGAACATCCATATCCCCTTTTTCCCTATCCTAATACCCCCTTCTGGCTCAATGGACACCCCTGTCTCAGTCCTCTTGTTGTTTTGAACTTTCCCGTTGTCCTACTGCCTATTCTCACCTCACACCATGTTTCCTGGTACAGTTCTTCCGTCTTCTTTTGATATTCCCACCATTAACATCGTCTTCCTCAATATGTTCCCTGTCGAATGCTGCTCTCAGATCCATGCACATCACATACATCTTCCCTCTTTTTTCTTGTCCTTTCCCTCTCTGTTAAGTAGTTCACTGTTATATATACATTGGGCACGTTAATGATTTTAAAGTTTAAAAAAAACATTGCCAATGAATTTTATTTTTTATTTTGAAAAAGTGGTCCCTTAGTGACTTGAGCTCAATTTTATCGTAAAAGGCGAACAAAGTCACCGTGCACCTATTCTGGTCTTCACTGTTATATGTACACTTGGGCATGTTAATGATTGTGGGCTCCACTATTATAAGTACAGTGGTGTGGACATCGTGGACAATATACAAATTTTATTATGAAGGGGCGTAATAATTGCAAAAAAAAATTATATTAAAATCTCATTCAAAATTCGTCTTTCGGACCGATTTTTCGGCCGTTTCGGGGCCATCCCAGTCCGAACGTTTGATCTTCCAGTCATGGCGCGCAGCCGTCGGCGTCACGGGCGCTTCGAGGGCCCTCGATTTTGCAACGCTCGCTAATTAAATTCCGACGTACCGGATAAGTCACGGGATCGGAGGGTTCATTTGCATTAACAAGTCGAGGGGATGTAGGCCGATATCGGAGGGCACGCACGCACGCAACCGAACCGGAAATCGGCGGCGAGTTAACGTTAATTGCGAAAAATCGCGATTGGTACCGCGACCTTTAGACGTCAATTAATTTTGTTACGGCATTTTGTATTTGTTTCGAAATTTATTGAGATAAAGATTAAAAAAAAGCGTTAAGATGATGCGTCTTGGGGGCGCACTAATACACTTGGCACAATTCTACAAATTAATTATTAGAATATGAGCACATCAACGAATTAATTAGCGAATTATCAATAATCGTTGTCGAACTAGCGATAAAATAAACTTCTCGATAAAAATCAATTAAAGATTTAGACACAATCAAAGAGGGCTAATGGTAAGTTACATAGTACACCTGGTAAGTTATAATTAGTTAACCTCAATATTCATATATTTTATTGCCTGATTCTGTTATCCAAATGCAAATTAACCAATTGTATGAGGGGTTAAAAACCGCACGTCATATGTGCACTTGACTGTCACCGATCGTCGCTTCGGTGCAACGATTTCCATTAAAAATAACAGAGTGCGGCTAGACGCATCAATATCAGGTGGGCTGCGGAAATTGCATTATCCGTCCGCGTCGGCAGACGCGTCGCGTCGCGCACCTGCACGTATCACAATGCCGGGGACGCTTTATTTACGCCGGGATATTTACAAACTTCTTCAATACAATCGCTCCGCGGCGCGCTCACAATTTAAAGTGTTTGAATGCAACACTCCAGCGCCGGTCTGTATAAACACACCCACGGTGCCCCCACAGTCTGGCTTTTAGCATCGCCTTTACGCCGCTGCAAATAAAACGCGTCGACGTCGATGACTATCTTGAAGTATACACGACCGGTCGGAAATTTTCATAATTTTTTATTTATGGGCGAGTGATGGACCGCGATAGGCGGGCCACTGCGGGATTTCTTCGCGAACTGCGAAACTTCAACGACAGCATGGGGACAACAAAACAAAAATGTTTGCGATTACGACGTCGATTTACTCGTAGTTAATTTTCGTCGTGATCCTCGGGAAACATCTCGCGCGTTAAAATTTTTGTTTTTGCTAAAATATAACAAAGTCCATTAGGGTGTGCTGACTATCAAATAGATTTCATCCATAAAAAATCTGACATAAATGAAGATGAGGGCGAATCCATATGTAGACTTTCCCAACCCAACCCAACGCAACCCGAATTAATTTAATAAAAAGTCGAATAAGTTCGAACCCTATCAATTAATTGGGTTGCATTTGGTTTTGTAATAAGTACAACCCAACCCAACCCAATGCTAGGTTGTGTGGTGGTACTTTCAATATTAAAAAAAATCACAATGTATTTCGTAAATAATATTAATAATAAAAAAAAATTATTTTTCACAATTTATTTCCTTAAATTTTATTTCCATTACTTTTTAACAAACAATTTCAAATTCAAAGCACCCACCCTTTGCTTTATGATCGATTTTATTGACCCAAAAAAAAATGACCCAATATGTATGCAAATACATTGCGAGGCATATTTTGCAAAATGGCCTTGATAGCGTTGACCACAGACAACTGTTTAAATGGACGGCGCGCAAAGCCGCCAAATGGACACCGCGATTCGAACGTTTAAACTGCACGGCTAAAACCTAATTATAAACAACGTTCAAAGGACCGTGCGGTTGGCTTCCCTGCGCTTTATTTTTAACGTTTAATTCTTCCGCCGCCGCAAGTCTCTTGCAGTTGAAATTACGCAAAGTTTGCGTAATTAAGAGACAAAGCGTTGAATAGCAAACGTCATAATCCACGTAACATCAAGGAGTCTAATTAAAATATATTTAAAATTAAACACAACAAAAAAACTATAAAAGGAACCAGTTGTGCGAAACAATGAGTTAAAACTCCCCATCGCTTCCACAGTTAGTTATCTTTGTAGACATCGTTACCACGTACACGACTATTGTATCTGAAATTACGCACTTAACGTGCTCTGCGCTCTCCCACGGGCAGTTGCACGAAACATACGAAACATTGAGTATAAGACCCCCACTCATACATACATTCATTCTTAGTATAATTTAGTAATTTACTAATTTTATAAAAACTAATTAAATAATTATCATTGAATTAAAAAAAAATCGATTGGTTTATTTATTAGATTCGTCTGATTTTTTTTGCGGAATTGTCTGTCGACGACGCCGACGATAAACGTCGTACTTCGTGTAAGCAGCGCCTCCGATAGCGTCGCAACTATTTCACCGAATTAGGTCACATATTCGTCGCTTCCGGCAGAGCGGCTTCCAGCTTCCCCTACGAAAGCCCGCGACTTAATCTTCTTACGTTCCTACGGTAAATACGTCGTGGATCCGGTTTTTTCGGTTGCACGGTTTTCTCCCCGAACGTTAATTCGTAATTATTGGGGCTCATTTGATCGACTTAGCGATATATACGGTGTAAACGAAATGAGTAATAACAAAACTAGAGCACAATGAAATGTTCGAAGCGATTTAAAAATCGAAGTTAGTAAAAATTAACTTACCCACTTACGCAGCAATTAAACTTTCTTTTACATCCATTCATTGGGACGATTTATCAAAAGCAAGATTCTTAAATTTGTTAACAGTATTCAAAAAGAAAAGAACGATGTGCAGAGTTATTAACATCGACATTGAATGACACGCATTGTACTTAAAATAAATTTTGTCGCAGCAACGTTAACGTTAGATTTTATTTGCAGTTCAAAATCAAAAGGGAAGATGTGGTAGTGGCGCCCAATTGGAAAAGGGAGTAACGAGAGTGGAAGTCCGCCGATAGTTCTCTGCGAAGCAGCAGGTGGCGTTTGAGAGGCAGTTGACTCGATCCATAATCAGGTAAACACATTTTAATTGAATCTCAAAGAAATTTGCTTCCAACACCAGACGAAGCAACCTCTAAAAATTAACAAGTAGTCTATATGATGACTCAATCCTGTTGTTAAGTTTTGAAACGTCACCAACAGTGTTGGATGTAAACTTCTAACTTCCTAACCTCGTAATATATGCAACTGACTAGTCTTGTAGTTCAAATAAACATCCGCTGAAGGTATGTCGGCACACCATTTTATTATCAACCTGACTTTAACGTGCACGTCGACAACGATAATCATTGGATGGTTACTTTTTATTCTACGTTGCTTTAAGGTCGAAATTGCGGCTTTTGTGTGTGTTGCGAAAACTTTTTTATCGGAACGATGACCAATAAAAGTTAATTAGAGTAAAAAACGGCAAACGAATAAGGAGGACTAAAACTCTGGGCTCTTGAATTTGCTATTGAAATTTTTTACGTGCGAGTTTTTTACTCAGTTCCCGGCTGGTACGTTCGATTGTAATTGGATGGATATTTTTGCTGAACCTATGCCGTGCATCGTATTATTTTATGTTTGCGATAAGGTCGAAATTTCCAGCGATAGCCAATGATAGTAATTTAGAGTAAAAAACGGTAACACTGCGCAACATCGTTTCGTGATAAACAAGGAACTACGCTAATGAAAAGATATCTAAACACCAACATCTTTGCTGATACCCTGAAAATAAAAGTAAGTTGTCCCTTCCACCATCGCGACACCAGCGCCATATTAATTCAAACAACTCGATGACGCATTACCCAAAGTTGATGGGGGGGTATCACGTACGAAATAAGACCAGGAACTCGCGCACGATAAAATTTACTACATGCAAAGATACCTCATCCACTATTCATGCCGTTCGTCGGCGTAATTTTTACGCGGGGCTCGGTTCGCCCAGATTTAGGACCGGCGTTAAATTTTATTCGATTCGCGAGACATTTGAATTCCGTGATGGCCATTATTCAAATTGAATGGAATGGTGCAGTCCGGATGGGGGAGGGGGGTTATATATAGACTATTTCCTCCACGGATTTTTTGTTGTGCAATTGATTTCGTTTTTTTCCATTGATTAGTTCTTACTATTCCTTTTTGCTTTGTTTCGAAATTTTTGTAATTTAAAATTTTCATTATTTTTATTACCTCGTGTATTATATTTTTTATTTCGCTTTATTTTTTATTCCAAGTTTCAAAGTTTAACTTCACATTCTTGATTGGATCGAGTTGGGTAAACTTTTTGGACCATCAAAGATTATTTTGAGTTAACATCCGCGATTATTTAAACGGTTCTGTGTTGTTTCGATAATTTGTGTTGGAAATTGGTGGTAGTGACAGAGGAAATCCAATTGTTAAATTTTAATTCTAATCGATTCAACACAAAATTATTTTTATTCAATTATTTTATTACAACCCCGTTGGCCATTTCGGGATAAACATTTCGACTGAACATCGTGCCGGATTCAACTCGTCGAAGCACGCGATCGTCCAATTTGTCCGTTTCGTTTAATGCTTTAGATAAATCATTTCACGGTCGTCAATATCAACTTTTATCGAAATGCAGTGTCGAAATCGTGTACAGGGGGCCCGCTCGACGCCGACAAGTGATCGGGCTCTCGCGCTAATTGATCCGAATGTTTTGGCACGCATGTTAAAATTGTCCGACCGGTGTTCGCGTAATTGACAAACAACACCGCGGCCCGCCGGCGTCGACGTCGAGTGCCCTCCGCCCGCTTTGAAATTTCCCCCGAATCGCGCCATTTGCGACGCGGCCGCCCCATTAAACGTTAGGCGGGCGACTGTCGGCGTAAAACCAGGTGCTTTATTGATCGTTCGGCTCGAAACGCACCGTCTTGTTTGACGTCGAATTTAGGATTTCGCGTCGTCCAGATCACTTTCATCACTATTATTAATCTTAATCTTAAACAACGACCTATTCGGTTCAAATCAAATTAAATCAAGTTAGGTTATTTTGGCTCAATGTGACTGAAACGTCCTGTAAGGCACGTATGAGGCCGACTTAAATGACTCTAAAAGGTAAATCGGGTTCAATTCGACGATTTTTCATGTATTTATGAAATTGAACCCGATTTACCTTTTAGAGTCATTTGCGATACGATACGATTTTTACTCGTACGATTATAGATTATTATTATTTTCCTCGGTTATTTCTTAATCTATTTGTATTTAATTTATATCTTCAATTTATTCCTTAAGATTGTTTTTGTTAATAATACATAAGCAGTACGTGCGCGATTATTTTTTTATGTTAAACTGATTGGTTAATTCAATGTTCTTGATCCTCAACGACTTGGCAGTTATCTTTTTCTTAATAAAACGCCGACATCAACTTAATGATTATCCTTGCGGACGTGCAGGTTAAAGTCAGGTTGATGTTTATATACATTTTAAAGTTTGACCTACGATTTATTTGAACTAGATCGCCACGTCGATGTATGTAGTTGTTCCAAATACAACAAAACAAAAAAATGACCCAACCCAATTAAACCAAATCCAACCCGACCCGACTGAACCCAACCCAACTCGATCCAACCCAACCCGACCCGACCCAACCAGCACAGTCCAACCCTACCAAACAAAACCCAACCCAACCCAACCCAATGTGTAGCCCTCCAAATTGACGTTCTCAGTCAACTTAGTTCCGATGCACATTTCACTATCGCTTCCTCATAAATAAATGCCCTCTATTTATTAAATACATAAAAAATGAAAAATTGGTGTACGTGAACCAAAAATTCACAAATCATCAGAGAAAATCAAAACGAAATTAGACAAAATGTATGAAGGGTAATAATAAAAGTGTGGGGAAATATAAAACTAAATCAAAATTGCGGAACAGGTCAACAAAAAAAAAATGCCAATACAAGAAAATCGAGAAATATAAATAATTTGAAACCCAAGAAAGAGAAAAAAGAAAACAAGGCTACGATTAATTAAATTGAAAAAAAATTGTAAATAAAACCAACCGAGACAACCAATTAAATGAAAGAAAATTGAAATGCAACAATATCTGCAAAGAGGAAAGACATAAATGGAAATTAAATTTAACAGGAGATGACGGACCGTTTCGCCCTTTCTGGGCTCATCAGACCAACACATACCTTCGCTGAAAGTGCATCAAGTCATGTAAGCATTAGCGACAAATAGTTTGTGTGGAATTACAATCCAACCCAACCCAACCCAACGAAACCCAAGCCCATCTAGACGTCAATACTCCACATTATCACCGCGGCAATGGAATCGTAGACGTCTAGATTACGTTAATATTTTCATAGAAACTTCTTATTTATTTCGACTTTATTTTGAATATTTATAAGCAACCCAATCCAATACCAAACCCCAGTTAAGAAGCCGATAAAAAATATTTCTTCCTATCCAAACTTGTTTGGCAATCGAATTTAGTTTACATAGAGTATATATCGACAAACATCATCAAAACTTGAAAACAAATCAAAAGCTAATTAATCTTCAATTTAATGCTTCGTCTCAAAACGAATTAATTAAAAAATACAATAAATTAAAAAAAGTACAAAGTACGACTCGTATTGGAAATGATTTGCATAAAAATAATAATAAAAAGCCTCCTTTGAAACGATTTTGTTTTTTACGTTCTTTCATGGGTTCCGTCGATTAATTTTTATCAAACAATTTCATCTGGTTTTACTTCGTTATGTCCCTGCAATGTAAAATAACAATTTTTTGAGATTTTGACAAATAGATGATGAACAGTACTCGTTTTCATACTAATTTTTGCACGTCTCAGCTTGGAAATAATACGTTTTGATATAAAAGAAATTTTCTTGCGAAATTACGTCATCGATTTCAACTTTGTTCAAGTTATAAATAAATACAAAGAGAAACTTTGCGTCCGCGATTAAAACACTTTGTTTATTTTTGAAACATTTCAGAAACTTTACTTTCATATTTCAAACGTTTTAACTAAGTTATCCTATAAAATATTATTAAAATAAAATATTATTAAAAAACGACTGATATTAGAAATGATTTACAAAAAAAGATTAATAACAACTATATCCGTTTTGTTGCTGATCGCTGTCGATGACGTCACGTCGAGCAATGATTTCAGTAAAACCGCGCAACATTTGCGGTCGTCGCGGTGTCGCAGTTTCAAATCGCCGGCAACGCGAAACGTCACGTGAACGCTGACAAACGTACTCGAGGAGGAGTCGATTAACCTTGGAATACTGGAAACCTCGTTATTTACGATGAGCTGTACTGCAAGCGTCGTTATCGCGGTTGTCAATGACGGCGAAAGAATTCTTCCGAACGACTGTCGGTTTCACTCGCGCGTAGAAAGCCTACTCCGTACGGTACTCCGAGTCTCGGACACTCGCGTGCCGCCCGATCTCGTGTGACGTACGTGCGGACAGACTTTGGAACGGTGTGTCGTTTGTGTTTGGACTAAAGTTGAACTAAAGTTGACCTGTGACCCAGCGTCGTCGATAAAGAAAGGTAAGGACGAACTGGTTTGGGTCGAACTTGCTTGCAGTGCAGCAGCCGCCGCCGCATTCATGAATAAATTACGGGCGACGTAAACAATTTCTGTTTTAATTAAATGTGCTTTGTCGCGTTTGAAAAATTGCGAATAATTTTAGACGCAAATTGCGGCCGGGTTTATGTATTTCTCGTTGCCATTTTTAGCATTTTTAGCAACACAAACGCCGTAATGTAGGTCATGAATCATTAACGCGAAAAAAAAAACCATCGGAATGCAGCGCTTTTCTTGCGTTAATGGTCCATTCGAACGGGGCGACCGTTTAGCGGAGCAATTAACGCGGAATTAAAATTCGAAAATTGCGTTTGCGAATTATATCGCATTTATTTATTTTTCTTATCTGCGATGCACACGCGGGAAGAGTCGCGATGAGTTGACAGTGGCGACGCGACGTGGCTGTCGGGTAAATACGTTGAAAGTACGAAAAAGGGCGTTGTTTATTATTTTCACCGCTTCCGGATATTTTCACTGCGACGTTTCTATTTTTTATTAATCTTAGATTAAATGTTATTTATTGTAGTGCACTCACAGAAATGTTTGCTTACTTGATGTATCGTTGGTGATCTAATGAGTCCTGAAGGATGAAACAGCTGATACATCCGTTGAAATTTATTTCAATTTAAAAATCTTGAATAAAATTATTTGAACGACAAGCACAGAATTGACTTTAAATTTATAATTTCGATAAAACGTCTTGACTAAGCGAAATCGGCGATGTATTATTTATTTTTGAAACCATTTTTTTTTTAATGACATGCACTGATGATTAAAACTTAAAAATAAATGGCAACTAAATAAAACGCTCAAAGAACTTTTGTAAAAAAATTGCAAAAATGAAACCGAAACGAGTCATCAAAAGCAACACACACGACGGACCGTAAAATTGCGATTAAAAGCAAAGATCCTAAACTGGAGCACGAAAGAAACTGAAATAATAAATCCTGTCGTTTTGTATCTTGTTTATATGAAAGATACATAAAAAACGATTTTTTTTTTATGTAAATCATTTCTAATGTAAGTCGTGATTTGTATTTTTTTAATGTAAAGGTTACCCCTCTGTATAGGCACAACAGAAACTGCGAAAAATAACAAATTTTATCGTCGATTGATTTATCTTAAATTAATTTAAATCGAGAAAGGCTCGCTCTAGTTTGAAACGATTGGAAATTAATTCGTTTCATAATAATTTAATTTGTCCCCTTGGGGCGTTTAAATTTGGGTACGAGTAACTACATATTTTTATTTATTCGTAGAATGTTTGAATTATATTTTGTCGTTGGGTTGGGTTGGGTTGGGTTGGGTTGGGTTGGGTTTTTATCTATTTGTCAAATGAGATCTGTATGTGTTCAAAAAAACTTCAAAATAAATTTATTTGCAAGTACTAAATTTTTTAGAGTTAAATTTAAAGTGATTTACGGCGTTTCCGCGAAAAAACGCAATCGAACAATTCACCTGCAAAGTTAGACTTTTTAACATTCACTACTTTAAATATAGTACCAATCAACTGACGTGAACGAGTCCGTAGATCACAATCGCAATTACTGAAACGTTTGAGAATGCGTTGAATCATATTATTTTCGAATCAAACAGTGCAAGGTTTACAATGTAAAGTAGCTTCAAAGTGTTCATTGCGAACTATTTCAAAACATAAGAATCATAAGAAAATCTTCTACAAAACTTCTAAGAAGCTGTGCGAAAGCAGTAACACATGCAGAAAAAATTTGGAGCACAGCAATAAATATCAAAAGCACACACTGGTTGTCTAAGAAAGTTAAAATACCGATACAGGAGAAGAAAACAAAAAGGATAAGAAAATAATTACCTATATAACAGAGACGATTAGCACTAGGAAGACTACAAACAAGGAGGCACACGAAAAGAGCAATAAAAGAGGAAAATGAAAAAAAGACGTATAGACTCCAAAGGTAATTTTGAGAAATATGAAGCAGATGAAGGAGATAAATTATGGAAAAATGGAGAAGTGGAAAATCGGTAGAAAAATCTGATGGGAAAAACACAAGAAGCAATGCACATAACACAGGAATGAAAATAATGAGTTTTTGAGAAAAGACCCCAGAGAGATCGACTCCTCCAAAGCTTTACACCAGTAATGGTAGATAGGCAGAAGGAAAAAGAAAACATCAAAATACTTGGAATTCCTTTCTCATTGAGAAAGTTGAAATAGTTATGCGATTTTTGACGTACGCTACAGAGTCACGGACGCCAACAGAAGCGCACAAACATAAGTTGGAAGCCATCGAAATGAGATTTCTAAGAAAAATTGCATAACAAGAGGAAATTGTTTAAATAAGAAATAAATGAAGAAATGGCTTAGCGGAAAGAGATTTGATTTCAACGATGAAATCATCTCACGAACAAATACCTATTTTGATGACCTCGACAAATCTTATTTTTTGGAATGGATAAAAAAAATCGGAGAAACGTTTGACAAAGTGTACAGAGCTCAATGGAGACTACTTTGAAAAATAAAATGGTTTGTTATCCAAAAACCTGTGTTTCATTCAAAATCACGAACTTATTGACCCGCCCTCGGATAATAGAGGAAATACATGTAAAACGAATGGACAGCTAAAAACTGCCAGAAAGACACCAAGAGGCAGACTTTCGAAAAAAAACAAAAATCAAAAATTTCCGTAAATTTTTGTCTTTTAGACTTATGCTTGAAAAGAAAAGAAAAGAAGAATTTGGGATCACTTCGCATATCTCGGAGCAGTTTTACTCAAAGTCAAAATGTCCAAAATTTCCGTTGAATTTTTTTTTGATTTCCGTTACACGAGAAAATAAATAGAAAGACAATGCGGTAAAAAAACACAAAATTTAGGAAAAAGTCCTCAACTCAACTCCACACAACACCTTACACCCTTGAGGTTCGACCGGCTATGTGGATTAAGTACTAATATTTCGGACTGTGATGATTCCCATTAAATTTATTTAATATTTCACAGTGTTTTTTTTTAAATTATTTACTGCAATTAGTGTAAAATGAGAGAATTCGTTATTTGTAGGGGTTGCAAAAATTACTTATTACATGTGGACGAAGCTAACTCGTTTTTTTTATAAACTACCCCCAAAAGTGACAAATACGGATAATTACAAAAGTTTCCAATTTATTTCAATGTTTAGATTGGCGATTTTTTCTCTGACGGTTTTTGAACAAACCCCATGACCCAAACGCACAATTGATTGGATTAGATTCGTTGTGATGGAAAGACCAAGTTGATTTTTTTCCCGTTTGTACTATATAACCATAAATAACACTTTTCTACCCCGATTTTCATATTAGCTACGTAACTTGATGATAACGATTTTTTAAATAATTCTTTGGGCTTGGGATTCCGCAAATTAAATAATGTGGCACTCATCCGTTTACCCATTTTCTTGAAAACACGATGTCCACTTTGACGTCAGAACGACGCCTCCATCCAAAAAGATGCTGGATCACTTAAAACGTTTAAAGTTTCTCAGTTCATCGATAAATCGGCTGCATTTTAATTTAACGCGCAACACAAACGCGCCAGTTCACCAAACGTTCAACGTTTCTTAGTTTATTTCACCGACGGTCATTATATTTTAATTTAACCCGAAACAAGACGCGAAACGTCCGGCAATTCACGACGCCGTTTGTTGAAATATGTACGTCCGAGCGACACCGATTTTTGGTGCAAAAACTAAACGACGTTATCTTTGCATCCTTGCGGAAACAATTATCGAGTGCGTTTCATGTAAATGTGACCGTAAGGATTAAAAACTTGGAATTTTCATCTTGAATAATTCACATCTGCCCAATGTGACTGGGTAGATTATTTTTCAATATTATAATTTTGATGAATGTATTAATACGTACATCGTAATTGTCGAAAATCAAAAATTTACAAAAATAAGGTAAACTGTCTTAATTTGCAAAAATGCCAGAATTGTCTAAAATTCTAGAAATTGCTATAAAAATAATTATCAAAATTTGGTAAGCAATAAATAAAATTGCAAAATATGAGAGATCAGTATTTACGGTCCTTAACATAGAAGGAAACAAATTGAAGAAATGTCAAACGTTTATTTTTCTACATAATCTCACATTTGGTCCAACGATGGAAAAAAATCTTTACTTCATTATCGTCGTAATATCTGGTCCCCCGAAGATATTCTTTCAATTTTTGAAATAAATATTGAAATGATCTCCCCTCGCATATCATAACTCAAAAACAATATAAGATAAAAAATGACGTGTTCAAGAATTTATTCGCAAAACACTCAAGTTCCAGACTTTACACTCGCACTGTATTAACTAACAACCCCATTGACCCAAATTAACGCACCTACAGACACGTACATATTTTTTATTTATCGCCCTCGTCGATAACGTACTTTTTATTACACCGGGCGGGCGCGACGCGTCCTGAAATTTCATTGAGAGCTTCATCGATTGCTTAATTACGCGGAAGCATCGACGAGTCCGAGAGGTGAAGTATCGACATTTCAGTAACCTTTACCTATCCAACAGGGAACATCTACGTTCACTCTGCATATTAATTAATATCGCCCCATTAACAATAAAATGGATGACTCCACCAATTAAATTTATTACCCGTTTCCATAATAATGCAACTGAAAATTGGCACAGCCAAGATAAAAAAATAATTTATACAATAATATTTATTGTACATGAGACACATTATAAATAACACAACGCAGTTGCATGTTTTTTTATCGTCCTTGTGCTTAATCAACGCATTGCCACAGGCACATACTCGTACATACTTGTATTTCGTTATTAGAACGTCGCATTAATTTAATTCGCAGCGATAACGCGACGAATCGGCGAAATTCATTTGGCAATATTTGTGCCCGTATTATTTTATTTAAGCCCCGATGAATGAATAAATCACGGACCTTGAGATAACGATGATGAACGCGAGGTTTACATCGTGTAATTAATCCCATCGTGTAATTAAGTGGGAATTGTTTTGCGATTAAAAATGCACATCTCCGGAGATTTTAATCTTTATGTTTCATTAGCGTAAATACCTTGACGTAAGAGGATGCTTGCAAAGCCACAAAGTAACGTGACGTGTCTACGTCGTGAAAAATGTATTTATAATACATAGCTTAAATAGCTTAAATAACAACGTTTATTAATTGTTTGTGTTGCATGTTTGGTTTTCTTAATGATGATGAAACAAAATTCCATTGTATATCACGATAATACTCAAATAAAATAGACCACTCCGAACCACTGAATGTAGAATGATGAAACTTGGTGAAAATATCTAGTGCACGTAGATAACATTATGATTAAAAAGTTACTAATGAGTCACATCCCCACGTATTCTTATGGACTCAGCAACTCAACCCAACCGAACCCAACCCAACCCAACCCAACCCAACCTAACTCAAAACAACCCTTCTGGGTATACTGGAAATTAGTTTGTTCATATCCTCTTAGGGTACCTCATCCCAGGCTATCTGTAACTGTTGACGCAACTCTAAGACATTGGGATGATAGGGTAAACGCCGCAATCTTTTTTCCATCATATCCCTGACATGTTCAACGGGGGATGAGTCTGGTGATCTTGGAGGTCATCAGGGCAACATATTTATGTTGTTTTCTTCTAGGAAGGCTGACGTTACATGCTCCTGGATGGTTTTGTAGTAATGGCACAACAACTGGTTCCAACATTGAATCAATGTAACGTCTGGCGTTTAGTGTGCCCGGGATGAATACCAGACGAGTTCTTCTTCCATAACGTATTGCCCCCCATATCATATCCCCAGGAGTTA
Organism: Geotrupes spiniger; assembly: GCA_959613385.1. Classification (NCBI taxonomy): domain Eukaryota; kingdom Metazoa; phylum Arthropoda; class Insecta; order Coleoptera; family Geotrupidae; genus Geotrupes; species Geotrupes spiniger. The sequence continues at coordinate 30,408,909 of OY390739.1, forward strand.
AAGCCGTATGGCGACGTTGAGCAAATTATAAATTTTGCCTAATCCTCGAGTACCATAAGCAAAATTTTGATTCGTCACTGAAGAAGATCTCATTCCATTCAGGAACCCAATATTGTTTGCCCTGGCACCGGTGAAGGCTTCATGTTCTCTTGTTAGAGGAAGACGAAAATAACAACAAAAGTTCCAAAAAACAAAAAATGCAGAGAATCTCAAAAACAAGTATTTCAGTTAAAAATTGTAAAACTCAAATATTTATAAATAAGAAATTTTACATCTTTGTTGAACATCAAATAGATATAGTGCTAGAGGTGCTTAAACGGAATTGGAGGGTGGGGGTTATAAAGTATTAATAGCAAAGTTTTTATACTAAAAAAAAATAACAAATGCAAAATATATTGTGTTTGTAAGGAGAAATGAGGAGAAATGTGCGTCTAAATGTACCAGGCAGCGTAAATTTATATTGATTCAGTTAATGATGTAAAGAACTAGAACAACGTGTTAATTTTAAAGCGAATTTAGGCCACAATTGGCGCGGGGATAAGTACTGTCAAAAGTCTTATTTATAAATATCATCAGATCGAAATTATGGAGGTTTTGTGGAAAAAAATATATTGGATCTACACCGGTGTTGCCTGTAAAATTTATCGTGAAGAGTTGGATTGGATTTGGTTGAGTTGGGTTGGGTTGGGTTGGGTTGGATTGGGATGGGTTGGGTTGGGTTGGGTTGTGTTGGGTTGGGTTGTGTTGGGTTGGGTTGGGTTGGGTTGGGTTGGTTAATTTTTTTTATCTACAACTATCACATAATCTATGGATTACTATGAGAATAATGACAAGTAATGACAGTTCTTACTCTTGTCAATTGAATAATATTGACAATTCGATGGAATAATATTATTCAATCGTCACGTCAAAATTAAATCAGTACGCATTATTTTAGCGCAAGTAGGTGATGCGAGGCTGCTATAGCGATGACATTAGTTTTAATTTCTACCAGAATGGTAAATGCACCATATAAAAAGTTGGCATAAATAAGTTGGCTGTTATGGGCAAACAAATTGCTATGTTTCTAAAACTCAAAGATGCTGAACTCTACACGGGTCATTCATTTCGTCGATCATCGGCAATAATTTGTGTGAGCGGGGTGGTGACATCACAGCTGTGAAAAAACCAGGAGGGTGGAAATCAACCGCAGTCGACGACGACATTAACAACGAGTTAGAACGAGGAAGAAAAATTGTGGAAGCAATTAACAAGAATAACTGTACCATACAAAGTGTTAACAATATTACAAGTAAAAATTCCACAGGAAGTACTACTTATAACATGACGGGTAAAGAAAACAGCCCCTTTCATTGCTAACACCTTGTCGCACTTAATAAACCTTACTTTCTTTCCTGAACCGTTAAAGCGAACGATCATCCATCCCATCCACAGGAAAGGAGATACAGCTAATAATATATAATGAACAAGAAGATAATAGATATACTGTCAAACATATCCAAGATCTACGAAAAAATAATATTAGATTAAATTAATTTTTCGAAACAAACAATATCCTCAGTAACAGACAAAATGCCTATCGGAAAGGGAAGTCGATCAATATAACCATCTACCAAGTGGTATTGGAAATTTTGGAGGCTATGGAGGTGAGCAGGTCATCGCGATGTTCATGGACCTTACGAAAGCATCTGAAAGCGTGAACCATAGTACGCCTGTTAAAAAAAATGGAAATTATCGCCTGATTAATTCATATAAACAATCAAACAATCAACATCAAATGAAAACGGAGTAAGATTTATGTTATCGTGGAGGTCGATAAATAAAGGAGTACCGCAAGGTTCGATTTTGGGTCCGATTTCATTTCTGCTATATGTCAGCGATCTGCCTGAAACACAAACGAATTCCACAGCTTTGTTTGCAGACGACAGTTATAAAGGCAGCGAATAAGGATTTGCTGAATTAACTCGTGGAGGAGACGATAATTTTGATGCAAAATTCGGTTCGACAATGACACGATGTTCGTTGAACTTGCGATGTTTTCGTCGGAAAATACGTATGCGTTAAACAATGGGTCCAGGCATGGTATTCATAGAGTAAAAATATCAGTTTCAGACAGTTTTTAACTGCCCAATGGAATAGAACGTAAGCTAACTAATGACATTTTTGTCAACGGCCATTCTAGACATTTATGTATGTCCGGTATTCAAAGCAATCGAAATGAAAAATAATTTATTACAGTACATGATCATTTTCATGAAACTATGAAAAAATTAATTCATAATAAAGTTGGCAATCAATAAAATAAATATCTCACATTATCGTTTTAACTTGAAACCTGGAGAAGATCCATAAGAAAACTTATCCAAAGATTTTGTGCTGATTCCGGGCATGCCTTGATTAACCAGAAAGTCATCATCTTCAAAATCTTTACACTTCTGAGGTTGTTGGTCATCAACATCTTGATAGTTTAAACAAAAAGGTTAATTTTCTCTCCAGACGTTTTAAGTACATAAGGATCAAATGGAAAAAAATAATCTAAAATATTGTTTGAAGTCGAAACTATTACTGGTTGACAAACTCTTAAAGGATTTAGACGACTTGTCACAATCTTAGAAATGTTATGTTTCTTTTTTGTCAACTAAATCTTCTTGCCTGAAGGCTATTACATAAAAAAGTACTTGACATACACTATAAAAAATAATATGCACTCTAACATCAGAATTCACGCATTCCAATCCATCTTGAGTATCCTTAGTGAGGATCTCGCGGTACCCCCAACCCTCCGTGAATTCCGTGCTGACTGACTTACGTACTATGGGATCAACCCCTGCTTTGCACGGCGGCCAGAGGTGGTCTTGATCCCGCGAGTATCTGGACGTGGATCTCGCCTGTCATTAATCTAAACCATTGCGTTCCCGCCCGGGACTTGGTGCACCAGGTCCCCCCCAAATAATCCAAACATAAATACATTTGAAACGTACGTAATCGTCAGTCGATTGTTGTTACAATTGATTGGTGCGTTACGTAAAATAATTATCACGTGTATGCATTCATTTCGGTTCTGCCCTTCGTGGAGGGCAGAATCTGCAAATTCCCATTGAAGGGAACGCACATATTTTCCGAGTCGTGAAGAATAATAACGTTCACAACTACTCGTTCCGAAACCAGAAAACTCAAGTATTAATTAAAATTAACTCTTGTTGCGCCCCCTGAAACTGAAATAGAACGACTAAAAATTTTTAAAATTACTGAAAATTATCTTTCATTGGAAAAATCAAATTGTTTGTAAGTTTTAAAGGCAAGTCAAAAAGTTGCAAAAAAATGCATTATCTTTAGCGTTCGTGGAGATAAATTGTTATTAATGTCGAACTTGAAAGCGTGAATTGACAAAATCATCAAAATTACAAGAATCAACCAAAATGCAAAATTTTCCACGATAAGGTAAAATTTGTCGTGGTACAAAATGTCCCAAATTTATAAATAAGAAACTTGATATTTTTACTGAAAAGCGAATGGAGGAGCCATAACGTCAAATTTTGAAATTTGGAAATATGTCAAAATTTTTTAAATTGATAATTTCGTAGCACAAATTGTGGGTCAGTTTCCAATCGAATTGCGTGCGACGTAACTTGGTTTCAATAAATTTCTGTTTACTCGACTAAAACATTCACTTTCTGTGACGCTTTCGCGATTTTCGACTCCGATTGCGAAACACCGCCGATTCCGATCGCTACTCAAGATCGATTTGTGAAAACTTATCGCGGACGAATCGACCAGGCGATCTCGTTACCAGTTCAAGTTGCACACATACCACGTCGCCTGCATCGACGCGCGCTATCAGCCCGCGATGATCGAACTTTTATAACCGGCCTCGTCCCGGAGACTCAGACACATCAAAGCCTTTGAACCCCAACGCAAACAAGCCGCAGTAGTTTTCGATTAACGACGGCGAACGCCCGCGGGCCGTAACCCATTGTGCGTTGTGCTCCACGATCGAAATTTTAATCCGACGTCTTTTGAAGGATATACAGTGCGTTCGCGGTGGTTCCCCATCGCCGGAGGTAAACCAAACAAGAGGCCACGAACAACATAATAAATAACGTTCAAAATTAAAGCGGGGAATTAATATCCGATTAGCGTCGAAAATTTGAAATAATTTTATTGCAATTTTCACCGTTGCATCGTTGGACCAAATGCATCAACATTGAGCAGATTATGTAGAAAAATAGACCTTTGAAATTTCTTCAATTTATTTCATCCTGTGTTAGGGACCGTAAATATTGATCTCCCCTCGTATAACTAAATGGGACAACTTATTAGATCAGAATTAATACAACGCATACTCGAACGCAAAAAAATAACAATGTCGCTTTCGCAACGACAATCGTCGTATGACTTGCACGTCTCGTCGACGATAATCAACCACGCGGCTGATAAAACTCGATTGCGGTTCAAAGATCAAGGCAGGTAATTCGGCGATGGCGCCCGGCGCATCATAAACGGCCGGATTACAATACCCGCAATTAACCTCAACCCGTAATTAGATGACGACTGTGCACCTCCGGCGCGTGGATGTGCGCGCACGCCGCGATTGTGATTTCGCACCTGGTCCCTCTCACGTTCCCCGGCCGGGGCGCACTTCATCAACATCGCATTGTACTCACGGTGATGGATACGTTCGACGTGTCCCACCTTTCGCCCGCGAGATCTCCGAGATTTCGAGGCGCGAAAAATAATCAGCGTGAAACGCGACGAAGAAGAAAAAAAACGTTTCTTAAGAAATTGGTGGAAATTCCCGTACGCGCCTTTGTGTGCGCTTTGCGTCGCAAAAAATGCGAGGTAATGAACACCGGTGGATTAATTTCGCGGCCGGGATTAATTTCGGTGACGCCTTCATCTGCGATTCGTTAGTTATGTAAACTGTAACACACGAAAAAAATCCTTAAAATCGAATCAAAATTTATGATGAAATACTTCTAGAATAAATTAATTACTTTGTCCAAAAACGGGTCTCGTTATTCTCCGGTTTCATCGAAATTTTCGCAAACGCACATTTGGGCTTTAAACGCACTGTTTTCTATGCTCATTGGTCAAAAGTGATCACGTAGTTTCGTATTTATGTCGTACGAAACCATAAATCATAAATTTCCAAACTATTAATTAATTAAATGAACCAAGATATTTGAGGGAAATGACGACGCCGGAAGAAGATAGGATTATTGCAAAGTACAGGTGAGGGAACAAGTACTGGATGAATGACGAGCACAGGAAATACGAATTATGTGCTCTTCAGGCGAAGATAAATTACAGCACTTGATGAGAGGGTGAGAGGAGAAGAAGAAAGAATGAACTTGGAGTAGAAGGATGGGGGAGAACGGAGAGGAGTGAGATTCTTGACAAAGCTAAAGTAACTGAAAGGGAACTGAAAGGGAACAACAACAACAGAAGTGAGAGGGGAGGAACAGCCGAGAGAAGAAGGGGGTAGGCCGGAGAGAGCTAAGATGTAAATACAAGAAACGAACCACTATGTTTTAAATAATTGATTAACGCCAGCGATTTTTGGAATTTTTTTTCACACCTAAAAACTCATGATCCCCATATACTCCAATCAAAACAATCCTTGTTCCTTCTACATTATTTTATTCCATTTGTTCTAATTATCATCCGTTTTAATGATATTAATTCGCCCCTTTTTGTTTCAGGAACAAATCGTTTCAGGCGACCATTCGAACGGGATCAAGACGACCGACATGAAGTGTTGCAAGTTGGAGGTAACGTTTCGTCATCCACAGGCCGTTTTAAATTTTCATTTTGCTTCTTACGATTTTGTTGAATTGTTTTAATTTAAATACATCGACGAATCTTAATTATACGATATTTTTACGCAACTACCTTTATAATTGCGAGTCAAAGTAAGTCGTTACTGTTGTCGGCTCTTGTTTCGAAACGTGTCCGGCGTTGCGTCGGAATTACGAGCCAATCGGACGAGTGGCGTCGTCAACCCGACGTCACGTCTTCGGACGACGCATCGGGCGTTTAATTGGCGCTGGCGCAGAGTCAATAAACGGACGCGTTCTTCAATATTTGTTTTTCGGTAATCGCGGTTAATGGGCGCAATCCGCGCGGCGATCTGGATTAAATCGAATCTCGCAAAGACCACCGCAAATAATTTTAGGATTTTGGTGGTGTCCGGTCGATTAAATTACTCGTGGAATAAGCGAATGAAATTTTATTTACAGTCGCTAAACTTAGCCCTCGAAACAACGATGGATGAGTACCCAAGTATAACTGTCTGCTTAAGAATAGAGCTGTCATTCATGATTGATGAGGGCTTTGTTTTTACGTAATTTTATTATAAACTTATTTGAATTCTCCACGCGTCATAAATTTGTCGTTAGAAATTTGGAAAATTATTTAAAATTTATTTACAATTATTTGAATTATTCGAACAAAAATAGCTTCAATATGAGAACAAAAAATGCTAAAAAATTTCTACCACCGTTGAATCGTAGAATACGAACAATTTAAATTAGACTCAAAATCTCATCGACTAGCAATGAATTCGAAGCAATTGTAATCCAAAATAAGTTAACCATAATTTCGTTATGTCCCAATCAATTTAAAAAATCTTTCAAAATTTTTAAATTGATGATCAAACATGAATTAGGTTAATATTATTGTTTATATGAATTATTATAGTACTTCTAGTAGCTAGTACCAATAATGGACATAAATAAGATAAATGAAATTGTATTTGTATCGTTTCACCCTTGTTTTGAGTTCCTCAGCAAGAAATTCCATTAAGACTTACGATACTTGTGCAATTGATTTCTAGTTCTTGTTGAGGAACTTTGTATAAAATTTTGGTTTCATGCAAATCTTTATACGAAAAATTCAAAAACTCACCATTTACGCAGACCTTGTTGAAAATCTCTCCGCTCAAAACATTTTCGATGATTTTAAACTGCAATGAAATAAAACGAAGAATTGGTAAAAGGTATAACGAAGTAAATTTGCAAAATAAAAAAATCGAAATTGCAAATTAATTTTTTCGCAAACGATGACATAATTCGCCATAAAACGAATAAAAAATAGTTTTGTTTGAATCTTTCATCTGCCACGTTGTGGTGTCCAAACAAAATGTGAAATTTTTTGAACGCCCCCTTAATCAGCAAACGTGCAGAACTACACTGGTTGCCTTTAGATCATTTTTGTGGGCGTAAAGTATTTGTATTTAAGCTCAGTCTTGTCTTTTTTAATTCTTCAAGAAAGTGCTTTTCAAACAGCGAAGCGTCGAGTGTGCACTTTACTTTTTTAATGGTATTTGCAATAACTGCGATCTTACGAATCTCACCAATACATTAATTTTGGTTTATTATCCCGGATATAAAATTACCGATGAAAAAAAAATGTATTATTTTGACTTGACTCGACATGTGATTTACATTTCATTTAATTGAACTTAATAAATAAAATAAATTAAGCTGGGCATCACCACAATCACATCATCCAATCATCTTCACTAATAAATTAATTTAAATTAAATTAACAAAACGGTCCTTAAATTGAAACGCACCCACCCCGACGACATTATCCGTGCACTTCATTCGATTCCGTCGTTAAAATGACCATTTGAATAAAACCCCCATCAAAATTTACTCGCGAAACCGATCGGGGACCTAACGAAAATAAATCTGAATCGCGAACGACATTATAACGAAACTTCACCTGTAAGTAATGGACGCGCGTTAATATTCATGAACGACCACTCCGCTATATCCTCGTCTATTTTCGCATTAATAAAGATTTATATTGGCGCTATTAAAACGGTGTAACTTTGCATTATCGGCGTGTAGCGTTTCCGATAAGTTATGCGACTTCGCCGCCGTCGATTTATAAACCGGGTCCTTTGCGTCCCCATCCCACCCTGCGCAACCCAATTGTATCGATTAGTGATTCGTTTTGAATTGTGATTTTTCGCTGTGGCGCCCAATCGCTGAGCACCCCATCTCCAATTAATCGACGACGAATTTTTTTTAATTGTTGCATGCGTGCATTTGTTATATTATAATTTGCTCGTTTGGTGCGTTTTTGACGGTGGTTTGTTTGTTATCGCCGACAAGGTCTAATGGTCGTATGTTGTTCCTTTTCGCTTACTAAACGGTGACGGTGCAGCGCCGTAGATTACGGGCGGGACTCCTGCGGGGTGCGGAGGATCTATGAGACAGGCGGCCGGCCCGCATCGACAAGACCATCCCGCAACTAGCGAGTCCGTCGACACCCTCACCACCACCACAACTACCGGCTCCCAGCATACAGGTAATTAAAATTTTTTTATTTCGTCGGTGAGTAAAAAAACGTAGTTTGATTGAAAAATAAAATGAAATTAACACAAACACATTTCGAACACGTAAAGGTACTATAAGAATTGATCAAACAACAGGGGCATAAGAGTCTGGTTGGGTGAAATATTTGACTATTCCGTTTTTGGATTGGAGAAGACTATCGATGAGGACACTAAACGAAAACGACGCAAAGACACAAATACTAGATGATGCTGATACTCACAATTTTTTTTTTGCAAAGCTAAAATGTAGTTGGACGAAAAAGGGTGGCATTTATATAAAAATGAAATAAAAAAAATAAAATTGGAATAAAAACGATTAAATACTTTATCTAGAACATGGGATGGGCATAAAATCATACATTTAAACATAACAAACACACGCCCCACACGATCACCTCGTTATGGTTTTTTACTCACCGATTAATATTTAACGTAAGGACTAATATGTAACCACCGATCTGTTATTTATTCGCATATAATTCGCTTCATTTTTCCAACCATGGCGTACGTTTCTCCTGAAATAAAATGTCTATGATATTTCAATGCTATTGCTATCGACGACTGTGAACTATTGACGATTCGCACGCAACCATTTCTATCATCTAACGAACCGGTCGTAAAACTTGAAATTGAAATGAGGATTGGATGGGGGATAAGTTCGTTTTAAATCGACGGGTGCAACAAAATCGCAGCTGAAAATGAATAAGCTTAGCGCCACATCATTCGAAACTCTGCCTAAACCACTCGATACGTAAAACACAAAATATAGTCCTGGGCGGCATATGTCTATCTATAATAGTTTAGAAATGGGAGGCGTTCAAACGTTTTTCGACTTTAGACGCCCCCCACTTCTAAATAGAAATTTCTAGAAATTTATTTACACGATTTGTTTTTTATTTAACGATGCATCTGCAATGAAACACTGTTTGGGTATTTAATTTTTTAAATGTGTTTAATAGCGAATTTCTCGTTAGGAGCTGGGGGCATCGAAACAAAATATATAATAAATTCAATCGAAAATACCAAAAAAATTCAATTTGACGAGAAATTTGAAAATATGTTAAAACGTTAAGGCTTTCTATCGGTATAAGGGGGGGGGGGGGTAAATAATATCTCCACCGCTAATTAATAATAACTTGACAACGTTCATCCTGTGCACAGAAACTTAATACTTGTTCAAAAAAGTTATAAGCGGAAAATATAACCACAAGGAAAGCAAACAATTAACAACTAGGCTAGTGACTGGAAATAAAAAAATGGCAAAGGTAATAAATTTGATGTAATAAAAGAAAAAGAAAAAAAATTAAAAGCAAATTAAATAAAGTTAGGTTGGCTTGGGTTCACTTCAAATTAAATTCTATGGAACGAAATATGCAAAACTGTAAGAAATGCGAAGGAAAGACGAATAAAATGCGAGAAAGTAGAAAAAAAATTAAAATTTTGTAACATTTGAAATAAAACCCAACCCAGTAAATGAAAACTGAGAAGAAAACTCTGAGCAGAAGGTAGTACTACAAAGAAAGCGAATGACGAACAAGTGGTGAAGACACAGAACAGAGCAGAGGCAATACATTTAATTTAACCCAAAGACAAATTGCATTAAAAGCAAAATACATTTTTTTTAAACGAATCACCAAATAAATTCACAAAATTCACACATTTTTAGAATTTTTAGACTTTTGCAAAATCATATTTTTAACTTGAGTAGTAGAGTTGATGAAAATGGTAAAAATGCAAATATTAAAAATATCAACCAAAAATTCCAAAGAGAATGGAAAATATAATTTTTCGTTTTTTTTAATTTTGCATTTTTGGCTTGAGTTGGATTCGAAACAAATACTAAAAATTGCAAAATTTGAAAATGTTATAAAATAATTAAATTTTTTAAATTGCCGAATCGTTTAATTTTTGAATTTTGAAGTTTTCTAAATATAAAATAGCCCTTTAATTATATTAGAGACAAATGCAATATAAATTAACAAAAATCACTAAAATACCTGGTTATTGTATAACAAATACTGACAAAGTAACAAATTAAAAAAATTCAGAAAATGGAATTTTTTGAATTTTGAATTTTGAGTCAACCGAAGAAGGTATTTTGCCAACCTTCCTGAATCGCATTTCAGGGATGGAATCCATTCGTTGGAGAAACGTTGGACAACACACACACTTTCAGTGTCAAGCCGAGAACTTTCCACTTAACCCTCGTAGAGCAATTCAACGCACACATTCAGTTGTAACAATAGTTATTTAATCTCATATTCAATTTTCGAGTCTTTACTTCGCAGATTAATTTTTCAGTTCTTTCTTTCGTTTCGTTTACATTTTGTTTGTGTGCTATCAACGTCGATTTATATTTCGTTATCTTCGATTCATTTGCATTGACGTCATTCAAATTTATTCAAAGTTTTTTTTACAAACTTTGCAATATTGTTGTAATTTTTGTGAAACATGTGCTCGAAATTTCTGTCACTAAATAGCGTCGTCTTCAGTTGAATTTGGCAGTTTTTTTTTTTTACTAACTGTTGTAAGTTGCCTAGGAACGGTTTTCTCGCAAGTTTAAATGACCTAATCCTCCCATGAAATATTTTTTCGAGCACTTATCATTTACTTATCTGAGTTGGGTTGGGTTCGTTTTTATTTCTGTGCTTAATATAATCAAATTTAAACGTACGAGATGTTTTGCGAGAATCACGACGACAATAAATTAAACATCGATTTTTGCGCTATAAAAAATTGTAAAATCTAATTTCATACGAAATAAAGATACGTCGATTGTGATACCTAGTGGGCTAAATCGATTTTCTTCGTTAACTAATTATGTTGTTAAATTATGGGTCCACGACGACGTCGTGCAAAAGGTTAGATTGCATCAACAAATAGGTGTTTAGCCGATGTTTATCGAATTCGAGATAACTCCGTGCACCTGGGTCCGATTCCCGGCGGAGCGCTGCCTCCTTGATTAATGGCGGCAAGTTTCCAACGCCAGTCAGTAACGATAATTAATATACAAAGTTGGGGCGGCCACGTCCACGGCGGTCAGACCTGTTCGTATCGCATTATTTAGATTACAAAGTTTCCGCGTCCGAAGACGGCCGAAAAACCCCTTCGACCCGGCGACAATAAAACCGCCGCCGATTAATAATCCCGCCGCGAAACGCGAAATGATAAACTTTTTATCAGTCGAAAAACGCGAACGGAATTAATTCCGCAGGAAATTAAACGTAACGGCGTATTAAACTTCCAACGCCACCGCGGAGTTTAATTAATTTTTGTTCCCCGCCGACTCCCACTTTTATATGTATCATAAATATTTTTAATGTATTCCTCGACGCTAACCGGGCGCAGATCGATCTGCCCGTTTTGAATAATTTAAAGGCGAAGTTTCGGGATCTCGTCGCGATCGGGGGAACTCGGGTTCATATTAATTTCCTCGCGAAGTTCGCAAATTGGGATGAATTCGATTCGAGGGCCCGGCGTTTGTACTTTTGATTTTATTGCGTTTCGTTTGCGTTTACGTTTACGTCGAATCCCAGTGACGTAAACGTAAACGTAAACTATTTTGATAACCTCGAACAAAATTCCCGAATAAAAAAATCGCAACCATGACCGACTAAATCTCGCGTTCCACTCGCCCAACAGATTGCAATGCACACAATCTAATACGCCGAGTGCACGCAGTTTCGGCCAGCGCGACCCTAAATTACGTCCAGCGCCGTCGAAAGTTCCGTGTTAAAATTTTATCGCCGGCGTTCGCGTGCGCCCGCAACGACAATCTCGCTGAAAGTAATTTAGGAGAGCCTCGCGTTTTTCGAGGCGCGGTCGCGCCAAAAGAATCGCCGCCGACGAAGCGATCGACGTTAATGCGCCGCGCTCCTTTCCAAACGGTCTTGCGGAATTTCCCTCGTTGGCTGAGACGGATGACTTTGGGGACGGCGAAGGCGACCGAGACGTTATCATGGGGTCGTTCGTGAAATATGCAAGTGCAAGGCTGATGCGGACCCATCGCATGTATAGATTAATATGGTCAACATTGTGGTTTTTGAAATATTTACTTAAACTGGATTTAAAAAAATTAATAAATAGGACATGCAATAAGTACATTAGATTATGTGCAAAATAAATCAAATTAATAATCTAAAATGTATTCCAATATTTTTGATGTAACAATTCATTGCAAGAAATCAACGTCCTCAAAGGCAAAATCAGTCAGTTATTCTACAGGTTAGGTACAAATAAATGTATAGGCTTTGGTTGAACCAAGTGCTATTATTTTTTAAATTATAGTGAGTTAACTTAAACTTAAACGCTCAAATCGAAAGTAAAACAAAACCGAAACCATATTAAAAAATTAACGCCCAAAGGAAAAATCAGTTATTCCATGGGTCGGGTTGAAATGTGTAGGTTTGGGTTGAATCAATTGCAATAACCTTGTAGTTTGGTACGTTCTAAAAGCTTAACAGCGAAATGAACACAGAAAAACGAAACCATTGCAAAAAAAATCAAAGTCAAAACTCAAAAATTACCCAATTATTCCATGGGTTGGGTTGAAATGTGTTGGTTTGGGTTCAGCAAGTGTTGTTTGATAAATTTCAAAAGCTCAAAAGTAAAACAAATCCAAACAATTGCAAATAAATTTACGTCCAAAAGTAAAATCAATTGGATTTTCCACGGGTTGGGTTGACGTCTGTAAGCTTGGGTTGAAACAAGTGCCGTTACCTTATAGTTGGATACAATTTAGAACCTGAGTGTATCAAAAACTCAAAAACAAAACAAAACAAAAAACAACTTCAAGATAAAGACAGTCAGTTATTCCATGGATTGGGTTTAGATGTGTCGACTTGGGTTGAAGAAAGTGCAATGGCCTTGTTGCTTGATGATTTTTAAATCTAAGGCAAAAAACTCAACGAGTTGAGGTGCGCTGGGTTGGGTCAAAGCAAATGCAAGGACCATGTCGTTTAATAAATTAAAAAAAAACCAAAATCAAAAATATAAAACCCAACTATAAAGAAATTAATGGACGGTCTGAAGATAAAATCAATTCATGGACTTGGTTGAAGCGAGCGCAACGAATTTTTAGATTGGTACATTTTCAAAACCCAAAAAATTAATGAAACACAAACATCCCCAGTCGAGTGAAACTAAAAGCAACAAGAATACGATTTCAATGCAACGCAACAAAATCCAACCCAACTGAACCCAACCCAACCCGATAACTACTTTCGCAAGAACTAAATAAAATCCAGGCGAAGTAAGTTCTAAAGTCGATATAAAAATAAAATTGGATAAACCCAAAGCAAAAGCTGAAATACAAGAAAACGTTACAGGGAAAGCGAAGCACGAAGAATAAACAAGAATAAACTAGAAATAGGAGCACACAACTAAATCAAAACGACCATATAATAGAAAATTATTCAAAAGAATGGAAACGAAATTGGGGTTGAAAACGAATAGAACTAAAAAAAGTACAAAACAAATCACAAAAACAATTTTTAATATTTCGGCAAAGCCGAACCCACTTCAGTGAACCCAAAAATGTAAAATCCAACTTAAAATCAAAATCAAAATTACAATCGAAATCGATAAGAAAATCATAAGAAATTATAATAAAATATTAAAGGAAGTCTGCGTTACTCGTTGATTGAGTTAGATTGAAGTACAATCAAAAATGTTCGACGAAGAAACCCAATCCAAGAAAACTCAACCCAAAACATTAACATTTATCATAAATAAACCAAAAATTTATTTGGAGAAATATCATCACAAGATTGGCGAATAATCTGTCAATGGTAACTGGTCAGAAAACTAGTTACTATGATAGGACGCCATAACAATATTATAAGTTTTCACATGGCGATCCTGCCAGGATGGCCATGTTGTCCTTACATGGCCAACATGGTCATGTGTGAAGACTTGCGATGTTGTTGTGGCGTCCTGTCATAGTAATTAGTTCTCTGGCCAGTTACTATTGTCATGATACTAGCCATTATTACGACTGATGATTATTTTTTTTTATAGAAAATGGGGGTAACTAGATTAATATTCTTCATAGTGTAAAAATATTCGAGCAAATTCGTTTTCAATTATCTTAGAGGACAACATAACGTTATTAAAAAGAAAAAGATTTCACTGATAAAAGGCATAATAGTCATTTATATTTTTTGACTTTTATTCGTAAAATTTTTAAATACATTAAACAGTACTTATGTAAAAAAACTCATTGAACTATGTCAAATTTAAAAGAGAATAATAAACAGAAAACGATTCATCGAGTGCCAAGCATTAAAGTCAAATAATAATAATAATCATAAAATCATAAAAAAATCAGTTTCGCCCATGAAAGACGTGACAAAAATAATCGAAAATAAATATTTTGACTCGTCATATAAACACTACGTAAAATTTAACCAATCAGGTTCGATCGATCTAAATGAGCTGGGGTTCGATGTATCTATCGTGGATAGTTGTGTTGGGTTGGCGCTAGTTGTCGGCGATCTTTACTAACTTCCAGATTAAGGTGATTGTAGCTGTTTCGCTATAGTTGAGCTCATCAGACCACCACACGTACATTCACTTACTTCTTTTGCATCAAGACGTAAAATAGGTTGACACACCTTAATCTATTCGCTCAAATATATTGCCGATCATTGCAGAGAAAGTCTTAGCAACTTTGTTGGTCGATAAAGACCTCTGCAATTATGTAGCAGTAAGAGTATGGGTATTTACGTCTAGATAGTGGTAATACTTACACACAAACTCCTTATCACACATATAATGTACTTGAAGTTATGCTGCTGGGTTTCAAATACAATTTAAAAAAATTAAAAGTTTTACTGATAAAAGTCATAATAAAAATATTAGCTTCAGATTCAAATTTGTTCATTTCCTTATGTTACTATTATTTTTATTCTCCTTTGGTGCCTTTCATGTGTTCTATAGATTTTTCACATGTTTTTTCTTCTATTTATTGATTTTTAATATTATTTTAATTTTCATTGTTATTTAAATTAGTTTTCCGTTTGAATGTTTCTGCTGATTTTCTTTTGCTTAATTCTCATCATTCTCAATTTTTTTTTCTTTCGATTTAATTTTTTCCACCAACTAGGTTACCCTTTAGGCATTAGATCCATCAGCGTTTATTTCTCTCTTAGTTCTTTTAGTACTTCATCTTTCAATCGTAATAATAATAATAAATAAAATCTTCTTCGAAACGTCAATTTAAACCCGGACGATTCCTCAAAGTCAAAGACACCGAAAATAGACAAACGCACTAATCTTCGAATTCGAAGTTCAGTTCGAAACTCAGATATAGTGTGGTTGCATTTATTAAAAAAAAATTAAAGGCGTAACCACGCTTCCCAGTTACGTAATGGGTTTAGTTGGGTTGGTATTTAAACAAAAAAATTAAACGATGTTAAACTAGTTACGAAGTACGATATTGTGACGTACGATTTGCGATGTAGTTAGATCGAATATTTTATTAAACTAAAAGTCAGATTGTTTCAATGTACTGGGGAATATCGTCACAATTTATAATCGAATTGCTAAGTCGTAAAACGATCGACAAATTCGAAGTATTAACCGAAATAGCAAATGGCCCAAAGGGCGCCACTTTTTGTTTACTTATCTGCACACTCAAATCACCCAGGGTGGCTTTTTTGACTTATTTAGGTTAGTGCTTTATTCATCTTTTGGACACTGGAACGAGGTGTTTGTAAAATTTCTCCACTTAAGAAAAAGATCTACGTCATATTTTACAAGTGACGAAGTTCTACGAACACAACGACGTTCGTGAACAGTCGGCAATGAAAATAAAATTACTTTGGTTAGTCGAAACGACGTTGCGGTTCGCTTGCATTTGAGATATTGCAACGAAAGTTTATTTCCTCATTTGCATAATTAACAGTTCACATAGAATTTCTTACTAAAACGTCTATGTCACTTACTCCCTTGAAGCAATAACGTCCCCAATTGCCCCGAATTAACTTTGTTATTCCACTTTAAACTTCGATTGTTTGTTACATTAATATCAACACCGATGCCATCGCCTGTCGTCACTCCTTTGACTAATTCATGATTCATTGAGTCTTTATTGATTTAATCGCAAGTGTAAAATATCACGTCCGTCTTGCCTTAATCCCAGAGGCCAACTTCTCACTTTTTCACGTCATTCTTCCAAGTTATTGCAACGTTCACTCATTTTATTTTAAGGAATTGATTTTTTTATTTCTTTAATTTGGGTTTAATTTGATAATTTGTTCATCTGGGACTAAATACGCCCCACTGGCGCATGTCAACTTAATAGTTAACCGTTTCTTTTGCTCATAACGATCATTAAGCTCTTATAAAACACGTTTGTATAAACATAGTCTCACCGCTTATTTCTAAGAATTGCTAAACGACTTGCGTGACACTACAAAGTGGCCCAATTTATATTTACTTAGAAACATTTTTGAACCAAGATTTCATTGATTTGTTTTTACGTTTGAAATTATCTGATTTCGATCACTTAAAACGATAATATGGCTACGTCAATTTTCGGCGATAATTAGTGACCTAAATCGACTTAGCAATTTAAATGTTTATTATGAATGTTTCTCATATTTAAAAAATGGTAGAAATTGTTATCTCGTCGCTGCTTACATGAAAATAAGAAATTAACCCCGTTACCTACTTATTTCGAATACGTTACATTTAAAAATCGATGCTGGGTGGTTGCCTGAATTATATTTATGGTAATAATTTCGACAGAGTTGAATAGTTCAAATATTTTTCTGTGCAATTATTAAAATAATATTTTATGGTACGAATGACGAGTTAAAGGACGTTGCGCACCCGCCGACCGATGGCGTTGATGGGCGTTTTATAAACGAAGCGCGAAATTTCTCGTCCGGAGTTTAATAATAATAATAATAAATATAATTTACAGTATACGCGGAGGTAGTCGAGGTGGAGGAATATGAATTGGGCTCCGATGTCGAGCCGGAGGCAGCAACGGCTACCCTCAAGCTGACCTCCCGCGGCCGCCACGCGCACAGCCCTCCAGGATCGCGACGACGGTCGCGTGATGAGACGAAGAAAGAAATACAAGCGGACGATGAAGCCACTCTCAGAGAACTGCTTATTAGGTACCACGACGTCACAAGTTACTTACACTCTATAAACCGGCGATTATGGCTTTAAATATAATTTGAGTCACTCCGGCGGCGACGGGTTTCGCGCGAGCGCCTCGCGCGAAACCCGTCGAACTCGATTTTCTTTGCTCTAGTTTTTTTTTTCTCTCGATAGAATTAAATTCTCATCATCATCGTTTGGTGTTTTTCATTCAGACTTGGCCAATACTTTTATGACGTGTCCGGCCACACTTTATCTAGTCCGAGTGCGGGGGATCTGTTTTTCGATTTGTTACGTAAACATCGCGTTAACTTGTGCTTCCATGTTATTGCCCACTTTATACGGATATTAAGTTGAATACTGCAGTGCATACGTATATGCCCGACTCGCGCTAATTGAACGCATTAATTACTTGAATATACGGCCTTATGAACGAGGTGAATTACGAGCCTCGTTGTTTATTTCACGGCGACCCGACCGATCATAAAACAAAACTTAAATACGAACGCTTTAATCAACTGGATATATATATTCAAATTAACCGCACGGAAGTTTCAGTTTTGACTCGGCTCGTTGAGAAGTTTTCAGAACTATTGCAAATTCGATTCTAAAAATAAAATTACTAAATTCATTTTAACGAACATCGCAAATATTATTCAAAGTCAAACGTTCATCGAAATTCATCGGCGATCCTACTTTGAAGAACGTAATCGATCCAAATTTATTCGATTAAGAGCGCGATGGAGATACGTCACATTTATCCGAAATCAATTACAACCAGTGACGTAACACGAAACAAAACTTGAGTAACACAGAGGTTAATGACTCAGCCCCTTAAGCTTGTTGAGTTTCATCTCAAAGAAGTTAAGAAAGACAGGGATAATATTTAGACGTCACCTGAGTCACTAAGACCCCAGCTGATCATAGATGCATGGTCCATCTTCAACAGGGGCTGAATAAGCAAAATAAAAGCTTGACATTGTCCATGAGGGCTGGATAATCAAACGAAGTGATTGAACTAACGAACATAAGTCAAATGTCATTAAAATTGTATGCTAAAGACATCGTTACATTCTTCCCTTTGTCCACTTAAAGAAATAGGTGAAGACAAGGTTGACATTCAGACAGCATCTACGTTCATAAAACCACAAAAAACGATGAGAGTGCTGGTCATAGAAGAGATGGCCGAGTGGTCAAAATAAATGATTGACATTTGCCCGGTTTCACAAACGATTGTCAAATGGTGAATTAGTTAACAAGCCTTTGACGATTCGTTATTGCTTGTGAAATCCAGAACAATGGAAATTTTTCTTTTAACGGTTCGTCAAGGTAATCAATCGTCAAATGTTTGACGATTGATTAAAGACTCGTTAACGAATCGTCAAACTTTTGACAATTCGTTAACAAGCTGTTAACGACCGATTAATGTTTGTGAAACCGGACAATTGTCCCTGAGGACTGAAAAGCTGATTCATGCTTCAATGATTGAAAATGATTTGAAAATAAGATTTGATAGTGAAGCCAACCCAACCCAATCGAATCGAACCCAACACAATCCAACCCAACACAACCCAACTCTATCCAACCCAACCCAACCCAACTCTATCCAACCCGACCTAACCAAACTCAACCCAATCCAATCCCATAGGCTTCATTAGTCCTGTTCAGCTTCACCTTTTCAACAATAATTCGTTTTCCCTTTCACACCTAAATAACTTGGCAGACATTGATATCATCAATGGTCATCTAAATCCATAAACACCCCAAACAGATATATTTAAAGATCTGGATACATAACTCTCGAAAAATGACAAATTGTCTCAACTGTATAACAAAAAACTTAACCGTGAAAATAAGCAAAATCAACCCAATCAGTTAGTGCCATTACATCCTCTTAATCACAACCCACAATTATTTATCGATTTACCCAGTTCTACAAATTGATGAATCCAAAGATAAGATTCAGATGTCATCTAGGGCCAGAAGATACAAAAAAATTTTGAGAGAGCTTGACACTTAAGGGTTGTTCGACTCTTGTCTCCATTCTTTACCATCCGGTATAATAAAGTATCCCAGATGCCTGAATATTCAAAAAAATACTTTTACATAAGTGAAACAACAAACATGTCTTCGTATTAAGCTTGGATGGTGGAGCTACCTTACCAACCATGCCTCATCAGGTCTGTGGATCTTCCTTCTTGATGAGCCCCAATGTATCCCCCATTTACTTTTAAAGAGTAATCTTGCAAACAAGGCACGCTATAAAAAATTTCTTGACATAACTGGGAACATGAAAGAACTACAAATTATCACAGTGTTGAATAATAAAAAAAAACCGTTGTAAAAATTGGACGATTAAAAAATTTAATGACTTAAGACTCAATAGGCTTCCTACTTCCGGCCATTTGAACCAAAATACCACAGATTTGTTTGTATGCACACGAGAGAAGCTCAACTGAAAACGTTGCCTACACATCAGTGAGCTTTGACGTTCACTTTTTTGTCATAAAGAAGTCCATATAAGAAAATCCATCGAAGCGACAATATTTGAAGGATACAAACACCCTTTCGTCTAAACTTAACCTAAAAGAAAACACACGACGGGCAGCAACCCAACATACACAAAATTATTCGTAATAAAGTCTCGAATGCAATTCCTGCACATAACTGATTGAGTGATTTATGGAAACGCTAGGCACGAAACGTAAACGTCCATGCAAATATTTAGAACGAATCATAATCTTAATTTAAAGAAAGAAAAATTCACGGAATTAATTTTTATCCTAGTTAAATTGATATTAAAATTAGACGGTGTATGAAAATTGGAGGGGTACACGCGGCTGCCAGTAACTTAACATACACGAAATGAGAACGTTCATCCGATCGTTTACAACGAATACTTGATGTAATATGAAAGCTAGACGAGGGTCACACCCAGCGGGCAGCAACCCAACATACACAGAATTATGCCTAATATATATAAAAGTGCAATTATGCTACATATCGGTTGTGGTTGAATAGAAAATCAAAGTTGCCGTGACCTGTGACGACTCAAACGTAGAAACCAATGATAAAAAAATGCAACTGCATTAAGATTCATTGTAGCCCTAAGTCACAGCATTTTCGCTGACACAATTATTATTACTCTTTAAATTTTAATTATAAGAAATTTTTTCATTTTCATTCATGTTGGTAATAAACTTTCGTAAATGCGCGAGTCAAACATCCGTCGACGTTTCAATTAAATCACACGAACGTTCGTAAATGCAAATAGATAACAGATCCCTTACACTCGGCGGCAATGTATTAGTGCACTTATTTGAAAAAAAAAACAAACAAACAGAGCACGCTCCCTGACGGGCTGTGTTTCCAAACTATAGGTGGAAGATTCTCAATGGCCGTGGAGATGCGGCGCTGCTGTCAAGTGCTGCGCTTAGACTTGTAGTTTCAAGGAGAAGTGAAAGGGGATATCGGAGGGTAACAGGATACCTGGGGAGGTGTCCACTGTAGTTTGGAACACAGCCATGGTATCCTTACCTCCCAGGTATTGAAGCTTTCGCAGTAGGTGCTTGTCGTTGTCTTTTTTCCGTATGGTTGCATGACTCATGTAGAACATCACTCATATTCGGACCGTAGTAGTGCATGCGTTACTTCGTAATGTTTGGTACAGCACGTTGACTTAACTTAATTTTGAGGGTGTTTTAGTCATATAAATGTGTAAGTATGTGTAAATAAACGAAATTACGAACGCACCGATTTTGTACGAATTTATTTCGAAACGTACCTGTGTATTTTAATTGACGGAGCACGTGTACGAATGCATGTAGGATAATTGCGAGTCAATATAAAAATTTATTAATAAATAATCGAAGCAGATTTCTACAAATATAAGAGAACTTGTCCAATAGGCGTAAAAATTGAACATCCTGTATATATGTATGTCATATATACAGGATGATTTGTCCCCTCAATCTTCGTTTTATCCCCATTTTCTAGGCTTTTCTTCCACGTTTACAAAAGTCACAAAATTTCAATAGTTGGATCTTTAATTTTATAAATACAGGTGTACAATATCGAGTCGGCCATGGGTATTGTACAAGCCGGACGTGAGTCTCAGCAAATTTATCAGATTTTATATCATCATCGAATCGACTTCGTTTTCAATTATATTCAATTTAAAATATGCAGTCTGCTGGGGTGATGTTCTAATTTTTTAATTGCTCCACGACTTTTATTTGACGAAGATTTTTCATTTTTCATATTTTTTATATAACATTCGTAAAATTGGTGGTGATAAGCATCAGCAGAAATGATCTCTGATAAGGTGACAGTTTGTGGTAACGTAGAGGTTCTTTCCTCTCCAACTACGTGCACGGAATTTTCTTCTACCCTAACTGGTCCTCTTCGTGGGACAAGACAAATATGATGACGTTTTCCTTCATCAATGTTCCTCGCCAGAGCTTTGTGTCCTTTTGGAACTTGTGGAGGATGCAGTGATGTTCTTTGTCGACTTGTTCAAGGATTCAAAGTCGAGGAACAAATTATCTTTTAAGACTTGGTTGAATTTGGGGATACATCGTTAGAAACAATTTTTGAAACTTTAAGACAACTGACACATCCTTGCACTTCAAACCCCCAATCACTCGAATGTTATTTGTGAAATAAAATCACATACTCATTAGGGGATTCGAACCTGCAATCTTCGGATTACTCCCCATCTATTTACCTCAGCGCCACCGATCCTACGCTCTTGAACATTTATTAACTCTTAACATATTCCCGTCTAATATCATCGTTTACACTTCAACGATTCAAAAAGATAACTCAATCAGCTTTTAGTAATCACGTCACAATTTCACGATTCCTTGTACTTAATTAGCGGACCCGGCAACATTTTCAGTTCGTCGAATCGGCGACGATCGCGTCGCCTGTTCAAATCAATCGAAACGTCGCGGAATTTAATTAATTGATTGCATTCGACGGATTGCAATTAGAACGGGGGTTCATTGCCTCTTCAATTTGATCGTCAAAGTGTCGTTCGTTAATCCCTTTCGTCCCCGCGTTAAATCGAATTGGTGTTTACGATGAAAAATTAAACAATGCAAAGCATGAGGGTGTCTTCGCATGCGAGTAGTGCACATGTCGAGCGTCGCCGGTCGAACTAACGGTTTTGTGTGGTGCACGCAGTCTGCAGAAGCAGGTGAGCGTGATGAGCATGAATCTTAGCGCGAAGCTGGACGAGCTGCAGCGCGGCGACAGGCACCTGGAGACCACCGTGGCGCTGTGCGAGATCCGCAGCCAGCTGCAGGAGCTCACCAAGTCGGTCGAATCGTGCCAGTCGGAGGTGTCGGAGGTGAAGCGCGACATGGTGGCCATCAAGCACGAGCTCGACACCGTGCAGCAGGTCAAGGAGGAGATCGAGGAGCTGCGCGAGTACGTGGACCGGCTCGAGGAGCACACGCACCGGAGGAAGTTGCGGCTTCTCGAACAGGTTCGTACCGCGCGATGAATCGATCAACTGCATATATTTTAATGAGTAATTCGGTATAACTGTATAACATCGTTGACGAATAAAATTATTTGGTGCTTATTTAATCGTTTTCAGGCTTTTTATAGCACGCGGAACTATTTACCATAAACAAAGTTTGCTAATTTATGTAAAACGATATGAAGCACATCTACGTTTTTCGAAACAAACTTCGAAATAAACTTTGAGAGGAGATATTTATATGGGTTCATTAGGAACCCATATAAATATCTATCAACAATAATTGTAAACACATGACGTTTCACTACTGTAATTGGAGCAAATAGGAACAATTAAAAGCCACTTATGTTACTGGAAAAGGTATCTGAATAAATTCTAGAAAAGGTGTTACTTCGTAAATAAATAACTCTATCTATTTCCAACTCTTCCTAAATTTGGTGCTTATTTAATCGTTTTGAAGCTTTTTATGGAACGTGCAACAATTCACCATAAATGCCATTACAAAATTTGCAAATGATTTATGTAAAACTTCATAAACCAGACGTACATGTGCGTTTGTTTTTATGTCTGCTTTTGGTGGTTATTGAGGCTTCTTAAAGCTAATTAATTAATATCTGTTCATTTGAATTAATAAAATTTGTCTAAAGCGGGATATAATTTTTTGTCAAATTTTCAAAGTCGAGCTTAAAATAAATTGAAAACGTGGGATTATTTCACCACAACAAGAAAACTTATTTTATTGTTTGGTGCTTATTTAAACTTTTTGAAGCTTTCTATATCTATTTCGCTTGTTTTATTGCCTGCGTTTTTTTAAACTTTTTACATCTACGAATTATTTTTTTAAGTCGTTAAGACTGTGATATGTACACAAAAATTATACTCAAAAAACCCTCACAACTATTGCAAAACAAGACATTTTCATTAATTTTAATAGACAGTCCCAATAATCCACATCAATTTTTTTCATTGCCCTTTTCCCCCCAAACCGCAACTCTAATTCATTCATTCAATTCAAAGTTTTCGCGTGCACGTCTGCACGTCAAATTGAACGTTATGAGTGCATTAATCTAACAACTAGCTCCACGCTAATTGGATTTACGATTCCCCGTCTCGTCCCGCGATCTCGTGCATCTTCTTACCGGGCGCCTCCCCGCCCGAACTCGGCGACGCGGCGTGTTGCTTAACGAAGACGTACGTTGTTCGCAGTAATTCGCCGAATTAATCGGGATTAATGCGCAATTTAATTCGGATTTATTTGACGCGAGATCGCGTTTATTAACGACTTCATTCGGCGCTGTTACATCGAATTGAAATGTTCACGTCGACTGCAGTAGCTGACGTATTTAATATTTAAAATTTGACTTGTAATTTGTTGCTGATGAGCTCATAATAAGAACAAAACGAGCAACCAAAGCATGTAATGTTTACTTATTAACTCCATATAGACGTCAGTGTACTCATCCTGTTGTACATTGACGTCTAGATGGCGTTAATGTGACCACGTTGCCAGTCAAGACACGTACTGGCACGACTGGTTCAATCTCAACAAGTAAATCCAATCTATGGTGATCTGCTGAGATGAATGAACGGAATGCGACAGAATCAAGTCCAACTTTAAGATTTTTTGACTCAATTTGTATACTTGCAGAGTTCGTAAATAAATATGAGAAGCAATAATGATTAAAAAAAAAAAAAAACTGGGTATAGAGACCCACGCATCAAACGGTCAAAACACCACGGGGTTAATGAACCGGAGACATTTGAAGAATAAAAACATCCTAAGGATCAATGAAATCCATCAACACCTGCCCTAGATGCAATGTCTAGGTTTTTCCGAAATAATTATTTTGAGTCAATTTGTATCCTTGCAGAGTTTTTACATAAATATGTGAAAAAATTTGCAATAACTTGCCACAAAAGTCTAAATATTTTTGGTAAAAGAAATCGAAAGTGATTTAAAAATCCGAGCAACTTAGCTTACCCACCTATGTAGTAAATTAAACATTCTTTTACATCCATTCTAAAAAATTCATTTTAACATACGCTATTTTTGAAAATTTAATTCCAATTAGCTTACATTGAATTTCGTTATTTATTTATAAATATTTGTTAGTACATTAGGCAATTGCTTTTTCAAAGTTTTAATGCTTCACGATCTTTAATTTCTTAATTTATTTCCATAAAATAAAATGCAACACATTTGACACAATGCGCAATTTATAGAATCGACGTGCAAATGGTCAAACAGACGCCATAATTCACGTGATTCACAAATAACGTTTTAACGTGGTTTCTGCGATTGAAATTTTACGTAAATTGAACCGATTCAAAACAAAAAAAAATCATAACGAAATATTCATCCCCGACTTATTCCCAACCGAACGCTACGTCTACACAAACAAACGACGCCTTTGATGAAAAAATCCGTTACCCCAACCACAATATAAATGAAATTGCTTCGAGTGCGGCGACCACTTCAGCATCCCCGCTTTCAATTGCGACCCAATTCAGAACCTCCGCGGTTCTGAAGATCGCATTGTGGTGTTTTTCATCGGTTTGGGGTAATTCCGCGGCGCCAATTAGAGAGACTCCGATATCAAAAGCTTCGATTTTTCAAAAGCGCGCGCGAGAGTCTACGGCGGCGGGCGTATGTACGTGCCGCGGGATTAAGGACACCACTAATTACTGCGAATTAGAATAGCGATTTCGCTAAATTCCGGCGCCTTTGAATTAACGCGGATTCGCGAATCGGTAAATTTCTACGGCTTTGTCCCGCGCGCATTTGCATTCGCGGTCGCTTAGAGCCCGAGCGATCGTGCATGGAAAATATTTCGCGCTTTTGAGCGAAATTTTACAATACGCGCGCTAATTGGGGCGCAGTCCTCTAGGTATAATTTTATTATCCTTGACACTCAATTGGAGAAAAAAAATGTTTCACGGATGAGTTGGCTCGTATTATCGGGATTCAAGGCGAAAATATTTAATTTATGATTAACTTGTGTTCAATTTCCAGGGGCTCACCTTCTTCCTGTCGTACGCCATCCTCGCGGCGGTGCTGGGGATGTTACAGTTCGGTTACAATACGGGAGTGATCAACGCGCCCCAGGGCAACATAGAGTACTTCATGAAGGACGTGTACAAATCGAGGTACGGCGAAGATTTGCAAGAGGACGCCGTCGAAAGGCTATATTCGCTGGCGGTGTCGATTTTCGCGATCGGCGGAATGCTAGGGGGGTTCAGCGGGGGCATGGTGGCCAACAGATTCGGAAGGTTCGTATACATCATGAATTTAGTGAAAAACTTTGATAGTTTAAGAAAACGAAATTAAATTAAATCAAATTATTGCAATAAAAAAAACGCCGATCCTTACATACAAATCCTTACAATGGGCAACTCGCCCATTGACTTCGATCAATCCGTTTGATCGCATCAGTTCGCAAAGCGAAGTGTGGTCAGTGTCAATCGCGTCGACAGTGCATTGCCATTAAATCACTGAGATTGCACACGGCCTTGCAGGATATGCAAATTAATTATGTACGAAACCACAATGAAGAACATCAGAATGCTACGTTGCCTACATTAGCTAGCTGTAGAGGCACAATTTACTTCAGCATAAGAAATTAAATCTAAGGAAAAGAAAGTAAAAAATGGACATGAAATCAACATTTGAAAATAAATAAAAACAAATTGAATATTACATAGGAATTAAAACGAAAACGAAAAAGTTTCCAGACTCAGACAGGCAGTTGTAGAGGCAAATCGAAAAATTAAAATTGTAAATTAAAGTAAAAGATAGAAAACTTAAAAAGTTAAGTCAAAATAACAGACAAATCAAATAATTGTTAAAGGCAAAAACTCACTCTTGTTATTACTAAAGCCACTGTGATCGTTGTCTCATTCATTTGTTATCATTGTCATAATTGTTATCATCGTTAACATTACAAAAATCAATTGTAGCAATGATGAGAATGATGAAAATAATTTGTTATCGTAATTGTCACACTTGTCATCACTAGAGCCATTATTATCGTTGTGTTCATTATAATCTTTTGTTATCATTGATGACAATGACGGTAATGGTAATGATTGCAGTGATAACAATGATGAAAACAATTATTATCATTGTCTTTGCTATCATTGTCATAATTGTTATCATCGTTATCGTTACAAACATTGCCATCGATTATGGAAATGATGACAATGATAATAATGATTGGTTACCATCATTGTCACACTTGTCATCACTGTCATAATTACCATCGTTGTCTCTATTATAGTCATTTGTCATAATTGATGATAATGACCTTAATAGTTACAGTGCTAACAGTGACGACAAAAATTATTATCATTATCATAATCATAATTTTTTATCATCGTTATCATTACAAATATTATCACAAATGATGGCAATGATAACAATGTTAATAATGATAATGATACCAATGATTAAAATGATTTGTTATCATCATTGTTATACTTGTCGCTATCATTAATGACAATGACGATAACAGTAACTTTTGTAATTTCCAAAATTTTCGCAAAAAATATCAAATACAAAATTGCGAAAATTCATTAAAAAGTTCACGTTAAAGACCAAAACTTCGAAAATATTGACAATTTGATGAATTTTGATAAACATCGGTAATTTGGGTTGGGTTGGGTTGGCTTGGATTGGGTTGGGTTGACGACAGAAAACTTCAGGTGACATAATTTCGTAGCTTTTTATCTTTCGAGTTTTTCATTTTTTTTTCTTATTTTCATTAATTTTATTTAATAGTTTCGTATGTTTTAGTTCACTTTACTTTGTTTAAGTTGATTAAATTAAATAATGGAGAATAGCCACAGGGAGCTTGCGTGGATAATTATGGTGATGGTGGCATTGATGACAATGATGGAAATAATGACAATGATGACAACAATTATTATTATTATTGTTGATGACAATGACGATGCTGATGATAATGATAATCATTTGTTGTCATCATTGTCATCCTTTCTATAACTCTTATCATTGTCATCGGTGTCATGATTAAATTAATTGTTGCCAATGATTATCATTCTTATCACTGTCATAATTGTCATCATCATCATCATCATCATCATTATCCCCCCCCTCCTCCTCCTCCTATATATCCACAGAACGTATAAAGATATGGAAGTAAAACCAATACAGCAGAAACACTGGAACCTAAAGCAAACTAAGAGACTATCGACGTAAATGTTAAAATTCAATCCAGAAATTTAACCAAAACGTGAGAAACGACGACGAAGAAAAAATCATCAGAATAGAAAATCAGAAAGGCTGGAAACGTAGAAGACGAAAGAACAGCACAACCACAAACTCACCAAACGAAGAACCAATTGATCCAGCACGTGACAAATAACGACGAAGACAAAATGGCAACACAATCACAAAATCAAACGAAGAACTAATTGATCAAAAAAAGTAAGAAACGACGACGAAGAAAAACTAATCAGAATAGAAATAAAATCAGCAATGATGATGTGACGATAAAATCTATGGAATTAAAAAATTTAGGAAGCTAATTCATTAATAATAATAATAATTAGGAAATAAGTTATTATAAAAAATATCCAATAGGACATGTAAGTTATAATGTAAACGTCTAAAATATATCGCTGACTATCATTTCTCTATTAGTATAAATATACAACGCATGGCGGAAGCGAGTAAACAAGTAAAAGCAGAGTTTGCGACACGTAAAAGCCTTGTCGTTGCAAGCACTTCGCACTACAGTAGGAGTGAATAAAATTTGTGCAAATCAAAGTACATAGTCGGTTTTGTGATACCTCAACCCACACGATGACTGAACAATTGATTGAAACCAATCCATTACATGGCGAACGAACTGACGAACGAAGCCAGGAAGCCATACGATACAATACACTGATGTGAAATGTCATTTTTTACATCGGGACGTCACTGGTCCATCCATGAGGTTATAACGCAATCAGTTCCTAATTTGTGTTGTAGAGAAGTACGAGCAAAGATCTCAGAAACAAAAAGTACTTATTTTTTTTTAGAGGACTATCATGGACCATGTGCTTCTAGGAAGGAGGTTGGTGAAGGAAACACATGAGATTGTAACATCGAAAACCGAACTTGGTTGACTGAAATGAGACGAAACTAAAATCAAAAAAAAAGGTTAGATGCAGGACTGAGACATAATGAATTTATACAAGAAAACTCATGGTGAGTGATAAACAATAATCCCATAGTGGCCAATTTTTGAACAGACTAAGAAATGATCAGAAACAGAGTCCATGCTACGAAGGGAAAACCGTATATGGTCAACCCAGCGACCATATCCGTGCATGCATAACTACTCTGTATTTTTTATCGTCTGATACACATCTTGTGTTTTCTATATTTCTCTTCCCCTCTGTCTGTGGGAAAACGGATATGGTCGCTGGGTTGACCATATCCGTTTTCCCACAGACAGAGGGGAAGAGAAATATAGAAAACACAAGATGTGTATCAGACGATAAAAAATACAGAGTAGTTATGCATGAGATGACTGGTGAGTGTGAAGGATTGACGATTAAGCAAGAGCAAAAAACGTGCTAAGGGATCCGCATGTCCAACAGGGGTGGGGGTAAAATATGTATATGGAAATATTAAATAGTCGAAGAGTAGAAAATTGTCAATGAATGGAGGAACTGATGATCGATGAAGTAGTTCTAAATTTTCAAGAAATATATTATATGAAATTTGATGGATTGGGTTGGGTTGGGTTAGGTTTGGTAATGATACAGATAAACGAATTGGAGACGAGAACAAGTAACTGAATATGCAGAGAAAAGACTCAAATCAACAGAGACATTTGTTGCCCTTGATTTGGATTTAGGTTTAATATTAGAATAGTTTTCTACTGAAGTGATGGGACCAGTGATCATTCTTGGAAGACTATATTCGCTTTATTGTGCCCTACCTACTGCGCCTTTTTAAATTGCTAATAAGACTATTTTTGATAATTCTGTTAATTTTAATTTAATCGTGTCGTTTTCGTTTCAGGAAAGGTGGTTTACTACTGAACAATATTTTAGGAATATGTGGGGCGTGTCTAATGTGGTTCACGAAAATGGCGAACGCGTACGAGATGCTCTTCGTCGGCAGGTTCATCATCGGCGTCAATTGCGGTAGGTCGATCGCGCCCCATCTTTCTGACCTGTCACTAACGACCATCCGTTTCAGGACTAAACACCTCCCTAGTACCTATGTATATATCGGAAATCGCGCCTCTAAACCTACGCGGCGGTTTGGGCACGGTGAATCAACTAGCTGTTACTGTAGGTCTATTATTATCGCAAGTGCTCGGCATCAAGCAGATCCTCGGCACGAACGACGGCTGGCCCTTCCTGTTGGGCCTGGCCGTCTGTCCCGCCTTACTACAACTAGTGCTACTGCCAATTTGCCCCGAGAGCCCGAGATATCTGCTCATCACCAAACAGTGGGAGGAGGAGGCGCGGAAGGCGCTCCGGCGACTGCGGGCCAACAACCAGGTCGAGGAGGACATCGAGGAGATGCGCGCGGAGGAACGCGCCCAGCAGGCCGAGGCCTCCATCAGCATGATGGAGCTCATTTGTTCGCCCACGCTCCGGACGCCACTTATCATCGGCGTCGTTATGCAACTCTCGCAGCAACTTTCGGGTATTAATGCGGTAAGTGTCGTAGAATTTTATTCATTAAAAAAAATTTGGTGAACTTAATCAGCCTTACCAAGTCATAATAATTAATTTTAAGTGACATCGTTGCTTGTAGAATTTTTTTATTTTATTTTTTTTAATTTAGCTATTTCATCTCGTTCTTTTTTTATCGAATTTTTCAAATTTCAGGTCTTTTACTACTCGACGAGTTTGTTCACGAGTTCGGGTCTGTCGGACGAAAGTGCCAAGTTCGCGACCATCGGTATCGGTGCAATCATGGTGGGCATGACGCTCGTGTCCATCCCTCTAATGGACCGGACGGGGCGACGGACACTCCATCTGTACGGTCTCGGAGGAATGTTCATATTCTCGATCTTCATTACGATTTCGTTCTTAATAAAGGTTTGTTAACGACGACGTTCGGGGCCAAACCGATGTCCCCCATGAAGTGTCTGCTATTTTAACAAGTCCTGTGATAAATTTAACACTGGACTTCTTAAGATAATTTGGTGCGCGGACTCATGTAAATATTTGCTTGTTTATTAAACGAATAACATTTTAAAATGATGATGTTTGGTGACGCCATAAGAAATAATTCGACGAAAGTTTATTTCCCCATTTTGTAAATTCTAAAGAATTAAAAAACTACTCATGTCTCCTTGTGGCATCACTGATCATTGTCTAATTTAACAGGTTGTGAAATAAATGCAGCTTTTTAACCTGCAATTATTTCCGGTACATCGATCATGTTTTGTCGCCAATACAAATTCAGCGACGAAAAATAAACAAATAAATATAACGAGACATTTTTCAACGCAAATCAAAATTACATCAAATCACCAATAGTACCGGCTTCATTTCGTCGAAATCAATCTTAAAAGCTCGAGCTTTCAAGACGACGAAGTCCATCGCCGTCGTCAATAATTAACGAACCCGAGTCCTTTGCGAAATTATGGTCGCTGGAAGTTTGCGATAATCGACAAAAAGTTAGATTGAAAAGTTGCAGCCGGTTTTATCAGTCAATCAGCATTAACTTCGGATTCGTACCGGCGGCTTTTAAGAGTTCGTGCATTAAGCGCCGTCGCCGTAATGGAAACGGTGGACATGGAAGGTTTTTTCGACGGCTTCGATCGGACGACAGGACTCGGGTTCGACTCAAATGTCTCGTTACATTTACGACGGTGACATTTTTGTGTGTGTGTGTGGATCCCTTGCATGGTTTTTTATTGATTTGCCGATGTCCTGCTAGCGGTGGCTTTTAAAGCTCGATTTATTGGTCGGTCTAGTTGTTGAACTAATATTTTGCTATTTACGCATCCAACGCAAAGGAATTTAAAAAATATATGGCTGAGTCGTATAATTTTCCCACCCTGTATAAATTCGCACCTGTGCAATAATTTTTTGTAAATATTTTAAACTACACTTTATTGTATATATATATAAAACACCCTATGATAAAACTTTTTAAAGAAAAGTTTGGTAACTCTCTCTCGACTTATGACAAAAGAAAATTTCAAAACAAAATTAAAAAGTGGGACAAATTGAAGAAAATAATTGTTTTGCAAGTTCAATCAACCATCGAATAAATTTTTAAGAAAACTTTGATATCCTTCACTTAATTTATATAACAAAAAAAAAATTCAATTCAAAGATAAATCAGCAAATTTACCTTCCAAAGCAACTCAACAAGCCGAAGCTTAACGCATTTATTATTATTATTATTATCATTATTGTTTTTATTTTATAAATACAATTAAAAACACAATTCTGCCTTAAAAAAAATAAACACCAACACGCGGATTTAGAACACATTGCGATCATTTGCCAAGACACCCGCCTCGCTTTTTCTTACCCCATCCCTCGTTGTTTGCGAAAACTTTCCTGACAAGGTGGAGGAGGGACGCTGTACATATAGGTAGCTATTCTCACAGCAACACCGCACGCCGACAACTCACATGCGGCCACACTGCATGTTACCCACACAGTAGCCCGATCGTTGCAGATATATCATTCGCTTGTAAAAAAAAAAACAAAATTGATGGACGGACGATGCTATGTCTGCAACTCTGTAATATATCGCCCAGTATATTTTTATTTAACGGGTCGCTCCTCCCCGTCGGGAAAGGACACCATTACTACCGCCTGATAGGAGTTTTTTGGCTACGTGCAGGAGATGATAGACTGGATGTCGTACCTTTCGGTGGTGTCGACGCTCAGCTTCGTGGTGTTCTTCGCCGTCGGCCCCGGGTCGATTCCGTGGATGATAACGGCCGAACTCTTCTCGCAGGGTCCGAGGCCGGCGGCCATGTCCATAGCTGTGCTCGTCAACTGGATAGCGAACTTCCTGGTTGGCATCGGATTTCCCAGTATGAAGGTGAGTTGTCTATTATTATTATTATTATTATTATTATTATTATTATTATTATTATTATTATTATTACTATTGTCGATGATAACACGCACAATAAAAAATAGTTTCAAAGTCGTGTCGGAGAAAATCCAACGATGTTAGTAAAAAAGTACAACAAAATTAAAAAATGAAAAATAAAAACCAAAGAAAATTAAATCGTAAACCGATGCAACGGACGATAAGAGATAATTTTTATTTTATTTTTTTTTAAAGTACGTTCAATGCGCCATTATTTGGTCACGAGACGTACAAATGGAGTTAAACAATAAATAGCAAGTTAATTGCATTTGTTTAGACTAATTGACGTATAAACGTACAGAATTACGTAACTTTGTTTGTTAGTCTACTTAATGGGGGCATTTGCGTGCTGCGCAACGTATCCATTGACAACGGAGCCATTAGCATCGCCGTTCAAGTTTCACGCAAATTGTTTTCAAAATCCAGATTGGATTAATTTTTATTTATATAGGGCAGTGCTAATTGATCAAAGTTCACTCTGTGTATATCAAGGGTTTATTTTTGCTCTTAAAATATCATATTCCAATAGGGATCTGATTTAAATCAAAGTCGTAATCATTGCAATTTTTTTCTGAAATAAAATTCCAATTGCCTAATCGAGATTCGAACCACGAACCTTTGCATTACTAGTCTGGCAAACCAACGACTAGACCAATAATCCTAACACATACATATCTATATTTATATTACTTAAGACTACAATTGCTGTATAATTTTTTTTTATAATTTCCATAGATTATTTTTAAACCATTTTCAATTATTTCTTGTCTTTGATTATTAATCGAATTATCTTATAGCTAAAGCATTTTGTTATTTTTATTATTTATTTAATGCCCTGAAAGTTATAATTATTTTAGCTCCTCGTTCGACCACATGATCCAAATATTCTTTCTACAAAAGTATTTCCACCCATGTTTTATTTTTTTTAATACTTTGTCCCTTCTTTCCTTTTTTCTTTAACTTATCAATAACACAAACAGATCGACTTTCACGTCGTAAGTCCACTTTTATGACTCGTCTAAATAGAATTAATGATTTATGACCGCCTAATGAACACTTTTTCATTTCTCGGTTCGTATTATTTTCGTTGTTTAATTATTTAAGTTACGTTCAATTATTTCGTTGTCTTCGATATTTTGTTACAATTTATTTAATTTTGTGCAGTCTCGCAAACTTATAATTATGTTAATTGCTCATTCCGCTAATCGTCCAAAACTTCTTCCAATTAGTTTTTCCACCAAATTTTTTTTGATAAGTTTTTATTTATTTTTTGTTTAAACTTACATCGTCAAATTTTCTTTTATGATAAATATTAGTTCAGTATTTTCGTCATTTTTTCTATTACATTTGTATTTTTGTTATTTCTCGAAATGCTTTCAAATATTTTCGCAAATAATTGCAGACTTTGTAGAAATTTTTCTTTGCTATTTAACACCAAATGTGATATTGCCTCGACCAGACTATGAAATTTATTTAGAAGTCATAAAAATAATCACAAAACACAAACGTATCGACTTCCAAGTCTTAAGTCCACTCAGATCCGGCAAAATACAATAGACTTAATGATTTACGACCGCCTGTAGAACATTTCGCGATTCGCATCCGGTGAAATACAAACGATTTACTACATATTTAGGGATTGCAAGGTTAATATTAAAAAAATCAAAACTAATAACGTTTATTATTCTACGAATAATTGATTCTATTTCAGCTTATATACAATTTTTGGCGAAATTTTATTCGCCATTTTTGCGTTTTTGTGACCTTGAACACATGTCGCAGTACCTACAAATTAACAAATTACGGCTCCACACACAAACCGAATTGATTGTTTAATTATATAGACCGGCCGAGTCCGAGGGGTGAGATTTTTTTTTTAAATAAATAAAACTACCGTCTACGTCTAATAGTCCGGCTTTTCGTGCTTGACGACCGCGTTGAATCCGCTGTGCTTATCGGCGGTGTACTGGACGATGCGTTTCGAGCCGTCGGGTTCCACGA
The DNA here is from genome assembly GCA_959613385.1 of Geotrupes spiniger. NCBI lineage: Eukaryota > Metazoa > Arthropoda > Insecta > Coleoptera > Geotrupidae > Geotrupes > Geotrupes spiniger. The sequence goes on from OY390739.1 coordinate 30,443,955, forward strand.
CAGTGTACTCCCCCTTGACCCTGTCGCCGTCCCTGGTCTCCCATTTGCTTTTTATGTCGTGGGTGTGCAAGTCGTGGACGGCGTAATCGTAGTGGTACTTGGCCGGCGCCTGGAAGAGTAACACAAAACCATCGACAAGCCCCACCAGTTAAAAGTAACTAATTTTGCATTGACATAGCTGGGACACGGACACACATTACGCCCCGCAAGACGTAAAAATCACAACGATGAAGTGATAAAGGTCGCGCCGTCGAAATTTAAGATCCGACGTAACTTTTTAATTGGCTCAATTTATCGAATTAAATTAAGTTGTGGCCAATTAAGGTCGAGTGGGAGTTTTTTCCCCGTTTCCCTGTCGATATTTCCGAGGAAACCAATTACCGGCGTCGAACTTTTTCGCGCGAGTTCTCGGTTTAGTGCTAGTTATGTAATAATTGTACGACGAGACACATTCCCGGACGTATCGGACGTAATTGGAAAGGGTTTTAATTGGCGTTTTACCGAAATGAAATTTTTAAAATTTTAAAGCACGCGGGCTTTTGGCCAATTAAAAACTAATCAAATAATAGGATGTTACGTCACAATTAAATGATATAAAAAATTAATATGGTAAAATATATCGAAAAATAAAATTGGTAATTCATGGGGGGTATTGGCTATCTACCAATATATACCCCCTATCTACACTATCAAAAATCACCGAAAAAGTTATCTACAAACAAAAAAAAAAAACACCACACCAACATGAACAAACCAAACAAACCATCATTCTGATCAAAAGCTATTTAACAAATAGAAAAATTCAAGTAAAAATTAAAGACATCCTCGCAGAAGAGTAACTGATCGAAGCAGGGGTACCACAAGGCTCCATCCTGGGACCGCATCTCTTCAATATATACTCTCTGCCCTACTAACCAATCCAAACACCACCATATCCCTCTTCGACACAGCTATTTATTCAAACTCCTTCAACGAAATAATTGTCAACAAGAAAATCCAAATCCAGTTAAAACAACTAGAAAAATAATACGAAAAAGGGAAAATAAAAATAAACGCAACGAAATCTGAACCAATCACCTTCACTAAAAGAAAAAATTCAACGTGGGCATGACACTGGATACTAACCTGAACCACAAACATCACATCCAAACAGCAAATAAGAAAAGCGCCGGGCACTCATTAATCGCAAGAAACAGCCACAAATATCAAAAAAATTATATTAAACTTCGTAAACTATAATAAATCAAAAAAAAATCGACGAATGCAAAAATGAAATAAATTAGATTAATCCAAATCGAGGGAAAAATAACGAAATAAGCAAACTTCAAACTTGACATGCAAATTAAGTGATCTTGTGCTCTGTGTCGTCGGTTGAGTGCCCTCGATAATTCTTAATCCGAGTGACTCTTGAACATGTCAATGGAAAGCAGCGTAATTGAAACGCTCCGGTGCATGCGAGACTGAGCGTTGTCTGTCACCTCGCGCGAAAATTATCGGTACCGGTTTGGAAACGATGCGAAATTGCGGTGAAAATGGATTTGCGACCGCGTCGCTCTTAACTCGCGGATAATTGCGGAACTCTCGCGTCCGAGGAGATCGCAATGTGGCGGCGATTCCTGTGTTCCATAATCGACGTGGATATGAAAGCGGCGGGAAATTTATTTATTTACAATCCTGACCGTGGCGTGACGATGATTTGAAAAAATAGTTTGACCATTAATGTGCGTTCAAAATTCCGTGAGTTATAAAAGCATTGAGACGTAAATTTGAATCGCCATGGATTCTGAATTAATTATTGTTGAGGAGAAATCCGCTAGAAATTTTAATATGGACACAAAACGATGTGCGTTCCCTTTGCAAGCTATCAGATCTAATCTCGAGAAAAAATAGACAAATACACATCGACGTCGTGCCTACTTGGCTATGTTATCTTGATTCTGATTAACAAAAATTGCAATAATTGTCGGTGGTTAATAATTCGTTATTTTACACTTTGTAACCAATCGCAAAACAAAATTTTTGTTACATAATTAAAAACAAGATCTTTTCTGAAACTTTCGTTCAAAAATTTTATCGCAGATCCTATTTAATTAATATCCATAGCATTTTAATGCATGATTAACATCAATAATTTTCATAAAGACATCTTAAATAAAAATTCAACACAAATCAATAAATAATCATACGATGTTGATTGATTGATAAATTTATTAGATTTTTAATTTGTTTTTACTAAAATAATTTTATAATCAAGTTTGCCTTCCTCGATTACAATCACAGACTTGACATTGTTAACATGCCTGGCGGTTTTAGTGCGAAGAAAACTCTATGGAATGCATATTTATTGCATACGTGATGCCAAATATGCTGATTTCTAAACGTCTGCGATACGCACTTATTAAACACGTGCGAAAAAACACTCGGTACGTGCGGGGCACTAAGTGCGCACGTTGTTTATGCAATTAATTATCTAGTATACGGACATTGTTTTAAATAATATCGTGGAAAGCGAAGAAAGTTACCCAGTAAGGTGCTTTGATTATATGTTCCATTACCGGTTGGGCCCCAGTGATTTTTTTAATTTGTTTGTAGTATTTCCTTAATTTTTTTTATTTGATGATTTAATTGGCCATTTTTTTATTAAATTTTTATTTTTACAAAAATTATAAATCGAGGAATCACTTAAATTAAAAATTGTTTCTATTTTGGAAATTTTGGAAATTAATTTGACGAAAACTGATCATTCCATTTTATTAATTTTTTATTTTTATAAAAATCATAAATAGAGGAATCAATTTAAAAAAATTCAATTTTGGAAATCTCGCAAATAATCACCGAATAAATATATTTAAAACATTTCGATTAACTCGTTGATTTAAAATCGCGTTCATAATTTTTCTAAATCCTCCAACGTCCAGTATAAAAAAAATTAAATTTTAATTCAAGTAAAATTTTACGTCGTTTCACGTGTCCCAACACTTACGTGGTAATCGTGAACCTCTTCCTCTTCGCCGTGGGCTCCGCCGATTTCGTTCCCAGCGTCGGGGTCGCCGCCGTACGCCCCCAACCCGACGTACCCGCCCAGCCCAAATCCATGCCCTTGATACTGATCGTAAATGCCTCCCTGCGTCGACGCAAGGATTGCAACGAAACACACCTATCCGATCGGAGCGCAAAAAAAAAACAATTAAAAATTCGCACCGCGTCACTTTTGATCGCTACTTACGACGTACAGCTGCATGGCGGATCGGTGGTTGTATGGGGTTGCCCAAAAAAAGACGGACTGGTTCGATCCCGAGCGGCACGTCGTTATATAGCCGTTGCGGCGTGAAAGGTGCCAGCGCCTTTGACGAATTTCCCACTTTGCGTTTTGAACGACGGACGGCGACGTGCGTTACACTTTCCCTTGATCTTGTCTCTGTTTAATTTCCTCGGCGACGCGTCGTTCGATTTTATTAATTTTGGGTGGTTGGGTGGGTGCGAAATTGGGTCAGGTGCATTGGATTTAAAAAAATTACGATAAGTCATTTTTGGTTCGGTGGAAAATTGGGGAAAATTATTTACATGTCCGAAATGAACGAATTCGATTCGGAGCCATTTTGATTAAATTTTCATCGCCACCGAAATTGATACGATTTAATCTAAGAAGAATTTTATGTACGATTATAAAATGTTTGAGAGAAACTATTAATTAAATTGAATTCCTTTCATTCACATAAAATCAAATTTTTATTGAGTATGAAGTGTTTCACTGGATGGAAATTATGTTCTCGTAAATTAACTCAATACACGTTACGTCACAATAATAGAAATAGAACCAGAAACGTAATAAAAAATGAACTAGACATAAAAACTAGAGCAAAATAATTGTCATAGCGTCAGCAGAATGTAATATATGAATACAATGCCATCGTAAAGTAACTTAAAGGCCCTGAGAAATCAACGAAACACATCAAGACATCGCAACAGAACACACGTGATCCAAAAATAAATTAAACAAAAAATATTGAAAAATAATCGAAAAGAATAAGAAAGATAAACAGGGATGTTACTCTTAGTTTCGTGCCCACGGCATTTATCACTTAATTAGTAATTCAATTGTCATAGCGTCAGCAAAATATAGCAAATTAATACAGAATATTCTGAATATCAATTATATATATATTCATTAAAAATTTACGTAATTTGAATCTTGTAAGTTTATATGTCAAAATTTTTAATAACGCAATGAAAATTAAACGATTACCACACACCGATAATTTTTCACAATGCGTCGTTACTTCAGTCGTCGTTTTATTTATATTGCGCAATTGGTGAAATTAATTGCACGTCATAACTCACTTTCTGCGCTTAATTATACACGGTCCTTGAATTTGGATTAACAATCAAAATACACAATGGAAGAAAATCGCAACTGCAATTTCACATGTCCATCATTTCAAACGGGAGACGTTGCGATAAAAACAGATCCTCGGCAAACACTAACGACGGCATTTTCTAAATTAGAAACTCGATGTTGATGCGACGAGCCTTACGATAACGCAAAGGGCGGAATTAAAAAGGGCGCCACACACAACAATTCAAATTATTTGTGTAAGTAGCAGTAAAATTACACGTTTGACATAAAGGGAGAGGAGAAAATGTAAACGACCACCGATTATTAATTTGTTTTGTACGACCAAACATAATCTTTAATTAATCACAAACATCACGCAACAACTAAATCCCAGCTAAAAAAATTAATCCATAACGCAATTTAATTGCTGAAACGCTAGTTTCATCTCCACTCCGGTTTACTCAATAGAATTAAATGATTTACGATCATTCACTTGGATGAAATGCACGACCAAAAATAATTTGTAACCACAAATATCACAACTAAATCCCAGTCAAAATGTAATTGCTACGAACGTTATTTTTCATACCCAACCCGGTTTACTCATTAGAAATAAACGATTTACGACCACTTTCATTAAACGTCCGTAGCCTTTTTTTATTTTTCGATTGTGATATTCTACGTTATTACGTCATCCAAAAATTGCGATATTTATGCAATTATCTTAAACATGGTTATCGTCGAATTATCAAACATTGCATATATTTCCCAATATTTTTCAAGCACTGGCTAAACTGATAGTTTCAACGTTCATCGTTGCTCAACCTATAAAGTACTCGTTGAAATCGTTCAAATGATACTGCTAGACAAGATTTCGTGCACGAGCTGCGGCGTCGATTTTGCCATCGCGAAATTTGCATCTAATTACTCCATTTCCAACAATCGGGGTCGAGTTCATTGTTTCAGATAAAATCGATGCCCACTTGAACGTGTAGTTAATATTATCTAATAGGCGGTGATTGTTTTCATCGAAACTGCAAGAGTTCGCGATCGCTCGTCGCGATAACTTGCGCAACGGAATCGAATACGTGTAATGACCTAAGTGCAGTTTCAATCTATGGGGATGGAGAAAATTTTATAATAAATAATTGCTCCCTTAGAAAAGGATACAATTACGACGACAACCATAAACTATGGAATGTCGCAATTCGTTTTAATTCATGATTTGGTCAGGAAATTGCAACTCCTTGCTGTTTGTTTAACGCTCGTGACCCAAGGGGCGTCGTCGTGCTCGCGTCCTTGATGCACGTCGTGTCTACTCTCGAATGATCTCGCTTAATCGGTAATGCATTGGGCCATAAACGCGTCCGCAGGCGCATCAACAACAATTTAAGTGTAATTAAGGAAACGTTCCAATAGTCTGATTCCACTGTAAATTATCATTAACCCACGAATATGGGGATGGTGGGGGTGGGGGATTTTTTGTAGGACCGTTCCGCTTTCTTTTAAACATATCAAACAATTACGTAAAAGTTACAATCAGAAAATACGATACCTTTTCAATTAGTTTCGAAATTTCATAAAAAATTCTAAAATATGTCAATTAATTCCAATTAACCCAAAATTTATCCAATAAATCCGATAAATGTCAAAGTCAAAGTTTAAAGTTAAATATTTATAATTTGGCTTTGGTTATAATTTGGCAGATGATACAATAACTGTCAAAGTTTATATCAGTCGCCGTATGTTTCGATAAGTGTCAAAGTCATTATTGCAGTTTTCGTTTGGATCAAGCACGTACATTGTTTTCAACGATATTTTGACAGCTGTCAAATTATGTACAGCACGTAGTTTGTAAGTCATCAACAATCAACTTACATACGTACTTTGACAGTTATTTTGACAGATGTCAAATAGTATACAACACGTCATTTTAAATTATTGATTTCCATCATCTACTTAAATGCATTGCATTCAGCACATTTTTTTTAAATCTATCGACAAACTTAAATAATTTTCGTCATCTTAAAAAATCATATTTAACGCAACCTAACATATTTCACTGCCACCTTAGTACTGAAAGACAGAAAGATATTTCTCAGTTTCTAATAACATCAAATAATTCCAATTAACATAAAATTAAACCCAAAACTTGGGAACACAACAATTGTGAAACTAATCGAATCTATCTGCAGAAGACAACTCATGTACCGATAACTGTCAAAGTCTCGTTTCAAATAATTTGACATGATATTTTAACTGGTGTCAAGTGTGCAAATAAGTATCAAAGCTTTGTTGAGATGTGTTGTTAATTTAAAAAAAACGCAATGACAGCAATAATTTTCAGCGATATTTTAATTTAATTAGGTGTCAAACTAAGTTGACATGTCAAAGTTCTTTTTGAAACGACGCGAAATTTCGGGTTGGGTCAGCTGTGTTTCGACAACTGTCAAAATCTTGTTCAAAATAACGCGCAATTTGACAGACAAGATCTGGTGTGACATTCTGACAGGTGTCAAACTGTTTAAATAATTACACTTTAATACTTATAGTCAAAATTTAGGAACAAAAACGAATAAATGTATAGATCAAAGTTCTGTTAAACTCCACGAAACAAAGCCAATTTTAGGCTGGGTCGAGATATATTGGACAGCTATCAAACTATGTTTCGACAACTGTCAGTCTTGTTTAAAATTAAAATAATGACGGCTATTTGCAGCGATATTTTAACAAGTGCCAAAACTATGATTCAATAACTGTAAAAGTTCTGTTTAAACAACAAGAAACAATGGGTTGGATTAAATGTCAAACTGTGTTTGACAGCTACAACTTGGCATGACATTTAGACAAGTCTCAAGGTGTACCAATCACTTTAAGGCAGTAGTTACAAAATTATATCCAAAACAAGTTGGATTTCAAAACTATAATGCATCCATAGATCGAAGCCATCTAGAATAAAGATCTACGAAACAAAAAATAGTAAACAAGCTAATATGAGGCTGGGTCGACTTTGTTTGGATCACCTATCACCTAACTACGTTTCGACAACGGCCTTTAAAAGTTCTAACTAAAATTAGTAATTTTGAACAACACGTCTAACTAGGTAACCGTCGAGGTTCCAGTTAAAACAACTACACAGCTGTAGCTTTAAGCCATGTGTTTCGATTTAAGAAAAACATACGTAAACGTTTTTCAACGATATTTTGACAGCTGTCAAAACTTTTGCAATGGAAACTATGGCTGTTTTATGGTGTTGTTTGGAACAAAACACGTCACCAGACAATCATAATCCACAACCGACATTTTAACAGCTGTCAAAGTCTTCACAGTTTAAAGTAAGATTCATAATTTACCAGTTATGGTTTGCAAGACAGATTTAGAACTATGTTATTAAATATATAATTTGGCCGATATAATTTGGTACATTTGACAACCGTCAAAGTTCTGTTTTACAAAAAAAAGCTAATTTGACAACTAGTTTTAAGTGTCAAGTTGTCAGTTATCAAAACGGTTTTCAACGACATTTTGACAGCTGTCAAATCATATACAATGGATACTTATAGTTTTTTGTGGTACTTTTCTAACGGTTAAAGTGTTTTTGGAATAAAGAGTTTAAAATAAAATTTATTTACATTTGCAACAAATGTCAAATTATGTTTCGATGACTATCAAAGTCCTGTTTAGCAACAGCACAATTTGACAGCTATCGTTTGAAACTTGGATTTAAATAAAACAGATTCAGCGATGTTTTAACAGCTGGTATTCTTTTAAATGCTATTTTGACTGCTGCCAAAAATATTTAAAAAATTGGATCTGCCGAAAAACAGATTCTTGGACGATAAACTCGTCTTCGATGTGAGCTTATCGCCTAACGCTTTCACAGCCATCTTATTACAAAAAAGCAATAACAGTTAATACTAAAACATAACACTCTAAATAAATGCACTATTTTTTATATTTGATTTAACGTTGACATATGCAAAGTAAAGCGAAATTCACTTCCGTCTTGTCATAATCCCCGAGATGATTTTACCTTTTGCCCTTTTCGTTTCAATATATATTTTCGGAGCTAAATTTTGGTTTGTTATCGGGGTGGATCATTACATCTTATCATTAAAATTATTAATTCTAATTTATATTGTCAAAAAATAAGACAGTTGGGGATAAATTTCTTTATTTCGCTCAATGCTAATTTGGACGTAATTTTTTTTTAATTCTATTTCAATTTCGATTTTATATTCTTACACAGGCTTGGTCAAAAATTTTATTTTATCCGCCGTCATATTCATTAACCGATCGTTTACGTAACATAAACGATTTATTTAATTTGTCCACCTATTGGTTTTGTTGTGTTTATTAATCGCGGAGTATTTACTAATTACGAGATTTACGGCGTTCTGCTCTGCTTGGTGCTCGGTGCGTTCGTGTCGATAAGTGCGGACAATTAAAAAATTAACGCCGCCTTTTCGTTAAATATGCACAATATTGACATAACGACTTCCTCGACGCAACACGAGATTTTAGAAAATACATAATGTAGATATTTAAAACGCATATTGTATTAAAATAATTATTTTTTTCAGTGGATTTTCCAAATTACATTTTGGTTGAATTGGTTTGATATTTTTAATAAATATTCTTAATTAATAACTACAAAATAGTACATCAAATATTCATCAAATAAAAAAAAACACGAAACGAGCCTTCAATAGTCCATAGGTATTGACACCAAAAATTAATTACAGAACTCCGGGCAATCGATTAATGGAAAACAAATTCGTGCAGCGTTACACTCACTTTACACTTCATTCATTGCACAACGACTTCCTGGCCGTGTTCTCGGCGGCGGACTTTTAAGTCACGCTGGCTAAGCACCGATCGTTCGTCGATCGAACGACGTGGACGTTTAACTCTCCACCGCTTGCGTAACACCTTTATCTTTACTTTTCAGAACACGCTGGACAACTACACGTTCCTTCCGTTCAGCGTATTCCTGGCGATCTTCTGGATATTCACGTACAAGAAGGTGCCGGAGACCAAGAACAAGACGTTCGAGGAAATCCTGGCGCTATTCCGACACGGCAACGGAAGGTAAATTTTTTCCCCGCCGCCCCGTCGCGCGATAAGCTGTAGGCAACTAGCGTTTAAATGTGTGTGTTAATTCTTAATGAGATGTTGTGAACCAAGGTCAGTAAAGTTTCGTTTCCGATATTGCATGCGAATTGAGAATAGAAGGGAGGAAGTAGATTTTTCGTTTACGCCCACGTTTCCCCTCAGCTGGTCCCGTTAAAAAAATTAATTATCTCCAACAGTGACTTGAAATTAAGTGACAGTTTACCTATGAACTTGAAACTAACCGCTAGGCACCAACGTGTGGTTCTACGTAAATGTTTGGTGGCACTAAAGACATTGCCATTGTATCCATCCCCTTGTTCCTCAATTTTTTTTAATTTCCAATATCCTCTTCCTCGTTATCGTCTCCATGCAGATCTCTAAAGATCTGCACATAAACCTCACAAACAAAATTTTCATCTCCCCCTCAATCATGTGCACCTCGTTGTATTTGGTCTTTTTATCACATCATAGCCATTGCATTCTTTCGCTTATTCTTGAAATCATTGCTCACCTTAATTTGCTTCCTTGTCCTTTTATTAATGAAATATGTCATATATTTCCCATCATTCCTATACCTTCACATCCACCAATTTGTCCATCCAGATCTTCAAAGATCACAATAATTTCTGCATATAAACCTCGCAAGTAATTTTCCATCTCTGTAATCATAAGACTCTCGTCGCACATCGCACCTTAATCATACACATCGTTGCCATTGCATGCATTCCCTTGTTCTTTCAATCATTGCTCCTTTTAATTTTCTTCTTCGTCCTTTAATTAAATAAATAAATATGTCGTACATTTCCCATTATTTCCTACTCTTTGTACCTTCCAAAATATTTTCACCGTCCCCTTGTCATTTTTTATTAATGCTTCTCTTTGCTTCCTAACCTATATCTCCATTTATCCACCCAGATCTTCAAACTTTTCATGCACATTGACCTGTCTTCGTCTCTCAATGTTCACACCCTCTCTCCTAATTGACCCTCACGTTGCCCTTCTTGAAATTCTTTAATGTATCTCAAAATTGATTCTATTCATCTTCTTCTTCACTTTCCACTTCCTTTCAATCATCAGCTATGTAAGTGGCGTCTCCGCAAAATTTTCATTGTACCTCGTCCTGTAATCATTCCTGCAGTTCGATTTATTTTTATTCCTCCACGTTCAATATCTTTCACACTATCTCCTTCAATTCTTTCATTTTGTCCTTTTCTCAGACGAGCAGTTCGCTTCATCCTAGTCCACAATCTCACCATTCATATTTTTATCTCCAGTGCCCTCTTCTGACTCTCGAACCCTTATTGTGCCTCTGATATTAAATTCTCAACCCAATTCAACTCAACCCAATCCCATTGATTTCAACGCAACCCAATCGAATTCCACCCAACACAATCAAATCCAAATCAAACCAATTCACCTCTCCATCCCAACATACTTTTTCCTTCCTCATCGATCTGTTTCCATCTCTCCATCTTCGACGTCTTTCCATTCTCCTATTTTTTATCCCAATAACGTCACTGCCTTTTATTATTCCCTTTTCAAACACCAATGACTTTAATAACTTTAATGAATGCAAATTTACTTAATCCCTCCACTGTTGTGGCTGTCTCCATATATACCCTCTCATCACCAGTCTCTTACATTCACATCTCCTGATTAAAAGCTCGATTTTCGTCATCTTTCATGCATTCATCAGCAATCTCAAAGATTTTTTAATTCATTGCCCTTCCTTCCTTTATCCCTTTCGCCCATTCCCTCATTTGTTTGTGTGGGGAGTTTCAGCGTCCCCTTAAATATAACCATCTAGAAGTCTGGACAATAAAAATATCAACGAGGCTGTAAATTGTAATTTAAATGCTGGCGAAAAATCGAAGTGGAACGTAAATTAAATACGACGTTAATATTAATTTAAATTAATAGTTTAATGTGTCCAGGAAGACTGGAATAAAAAAAATAAATATAATAGAGCAACAAAAAATTTGAAGTTGGTCAAATTATTGGATTATTCGTCTTTATTTATATAAATAATAATAAAAGTGAAAATTGCAATTAAAAATAAAATTGAGTTGCAATCTTGACAATTGTGACAGATAACTGATATAAAAATCACTGTATCTACATAAACGAGAATTAAATTAAAAACACGCCTTTTGGACTATGCCAGTCCACCTGTTATTAAATTAAATTAATTTTCGTAAATTTAACTAGAGATGGTAATCAATTTTTTTATTATTTTTTAAAATTTAATTATAGTCAATTTTTATTTGTATAAGAATGTACGTAAATAACGACGAATGGAAATCAAAGAACAACAGTTTCATTAACAGATTTTTGTCTGTCGATCTCAAATAAAAGAATAGATGACCGAAATGAACCCAACCCAAGCCACCCCAACCCGAAACGTATGTAATAGAAGAATAGGAAATCGAAAAAAAATCTTAAGCAAAAAATATTGGTCGAAGAAATGAAATAAAGCAAAAATAAAACAACGAAATGAACGAAACTCAATCTTACACAAAACGTGTTCAATAAAATAAAATTATTTTGGTAGAAAAAACATAGAAAAAAATTGGAAAAAGCAACAAAATAAAGCAAAGAAAATGAATGAGTGGTAAGAACACAGAAATAAGAGAAAACACGAGTCGACCCAACCCAATTAAACTGAAAAATATGAAAAAGATAAAACAATAAAAAATATGGCATCATAAAAACACAAAACACAACTAATAAAAATAATACTGAAATATTTTTATTATTATTACATTTATTTTTGACTCAAAAATAATAACACACCGTCCATAGGTTTAGTGGTCTAGGGATGTAACTCCCTGGCGTGCAATCACAAGGTTGCAAGTTCGCATCTCATTCGGGGAAATTATTATTTCAGTGGAAAACTTGTTCGTGTTTTCTGTTTCATTGCCAAGTTACAATGAATTTCGAATAGTTTTCGTAATTATTGCAAGCAAGCAAGTAGTCGATCGTGAACAAAAATAAAATATATTAAAAAAATTAAAAAATTATACGAAGTTATAGTTGAGACGTGAACAATAAACCAAATGAAAAACCCAGGCAAGAAAGCCACAAAAAAAACATCGAATCTACAAATCCCAAAAATTATACTAAAGAAAAAATCAAAAATATAAAAAAAAATATTTTTTAGTTTTATGAAAAGATGTTTAAATGTTTTTGATTTTCATTGGAACTAAACCAACGAAACAATACCCCACCCCTTCGAAGTATGTCCTCACCTCCACCCATTCCCCATCATTCGTTCTGTTATTATTTTGGTTGCCGACGGTTGCATCTTTTCGATTAACCGTTTTGTTACCTCATTCGGTCCCCTTGGTTTTTAATTTTAATGAATTTTATGTCACTAGGGCTAGTTTTCGGGACAGTCGACTGTACGGGTGAGTCTTAGCACGAATGCCATAACACGTAGCATGTGCACAGAACCCATTCCGACACCCATGCGCCCGCGATCCGACAAACGCCACCCGTTCAAAAGCACACTTAACGACCCGACCGGTCGCGCGACTAAGTCGCGAAATCGAAAAATCTAGCTCGCCGCGTCGGACCCGACGCCCACAGACACACAGACACGACACGAACCGTCGCAACCGCGAAACGATCGATAACAATCGATGGATAACTGTGATAACTGTTGTATGCGCATGGTAATTATTTAAGGGTAATTAGCGAGGTTGGACGAGGTTAAACGAGACTAAGATAATTTGGCGCAGTTGTAAGTAGCATTCGATATAAATTGACATATTTTTTTTTAAATATTGAGAAAAATGATTGGGTAAATTGGGGGGAAATGAAAACAATGAAAAAAATAAAGAAATCAAATTAAATAGAAATAAGGGATCAGTGGCTCAGTGAAGATGGCCGTACTAAATTAATTTAAAAATGATCTAATAAATACGAAGAACTTATTTCCAAAAATAATCGAACTCATTAAAAACATTATCAGGAAGATTATACAAATCGCCCCCTACCCCTACATAGCCAATCAAGTGAACCACTTGCGACCTATTTTACTTATTAACTAAATTGGTGAATCGATGAATCGATTTACTAGAACTCGCTGCTGAAACGAAATAAATTTGGTATCCACTCAAATCCAATTACAATTAAAATTGAAAAAAAAAAAAATACAGTGAAAATTCATTTTTCCAGTTATTTTAGTCTCGTTTAACATTGCGCGATTTGAACTCACGACGTCATTTACAAGTAAAAAAATTCCAATGAAACTTTCTAAATAAAAAAAAACTAAGTGAGTTGAGGTCGTAATTTGCGATCAGCTCGCGTTTTCCGGGCCGGGTCCGGAAACCGGGATCATCTCGTGAGCCATCGGGGTGTAGTGCATGGGTTGGTGCGCGGTCCTTCAATCTGCGAGGCAACATTTAGCAGGAGTACACTTCTCAAGAATTTTTCGACAATTATTTATCAACAATCAAACGCACTTGAAACAAAAAAAACACAGAAAGACAACCACGAGCACATAATTAAATCGGGGGCAACGTTGTGATTAAAAAAAAAATATTAAAATATTTTAAATATAATTTGTAGTCAATTCGTTTGTATTGGTGGAGTTGAACGTCGTCCTAACTCAATTTCTTGTATTAAAAAAAAAATCGTCTTGAACGTCGAAAACGACGAAAATCGCTAAGCTGTGGACGTCGTCGTCTTAATTTTTTCTGCCATTGTCAATTATTCAAACCGATCCGATCCCCCATTAATTTCAGACGTTTCACAATTGCACTTACAATAACATAATTAATTAAATTAAATTCAACTGCAGGGATAAAACGCACCGATCATTGCTTCTGGAGACACAAACTAAGTAAGTTAATTCGAGCTATGAATGTTGTTAAAAAAAAAAATGTCAGATGTTGCCTCGTACGTTGTGGCCGTGCGTTCGCTGACCGTTGCTCCAAGACAGTCTTCGGGCCAGCCTTACGCGTTGCGCGATCAGCTGCTTATTCTGGCCGTGCCGTGCCGCAGAGGCCGAGACGCAGCGCCGGAGCGGGCTCCGGTCCCGGCCCAGCCTCACAGCGCGCTCTCCTGGACCTGGCCGGACTCGCAGCCCTGACGACGGTGGGTGTGATTCCTGATAATATCCCGGTCACTCTCTATCTTTCTATTTCTGTCTATCTTCTCGTTTTTTTTTTGTTGTGTCCGACCCAGTGTTTCTCAGCGAGCAATGTTTTTTTTTTTCGTTTCGATACAATGTCATTGGTATTGGCGAGTTTGAAATTGAATTTTGGAACGGATGTAATTATCGAGTCTTTAGGGGTTAATTAACATCGATAAGTTACGAATTTATACGAAGTGAAGCTAAGTCTATGCAACTGAATGTGTTCCATTAAAATTTATGAAAAAGTACTGAAGTACTGAATAAGAATGAATAGCAATTAAAAACAAATCAACAAACCCAACCCGATCCATCTTCTTGTTGTTAACGTCAAGATTTCTTTTCCAATAGGCAAGAAGGGGTAGATGGCTATAATCCTCTTGCCCCTCCCTCTGTTGCAATGACCACTGAGAGTATTTTGGATGGGATCATGCAGGCTGTAAAATTCACAGCCTATTCACCATAAACCATTAAATTAAATGACGAAGCCACAAAAATATTATAAAGTATCTTTTTAATTCTTTTGGGTGTCCATCTAGGGTTTGTCCAATTTCAAAAATCGAAGTGTGAACCAACAAAACGTCACATATTTCTCTCTTCTTATTGGTCTTCTTGGGTGTTCATCCTTATCATTTTGTTTAACTGAAGACGATTTAAAATTATGATAAAATCTGTTGATGATTAAATAAGGCTAATTAACATAGTTATATAATTTTATGCTTTAAATTTTATTTTTTTTATTATTATTTATTTCAGGCCACCATCCGAAACACCCTTAGAGCAAACGAAGGATGACCAACCATCATCAAAATTATAAAAAAAAACCGTTACACCTCCATCCCCGCATTTTACGTTGCGTTATTTTTGTATTTTTGAGTTACACAATAAAGATTTGTAATTTTGAATAATAAATGTGTAGAAAACCCAAATAACATTGGCATTGTATTTTCGACCCGTTTAATTTTTGGAGTTGACCGCGCGCGCATTTCCTCGGCGGCATTTGATGTTGTGTTGTCGCAATTGCTGTTGAGAGAGGGGTTATGTTGCAGGAGTATGCTAAACTGTGTTAATGCGCTCGAGCAACACCTTCCAGTAACCGAACAGGCGGGACTCGTGGTCGCCGAAGAAAAAGTCCAACAAGACTCATGTAAGGAAGCATCCGAAACTTTACTCTTATTATTATTATTATTATTATCTGGTATGTATGTTTGTGCAATGTGATCGTTTTGTTTCTTTGTTGTGTGCCCATTTAAGTTGTAGTTTCTTACGATTATTTTAACCCCGATATCCTTATTTCCAACATATTTAACAACGTAAAAAATAAATTTTTATAGCAAATGGCCGAACAGGCGCTATTATTTTTTTCTTCTATTTTCATTTTATGAATAAAACCAATCGTATAAAATAAAATAAAATGAAGCTACAGCTTAAATAAGGCGCGTCACCCTTGACATGCAACTCGTTAATTGCGTGGACGTGTAAACTCTATTTGGGCTAATGTAAGCATTTTGTATACATATATTTTTTTTTTGTTTTAATTGATTTTGTTCGACAGTTCTGCTGCATATACTCTGAATGAATGGCGACTGACGAGCGAAACCGCTAACCACTTTTGGATCTTTTATTAAGCATGCCGATAAAAAAAAACACCCCACCCTCCCGGCCTCACGACTCTCCCAGTTTAACGAATTGTTTCGATTAGTTCCAAATCCGTTCGAGCGGCGTGTTTGCAAAGCCACTTACAACTGTAGAAGACATTCGGCGTACGCCAGTGTGTCAGGTACAAAATGATGTTTGTATGGAGCACCCACCGATTGATCTCACATTTGTTGTTGTTGTATGATACACACGACCGAGCACCGACAAAGCACCAGCTTGAAACGTTCCCGTTGGATTAATGTGTTTCCGGCTCACACACGATTTACTTTAGAGGCGCACGATTTTTTTTTTTTTTTTTTTGATTGACCCGAATCGTTTTTAGGTAGGGGGTGCGCCGATGAGTCCATATTGATGAGGATCGACGAGGCGTACAATTGCGACTGGTAATGAACATGTGCTAGTCATTTGGTTTATTTTTTTTCTGTTAATGACAGATATAGCACATTGGGTTCGACGAGCAAAAAAATATGATAATGCACTATAACCTAAAAAATAAACGACGCATCAAACTTTACCTTAAATCAAATGAGGAAAAATTTGATATTATGATTTTTTAAACTTAGCTAACACCGAGTAAGAATTTCTCGCATAACGTCAGTGTTAATTAATTTAATCATCAAAGTTGTGTTCAAGGCGAATTCAATCTAAAAAAGTTTTGGAGATCAAAATTACCTTCGGAAGCAGATTCGATCTCAAAAATGAAATAAGTTTCAAATCATTTGATATGATTTTTTTAGACTTATTAGAATTTATTACATCCAACGTCAGTCTTAATTTGTTTAAGATATCAATCAGTGGCGCATAAATTAAAATTTTCAAACAATTTAATCCGAATGCATGCTTAGTAGAAATAAGTTTGTACGTTACCCCATTCACGGTGACGTGACGTAGTAACTGCAATTTCAGCGACACCAGCATGACTGGACGAGATGTTAATCCTACAACAACGACGTAAAAAATTACCAATTGTTACATGCAATTAGGCGATTCCTATGTACGACAATAAATCATTAATTAACGACGAATCATAACGATATCATAATAATTATAAAATCTACTATTTTTGTGATTTTCATAATTTTTACAATCTGCAATAATTTCTACAATTTTTTTGATAATCATTGCAGTACATCGTTTAAGTCATTTTTGATGGCTGTACCCAGATCCACAGTTCCATGTTATGGCTTAAATTGCTTCGGAAGGTAATTTTGAAAGGTCGTTAATTTTTTTTCTTCTGACGATGCCCTCAATTCAATTGATATTTTTATCTGTACATAGTAACCCAGTTAAAATCATGTTGATTTGGTATTGACTTTTAAAAAAATAAACAAGTACACTGTATTGGGTTGAGTTCGGTTTGGTTGAATGGGATTGAATTAGGTCCAATTCAATTTATATCAATCCAGCCCAACCAAACCAAAGTCAACCCAATCCAATGCAAGCCAACCCAACGTAACCCAATCCAATCCAATTGGTTTAGGTTGGGTTGGGTTGAATCTAAATTAATCCAACCAAACCGAACCGAATCTAACCCAATCTAATGCAAGCCAATCGGATTAGGTTTTTTTTTTTTTGGTTGAATTGGACTGAAAAAATTATGATGACAACGAATTATACCAAAAAAAAACAAGAAACATTAAGAAAATCACAGGAAAGTATTGAAATAGTAATAAAAATATTTGGCTCGGGTTGCATTCGATTGGGTTGGACTTTGTTTGGTTGGGTTGGATCGATTTAGATTGCATTGGATTAGGTGGACTTTTGTTTGGTTGAATTGAGTTTGGTTTTGTTGCATTGGATTCGGTTGGATTGAGGTTGATTCAGTTGGGCTGAATTGGACTTAAGTGGATTGCAAATGCGATAAATTTAACACAATGAATACAATGAATTATATCAAAAAAAAAACATGAAACATTAAAAAACACAGCTAAAGTATTGAAGTAATAATTAAAAAACGCCTTAAATAAACAATGATTTAGACTGCATTTGGTTGGGTTGAGTTGGGTTGGGTTGCATTGTATTGGGTTGGACTTTGTTTGACTGGGTTGGATTGATTTAGATTGGATTGCCTTGGATTGCATTCGATTTGGAAGGGTTTTGTTTGTTAAGATTGCATTGCATTAGATCGGGTTGGGTTGGGTTTAATTCGATTGGATTGAATTACAGATCCGATAAATTTTACAAAATATTAAAAACGAAAAAAAAATAACGATAGTATTGAAGTAATAATGAAAAACGCTATAAATAGACAAGGAATGATGTTGGATTTGGTTGAGTTGGGTTGGGTTAGGTTGCAGTGGATTGGGTTGGACTTTGGTTGGGTTGGATTGACATAGATTGGATTGCGTTGAATAGCATTGTATTGGATTGGGTTGAGTTGGGTTGGATTCAATTGGATTGGGTTGGATTGGATGCAGATTTAACGAAATTTAAAAAACGAGAAAAAAATATGATAAGGACAGTAAGGAAGTATAAAAATAATCACATTACACAAGACAAGAGAAGACAAGAAATCTGTAGAAGATTTTCAACACTTTTTCCACCACAAAAACAAAAAACCATATACAAGGAATTATTTGAAAAAAAAACAACATCAAAAATCACTGCTAAAGTATTGAAGTAAAAATGAAAAAAAAAAACAATAAAGTTATGCATTTATTTATTTCAAATATTTGCATTTGGATTATGTAATTTTTTTAAACATATTTTATATGGTAAACACCAAAAACATTTCATGACAAGAGGTGACAGAAATAATGTAGAAGAAACAATGATTAAAAATTAATATTATTTGGTATTTATTTATTGTAATATTTTATTTATAATTTTGGAATTATTGTATTTTTTAAAACGTACAATAATTCAAATTTTTGACTTTTAAAACGCTGTTACTTTATGCAATGTTGGCCACAATTTACTGCATTTTTGGGAATGTCCATTTTTTCATATTTTGCAAAATAGCCCTCTTTTATACTTTTTTGACAACTCTGACTAATGGTTTTTAATTTTTGATTTTTTGCGATTTTCATATTCGTTACAATTTCGTCATTTTTAAAACGATCTCATAATTTTCTTAGCAATATTTCTTGGCTGCGATCATTTCGAACGATACTTATACCTTTTATTACATTTTCGACAATTTTTAAATCTCGACAACTTTGAACATTTCATAAAATCCACAAAATTTTCGAAACTTATATTTTTGGATTCATATTTTGGATTACAAATTTCGTTTGAATAGCTTCGATGGCTGCATTTATAAAACAAAAAATATTTTTTAAATGCATTTAATTACCTTCGGAAAGTAATTTTGAAAAATGATTAAGTTTCTATAGAATTTATTGATTTGAATGGGGTCAGGTTGGGTTGGGTTGGGTCGTATTCGGTTGGATTGGGTCGTATTGGGTTGGGTTGGATTAAATTGGGTTGGGTTGAATCACTCTGAGTACCCAGAATACTATTTACTTAAATATTTAACCATAGTAGGACTTCATGAAATAATAATAAAAACAAAAATAAAAAACAAAAAACTAGGAAATGACGAAAGGTAACATTTCAAGAGACATGCATTAAATCGCAAACGTAATAAATTCAACAAAATATGTTAAAAATGAGAATGATAAAAAAGTAGTGTAATAGTAGATTACGTACCAAGTACGGAAAGTGACATTTTACTTGACGAGTATGGCAGATTCGACATCCTGAGGTTAATGACATACGAGTCAGGTAAAATCACAATTTTTTCAATTTTTTTTTAATTTATTTATTTATCTCATTAATGTTCAAATTTGTCGTTTCAAAAACCAAAAGAAAATAGCTCTATATCAGTCTTTCTGACTATACCAACTATTTTTAATTATTTTCCACTTCATAAGCAAACATTCTGCACAAAATAAAATTTAAGAAAAACAAACTTAAAACACGACACGACGGAAATAATATGGAAGAAACAAGGATTAACTTGATCCATTTATTTCTAACCCAGCGTTACTTTTAGGAGATTTTTTAAGTTCAATATTATTGTCCACTTGTTTACCAACAGTCTATTGCATAACTGCATAACGTCCTTCGCGTTATTTAAATAAAAAAATAAAACTTAAATAGTGCAAAATAATCCAATTGGTCCTCAACGCGAAAACAATTAACATATCCATTTTAACCAACAGAATTGGCGCCCAACGTGGGGCAATTAAGTCCCCCATAAACTTACACAACAAATTTAATTAAAAAAAAAATACATTAAATAAAACCAACGACCGAAACTTTCATTGCAATTAACAGCGTAATTTCCCCATTTCAGAAAATATTTCATATCCGCCGCCTGCCACGAATAAAACTTCGATTATTTATTTCCCAACACAACTCACACACGACTCTTCCCCGCCCAGGCGACCTTTCCGACATCCAAATCCGTCCCGGCATGTTAAATCAATTTTTGCATGCACCGCACCGAGTAATGTTCAGTAGGCTTGTGTGTGGACGTTTCTAAAAGTTTCTCCAACGAGACGATCGAATCCTTAAAGTGCTCGATGCAAATTCGATTAAAAAATTGCCACGGTTGGGTTAGGTAACGCGGAACTTAATACGAAATTAACTCCTTCCGTTTTGTGAAATTAGTGACAGTTTCGTTGCTATTAATAAATCATTTCGATGGCACATATTAATGTCTGCATTAATATCGGCTTATTGATGGTTGATTTTTTTTTATTTTTTAAGCTGGCCTCCTTCCATAAGTTTTTATTATTTTTTTTTTAATCGTCGTTGGAGAAACCCGCGCATGCGTCGTCGCTAATCGCAAATATTTTCGGATATATTGTTGTCCTCTTGCAGCAGGTTCCGAGCATTCTTCTCGTGGAGGGGATGCAGGGAGTCGTCCACCACCTCCTCTGCCGCCACCACGATTTCCGAACAGCGCTGTTTGACAATGGGAAAGTCTTAATGTCGCTACGTTCAGTCTGCTGCCGTTGCCCGCCCCCCTGCTCGCGCTCGAAGACCACCTCGTCGAGCTCATCTCGCAGCGGAGCAAAGCGTGCGCCACGTTCTTGCGCCACAGTTTCAAGCGCCCGCACCGGAACTGACACTGCCCGGCGACTTTGTGCTAACGACTCTCTCTCACTCTATCTATCTATCTCTCCCGCTCTCTCTCTATCTATCTCTACACTATCTTAGATACTTCTTCCAAGGTTTCACATGGCCTTAATACGCTCAGTGCGCTCCGGGACGGGACGGACTCGCGGAAATCAACAACGTGCCGGTGTTTTTAGGATTAAGTGACGTGAACTCGCTAAGGCGGCCCGAAGGACTCGATGAAACGGCATTCTTAATGTCGGACTATAAGGAAATATTATACATATAAGCGGCGGGCGCGGGCGAATCGATTGCGTCGGACGTCTTGCACGAAACATTTAATAAACTTAGTCTGATATCCCTCCAGTCCAGGTAAAAATAAATAATCGGAATGTTTGCAAACACGCCGAAAAAATCAATTCATTAAATCACGACGCATCGAATTTGTGTGTAAAATGAATTTTGGCGACTTACACAAAATAATTGTCACATTACCAGTTAAACGAAATTCCACTGAAAAATTCAAATTTAATTTACTATTTAAAAAAAATACTAAACTGAACACCTTGTACATATTTATCTAATGTATGAAAAGTTTCACCACAAAAATTTAAATTTAATTCATTTTAAATTTTTTATAAATATCTATTTTTCTGTCATGGAACGCAATGAGGATCTTCATGTCCGTAATTTGATTTTATGAAATTTTTATAAATATCTATTTTTAGCTTTCATCGTCCACTACGCTGTTAAACACTTTGACGTCTTAACGCCAGTAATTAAGTTAATTAAGAGAGTAATTAATTTTTATAAATTAACTGCTTCTGTGAATTCAAAGGTTCGAGCCTCATCTTATAAAAAAAATTGTTAATCAAAAAATTTACTTATACACTGTTTCAATTTCAATGACCACAGTAGCACATTATTAACTCGATTGGAATAAAACTCGCAGTTTTTTAGGAACAAAAGACAAAAATCCTAATAATAACAATAACAGATATTTTAACCTGGATTAGAAATAAACATTCGTCGTTTACTTTCGTTCGTTTTCGCGCGATACGTCCGACGCAATTCCGTTCAATTTCCGGCAGCGCAACCCGAATCGCTCGCGCGACCTCCGCTCGCATCACCCGCCCCCTGTAACGAACGAATGCTTACGAACGATTTGGTACTTCCTTTCACGTTACGGCATGCACCCGAAAAATTTATCCCACACGAGTAGTGTCGTAGTTTGTTTGTGTGTATTTTACGTGTTTTTCGTTACTTCGGCAGCCACACGACCTTTCGTTCGCGGAAGACCCGCGCGAAACGAAACGCACCGCCTCTTCGCACGGGAACGAAATCATATCAGGGCTGAACGAAACCGGTGGCGTTTCGTTTCGCGGCGATCCGATTGCGTTTCCACCACGTAGATAGGTTATGTAAAATGTAAAATTGATATCATGTTTATACGTTCGCTCGCCCACCCCACGACGTCGTCGCAGAGCGAACCACCCAAGCGTCTGCTCGTGTTGCACGTTTGCACCCGTCCAATCCTCGCGGATTGGACCGATGTCAAAAACTCTGTGTCTGTGTAGTATGTATGTAAATGAGGTATATTCTAACATATTCACTGCCACTACGAGTGTCATACGTACAGACATGGAACCTAGGATAAATATTAACCTTAGCGTAGTGTTTATATAATGTTGGGCGGAAAGGTCGTCCGCTTCGCGACGACGCGTCGTCGCGACGCGGGCGTTCTTTTCCCCGGATTTAATTTGTACATTTACGCGACTGGAGATGATCAGGTGCTCAATTTTAAATAGTGCGGCCACTGATTAATTTTAATTGTGTGCGGAAACGCGGCGAGAATATAGCGTTTAAGTTACTTTTCGTAATCTAAGTTGTGAGCGAGTGCGAGATTTGAATATCGTTTTGTTCGTTGTGAGTCATAGTCATAGTCATAGAAGCAATGCAATTACTTTTCCAACTTTGCTGGGCTGCGCCAAAAGAATTATTTGTTAAGTCAAGAACGATCAAGGTTTACATTTAAAAGTTGGGGAATTTAACTTTGTTATGATCTCTTCGTCGCTGTTTCTATTTGAGTAGCTCGTTTTCTAAGAAATGTTTGATGATGATAGCCTAAAATAGCCTAAAATATTTAGAACTTCGAAGTTCAGAGCCATCTTCGTGAGAGGATAATAGATTATTCCATGTTTTCAATCGAATATAAAATCGCAACCTAATCGAACACAACTACACACAATCGAACCCAATCCAACCCAACCCAATCTAACACAATCGAACCTAATCTAATCCAACCCAATCTAACACAATTGGAACCCAATCCAATCCAACCCAATCGAACACAATCGAACCCAATCCAATCCAACCCAATCGAACACCATCGAACCCAATCGAACACCATCGAACCCAATCCAATCAAACCCAATCGAATCGAATCCAACCCAACCCAATCTAATCTAATCCAACACAACTGAACCCAAATGAATCCAATCCAATTCACCTCAACCGAATCTAATGCAATCCAGTGCAACCCAACTGAACACAATCGAACCCAACCCAATTCAACTCACTCGAATCTGGTTCAATCTAATACAATTCAATCCAACAAAACCTAACCAAATCTAATCTAACTCGATTTAATCTAATCCAATCAAATCAAATCCAATCCAACTCAACCGAACACAATTCGATCCAACCCAACCTAATCTAATCTTATTGAACACAACAGAACACAACCCAACGCAAACGAACCTAATTGAATACAACGCAACCTAACCCATTCATATATAGTGTGTCCCCCACTTAAGAGTATAACAGGCTTATATCTTTTTTTATTTTTAGTCCAATTTTAGTAATAAAAAAGTATGCTGTGGAAATTTTGTTTGAAATAAAACCTGAACTGTCAAAGTTGTTTAAAGTTGTTGTTGTTTACGCGCAGCCACCTGTGCAAATAATATTTATGGAATTGGAATGACCATTGAAGAAAATTTTAAAAAATTTTAATTTTCATAAAATTTTTCGATCAATTCTGAACAAATATTACTAGTAAAATTTATCGATAAAAAAATACCTAAAGTGATTTCTAGATTTTTGCCATTTATTTTGCCATCGCAGGTTGCTTTGCATTTAAAGAACAATTGGCTTTTGACAGTGAATAGAGCAATAAGTATTCTACGTTTGGAAAAAAATTACCAAAATTGGACTAAAAATAAAAATGTGGGTCTTGCACTCCTAAGTTGGACACACTGTATATGACACTTGAATTCTTAAGATGAGATTTTAATCATTGATATTAAAACATGTAGTGCTGGCAAACGTTTCAAATGCTGATCAGCCTCGTTTTCAATACACAAAATCAGTTCTCATGAACATTTTGTTACAACAAACTTTAAAGTCATTCTTCTGTTAAATTTAAGGTTAGTTAAAATTAAATAATAAAAAAACTAATCCGGGAAAAAAATCCGAACGAACATCACTTAAATTTACATTTACATCAGTGCTTTTTCTTAGTGGTCACTAAGTTGCATTCGTTTGTAAGTCCACGTTGCAATAAATTGTAGTGCGTTCAAGAACGTAGTACTTTGAACGCCGTAAAAAAATTGCTCAAGTGTCTCGCGGAATGTCTAACTATCTCGTTATAAACGGTTGCAATTTAAGTCAACATAATTTAGTAATTACTAAGAACATGTGATTGGATGATGAAGGAATTTAAAATTATTTTATGTGTTGAAAAAGATGCTGATCAGCACTTGAAACGTCGACTATAACTACACGTTTGATTCCCAGCAAATAAAAGACCTTCACCTCATTTATATGTCATCTATAACATTCACATCTTCGTGATACACCATTCCATGTTCAATGCAATTCTATGGAATACAACCTAATCTAACCCAATCCAATCCAACTCAACCGAACACAAATCCATTATCTTGAAACAAAGTTCGATGATGCTTTATGCTGGATGATAATTTTAGAGACAAATCAGTCAAAATTTCTTGGTAGCAGATTATCCTGCCATTTGTAATCGACTCGCACTGAACGTGGACACCGTCGATATGTAACAAAGACGAGCTTCTTCCAATTACAGTCACTGAGATTGTTTCTCAACACGTCTAGGCAGGATCGCCATGAGATAATCAAAGTGACTCGTTGTCAGGTTACTCTCCATCGTATATTTTATCGATTGACACGAGGGTTACCTCACCCCCGTTTTGCTGCAAAACTTCACAATAATTCACAATACGCGTTGATGGTTGCAGATTTTATTGTCCCATCCACGTTGAATTCCTCTACCCTAAGAAGCAATTTTGTAAGACAGCAACGAAAACATTTTGGAGAAAAACTTCACAATAATTCACATGAAATTTTGGTGTCCACCATCTTATTCCTTAGGCCTTGATCCCCTCATCGATGGAACAATCTTCTAATACAACAACAAACATATTTTTGAGAAACAATGCGGAAAGGTTAAGTGGATTAGATTTGAAGTTTGTTCAGTTCCCATATTTGTGGACTTCACAATAGTTCATAAATCTTATTGGGGGTTGGTTTACCATTCGCCAACAAAGTTCTAAGCAACGGAAAGCAATGTTCATTATTATCCTCGTCATCAAATCATCGTTGCAACGACAGATTTGGTGGAAGATCAAAGGTCACCAAGTTTTTTATCCACTGACGTAATCTTATTAAGATTGGGTCATTGGAGACCAATTAATAACCAGGAATTTTAAGATTGGTGGATCATAAAAGGCCCAATAAATCTTTGAAGACAAGATTGCAAGCATGACTAGAGTTGGATTGAGTTGGGTTGGGACGAGTTAGGTTGGGTTAGATTAGGTTGTGTTGGGTTGGATTGATTTGTATTGGATTGGACTTGGTTGGGTTGGGGTTGTTACGTCTATTAGATCCCAAATGAACTATGATCTAGTACCCTCATTCCAAAAGGTCCAAGCAAACATTATACAAACAGCAAACAGACCATAACATTGAAGAAATCTCGCGGAGTTATAAACAACTGCATTTTCTGAAACCCACATCTATTCCATAATTTTTTTCAAGGGGACTTGTACCATCCAAGTTATACCTTGAATCCAAAACTTCGTAAATTCTCAACACATTTCCATGAATCAAAAATGAGATATTCAAATCCGCACCTCCACGTTATACCTGCCAAAGAAATACGTGTTTACCTATGGAAATTGTTGGCAGCAAAACGAGTCCAAACGGATGTGATGTTAGAGGCAAATGGAAGTTCCCTCCTCGAGACAGCCTAGTGAACAGCGCATGACCTAGTGTGACTTTTATAACTCGACAAAAACGCAAAAAGACTCAAACGAAGAAGAGCGTCGCAGACGAGTTTTTATTCTACATTCCATTGATTCGTTTCTCGTAAAAGTGGGCGAAATAGTCGAGTGCGGGGGCGTCGTTTGTTAGATTTCGTATTTTTATTTTTTTGGGACCATCCTGATTGATGATTTTAAAAACAACCACACCGCCATCTGTTATCCAATATAACTGGGAGATTAAATGATTTAAAGGTCACTGCCATGACTTCGCTTAAACCGCGCACGTACTCGACGTACCCCCAGGCCCCCCATTGGACAACTCGACTATTTCCGACCTACTAATTAAGACACGTATTTTGTAAAATTGGTTCTGTAAATATCACTGTTGCTTCTTCATTACATAGACTTTTCGTGTCGGTTACGATTGTTGAAGTTTTACCATTGTTTTTTCGTTCGTGCGTTTTGTGATATGCGAGGCGTACGTGTTGCGTCGTCGTTTTCGAGGTTAGATTGAGAGAAAATCAAATTGTCGAAATATTCTTCGCCCGTCAAACACAACCGCAACTTATGATTTCCTTTAACGCGAAATGTAACCGAAGACGTTGAATAAGTGCAATGTGCCTTCATTTTTGAAGAATGTTACCCAAAATCGAAGTGGCCTCGAAAACGGCGATCCGTTTCTGTTTCGCGTCAGTTATCGCTATAACATTTAAACAATTAAACCATATAGTTTTAGTGAAATTCAATAGAACTGCGTAGCTAGATATATACGTTGACTCATACGATATTTATTATGAAGTAATCAGTATATCGAACTATTGCATATAGGTAGCGCCACTGATGTTCCCGTTAGTGCCGTCGCCTCCCCCGAGTTTTCTCAAACGCGATCCCCAGCCTAAAGCGACGCGAACGTCGATTTGCAACCCCCCACACTTGTGTCCGCCAGTCAATTAGATTTGAAGCAAGCTTCGGACGTCAAAATCGCGCGTCGCAGGCCTAATTACGAACGAGCGCTAACGGAACATCTCTACAAAAAAAAAAAACTATGGAGCAAAATAATTATTCTAAATGTAAATATTGTTACATATAAATAAAAATAATAATCATATATTTAAACTTGGATGCGGTGTTTAACGATTACGATTACGTTCTGTGAGTTTCGTTCGACGAATGCGTGCGCGTGGATTTTTATAACGTTTAAGAGCATTTGTTTTACGACGAAGGGAACTGTAGATACCTACTTTCGAAGTTTTTCTATTATTGTTCAAAATTTTACCGAGAGTACGGATTACGTTCCTCTCCTTGAATACACGGCGGTTTTGTATTTGTGTGAAATCGAAAATCGAAAGTCTTACGTTGGTTCGTTCGTTCGGTGATTATTTGATATGAATCTCAATTAAGGTGCGAATGGGTAACGCGTGTGTGTGTGCATAAGGCGCGTGACTTGGCTAGACTAGAATTATGTTATATGAATTATGGAAATTACGAAACATGTAAAGTTTCCTGAACGCAATAAAATTCTATCTCTATGATTAACTTGGATTTTATTTGTTTACCCTTAACCTTAACTCATAAATTAAGTCATAATTCGACTCTATTCGGAGCAAGTTCACGTCAGTTCAATTTCAGAAAGTTAAAGTAACTTTGAAAAAAATTGAAATTCAATTTTTTTTATAATTTTAAGTGAAACAGTTAAAACTGTTCAAGATCGAATAAACTGGAATTTGATAGCACAGCAGTCAAAATATTAAAATACATTTAAATCAAACGACCTATAGCTGTCAAATTATGTGTCTGTTGTTTTAAACGGAACTGTGACAGTTATAGAAACATTGTTTGACAGTTGTCGACGAGTTGTATTCTAAACAAAACATTGACAATTAACGAATTATAGTTTGATTTAAAATGATAGTAATTGGTTGCAATCGTGACAGTTACGGAAACAGTTTGACATGTGTCATTGCAAATTATATTTCATTTGAAACTATAAAGGCCTTGACAGTTATCGAAACATAATTTGACAGCAGTTAAAATGTTCTTTATGGCGTTCTTTACAATAACTGTACAACAACGTGTTTGATTTCAAACAAAACCTTGACAGTTGGCGAAATATAATTTGATGGCTCGCAATTTCACAAAGTTTGACAGCTGTCAAAATATCGTTGATAGCCATTTATATGTTTAATTTACATCCGAATATTTATAGCTGTCAAATTATATTTTTGTTTTAAACAGAACTATGACAGTTATGGTAACATAGTTTGTCAGTTGTTGAATGTGTCGAATTGTAAACAAAATATCGTTGATAACAATTTATATGTTTAATTTAAATGCAAATGCCTACAGCTGTAAAATTATATTGCCGTTGTTTTAAACAAAAGTGCGATAGTTATGTAAACATTTTGACAGTTGTCGAAACATAATTTGTCAGTCGTTAAAATGTTTATAACTGCAACGATCTAATTATTAGTTTTATTCAAAACAAAACATTAACGACTAACGAAATATAGCTTGACAGCAGTTAAAATACCGTTAGAAACCATAGCGCTCGATTGTATTTGATAGCTGTCAAAATACTGTATCATCAAATTTAATTGTTATTGTTTTAAATTACGAATTTAATTTTAAACAGATTTTGACAGTTGTCGAAACATTGACTGAAACTGAAACAGACCCAACCCATACCAATCTTAACAAGTGTTTTATTTTTGCTGGAGTTTGATGTACAGATACATTTTATTCGGTCGAAACAGAAATTATTGTACCCGTAATTGACCAAGAACATTTGACAGCTGTCAAAATAACATGACAGCTGACAGCGCGTTACTTAAAACTATAGAAAAATCATTTCAAACAGAATTTTGACATTGATCGAAACGGTTTAAGATCTGTCAATATGTAATTCCAAATCACAGCTGTCAAATTACGTATATTATTTTAAACGATACTTTGGCAGTTATCAAAACAAATCAAGATTTTGTTGTTGTTTAAAACACAGCGTTCACAGTTACAAAAACATAGTTTGGCACCTGTTAAAGTGTCACACCAAATGACTATCAATTTTTGTTTAATTTTAAACAAGACTTTGACAGTTGTCGAAACATAATTTGACAGTTTACCCAACACATTTCAACGCAGCCTAAAATTAACTGAATAATTAGTAACATTTACAGCTGACCTAACCCGTATCAAGCTAAATTTTTATTCAGTTGCGACGGAAATTATTGCACAAGTAATTGACCAAGTATATTATTTGACAGCTGTCAAAATAACGCTATAACAAACCATGACAACGTTAATCAGTTTTTTCGTTTCAAACAGAACTTTGACATTTATCTAAACAGTTTACGATCTGTCAATGTGTAATTCCAAATCACAGCTGTCAAGTTACGTATAACATTTTAAACGATACTTTGACAGTTATCGAAATTGACAGCTAACCTAATCCAAATTTTGTTGTTGTTTAAAATAGAGCGCCGACAATTACAGAAACATATTTTGGCACCAGTTAAAATATCGATCCAAATGGCTATCAATTTTTGTTTAATTTTAAACAAGACTTTGACAGTTGTCGAAACATACGTTTGACAGTTTACCCAACACATTTCACCCAGCTTATAATTAGCTGATTAGTAAGATTATTTTGAATTAAAATTGATTTCTTAACTTGGAAATCTTAGATATATGATTTAGATGAAATTTAGGAAAAAAATAATGTCAGTTTGAAAATGCAGGTCGTCTCGCCTCCTTTGAAGACAACTGGAAAAATCAACATACGAAGAACACTAAAAATAATGTTTAAAAATGTACAATTAAATTAAATGTAAAATATTGAAGTTATTTATTTCGTCATTAAATAACGTTCCGAATAATTCCTTATAGCCTTGATCGCATATTAAGCCATTTTTCGTTCCCCGTTCCCTTTCCCACCCAATTTTCTTCACGTCACAAATAAAAAAACCACTTACTTAAACATATAATAAAAGTATAAATAAATAAGTTACAAAACACTCAATGTGACGAGTCCATAGAATTGGCAGAAATGCAGCAGATAGGGTCAGTCGTTAGGATACAAGAAGTTGAAAAGGCAGATTCGTCGAACAGATATGGGCTTATGATAATCGGCGAGGGGGTAAGTCGTTCAAAACGACTCGGTGCAATTTTGGTACCGCTTGGCGTAGGTTCTGCTCGATTCGCTCCTGTCCAGGGGCAGGTGGCAACCGTAGCCCCCGTTGAAGTTTATCATCGCGTAATCCATGCAGTCAGTCACGCCATCTCCGTTACAATCCTAAAATAATTATCTATTATATCAACAGTTAAAGGTGACTAAGATACCAACATAAATACGAGAATGTAACTATAATTCGATAGACGGTACCTGCCATGTTACATTTCAACGTTCAACAGAAATAATTATTTGATTAATACCGCCTCAGGGTTACAATAATTTTTTTTTTTGATCTTAACCTTAAATTAATCAATAATTTCACAAACAAATACGACACACCCGCTTGAGGGTCGCATGTTTATTGTAATTTTTTTTTGTTGATATAACAGTTGGCGCAGCGTTTATCGCTGACTACGTCCACTGATAAACCGAAAGAAATCGCGGTTCCCACACCAAGCGCGGTTCCCACACCAAGCCTCGGATTTACAACGACCGCAAAGATAAGTTAACAGACAATCGTTGCGACATTTCCTCGTCCGATAATTGTTTGCATTTGGCGAAGCAATCGCAGTTGACATTAGGTGCGTTCGGATTTATCCATGAGTCAGGAAAATGCCGCAGTTTTGAGTAAAATCAGTGGATGATAAGTGTAATCAGCGTCAATGTCGATGTCGTGATTACAGGTTATGTCGGGCGTAATTTCCTTCGTCATTTGGGCGTAACCAACTCCTTTATTTATTTTTTCTAGTGAAGCAAACGTTCTTTGTGAATCGAAGGAAATTACGAATGAAAATGAAATTTTTGTCGTTCTCAATGAATTTTTTGAAGCTTTACGTTTACTGATTTACTTCCACTCCAATAATAGTTGATTATTTTATTACTCACCCTCGCAAACTTCGCAATATAGTGCTTCACTATCCGCTGGGCACAATAATACGAAGCGGCGCAGTCTTTGTAAGCTAAAACATAAAATCGCTAAACAAAACGACTACAATTAAAAACTCACTACCTTCTGGTCTGTTGGGATCGTCGTTTGGTAATATCGGGGACCCCGCGTCCAACCAATACAATTTGCTGATTTGGAACGGTCCGCAGTATCCGTCCACGCAATCGTCGTTGAACGTGCATTGCGACGCGCTAAAGCACAGGCAACGCATGCATCGTGCGTTTAAATTGCTCACAAAAATATCTACAAAAAAAAAATAAAAAACATTGACATAATAATAGTTGTTAAACTTTCATCTGCAGAGTAATCTACGATCAAGGAACGGTTTTATGTTAAATAGGCCACCGAACGGTAACAAAGAATCGCCGCACACTCGACGTATGCATATGTCATTGAATTAATTTGCGACATGTCCGGGTCATGCATTAAATATTGATAAATTTGTTACGTCCGGACGCCCGGAGGCAGGGGCTTTCCAATCCGGGGTTGGTGAAAACGTAACGATCGACGAATTAAAAACGAAATTAAATATAAAAAGATTGGAACAAAGAATATGAGACGATTGCAACGCTAATGATCACCGAATTTTTTGTGCAGTTTGAATCGCGTCGTGTTTATTTAAATTGCTGTTTTTATAGATTAACAATTGTCGACGGTAGCCGAACAATGGATTGGGCGGAGGAAATCCCGAAAGTGAAAAAATCTGGTATTTCCTGAAACGGACATCAGGATCTAATTTGCACCTGGGCGGTTGAAATGTAAAAAAACAACGAATCGAAACGAAAGTACTAAGTAAATTAGTTAAAAAATGTTAAAAATAATTCAATCGAGTTCTTGAGAAGAAAACTCGACAGTGACTAAAATGCAATTAAAGAAGAAAATCCAAAATCCTCAAACCGAATCAATACAAATTAAAAATAATTGAAATCCAAGCAAAACAATGTGAAAAATAAGTCAAAATTGCAAAAAAAAATTCGACGAAGAACTCAAAATAGGGGAAAAACGGTCGTCCACGAATCCCAACCGTGTTGGCATCGATACAAAAAATATAATTATTAAAAATTTGCAACAATTGCAAAAATTCGAAATATACAAATTATTAGAAGTTTGGAATCAAAAAATGTTAAATGGAAAACTTAAAATACATAAAAAGTCTTGGATAAAAATAGTCGAAAATATGGCAATTGAGAAAAGTTCAAAATTAATTGTGAAAAATTGTAAAATATGCAAAATTGCTGAAAGTAGAAAATTATTAATGTCAATGTCAAAAATTGCAAAAAAAAATATTTTGATATTTTTCCATTTTCTACTACATTACATTACATTACAAGTACTTAACAATTTGACATTTTTGTGAAATTATACCATTTTTGATATTTCTAGATTTTTGCATTTTGGAAAAAAGGCAAACATCCCAATATTGACAAATTCATGTAAATGCATTGATAAAAATTTTGAAAAAAATAATTATCAAAATTTCAGAAAAAAATCAAAATTGTTATTAAATTGTTATTTAATTGTTATTAAATGCTTCAAAATATTAAATTGAAAAAATGAACTAATGAAAATGTCCAAGGGAGCAAAATTAGTGAACCCCCCAAATTGCAAAATAGAAAAAATTGTGCTTTTTTGTTAATATTCAAAAATTTACAAAAATGACATAAATTGCGAAACTTATGAAAGAATTTTCAAATATGACAAAAACTGAAAATTGACATGAAGTGCAAAATTACCGAGATTATCAACATTGATACCCAAAGTTTCCAAATTCACAAATTGCAAAAAAAAGGAAAAATTTTTCATTTATTTAATTGTTAATATTGTCAAAATTGAAAAATTTACAAATTATTTTTGTAGTTTTAAGTTTGCTGCCTTTGAAGTTCAACTTTGAAGTTGAACTTCACCAACGATTCTTACAATTTCTGACAGCTTTAACATTTTTAACAAATTTGAACTTGTTAGCTTTAATATTTCAATAATATTGCCATTAGGTTGGGTTGGATTAAGTTTTATCAAGTTTTGCGTTTTCTGCACTTTTTTGAAATTCTTGAGATTTGTCGTTGTCATTAAATGTATTTCGTTGTCAATGAGTTTTAATGTTTTTAATTATTTTTAGTTAACTAACATGTTTTACATTTAAGGACCTTTTGGCATATTTTGCACATCTTTTCATAATAATGGCATTTTAGCATTTTCATAAGTTTAATACTTTAATGTTTTTCTCAAATTTTACCCATTTTTAATTTTTTTGAATTCGAATTTAACATTTGCACAATTTTCCCAATGGACAATTTTCGTAAAAAAACATTTTTAAACAATTTATGCTTTTTTTTATTCTCGAAGTTTTACTTTTTTGATAATTTTTGTATTATTTGCCAACATTTTCTAAAATACGACAAATTGACAAAACGTCAAAAAAACTCTGAAAATGTATAAAAGTGTCAAAAATTGTAATATAAAATTTGTTGAAAATGGCCAACGTCAAACTTTACAACAAAATAAAAAAATTAAAAAATATCTTATAATTACTAAAAATTTACAAATATTAAAATTGACACTCGGGAAAAATGACAAAATAGACGAAAATGTAGACGTTTCGAAAATTGAAAAAATATCAAATGCAAAGCTGTCAAAAATGTTAATATTTTTTTTTACTTTTCTTTTTCATATTTGTAATTTTTGACATGTTGGTCAATTTTTTGAAAAATTTACAATTACAATGCAATTTTAACGTTTTTTACATAATTTTCAAAAACGGTGAAAGCTTATGTCAAAAAATAAAACGAGAAAACAAAATAAAACTAAAAAAATAATATCTACAAAAACAATGGAAATTATGCAAAAAAATGTTAATTAACAAAATGCGAAAGTGTTTTGATTGCTTAGATTGTAGAATATAAAAAAATGTCAAAAATTGCAAGAAATTAAAAAAAATATTAATTTTTTTAGAATTGACAAATTGACAAAATACAAAAGGGCTAATATTGTAAAATTTTACTACGAAAAAAACAATGTAAAAAAATTAGAAAAATGTTAACTTTTTTATCAAAACTGCAAACCTGTAAAATTTAAAAAAAATGTCTCAAAAATTATAAAAAACGGTGAAAATTATTCCAAAAAAATGTCAAAATTAACAAAATGGAAAACCGTGAAAATTTCAAAAATTTTAAAAAATTGCCCAACATTTAAAATGTTACAATATTTTTTGGCATAATTGACGAAAATGTAAACGTTGCGAAAATGGAAAAAATATCAAAACTGCAAAAAATTTCAATGTCAAAAATTATAAAAATAGCGAAACGCTGGAATTTTCTCAAACGCAAAAATTGCTGAAATTGCGAAAATTATCATTTTCCAAAATAAGACAAAATTGCCATCACCAACGTCAAAAAATAGTAATTAGCCAAAACTCATCGACACACAGAAACGACAATAAACGAAGAAATAAACCAAACAATGGAAGTAGCGCAAACTTCAAATCAAGCACACGACCGCCAAACAAACAAAAATAATGCGAATTTAAGGCACCTGTAGGCGAGATGCCCATTTTTAAATCATTACAAGTAGGCGTCCATGGTAACAAAAAAAAATAACTTAAAAACAAACAATTCACGCGGACCACAATTAATTGAACGCTCCCAATCGCCAATCAATCAACAACCACGACAAGAAAACGGCAACGACCTTAAACTTGCGCAAGTTAAGGTCACCCAGTAGCCAGTTGACATCGAGCTTACGATAAAAACTACGAGGGGTTGTTATCCAAGAAATAACTAGCCTAACCGGTATACGCGTCAAAAAAATTAACTTAGCGCTTCTGTTTGGCTATTTGCAAAACTCGTATTTCTAAAAATAAACATTGCAAGACCAAACCGTTAATTAGCAAATTTGTGTGCACGGAATAATTACAAAAAAAAATAAATATAATACATACCTTCAGATAAGACGACGTCGGCGAGCAACGCAGCAGAAAATATTACTAAATATATTCTACTGGCCATGGCTCCGCGATTAATTCACACTCGATGTCTTATTATAATCCAAAAGTCATCGCACCCGAAACACTTCGATCAACAGTCGACTAAATTTCAGACGCGGCCAGAAGCCGTCCGCATAACTGATTACGATAAACCGGACAACTAAGAGTTTTATTTAATGCGTCCCCACCACTCCAATAAGATTTTATTATAGAATTCACGAAATAAAGTTCTCTCGAACTACCCAATTTTATTTTTGCAATTAAATACGACGTTATCATCGCAAATTTACGATGAATACAAAATAATGCGTTATTTTTTTTTTTATTTTCTTCAATTTCGTTAATCGACTTCTCTTAGAAAAACCTTCGGTAGCCCCGTTTATATAATTAACACGCAATCTAACGTTCCATATCCATCGCCTGACCGCGACCGAAGGCAATTAAAAATATTTTTTTTGTTAACACTGTTACTGTGATACCATTATTAGTTGTGTACCGGATGAAAATCAAGTAACAAACGGAGCAAATGAATCACGGACCTTGTCGGTTAATTAATTACGTTTGGCTTTGCCGCGTTTCTAAGTTGTATTATTTCGGGCGTCACCTTGAACGCGATTTCCGAAGATTTGCTAATTCTCCCAATTAACAAAACGGTTGCGATTGGACGAGTTTTCGGTACAAAAAAAACATCGCAACTAAACGTTAAAGATGCTAGTTCATGTCCATGGTGACGAAACCTTAAATTAATAAATAACAGACGTGCAAACTAAACCAGTTGCGTGTGGTGGCAACGCTCACCATTTTCATATTTAATTATTACATAATTGTAGTTATGATTGTCATTGGTAGGTGGCAGATAAAGCGCATGTTTGTAATAATTTTCATATTTAAATTTTTACTAATTCTTTTTGTATTTTAATACCAAATTTCACTTCCATAATCAACGTAAATAAAAAGAATCGATGTATATATGTACATCGACACAAACAAATAAAAATAAATGCACTTATCCAAAATCAACTAACACCCGCTATTTACTTGATACTTACGTTAAAAAATCCCGCGATCCGATTTGAAGAACTACACGGTTTTCTTTCCATCACTTCACTCCCGTCTTTAACGCGTCGCGAATAATCCAGTTAAATTATGCAAATTCCGACAAAATTTCACTTTACGCGGCCATTTTTACACTCGATATGACTTGTCAAAAATTGGAGTCGTGGCTCACTACGCATTTTAAAAGTCATTTTTATTTCATGGCTTCATCGGATCGACTAGATATGAATGCGATTTGAATTTTTCTTCAAAGCATGGCGTTTAAATTACTCGTAGTTGTTTTTGGAAAATCTATCATAAATTTGCCAAAAGTTAAAATAAGTTTTCGGACATGACGTGGACACGTAGCGCCACCTGCCGATCACAAACGTAAACACACACACGTCAAACGTTTGTGAGAATCTTATCACTTGCACGAAGTAAACAATTTGAAAAAAGATGGATAGGGACGTCGAGCAATTGTATACAGCGTTAAGTTCAATTAAGGTCTTGCGATCGAACGTGGGGCAAGTTTTCGAATCGGTGAGCAATGGTCTGCGTGCCGATCATGGCGAAGAAGGCAAAGAGAACAAATTTATATTAGAACTGCAAGAGTTGCTCACGACAGTCAACAATAATTTAAGGTAGTAATCTAATCACCCAGTCAACGTTGAAACTAAATCGAACCGGTTATGACAGGGAGGTGGAGAGCGCAGTTTCGAGTTTGACGCCACCGCCCGGCCCTTTCAGCCTGGGCAACACGACTTATTTGAGCCAGGAGACGACGCAGGAAAGGCAAGCCCTTTACGGCCAACTAGTCAACAGTTACAAATGGACCGATAAGGTAATAAACTCATAATGACGTACACAATTTCACGATTTCATTTTAGATCAGAGATTACAGCGCCGTCGCTGGGAATATCTTACAAATTAACTCCATCAGCAAGACTTACAAGACGTACAGTACAAGCAAACGTCGAAAACCGCAAACCAGTACTCACAACGTCTTACCCGAGTAATTAAATCAAAAATAATGTCATTTGCAATTATTTTGATTATGCAATTTCAGAGTAATCGAAAATCACATATCGAGCATCGACAGGTTATTCACCGACATGACGATCACCGCCTCGCGGCCGTTCATACCGAACCCAATGATTCAGGTGAATAAAACAACAAATCGGTCGAAAATGTACGTCGTATTTACAACAAAATATTTTTGCAGGTTTCGTTGGGCCGTGTTCTAAAAGCGATCATAGCTTTCAAAGGTTTAATGATCGAGTGGGTGGTGGTGAAAGCCCACTCGGAGTCCAACGAGTTGTGGACGGAATCGCGGTACCGAGTGTTCCGAAAAGTTACCGAAAACAGTCACGCGGCGATGTGTCATTTTTATGCCCCGACGATGCCCGAACTGGCGGTACGGTCATATATGGTAAGAGCATCGTTAACCGTGCCTTATAACCTTAACCAAAAAAATTTTCCAGCACTGGTTGCACAGCTACATCACGTTATTCAGCAGCCCGTGCAAGAAATGCGCTAATCACCTCCAAGGCAATCTGCCCCCGACGTGGAGGGATCTTCGAACTTTAGAACCGTACCACGAGGAATGCAAATAAATTAATTAACCTATAATAAAAAATAAATCGTTTTTTCTAACACCCCATTATATAACCAACGTTTTCGTCGTCGATTCCGACGGCTTCGTCGAAATACAAATCGACGAGCGCTTGCAAACGAGAATTACTTCCAACTGTGTTATTCTCGGAGGCGACCAACAAATACGTCGTCTTCGACAGTTTCCGCCCGCAGGCGGCTGTTGCGTCTAAGAACGTAGCGACCAAATGCGCCGCTTCGCTCAAAGTCGAAGATTCGGTGTACGAGTGGAACTCGTTGAGGATTATCAACTCGGGCACCTTGTGCCACACTTGTATCCCGTTGATGCAACGCAACAATTCCTCGCAATCTTTGATGTACCTGTAACGCTTGCGTCATGAAAACGAGACGTTGATACGATGGACTTACAGGAACGTTAGCTGTTTTAGAACGTCCTTGTCGGGCGGTTCGACGCCTTGCGGGAATTTGCTGAACGGCTCGCGAGAGATGAACCAGACATTGTGGCCGTTCTCGGCGAAGTTAAACGCGTTCTGCAACGACGCGAGAATGACGGCGAAAGTGCCGAAAATTTGCCTCACCTTGAATAGCACGAACTCGAGATTTTCTCCGTGTAACAGCACGCTCTTGACGTTCTTCATTGTGGTTATGTCGCGGTGTGATGGGACAGGAACGCGATGCCAAGTGTTTTTGTTACATTTATCCGTTAAACTATTCAAATCTAGAATGGTTGGGCAATGCGGTCACTACATTACCAACGTCGAAAATGCACCAATCGTATTCGAATACGAGGAGTTCTTCTTCAATTTTTGTAATGGTTGCGGCGTGTTTGTGATTATCCTGTACTTTTGATCGCTGTGATTTTGATTTCTGCCCAGTTTTGGTCATCACCTGCTTATGAATCGTGGTAAGTACCCATTTTTCTTCACCTGGCATGTATTCTTAATACAACTGTATTGTGGTGTAACTGCTTTGTGGTTATGTCGCCGTTCAATGAACGTTAAATTACGTTTGAATAATGCGATTAATTTACTCGATTCGAATTTTAAACTCGCACGAGTTATCGTCGAGGCTGCGCTGCAGGTTAACCAACGTAACTGAGTCGTGGTTAACGACGAAAATGCACCAAATCCGTTTGAACGCCGTCGCCAGCGATATAACGTGTGAGCAACGGAATTGTGATTCAGGGAGGGCTTTGGACGTTTTCGCGTATGTCTTAGATTAATTTTGAGTAATAGAACTACTCGCCGTTACTAACAGGTGTACCAACTCTTTTCCCGGTAACTTAAATTTAGATTAAATCAAACTGCAGACAAAGATGTAAAAACTGAGGTTATGTTGGCAATAACATTTAAATAATACATTTTAATCATGACAACCAATAGTAATTATCAAATAAGATGAGTTATATGGCCACCACCGACATCACAATGTAACTCTGCCTTTAACGTCGTGCAACATGTTCACAAATGGTATTAAAATTTCATTAACAACGTTTTACAATACTTCAAAAAGTGACAGTTTAACTGAACTATTTTATTGGATTAAAATTACACATTCATGGTATGTCTATCTCCCTCTTCCAGGGCCAACTCTAAAACATAATTCCGTTGCTCTCACGTTATTTTTGTTGTACATTTCGTCTGTGATAATTACGCGCTTGCCATTTCCGCCTATTTTTGATTGCCATCTGCTTCTAATTCGTGGTAAATGTGCACTTTTCTAAACCTAACGCTGTATAAAACTTGCAAACTTTTGTACCATATATAATACGTTCAAACGAGTCGCGTGACAGTCACAATGTCAAATGGAAATTTTTTAGCGTATATACTCTTTAAATAACTGTACTTAATGGTCAATGGCGTCGTTTTAAGTAAGGTTATGATAAATTATGTCATTTCGCTAAGATAAAAATTATTTATCGAATAGTTTTAGCTGTTTAACATGTTTAGCATTGATTTTCGTTGCTAAAGTTGCGTTTTGCGCCTTTTTTCAAATATTTTGGAGACGGAAATGTCAAATTTGACGTAAAAAAGTATCGTCAATGCAAGTCAGTAAAAAAATTATTACCAGCTGTCAAACTGACAGAAGAGGTTCCTCTATCGATCCGTTCTTTGTTTTGAATTGTCTTCAAATGATGATAGTCGTGTTGGGTTGGGTTACTTCGTATTGTGTTATTAAATTATGACAGTTGCTTGTCACTTCGTATAGCGTTTTAAACTGTCTTTCAATTATGACAGTTGGGTTGGATTGGGTCACTTCGTATTGTGTTTTGAATTTGTCTTCAAATGATGACAGTCGTATTGGGTTGGGTTACTGCGTATTGTGTTATTAAATTATGGCAGTTGTTTGTCACTTCGTATAGCGTTTTAAACTGTCTTTCAATTATGACAGTTGGGTTGGGTTGGGTCACTTCGTATTGTGTTTTGAATTTGTCTTCAAATGATGACAGTCGTATTGGGTTGGGTTACTGCGTATTGTGTTATTAAATTATGGCAGTTGCTTGTCACTTCGTATAGCGTTTTAAACTGTCTTTCAATTATGACAGTTGCCGTTTTCACGACTTGAACAACCTAGTATAAACAATTTCCAAGCGGTTTACGGACAAATTAAACAACCTATTAACTAATTTAATTTAAATACATGGGAAATTACGCACCACACATAGATTCTTATTTTATGGCGCTCTTGTTCGATTGGAACAAGGCTTTAAGGGACTATTCGGACCTTAGTAGAGAAATGAAACACTGTAGCAACTGTGGTGAAAAAATATAATATATTTGTAATACAACAAGGCGGCAACCCAACATTCACAAAAGTATTCGTAACGACAATAAAATTTTTGCTTCGTTGGGCAAAGGAGGTGAAATTAATGAATTACCCCCCTAGGAGGGGACATTGTTGTGTCTGTGTCTGTTGATCTCGTGAAAAAATCTAATTAGCTCAAAGTGTAAAAATAAACGCCAGTAATTATGGCCAACGAAATTTGAAAAAATAATTCTTTTAAATGTAAACGAATCAGATTTGCGTGCATAATGCGAATTACTAAAATGCTAATAATCATATCGGATACATTTAAGGTTTATTTTATATCGCACAGCAAAGCGACACCCCGAAGGGTCCAATGTCTCGGGTTGTGGTCCGTCTCGAAGTCGATCGAGCCGACGTATTTCTGATCTGTCCGCTGCGGTTTTCTGTAAATGGGGCACTCGTACAGCTTGGGATCTTTCCCGGCGGTGGTGTTGATCGCGAAAATGTATATGACGGGCATCTGCTCATACAGGACCTTAGGCTTGCTCTCTATCAATTTCCCGGAACGTCGGTCCAAGCTGGCCCCTTCCAAAAAGAGTCCGTGCACGTAAACGCCTTCCGAGGGGCCCTCCTTGAGATCTTCTTTGTTGTACCTGGTGATTAGGTTTTGAAGGACCACCGAATCCAGCGCCCAACCTTTGTGGGCTCTGGTCACGTCCTAAAAAAATATTTATGATATTAATCAATTAAATAATCGTGCAGAGATATTGGTGTGGTGGTGTTAATCGTGAGCTTGTAATCGAAAGGTTGTAGGTTCGATTCTCGTCGGGGTCATTTGAGTTTTATTTCGGAAATAATAAATAAAATTCACTTTGTCTTTAAGTTCAATGATTGATTGAGTGCTAGGTAATAAATGTCAGATGATTAATTCGCGCATAGAAATTATAAAAAATAATTACTTGTCGCATCGCTGTTAGAAAACCTTGAGGGTTGAAAAATCCCGTCATCCAGAACACGTTGGGTCGTCCGGTGTTCAACCACGTGCGGAATTGGTGATCTCTTTCCAATAACTCGGTGTACCAGAAGCCCAAAGTGGCTGACTCCCACGATACCTGTAAATTAAAAATTGAAGTTAGGCAAATAACAAAAACCAGGAGGAGAAATAATAGTACAAGCACCTCCACATCATAACAGATGAATGACAGCCATTTCTACACATCTGTGGTGATGTTGAAGGCTCAACAAAATCAATCTGAATCAAGAATACTTAAACAGAGACCACCGGTTGGGTTAGATTGGGTTGAGTTTGGTTGGGTTTGGTTGAGTTTGATTGGTTTGGGTTGAGTTGGAATGAATTGAGTTGAATTGGGTTGAGCTGGGATGGGTTGAGTTGATTCCTTAACTTACTATTGATACAAAAAACTAATTTCGACCTCGGGAGAAAAGGAGAAAGTTGGTGTTTCCAATTGCAACTTACCTTCAACCATCGTTCGGGTATCCTAGCATCGTACATGGCATCCAGAGCAGTCCGCAACCCTTGACTCATCACAATCGTCCCGTCTATAGCCAACTTCAAATCACACAGAGTCGATTGCACCTAAACGATTCGTTTTAAAAAAATTCTCCGCAGTCACTACCCACCCACAAACCTCCGTTATGACCCTTTGCAACCTGTCGATCTCCTGCCGGAGGAAAATGTTCATGGGCAACAGCGGACCCATCCGCTGCAAGGCCTCCCTCACCTCGAAACTGACGTACGGTTTGGGCAACTTCTCCAACATATCTTCGGCCAAACTGTACACGATGCTCTCCCTCGTTTCACCACCGCCTCCTCCACCACCTTCCTTCGGTTGGACGTTCAATATGGTGTCCAAAATACCTACCGATTGAAATTAGTTAATGAATAAATTTTTCCAACACCTCGAACCTTTCGCCGTGTTTATCTGGTAGGTGATGTCGGCGTTGCCGTGCAATCCGAACACCTCAGGCGTATCGGTGGACGGTAAACTGTTCACGTAATCGACGTATCCTTGCAAATTTCTCGATTGGGGTACTTTGTACCCTTTGTAGAATTCGAAACCTGGACGGAGTAGGACATCGCAGAACCAAACCTGCGTGAACGTCGTCAGCAGCCTCTTATCGAAGTCGTCGGTGACTCGTCCGCCATATTGGACTTCTCCTAACATATAGCAAACTGTTGGCCACGACACTCCCTTTTTTGGATCCATGTCATCCAAGTGGTTTTGGATAAATTGAACGGACGCTGCAAAGTCGGCCTGGTTGAATTCGTATGGGACGTTCCATCCTGTAATTTTTTTTGTAAAGATCAATGGGGCGATGTTGTTGTAGTTACCTAATGGTCCAAATTTTCGTCTTTCTTGCAAAACCGTGTGCAAAAACGCGACGGCGTATAACAACGGCGGCCATTGGAATTGGGCCGAGTAATCCAAATAATCTTGGGTGATGCCCTGGTACGTTCGTTTCATGCTGGCGCGTATCCCTTGAGGCGGCTCGTTCGTAAATTTGATGGCCATTTGAAGAAGACCGATGGGGAACTGCTCGTGGACTTCCGTCGTCAGCCATATCCGGAACGTCTCGTTCTTTGACTCGTTCTGAAGAAGCATCGCCATGACTTCAGTGGCGAAAGGCAACGATAAATGGATGTTTTGTAAAAGCACCCAACCTCCGTTGAGGATCGACGTTTCGATCATTTCCCTTGCGACTATTTCTTGGCCTTGTCCCATCGACACGGCCTTCAAGGCTAAAAATATGACGTTTAAATTTGTTGGCTAGTATGTGGGTGTGGTATTACGTATGTCTTTGGTTTTCGCCAGGGCTGTGATTTGTGGCGAGGGATCTGAGCCGATGGATAATATGCAAATTAGAGGTGAATTTGGTTCGGATTCTAACCACGTGGCCTCCAAATCTAATATGCAGGCCTCTCCATATTCGTTTCCCAATGAATCTAAAAATTAATTCAATAAAAATAATATTTGGTGATCTGATTAGTCGTGAAGGACGAAACAGCTGTCACCACTTGATACAATTTATTTTTAATTTAAATGATTTTAATGATTAAAAATTTCAAAAACAAAAAAAATTACCCATTATGTATTTTTTCGCCTGCGATAACGTGCGATCGGGACTCCACGATCTCACCAGCAGCAACTTCCTGAAAACGTCCAGCGAGCTCTGATACCCGCATGGAATGTCCTCCTCCTCCGGTTTTTCCTTCTCGTACCAAATCCTCCAGTCCTTCTCGTTATGTTCGATCTAAATTGCGTAATTTTTTAATATTAAAAAAA
The DNA here is from genome assembly GCA_959613385.1 of Geotrupes spiniger. Lineage (NCBI taxonomy): Eukaryota > Metazoa > Arthropoda > Insecta > Coleoptera > Geotrupidae > Geotrupes > Geotrupes spiniger. The sequence goes on from OY390739.1 coordinate 30,488,361, forward strand.
ATAAATCGTCACAATTGGCACCTTTTTGAGGACGTCGGAGAACATCTCCAGTTTATTAATTTCGACCAGATTCAACCACGTTATGTCCAAGATCCACCGGAACGGCTTGGGAGCGACGGCGTTCAAATCCAACGACGCCCCTCCTTTGATGAACGCCATGAATTCCTCGTGGGTGACTTGGCCCTTTTGGAGATCTATTTTTATCGCCATCATTAGTGTGAATAAGGCCTTGTGGCGTTCGTATAGGCTGCGTTGGGTGAACTTCCAAACCTGAATATGTGAGAAGTGGGCACCCAATTAATTTGTATGGAAGTGTAGATGAACCCAACAGCATTTTGAAGGGTATGACGATGGAATTATCAATTGGATGGGTTAGGTCGGATGTTGTTAAGATGATTTGGGTGAATACGACACCACTGGAGTGGTCAAGTGGTCAACTTTGGCATCGATATGGGTAAAATGACAATAAATAAAAAATGTTCAATTGATGGGAAGAAGACTACGAAGAGCAATGAAGACCTACGTAACATTTCCAATCTTTAGATCCATTATCCTACCTCATAAGTCAAATGCTTCAAAATTATATCGATCCTCTCTTGCGTGTCGTTGCTCTTCTCCGATTTAGTAATCGAACTGTCAAAGATATTCAAAAATTGCTTCAACGAGTTCTGGTACATCACGTTCACGTTGCTCATCTCAACAATCAAAAAGTACAAACTGGAACCTCGCGCGGCGACCAATCTAAACTCCTCCCTGGCCACGTTGATCTTCCTCTCAGTATGCACGGAAACCGTCAGCTTCTGATTGACCTCTTCGGCCGTCGCTTTAGTCACCTGAAGCACATTGATCAATTCCTCGTCGTCCACCAGCGACCCTTGCGTCGAATTCAACCGACTCAGCAAATTGATCTCCAAGTCTTTCATCCTGCGCTGGTTCTGCATCACGGATTCGAACAACGCCACGCGCTCCGCTTCCAATTCCGTCTTCTCCGTTAAGATCACTCGCCCCAGCAGTTGGTCTTCCAATCCTTTGACATAAATCGGTTACGTTTGCCTGGAAATGACGCGATTTTTACCTTGTCTGGTGACTGTGAAGTCGATGATGGAGGTCTTCGCGCTTATTTCGGGCGAATAGGGCGGGTTTGGCAGCTTCGTCGTGATGTACAGCATGAAATCTTTCAAGACGTCGCATTCTTTGTCGCCGACTATCACTTTTTCGATGGAGCCCGATTTGATGAAGTTCTTCTCTAAGACGTTGTCCAAAATTGGGTCTAACTCGACGTCGATGTCTTCAATTAACAGCGGTTGTCCTATAATCACATTATCGCTCATGGAGAGGACTATAAGAATATTTTATTTGAGATGAAAGATGACATGACAGAGTGAGGGGTGAGGGTCGTTAAGTCAGGCAATTTAAGACTGAGGATCAAAAGCTCAAACATGGGGCAACGCGCACCGAAGAAGGATTCGACTATATGAGACTTTGGATATGAAATGAACTTGGATACGGTTAGGATTCACGAGCTTCTCACTTTGATAAATTGGCTCTTGATGTTGATTTCGGTATTGCATTTATCGTATTGATTACGGATCAAGAAACCTGATCGAATTTTACACCAACCATATAAAGACAACTTGGAACGATACGACGCAACGCAAATTCTGGAAACTAGGATGAGACTACAAAATGAGAGATAAGCCTACCTAACGACAGGCAATCTTCAAGATGCGTCCTAAAGTATTTATGATTTAACGACGTAATCTGCAATTTGTTGTTAGCCTCTTTGTTCTTGATCCACATTTTCCCTTGATTCTGTGGATCGATCAGGAGAGGATACGATCTGGATTTCGTGACGATCAACGCGTTCTGCACGGATAACTCGTCGTTGGGTAGGCCTTGCAGCGTCCATTCTGACACCATGGAGCTGTCCACCAACATGTGCGTTATGTTTAACCTATTCGTGTAGGGGATTTCGCGCCCCTGCAAAATGCTCATCCAAGTTTTGACCAAATTGGCCCGAAATTCCTGGTTGTATGGCCCGCAATATGATAAGAATCCGGTGGCCAGCAAAACATCTCCGACCAAACGACCTTGAATAACAAAACCATTAAAAAAATTATGACAATTGTATTTCGATTTACCCAGTTGTGCTTTGAATTCTTTGCTCTGCTGCGTCCACCGAATTTTTTCCCCACCCAGTCCGTTGATGAGAGCGGTTGCTGTGTTCATTTTCCTTAGACACAAATTGGCGGCGTCTGTTAATCTTTGCTTTTCCATGACGGCTGAGTCGTATTGGTCCTTGACTTCCTTTAACGATTGTTCCCTATCGTCCAATTGTTGCTCGGCGCTTGCGAGGTCGTCCATCGCCACCTGGAAATTTTTTGTAGAAGAAAATTTGCAAAAGATTTTGATATGAGATCACCTTCAATCTAGCCTCTTGCAATTTCAAATTGGCCTTCAACGGAAGAACCTCCCTATTGACGCTGTGGAAGAACCCCATGGCTTTCGTCCAAGATAACAACCCAGCGACGTCACCACACACCCTCTTCGCCGTGTCCATGTTGTAGTCTTCCATTTCAAAATAAGGCTCCATCAACTCCAACATTTCGTTGTTGATCATATCTTTGGGGTAATTTTGCAACTGGAGCAGGAAAGTCGCCGAAGCCATTAACTAAAAAAAATTGGGGAATACGTTTAATTTTCATTGGAAATCACTTACATACCTTTAAGGATTCGGACCAAGATGGTTTCGGACACGGCGCCGCCGGATCTCCAATGACGGGGTGCAGTTTCCTTTGGAAGAGGATCAGGACGCAGTCCATTATTCGCATGATGAGGTGTGGAGGTCGTCCCAATTTGCGAACGGTTGCTGAAATTTGCGAATATGAGCGAATGATTGAGTTTGGGTTTAATTTGTACCGATGTGGGCGGGCTTTATGGTGTTCAGGGCCGATTCAGCTTCTTCTAGGGCTGGTTTGGCGTCTTCGAGTTTTTCCTCGGCGAGGCCCTTTTCGATGGCGATTTGGGCGACTAGAGCTTCGGCTTTTTCTTTGACCTTTTGAACTTGGTTTTTAACTATTTCTGCTTGCATGGCTCGGGCTGTTACCTACAGAGTGATAATTGATGTGAACTAGTTGTGGTGGTCGGGGTTTGGGGTAAGACTACACAATCTAACTCTGGGCCTCAACCCAAAATCAAATCAACTGAACCCAAGTAAACTTCACTCAACCCAATCCAATCGAACCCAACACATCCCAGCTTAACCCAACTCAATCCAACCCAACCAAACCATTTGAAAAATAATATGTTTACTAATATTGACTTTTAAATTATTTATTACGGATATGAAACCCTGTTAGTCTCGACACCGAAGTTTGGCGAGATCAATTTTTTAAAACAAATTTTCTTGGCCCAAAGGATTTGTGTTAAAAATGGATCTCGCCAAGCTTCGGTGTCGGGACTAACAGACGTTCGTTAGCCTCAGAATCTAATTGGTCCTTCAATTACCAATTAAGAAGGCTTGGTTGAATTTTGGGACGTAGTGGTTTTCCTTGAAATGTCATTTTAAGCCTGGGAGATTCTTCAAAGTCAATTCTAATAAAATTCGAATGACTTAGACTGCTTTATCTAAAATCGATGGTGAGAGGATTTTGGTTTTTTAAGTGAAATATTCAACTATTTATTGGGGGGAAAATAGAAATTGAAAGAAAACCTTTTTTTATAGTTTTATCAATTTTTCTGAATCTTCAAAATGTTGCCGCCCCGTGAATTTAAATTTTTTTGACAGTTATGTAAATTAGTCATTGTCAAATTTAAATTTTTGGCAATTTTTGTATAGTCAAATGTTGCCCCTCCCGCGAACATTTTGACTCAATTTTGACAATTATATTAATTTGGCGTTTGACTTTTTTTATAAATTTTCATGGCATTTTTTCTTATTGTTGTTAATCTTTGCCCCCTCCCCCTCCCCTCAGCATTTGTTAACTTTGCCAATTATATCAATTTGGCGCTTTACAATTTTTACAAAATTTATCAGATTACCATTTTGATATTTCGATTATTTTTTGTGCTTTCAATATTTTGCCCCCTGCGTATTTTACCTTTTTGATATTTTTAGAATTTTGTATGCGTTCTCAAAATGTTGGCTTGGGTTGGATTGCGTTGGGTTGGGTTAGGTTTGGTTGGGTTGGGTTGGGTTGCATTTTAATGCATTTTAATTTTTTTTGCAATTATGCCAATTTTTATCAGTTGTTAAATTTCATTTTGTTGGCTTTGTGACTTAATGTTTTAATAATTACGTTAATTTGGCGTTTGACAATTTTTTCAAATTTTACCACATTACCATTTTAATATTTCTGTTATTTTTTGTACTTTCAGTATCTTGCCCCCTACGCATTTTTGACTTGATTAGAAATTTTATCTTTTTGATGTTTTTAGAATTTTTAGTTATGTCACCTTTTTGATATTTTATCAATTTGTATTTTTTCAAATTATTACCCCCTCCCCCCACTGCATTTTAATTTTTTTATGCAATTATATCAATTAGTTGTCAAATTTCATATTTTTCATAAATGTTGTGTTACCAAACAAAATCTTTGAATGCTTGACAATTTTTACAAATTTCGATGAAGGAGTGAGGGGGGGACTATTTTATACAAAAAATCGTAAAAAAGTGAAACAGAAATATTGTTAAAATCGTTACATATATTAAAAATAAAAATCGTGGAAGCTCAGTGAAAAAATTATAATTTATAAAAATTATAAAAATTATAAAAAAGTCGAGAACATTCACAATAAATTATTAAAAAAATCCAAAACTGTCGTTAAAATTGTATGACCATGAACGTACAGTAAACAACAAGTTAGAAATACTTACTATAAGTTTGTAATTATTTAAAGATAATTAGAAAATTATTTCGAAAAAAATTAATAAGAAATAAAAATTAATAAAAGGCACAAACGACAGGACATGTTTGGCAGGGGACCAAATTTCAAATTTAGATATTTTGGTTTGCGGAAGGACCTTTTAGTTCGAATAAATATAATAAAAGCTAGAATGACATCAGAGCAAAGTACCACATCCCAGTTTTGAATCAAATTTTGACCACAATGTCAAAAATAAAACGGCATACGACTATGATTGGTCCTAGCTTGCGCAATAATAATATTGACATTGATGCTTTTTTTTCTACATTATTGTCGCCGATTCTTTTTTTTATGAATTTATTCTCGTCCAGACCAGTTTAGTTTTCTTCTGGTTGTTAATTGGATTTATGACGCAGACAAGAGTCCTGGAGTCCTAAACCTAAGTTGTTACCTCTCTCAGTACTGTTTCTGCTCGCATCGACGCCTCCACCAATTCCTTCTCCATGACCGCCAAATCCATCTTCAAAAATTCAACGGACGCCGAAGCTTCCGCCAATTTTTCCAACCCAGTGTCCATCCTGAGCGCGCCGTCGTTGAGCTCGATTTCCTTCGCCTTGTAAATGCTCTTATACCCAGTGATGAAGTTCAGGTAAGATTTGGGAGTGACGTGAGTCGCTCGCCGAAACCTAAATTTGAAATTTGCACCAACGGAAAATTTCGCCCAAAAAATTACCTTTGAAAATACTCCGCCGACGTGATCGAGACAACGTCCTGTATCGACCCCAACGCCTCCACCAACTCCACCTTAACAGCCTCCGAGCACTCGATCTGAAAATCGCACAGGAAATGCTGCGCGACCGAAACCAACGCGTTCTTGGGCCAAGGCTGGAACCAGTCGATGGTGCAGCCGGATATCAACGCCGGGAAACGCAGCGCCCTGTTTCGAAACTTCTCGCCGACGGGCGAGAAGCAAAACACGACGTGCAAATTCTGACAGGTCCTGTTCATGAAATATTCCATTACGGTCTCCTGGTTTATGGTCCTTTTGGGATTCTCGCGTTTCATGATGGGGGTTATCTCTTGGACGATCTCGGCCTGGTCGTCTTTCGTGAATAAATTCGAGATGACACCTGACGACAATATGTTGTTCAGGTATTCTAAGAAGCTTTCTTCTTTTATGTCGAGGTCGGTGAAGATGAACGTCGTTCCTTTTCCTTGTCCCCCGCAGGATCTGTACAAGGCTTTTAGGTCTTCTAAGAAATTGGTGATGTTGTACGATCGGGTCAAGGCGATTTGGAACGATTTGTAGCCGGCGATGAACGAAGATAATTTGGTCAACGATTGCTTTCCGCTACCCCCCACACCTATGGAGATATTTTTTTATCGGCGAGATAATTTTTATGGAATATGGACTTACCAACGAGCATTACGTTTCCTCGTGGATGTCGAATGATTCGCGATATCTTAACCAGATGCAACATGGCGTCGGGGAAAAACACCAAATCCATTCCGGCGCCTCGCACCATTTCGTTGAATTGCGCTAAGAACATGTCTAAGCGTTCGCGTAGCTCGACGTGATCGCTCACTGGCTCATACACTTTGGGTAGTTCCATATCGGCGTCTTCTCCTTCCTCACCAGTTGGTTCAGGAGCATCCCTTAAAATTAAAATTAATAAAAAAATCGAAATAGAATTTACGTAAAATCAACCTCATAAAGTCAACGAAAACCGGACTATCCGTTGTTTTTTTCCTGTAATCTTCGCCCAATTCCTCCGCGACCAAATTCAAAAGTTCTTCGTCGAACCAGTTCTTGTCGTCCATGATCGTGAAACGATCGGCGAAGACGCGGGTGCATTCGTGCTTCCATAGCACCATCAAGCAACCCTCGGATTCGATCACGGTGGACAGAGTTCCCACCTGCAACGCACTTGAAATGATTAATTGGTTTTCTCAACAAAAAAGTGCACTTTCCATTCCTTGCCATATGCGCGATAGGTCGCGAAGCGAGAACACGTAGTGGAATTTCGCAGGCGTTGGTAGGAGTTTAGATCTGGTCTTCTTCCACAGCAATCTAGTCAGAGGGATGAGTTTCTTGATCAAGTTCCTGATTTCGGTAGAAAATCCCCTCTTGACATTGTAGTGGCCTTGGCCGATGACGCCGAAAATTTTATCGATGGAGACGTCTGTTGGTAGGGGGCAGTTGAATATGCAGAATTGTCGTTTCATTCTGGAGGGTATGTCGTTTCGACCACCACCTAGAATTGGGTCAAATTTGAAGAAAAGTGTGAGGAATTAGTTAAGGAGCTTTAAACGTCATTGGTGTCAACTACAAGTACAAGAGAAGGTGGAGATGACATATTTGAAGAAGAAGTTGAACGAGAAGGCGACGTGACCATGTGCATTGATCTAAGACCACCAGTAGACAAGGTGCTGTGGGAGCGAAGTATGAATGCAATTGGTGTTAGATTGGGTTTGATTGCGTTGGCGATAAGGGTGAGAAATTAGCTAGGGATGGAAATGACAGATTTAAAGAAGTTGAACGAAAAGGCGACGTGGCCATGAAACTAATTGGAATTTTTGAGAAACAAAGAGGAGAATTGAAGACATGGAAACAATACCTGGTTGTCCCATAGCAGCAACGAACTGCACATCAACAATAGTCGTGAACTCCCCAGGTTTCTCCAAACTATAAAATCCATTCATATCCATAGTTTGTCGAACGATCTCATTCGTGATCTGATCACCCCAGCAATTAATCTCCGGCAAATTAACATCGTCGATGAACACCAGCATCTTCTTCCCATTGGGTGGCCCGAACGTATTACCCATTCGTTTCTCGACATAACTCTCCATCGTCTTCTGGAACTGAAGCGGGGTCGTGGCGCTCGAAAAATTCAACGATCTATTCAAGTACGTCTCAGGATTGGATTTTTTCATGTACGACTTCATCATCACCGTCTTGGCCGATCCCTGCTCGCCGATCAGCAGAACTGCCTTTTGTTGTTTAACAATCGTGTTGATCAAATAATCAACGCGGACGTTGTCGGTTATCGGAATCAGAATCGAGGAAAACTCCGGGGTGCTCACTTCCGGGTAGACGTAGTTGGTGACCCGGTTGCTCCACAACTCCCATTCGCCTTTGTTGGTGACCACGTAATCGAAAACCGTGCCCTGAAATCAATTGGTTTAGGTTTGTAAAAATTTACGTTGATACGTACATCACGACATTTGTAGGTGTTGACGGGTAATGCTAGTTGTTGCAAGTTTTCTTTTAAGTAACAGTCGAATTTTTTGCGGTCGTCCGTGTCGAGGAACGCTCCCAATCCCCACGTTAACGCAAAGACGTATAGTCTCGCCAAGTGCTCGTCGCTGTACAGCTCGAATTCTTCGACTTGCGAGGTGGATTCTTCGAAATCGTCGTCGTCGCACTGGTCTGATTTCGACGCCGAGATCGTTGCTTCCGGTACAACTTGTACTGGAACTAGTCCTGGAATAAATAAAAGTAGAGTTTAACGGTCAGCTGGTTGACCATAAATGCCAGATCATAAGGAACTCAAACCAATTAAATATTTAATTCATTGACTATGATTCGAATTAATTTTATCTTAATTGGCTAATTTACCTTCTAGTAAATGCAAAATTTGTAAGGTTATATTGCATTGTAACAGTTCCATGACAAGTGAAAGATTCTGCGTGATCCACACGTACAACTCAGAGTAGGACTCGTCGAACAACTTTTCGAATATCTCTTGTTCTTTCTGCCCCCTCTTCAACAACCACGCCTGCACCACTGGCTTCCACGTCAGCCCAGACGAGCTCATGTAAACCATCCCGTTCCGCGACACCGTCGCCGGCGACGCATTATCGATGTTATGTGGCTCAAAAATTATTTTGCACGTCGGTGCCATCGTCAAACGATCCCCGTTGGCCAACGTTAACGTCTTGTTGTCGTCCAGCACCGAATTCAAATTCTCGATCCATATGCTGTCCACGGGGCCGTCCAAGATCAGCCACACGTGCTCACCTAAAAATCGCAATTCATAAATTAAATTGAATAAATTAAATAGTCGCAGCGTCAGTACCAGATTTCATTTTGAGCGTCTTTCGCCAGAGGGCGGAAAATATCCCGTCGGTCCAGTCGTTGGTGGCGACGTCCAGTCGGCCGAACATTTGCGCGGCGGTGATGGCCTTCGGGTTCATCCGCATTTCCCTGGATGAGGTGGAGGATAAGGTCGTTCAAGAAAATTTCGTTTACTTACTTGTGCACGTTTCCCATTTGAGTCAGCGCCTTCATTAGGGTTTGTATGCAGGTGGTTTTTCCGGCTCCGCTAGGTCCTAATGTCATTATTCCATGGCGAACTCGTTGTGTTTCGTACAACTGCAAATTTTTTAAATTTATTTATTCAGCTAATTCCATGTTACTTTGTCCAGTAAATTTAGAGATTTAAACTTTATACAACCGAGACTTAATATAAAATTTGATGTGGGCACTAAAAACGCGTCAATCGGATTCTCCACCCTCCGCAGAGCAGCTGGATGGTGTCATAGCTATTCTGGTTCTAACTGGGTCAGTTGGAAAAAGTTTCCAAACTTCGTAACCATGTTCGATTTGATTCCCCATAAATAAATAAACCAACCTGAATTAATTTGAGCGTCCACGGCGGATGATTCAGCAAAAACGCCTGCTCCACTTGCGCGTTTATCGCTGCCTCCAGTTCCAGGTACATGGTCTTCTCCAACGTCTGGTTCGGGAACAAATCCGTCACCAACGACAGAAACAGCGGCTCGTCTTCATCTATCAATTTCGACAGGTTCATGTCGCGTAGCACCCTCATGACGATGGTGCTCTCCGAGTCTTTGTTGTTGACCCTTTTCGACGCCCCGAGGCTCCTCAACACCGAAAGGATGTTTCGCAATCCAAAATCGTAGTGAACCTGAATTTTTTTTAGTATTGCGATTTTTTACAATTGATGATTTTACCTGTTTCGTTAGTTGTTCCTCGCAGAGTTTGTACAAGGTGTAGAATTTTCTGGCTAATGTGATGTTCTCGAGAAAGCCGCAGCTGGCCAGTTTGACTCTGATGATGATCTGGCGATCGGGTACCATCATCGCAACGGTTCTGAATTGTATTTTCAAGTTTTCTGGTAGTTCTTTTCGACCTGCGTATCCTGGATTCTGTGTGAAAATTAATTCTCCAAGATTTAGAAATGTTAATGTCAACGTTAATGACAATTGTCAATGTCAATGTCAATGTCAATGTCAACGTCAGTGTCAATGTCAATGTCAATGTCAGTGTGAATGTCAATGTCAATGTCAATGTCAGTGTCAGTGTCAGCAATTACGTACATTTTTGGAATTATGTCATTGTTGGGAATTTTGATAATTTTTGCATTTTAGACAAAAAAATTGAATCCTTATCAATATATGACGACTAAGTATTTTTTACAATTTGAACATAAACTGAATTTAGAGTTTTTTGGAAATCTTGACGATTTTGCAAAATCGAAGTAAATTAAGTCAAATGAAACAAAAGATAATTATTTTTTTCTAATTCATAATTTTATAAAAGTTTTTTAAATTTTTATAAAATTAAAGCAGATTTAAATTAACTTTTGAAACTTCTTATTTTTTAACATTTTTAGCAATTAGTGATTTTTTTACTATAGTTGAGATTTAAATTAATTTTTTGATCACCTAGACGATTTACATAAATAAAAACCACTCACCATCGTTATAAAGATCCCAAATTCCGTGCACATGTCAATCACGTCGCCGTCTGTGAAAACAAAAGATTTTTTCTTTTCCTTTTTCGCCGAAAGCACGACGGCGACTTGCTGAGCGGCAACCGACAAAACCGGCAGTTCGATTCTATTGAATTCATCGAAGCAACCCCAAGTACCTGATTGTGATAATCCTGCGGACACAAATAAAGTGTAAGAGTCGTCCGGTTTACACAATAGAATTATTTATATAAACCTTTGTAAATTCGTCCTAATCCTCGATAGTCCATTTGATCCGAGCAATTAAAAACAACGACGTATTTAGCCAAAGTCTTCCCCATGTCTTTGACGGTTTCAGTTTTTCCGGTACCGGCCGGTCCACATGGTGCACCACCCATGCTCATCGCCAGTGCTTGCGCCAATGTAATATAACATCTAAAACTATAAACGTGACAAACAGTTGACACACTTATTGAAACGAACCTATCGGTAAGGGGTGTGATCACCAAACGATCAGTGCAGCCCAAGTACTCGTTCTGATACGAAAATATCACGTCGGTGATGACGATGAGGGTTTTATCCTGGTCGTCTTTGAAGTAAAATCGACATTGCTTCAGCCACTCGAAGTCGTTGACGTGGCGCACGTTTAATCGACACTGGTTAATTAATTAATTGAATTGTTTACAAATAAATATTACTTACTAATATGTCGAAGATGTCGCGTTGGTGGACGTGGATCGTGATCAACGTTTCGAACTTCGTCCGTTCGATTTTGGTTAAATCTCTGGTCGTTTGATCGATCAACGTGTTGAGGAGTTCCAAAAATCGGTTGTTCGTTTCCGGCATCAGTTTCTTATCCATCCTGGCTTGCATTAAAGCAAGTTCTGCGTCCCTGGTCCAGATCATCTGTAATCCCAACAAACCGACCTGAGCGGGCATTCGATCTAAAAACTGCAGGAGATTAAAATTGGCGTCGTTTATGGCCGAGTAAGCTTGTCTGATGATGGAATGCATGGAAGCTTGGGCAGTCATCAGCAGCTGATTCAGCCACATCTCCACGCTTCCTTCGGCCCTGACTGCCTTTTCTAATTGGATGGATTCGCCCTCGGACGACACGATCGCCGTCATTTTGTTGTACTCGATGTCGTGGAAGTTGACTTTTCGTGTGTTATCAAAGATCGATAGCAAATGGTTTTGGATCGTGTGCGAGTCGGACGCCTGGCCTAAAATCTCCAACAGGGCCGGATCTGACACAAAAAAGAATCGAGGAAACATCATACGTTTCTTCTCCAAGTACCCGCTTAGTGATCGCTGGCAAAGTTCCAATTGCTCTTGGAGATGAGGGAGGAGATTTCTCAACAAGTCATCGCCTGGAATTATGGAAACGTTGACAATTTAGGTGATCAAATTTATGCGACATTACCGACGCAACAGGATACAACTCCTGGGGTTTCATGAGCCCTTTGCATTATTTTCTGCCAAGATTTATCAATTTTTGAAAATCTTTTCGCCTCTTTAGGTAACTGCTTGGCTATGTCTCCACCGACGAAGACGGCCTCCAAATAAACCCACATGTTTTGAACCAGCAACCAACGCTCCAAAATCTCATTCGTGTTGGATAGGTCGTGCACCCATTGTTGGATTTGTTTCTTGAATGGTGCGTTGTATCTGTGTTAAAATAATTTTAATTATATGAAATGAAGAGGGATAGTAATCAAACAAATTTACCGGTTAGAAAGGAGTGACCCAAGGATCATGAGACTATCTTCGAGTTGCCCAATCGTTTCGGCCGTCGTATCACCTCGCAGTAGCAATTCTCCCCTGTTGTTGAACGTCATGAACGTGAGTTCGTGCAACGACCATTCGTTGGTGACCTGTCGCAATTTGGCTTCGATGTCTCGTTCTTTCATGGCCGATATGCAAATATCCTCTATGTCTTCTTTATGTTGTAACAAAGGTGCCTCCAATATGTTTTTTAATGAAAACCCATCGCTGTCGAATAAGAAAACGTGGTTCAAAGAATCCATGATTTTCTGCCAGTGTCTTTGCTTCATGGATCGATTGGCCATGAGCTCCAACAACGGGCACATGTCGTTGAAGTCGTCGATGGTCTTTTTGAGCGCGTAAAACGCCGGCCATTCTTTCAACCCCTTTGGAAGCTTCCTGCACCGGTTTTGGAACTCCATCAGCTCGTTGTTGATCTCTTCGATGTTCACCTCCCCCCATGGTATGTCGTAATAACTGGTCACCCCATCGATGACGTCGTTGTAAAGCTTGTATAGCTTCTGCAATAAATTTAATTCTTTGCGAATTTGCCCGAATTCTGGATAATCGGTTTGAGGAAGCCCAAAAAGCTCCTCGCCGCTTTGGAACGTCAACAATTTCCTCCACATGCCTTCGAATCGATTCTGGAACAAAATTAATCGATCGGACGCGTCCCTCGGCGCCAACCCCGACTCCATCGGCCCAGCGTTCCTATATTCGTTGCAATAGTCGATCTTATCTTGCTTGAATTTATCTAAGTTGTTTCGAAGCTCGGCTTGGAATTGCGGCTGCATCTCTAAAAGTTTGCATTGAACGCTTTGCGCCTTGCCCAATAAATTAGTCCACGTGTACGGGAGGTTGTCGACCTGCTCGATAATTTCACGTTCGACTGAAACGTTGTACCTGTTCAGCACATTGAACGCCTCCTCAATGGGCTCGATTTTTAATTCCATGTCGACTTCCTGCTCGCGTATTTTCCTCAACGTGTCCATGACCATTCGGACGTCGTCGAGATCGCGAATCGGTTTTTCCAATTTCCGCTCCATCTCGTTAATAACGGCGTACACGTAATCCATTTCTCTCCGGTATTTCTTCTTCATCGCCTCCCCGATCCTGAAATTATTCCAATAAAAAATGATCGGTACAAACAATCAACAACCTATGCGTGCACGATCTTATTTCCGTGATGAGTCCGAATTTCAACTTCTCCGTCGATATGGCCAGACACGAAGCGATCAAATGCACGTCGGTTTCCGTCGACAATCGTGCGTCGAGTTCCCCGTGTTTACGAAGCGACGTCTCGAATTCGCTCAAACAGTTGTTGAGCATTTCTCGTGCGGTTTTTTCGTTTCGCCAAAGGACGTTGTATGGCTTCCAGCGGGCCAAAAACGCGGTCATCTCCTGCGAGGTAACGAATTAATTAATAATAAATAATTGGGGTGCGATTTTACCGGTTTCATGTCTTGGGTGCACGTGGACAGCAACGAGAGGGTCTTCACCACCTCTTTATTCTCCATGACGTGGTTGTAAAAGTTGTTGTATTGGAAAGGAAACGCTGGTTTTTCTTCGGTGACGAGGCGATACAATTTCCTTCGACGCGTCCTGAAGTCGTCCTCTTTGACCTTGGGCGGTGCTTTCCCTCCGGCCTGCGCGGCGCGAGAACGAGATAGAATGTCCTTGAGGGCGCCGGAAGGTCCGGCCAATTTTTTCCAAGCCGAAGCCTTTGGAGCAGCCTAATTTTCGTGTATGTACAAAGCCGGGTTTCGTGGTCGTGTTTTGGTGGGGATGGGCGAGAGTTGTTTTAAGGTTACACAGCGTGAGTTTTACATATCGTGTTGTGTTCATATATATACAGTGTTTAAAAGTCGTTTCAGTGGTGTGTGTTCAAAAAAAGAAAACATTAATTAATTTCCATCCGTGGATAATTTCACTGCTACGAAATTCAACTGCAGTTTTTTTTAACTCATAAATTATAATTACAAAAACGAGAGCGTGGGGGCATACCCGGGGTTTTCCTCCAGACCATTGCCCGACTCCTTTGGCAACCGACGTGATGTGTTTCCCGACCACCACCAAAATCTCTTGAACGTCGTCGAGAGTCGGTTGTATGGCAACTTTGGGAATCATCAACACCGCGTTTAAAATGAAGACCGGACCCTCTAAAGATGGTTCTGTGAATAAAATGTAACGCGATCAGCAATAGTAAGAAGGATTTAATCACATGAAATTAATTAAGATGCACGCTGAGAACGAGTTACTTCAATGTGAGTACGAAACGAGATACGAGAAGTCAAGTGTGTCAAGGTTTTGTCGAGTCATATAATCGATGAGTTTTTTTAGAAAACTTTTACATCGAATTAACTAAAAATGATTATCGTGTATAATGTGTGCGTTGCAATTTAAGTAAGTCGCGTCTGTTACCTTGAAATATATTAACGAAAGTCTATTTCCCCCATTGGAATTTTAAAATTTTAGATTTAAAGCTAAAACCAAACCTCACCAGAAACGCTGAATCTTTTCCTGAGCGCCTCCAGCGACTGTCTAGTCACTCTGATGAGAACATCGATGACTTTTCGACTGTAATATCGCCTCATCTCGCAAACGGCGCCCTTCACCATATCCTGCATCGTCTTCGACATGGTCCCTCCAAGCAATATATGGGGTTTTTCGAAATACTCCCACACTAAGCTCCAATCAGATTGCTGCTGGCTGGACGAGCTGTCAACATCGGTGCGGCCATCCAAAGCATCGTCTTAAAACAAACCATGCAATTCTGGTTAAATAAATAAGAGGTGATTACCTCCTGGAAATAATTCGTCTTCGCTTTGGGAATCGGACCCATCGATGCGGACTTTCCTGACGAGCGATAGTATCTCTTCGACGGCTTCTTCCACCATCAAACTTTTTCGATGCAATTCTTCCGCGGCGTTTCGACAGATGGCCTCGATGCGATCGAAGAAGTACTCGATGGTCCATAGATCGTCTCCTCTTTCGGGTAAGGCGTGCAAAGTGACCGCTTGCATGCTGGCGAGGACTTCTAGGATTCTGTTGGTGTACACGTCGTGTACTCGGTCCACCTGTTAAGTTTTAATAACGATGTACAACAACGTCTTCCCCGATATTAGGAAAGGGTCGTAATTAAAGTCGCACGAAAATTATTTTTTTATTATCGATCACCTGTCATCGTGCACACGTTGGGCGCCAAATTTATATTTGAACGCGACCACTCACCAAAACCTTAAAATTTTCAATGGTGTCCTTCACGCGATCGATGTACGGCTTCCAGTCGGCGCTCACCCAAGTCAGTTCTTTCAGCCCGGGTTCGATCACTCCTGTCAGTCTGACCAAGTGGGGCAGAAAGAGCGGACGCACTTCCAACTTGACTGACTTGACGATGGCGACGAAGTCGTTGATTAAGAACTGAAAATTTGCGTCACGTAAATTTGGAAAACGTCGTCGAAATCGACTGACTTGCAGCGAGTCCTTCAGCAAGTTGAAGTAATCTTGCTTGACGTAGAGCGTCAGCGCGACGATGGGTATGGGAAGGTACATCTTGGCCATCAGATCCGATTCCCTGATCAGCAGCGGGATGGTTGGGTGGAGGTTGACTCGTAGTTTTTGGAGCTCCGGGCAGATCACCAGCAGGTGTCGTTTTAGGCACCTGTCGACGTCCCAAACCTGTAAAAAATGGACTGGTTAACGCAGACAATTTTTAAAAACGTATTAACGATCAAACATGAATTGTCTGATTGTTTAGATTTAAGACCAGAACTTAATCAATAAATTTTGAAAATCACGATAAATAATTCGTTTTTAATTCAAACGATATTTTGATTGGGTTGGGTTGTGTTGTTGAAAAATCGTTGGATTATACTTCATGAAAATATTCCTCGACTTCCTTAACCTGAACGTTCACGAATTTTTTTTTATAAAGAATTGCATTTGAAAATAATTTTTTTAAATGGATTATCGATCAAACATGAGTTGTTTGATCCTTTAGATTTAAAGAGCGAACTGGTTAGTCAAGGAATAATTTTCTCCATTGGCAACCGAAGTTTTGATTTTGATTTTAAGGCACGTACCTGGTGATTCATCCAAATTGCCACCATGTCGCTTTCGTAAGCTTTCAGGGTCGTTTCTGCGGATTTATGACGTCTGGATAAGTCGACAGTGGCTTGTAGCGATTTTAGGACAGGATGGGTCGTGACTTTTTCCAATAATTCCTCCAAATGGTACACCAGAGATCGAGCCCATTTTATTCGTCCTAAAATTTTTATATCAAACCATTATTGTGTTGACTTGGATTGGGTTGGGTTTGGGTTGGGTTCGGTCGGGGTGGATTAGGTTGGGGTGGATTAGGTTGGGTTGGGTTACCCATTCAATGGAAATTCGTACTAAAAGATTTTATTAAGACTTGGATTGGGTTGGCTTGGGTTGAGTTGGGGTGAGTTGGGTTGGGTTGGGTCGGTATGGATTGGGTTGCCTTGGGTTCAGTTGCCCAGATGCAGAATCGATTTCTTAAAAAAATATAATTCACCTGCAATCGGTGGAAACATCCTCGGAATAGGCGGATCGTCCTTTTGCCTCTTATACATTTTAATGATCCTATCTACCTCCTTCTCGCAAAACTTCAATATCCTGTCGTACTTATCGTCCATCTTCGTCAGCGGAATCTTCTCGCTCACCTAAACACCTCGACTCAATTCCAAACATTAACCTCATCATGACTAACCTTTTCGAACCTGGTCAGGAACGTAATTCCTTGCGGCGTCTCCCAAACGCTGTCGAAGTTCACCTCGATCACGTTCGCGATGGTCTCCCTCAGCTCGTCGATCTTCCACATGAACGTCTCGAAGTCGGCGTCGTATTCCGAATTTCGATGGTCCAGGTAGTTGTAGGTCTTCACCATCACCGCCGTTTTGATCTCATCGAATTTCTGCATCGATTCCTCAAGAGCTGGAATTAAATGTAACGCATTGGGGATCGCATCTTTTAAAAAATTACCTTCTCCTAACAATAACCCTTCCATTCTTCGCTTAAACAAGTGGGTGTAGTCGTCGATTAGGTCGAACATCGAGATCACTTTGCCCAGTCGTCCGCAGAAGGCGTTGAATTTCCCGAAAATGTAATTTTCTGAGAAGTTAAACGGTTCTTGGTTTTCTAAATTCGGTTGGTTTTTGACGGAGGCGTAAGTTTTCTGGTAGACCTTGTTTAAGACGATGCATTGGGTCAGCTTTTCTTTGATCTCTTCCCTGTCTTGCGACCAAATGGTCTCCTTTCCGCGACAGTTGATGTATTCTTTGCACGTTTCGATCATTTGATTGGTAATCTGGAACGTTTTATTTATTTCGAAGAGAACTCGAGCATCTAATTGTCGGGGAAATTAAACGGGATTACCTTCACCATTAAAGCTGACGTGCGTTCTGAAGTGTTGTAGAATTGCGAGACTGTATGTATCAATCGAACTGTTTGCAAAAGCCCCAGGAGTGAATCCTGCATCTTCACCTTGATTAAAAAAAAATAATATCATATTATTTTTATTATTAGATCACTCACCGGATCGTCCAAATACAACGAATGGCAGTTTTTCTCCATCGCCTGTATGTACTTCGCGTTGTCTTTAGCCTCGTTGTAACAATACGTGATTTTATAATCAGTTTCCTTCCAGCCCCTTAACACCTTCGACCGGACGAATTGCAAGCACATGATCGTCATCTGCACCTCTTTGATTTGCACGTGCTGGACGATTTGGGACAGCTGCGCCCCCCTCTTCTTCCAATATTCCAGCTCGTCCTGCGGGCCTTTAACGAAACGACGAGTTCAACGATCTCGAACGTCGCGGTGACTCACCCGATGAGTCGTTTTCTTTGCGTATCTGCTCGCTCTCCTTGAGGATCTCGGCGAGCTTCTTCATCCACATCTTGACGCGTTCTTCTAATTTTTTTATGAATTCCGGCTTCTTGGCCATCTCCTTCATCTCGTCCACGTTCAACCCGGCGACGTAATAGTGGCCGTCGTCGAATAAATTGGGTTGATCGCAGACGTCCTCGCATACTGTTAATAAAAAAATATCAGAACAAAAAAATTGCAAATTTTTCATCATCAATTCTTAAAGAGGGCAATGTTAATTAATTAATTTAATTAATTAAATTTTATAATTTGAAACTGAGTACCTCTTAAAGCGCTGCAAAATGATCTTAACCCAGGTAGAAGTTGGTTCTTAACCATTGGGCAACTCGCGGCATCGTCCTCCGATTCTGGACTAGGATGTGCCAAGGCTTCCATGAAGACGTGCTCTATTATTCGCTCAATTGTGGTCACCAATCCAATTCGTTTGGCGTCTATGATCCCACAATATAAATCCTGCGAATTAAATCGTTTAAACAATCAAATCTATTCATCGCCCAGTACCTTTTGGAACCCTTCTTCAGGCAATTGTTTGCTCGTGTTCGTCCTGAAAATATAAACGCAGATTCCCGTGAGTGGTACCTCCCATCCATCCGTGAGGAATAATTTCTTCTTCATCACCGGCGCTGACGACATCAGCAGCCTGCTCGATGTGTTCTGCAACGGCCTGCTGGTGGTCGGTTTCGTTTCCAAGACGACTTGGCTTTCCGTGTCTTCCATGTCTTGGTAGAACCACATCAGTTTGGTTCTCATGTTGGGAAGGAAGATTTGGTTGATTTCGTCGAGCTGCGCATGGAGGGATTGGTGGAAATGTGACTTTGAGTGATTTTGACTGGGTGCTCACCATGTTTGCTTCAAAGACGTAGTCCATCACGTCGTGTCGCGAAAGGCCCGTCGCGTCGATGAGGAGCTGGAAGGCGAACTCCAGGCGGGGGTCCATTTCGCCCCGTCTGGCTTTGCGTTCGCATTCTTCGCGGCGGCGCTGAAATAAATGAGTCGGATTGATTAGACGATTTTTTTAATCATTGGAAAAAATTAGACGATTTTTTTTTAATTATTGGAAAAAAATTGATGTAAGTTTACCACCACAATAGATCAATGTCGGGAAATAAAAAAAGGTATTGCGATATCTAATCCGATCCAACACAACTTAATCGAAGTCAACCCAATCCAATCCAATCCAATCCAATCCAATCCAATCCAACCCAATCCAACCTAATCCAATCAAATCCAATCCAACCCAACCCAACCTAACCCAACCCAACCAAACCCAATCCAATCAAATCGTCGAGAAATAAAAAATAATGCGTTATAACTGAAATTCTTGAATTAATTGTTAAACTACGTAAAGTTTGATTAGGTGCATTAGTTCGAAACACACTGTGTATTTTTTTTTATTTCTAGTAATTTTACATTTTATTTTTTTCTTTAAAGTTAGAAAATCAAAATTAATTTACGTCGGAGCTTAAATTAAACTAGAACTAGAAACTGGTTCAAAAAAAGTTTTATGTAAAGCTTTTTTCCTGGGTTGGATTTTTTTTATTTGTCTGATTTATTCATTTCTTGTTTTTTTATTCGTTTGTTGTTGCTATAATTTTATCTTTGCCCCTTTCTTATAACGATCGTTGCCATTAAAGCTTCGTTAAATTTATGTCATTTAATTTTGTTTCAAATTTCAATTATTTTTTGTGTTTTTGGGTTGGATTGTTTTTTTTTCTCGTTGGGTTGGGTTGGGTTGGTTATTTATTTCGTTTAAAATGATTTTTGGATGTAAGCAAATTCATTCGCAAATTCCATTACCTCTGCCTCCCCTGCTGTTCTGGTTCTTGTCTTTGTCTTTGTCTTTGTCTTTGTCTTTGTCTTTGTCTTTGTCTTTGTCTTTGTCTTCGTCTTCGTCTTCGTCTTCGTCTTCGTCTTCGTCTTCGTCTTCGTCTTCGTCTTCGTCTTCGTCTTCGTCTTCGTCTTCGTCTTCGTCTTCGTGTTTGTCTTTGTCTTTTATTTTTTGCAATTTTTCACGATTTTAAAGAATTTTTGTTTCAAATGATTGTAATTTTTTAATTTTTCGATGTTTAAGGATTTATTTTTGACATTTTCGATTTTTTGCAAATTATAACGATGTTAGCGATCTCCAACGATTTTCTGTTATTTTAAACTTTTTTCACAAATTTTAACTACTTTTTATCACCATAATTTTTTGATTTTTCGATTTTTAACGATTTATTTTCGTCTTTTTGAATTTTTTTGCAATTTATAACGAGGTTTGCGATTATTAACGATTTTCAGTGACTTTTTTGTAATGTTTAAGAATTTTTGTTTAAATTTTTTCGAATTTCTATAATTTTTGAATTTTTCGATTTTTAACGATTTATTTTCTTTTTCGATTATTAACTATTTTTAGTGTTTTGTGTGTGTGTTTTAGTGTTTTTATTACACTTTTTCACAATTTTTAGTAATTAATTTATTTCGTTTTTTTTAATTCCAATCACCTTTTGCTTCTTAATATTTTTCGATATACTTGCAATTTATAATGATGTCTATGACTTTTAACGACTTTTACAATTTTTACAATTTTTCAATTTTTTTTGTACATTTTATGACTTTTTCGATTTTCACAATTTTTTTTATTGTCCTTATCGATTTTTTAGTCTCGATAAGTTTTTAAAGATAAGCTTTCTTACTAATTTTTACGTTTTTGCGATAATCATAATAAAATATTTTTCTTCGGCAATTTGTGTAATAATTTATGAAATTTTAATGAATTTATTTAAAAAAAATTATAACTTTCCAAACAAAACATTAACATCACGATTAACAACAATAGCCCTCGATTGTACATATCTGACAGCTGTCAAATCATTTACCTAATTTATTTAAATCAAAATGCATGAATTAAAACTGTGGTTGTAAAATTTCGTTGTTATTGTCGTTTTAAACTTTGACAGTTATGGAAACAGTTCGACATCTGTCTTTGCGAATTGTAAATTTTATTCTAAACTGTAAAGATTTTGACAGCCTTTAAAATTATATAGTAAATTAATTGCTCAAGACAAACCCTTAATAGTTCGCGAAAGATAGTTTGACAGCACACTAAATACCATTACACGCCCTACCTATCTAAACGGTTCTCAACGATATTTTGACAGCTGTCAGATTATGTACATTGTACATAATTTGACAGCTGTCAAAATATCGTTGATAACCGTTTAGGTCTTTTATTTAAATCAAAATAATTTAAAACTCTAGCTATTAGATTTTGTCGTTGTTTTAAATAGAACTTTGACAGCTATGGGAATATAGTTCGACATCTGCCAAATTCCAGTAATAAAAAATTGTTTGAAGTGAAACGTTTCAAAAATAAGCAAAGGTTTACTTAATTATTAATCAAAAGCGATGCTTGGGTTGGGTTGAGCTTTGTTTGAGCTTGAGCTTTTATTGTGCTTATTTTTTTAAATTTTTAATCAAATTAATTCATATAAATAATAATAATAACGTATCACTAATTTCGTAAAAAATACCTGAAGCAACACTTCGGGGTCATTTTCGTCCTCGTCGTCGCTCTCGGACGCCTCGGCGTAGGCGTGCGGTCCGAACACAAACATCGCGAGAACAACCGGGTTCCGAACACGCGACGGGACGTCGTGTCGGCGAACTCGTTACGAACTTTGCAGATCGGGCGGCGATACGGGGCCTTTTTCAGGACGGGCGCGCGTGAGGCCGCCGGCGTACTGCTCCGGATTCGGAGAGGACTTCTGGCGCATCGCGGCGAGAATCACGCGATAGCATTTCATGTCGCTCCCGGATTTTATAATGCCCGTTAAGTGTTGCACAACATTTAAAGAACACCAGCGTTCCTGGCACCAGCTATTTATAGCAGGGCGCGTTTGATTTGTTTCTGTAATTGTCGGCCCCGTAATTGCGTTCCGTCCCAGCTCTTGTTAATTAATTGGGGGAAGGGGGCTGGGGGAGGATTGCGTCCGCGATGCGTACGACGTCGTTTAATTTTTAATTGACTAATTAATTTATTTTTCGTGGTCGTGTACGCGCAGTTCAGGTTTTAGTTTGGTGGGTTCGAGAACGATTTGATGAAAATTGCGCCTGTGCGTACGTTGCAGAGTATAAATACGAACACGACATATGAAAACATGAATTAGTCACTAACTACAGCGAATTATCGAAGGAAATGTAAAAAATCTATTAAGATAGTCGATCACGGAAATTACAACAAGTCGGGCGTGAAATCTTAGTAAATAATAATATAATATAACGTTCGTGAAAATTTTCATGAACAAGAAGAAAATGCAAAATAAAATTAAGGAATTTAAATAAAACTAGTGAGTTTGTAAAAAGAAAAGAAGAAATGAAAAAAGGACATCAATCAACAATCACAAATCGCACAAAACCCGTCATGAAGTGAAAATCAAATAAAATAACTTACAGATCTCAATGAAAAAAAGTCGAAAGAAATTTAATAAAAAAACTGCAATAAACATCGTTCAAAGTGTAAAGAAACTCAAAACCAAAAAAATTTCTATTTTTGTTCCAGAGGAGCAATGAATATAAATAAATAATATAATTAATACTTGCGGTTTTGAGTGTCGGAAAACGGGTAAGGTGTACATTTTATAAAATTATTGGAATTACAACAAAATCAAAATTATCAAATATCAATAAATTGCCATAATTTGCAAAGAAGTCGACTTCAAAAAAAAATATATTAATAAAAAAAAATTGTAAAATTCATTTGCATATAAAATTTTTAAATTGTCAAAAAATGAATACGATGACAAAAAACAAAAATCGAGAAACACCGTAATCTGAAACACGTGAAAATTTTCAAAAATCATTAACTGATCTAAAAGTCTTAAAATATTTTGTGTTTTAATCAATTTGAACATTTCCACAACTTTGGTTTTTTTCAGGAATTTTGTAAATTTTGACTTGTTTTTGGGCTATTTTTATATTTTTTCTAATTTTTTAATTGTGATCCTGATATAGCATGTCAATAGATTGGGTTGGGTTGGGTTAATTTGTGTTGTGTTGGGTTGGGATATGTCGGGTTAGATTGGAATTTAATTATAAAAACAAATTTTGCCCAAAAATACAGTGTCAAGAGTTTTGTTTCAAAAAATGTTAAAATTACATAATTGCATTGTTTATTTTCAACAATTTCTTTCAATTGCACTCTTTGACAGTCTGTTGATTTCGCTGGAATTACCAAAGAGATCAACATTTTTAAATTGTTGAAAATATCAAAAATTATGAAAAAAAATTCAGTAAAATTTTAATAATTCGAACAAAACACAACCAAATCTTACCAAACCCAACCCAACCTATCCCAACTCAACCCAACCCAACCCGACCCGACCCAACCTGACCCAACCCGACCCAACCCGACCCAACCCAACCCAACCCAACCCAACCCAACCCAACCCAACCCAACCCAACCCAACCAAACTCAACCCAACCCAAAAACTTATAATGTATTTTAAATTATATCTGTTAATTTATTTTTAGGTCAATACAGTTCAAAGTATCAAGTTCGATATTATTTCTAAATAGTTTTGAATGAAATGCAACTTAGATTAGTTTATTAATTTAACAGTCCTATGAATTTCCTTGACTTGTAAAATTAACAAGTGAATTTTTTAAGGTTCTCCTATGGGTAAGAGATTGTACCGAAGCATTTTCCTCTACGAATAGTGCAGCAGGACCCAATCCAATCTGGTGGATGCAGTTTATGCCAATTCTGATGACCACAGGTTAGTTATATTTTTATTACTTTGACAATTTAGAAATTTCTTCGACCATCGAACTCATCCAAAAAAATTATTTTAAGGTTCTGTGGTGTACACAAATTTAATTTAGCTTTGTTCCGGTATTGGTTTGAATAATTTATTCAATCAATTAATGTTTTGAATTTGGATTATTCAAAAATGTGTTTAACTTCATTTTATTTCTTTGGAGCACAAAGCACAAATTATAATATTGTTCGACGAATAAAACAGGGTACGAACCTATCGAAAATTCGAATCTCCATTGAAATCTTTCTTTGACCAAATTAAATTAATTTTTTTTTATCAATTAAATATTTGGATGAATATTACTTAGTTAGGTTTTTTGTATAAAATGATTTGGATCTTCGTCTAATCCTAATCAAAGTATATCTCGCAGGATTTCATTAGAGCATCGTTTTCGAGTAATTAAGTGAAGACGGCATGCAGATGTTTTTGTGTTAAACTTGCAAAGGGTTCCGCGCAGTTAAAACCCCAACCCAACCCAACCCAACTCAACTCAACCCTACCCAATAATTTGAAATACGTTGATAATACTTGTAAGTTAATAATCGCTTTTGATTAATCGAATTCTCAGATCTTTAACTGTTTTCGTTGAACCAATACTAAAAAGTGGATTGGGATGGGTCAGGTTGGGTTGATGGATTAGACAATAAATAAATTTATTCTTTCCATCGCAAACAAAGTAGAAACTTCTTAAAAATTTAAACAAATCCGATGAAACAAACAATAAATCGCATTTAATAAATAATTTCTTAAAATAATGACACATTTGAAAACGGATTAACAGTCAAACATGAATGTATGTTTAAATTACTCATAAAAATATGAAACCATTTCAATACACAATTAGTATTCAAAATGAAACGAATTTGGATTGTTTTTAATTCAGAACTTGTCTACTACTTAAATTTTTTTTGAAAAAATTCACCACTTGTTAGTTTAATTCGACTTACGTTTGTGGTGGTCAGGCTGAACGACTTGCTGGGCATCGCGAATTTCCTGATGCCACCCAGCAGCAACAGCTTGCTCGTGAATTTCTTGTTCTCGCCCATGTCCAGTCGGTCGCGCGATTTCACTTTTGTGTACGTAGGTACTCGTTAAAATAGTGACAATATTTTATGGATTTTAGGAATTTCTTTAAAACCGCACCCAGTAGCGTAGCAACGATTGCTTGATCGATTTCGCAAATTGGGTCGGATGATTGATGGTGAGACATTATCGTCGCGTCGCGTGTGTGTGGCCCACGCAATAAAACAAATCTTAACTTATAAAAATATTGGGACATTTATGGAATTTAATGGATCGATTTAAAAAAAAATGCAATTATTGGTTTCTATTTTTTTATTTTATTAATATAATAATAAATTAAATAAAATTACATCACATCAAAAATTTGTAAAATAATTAAAATCGTGAAATGTAAACTCGTCGAGAATTTCAAACTTGTAGCTAGTGATTAAATTAATTAGATTTAATTCACTTGGAGGTGACGATTCATTTCTTAATTACGTAATCGGTACATGAGAACACCAACGACAGTTTAATTAAACTTGGCAAACTTCCCATAAAATTTCCAAATCTATATTTCATGTCGTAAAGTGAATTCCTTTGCCATCTGTTGGTGAAGTCGGAAGAAATACATCGAGTGCATCGATCTTTTGGTTGTTCCCCGAGATAAGCTACTCGTTTAGAGAAATCTAGCGGAGATCAGAATCAAATTAGTAAAATTTGCGTTTTATTTTACTGCCAACATAAAAGAAAATCTGCGTTGCCATCTGTTAATGAATCTGAAAAATTCATTGAGTGCATCAATGTTTTGGTTGTGCTCCGAGCTAAGCTACTCGTTTAGAGGAAAATCTAGCGATCAGAAACCAAAGTATTAAAATTTGCGTTATTTTACTGCCAACATAAAGGAAGAACATTTTTACCTATTTGTTTATTTTCGTCCTTTTATCTTAATTACGTACGTTTTAATTTGTACGTACATAACCATTACTGTCTCAAACAAAGAAACTGGAATTAATTTTTAACGTTTTGACTTATTAAAAAAATCGACACATTAATAATTAACGCGCAATAAATAATGTGTTTTGTTTGACACAGCGCATTTTCGCACATCGATGCAAAATCGACTAGTTTTTTGTTTGGATTAAAAATGGGGGACTGGTGCACCCACAAGTCCCGGGGGCAGGGCAAGGGGGGGCTTATGGATTGAAATTGTGGAATGCGAGGACCCCATGTCTGGATCCTCGCGGATCAACCAACCCTACCGTGTGGGTGGCCGATCCATAAGTCCGACGTCAGTCAGTCATCGCACAGAATTCACGTTGCGGCAGGGGCATTTTGTTTTAAATTGAGCGAGATCTACGAAAGATGCTCGCAGGATCAATCAAACCCACGAAGTGTAATGAACACGGCTGATCCGACCCTGACGCAAGCAGGGGACTCCGTCCGCGCAACGAAGCAAAAGCCACTTGCACAGATGGTAAAGGGATCGCACAAGATCAAACCCACAAAGTGCAATATGGATGTATGGCCGTGGCCGCCGTGTGTGAAAAGACACGACTGATCTACCTGCACGCAAGCAGCAAGCCACTTGCGGCAAGGAAATCCGTGCGCGCAAGGAAACAAATCAACTTGCACCGACGGAAGTCAAGTCGCTGTACTCGTCACGAAACACCGTATAAAAACGGAGAATCAGACTCATCCAAACGGCCGGTTCCGCGATTAACACGAAACGCAGCCTACGACGAGACTGAAACGGATCTGTACACGAAGCGGTAGTCATCATAATTTCGATTTGCGGTTGCTAGGAGAGAAACGTATCCCCACCTTTTAATTACGATCACAATTAATTGAAATTATGAATTCGACGGTCGCGTGCAGATGACGCCGGTCGTTCGAGGCAAGGCGGGGAATTACGCATTTCGGTGGTGCAGACGGCTATGGTACTCGCGATCGTTTACTAATAGATGTCTCGACGATCGCCGAATGTCGACATCGCCGATTGTTGGGAGGCGTGCGGGTTCGCGCCGATGATACGTCATGTGTTTTATTTATGTCACAATAATGGTTTTTGTAGTTTTTATGAACAGCTCGTTCGCGCATTGTGTTCTATTCCCTGATATCACATTTACGTACGTACTTGTAAAATTTAATATTTAATTAAATTGTTGATTCAAATATATTTTACCTAAATATTGAAATTAAATAAAAGTCGTGTCTAATTAAAATTCTATTATGTTCTTGGACGTTATTGCCTTTATCAAAAATTAGTGCGTTACATTTTTGTTACCAATTATGGTTCTCCAGAAAGCGACGAATTAATTTATGATAAATTCTAATTAATTATTAGTTTAGTTAATTTAATTGATACATTTAAAGTTTTTGTAACGTGGATGTTTTGACGTAAAACTTTTTTCTTAGTTGTCAAAGAAGGCAATATGTTGCATATCATTGCCACAATCAAGTCCTTAAAATGTGACATCATAGGGCTAATCGAATGATGGCATTTTGGGGCACCGATAAGTTTCAATATTGTTCTTCGTAGATAAATTTTGATTTTTTTCTTCATTCTTGAACTTTACGCAAAAGTCAGGAAAATTTCACATTACTGAAGAGAAGCTAAATTGAAATTCGAAGCACTTTGTGCCTCATATTTTAAAGCTCAAGTAAGAGATTTTACCGATGTTACAAATTTTAGAAATTGTTTTCCACAAAACCCAAGTTTGTCAATTTTGTTGGTAACTATAGTAACAAAGTGTTTGCGTCTTGTAAAGTCCGGAAAATTCAATTTTCCTGCGCGTAATAAGCAGGAAAATTATAAAAATGAAAATTTTAAAAACTTAAAAAGGGGGTTTACTAAACCCGCCCCAATTCTAAAAATTCAAAATGCGAAACGTCAACGTTCTCTTTAATTTTTGTAAATTTCAAAACTTCAAGAACTTCCTGAAATGTTAAAAAATTAAATGTCAAAAATTACAAAAATAAAAAAATTAAATTATCGATTTTTGATGTTAAATTATGATATTTATTCGAAATATTTTTATTAGATAAATGAATTTCTTTAAAAAAAATCCCGTTTGTATTTACGACAGTTATAACTTTTTTTGGTTTTTATTGCAATTTGCATTTTTGTTTATTTTATAAATTTTAGATTTTTTTACAATTGCTTTTAAAAATTTGTATTTTTTTCTGGCGTTATTTCCTTCGCATGGTTTCAAGAAGCAGGTTTAAGTTCCTCGGATTTGTCCAATCTTTCCATTCTTCAAATGCTTAAAAAAATCTTTAAAAAGATCTTTAAAATGAAAAATAATAGTTTTAATTTTTTTTGCAAATTAGACGAAAAGTCTCAAATGACAATAAGCGACGCATTTTTTTTTAAGATTGTACTATCAGTTTAATTTGTTTTCTTTGTATTTGTTTTTTTTTAATTTTTACGCTTATTTCCACATTTTTGAAAAATTAAATATTTTTGCAGTTTTCGCTTTATTGTCATATTTTTTAGAAATTTGAAATTTCCTTTTTTGATCATTTCGAAATATGTCCAAATTTTAACCCCTTCACATTTTTAAATTTCTTTAAAAATTTATTTGCATTTTTTCAATTTTGTGCCAAATGTATTTTCAATCGTTTTATTAACGTTTTGTTACGATCGGTTTTATTTACATTTTCAATTGGTTTGACTCCGGAGCACCACATTCAAATGATCGGTAACATTTTTTTTTTAAAAACATATATAGTTTTAGTTTTAGTTTTCTATTGATAAGTGCAGTTAAGTCATAAAATCCAAGGGTAAGTGGGTTGAGTTGGGTTGGTTTACTGTCTTAAGACAATAAAAGTTTATGGCGTGCTGAAATTAATAATTGCAAAGTGAAATAAATAAAAATTAGAGGAAAGTGATATATAGCCAACCCAACTAAATAAAACCCAACCCAACCCTACCCAACCCAACCCTACCCAACCCAACCCAACCCAACCCAACCCTGCCCAACCTAACCCAACCCAACCCTGTCCAACCTAACCCAACCCAACCCAACCCTACACAACCCGTGTATAGGGTTGGGTTGGGTTGGGTTGGGTTAAGTTGTGTTGGGTTGGAATTTTTATTGTCTTAAGACAGTAAACAATTTAATTAAAATACAATTGAGAATCAATCTCAAATTTCGAGTCATGGCAAAACTTGATCACTTTATAAATTGTGGCATCCGATACGAGGAGGGGGTGCAATTACGACAGGAAGTCATGTGTTTATTTTATTTTTCATTGAAGATCAATGCAAACACAAAGACATTTGCAATTACCGCAAGGTCAAGGTCTTACCTTGTTTAGCTTTCAAATCCGAGTCGTACACGGGTGAACTTCGAATTATTATTATTATTATTATTATTTAAAGTTGTATTCTAACTTATTTGAAAGAGTTTGAAAAATTATGACTTGGATAGTGTAATTGTTTCAATTATAATCATTGATTATTTCGGGTTGGTTTCCTTTGCCGCCGGAACTCGTAGAAATTCCAATTATCTTCATCCTAGATTTACGCCCAATTTTACCCAAAAAATTGTAGATAATTCGAAATATTGAAATTTCGACATTGTTCCCAAAATTTTGTGCATTAAATGACATGACACCTGCATTTTTCTATTAGCCTATGTCATCTTTTTTAGATTTGATTGTACATCGTCGATTTTTCTCATTAATTTTGTATTATTTATGAAAGACTTTGCGATTGCTATTCAAAGGATGGGATAAAAGGGAACCGAATTCGAGAAAAGTAAGTAAGAGTCGCAAGGACCAAAAATATATATAAAAAAAATGGAAAATTGTCCATGACTGAAAAAAACGTCACAATTTAACAAATTTCCTCAAACAAAAATTTAATATTATTTGTCTTTAAATAAATTAAAGACAAGTATCTAAAAAAATAATATTAGGTGCTGTGATAATATCTAGAAAAATTTTTTTTTGCATTGGTACCACAAATTATTTAATAATTCTCAACCATACCCTATTGAGTTCCTCTTCGCTGGCCATGCTTTCAAATCCTCCGATCACAGCCTACGACAATTACACACAAATTTCCATCACCAACGCAGAAATTTCGATCGCGTCCTATCCCCGACGAGAATCGAACGACACAACGGCGACGCCGTCCAAATCGAATGCGGTGCATCGGAACGGTTTTTAATCGGAAAATTGCCCCATCCCTTAACACGATTTGTCACGATAATATTCATTTAAACGGCGGCGGCACGCAACGGCCCTAATGAGGAATTTCCCCGTCGTCGGATGCCGTTGCACTGCGGTTTTATTCAAACGAAGCGATTAAATCCCCCCCGGCAGATTAATTATGCGTTCGACGAGACGTAATTTAACGTGCAATAAAACTGTCGAATAAAAGCCGGTCGTGGTACCGATCGGTTATTTGGAAACCATTTTTTGTTGCTAATGGGATCTATTATAATAATTGATTAAAAAATATTTCTGAGTAAATTAAATTAATTCCATTGTCGAAGTAATTCGTAATAATTCTAAATTAACGCGGCGTTGTTATCCTTCAAATTAATTAGAAATTTGATTTGAAATGAGTCGTGAAATTGAAGAAGAAAAATTTTCAATGGGGAAATAAACTTTCGTAAACTGAAAATCGCCTTTTTACTGCTTGTTATCCATTAAAAAATAAATTAATTTGTTTGACGACCAATCGACCAATAATCCAACGACGCGTGGCGTCGCGTTCTATTAACAACGAATATTCTCTCCGAAATTGATGCGTTCGTAATTGCATTTACGAATACGTCAGTCGTTGCAAGACGTTCTCGTGCCGGTTTCCGAATCGCATGTTGATTTCCCCCGAGTTTAAATAACTATAAATCTGACCTATATCTAACAGCCAATTAAGCCGGCAGCGAACTGCCTAGATTAATATTCCACAGAATGAAACGTCTAATGAAATTACCTCCAAACATGAACCGCAGGATTTCAATCAAGTTTTTATAGGAGTCGCCACATTTCGACCCAATTGCAGTTGATATTTTTTATTTCTTGTTCGTTTCAGTCCATTTGATTAATTTTATTTGAAGGAACTTCGTAAATGCAATTAAAAATAATTTTGAATAAATAAAGCAGGACTGTAAATAAGTGTGCAGTGAAAATTTGGGACGTTTATCCCCCAATGGATTATAAATTTTAATATAAAAATTCACGAGGTGTCAAAATTGACTTAAAATAAAAATAATCGTGAATCCAAATGAAAATTTGATCGTTTTGAGTAACTTAAATAGGGGAAATAAACTTTCGTTGACGTTACAATTAAATTTAATTAAATTGGATGCAAGTTAGCACATAGCTTTCCACAACAACAAAATCTTATGCATTAACTTCTCAAGCGCAACTGAATTAGTACAAAAAATATCAATTTAAACCCATTAATTGAAAATATTTGTTTTTATTTAATTAAAATAACTGACGTAAAAGTACTCACCTGGTTGTGTTCCACTGACGCGGGGCGATGAAAATGAAGTTCGTGAAACGGGAAATTGCTGTTTTCGAGTCCGGAAAGTGACTGAAACTTGTTAGCGTGCAATTTGAATGCGTTCCAAGACACCT
Source organism: Geotrupes spiniger (assembly GCA_959613385.1). Taxonomy (NCBI): domain Eukaryota; kingdom Metazoa; phylum Arthropoda; class Insecta; order Coleoptera; family Geotrupidae; genus Geotrupes; species Geotrupes spiniger. Next base: position 30,520,021 of record OY390739.1, read on the forward strand.
GATCCAAACTATTGACCTTAAAAGTCGTAGACGTTCTACTGTGATCGTTAAAATTTGTTTTGCACTCATTACGAAAAGTGCATTGCGGTGAAATTAATTGAAACGAAAGAATTTGAGACGAGACGATTTGAAAACCGGAAATGACGAAATGTTAAATAACAAAAATTTAAAAAAAGAGAAAAAGCAATAAAAATGTTGCGAATTACATTACGTGGCAATTTTTTTCAGCAAAACGGTTGTTACTCCACTGAGTGTATTTTATTGCATTGCAAATTTCTCGCCTGCTTTTCACGCGTAAACAAAAAATTGTGTCAAAATAATCACGAAAAAAACACAAATAGAAAGGGGCTCGTAATCTCGCACACTTGGCGCTTCGCTGATGGAAACGAACATTCAGTGGTTTGAACTCTCAAAGAACTTACGTTTTTGTAATAAAATATATGTTAAAAGTTTCAACAAATAGAAAAAATATATTTCCTCGTTTGTAGTTTAATTCGAACGAGTTTTGCAAAAAAATATTTCAAAAAAATTAAAACAGACTATGATTTTTATTTTTATGTTGTTCACGTACAAATTGACACTTGCAAGTCTAAATTTGAACCAGTGATAAAAGTTTGAAATACAGGACTGGGAATAAAACGTCCAATATTTAGCTGTCGAGGAAAATAGTTATGTGATTTTTCATAAATTATTTTATATGTTTAACTGTCGTATTAAGGAAATTCTATATTTCCCCCCCCCCTCATATTATTATATTTTTAATGTCCCCCCACATTATGTTTTTAATATGCCCCCCTCTTAACATTATATTTTTAATAAATATTTTAAACATTAAATTTTTAATAAGCAGCAAAATATAAATCGAAATATCATTGTTTATTTTTTATTATTTTATTGGCCTTTAGTAAAATTATTTTGTCATTTAATTATGAATTATCAATCTTGCCTCCTACTTGCCCCTATTATAATTATCAGTTTTTTAGTAATTTTTAAAGAATTTAAAATTATATATTTTTTAAAATAAAAATCACTGATTATCTTCACCAATAGGGTTATTGTTGTCATTTTTTACAATAAATAATAAAATAACTGCCAGTTTTGAGCGATTTCTTGAGCAACCAAATCCTTCAATTTAAAATTGGATCGTTGGCCCCTTTCGTAAAGTAAACAAAAATCTTGATAATTTTTTTTAAAAAGTTTACGAAAACTTTTGTGAAGTTATGATAAACAAAAAATGTAAATATATAATAAAAAAAGTTATGATGGACCCCCAAGACAATGACAAATGTATTTTAGAATTTTTATTACAATTTTTAGACGCATTGTGCTAAATAAAAAATAAGAAAAAATATCTCTACTCGTGAAAATTAAAAAAAAGGATAATGAATAAGGAAATAATTGCTTGCTCTTGAAATGTAATTATGCAATTAACGCCTATATGTCGACCTGCAAAGTGCTGACAATGGCTAGTAGGTTGTCTACCAGAAGAGTCCACAGTAGGTGGGAAAGAACCCCTCCTTGTTGGCAGCCTCTTACCGCCCTAAATCTAACCGTTATTAAAACGCTATTAAAACAACCGAGACTTAAAATATTTATTATAACAGTAACCAAAAAACATAACTCTTTATCTTGTGCTTATAAATCTATACAAAATAAACGCGAAGCTCGTAGATAGGGTGATCAAAAGTACCGCTTTCTTTCGATTGTTCTTCGGCCGCTTCTTCACAATCTAAAAAAAAAACATCGATTACAATCTAATCATCGTTTAACTCGTTACACGACAAATAACTGATACCTTTGATTCGATCCTCGACACTTCGTCTTCCAAAGACCCGACGCACTCGATCAAGCACCGACTCGCCTTCCCCAGCTGTATGTCGCACACGATCACGTCCTTCCGGACCACGGCGCACGCCAAATTCGCGTGCTGCAACATGAGCTGGTTGTTGATCTGATTGAGCAGAATTCGAGCGTAGGATTCGTCGACGGTCAAGTCGAACTTCTTCCTGAAAGTAAACGTTTAACTTTGCGAATTTTTGACCAGACCCACTTACTCCGAGGCGATCTGCAGGTTCTTGATGTGATCCAGCAGCTTTTTTCTCACCGGTTCCTCAGCGACCCCGATTAAAATCAAATCTTCCTCCGTCAGCAGCTTAAAACTTGTGGCTTCGATTTCGTTGTTCCTGAAATTTTCGATGTATTTGTCCGCTTGCGCGGAGCGCAGGATCGTTTCTAAGATATCCATGTTCGTCGTTGAATTCATCACAGGATGGCAAGTGATTTAAATGTAATTTGAAATTGTTTAGGTTATGTTTTGACGTTCAAAACAATAACAATGTTGTGGTTGGAGTTGTGAAAACTAGAGGGACTAGTTCGTGTATTAATTTAGTTGGTGATTTTTGATTTAGTAATGTTGGCTGCGCCTGATTTTCGTGTTCTCGTCGAATCATTTGAATAAAACTTATTGTTTTGCAATTGCATTATCAATTGTAATTGGACGGAACAATCAACGAAAAATCATTTCACGCCGTTTCCCGATCATGTAAACTCCGTTAAATGCGTCCCATCGAAGGATTTCAAACGCAACCAACTGGCAGTGACGTGGACGTGAGTGAGGTTATGTAAACAAGATTTCAAAAATTTGTTGGAAGAAACACGCAACGAGATGTTTTACGAAGTCACCGACACGCAAAGTATAACGTCGCACGCACCAACAACGTAATCGGTCGTAATTTCATTCTTTTTTAGAAATTGGAGTCGGTTTGGCCGGATTCGGAATGTTTTTCTTGTTCCTAGGCGTACTACTTCTGTTCGATAAGAGCCTCTTAGCTTTAGGAAACGTAAGCAGGTCGCGACGATATGTCTTCGTTTTATTCAAGTGTTTTTGCAGATACTTTTCATAGCGGGTTTAGCGTGCGTAATTGGGTTGGAACGAACGTTTAGGTTCTTCTTTCAGCGGCACAAGGTCAAAGCGTCGTTGGCTTTTTTCGGGGGCATCGTCATAGTCCTGGTGGGGTGGCCCCTCGTCGGAATGCTGCTGGAAACGTACGGATTCGTGTTGTTGTTTAGGTACGTTGCCGTTCGGTTCGTTCGAGGAAAATTCGTCGCGTTCAAAAGCAAATATATTTTATTGTGAACATTGCGATTTTGTATTTTTCTATTAAATAAATCTGTGTTATCTGCGACGGGGATTTTTTCTCGAATGGGCGATGAGAAATAAAAAATATTTGCTTGAGATTTTTAAAATTGATGATTTCAGCGGATTTTTCCCGGTGGCTATCAATTTCCTGCGCAGGGTTCCGATTTTGGGGACGTTTTTGAATTTTCCCGGTATTAGTGCGGTGAGTTTAATCGTCGATTACTTCGACGTTCACCTTGGTATTGATCACAATCGTTGTTATTGCAGGTTGTGGATAAATTGACGGGTGATTCGAGTAGAACACGAGTGTGACGTGCGATCGGTCTAGTCGAATTGTGTCATAAATCGTTTTTTAAAACCGCGTCTAGTTGGAAATACAATACTTTTATTTATATTTCGATTGGGGATTGTCGACGAACGCGCGACGAACAAACTCACACCACGTTCACGTCTAACTAACTACCATGTTATTTAAGTTTAAAATTTTATACTTATTGTTTTATTTATGTAATTATCGAAATACATATTAACCGTCTAATGATACGTTTGCGTAAGGAACCTGTCGATTGAAGTACAAGTGGCGTGGTTTTCACGTTGTATTTTCTTTGTGTCCCTATATGTTTACTTTAATGAAAATTTAAGTAACGGAATAATATATCTATCTGCATGTGCATTTTAATTTTTTTTTTTGAGTACAAGTGTTGTTTATGCAATTTAGTTCAATTCTAGATAAATATTTCCGTTTTCCTTCCTTATGCAATTCTCACAATTTAATTCCGTAATTAGATTCAACACCCTCGCAGCGCAATATAAATAATGGAATAACTACGCAAACGTCGAACGCAGTAACCTTCCAGCAATTATAATTTTAACCCCTTTATTATTGAATTAGAAAATGTTTTATGAATTATCCGATTTGCATACATGATTGTCTTTATCCTCGACTATTTTACTTAAGTAATTTTTATATACTTTCAATCTTATTAGCCAAGAACTTCCATAACCGTCGTTGATTCAATTGAAATTACAATTCTCGATTATTTCTCAAATTTGATACAATAAATACATCCGCTCGATTTATTAATTCTAGAAAGTTTAAGTCATAATTTAGAGTTCTGTTATAACGAGCTTCGTAAAATGCCATTGCATTACATAATATTGGACGATGTCTGCTTAATGTTATTACGAAATTTTTTTAAACTGCCTTTAATGGAACTCCTCGATATTTGTGATCATATAAAAACTATTTAAATGGTTCTGAAGTTTAGTCTTAATTGAGATTAATAACAATATTGTTACGTTCTGAATAAAAAGACGGGTAAACCCATTGGGTACATTTACACCGCTAGGGTGTAGGTTTTTATTCATTTATTTTAACATACAGTGCAAATTTAAATCAATTGAAGTTTTTGCGGCATCTTTACGATGCGAAGATTTCAATTTCGATAGAATTAAATGTTTTTACGCAAAGATCCCTCACAATCAGGTCAGATATGGAGAATAGTCATCGGACGAAGCGATTAATGAAATTGTTTATTTTTCATGCACTGACGTGTGAATTACCACCGATGACAAATCAATTCGAAACTGTAGGCATAGTTAATGGAGATTATGAAAATTTAAGACTTAAAATAAAGAATTTTAATTGCAAAATACGAAAATTGTAAAATTGAAGTCAACGACTACGTCTATCCCTCGTAAGATATTTTTGTTAAAGCCTACCATTGTAATACAAGTTGAAAATTTTGGGGGACCTATTTTTGCAATAATATCTTAATATTTACGTTCCATTTATGCCCCTAAGGTGGACTGGAGTAGATTTTTGTGCAATTTATTTATATAGTTACGCCTGAAGGTTAGGCAATTTAAGGCGCTGCAGTAAGATTGGTTGCCTATATGTAAATATTTTATAATTACTTTGTGTGTTATTATATCACTCATCATATCATATATTGTGTGTATTATCATATTAAAGTAAATAATATCTGTGTTTCATTTATGTGCCAAGATATTTATGCAAATTATTGTTGATTCGTTGCCAACCTGTAGTGCAAATATTTTATGATTAATGCATATGTCTGCACATATTGGTATTATTAGTGATGCTTCGATATAAAATATCAAAGTTGCCTTCATTTATGTTTTAACGTAATTGGTGTAGATATTTTATGCAAATTATTTACATAGGTTTGTAGCTTTGAGAGCAAATACGCAGCAGTAAGATTGGTTGCCTATCCACAATATAAATATTTAAGTAAATATTTTATGATTAATGTCGTACGTTTGTATTCGTATGTGTGTATATAATGTTATTATCAGCGATAATAACAAAATAAATAATTAGCTTCGCCTTTTGAATAAATTATAAAAAAAATTGTATTTTATGTATTAAAAAAAAATGTTGTGGTAAACATGTAATTTGAAGGGTTGCAAATTTCAAACGTTTCGCTGCGAGTACGTCGATTATTTCATTAGGGACTTTAAATGGATTGGGTCAATGTACACGTTTAAAGAGATTCACGAGCCCCACCCTCGTGCATGTGCATGGCAACAAGGACTCGACTTCTTGTTGGGGAGGGGGATGTGGAAGCGTCGCCCGCCGCCGCCGACGATGAGTGTAAGCTCTCAGAGTGACGTCACGCACCCGCCCGACAGCCCACGTCTTGCGCCGTATCTATCCACACACACTTCTAGTCTGCACGGCAGTTATTGTGTTTGTGTAGTCTTGTGCTCGCGTTTTTAGTTCAGTGTTCGCTGTCCGCATCGTCAACCAGCCACTACTAGCAGCAATGGCAACCGAGGTCGAAAACAACGTTCCGGTGACGGCCGAAACCAAAGACATCAAAGAGGAGGCGCCCACCGCGGAGAGCAAGGCCGAAGAAGCGGCGAAACAGGAAAATGCCGGCGGCGACGCGCCCGCGGCCCCGGCCAAAGAACCGGCGCCGCCGAAAGTTGTAGTGCACAAGTCCAACTACGACAAAGACGTGGTTTATCTGTACCAATTCTCGCGCACGCCGCTCCTGCCGTCGCTGTCGCCCTACTGCCTCAAAGTGGAGACCTGGCTACGGCTCAGCAACGTGAAATACGAGGTTAGTTTGTTTATGTCGTTGTGTAGATCCGATGCATGCACGAAACAATGCCCGACCTTAGACGCGAATCGTGTGGGCGAGCGTACGACAGGGTTGTTGTCCTTTGCCGGCCGGGTCAGGGATGCATTCGCAGATTGTGGCGGCCATTATCGACCAATTTGATTGTTGGCGTCGGTGATCGCGATCGCAGCCTTCGCCGATTTTCACTGCGATCGTGTCAATGTAAAATTTAACTGTCATTGAATGAACGACGGCGTCTGCAAAAACTGGGCCCATTGTCTGCTCCAGCGGCTTAAAACTCAATCAGCGCGAACGGAATTGAACTCGAATCTCATAATTGCAAGTTGTAATACACGAACCAGTCCCAGTTCCGAATAAATAGTCACACCGGTAGGTAAATAAGATTCCTTGTCTAGCGTAAATATATCGATATAACTTTTTTTGCTTTGACTTTATATAACATTTATCGCGTCGTTTTATTATTCTACAAATTTGATCAAATCTATTTTCGCTGTCGATACCAACTAAAAATATTTCTTAAATCGAATCACAGCGTCCTTTGACAGTTCCAATTTTACGCCGAGATTATCCGTTGCGTAGTTAATCGAAAATAATATCGAGTAGCCAAGGCAATTTAAATCACTCGGCGTCGTACATACGTTCCTGCCAACTGTTGGAAATAAAATTCGAATTTAATTCGAAATAATTATTTCGAATTAAATTCATTTAATATTTTAGATATTTTAATAACCCGTATGATATATATTGTTGAGTTTTTTTTTATTTTCAATTAGGCTAAGCTCCGCCGTGCGGGTCCATTATTCCTGGTGCCTTTTAGCGTTGCTTGATTTTTGATTGTTCGAGATTATTGTGAGAATGTAGCGCCGGGTTTTTTTACACGCGCCTTTTGTCGCGAAACAATGGGATCGGGACGAGGAGAAAAAAATGTTTTTTTTTGTAATGCACTTAGTGGGCCGGGGTGGGTTGTCGATGAACAAGCGGTACATGACTAACTGCGATAAGCGGTGATTAATAAATAAATTGACTGTTATCAGTCGGTGCAACCGCACGAAACGAAATGTCGGCGAGTTTAGAAAGAAGCGAATTACGCAAATTTGTACGCAAGATGACGTTTATTCGCTAAATGTGTAATTAAAATGATTTTCGATGTTTCGTCATTGTCGGTGGTTTTAAATGAAATTATTGAATTAAAAAAAAAAATCGTGGAATTTTGTTGATTATCATAAAAAAATTACAATTAAATTTTATTATTTATTATTTTTATTAAATAATTTAATTAATTTTCATATAAATTTTTTAACTTAAATACATTTAGGGTGAATATGTTAGATTTTTAGTGTCGATCGGGAAAATGTCGAGTGGGACGCATCTAGGCTACAATGAGAGTCTTTTGCCCTTTCACACAGATCATTGATGCTGTTTTTGTCTCAAGTGGCAGATGTTTTACACATCTTGTGTTAATCTAAATCGTTGGATGGATGTTTTATATCAACCGTCAGCGTTGTTTACTACACACGAGTCCCGCTTGTTTTGTCAGGGAACACAGTGTCGTAATTAGTCGATTTTCTACGAATTGCGTGTTTGAGTACAAATGAAGGCTCTGTTTTCGACAAATTGACAAATAACGAAGAGTTCATTGGAACCTTCGAACGAGTAATTATCGCGGATGCAATGATTTTAATAATTTTATTTTTATTGATTTGTGGGATCGAAGTGGAAATGGAACTGAAAAGAAAAATAAAACTGAACGAAAGTCAAATTAATAAAAAAATTTAATTTATTTATTTAATTTAATTTAATTAATTTAATGCAAATAAAAATTAATGGAAATCAACGAAAACGAAACAAAAATAAATATTGTACAAATAAAACGAAGGACATTTTTTTAAAAAAGAGAACGAAATCTTCGTCAAAATGGGGGAAACAAAGTAAAAAATTAAACTCGTGGAAGCCGAACGGACAAATGAGGGTCAAAATGTTTGAAAGCATAAAACAATGTCTGAACAGTTGTTGTCAATTATTGACGGTTCTTACTTAGTGACAACTATGTCATCTACTGATAGGTCTCGTGTCAGTGGGAAACAGTTCCTGGCACTTCCTGACAGAAACTGTCATTTTTTGATAGGAACTGTCACTTTCTGATAGTTGCTGTAAATTTCTGACAGTTGCTGTAACTTTCTGACAGTTGTTATAACTTTCTGACAGTTGCTGTAACTTTCTGACAGTTCATGTCACTTTCTGACAGTTTCTGTCACTTATGGTTGCTTTCACTGTGTCATAACAAAAATGACACAATTGACAACAATTCGGAGTCGTATAAATGTCAAACTAGTCTTAAACGAAAAGTGCATCAAAAATGACAAAATTGTCAGTACAACCAAGTCCAAGTTATAAAAATGCAGAGACTCACAAAACTGTAAATAAATCCCAACATTGCTGCACTTGCAATAAAATCCAAAAATTACAAAATCATTTATTTAATTGTCGCAAATCAAAATCGCCTTAAATGCAAAAAATAATCCAAATTACCTGACGACATTTTTTTAAATGTCAAGTAGTCTTAAATGAAAGAATTGTCAGAATTTTTATGAAAAAAGTTTCAAAATTAAAAAAAGAACACTTGACAACACAGAAATTACAGAAATAACGTTGCCAAGTTGCTGAAATATCTAGATTTGTTGAAAATCATCAAGTGTAAGAAAGTGATTTTAATTTAAAGATTTGTAAGTTAGTATTGTCAAAATTTATTATAAACTAAAAATAAATAATCAATATATCAAAAATGATAAAATTATTAATACAACCCAACTCCAGGTTATAAAAATGCAGAGACAGAAAGTCTTTAAAAAATGCTTATAAATGTAGCATAGTTACAATTGCATAAAATATAAAAATATGAAAAAAAATCGTATACGATATTGTAACGGAACAGAATTGCCTGAAATGCACAACATTTTTAAAAACATCAAAATTGAAGAAAAAGGAAAACTATTTTCCCAAATATTCAAGAAATTTTAACAATTTTCTTAAAAAATACAAATTACATCATTAGCAAGAAGTCAAAAACATTCAAATCGTGGAGATTTTCCGAAACGTACAGACGCCAACATTTCAAACTTTGCAGTATTTCCACAATTTTCGAAAAAGAAAAAAAAATTAAACAAATAAAAATTACCAAGATGACTAAATATCGTTGGTTTGGTAAAAATCAAGTGTCCTTAATTTAGTTAATTTTTAACATTGAATTTAATTCGAGAATAAATGGTACGCAATTTCGTGCCTCTTAACATACAGTGTGTTTCACTTAATAGTGTAACACCCTCATATCTTTTTTATTTTAATCAAATTTTAGAAATTTTTTTCACAAAAGTAGAATAGCTCTATTTACTCCCAGAAAACTAATTGGCTTCTTTAAATGCAAAGCAACCTGCGATGGCAAAATAAACGCCAAAAATCAAGTAATCACAAACCTGAACTGTCAAAGTTGTTTAAAGTTGTTGTTGTTTAGGCACAGCCACCTGTGCAAATAATATTTACCGAATTTGAATTACTTTTGAAGAAAATTTTAATATTTTTAATTTTCATGAAATTTTGGATAGGATTTCTTGATTTTTTTCAATTATTTGGCCATCGCAAGTTGCTTTGCATTTAAAGAAGACAATTGGTTTTTTGGGAGTAAATAGAGCAATAAGTATTCTACGTTTGGGAAAAAATTACTAAAATTGGACTAAAAATAAAAAAGATATTATGGTGTCACACCCTTAAGTGAAACACACTGTATATGGTTGTTGAGAAATTTAACTTTTTGGACTTTATATAAATCTTTCGCGATTCTCTCGTTCGTTTATTTACATGTTTTATGTGTCATTTTGTTTTTTTTTTAATTTTATTTGATTCTCTACGGCTCTTCTGTATATCGACAGAAATTCTAAAAAAATTACTAAATGGGAGGAGTCATAGAATTTTTTAACTTTTAGTCACCAGATGGGTGAAAATTCATCGTTGGAAAATTTATCCTGAGGTAAAATACATCGTCGGAACTTAAAATTGTGATTATCGTCCGATTTATTATTGTCAATCGTTTCGACAGTTAATTTTGGGTTGTGTTGTGATGGGTTGGGTTGTCTTGGTTTGGGTTGGGTTGGATTAGTTTGGGTTGGGTTGCTATTGTCATCGCGAAAATTTCACTTCAATTGCAACTATATATAAAATGTTGCCAGGCAACTTATTTTATTAAAAAGAAAAAAAAATGGAAGACATGAAGGAGTTTCCCTAATTTTCTGGAAACTCCTTCATGTCTTCCATTTTTCGTTCCCATGATGAATTTTGACAGAGAGACTCTAGACAATGTTGAAACACGATTGGTATCAGTCACCTCAACCTGACCTGTACGAGTATATTGTGAGTTTGTGTTTATTTGATTATTTTTTTATTTTTATGAGATATAAAACTTGTTGCACAATTTGCACCATTACTAGAATGCTCGCAAAGAAAGCACTTGTCTACATCATTCTCCAATCGTGCGGACACAAAAATTCAGTTTTCAAGCAAAACGAGACAAAATGAATTGCACAAATGTGACTTCACTGCATCTGGCTGTACCCCACCAAGAACGTTTGTCGGTTCCTATTAGACTCAACAACGCCCTTTGGCTTATGCAGTAGACATGAGAGAAACTCATGAAAACATGGCTTGGCTGCTGGAGGCAATCAAATCAAAAAACAACGAATTGCACTAAGAACCATAAAACTCAATTGAGTTGAGTGAAATAATTTTGCCCCATCTCCACATCAAGTTAGGACCAATGGAAAAAAAAAACTTCCTGAAAGCCCTGAATAAAGAAGACCAAGCTTTCAATCATTTGAAACAAAGCAGTTTCAGATCGAGAGGTAACTCGCTTGGAATTTCTACGTGCAGAACATATATGTCAGTGGTTCGATCTAGGTGTGCAACAACAAGGGGAGGCGACTATTTATGAACCCCAGCTTGAAAGCATTATTACGCCATTGGTTGAATGGAGTGAAATCAACTTTGCCTCATCTTCACATCAAGTGATCGTGAAAGATCTGGATAAACAACTAGACCAGCCCCGTTAACGACACCCAACACGTCTTTCTAAGACAACAACTTTACGACCTCTCATCGAACGCCCCGCAATGAAAATACCCACATAGCGACGCGTTCCCACGCTTACGCCTTAATCGTCCGAGCGATTTTCGCATTGTTCGGCGAAAAACTCGCACGGTTAGCAACGCGATGTGCTTCTCTGGGTTAGTTAACCATCGACGCTGAGGTGTCGAACCAATTAGCGGTTACGGTCGCGCCGCGTCAGCGCGAATGTCGCCCGATTCCCATACGCACACGGCGGCCTTGACTTGCCGTTTCATGAATCATTGCGTCCGAGAGTGACTTTGAGGACGTTTTATGTCGATTTGCGCGATTTGGAGGTCGCGTTGGATTAGCGTCGACGGTTTATGCAAAAAACTTCAACTGGAACGTTTGCTGGGTTAGGACTCGATCAACGATTGTTTACAAAATGGTACGATTTGATTGCGGGTCGTGGCTCCCTTCAAACACCTCTGCCTCACACGCAAATTATGAAATGCAACGAATTATTTGGTAGTCGAGCAATTAACGTTGACAGCGGATCTCCGCAACGCTGGCTGCAAATTACGGCGATGACGTCGTGTTAACTCGCAATGTTTGAAAATATTGGATTTTGTCCAGTTTACCAAACGCCGAGCAAATACATTCCTTAGATAACGAATTATCTCTTGTTTGCGTTACGAACGCTGCGTTGCGTTTTTTCCCCGGAGAGGTTGTGATTTATTTTGTCGGTTCGAGCGGTGGAAAACACGCGGAGATGGAAACGTTCGCGTCGAGATACGAAACAATTTGATAGTATGATATACTCAGTGACATATAAACTGCACCACATAGAAGGGGTGGGAATTTTTGGACCAAATTTGGCAGGAATAGTGGACTAGTCCAGGGAAATAGTTGATTAAAATTTGAAACCCAATCATCAAGTAGTCATGGGATTTTTGACGTTTGTGTCTTTTTTTAGAGGTGGTGATAGACAAGCAATTATCGAGTCATTTTTTGAATTTGTTCCACTTTTTTGGATCCCGTTCTTTAGTTTAAAGTGTTTCAAGTGTTTAATGATGCCTAGAGGAAGGAGACCTCAAGTTTACCAGCAGTTGAGTGACTTTGACCGAGGGCGGATAGTTGCTTTACGAGAAGCAGGTTTTTCGTTTAGAGAAATCGACAACCGTTTGGGACGGCACCACTCAACAATAATGCGTGTTTATCAAGCGTGGTCTGAACATGGGGTTGAACGCCGGAGAAGATGCACTGGGGCTCAAAGACGAACCAATGAACGTCAAGATCTCCGCTTAAGACTAATGGCCTTGAGAGACCGATTCTCTACAACTAGATCAATAGCTGATCAATGGTTAGGTGAACAAGGTCGTCCGATAGGCTTGCGAACAGTTTATCGTTGAATAAGAACCTTTGGCTTGCTGTCTTACCGCCCACATCTTGTGCTACCCCTCACTGCTCAACATCGCCAGGAACGTTTGGCCTGGTGCACGGAAAGACTTCAATGGAACTTGTAGTGGCATCGAGTTGTCTTTAGTGACGAATCGCGATTTTGTTTAGGAATGCATGATGGTCGGATGACTGTTAGACGAAGACGTGGAGAAAGGCGCAATCCTGATTTTTCGATTGCGAGGCATGTTCACCGAACTGTGGGGTTGATGGTGTGGGGTGCTATTGCTTACGGCAGTAGGTTACCCTTGCTCTTCATTCGGGGCAATATGACCGCCCGACGCTACATTGACGAAGTGGTAGAACCACATGTTCTTCCATATCTTCGAGGGCTGGAAGACCCACTTTTCCAGCAAGATAATGCACGACCTCACGTAGCAAGGGTTTCTCTTGACTTCTTTGAATAGGCCAATGTTAATCTTTTGCCTTGGCCGCCAAGACCTCCCGATTTGTCGCCCATTGAGCACGTGTGGGACATGATGGCTAGAATATTGAGGAATCTACCGAACCCACCGTTGACAATAGGAGCTCTACGGCATGAAGTACAGGCTGCTTGGGATGCCATACCCCAAGAAGACATTGATCACCTGCTGGAATCAATGCCAAGGCGGGTCAATGAGTGTATCAGAAATAGGGGCGGACCAACACATTATTAAAGAAAAATCAATAAGATGAAGTGTTTTCTTTATCAAATATGTATCAATTGTTACCTTAGACTAGTCCAATGGTTCTGCCATATTTGGTCCAAAAATTCCCACCCTTCTAGGTGGTGCAGTTTATATGTCACTGAGTATATATCAAACCTTTCAAATATTCTTTTTTATGAACTGATATTATTTTTTTCGAATTGTTACGTAGTGGACTCAAGTCATCTATGCGAATGGTGAGCTTTTGACTAATTTCTTCACAATTTTGTTTAACAACTTGGTTTTTTTTCCTGCGACGCTCATAATAAGAGCGAAACGATCGTCACATATCCAAAACAGTGACGTCGTTTATTGTTATTTTTACATCGCTTACTTTTCGAATTTTATTTCGTTGGTAAATTTTCAAATCGTCCCATTACGGACCACACTGGCCGTGCCCGTACCAACCGACAGTTTTACGCCCCGATCTATTTTTAATTATTGGTTTCGAACGATCGCGTCGACAAAACAATCAAACGGGCACCCAGGAATCGTAAACCCCATCCCACGTCGAACTCCTGCACTAGGTTACCGCCAGACACAGAAACAAGGTCGAAAGAGGTCGGCCGGCCGTATTTCGAAGCCGCAAGGACAGGTGAGAAACTCGCGCAGGTGGTCGCGCGGGCGCCGAAAACGAACCCAGTTTCGATCGCGACGGACAACGAAATTTCGTCTCGTCGAAAAGCGACGAAACTAACGACGCGCGGGACTCGGGTGTGTTATTATGTGCGAAAGGGAGGCACGGTTGGGGCAACGAACTCGCGCAAGGTGAACCGCACAATTCGCTAATGAACTTGAGGAGCTCCGCGCTAGTAGAAAGTTTCTTAGGCGCTAAATTTAATCCGTTTGTAAATAAACGGCGAACGGCCGAAATAGAAATTCTCCCTTTTATGTTAAGCGCCCCATGAATAATGCAAACGGCGGCTTACTCACATTTCGCCGATAAAAGGAGCAAGTGCGACGGGCGATGAATCACCGCGAACGGGACACAAATGTTCACTTTATAATGGATATCTCTTCTCGCGCGAAGGGAAAGTTTCGCAAATCTTTTTATCAAACGCGACCCATTTGTTCCAAGATTCGTTAAAACGTTGCGATGATATTAACCAATCATCAAACCACTGCAAAAAAATTTAGAACAACTCACACGACTCAAATAAGCTATGAGAAAATATTTGGAAAAAATAATTAAAATAATTATTAAAAATCCTTATCATCCTAAACTATCTCAAAATTTTCGAGTCAAAGTCGCGATCATTACAAACTGTTATTTTAAATCGCACGATTTTATTTCGTCGTTAATTGCGTAACCTCACGTTGGCAACAATGACCAGTCAATTTTTCTACGTGATTATCCAATAATGCCGAAGTACATAGAATAAAACCTCATCGTGGATTATGAATAATTGCGTCGAAATGATCATTGTATCTTCTACATCATTTCCGTCGTGTCATTCGACCGTGAAATTAATTGATTACATACCAAACGAGTTATTGGATTTTTTCGTTTGTATCTTTGAAAATTTTATTATTCGTTTGCTATTTTGGCTGTGTTGAAATTTGCACTTTTGGATGTTTTAAATGGTTTTCAAAATTGTGTTTTTTCGGTTTATTGAAATTGTTTTGCAATTTGTTTCTGGTATTTTTTGTTTTTTTTTGTTGGCAATTTTAAGGCACCGGCTTTGATTAAAACTTATGAAGTGGATAATGATAGAATATAAAAAATCTAACTCAACCCAACCTAATCCAACCCAACCTAATCCAACCCAACCCAAACCAAACCGACCCAACCCAACCCAACCCTTAAATTGTTTTCAAAATTGACATTTTTTCAGTTTATTGAAATTGTTTTGCAATTTGTTTCTGATATTTTTTTCATATTCATTTCATTCATATTTTCACCGGCTTTGCTTAAAATTTATGAAGTGGATAATGATCGAATATCAAAAATCTAACCCAACCCAACCTAATCCAACCCAACCCGACCCGAACCGACCCAACCCAACCCGGCCCGAACCAACCCAACCCAACCTAACCCAATCCAACCCAACCCACACTGTGGTTTAAATATAATTATAAAATGCGATAGAAATACAAAAATCCAAGATATTCTAATATACACACAAGAGCCACTAGTTCTTGCGTTTTTTTGAAGAAGATTATTTTTGATTTTTTTTCAATGGTTGGATTTTTTTTTGGAACTGACTGTCCTTCGTTAGGAGGCCGTCCACCAGACAATACAGCCATACGTAATGATCGGTCTAATAACCACCACGTACAGCCAGTACATTTGCTTGGGTTGGGTTGGGTTGGGTTGGGTTGGGTTGGGTTAATCACTATTAAGTGATATATCTTAGGATTCGGTCTTACCCGATTACCGTTGTTAAGTTTGATGGTAGCAGATGTTTCAGCCTACGTACTTCATAGGTATCGGACGCATTTAACTCGTTGGTAAGCTCATTAAGGTGCAATGATACCTATTCCCTATACCGATGGATGACTTCTTTGATGAACTCCAGAGGGGTGTCGTGTTGAATAATTTCGTTAGAGACGCGTCAATGTTAGCTCTCAGGACTTTATGTTGGAACCGCTGAAGGTTTGCTATATTTAAGTTACATTCAGTATCCAAGGATATCATATGCCCAAAAAATTTTCAGGTTGCTTTGTAGAACAGCATTTAAGCCAATACATTTTGTTTAGTTTAAGATTAAGTTTTTTTTAAGTGTGACGTCGGTCCAGCTTTTTTGGCTTATTCTGCTTATGCTAGCTAACTTGGGGGCATGTTTCGCGGCACAATGTAAATATCACATGAATCGACTTTGTTTCATTGGCCTTGATTCACCATGTTTTCATCCAGTATTGGATTTTGCTCAAGTTGTTTTGAAAATTCCGTGAGGCAGATACTGAATCGGTCTGGGATGCTACAACAGCAGTGTCATCAGCATATGTGGCAGCTGTGGTGGTTCTTGTTGTTGGAAGGTCTGATGTATACAGTAGGTATAACATTGGTTCAAGTAAGCTGCCTTGAGGGACCCCTGACTGGTCTAGTCTTATCTGTTATTAAGTCCGATTGTAGCAGACGTTCCGCTTCATTGGAATGCAATGCAAATGTCACATGGGTGGGTGTTTCGTTGGCCTTAATTCGTAATGTCATCCAGTCTTGGATTTTGTTGTGTTGAAGATTGCTTGAAGCAGATGTTTGATCAGTATGAGCTGCTAAGACAACGGTGTCATCAGCTCAGTTTTTCCACAAATTCTACGGCACATCCAAAGTGTCTGTCTAGCCTTGTGTATCATTTTTTATGGTCATCGTTACTCGTACGTATGATGGACGTAATAAAATGGACATCTTCACCAGATTATTTCAAGATTCAAATAATTTTGATTATAAGACAAATAAATTTATATTCCATTTTCTTCTACGCCACTGCAATATTTTCCACGACAACTCACTTTAACACGATGACGGGTACACAAACGAGCAGATGTCGGTCGAGCTGACCTTGCGTGCCAGCACCGAAATCCCTCGCGGCGCCAAAAGCCGTCCCTGGCCACGATTCTCAACTTCGCTTCGAGATCGAAATTCCGAAACGTGGACTCTCGCGAGCGTCCGTCTTTCTTGTGAGAAGTCGCCTACTGGGGATTATTATTCTAATAAATAACGCCCAACGTAACGAGTTAAAGTAGTTTAGATTTATTAAGTTTTCCATTATCAAGCGAGCGAGTCGCGGGTTATAATAAACCGTCAGACAGACGTTTCCGGTGCGAAAGCCTGGATGAATTACGGCGACCGTTCTTGCCGGGTTCCGCTGGAATGCGTTACGTAAAGTGCTGAGTACTGAGTACTGAGAGCGATCGCTCGCAGCAACACATGAAGGAGGAAAAGGCGTGCGTCGAGTTTGCGACTAAGGAACGAAGAACGCTTCACGTGAACAACATTTATTACATTGTATGTAATCATACAATTGTTCGTGACAGAATTTGGCTTCATCCCCCGATTACTCTCCTCCTAGTTAATCAACGACCTACACCACGTCCAAGGCAACCCAACCTGTTAACGATTAATTTTCTTTATCGCCAGTCGATGAAATAAATTTGCTGGATTTCGACGTGTTTTCCGTTCTTCGCCTCTTCCGGACGGTTTATCCCCGCGATTTGTCGCCAGGACGAAATTTATTAGCGTCGACGCCGCCGCGCGAGTTCGTCCGTCGTTTATTCGTCCGAATTTCCGCCGTCGGATTTTCCGAAGCGCAATTCACATCCACATTTAATTTGCATACTTTCTGTAGCGGCGCATGAATAATTTATTCGAGCGGCGCGAACTGCAGTTCGAGTTGTTTTTTTTCTATCGGGCGTCTGTTGAATTGTTTAGCGACGACGTCGTAATTTCGAGCTTTGTACTTCGACGACGGCTTCCTTGATGCGAAAGACGTGCACGAATTACTTTTACGATTTTCGTTCGACGTGGATTTTAATTTATTTTCAAGTTTAACTTATTCTCAAGTTTTCCAATTTTCAAATATTTTATCAATGTTTTACTTTAATGCATATAAAGAATACTAGAAGCAGTCAGTGAATGACAAGTACTGGCTATGAGTGGTAAGTGACAGGAGCTGTCAGAGCAGAGCAATAATTGTCAATAAGTGAGTGACAGTAGCTGTCATTAGATGACATGGATTGTCACTAAGCGAAAAGACTTTTCAGTAAGTGACAAGAACTGCCACGACGTCCTAAAAACTGTCAATAAATGACAAGAACTGACAGTGAGAACTGTCAGTAAGTGACGAAACCCAACAGAAGATGACAAGAACTGTCAAAGTGACAGGAGCTGTTAGAAAATTATAGGTGTCAGTAAGTGACAGGAATAATCAGTAACTGTTGCCATTCATTGCGATTTATTTCTGATGACAGTCATGACGACGGTTTTTGATGATTCTTCTGCTGTTTTGATTTTTAACAATATTTTCGAATTTTTATCATTGTCATAATGTGTACGAGATTTTTTACGATTTTTATTAATTTTTTATGTGATTTGCTCTCTTTCGCGATTTCAACTCTGGTCGGAAAAAAATAACATAAATGTTACACATCACTTTATTGAATTGAACCCAACCCAACGCAACCCAACCCAACCAAACCAAACCAAACCCAACCCAACCCAACCCTATTCAACCCAACCCAACCCAACCCTATTCAACCCAACCCATCAAATATACATTTTACCAATTTTAAAGATATTTACCAAATTTTGATTTTTGCATTTTTTGTAAAATTAATTTTTATATTTACTGAACTTTGTGATTTTAAATAATTTTTACAATGTCCAGATTTTGTTAGAATTTTCAAAAAATTTTTACGTTTTTTATGGAAAGATTGTTTTTATTCTTCCTCCGAATTTCCCTGCTATTTAATTTTCTTCCATGTTTCTTTGGTAATTGGTTTTCTTTTCGTCATTAACTTTTTTCACTAAAAACTTATACAATTCCGGATAGGTGGAAAATGACAAAAGTTGTTCTGATATTGCTAACTACCGACCGATAGCAATGTTAAAAAAATGGCAACCCAATGAAAACACTTACGTTTGCATTTGTCACTAAGCGAAAAGGCGTTTCAGTAAATGACAAGAACTGTCACGACGTCATAAAAACTATCAATAAATGACAAGAACTGACAGTGAAGACAGGAACTGTCAGTAAGTGACAAAACCCAACAGAAGATGACAAGAACTGTCAAAGTGACATGAGCTGTTAGAAAATTATAGAAGCTGTCAGAAAATGACAGGAGCTGTCAGTAGGTGACGGGAATAAACTGTTGCCATTCATTGCCATTTAGTTCTATGACAGTCATGGCGAAGGTTGTTAAAAAAATGGCAGCCTAATGAAAACACTTACGTTTGCATTTGTCGATCAAAGTGGCAGCGCCATTTAAATGATGGCAGTCTTTGACACGCGCTGCCATATGGTTTTTGTGTCAGTTTTAGATTGAGGTGAAAACGCATATGACTCAAAATGTCACTCATTGACATGATAGCTGTCAATAGATGACATAGTTGTCAGTTGGTGAAACATCGAAATTTTTTGGAATTGTTAAATCAATTTTTTTTATTGTGTAAGATCTTGAAAATATTTGGTAAATTGGTTAGTCATTTCAACAATTTTGACATTTTTAGGTATGGTTTTGACAACGTTATTAATTAATGCATTGACATTAACGTTTCCTTTTGTATTTTAATTTTTCTTCACAATTGTACATTTTTCCTCCGTTAATTTTTTTTAATGTTTCATTTCGTTGGTTTTTTATATAGATTTTTATAATAATACTACTACTAATAATAATAATTAACTGTTACACATTTCCTGTCCACGAGTTCAACTAACATTTTTCTTTTTATTTCCAGGTAAGTTTCTATTCCCAACTCGCAGTCGAACGCAAACCCATCCGGTAAGAACATTTCGTGCAATTCATTTCCGATTTTAGTCGCTTTCGTCGCGTGAATCTCGTTTTGTCCGGGTCCGATTCGACGTTCCTGAAACGCGAGCAGCGCTGTAATTTAATCAACTTCACGGCCGAGCGAACAGCCGATGGTAAAACCTGTTTGTTTTTTTTTATCGGGATTCTAAACTGTGACAATGACTCGACATCCGGTATGGAACAAACGTCACGTCGAAACCGAACATGTATCGATTGTGTGCTCGGCGATTAGATACAATTCCCGGCTGGTGCGTTTAAATTAACGATTTTTACGACGACGTTACAGGTCGATTCGACTTGATTTGTGCAATTTTAAATTTTTAATCGACCATTTATTTATTTTTCAATTCACATGCATAACGATACGAATACAATGAATTCGTTCATTAAACTGGTTTTGGAACGCGACGCATATCTTTGAGCAATTATCACGGAACATACGCACGTGCGTTGGAAATTCAATACCGTGGCTGTTTATCGCAGGCCGGGGCAAAAATGTTCGAGTCTCGAAAATTCGAACTCGCCCAGCCGTCCCCGTTCCTGTAAACATGTAACGTCAATATTTACGTTCAGACTGAAAAGGGACGCGGGCGTATTTTCAATGTGCAAATGCCAAACGGAAGTTGTTTGAAGGCATCGAATATCGCGGAGAGCACCACGACCGTTAGTTTTTCGTTTGTTTGTTAAATTAATTTTCGGTTTGTTGCGTTTTGTTTGATTTGTGTTCGTTTAAGTTGTCTTTTGTGTAATTATAAATAATCGATTAGTCGAAAATGACACAAAAACAATTAAAGGGTCTAAAGTTGAAGAAAATTAAACGAGTCACATTTTATTATTTTTTGCGGTTTTTGATGATTTTTCTGCTGTTTTGATTTTTAATAATATTTTCGAATTTTTATCATTGTCACAATGTGTACTAGATTTTTTACGATTTTTATTAATGTTTTATGTGATTTGCTTTCTTTCGCGATTTCAACTCTGGTCGGAAAAAAATAACATAAATGTCACTTTATTGAATTGAACCCAACCCAACCAAACCAAACCCAACCCAACCCAACCCTATTTAATCCAACCCTATTCAACCCAACCCTATTTAACCCAACCCAACCCTATTCAACCGAACCCATCAAATTTTATTTTATTTTATTTTATTTTATTTTATTTTATTTATTTTATCAATTTTAAAGATATTTACCAAATTTTGTTTTTTTGAATTTTTGTAAAATCAATTTTTATATTTACTGAACTTTGTGATTTTAAATAATTTTTACAAGGTCGAGATTTTTTTAGAATTTTCAAAATTTTTTTACGTTTTTTGTGGAAAGATTATTTTTATTCTTCCTCCGAATTTCCCTGCTATTTAATTTTCTCCCATGTTTCTTGGGTAATTGGGTTTCTTTTCGTCATTAACTTTTTTTAATTAAATCACTCAATAAACCAACAAATTCTCCAACTTTCTTCTTAACGCAACTATTCAACTCCGGCAATTAGTGTTAAATTCTTTTTATTAATTTTTCTGGGCCATCTGACCATATCTTTGTTCTGATATTTTCGATTGCATTTTACTTGCAATTCCAGTTATTATTTGCATCCTCGCCTATTTCTAGTTTTTTTCATCATTTTTTTTTTCAGAATAAGTTGGGATTCAACTCCTAATTATTTCCAAATTTGTCTTCTGCATTCTTCGGATAAATATTTCATTCCGTTGAGTTCGCGACTCGTTTTGTCCCTTCCCAGCTTTTTTCGTCAAAATTCTAGTCAGATTGTTTTTCTGGAACAGCCTTGAATTAATTACAACTTTTCAGGTAATTTCAGTTCAACTCGAATGTCTTTGTTTTCAATTATTTTCAAGTCCTGGTTAATTTTTTGAATTGCACATTTTAGTTAGCTTCGTTTAACTTCAAATTCTGTATTTTTTTTTAACCAAACTCTACAAACATTTGTAATTCCACCCCAGACATTATTTTATCATCTTTTCATTAAGTCAATGCGAATCGTAAAAGGTTGTTTTTCTACACATTGGCTATCTTAACTTTTAAGATCTTGGTGTTGTTTTGAATCCAATTAAATTGAAACAAACTTACCCTTACCACACAATACTGTGGTAAGGGTAAGTTTGTTTCAAATTATTTGCCAAACACAGTCTCCAATTTACTAATTGAATCCAATTATAAAAGTTGTTGAATATTCTCAATGCCCATCAATAACAATTTCAAAGTTTGAGGTCTGTAATTATTTAAAGTATTGCCCATTTTTTAAAGTATTTTTCAGTATTATTTCTGCTGACTTTAATTACAACTCCAGATGTGTTTTCTTTGCTAACATTGATTCTATAAATAATTCGCCCAACATTGTGGGTAATCCAACCCAAATTGGCTGGGTTGGGTTGCGTTGGGCGAATACTTTGGCTAAAAATAAAATACTAATTAAACAATTAACGTGTCAAGCCGAGGCATAAATCAAACCGTTGGTAAAATTTTTCAAATTGAGAATAATTAAACCGTAAACATACAGTTTGTGTGCAATTATCAATCATTCACAACACCTCCACTGAGCACATATGACTAGGCGATGATTTGCTTCAATATTTTTAACATCTTATACAATTCTGCTTTACATTAAGGAATTTTAAATGTGGTTTTGCAATTTCGTATTTTTTTACAATGTCGACGTTGACCCGAAACATCGATCCGTCCGAACGAGACACAAAAGAAGACCTAGAACTTCGGCCGCACCTGACTCGAATTACGGTGCACGAAGACCCAAAACTCACGGCGACGAATCGATCGGCAGTCGAAACGCCGAAGTCGCGACGTATCCCTAACCTTTGCCGGGGTCTTAAATTAGCGCAATCTCGCCGATAAGAAGGCGCAGAGGATGAATTGTTTACATCGCGCGACGCTGCATCGGCGCATTCCTCGATGTTTTCGCTGAATTATGCATTCCGACCGCAAAATATTCGTCCGCAACACTTTGCCGCGCGCATTTGCGTAAGATAGAGATAAAAGTTATTCCATTATATTGTTTTTCTGTGAGCGTTGTTTGCGTCGCTGCCGCGCTGAGACCGTTGAACTTGTAACATAGTTGCGAAGCCTCAACGACTCGAATTAAAATCGTAGAAAATATGAAGTTCCACAGATTTTCTCTTCGACTCAGTATCAGGATCCGGATCTGCTTTAAACTTTGCCAATTTAGCTTCAGGATGTTGTAGGTCGTTTCTGATCAGGTGTCAACGTTCGTGGAACCCAACGTGCGGATTAATTTAGCCCCAAAATTAATTAAAATATTAAAATGGTGGTAGTTGGTCGTCCATCACTCATGTTCACGTGCTCGTCTTCCCAGTTTAAATTCTCGAGACATATTTTTCACCACTTGGTAAAAAACAGCACCCTCTCCTAAGACACCTACCACGTCTTCATCGATTTCTTTTGGCGACAACCCTTTCTTTTGCAAGTATTAATTTAAACTTGTCTAATAAAATTCTAAATTATTTGAACTGGTAACAAGTGACAAATAAAAATAATGATCATTTCGATTAAAATTATGAAAAATGAATTATCACAACTTGTGATTTACAAAGCAATGGTTTAGTACGCCACGGTCAATTCGTTCTTGAACAAACCCCGACGATTTCTATAAATACAGCAACGCTAACCATGAACGTACACCGTCACCTTCCAGCTCGAGTTCCGGCAACACGCACACGCCTAGAATTTCTAAACGGGCACGGGCTCGATGGCCGATCGCGCCGAGCCGCGTTTCCAACGTCGCTTTTTAAAATCGCGTCCCGTCCGACCGAGCGAGTGGCATTTTCGTCGGTTTATTCGGTGTCGCTGGGGGGCACAAATTCGAAGAACACGAGGTTGCGGCCAACATCTGTTGGGTAGGTAACGGACCCGCATTCCGAAATATTCATAAGCGCATCTATACGCCGCACGACGAGGGTTCAAGGCTAGAGGATCGTTAGGAAGTGTTTGTGAGGGGTCCTAGTAATTTTCGTTTGAACGCAGCAAAGGATCGACGAATCTTTGTAATGACAACTTTGACAATGTGTGTAAAAAATTGTAGATATTTGCCCCGAAAATATTTTTTTTGTTTTAAATGTATTAGCATTTTTTTTTAATTTGAAATTGTAATTTGAAGGGGTTGTGTTTCGTACAACCCTTATTGATTAAGAGGTGACTGGCGTGACCGGTAAATATTTTTATGGATGTTTACGTTATTTTTTGTTACTCAACATTGCGATAAGATAACATATCGCGTTATTGAATACATATCCGGAGAATAATAAAAAAGGCAAACACGAAATTTGGTTGGATTCTAATTTTACGTGGCCGATGCAATCCAAGCCAAGGGGAACCAATTCAACCCAATCTAAACCTAAATGCCTACTATGTCAGGGGCGCTAATGATCTCCTCGTAATAAAAATAACTCATTCGAACAATATGCACTGTCACCAGCATCGTATGCACAAATAAAATGGCCGTAAAGTATAAAATTCTTTGTCTGGAAGTATAAACCGGATGTAATCAACAAAAGTCAACTTTGCATCAAACCACACACCGAGATCCTTTACTGAATCGTTGCGCACTAAATCCTGGGAGTTCATTTTATATAATAGAGTTGGATTAGCTCTATGAGTGAATGACACTATGTTGCACTTAGAAATATTAAGATATTATTAGACAAACACCATGAATGAATGTCATCCAAGTCAGCTTGTAAAAAGTTACAATCAGCCGATGAAGATACCCATGCGGAATATTTTAAGATCGTCGGCAAAGAGAAGCTTTTGGGAATCAATAACATTAGTGAGATCGTTAATGAAGATATTGAAGATTAACGGCCCTAAGTTCGAGCCTTGTGGGATTCCAGCAACTCAATCAACGAGTCACTAAACCCAACTGCTTTAAGCTTATGGAGAAAGATAGAGCGATCTACGCGATCAAGGGCCTTTGCAAAATCTGTATGAATAACGTCAACCTGGTCTCCTGAATCCAATGCATCAGAAATAAAGTGAGTAAATATAGTCGTGTTGATGGGGTGATAAATAATTCTTTATGATGGGGAATATATTGATACTAAGTTCAAAGACCTTTGTTAGATTAGAAATGATTGCTATCGGTCGGTAGTTAGCAATATCAGATGGATTACCACTTTTCAGAATTGGAACAACTTTTGTCATTTTCCAGGTGACGGGTGACAGGTTGAAAAGCATTGTCAGCGGACCCACTAAAACATTTCTACAATCTTTAACAAGAAAGCTGGGAATAAAGTCACTACCGGAAGTGATTTTGTTATTAAGACTAGAAATAGATTGGGGAACATCAGATTCAGATAAATAGTTGATGTGCACAAACAGTCCCCTATCCTCAATAGGGTCTGTCGGAGCACAAATTTTACGAATATCATCAACAATTGTGATTGGATCACTACAATCATCGTCACCAATAAACATAAATCCAGGGATTCTACTACGTTGTTCTTTTCTTGTATATAAGATCAAAATTGTTTAGGTTCGCTTAAGAAAGAATTTTCTACTTGTGCTTGTGTGTTTAATGGCGTGAAAGTGCCATAAAATTTTAAAAGACAACGAAAACGACATTACTATACAGTCAATCGAACATACGTGATACGAAGTAAATAAAAAATTTGTATGTATGCAAAATTTCGATAGCGTTCAAGAGTGGAGAATTTTAGATATATTTATTCGTTTAGGGTAGTTTCTTGTTCGATTTGGCGCAGTGTTGCCGTTTTTTACTCTAAATTACTATCATTGGCTATCCCTGAGAGAAAAAAACAGATTTTCGACCTTATCGCAAACATAAAATAATACGATGCACGACATAGGTTCAGCAAAAATATCCATCCAATGACAATCGAACGTACCTGCCGGGGACTAAGTAAAAAACTCGTACGTGCAAAATTTCAATAGCATTCAAGACCCGAGAGTATTAACTAACCGTATTCGTTTGCGTAGTTCCTTGTTTTTCATTAAACGATTTTGCGCAGTATTGCCGTTTTTTACTCTACGTTACTATTACTGGCCGTCCATCCGATAAAAAACTTGTTTTCGACAATACGCACAAAAGTGGGAATTTCGACCTTAAATCAACGTAGAATAATACCATGCACGGCATACGTTGAGCAAAAGTATTCATCCAATGATTACCGTTGCGGACTTGCACGTTAAAGTGGGATTGATAATAAAATGGTGTGCCGACATACCTTCAGCGTTATATACGTTTTAAAGTTTGGCCTACGATTTATCTGAACTACACTCACTTTTATACGAAATACACCACCCATTAGGAATTAAATTGCAATTTTGAAACTTCGGTAAAATAATGATTTATTATCAACTAAGAAACGATGAAAGTTTCCGCCGAAAAAACTCAACTGTTATGTTTCCTGTACCATTGTTATCTCCAACTTTCAATATTTTCTTCGTAGCACTTAATGAATTTCTGCCCACAATATGACAATTATTTTATTGTCAAACTGTCAAGTAGACAATGCGTGCCTCCAGTGCAACTTGGTCGAAATTTTGCCAGTTGCTCGGATATGGTCTTTATGGTCCAAAGAAGGTAATCAAAGGCGCCGTTCTGCTGGAAGACCCGCCCGAAAAACCTACCAGGGATCGATTTCAAACAACAAGGTCGATTGCTGTGGATTGGACGAGAGGTTTGAACCGACACTGGCACTGTTTTCAGAAGATTTTTTTTCTTTGGGCTTCATTCATATTGTCCTTACCTTCAACTTTGATTACCACCTCCCCATAAAACAGCCAGACTTGTTCGGTGCCAAGAACGGCAAGGGTGGGTTCATCAATGGAATGACATCGTCTTCAGTGATGAATCAAGGTTTTGTTTATGCGTAAATGATGGATGCGGCGACATCGAGGGGAAAGACTAAATCTAAATTTTGAGTTCGTCCAAACACGACACACAACCTTAAGATCTGGGGTTATGATTTGGGGGGGGGGGGGGCGATATGTGTTGGACGAAGGTCACCCCTTACGTTTATTCCAGGCACATTAAACGCACGTCGTTGCATCGACGATGTTTTGGAACCGGTGTTAGTACCTTTCCTGTAGACGTTGTGGAATGCCACTTTCCAACAGGATAATGCAAGTGGTTACAAGAAGGTTCCTGGTGCAGGTTGGATTGCAGCTTTTTCCCTAGCCTGCACGGTTACCGAACTTGTCGCCGATTGAACATGTCTGGGATATGACTGGTCGGCGACTAAGACAAGTACCCAGGCCTCCTGAGAATCTGGATGAACTTCGACACCATCTAGAGGTTGCATATAACGAGATGACATTGACAACTTAATAGAGAGCATGGTTAGAAGAGTTAATGCATGCATAGCTGCGCGCGGGGATGCAACCCACTTTTTCTTGAAAAATGTTAATTTTTGTTTTTTTTTTCAACAATGTCACTGTTCGTGTGAATGAATTTAGTCGAACCTAATCGAGTGGGACATAGCTGTACTAGAAAATAATAGTTCCTCTCATATCAATATTATGCAGAACGTATTTTTTTCATGTGTAAAAATTTCGAATTTCATCCGGTGAATACAATAGAATAAGTTGATTTGCGACCTTAACCGTCATTTTAATTGTGCGATTGTAAATGAAATGTAGCTGAATCTAAACGAGGAAAGCAATATGTAGTTCGTCTCTTATCCCTATTATGATTCAGATGTTAAATATGGTGTATTAAAATTCAGTTTGAGCTTTTTTCAAGCAAAAGCTCATTCGACGTGTTGTACATATTATGAAAATGTATCTAAATTGATCAAAAAGCGCCATAGCGTACATTAAGCCTAACTGTTGCTTTGAACTAGAACCAGAACTGTTCGTTTGTTATACTAGATTTAAAGTTTTTATTACAAAAACTCCATAAGCGAATGCCAGTGAATAATGCAGCGTGTTACTGAATTGTACATATTTTTTTTATTACTAACTTTCTATTAATACGTAAAGAATCAGAGTGAAAACAGCAAAAAATGCTTTAGCTACTTTGAACATTTTTCACTATTTTGCATTCTCGACTCTGATAAAATGCTATAAATCCACCAAAAATCTAGGCAACATTACTTATCATTAGCAAATTAATTTGATGTTTTAAATGTCGAAATATAAATTTTACAATTTTTACAATTCGCATATTCCTTGCCTCTAATAATTTTAGGTAATTGCATTTTTTACACTTGGCAATATTTGGATTTTAACAATTTCGTCAACTCGGACGTTTTAGTATTTGTGACAATTTTGACTCTCTATACAATTTTAAACGTTACATCTCAAACTTTTGTTTTGGTACATTTTTGGTTTTGACAAATTCGACATTTGTTGAATTTTACACAATATCGTGTGATTCGTCTTGCAATTTTTTAATTTTGTCATCTTATCAATTTTATATACCGCATGTCGTCGGATTGGGTTTACAATGGGTACGATTGACCAAAAAGTTTCGAATTGGAATTTCATGTTTTCGTGTCCCGCCCTGCTTGGTCTGAAATAGTTTTGCAAACACTATTTTAGTTCTAGGTTAACTACCTTTTCCGTTCATAGTACGTCGAAGTGTTACTAAGAAAAGTTGTTCGGAATGTTTAAAGTTATGGCGTTATGGAAATTTTCAGAAAAAAATTTAAGAAATTTTAAATTAAATTATTAAAACAAAAAACAAACAAGTTATTCTTTTAACCCTCCGCCTTCGTCGCTGCATAATTCAAACTAATTGTAACTTTTTCCACGTCCCTAACACTGTACTAAATATATTTTCTGTCCTAACGTTAGCATTTAATTGTAAAAATATTGTCATGATTTCGCAATGAAAATCAGTTTTGTGATATTACTTTAACGATATGAAAGATAACGACCCATGTCACAATACAATAAGTACTTGACATGTAATTGATGGTTTTTGTTTTTGTAATTATTAAGACACCTCATGTTTATCATATCACTGCTGTTTCATTTGCAATACTGACCAATACTGGATTTTGTCAAAGTAGGCCGATCATTGTGGTGAAAACGTCATAACTTTACATTCTGAACAACTTTTCTTAGTAACACTTTGACGTACAGTGTACGGAAAAGGTAGTTAACCTAGAATTAAAATAGTGTTTGCCTAAATGTAATGGTCTACTTGATTTAAAAAAATCGAATATACTAAAAATAATAAATAAGTTTCAGACCAAGCAGGGCGGAATCTCCCATAACATGAAATTCCAATTCGAAAATTTTTGGTCAATCATACCTATTGTATTGTTTTAGCAAATTTTGACCACGTTTACAATAAAATTTTCATATTTTTTGCAATTCTTGATATAATTCAATTACAAAACTTTTTATCTCTGTGTCGCCGAAACTTTCTCTCGCGACTGTACCATTCATCCCAATCAATTTGAACGTATACATTAAGACGGAAATATTTTTTTTTTCTTATTTGTGCGTTGACCCTCGCCATCTGACCCCCGATATCTAAGGGTCTCGATTGCCAGCAGTCCCTTTCTTACGGCCGGAAAAAACGATCAGCGTTAATTTTTTTTTTCGTAGTGCATTTAGATAACGTGCAATGGGAGACGAAGCA